>CM059603.1:217091943-218501943 GCA_030412105.1 Cyclura pinguis | reverse complement strand
GGGGCTGAAAGACAGAGTTAACCACCAGGTGGCGCTCAAAACAAAAACGTTGAGTTTTAGGGGCCTGAAAGCAACAATTTTGCCACCTGGTGGCATTGAAAATGAAAACTAGCATTTTAGGGGCCAAAAATGAACAATTTCATCACCCAGAAGTGTTAAAAAGGACAAATGAGGGTTTTTAGGAACATGTAAGAGCAGACATGTTTTTCTTTTCTTTTTGTGGCTGTTTCTTGGAGCACACAGTGGGAGTTGTTAGAGACAGGCTGTTGTTACCACTTAGGGCACACAGTGCTTTTCTCGGTTGTTTTCCTTAGATGGATCTAGTTTTGGTTGTGCCTGTTTTTTTGCTACAGGTGTTCTTTTTTGGGGTGTGCTTGGTGTAAAAAGCACTCTGTGCTGGTGGTTCTTGTTCTCTGAGGTGTCACAGACATTGCTGATGATATTGAATTTTTCAACAGGACTTCAACCACGTGAAGCAGTGTTGGGACTTCTGTGTTTCCTGAGCCTCCCGCAGTTCTCAACATCAAGATTCAGTTGCTTCTTCTGCCCAAAGTAATTTACTTCTCCACCAGATAGCAAAATAGAACATCTGGCTTTGGAGCTCAGAGATTTCTAAAAGGGACAGAATAAATGAATTCTACACCAGCTGCATGGCTGAGTTTGTTTCTTTACATTTCCACAATTTTTTTTACATATATATATATTTTTAACTAAAATTTTGAATAAAGAATAAAACAAAAAAAACTCCCAAATTCCATGCGTCTTTTTTCCATTTGAGTCTGTGTTTACGTTCCATACATACATTTTTTCTGTTTAACAAATAATCTTACACTATTACTCTTAACGTTACAACTTATGCTTTACTTATTACATCATTAGTTTATATAATCCACATTTTGCACGATCTTTCTTTATTCCGTCCTCTTCTTATTCTTTTATGTAATTCTAAACTTCTTGCCATTCTCTTCCAAAGTTATGGACTGGCTTACTTTTAAGTGAAAAAGTTAAATTTTTCTATCTTTACCATACCCAGGTCTTTTAATTTCTATTCCTTTATATCAATATAGTTTTTTCTTTCCAATATTGAGCATATATAAAGCTTGCAGCAGTTATTACATATAACAATGTCTTCTGATCAGATCTTATTTCTCTTTGTTGACCTAACATATTTAAAAAATAGAATTCTGGCTTCATTTTAAAATTTAAACCGTACATTTCTTGAATTTCATCATATATTTCTTTACAAAAGTTTTTTCCTACCTTATAGGTCCATTACATATGAAAGGACCCCTCCATTCTACTGCATTTCCAACATTTTCCATTCTGATTTTTTGTTGTCTTTTTCAACCTTTCAGGTGTCATATACCATCTACGTAACATTTTATAAAAGTTCTCCCTTAAATTTAAACTTGGTGTAAATTTTATATCTGTTATCCCTGCCCTCACTCATAGATCCAGCTCAATTAGGTGTCCTATATTTTGAACCCATCTGACCATATTATCTTTAACAATCTCTGGTTCCATTTCTCTTTCCAACAATATTTCATAAAACCTAGAGATTCTCTTTTTCTGGTCCCCTTTAATCAGTATGTATAATCCATTTTCATTTTTTTCAAACCCATATAATTTTTGAGCCATATTCAATCTCTTTTCATTGTCTCCCTGGGAAAGTTAAATTCATCATTTCCACAATTTCAAAACACAGTAACTTCATTCTCCAGAAGATGGCACTAAAGGGTCATTAAATCACACAATTGGAGGAGATCGTAAGGGGCCATCCAGTCTACCCCTTCTGCCATGGAGGAATTCTCCATCGAAACCCTCCCTTTTACCCCGATGTACAGCCAGGAGCAGCCCCCAGTGCTAAGTGCTGTTTCTAAAGGCACCCCCAAATGATGGAAAGATATCAGGTCCCCAACAACGGAGAAAACTCTCCACCACCCACCCCTGTGAGGAAGTCCACTGTGATGACCTCTTACCTGCAAGAAAAGCTAAATTCTGAGCCAGGTTCCATTCTGGTGATTCTTCAGCAGAATTCAGCATTTATGGGGGGAAAATTCTCCATCAGAGAGCTCTGTTACTCATTCTAGAAAGCAGCACTGCTCAGATACTTTTTGTGTACTGTAATAATCAAATTTTCCAACCCAAACCAAGGGTTCTCTTTCTTTTCAGAACACAACAGTACTGAAGGGCTGTTACTGAAATGCAGTAATTGATTCCAGGCTCTCAAGGGGAGACAAAAGCACCACCTGGTCAAGAATAAAATCATCCTGTCCAGAAATGGTGGAAACAGAGAGAAAGAACACCAACAGTGCCAGCTGACGGAGAGTTGATTTCTGTTGGGCTCTTGAAATCAATCAACTTTAAAGCAAGGTGCCCAACCCAGTGCCATCTGTCCAGTGGAGAATTAAACAATTTCAGCCAAAAGGGACAACTTAAACTTTGTATGAGCCCCATCACGCTTTAGGGTGGTGCAACTCCTGCCCTAAAAGAATCTGTATTTTCCCCGCTCCAAATGTCTCCGAAAGCTCTCTGGGTGACGAAGGAGACTTTCTTGCCATTTTTTAAATTTATTTTATTCCCCCGGGTGGGAGTTCATAGGCCCAAGAAAGATTTTTTTTTAAAATAAAAGGGCTTCTGGTTTACTTCCAGTTTAAAAGGCTGTTCCTGGGCCCTATAAGGGGGGCAAGGAATGTACTGAAAACATCTCCATCGCTCCCAGAGAACATTTGAGAACAGTTTAACATTCTAAAACACTTCTTTAATTTCCCAGGGACACTAAGGGCCAAAAAAAATGGCCAGATGGACAGGATGTGTCACATGGACTCATCTTTGCCCACCCTTTACTTAAGCAAAGATATTTTCTTTATTAAATAAACTCAACAGAATCATTTGGTAATGAATAGAACTACTGCATATGAACCACTGTAAGCTGCCTTTAGACTTGGGGTGTCGGAGAGACCACCGCCCACTGTGATCCTAGGAAAGCTGGGTTTTCCTGCTCCTGCACTAAAACATGTTCCTCACCCATGCAAAAATACTCCCTTTCCAGTTGATTTACCGGATCTCTAACAGGAGGAAGCCCACACCTTCTTCTAGTTGCAGGAAGCTCCACGAGACACAACCCTCCAGCCCGGCCGGGAGCTCCCACTTGCCTGGCAAGGTAGGACTTTCCAAACAGAGCTATTCCCTCTCCCTTAAAGATGTGCAGAAGATAAAGCACGACTTAGTGACTTTGCGGCAAATACACTTTGCACAAGGGAAGAGAAAACGGGCTGTTCCCTTGGGGCAAATTTAAAGATTTGCCCTCCTCAAAGTTTTTTCTTTTTCAACTGAGGAAAACCCATGGGAGGTTTTGTCAGCCGACCGCCAGGGAAAATCAGGTAGTTCTGGTGCCAATGTGGCCTCCAAGTGTGGCTGGCACCCTCCCACTTCTGGAAGCTGAGGCCTAAGCATCTCCTCCTCCCTCACCTTTGGGTCACATTCTGGGCGGGGGCTTTTGTACCCTCGCAGAAGCACGGCCGGATTCTCACGGCTTGTGTTACGTGGATGAGTGTGCATATGGACACACGCCCAATGTTGGAAAGGCTGGCACTGGGTTTGCCCCTCATGGGCCTCCACAGCATCTCTGGTTCCGTGATTCATGCAACCATTTCCCCCCAATCTCTCAAAGGCAGGCTGTGGAACCCCCTCCCACCACGTGGCCCCTTCTGCTCCCTCCAAACCAGAAAGCAAAGACGTTCTCCTTACAACACAACTTTGAAACATCCCAATGCAAGAGTGTCTTGGGAAACAGGGCAGCATTGTTTTGCTGTTTGCTTCACATTTTAGATATGTTTTCAAGGTTTTTTAACTACATGACTGTCGAATATTTCCATTCCTGCATTTGAAATTTTTTTAAACCTTGCTTTTTGTTTCAAATTATTTGGAAGCCGCTTGGGCCACATACCAATGCAAAGGTGGAATGTGAATTAAACAAAAGAAGGAAGAGTAACTGTAGAAATTGTGGGTGATCTTTCTCCCCCCCCACCTCCCTAACCGAACCTTCAAGGCTGCTCAAAGAGAGGCCGTCTTTTGGGATCCCAGAGGAAATCTCTGGAAATGTCCTGGTCCCTCCGCAGGAAGCCCTGTGGGCCTCTCAGGATTCGGAGCGAGTGGGAGAGGGGCGGAGGAAAGGCCAGACGGTGTCCAGCACCTTAAACTCCAGCCATCAGGATGCAAGGACATGATTTTTATCTTTTTACAAAAGACACAACTTCAAATGGACTAAAGAAACATTTTCCAGAGAAATTACACACATGGTTTCTTCTTTTCTAAAAGGCTTCTGGATAGATGCACGTGCAAGAACTCTCTTCCCTAATGCGTTGCAAGCGGAAAAGAAAGTCGTTCTGCAGACGTTCTACGCAGCCACCGACACCGACGTGACCCAAAAACGCAAAGAGGCTTCTTCCTCCCAACTAATCTCTCTACTGCAGAATAAACACAGGAAAGCCTCAGTTAAAATGGTCCCAAAAAAATTTTCTCTTCTGTTTTTCAAGCCTCCAAAGCCAGAATACCTGGATAAGGCTGAAGGAACGCTCTGCACGGAGGAGGAACCGCACTCGCTTCTCGGCCCCTCCAGGCGAAGGATTCCCTCTCGGCAGGTGGAGAAGATGGCGGCAGGAGCGTTTCGGGCACAGAAAAAGAAAGAGAAGCGGGTCAGAAAGGCGGATGGTCCCCCTCGTTTACACACCAGGATGCGCACTGAGCGAGTATTAAATGAATTCCCTTCTAATAATGTCCCATCCTGGCTTTACATCAAACCCAACATTAACAGTTCTGCTCCCACAAAAAATCAGTGAGGTTCTTGAGTCCTTCGAGGAAAGGTGCCAAAGTCCGTCTTCTTCCCAAAAGAGTCAGTTTTGTCTCTTTCTGCCAGTTCCGTCCATTTGAGCCATCGCTCTCCCACGAAAGGTAATTCTGGGTTCCTCCGTCGTCACGCAGGGAAAAGTCTCCCAATAAGTAAATAAATAGTCATTGGAGGGCCTCCAGTCCCGCATCACAGAGTCTAATAAGGAATATGTCCAGTTTGAGATTAAAGTCCATCTTTACAATCCACTGGGATAAATATATTAAAAGAGAGAAATCTGTGAGGAAACCCTGAAGCCTGACTCACTTCTAGGTATAGGAGGGGGAATCTACCCCAAGACTTCTATCTGATCTATCAATGGACACAGATCTCTAGGGAAAGCATGAACTCCTAGAAAGGTGGGGGAGTGTACCCCTGGATTTCTATTCTATTAATGCACAGAGGTCTCCAGGGAAGGCATGAAGCCTCTATCATTCCCAGCTACAGAGAGAGGGTACCCCAATATTTCTATCCCCTCTATTAATCGGCAGAGATCTCTGGGGGAGGCATGAAGCCTCTCTAAATCCTAGCCACAGGGAGAGGGTACCCCTATACTTCTCTCCCCTCTATTCATGGGAGAGATCTCTGGGAGAGACATGAAGCCTCTCTCAGTCCGAGAACTGGGGGGAGTGTACCCCTGGATTTCTATTCTATTAATGCACAGAGATCTCAAGGGAAGGCATGAATCCTCTCTAACTTATAGCTCCAGGGAGAGGGTACCCTGATATTTCTGTCGCCTCTGTTCATACGCAGAGATCTCCGGGGGAGGCAGGAAGCCTCTCTTAATCCTAGCCATAGGGAAAGGGTACCACTATATTTCTCTCCCCTATAATAATGGGTAGATATCTCTGGGGGAGCCATGAAGCCTTTCTAACTCCTGGAAATGGGGGGAGTGTACTCCTATATTTATAATTTATTAATGCACAGAGATCTCCAGGGAAGACATGAAGCCTCTATCATTCCTAGCTACCGGGAGAGGGTACCCCTATATTTCTCTCCCCTCTATGAATGGGGAGAGATCTCTGGGGGAGGCATGAAGCCTCTATCTTTCCAACCTACGGGGAGAGGATGCCCCCATATTTCAGTCCCCTCTATTCATGGGCAGAGATCTCTGGGGGAGGCATGAAGCCTCTCTCACTACTAGAAATGGGGAGAGGGTACCCCTATGTTTCTCTCCCCCCTGATTAATGGGCAGAGATCTCTGGGGGAGGCATGAAGCCTCTCTCACTCCTAGAAATGGGGGAAGCGTGCCCCTAGATTTCTATTCTATTAATGCACAGAGATCACGAAAATAGGAATGAAGCCTCTATGATTCCTAAGAATGGGGAAAGGGTACCCCTATATATTTCTATCCCCTGTATTTATGGGCAGAGATCTCTGCAGAAGGCATGAAGCCACTCTCACTACAAGAAATGGGGGGAGGGTACCCCTAGATTTCTATTCTATTAATGCACAGACATCTCCAGGAAAGGCATGAAGCCACTATCATTCCTAGCTATGGGGAAAGGGTACCCCTATATTTCACTCCCCTCTATTCACAGGGAGAGATCTCTGGGGGAGGCATGAAGCCTCTATCAAGCCTAGCTCGGGGAGAGGGTACCCCGATGTTTCTCTCCCCCCTATGAATGGGCAGAGATCTCTGGGGGAGGTATGAAGCCTCTCTCACTCTTAAAAATGGGGGGAGTATACCCCTAGATATCTATTCTAGTAATGCACAGAGATCTCCAGGGAAGGCATGAAGCCTCTATCATTCCTGGCTACAGGGAAAGGATACCCATATATTTCTCTCCTCTCCATTCACGGGGAGAGATCTCTGGGGGAGGTATGAAGCCTCCATCAATCCTAGCTCGGGAGAGGATGCTCCTATATTGCACTCCCCTCTATTAATGGGCAAAGATCTCTGGAGGAGAAATGAAGCCTCTCTCACTACTTCAAATGGGGAGAGGGTACTCTTATGTTTCTCTCCCCCCTATTAATGGGCAGAGATCTCTGGGGGAGGCATGAAGCCTCTCTTAATCCTAGCGACAGGGAGAGGGTACCCCTATATTTTTCTCCTCTCTATTCATGAGCAGAGATCTCTGTGGGAGGCAAGAAGCCTCTCTCATTAGTAGAAATGGGGAGAGTGTACCCCTAGATTTCTATTCTATTAATGCACAGAGATCTCCAGGGAAGACATAAAGGCTGACTTAATCCTAGCCAGAGAGAGAGAGACCCCCTGTATTTCTATCCGCTCTATTAATGGACAGAGATCTCTGAGGGAGGCATGAAGCCTCCCTAACTCTTAAAAATGGGGGGAGTGTACCCCTGGATTTCTGTTCTATTAATGCAGAGAGCTCTCCACGAAAGGCATGAAGCCTCTATCATTCCTAGCTACGGGGAGAGGGTACCCCCTATGTTTCTCCAACCTCTATTCATGGGCAGAGATCTCTGGGGGACGCATGAAGCCTCTCTCACTCCTAAAAACGGGGGGAGTGTACTCCTAGATTTCTGTTCTATTAATACACAGAGATCTCCAGGGAAGGCATGAAGCCTCTATCATTCCTAGATACAGGGAAAGATACCCCTATATCTTGGTCCCCTCTATACATGGGGAGAGATCTCTGGGGGAGGCATGAAGCCTCTATCATTCCTAGCTCGGGGAGAGGGTACCCCGATGTTTCTCTGCCCCCTATGAATGGGCAGAGATCTCTGGGGGAGGCATGAAGCCTCTCTCACTCCTACAAATGGGGGGAGTGTACCCCTACATTTCCATTCTATGAATGCACAGGGATCTCCAGGGAAGGCATGAAGCCTCTATCATTCCTACCTACGGACAGAGGGTACCCCAATATTTCACTCCCCTCTATTAATGGGCAGAGATCTCTGAGGAAGGCATGAAGCCTCTCTCACTACTAGAAATGGGGAGAGTGTACCCCTACATTTCCATTCTATTGACGGACAGAGATCTCCAGGGAAGGCATGAAGCCTCTATCATTCCTAGCTACAGGGAGAGGGTACCCCTATGTTTCTCTCTCCTCTATTCATGCGCAGAGATCTCTGTGGAATGCATGAAGCCTCTCTCACTACTAGAAATGGGGAGAGGGTACCCCTATGTTTCTCTCCCCCCTATGAATGGGCAGAGATCTCTGGGGGAGGTATGAAGCCTGTCTCACTCCTAGAAATGGGTGGAGTGTACCCCTAGATTTCTATTCTATTAATGCACAGAGATCTCCAAGGAAGGCATGAAGCCTCCATCATTCCTAGCTATGGGGAAAGGATACCCCTATATTTCTCTACCCTCTATTCATGGGGAGAGATCTCAGGGGGAGGCATGAAGCCTCTATCATTCCTAGCTACAGGGAGAGGGTACCCCTATGTTTCTCTCCCTCCTATTAAAGCACAGAGATCTCTAGGGGAGGCATGAAGCCTCTCTCACTCCTAGAAAAGGGGATAGTGTACCCCTAGATTTCTATTCTATTAAGACACAGAGATCACGAGAAAAGCCATGAAGCCTCTATGATTCCTAGGAATGGGGAGAGGGTACCCCTATATATTGCTATCCCCTGTACTTATGGGCAGAGATCTCTGCGGAAGGCATGAAGCCAACTCTCACTACAAGAAATAGGGGGAGTGTACCCCTAGATTTCTACTCTATTAATGCACAGAGATCTCCAGGGAAGGCATGAAGCCACTATCATTCCTAGCTACGGGGAGAGGATACACCTATATTTCACTCCCCTCTATTAATGGGCAAAGATCTCGGGGGAGGTATGAAGCCTCTCTCACTACTAGAAATGGGGGGAGTGTACCCCTAGATTTCTATTCTATTAATGCACAGAGATCTACAAGGAAGGCATGAAGCCTACATCATTCCTAGCTACGGTGAAAGGATACCCCTATATTTCTCTCCCCCCTATTAATGGGCAGAGATCTCTGGCGGAGACAATAAGCATCTATCAATTCTAGCTCAGGGAGAGGGTACCCCGATGTTTCTCTCCACCCTATTAATGGGCAGAGATCTCTAGGGGAGGCATGAAGCCTCTATCATTCCTACCTACGGGGAGAGGATGCCCCTATATTTTACTCCCCTCTATTAATGGGAAGAGATCTCTGAGAGAAGCATGAAGTCTCTCTCACTACTAGAAATGGGAGGAGTGTACCCCTACATTTCCATTCTATTAATGGACAGAGATCTCCAGGGAAGGCATAAAGCCTCTATCATTCCTAGCTACGGGCAGAGGGTACCCCTTTATTTCTCTCTCCTCTATTAATGGGTAGAGATCTCTGGGGGAGGCATGAAGCCTCTCTGACTCCTAAAAATGGGGGGAGTGTACCCCTAGATTTCTATTCTATTAATGCACAGAGATCTCCAGGGAAGGCATGAAGCCACTCTCATTCCTAGCTATGGGGAGAGGGTACCCCTATATTTCACTCCCCTCTATTCATGGGGAGAGATCTCAGGGGGAGGCATGAAGCCTCTATCATTCCTAACTGCGGGGAGAGAGTACCCCTATGTTTCTCTCCCCTCTATGAATGGGCAGAGATCTCTGGGGGAGGCATGAAGCCTCTCTCACTCCTAGAAATGGGGATAGTGTTCCCCTAGATTTCTATTCTATTAACACAGAGAGATCACGAAAAAAGGCATGAAGCCTCTATGATTCCTAGGAATGGGGAAAGGGTACCCCTATATATTTCTATTCTCTGTATTTATGGGCAGAGATCTCTGCAGAAGGGATCAAGCGACTCTCACTACAAGAAATGGGGGGAGGGTACCCCTAGATTTCTATTCTATTACTGCACAGAGATCTCCATGAAAGGCATCAAGCCTCCATCATTACTAGCTACGAGGTTTCACTGCAATGGAACCCCAGGGAATAAAGGGAACAGCCCAGAAACAGTCATTATTAATTATTCCTATGTTTACAAATAGAAGTGGAAGTGAGCACAGTTAAAATAATATTAAACAGTCTGGAAACACTCCTGATACAATAAAAATAGTACTGAACGCTCTTACATCGGCAAAATGCTCAGGTACACACGTGCAGAAGGAGGAATTCCTGGCCTCGGAGCAGAACGTGAGAAACGTCTCGGGATTTGAGCCCAAATGCGGTACGGACCTCGTCTGGAATACTGCACCCCGTTTTGCATGAAGCCCTTAGAGCAGATATATAAGCAGGAAGTCCCCTCCGTTGGGCCGTGATGGCCTCTTGTCCCTCTACTCCCCAAAGGGCCCCCGGGTGCCTCCCTCCCTCTCTGCCTGGCTTTCCTCCCGGGGTCTGAGAGCATCAGGCAGAGTAGAAAAGAGCCGTGCTTTCCTACGCTCTGCCTCACGTAAATGAAAAGGGGTAAATCCAATAATTAGCCTACAAATTAAGGGGACTCCTGCTCAAAATACGGTTGCACCGTGTTACAGGCAATGTGGCGAGGGGGATGCCAGAACTACTGAGCCTTTGCTCCTCGCAATGCCCCACCTGCGTCTACAAGTGGAGTTCGGGGGGGGATCCTACTGGGTGCAGAATGCTTCGGGAGACCCCCCCGGACCCTGTAGGGATCTCTCCTGAGACAGGGACCCATGCCTGAGGGAAAGACGGCTGCCCTCCTCTGGCTACAGAGTGGAGCATCCTCCTGGGTATCCCAGGGGTTCAAGGGCCAAGTGCTACCCTGCTCCTGGGTTCCCCACTGGCCCTTTATGGCTTATGACCAGCTAGTGGTCTCGAACCCACCTTAGCAGAGAGGGCAGGATCTCCCCGATGCCGCCTCAGTCTGGTCTCAGCCGAGAGATGTGGGTGGCAACCAAGCCCTGAGCTCGCTCCTAACAGAAATCCCACAAGACTCACAATCACACCGACCTTGGCCTCGAGCAACCACTCAAACAATCCACGCATTCATTTCAATGTGCTTTTTATTATGATTTTAATTATATGTTTGTATTTAAAGTGCTTTATGTTTTTAGTATATTTTTGTTGTACCCCGCCTCCAGCCTTGAGGAGAGGGGGGGTCACACTTGTTGTTTTTATTTATTGTTGTTGTTATTGTAGATATAATTAAGCAGCTTCACATTCGTCACACCACAGCAGACACAGGTGCAAACTTCTAAATACAGCACAATATCAGAAAACCCGCACTTCCTACACATACCTACACACCTTCACCTTCTCCTCTGAAAAGCCCGCAGAATCCCTGACACTTCAACCAAATATGCAAGAGAGCCCTCGCCACGCACATCTCCAATGACAATAATCGTGCAAAGCAGCAAAAATCCACACGGCAAGACTGGCACGACAAACCACCCATCCCCTGGCAGAACAAAAGCACAACTACACACGACCACTGGTTGCCACTTGCAGTTCCCGGCTGAGACCAGAACAACGCGACACTGAGGAGCTCCCTCCGGGTCTGGAGAGCGTTTCCCCCTCCTGGCCACCCCTTCCCAAACCTGAAGTAGACGTTTAGGAGGAAAAAGTGGGAAAGGAGGACTGGAAGGAAAAACAGCTAGATTTAGGACCCCTCCCAAACTCACACACAATGGCAGATTTATTAAAAGGTTTCTTGGGGGGCTGCGTTCCTCAAGAGAGAGCTCGCCCCCATAGCAGTGGAACAGCTCCCCTCAGACTAGCTTACTAGTTGCAGGGACCTGAGTTCTGATCCTGCTTTCCCTCAATACTACTCAGAGCCCAGCTGCCGGACAAACCTCTTCTTGTCTTGCCCCGATCTGGCCAGGTTGGGGTCCCTGTCCTCAATCTGCGTGATCTCGGGACCAGGGAGGCCTTGAAGGCCCCCCGACGCTACGCTGAGACCCCATAAAGGGATCAGGGAGGACTGGAGTACCAGGACTCCCACGCAGCTGGGACCCCGTAGGAATTTTTTTAAAAAAAATACATTAAACCACAGGAAGGCATAATACCTAGCAATAGTGGCAGCTGTATCTAAACCCATGAAGGGTCTCTCTACGGACTCACCCTGTTTCCAGGGTCTTCCCAGTCAAGGAAGACCGAATTGCAATGGCTAGCAAAAAGATCTGCCCCTCCTACAAAAACCATTTTGGCTCCCCTTCTCCGCAACCTCCCCATCTCTCCACTGTCCTTTCTAAATGCAGTGACTACAAACCTAACCCCGTTCCAGACAGGGTTGTGCCCTGGAGCTCTGCAAATACAATGTGGAATTGCAGCTTTTATTTCCGATCCCTTTTCCAATTATGCCCCGCTTGGGAATTCCTCCCTCCTTCATTTTACAGAACATGATTGATACACACGGTCTTGCATTTTCCATACAGATACCCACCTTGAAACCCAGATCCCTCCTTCGCGGGCTGACAGGTCCGGCAGCGATGTTTTTGCCCCAAAATCCCTGCTTTCTTCTCCCCCTCCCCTGAATTTTGACCCACCCTCTGAAAGCTCATCCCTCCGCTTTGGGGAAAGCCTTTGGCAGGGGGACATCCTGTGTGATTCTCACTTCTTGCCATAAATATCTTCTTCCAGGGCAAAGTCTACCCACTGAGCAGACACCCTGACATTCAGGGTCTGCCTCTGGTGGTCTCTCCACCTCAGGCCTCCGAAACAGACCTGTTTTCTGTTTGCTTTTGGGAACGTTTTGTCTGGAAGCGTCTCTCTTCTCTAAGGAACCTCCACACCTTTGGCTCTTAAAGTACTTTAGTGGAGGAAGAGATCAACTGAGAGAACTTTTTGCATTTGCTTAACCGGGTCTCTCTTGCTTTTGCCCTTTTCTTCGATGTGTGCATTCCCTCTCTGTACTAAATTTTGTTCCAGTGTTTTATTAATGTGCCATCACTTTCACGAGAATAAGATTCTTACTCAAGTTCTTCGGACAACTGTCACGCTTGTCACGTTTGGCACAAGGCCTTTTCTACTTTCCTTCTTTGGTACGAACGTACCTGACTGTAGTGAAAATTCGTGATGTCCCACCTGCCAAAGGAGAGACCCCCCACCAGCAATTTTAAAAACAAGAGTGTGAAGTGTGAAGAAATCATTTAAGACAACGCTAAGCGATTAGAAAGCCTAAAGCAAACTGCGTTGTGTGAATTACAAGAATGTGAGCTACAAATAAAATGAGAACAAAATGGTCACATCCACAGGTGGAGGGGTGAGGAGGAACTGGCCAGAAACTGCGCATGAGAAAAGGATCCCGGGACGGCAGTCAAACGTTACAGAGACCCCACCTGGAAGGCTCCACTCTGTTCTCCTTGCTGCCCTCCAACTACGTATCCCAAAGGGAAGGGATCCCAGAGGGGCGCGAGGGTTATCAAGCGCCAGAAGTCTCTTTGCTGCTGCTGCTGAGCCATGAAGACTCATGGGGTGGCCCTGGGCCGGTCACTCTCTCTCAGTCTCACCTAACACTGAATGGGGGCCTCTGACTTCTGAGTTAAAGAGAAGGACCCCCACTTAGCCACGTGTTCCAGTCCTTCTTCTGGGATCCCAAGGGGCCCCTGGTCCAACCTGCTGCCTGGACGGGAACCCAGACTACGCCACCCCTGACGGGCGGCCCAGAATACACTTCGGCTTGGAAATCCCCAATAAAGGAGACTCTGCCACGTGCAAAGCACACAGTCTTCTGAGGTAACGGACGGGGCTTAACGTGGGAGGAAGACTGCGTTGTGGGGAAAAGCATTATGCATCCCCCCTCTCTCTCTTTCCAATATAGGAAACTATATGTTTTTAATTCTCTAACCATGGTTAGAGACTCATAAATCAAAGGAGAAGCTATGAGGAAGAGGAAGGAATTCCTCAGGAGCACAGCAGGAGATGCTGCAGAAAGAGCCCATGGGGTACAAAGGTTTTATTTTACTAGGCCACCCGAATAAAGAGCTGCTTCCTTCCTGATTTTAGGACAGACAACCCTCCAAGCCATGGGGTTCAGGGGTGGCCATAACTGGGCCCCTCCTCAAGGAACTGAGCCAGGGCCATTTAAAGGCACACAACCTGGCAGCCATCCCTAAATCCGGGCGGGGGAGAGACCTGGGGTCTTACTGTTATCTCCCACCCTTCACTTTCAGGGATCAATCTCAAGGGGTTCAAGGATTAACCCGTCACCCCTTCCTCCTCTCTTTCCTAACCTGAAAAGACCCAGACAGTGCAGTCCCTTTGGTGGTCCTTTCCTCCAGCTTCTCCTTCTCCCCAACATCCTTTCGCAATACAGAAAACTCTACATTGTATTCCTGGTGGGGTCTCCCTGTGGGTCTATGCAAAGCCAGAAGGACCTTTGGGGCTTAATTGCTGGCCTTTTCCAATGACGGCCGACTCAGAAACGCGGCCCTTTTCGCAGAAGTCCCAGCCACGAGCCTCTCCCCCCTCGGCCGGTCCCTCCCAGCCCACATCCCGCGCTTACGTACGGGAATTTCATAAACATTTTGTCCTGGTGTAATCCCTTCAGAAATGCATTCCCCAAATTTCCCTTTTAAAGCCCATTTCAACCCGACCCCACCCTCATTTGGAGTATTTACCCCCCCTGTCTTTTTTTGTTTACATCACATTCCTTTGCGTTACATTTTCTTCACATTACATTTGTTTACCTTACATTATCCCTTGGCTTCTGCAAACATGATTACCTGAATCCCATTTCCCCACATCAAGTTGATGAATAAAAAGAACTATTTAGAGGTGAGGCCTCAAAGGAATGAGGATGCCACGCTATGCTAACCCGGGAGAAAAACTATGTTTTTAAAGCATATTAATTCCTAATAAGATATAACATTGAGAAGTATTAGTATTTCAAGTAAAGCTGGACCCATAATGGGCGTCCTCGCTTCTCAGAGTCTTCCCAGTTAAGGAGGACCGGATTATAAGGGCAGGGAAAAGGACTTCCCCCTTTTGGGCCTGACAACGCCTGTCCTGCTCCCAGTGGGCCCAGCAAACCTCTGTCCCCTTAACTGGTCTTGCTGGGCCCAAGGAAGATTTACCTCCCGCAGGAAGAGAACCTGGGAGCCTTCAGCGGCCGTTTTCATCCTAGGTGCTGCAGAAAATTGAAATTAAAAAGGACCGCTACAGTGCTATATACCAGCCACAAAAGACGTTTTGACTATCACATCACACTGTAACACTTACAACTACTATTTTGCACTCTGTGTATTCTACAGAGGTAGTTATTCTAATTATTTTAGGTTTCTGGGGTGCTGGTGTCTTAGATCCTATTCACAGACAATTAAGTTCAAAGGGACCCCAGGGGTCATCTAGCCCAACCCCAGCAGGACAGAATTCCCTCTAACTCACCCCTGAAGGGTGGCCAACAAATCCTCTTTCATTTCAGAGCCATTAACTTAGGAGGCAAATTGGGTTCTGCGATTAAGGCAGCGGAGATGTGTTGGGGGATCTGACAACATCTCTGCATTTGCTCTATGGGGTCTCCTACATTCCTCCCCCCTCCCACATTTATTTTCCTACGCAATTTTTGCACGGCTTTCTCATTGCTTCCACGGCAGTCGGAGTCTTACCTGCCTCGCCAGAACGCTGTTGCCGCTGTTAGTCTTGACACACGGCTAAAAGTCAAAATGCATGACGCCCCCTCCCCTGCAAGGAAACTGAGCCCCCTCCCCCGAAAAACAGTTCCCCGCACAGTTAAAACATGGGAAGAAAAACATTGAAGGCCACTCAAAGCAACGGGAAAGCATAGCTGAAAGGGAGAGACAGGATTACAGACAAGTAGGAAAGGCATTGAGAGCAGCGGCAAGAGAAAAGCCTTGGGGGGCAAGGGTGGGATGGGGGGCGCCTGGCATGTGAGGGGGCCAAGGAAACACGGGCAGGGGCCCCCGAGATCCCGGGACCTATTTCTACCCCCTGCCCTCCAACTCCATTTCGAAACTAGAAGAGAGCTCTCCAGTGGGGAGGGGGCCTCCCGGTCGGTGGTCCACCTACGCCCCGCTGAGCCAGGGAATGGCTGAGCTCGGGCTGCCCTTCTCTCAGCCTGACCTAAAACGGAACGGGATTCTGGAAGGACAAAATGGAGGGCAGAGGAGCCACGTCGGTGGCAAATGGCGGGCGGCCTTTTAAACGGAACCTCAAAATAACCTGAGGAATCGAGACGGCCTCTCCCAGCGTCGAGAAGCTACAAAAGCCTGGGAGATTGTGACGCTGACCTGGAGGCCCAAAACGGTTTCTAGCCAAGGACTGAGAAGCTCTTCTGAAGGAGGAGGCTTCCCGAGACAGGAGGAAAGCTCTCTGGCTCGAAACTCAGGGAGCGTTAAGCGCAGGGCGCATGAAGCACCGTCCAAGCCACGAAAAATGGGGTCTCCCCCCCGCATCGGGACCTCTGCAAGACGTGAAGTCCCGCGTGGGCCACGAGGGACATCCCGGCCACGGGCCAGGGCCACCTCCCCAGGTCCAAAAAGTTCCTGTGCCCAGACCCAGAGGTCTGCTTGGCTTCCCCAAGGTGTCCGGAAAAGCCCTGCCTTTCTATACTCTGCCTTCAATAAGTAATAAGGGGGCAAGCCTATTCGGTAGCCTACATATTAAGGGGGCTTGTGCTGTACAGTCCGGCTGCACCATGTTACAGGCAATGTTGGGCGGGGGGGATGCCAGAGCTCCTGAGCCTTGGCTCCCACTACCTGGTTCAGAAAGCCCCAGCCACGTCTACAGGTGGGGTTCTGGGGGGGGATTTATTACTGGGTGTGAAATTCCTCGGGAGACCCCCCAGGCCCTATAGGGAGCTCCCCCAAGACAGGGAGCCATGCCTGAGGGAAAGACAGCTCCCTTCCTCCGGTTACAGAGTGGAGCATCCTCCTGGGTACCCCAGGGGCTCAAGGGCCGAGCGCCACCCTCCTCCCGGGTTCCGCGCTGAAGCCTTGAGGCTTATGGCCGGCCGGCAGTCTCCAACCCCCCCCGGAACTAAGATGGAACCCCCGGGAATGAATGCACCCCCCAGGAAACCCCCATCCCTCTCCATACCTCTGCTCATGGATTCCAATTAGAGACCGCCCCCCAACCAGCTGTTTAGCCTTCCCATCTCCCTCCCCATTTCGTTCCTCTAGAACATGTAATTCCAGTTTAGAGAATGACGGACCGGGAAGGGTGAAATGCTCTGCTGACTGTTCTGGGGCGCCGCCGCCTTACGGGGCCCTTCCGGAGGGGACCCACAAAGGCAGCCGGACTTCCGTCCCTTCCTCCTTCTGCGCGGGGACCGTCCCGTTTGCCTGACGCGGGACGCGGAGGGGCGTTCCCGGCGGGGGACGGCGTGGGTCACGCTGGAGGGGGAGCGGGTAAATGCCCCCCTGGCGTGATGGACGGTGTTCTGGGGACCCGCGGCATCGCTCCCGGGGTGGATGAGGGGGCAGAGCCGGTGTGGGGGGTCGCGGAGGGCTCTCCCTCCCGCACCACCACACCGGGCACGGTTTCCCTTTGTGGGCACGCGGCCGTTCAGGGCGGGGGGCTCTCCATGGGCGGGGAAAGGCCGGGGGCCCGGAGCCTGAGAGGGGGTCCTCGATGCCGCCTAGGTCCGGTCCCTGCCGGGAGCTGCGGGCGGCAACCGGGGCCCTGACCTCACTCCTAACAGAAATCCTACAAGACTCAGAAACACACCAACCTCCGCCTGGAACAACCCACGCAAACAATCCACACACACACACACACATTTTGATGTGTTTTTAATTTTATGATTTTATTTATACGTTTGCATTTTAAAAGTTCTGTGTTTTTGGTGTATTTCAGTGTATTTCAAGCATGTGTTTTCATTGTGTTTTAAGCTCTCTCGTACCCCACCTCAAGCCCTGAGGAGAGGGGGGTAACCGAGCTTATTATTAATACAGTTACTATGTGGTTTCTTCGTTTTTATTGTTATTATCAACTTTATTAAAGTTGTTCACGTTCTTCACACCACAACAGACACACGCAACAGATATCTAAGTACAACACAACATCACAAAGCCAGCAATTCCCGCACAGACCTACACACCTTAACACTGCCGCCTTAAACGCCCCACCAGATCCCTGACGCTGCAAACGACTAAGCAACAAACCTCTACACACACCTCAAATGACGACACTCACACGCAAGACCAGCACCACAACACACTCGCTGCCAGGCAGAACGACAAGAAACATACACACCGTGGTTGTCCCTGCAAGTCTCGGCTGAGACCAGGCCGAGGCGGCATCGAGGAGCTCCGATCGGTTCCGGAGGGGAATCCCGCCCCCCCTCAGACTCTGGACCCCCCGGCGTTCCCTCGCCCCCAGAGAGACCCCCGCCTGGAAGGGTGGCGGGCCCCCGAAGGGAAAGCGTAGTCCGGATGGTCGTACCAGGGGGGAAGAGGCCGCCACAAACCCCCACGCCGAGCCCGTCCCCCGATCGACACTGGGAGCGAGACCGCGGGGCCCCAAAACACCACCCATCACCCCCAGGGGACCATTATCCCGCTCCCCCCTCGGCGTGACCCCTGCCGCCCCCTCCCGAGAAGGACCCCCCGCGTTCAGCGTAGGGCAAAGGGGAGGGTCTCTCTGCAGAGAGAGGAAGGGAGGGAAGGGGGCTGAAGGAGAGGCGGCCCCTCAGAAGAGGAAGCAGAGCATTTCCCCCTTCCTGGTCCCCCAATCCCAAAGCTGGAAGTAGATGTTTTGGAGAAAAAAAATGGAGAGGAGGATTGGAAGGAAAAACAGCTAGATTGAGGAACCTTCCCAAACTGAAACCCAGTGCCAGACCTATGGAGAGAGATCCAGGTTTCTCGGGGGGGCTGCATTCATCAAAAGAGCTTCCATGTTAGTGAAACAGTCCCCCTCAGGCTATCTCGTTACTTTCAGGGAACTGAGTTCTAATCCCGCGTCACCTCAACACTGCTATAAGCACAGCTGCTGAGGAAAATTATATCTGATCGCCCCACCCTGGCGAGGCTTGGGAGACCGTGAAGGCCCCCCGACACTAGGCTGAGACCCCATAAAGGGATCAGGGAGGACTGGATTACCAAACCTCCCATGCGGCTGCGATCCCCCAAGAATTACCTTCTTTAAACAAGGGACAATCAAGTCTAATAATGAGAACTATCTGTAGCTAGGGCCTCCCGGGAAGCATGATGCCAAGCTACGCCTCCCAGAGAAAGTAACTTGGGAGACAGCTGAAGTCAGCCCATGACGGGTCTCTCTATGGACTCCTCCAGTGGTCCCTCCTAACATATTGTTTTAAAACATTTTAAGCCATAATAGGATATAATACTGAGAACTACTGGTATTGGAACATAAGCTGGAACCGTGAAGGGCCTCCTCGCTTCTCGGAGTCTTCCCAGTTAAGCGGGAATGAATTATAAAGGCTGGGAAAAGGATTTGCCCCTTTCGGGCCCTGCAACGCCTCTCCTGCTCCCAGTGGCTCCAGCAAACCTCTGTCCCCTTAACTGGTCTTGCTGGGCCCAAGGAGGATTTACCTCCCCCAGGCATTAAAACTGGGAGCCTTCGGCGGCCATTTCTTATTCTGGCTGCAGCAGAAAATCTAAGTTAGAAAGGTCTACTGCATCACTACACCTGAGACATAAAAGATGCCTTTTCTAATTTGCACTCTGCACATGCTCTAGAGCTAGCTTCTCTCCATATGGTTTTAGGTCTTTGGGATGCTGAGGGCTGAGATCCCAGTCACAGACTGTCAAGTTAAAGGGGACCCCAGCGGTCATCTATCCCAACCCCGATAGGATGGAAAGGCACATTAAGGCACCCCTGAAGGGTGGCCGCAGGATTCCTGCTTTGAAAACTCCCACGGAGGAGTCCCTTGTCGCGTGTACCACGGGCAGACCGAGACCGTACAGCTCGAAGCACGTTACGCGTGCGCCCCCACCCTCCCTCACGCTGAAAATCCCTTTTTGTTTCTCTCCTCATCAGAACAACCCCAAGAAAAAACACGGACACAGGTTTTCAAAATTCTTTATTAGAAATCCCGTTTTAAATGCCTATCTCCTTCTAATAGTAGGATGAATACGCCCCTTCGCTATAATTTAATTACAGTATGCAAATGTTTCAAGTTAACCTTGTAAAATTATTATAAATCTCATTGAATCCCATCGTCGGAAGAAGGAGGGATCTAAATTTAATCCAGGAGTAAACCAATGAACTGTGTGCAACTCTTTACAAATTCCTGCCAGTGCCAGTAAAGGCTGCAGGGAATGTCAGGGTGGCATCGAGGCTTTGCATTAATAGGCCACCCAAACACACAGCTCCCTTTTTCCTTCCTTCTCCTGCTTCAAACATTTTCCTTTCTCTCTATGGTTAGGGTCTGTGGGACTTCTTCCAAAATGAAGAGAGAGGTCTCCTTCTTGCCACAACCACACAGAGGCCCTGGCTGTTTCTAAAGTTTTGCTTGTGCATGACCTGCATTTTTACAGCCTTGATTTATTGATTTTGTTTTAACAGTTCTTGAAGAACAGGACAGAAAATCTCCTTGGTTCTTCTGCTTTGGGGCTGATTTAATCAAAGAACCAGCAAACTGAATCAGGCTGAGGACCTGCCTCTGGGACTACGCTTCAAAGGCCGAAGGTTTTAACACCGGGACCTCTGGATCTGCGGGTTGAAACCCACAAAAGCCCGCATGTGTGCGTCTGGGTGTGTGAGGGGGGACACCTTGGAGAAAACCAGCCAGACAACACTTCACTGGTCTCCAATGCGGAGGCCTCGTCCCCTCGATTTACTCCGGGAGCGGCACTGCCAAGGATTTTTATACTCGTAATAAGCAGGCAGGCCTCGAGGCGGCAATCCGGATCCAGGCACAGGAACAAAAGTGAAGGGGCCGCCTGCTCAGTGGCATCTGCAAACTAATTCGAAATGGCGGAGGCACAGCCATTTTGGTGCTGGCTCCATGCTGAGTCCTTCCAGGAGCCCCCAAACTGCCTGAAGTGTATTTAAGAGGAGATTCCTGGAGGGTGACCGCCTAATCTATGGATGGGGGCCATTTTGGGTCATCTGCTGCGTGTGCAATGCTGTGTTTGAAGCTGAAACGAGATCCTTACCTGTTTCTGTTGCTCTTCCGCGTGGCTCCGTCCTTTCCAAACTGCCTGTTCCCCCGTTTAGGTTGCAGTGGATTTGAAGGATTGAAGAAACAGCCGTCCCTGCATTAATACAAAATACTGCTGTTCACATGCCTTCAATTCTCCTTTTCCATCTTTTTTAAAAACTATGCTTCTCCATACTCAACTAATCTGACTTTATGCCCTATTTCCAACCAAACTCACTTTTTTTCTTTAAAAAAACCCTTTTACACAATTAGAATTTTTATCTTTTCCTTTGGAGTTTTTCCTTAATTTTTGTAAGCTGCCCTGGAACCTGAACAAGGAGAAAAGCCTTCATTTAATAAACAAATAATAAATCCCCTTTGTCTTCTTTTTTTCTTGTTCTTTATTCAAATTTCCTTTCCTTTTTTAATTCTTTTTTACTATGTGTAAATTGTGTATTACATTGCAGAAAAAGCAATGCAAAAATGTAGCAATTCCAAATTCTTCCTTTTTAAATTGTATATTACATTGCTACACGTTTGCATTGCTTTTTAAGCAATGGCAAGTTCTTGTTCTTTAAAGAAAACTTTGGTAGAACTTACTTTCCAAAATGAATCCTATGCTGTCTTCCTTGCAATGGTTGTATCCTGCCTTGGATTTCTGTATAAAAAGAAATAACAATAATAAAATCCACCTCATCAGCTCAGAAGAACTGTATGACCTTCATTTCCCCTCAGATGTTAAAGATCTTTGACCATATTTCTTTTATAAAAACTTACTTTTTTAAAAAAACCACTTTGAAGAACTTACCTCTCAAACTTTCTCCTATGGTGCCTTTTAAAAACGTCGGTAAGCTGCCAGGGATCCTGTATGAAGAAGAAGACGTTAAATAAGTTCAGTGAGAAACAAAAATAGAAGTCATCTCATCCCCTCAAGAATGCTGAGGATTCCCTTCATTTTCCCCTCAGACTGCACATTGTAAAGATTTTTACCTTCATTTCTCTAAAAACATCCCCCCTCTTTCAAAATGTAACTTCTTCCACCCTCCTTGGCTCCCATTAACTGTGCTTTCTTTTTTATAAAATATCTTCATTTTTTCCCTTGTTTGTAGTCTTTACTGTTTTCTATTTCTATATTATTTTGTTTTATTTCTGAATTTTTATCTCTCATATGATTGCTTTCCCAAAAAACAAAACTTTTCTACAACTAGTGCTTTAAACTGTCTTCTGTGGTGTCTTTTTAAAAGATCTTTTTGGATTCTATACGAAGAGAAAGGTACTAAATCAATACAAAACTTTCCTCCTCTCTCCCATCCCCTCAGAAAAAATGTGGAGGGACTTTATTTTTTGACCCCAAACTGCACATTTTCAGGGTTTTTGCCCTCTTTTTCTTTCAAAAAGGCTTCTTTTGTTCCAAAATGTAACTTCTTCTCCACCTGTCGCCACTTGCCTCCCATTTCCCCTGCTTTGTTTAAATACCTTTTCTTCTGAGAAGTTTTTTTTCTCCACTACATGTTCACTGCGCCTTATAGCTTTATTATTTTGGTTCTTCTATATCCATATTTTTTACTTCACTTTAAGTAGGCATTAGAGTACCTGTCGCCCTTGGGCTGGGTTTCTTTCCAACCACCCGTGAATTATTTCTTGGCTTTTTCAGAGCCCGTCTTTTAAACCAGGCTCCGTTTACTCAAAATGCCGGCCAACCCCCCTCCAGCTCCACCAGGAACCAACAGGGATAATTAAAATGGAGAAATAAGTGAGGACAAACCACCCCATTCCCCGCAGCACAGCCGGGAGAGCCCCCCATTTATACCCCCAAGGGAAACTCCACTATTGTCATTCCTGCTACTATTATCGTTATTACCACCAGCCACCTTCTTCCCCCCCCCCCCCCCCCCCCCCCCCCCCCCCCCCCCCCCCCAAGTTAGGAGCCGAAGCGCCTCATGGTTTTAATCAAACGCTACACTTAAGAGGCCAGGCTACTTACGCAAGGGAAATACCAACGGGCCGAAGAAGAAGACGCCCCTCAGGCAGGCTAAGGCGTCTTCCACGTACCCCAAATTCTCTCTCGTCAGAGCCGGCTCTTTCTTCGCTCCCGGCCTCACAAAGCCTTTTATATTGACAGCGCTCCCGCCAATTGTTCAAACCCTGCCCCGCCCTCGTTCCGAGCCTCCGGTTGGACAACGAGTCTGCCCGTCACGCGCTCGGGAGGAGGACTCTACTTCGCATGCGCAGTGCCGCCGCCGCGCCTTTTCTCTTTCCCTCAGCTGACTTTCCCTCTATTTGGCTCAATCTTCCCCTGGTTTGGAGGCCGCTTTTTGGTCCGCATTCCTGCACATCGGGGCCTACTAGAGGCTTTGTTCCCAAAAAGAAGGCGTAATAGACCTTCCCCTCACGGAGCAGCTAGCTTTCTCTCGCTTTTGGCCCCCTTCAATATTCAAGGGATGCTATTGGCCATCCTAGCTGCCCCTCAGGAGTTAGAATCGGCTGCCCCGCGACCCCGGCGGCTCTTTTCCTCGGAAGCTCTCTCCCGCCTTTTCCTCCGGCCCCCTCCTCTCCGCACATCGGGAGGGAAAGCCATGTACGGCAGGGCGCATGCGCCAACCGCGCCTTCTCGGCTCCGGTTTGCCCGCCATTTTCTCGAAGACGCCATTTTCCCTCAGACGCTCCGCGGGGACAGAGACCGGCTCGGAGGGGAGGCTGCGGGCCTGCAGGTAAGGGCCCTCGCTCGCCCCTCCGTTGCCCGGTTGCTCGCCCATTTATTCAGATGGCTTGGTTTCATTCCAATATGCCTTTTAAGGGTACTGCTTCGTTAAAACTTGGAGGCGCTCTGGCTCCCGGCTTTGGAGGAAAAAGTGCACATGACTAATAATAATACTAGAGTTTCCTTGGGGGTCAAATGAGGGGCTCCCCGGCTATGCTGAGGGGAATGGGGTGGGTTTGTCCTCACTTATTTCTCCATTGTAATTATCCCTGTTTGTTCCTCGAGGGGCTGGAGGGGGGCTGGCCGGCATTTTGAGTAAACGGAGCCTCCAATGGTTGGAAAGAAACCCAGCCCAAGGGCGACAGGTACTTTAATATGTACTTACTGAGCATTAAAAATATGTAAATAGAAGAAGACATAAAATGTCAAGACCACAAAGCACAGCAGAGGCGCATGAAAAAAAAATATGAGGAGAGAAGCCCCTTAAGGGAAGCAGAAGAAATGGGAGGGGGCGAAGTTACATTTTGGAAGAAAGGAAGTGTTTTTGAACGAAAATAGGGCAAAAAGCCTGAAAATGTGCTGTTTGGGGGGGGAATCGGGTCCCTCCACATTTTTCCTGAGGGGACGGGAGGGAAGAGGTGAGTTTTACTGTTTGTTTTCTGTTTTTTTCTTCTCATGGAAGTTTAGAAGTATTTTTTAAAAAGACAGCACAGGAGCCTGCTTAAGAAATTAATTGCAGAAAACGGTTTCTTTTTTTTTAGAGTAACAACATGAGAGAAGGAAAACGGAGGGACAGCAAGATGATGTACAAATAAGATAAAGACTAAAAAGAAAAAGAAAAACGAAAGCATTTTTTAAGAAAACATAGTTAATGGGAGCCAAGGAGTGGAAAATCAATTGTATTTGGGAAGAAATGAAGCCAGAAACGTTGAAAGTGTGCAGTCTGTGAGGAAAATGGAGGTAATCCACAGCTTTCTTCAGGGGATGAAGTGAACTTTGTTTTTTTTATTCACTGAATTAATTTACTATTTTTTTCTTCATACAGGAACTAAGGCAGCTTCTCAAAGTTTTTAAAAAGACACCATAGGATAAAGTTTCCAAGGTAAGTTTTATAAAACTGCCTTTTTTAAAAGCAAGTATTTTCAACACATATAAGACCAAAAAAACTTGAAAATCTGAGGGGAAAATGGAGGCCATGCAGTTTTCCTGGGAGGGTGAGGTGGGTTTTCTTATTGTTGTTTATTGTTTTTATACAGGATACAAGGCAGCTTACAAACATCTTAAGGAAGACACCACAGGATTCCTTTTGGAAGGTAAGTTCTATAAAAATGTTTTTTAAAAAGCAAGAGCTTGGCATTGCTATGTCTTTGTGTTGACTTTTCAGCAATGCAATACGCAGTTTAAGTGTAGTAAAGAAGAATTGAAAAGGAAAAAAGGGGAAGACATTTGATTAAAGAGCAAGAAAAAAAGGAGACCAAAGGGGATTTGTTTCTTGAACTCATGCTTTTCTCCTTATCCAGGTTCAAGGACAGGTTACATAAATTAAGTGAAAACACCCAAAGATAAGATAAACGTTTTAATTGTGTAAAAGAGTTATTTAGGAAAAAAAATTAAAAGTGAATTTCCTAGAAAATAGGGCACAAGATCAGAGTAGTTGAATACAAAAAAACTTAGTTTTTAAAAAGGTGACAAAGGAGAATTTAAGGCATGCGAGCAGCAGTATTTTGTATTAACGCAGGGACGGCTGTTTCTTTAATCCTTCAAATCCACTGCAGCCAACTCGGAGGGACAGGCAGTTTGGAAAGGACGGAGCCACGCGGAAGAGCAACAGAAACAGGTAAGGATCTCGTTTCAGCTTCAAACACAGCATTGCACACGCAGCAGATGACCCAAAATGGCCCCCATCCATAGATTAGGCGGTCACCCTCCAGGAATCTCCTCTTAAATACACTTCAGGCAGTTTGGGGGCTCCTGGAAGGACTCAGCATGGAGCCAGCACCAAAATGGCTGTGCCTCCGCCATTTCGAATTAGTTTGCAGATGCCACTGAGCAGGCGGCCCCTTCACTTTTGTTCCTGTGCCTGGATCCGGATTGCCGCCTCGAGGCCTGCCTGCTTATTACGAGTATAAAAATCCTTGGCAGTGCCGCTCCCGGAGTAAATCGAGGGGACGAGGCCTCCGCATTGGAGACCAGTGAAGTGTTGTCTGGCTGGTTTTCTCCAAGGTGTCCCCCCTCACACACCCAGACGCACACATGCGGGCTTTTGTGGGTTTCAACCCGCAGATCCAGAGGTCCCGGTGTTAAAACCTTCGGCCTTTGAAGCGTAGTCCCAGAGGCAGGTCCTCAGCCTGATTCAGTTTGCTGGTTCTTCTTTGATTAAATCAGCCCCAAAGCAGAAGAACCAAGGAGATTTCTTCCTGTCTCAGACTGTTAAAACAAGAATCAAGTTAACAAGGCTGTAAAAATCAATGAATCATGGCACAAGCAAAAACTTTAGAAACAGCCAGGCCCTGTGTTGGCAAGAAGGAGATCTCTCTCTTCATTGTGAAGAAAGAAGAACCCTCAACAATTTGAAAGTCAAGACCCTAACCATAGAGAGAAAGGAAAATGTTTAAAGCAGGAGAAGGAAGGCAAAAGGGGACTGTGCGTTTGGGTGACCTATTACTGCAAAGCCTCGATGCCACCCTGACATTCCCTGCAGCCTTTACTGGCACTGGCAGGAATTTGTAAAGAGTTGCACACAGTTCATTGGTTTACTCCTGGATTAAATTTAGATCCCTCCTTCTTCCGACGATGGGATTCAATGAGATTTATAATAATTTTACAAGGTTAACTTGAAACATTTGAGTACTATAATTAAATTATAGCGAAGGGGCGTATTCATCCTACTATTAGAAGGAGATAGGCATTTAAAACGGGATTTCTAATAAAGAATTTTGAAAACCTGTGTCCGTGTTTTTTCTTGGGGTTGTTCTGATGAGGAGAGAAACAAAAAGGGATTTTCAGCGTGAGGGAGGGTGGGGGCGCACGCGTAACGTGCTTCGAGCTGTACGGTCTCGGTCTGCCCGTGGTACACGCGACAAGGGACTCCTCCGTGGGAGTTTTCAAAGCAGGAATCCTGCGGCCACCCTTCAGGGGTGCCTTAATGTGCCTTTCCATCCTATCGGGGTTGGGATAGATGACCGCTGGGGTCCCCTTTAACTTGACTGTCTGTGACTGGGATCTCAGCTCCTCAGGACCTTGAAGACCTAAAACCATATGGAGAGAAGCTAGTTCTAGAGCACGTGCAGAGTGCAAATTAGGAAAGCATTGTTATGTCTCAGATGTAGTGATGCAGTAGTCCTTTCTAACTTGCATTTTCTGCTGCAGCCAGAATAAAAAATGGCTGCCGAAGGCTCCCAGTTTTAATGCCTGGGGGGGGGGTAAATCCTCCTTGGGCCCAGCAAGACCAGTTAAGGGGACAGAGGTTTGCTGGAGCCACTGGGAGCAGGAGAGGCGTTGCAGGGCCCGAAAGGGGCAAATCCTTTTCCCAGCCTTTATAATTCATTCCCGCTTAACTGGGAAGACTCCGAGAAGCGAGGAGGCCCTTCACGGTTCCAGCTTATGTTCCAATACCAGTAGTTCTCAGTATTATATCCTATTATTGCTTAAAATGTTTTAAAACAATATGTTAGGAGGGACCACTGGAGGAGTCCATAGGGAGGCCCCTCACGGGCTGACTTCAGCTGAGGAGGCCCTAGCTACAGATAGTTCTCATTATTAGACTTGATTGTTCCTTGTTTAAAGAACGTAATTCCTGGGGGATCCCAGCTGCATGGGAGGTTTGGTAATCCAGTCCTCCCTGATCCCTTTATGGGGTCTCAGCCTAGTGTCGGGGGGCCTTCACGGTCTCCCAAGCCTCGCCAGGGCGGGGCGATTAGATAGAGGTTTCCCCAGCAGCTGGGCTTATAGTAGTATTCAGGTGATGCAGGATTAGAACTGAGTTCCCTGAAAGTAATGAGATAGTCCAAGGGGAACTGTTTCACTGCCATGGAAGCTCTTTTGGTGAATGTGGCCCCCCGAGAAACCTGGATCTCTCTCCATAGGTCTGGCACTGGGTTTCAGTTTGGGAAGGTTCTGCAATCTAGCTGTTTTTCCTTCCAATCCTTTCCATTTTTTTCCTCCAAAACATCTACTTCCAGCTTTGGGAATGGGGGACCAGGAAGGGGGAAATGCTCTGCTTCCTCTTCTGGGGGCCGCCTCTCCTTTAGCCCCCTTCCCTCCCTTTCTCTCTCTGCACAGAGACCCTCCCCTTTGCCCTATGCTAAATGCGGGCGTCCTCGGGAGGGGCGGCGGGGGTCACGCCAAAGGGGGAGAGGGATAATGGTCCCTTGGGGGTGATGGGCGGTGTTGTGGGGCCCCGTGACCTCTCTCCCAGTGTCGATCGGGGGACGGGCTTGGCGTTGGGGTTTGTGGTGGGCTCTTCCCCTCAGTACGGCCATCCGGACTACGCTTTCCCTTCGGGGGCCTGCCACCCTTCCAGGCGGGGGTCTCTCTGCGAGCGAGGAAACACCGGGGGGGGTCCAGAGTCTGAGAGGGGGCAGGATTCCCCTCTGGAACCGGTTGGAGCTCCTTGATGCCGCCCTGGCCTGGTCTCAGCTGAAACTTGCAGGAACAACCGCTGTTAGGTTCTGTGTCTCTTGTTCTGCCTGGCCGCGAGTGGGTTGTGGTGCCGGTCTTGCATGTGAGTGTTGTCATTTGGGGGGGGGGTGTTTAGAGGTCTGTTGCTTAGTCGTTTGAAGTGTCAGGGATTTGGTGGGGCGTTTAAGGCAGCAGCGTTAAGATGTGTAGGTCTGTGCAGGAATTGCTGGCTTTGTGATGTTGTGTTGTATTTAGGTATTTGTTGTGTGTGTGTCTGTTGTGTGAAGAATGTGAACTTCTTTAATAACATTCATAATAACAATAAAAAGAAAGCAACTACATAGTAACCATATTAATAATAAACTCGGTTACCGCTCTCTCCTCAGGGCTTGAGGTGGGGTGCGAGAGAGCTTAAAACACAATGAAAACACATGCTTGAAATGCACCAAAAACATAACACTTTCAAAATGCAAACGTATAAATAAAATGATAAAATTAAAAACATATCAAAATGTGTGTGCGTGAGAGAGAGAGAGTGGATTCTTTGGGTTGTTCCAGGCGGAGGTTGGTGTGCTTGTGAGTCTTGTAGGATTTCTGTTAGGAGTGAGCTCAGGGCCACGGTTGCCGCTCGCAGGGACCGGACCTAGACGGCATCAAGGACTCCCTCTCAGGCTCCGGGCTCCCAGCCTTTCCCTGCCCACGGAGACCCCCCCACCCTGAATGGCCGTGTGCCCACAAAGGGAAACCGTGCCCGGCGTGCCGGTGCAGGAGGGAGAGCCCGCCGCAACCCCCCACACCGACTCTGCCCCCTCATCCACCCTGGGAGCGATGCCGCGGGTCCCCAGAACACCGTCCATCACGCCAGGGGGGCATTTACCAGCTCCCCTTCCAGCGTGACCCCTGCCAGGAACGCCCCTCCGCGTCAGGCAAAGGAGACAGTCCCCGCGGAGAAGGAGGTAGGGAAGGAAGTCCGGCTGCCTTTGTGGGTCTCCTCCGGAAGGGCCCCGTAAAGGGACGGCGCCCCAGAACCGTTTGCAGAGTATTTCGCCCTTCCCAGCCTGTCGTTCTTTAAACTGGAATTACATGTTCTAGAGGAACGAAATGGGGAGGGAGATGGGAAGGCTAAACAGCTGGTTGGGGGGCGGTTTCTAATTGGAATCCGTGAGCAGAGGGATGGAGAGGGATGGGGGTTTCCTGGGGGGTGCATTCACTCCCGGGGGTTCCATCATAGTTCCAGGGAGGGTTGGAGACCGCTGGCCAGCCATAAGCCTTAAGGCTTCAGCGGGGAGCCCCTGAGGTACCGAAGAGCCTGCTCCGCTCTGTAACCAGAGGAAGGGAGCCGTCTTTCCCTCAGGCATGGCTCCTTGAGGGAGCTCCCTACAGGGCTTGGGGGGTCTCCCGAGGCATTTCACACCCAGTAATAAATCCCCCCCCGGAACCCCACCTGTAGACATGGCTGGGGCGCTCTGGGCCAGGTAGTAGGAGCCAAGGCTCAGGAGCTCTGGCATCTCCCCCCCCCGCCCCACATTGCCTGTAACATGGTACAGCCGGAATGTACAGCACAAGCTCTCTTAATTTGTAGGCTAATGAATAGGTTTGCTCCCTTGTTATTTATTTAAGGCAGAGTAGAGAAAGTCAAGGCTGTTCCAGACACCTTGTGGAAACCAAGCAGATCTCTGGATCTGGGCACAGGAACTCTTTGGATATGGAGATGTCCCTCCTGGCCCACACGAGACTTCACGTCTTGTAGAGGTCCCGATGTTTGGGAGACCCCATTTTTCATAGCTGGGATGGTGCTTCACGCGCCCTACGCTTAATGCACCCTGAGTATTGAGCCGGAGAGCTTTCCTCCTGTCTCGGGAAGCCTCCTGCTTCGGAAGAGCTTCTCAGTCCTTGGCTAGAAACTATTTTGGCCCCCCAGGTCGCTGTCAGAATCTCCCAGGCTTTTGTAGCTTCTGGACGCTGGGAGAGGCAATTTTGATTCCTCAGGTAATTTTGAGGTTTTGTTTAAAAGTCTGCCCGCCATTTGCTGCTGCGTGGCTTCCCTGCTCTCCATTTTGTCCTTGTAGGAATCTTGTTCAGTTTTAGGTCAGGCTGAGAGGAGAGCAGCCTGAGCTCAGCCGTTCCGTGTCTCAGCGGGGCGTAGATGGACCACCGTCCGGGAGACCCTTCTCCCCACTGGAGAGCTCTTCTAGTTTAGAAATGGAGTTGGAGGGCAGGAGATAGAAATAGGTCCCAGGATCTAGGGGGCCTCTGCCCCTGTTTCATTGGCCTCCTCACGTACCCGTTGCCCCCATCCCACATTTGCCCCGGAAGGCTTTTCTTTTGCTGCTGCTGTCAATACCTTTCCTACCTGTCTTTAATCCTGTTTCTCTCTTTCAGCCATGCTTTCCCATTGCTTTGAGTGGCCTTTAATGTTTTTCTTTTCTTCCTGCTTTTTAGCTGAGTAGCGGGGAGGGGGCTCAGTTTCCTTGCAGGGGAGGGGGCTTCATGAATTTTGACTTTTAGGCATACGTTAAGAGTAACAGCGGCAACAGCGTTCCGGTGAGGCAGGCAAGACTCTGACTGCCGTGGAAGCAACGAGAAAACCATGTAGGAAATACTGCAAGGATGAGTAAGACAAAATTAATGTAGGAAAATACACGGGGGGGATGTAGGAGACCCCATAGAGCAAATGCAGAGATGTCAGATCCCCTAACACAGCTCCTCCTCCACTGCCTTAATTGAAGAGCCAAATTTGCTTCCCAAGTTAGTGGCTCTGAAATTGAAGAGGATTTCTCGGCCACTCTTCAGGGGTGTGTTAGAGGGATTTCTGTCCTGCTGGGGTTGGGCTAGATGACCCCTGGGGTCCTTTTTAATTTGATTGTCTTATGACTTGGATGTCAGCTACCAGCACCCCAGAAACCTAAAATACTGAGAAAAAACTAGTTGTAGAGAATATGGATAGTGAAAAATAAATATTACAAATTTTTTAGTATAATAGTCAAAGCGTCTTTTATGACTGAGATATCGTGCTGTGGTGGTGTTTTTTAATTTAGGTTTTCTGCAGTTCCCAGGATGAAAATGGCTGTTGAAGGCTCCCAGGTTCTCTTCCTGCAGGAGGTAAATCCTCCTTCAGCCCAGCAAGACCAGTTAAGGGGACAGAGGTTTGCTGGAGCCACTGGGAGCAGGAGAAGAAAAGGGGCAAATCCTTTTCCCATCCCTAATAATTCAGTCCTGCTTAACTGGGAAGACTCTGAGAAGCGAGGAGGACCTTCATGGGTCTAGCTTAGCTTCAGATACCAATAGTTCTCTATGGTATGTCTTATTATGGCATAATATGCTTTGAAAACATATTTCGGGAGGGGCCACCAGATGAGTCCACAGGAAGGCCCTTCATAGGCTCACTTTAGTTGTCCCGCAAGTTACTTTCTCTGGGAGGCATAGCAAGGCATTCTCTTTCCTGGGAGGACTCAGCTACAGACAGTTCTCGTTATTATACTTATTTTTTGTTTTAAGAATGTAATTCTTGGGGGGTCGCAGCTACACAGAAGCTTTGGTAATCCAGTTCTCCCTGATCCCTTTATGGGGTCTCAGCCTTGGAGGGGGGGGCCTTCAGGGTCTCCCTGGTCCTGAGGCCCCACAGATTGCGGCCAGGGACCCAAACCTCACCAGAACAGGGGAAGAGGATGAGAGGTTTCCCCAGCAGCTGGGCTGTTGGTATTATTGAGGCCATAAAGGAATTTAAATCAGTTCCCTCAAAGTAATTATCTTGTCCCAGGGGAACTGTTTCATTGTTTAAATGTAAGAGCCATTAATTTAAGAGGCAAAGCTCTGGAGGTCTCTTGGGGAAGCTACAGGCTTGCAGGCCAAACATTTTGAGAAGTAAATGTAAAACATATCTTCACCACAAGGTTGGGATGAAAATGATATTTGAATTTAAAAGCTTGAACTAGGGGAACGGGATTCAAGTAACGTTTTCAGAAGATATTGGATAATGTTACGTAAACAAATGTAACACATTGCAACGTAATGCAAAGAAAATGAAATGCAAAGAAATGCAATGTAAAAAAAAAGACGGTGAAAATGCTTCAAATGACAGTGAGGTGGGGTTGAAATGGGCTTTAAAAGAGAAATTTGGGGAATGTGCTTCTGAAGGGATCATAAGAGAAAAAAAACGTTTTTGAAGTTCTCGTTTGTAAGCGGAGGATGTGGACTGAAAGCGACCAACCGAGGGGTGTGAGGCTCGTGGCTTGGGCTTCTGTGAAAAGGTCTATGTTTCTGAACTGGCTGTAATTGGAAAAGGGGCCAGAAATAACACTCCAGAGGTCATTCTGGCTTTGCACAGATCCAGAACGTGATCCCATCTGGAATACAGTGTAGAGTTTTCTGTATTTAAAAAGAATGTTAGGGAAAAGGGGAAACTGGAGGAAAGGGCCACCAAAACGACTGCACCGCCCGGGTCTTTTGAGGTTGGGGAAAAAGGGAGGGGTGGCATGTTGATCCTTGAACTCCCTGAGATTGATCCCTGAAAGTGAAGGGTGGGAGATAACAGTAAGACCCCAGGTCTTCACCCCACCCCAGGATTGAGGGATGGTTGCCAGGTTGTGTGCCTTTAAAATGGCCCTGGCTCAGTTCTTTGAGGAGGGCCCAGCAGTGGCCGCCGCTCAACCCCACGGCTTAGAGATTTGTCTGTCCTACAATCAGGAAAGAAGGAAGAAGGCAGCTCTTTCTTTGGGTTGCTTATTAAGGTAAAGGCTTTGTACCGCACAGGCTTTTTTGCAGCATTTCCTGGTGTGCTCTTAAGACATTCCTTCCGCTTGCTTAAAGCTTTTTGGTTGATTTATGAATCTCTAACCATGACTAGAGAATTAAAAAATGCAGCTTTGTATATGGGAAAGAGATGTTGGGGAGATGCATAACGCTTTTGCCTGCAACGCTGTCTTCCTCCCACGTTAAGCCCAGTCTGTTCCCTTGGAAGACTGCCCGCTTTGCAGGTGGTGGAGTCTCCTTCATTGGGGATTTCCACACCAAAGTGTATTCAGGGCCACTCGCCAGGGGTGGCGTAATCTGGATTCCCATCCAGGCAACAGGTTGGATCAGGGGGCCCTCGGGATCCCAGAGGAAGGACTGGAACACCTGGCCAAGTCGGGGTCCTTCTGTTTGGCTCAGAAGTCAGAGGACCCCATTCAGTGTTAGGTGAGGCTGAGAGAGAGTGACCGGCCCAGGGCCACCCCATGAGTCTTCATGGCTTAGCAGCGAGAGCAAATAGGACAGGATCAAAATTCAAAATGACCTGGACAGATTGGAGAGTTGGGCCAAGGCTAACAAAATGAAATTCAACAGAGAGAAGTGTAAGGTCCTACACTGAGGTAGAAAAAATGGAATGCTGAAATATAGGATGGGGGACACTTGGCTGGATGGCAGTACATGTGAAAGGGATCTAGGAGTCTTAATAGACCACAAGCTGAACATGAGTCAGCAATGTGATGCGGCAGCCAAGAAAGCCAATGCAATTCTCGGCTGCATCAATAGGAGTATGGTGTCTAGATCGAGGGAGGTACTGGTACCACTCTACTCTGCTTTGGTTAGACCTCATCTTGAATCCTGTGTCCAGTTCTGGGCACCCCAATTCAAGAAGGACATGGTCAAGCTGGAGTAGGTCCAGAGGAGGGCGACCAAAATGGTGAAGGGCCTGGAAGCCAAGCCCTATGAGGATAGACTTAGAGAGCTGGGTATGTTTAGTCTGCAGAAGAGAAGGTTAAGAGGGGACATGATAGCTCTGTTTAAATATTTGAAGGGATGCCATGTAGAGGAGGGAGAGGGCTTGTTTTCTGCTGCTCCAGAGACCAGGACAAGGAGCAATGGATTCAAGCTGCAGGAAAGGAGATTCCACCTGAACCTCAGGAAGAACTTCCTGACAGTCAGGGCTGTCCGGCAGTGGAATTTGCTACCTCGGAGTGTGGTGGAGTCTCCTTCCTTGGAGGTTTTTAAGCAGAGGCTGGATGGCCATCTGTCGGGAGTGCTTTGAGAGTGTTCCTGCATGGCAGGGGGTTGGACTGGATGGCCCGTGTGGTCTCTTCCAACTCTACATTTCTATGATTCTATGAAATAGCCTTCCTGGCGCTTGATAACCCTCACACCCCACTGGGATGCGTTTCTTTTGGGATACATAGTTGGAGGGCAGCAGGGAGAACGGGGTGGAGCCTTCCAGATGGGGTCTTTGTAAGGTCTGTCTGCCGTCCCGGGATCCTTTTCTCACACACAGTTTCTGGTGGGTTCCTCCTCATCCCACACTTGTGCATGTGATGGTTTTGTTCTTATTTTATTTGTTGCTCTCCTATCTGTAATTCACACCACATTGTTTGCTTTAGGCTTTCTAATCCCTTAGCACTGTCTTAAATGATTTTCTCACACTCTTTGTTGGTACAGAAACATTTTTAAGATTGCTGGGGGGGATTATCTCTTCTTTGGTAGGTGGGACATCATGAATTTTTACTACAGTCAGGTACGTTGCTACCAAATGTAGAAGGTCTTGTGCCAAATATGACAAACATGATAGTTTTCCAAAGGACTTAAGTAAGAATCTTATTCTCATGAAACTCATGGCGAAGCAATTAAAAACTAAAATAATAATTTTGTTGTTGTTGTTGTTATTAATAATAATTTTTCCTTAACTGGCAGGACTCTGGAAAGGGGGATGAGTCCATAGAAATGTCCTTCAGGGGTTTGAGTTTAGATCCAGCTAGCAATAGTTCTTTTTATTATGCCTTGTGATTTAATGTTTCAAAAGCATAATTCTTGAAGGGTTGCAGCTGCATTGGAGCTTTGGTAATCCAGTCCTCCCTGATCCCTTTATGGGGTCTCAGCCTAGTGTCGGGGGCCTTCAAGGTCTCCCCGCCCCTCAGGCTGTGCAGATCTCCCGTTTTCTTTCCTCCAAAGCATCCACTTCCAGCTTTGGGAATGGGTGGCCAGGAGGGGGGAAACACTCGCCAGATCCGGTGGGAGCTCCTCGGTGCTGTGTTGGTCTGGTCTCAACTGGGAACTGCAGGTGGCAATGTCGAGCCTTGCGCGCTTTTGTTGTGCACAGAGGTGGGTTGCTTGTTGTGCCGGTCTTGCCGTGTGGATTTTTGCTGCTTTGCAGTAGTGTTATAATTGGAAGTGTGTGTGGTGAGGGCTCTCTTATATATTTGCTTGAAGCATCAGGGATTTTGGAGGCTGTTCAAGGCAGAAGGTGAAGGTGTTTCGGTCTGTGCAGCAGGTGCTAGTTGTATGATATTGTGTTGTATTTAGAAGTTTGTTGGCTGTGTCTGGTGTGGTGTGACGAATGTGAAGCTCATTAATAATATTAACAATTATAGCAACATAATAATAATTATTATTATTATTCTTTTTCTAAAGGCTTGAGGCAGGGTATAACAGAAGTTAAAATGCAATTAAAATACATGATTAAAACACATTAAAATAGACTAAAAAGATGAAACACTTCGAATACAAACGTATAATTAAAATCGTAATAAAAAACATATTAAAATGAATGGGTGGATTGTTTGTGTGGTTGTTCTAGGCAGAGGTTGGTGTGATTGTGAGTCTTGTAGGATTTCTGTTAGGAGTGCGCTAAGGGCCCTGGTTGCCACCCGTAGCTCCCGGCTGAACCCATTCCAAGGCAGCATCGAGGAGCTCCAAGAGGCTCCAGAGGGGAATCCCAACCTCTTTCCTAGCGTGGTTTCAAGACCACTGGCTGGTCATAAGCCCTAAAGTGCCACTGGGGAACCCGGGAGGAGTGTAGCACTTGGCCTTTCAACCCCGGGGTACCTGGAAGGTTGCTCCATTCTAACCAGAGGAATGGAGCCATCAGGGCCTGGGGGGGGGTCTCCTGAGGCATTTGGCACCCAGTAATAGTTCCCCCCCAACTCCACTTGTAGATGTGCGTGGAGCATTGTGAGCCAGGTGCGAGGAGCAAAGACTCAGTAGTTCTAGCATTCCCACTCCTCACATTGTCTGTAAGATGGGGCAGCCGCGATGGTCAGCAGAAGTCCCCTCAATTTGTAGGCTAATTGATAGATTTACCATTTTTTAATTTATGTAAGGCAGAGTGTAGGAAACCATGACTCTTTTCTACTTTGTCTGATCCTCTCAGACCCCGTGAGGAAGACCAGGCAGAAGGAGAGGGAAATTTGCCTAGAGGCACCCGGGGCCCCTTGGGGAGTAGAGGGACAAGCAGCCATCATGGCCCAACAGAGGGGAATTCCTGTTTATCGATATGCTGTAAGGGGATCATGCAACACGGGGTGCAGTATTCCAGACGGGGTCCGTTCCATCTTTGGGCTCAAATTCTGAGATGTTTCTCATGTTCTGATCCGAGCCCGGGAATTCCTCCTTCCACACGTGTGTACCTGAGCGTTTTGCTGATGTAAGAGTGTTCAATTTTATTTTGATTGTTTTAGTAAAGTTTTCAAACTGTTTAAGATTATTTTAACTGTGTTCTTTTCTACTTATATTTGTTAACGTTGGATTTATTAAAAATGTCTGTTTCTGGGGTGTTGCCTTTACTCCCAGGGTTTCCATTGCAATTAAAGTGGGGTATAAGAATATATATAGCTAGGAGTGAGTTCTTTTTCCAAGAATTCAGTATGTAAAATTCTTCATGTATTAGCTGTTTCATATCTAGATTTTAAAAAGGACTCAAGCCTCCCGAAGAGATCTCTGCATTAATTCGGGGGATGAAATCTTTCACTTAAGGACCGTCCTGTTCCCACAAGTGATGGAGGCATCACACCTTCCCGAGAGATCTCTGTCCGTTAATAGAGAGGATGGAAATATAGGGGTACGCTCTCCATGTAGCTAGGAGTGATGGAGGCTTCATGTCTTTCCTGGAGATTTTTGTCCATTAATAGAGAGGACAGAAATCTTGGGGTTCATCTTCCCCTATAGCTAGAAGTGATAGAGGCCTCATGCTTTCCCTACAGATCTTTGCCCATTAATAGAAGAGATAGGAATTTTGGGTTACACTGCTTCTGTAACTAGAAGTGAAGGAGGCTTCATGGCTTCCCTAGAGATCTTTGTCCATTTATAGAGGGAATAGAAATATTCTGGTACACCTTGTTTGTAGCTAGGGTTGATAGAGGCTTCATGCTTTCCCAGATATATCTGTCTGTTTAATGGAAGGGATAGAAATGTAGGGGTACACCCCCCCCGTAGCTAGGAGTGATGGAGGCTTAATGTCTTCCTTTGAGAGATTTGCCTGTTAATAGAGGGGATAGAAATATTGGGGTACCCTCCCCCTTTAGCTAGGAGGGATGCATGGTTTATGGCTTCCCCCGAGATCTTTGTCCATTAATAGAGGAGATCGAAATCTGGGGATACGCCCTACCTCATAGCTAAGAATAATGGAGGTTGCATGCTTTTCCTGGAGATCTCTGCCCATTAATAGAATAGCAATCTAGGGGTACACTCCCCCCCTTTCTAGGGGTTAGAGAGGCTTCATACCTTTCCTAGAGATTTCTGCCCATTAATCGAGGGGATAGAAATCTTGGGGTACACCCCTCCTGTAGCTACGAGGGATAGAGGCTTCATGACTTCCCAGAGATCTCTGCCCATTAATACAGGGAATAGAAATCTTAGTTTTACACTCCACCCCATAGCTAGGAATGATGGAGGCTTCATGCCTCTTCTAGGGATCTCTTTCCATTAATAGAATAGCAATCTATTGGTACACTCCACCCCCTTTTTAGGAGTTAAGAGAGGTTTCGTGCTTTGCCTAGAGATCTTTGTTCATTAATAGAGGAAATTGAAATTTTGGGGTATCTACCCCCCCAGAACCTGGAGTGATGGAGGTTTCATGGCTTCCCTAGAGATCTCTGCCCATTAATAGAATAGAAATCTAGGGATACACTCTCTCTCTCCTTTCTAGGAATTAGAGAGGTTTCATGCCTTCCCCAGAGATCCCTGCCCATCAATAAAGGAGATAGAAATCTGGGGGTGCACCTCACCCCATAGCTAGGAATGATGGAGGCTTCCTGTTTTCTCTAGAGATCTTTTTCCATTAATAGAATAGAAATCTAGGGGTACACTTCCCCTCTCCTTTCTAGGAGTTAGAGAGGCTTTGTGCCTTTCTTAGAGATCTCTGCCCATTAATAGAGGGGATAGAAATCTGGGTGTACACCCCACCCCATAGCTAAGAATGATGGAGGTTTCGTGCCTTCTCTAGAGATTTATTTCCATTAATGGAATAGAAATCTAGGGGTACACTCCCCCCTTTTCTAGGAGTCAGAGATGCTTCATGCTTTCCCTAAAGATTTCTGTCCATTAATTGAGGGAATAGGAATCTTGAGGTACACCCCTCCTGTAGGTAGTGGTGATAGAGACTGCATACCTTCCCCAAAGATCTCTATCTATTAATAGAGAAGCTAGAAATTTTTGGGTACACCTCCCCATACCTAGGAATCATGGAGGCCTCATGTGTTTTCTAGATATCTTTGTCTGTTAATAGAGAAGATAGAAATCTAGGGGTACACCCCCTCGTGCTAGAAGTGATAAAGACTTCATGTATTCTGTAGAGATCTGTGTCTATTAATAGAGTGAGTAGAAATCTAGGGGTGCATCCTTTGCCCAGTAGTTAGGATTGATAGAGACTTCATCACTTATCTAGAGATCCTTATCCATTAGTAGAGGAGAAAGAAATCTTGGGATACATTCTTCTCCCTGTAGCTAGGAATGATGGACGCTTCATGTCTTCCGTACAGATTTCTGTCCATTAATAGGGTCAAAATCTTGGGGTACATCCCCCACCCGTAACTAGGAGTGAAAGAGGATTCATTCCTTCCGTAGAGATTTTGGTCCATCAATAGAAAGGTCAGAAATGTAGGGGTACAGCCCCCCAGTAGCTAGGAGTGATGGAGGCTTCATGCCTTCAAATCTCTGTCTATTAATAGAAGAGATAGAAATATCGGGGTACCCCCCCATAGCTAGGAGGGATGGGGCCTTCAGGCCTTCCCTAGAGATCTCTGTCCATTAACAGAGGTGAGAGAAATGGGGGGTACACCCCATCTCTATAGCTAGGATTGATAGAGGTTTCATGTCTTTTTTAGAGATCTTTTGCTATTAATAGGGAGAGTATAAATCTGGGGGTAACTCCCGTTTTCTAGGAGTTACAGAGGCTTCAGGCCTTCCCTAGAGATCTCTCTCCATTAATACAGGGCATAGAAATTTAGGGGAACAGACACACCCCAGTAGCTACAAATGATGGAGGCCTCATGCCTTCCCTAGAAATTTTTGTCCGTTAAAGGAGGGTAGAGAAATCTAGGGTAACACACACACACACCCTGTTGCTAGGAGTTAGAGAGGCTTCAGATTTTTCCTGGAGATCTTTGTTGATTAATACAGGGAAAAGACATCTTTGTGTACATTCTTCCCAGTTGCTAGGAGTGATGGAGGTTTTCAGGCCTTTTCCTAGAGATCTGTGTCCATTAATCGAGGGGATGGAAATTTTGGGGTACTCTTCTCCTCTAGCTAGCAGTTAGAGGGGCTTCATGCCTTCTCTGGAGGTCTCTTTTCATTAACAGGATAGAAATCTAGGGGCATACTCCCCCCTTTCTGGGAGTAGAGCGGCTTCATCCCTTCCTTGGAGAATCTTGGGGTACATTCTCCCCCCCCATAGCTAGATATCACAGAGGCTTCAGGGCTTCCTCACAGATTTCTCTCTGTTAATATATTTATATGAGTGCATTCTGAAGATTGATCTTAATCTCAAACTGGGCACAGTTCCTTTTGGGGCTCTATGATGCGCGACTGGAGGAGACCCACCAAAGATTATTTATTTCTGTTTTTGTGAGATTTTTGCCTGTGTGACGACAGACGAACGCAGAATTACCTACCGTGGAAGAGCGATGGCTGAAATGGATGGAACTGGCAGAAAAGGACAAAAGTGACTTTTTGGCTTAGGGGATGGACTTTGGTGGCTTTCCTTGAAGGATGGGAGGACCTTACTGACTTTTTGTGGGAACAAAACTGTTAATGTTGTGTTTGATGAAAAGCCAGGAGGAGATATGGAAAGGAGAGGATTCATTTAAGACTAGCCGAGTGCAGATCCTGCTGTGTAAATGAGGGGGATCATGTGCCTTTCTGACCCACTTTTCTCTCTCTTTTTCTGTACCCGAAACGCCGGAGAGGCTCCTGCCGACATCTCCGCCTGCCTGGAGGGGCCGGGAAGCGAGTGCGGTTCTTCTTGCGTGCAGAGCATTATTTCAGCCTTATTCAGATATTCAGGTTTTGGGGTCTTGAAAAGCAGAAAAGAAAATGGTTCCACTTCTCTCGGGGGGCTTTTCTAAACTTTGCCGTGAGATGTTTGTTTTTCCGCATCGGATGGTTGCTTATTCTCAGACTATTATACTTTTATCAGCACTTATTGGAACTAAAGTTTCCATCCTGCTCTTGCACTCAGGAAAAGGCATGAAATGTTTAAAAAAAGGAAATATTTTCAGTCAGCCGCATCAATACAGGTTTAGAGAAAGCAGAGAGGGCAGGTTGTGTTGCACCCTCACCCCGCCTGTGTTCTCTCTGAGGGTCTGGAGAACCTGGAAGAGACCAATGCCTCAATATTTTATTGTATTTTTTATTCTGCTTTCCTCCCAGGAGAAACACAGCACGGTTTAAGTTTTGCTTCAAAAAAAGATTAAAAAATGGTTTTGAAACGCAGTTGATGTGCAATAAGAGAGACACACAACACACTGCCCACTCGTCTGGTGGGCTTTTCTTGCCCCCGAGCTAATGGGAGCCTTGCCTTTCCCCCTCCCCACAAGCCCTCCTCACTCCCCTTCCTGGCTCAGTTGCGCAGAGGGGGGACTCAGCTAGCCAGACATTCATTTCTGGGGAAATGTCTGTTAATCTGAACTGTTGTAAATTGGGCCAACTTTAACTGAGGCTTTCCTGTGTTTATTCTGCAGTAAAGATATTGATTCTGAGGGAAGAAGCATTTTCGCTTTTTCGGAGTGCCCCGTAGAACATCTCCAGAAAGACTTTCCTTCTTGGTTGCAACACGTTAGCATAGAGAGTTCTTGCACGTGCATCCATTAACAAGCCTTTTACATTAAACATTTTGAAAGTAAAAAAAAAAACAGTGGGGCAATTAATTAATCTGTTTAAATGTGTACTTTTCCTAAAAAGATAAAAATCGCGTCCCTACATCCTGATAGCTGGACTTTAAAGTGTTGGATGTCCTCTGGCCCTCTTCTGCTTGCTCCGAATCCTGAGATACCTGCAGGTATTCCTCCAGATAGACCAGGCAGTTCCAGAGATTTTCTCTGGGCTCCCAAAAGACAGTCTATCTTTAGGCACCTGGAAAGTTTGATTTGGGAGGGAAGGATGACGATCAGCCACAATTCCTATTGTTATTTTTCCTTCATTGGTTTAATTTGTATTTCTCTTTTCTATTGGTATCTGGCCTAAAAAGTTTGCAAATTATATGAAATGAAAATGAGGTTTTGAAAAAATTTGGAAAGCAAACATTTTTATTTTTCAGTCATGTAGTTAAAAACTCATGAAAACATGTCTAAAACATAAGGCAACGAAGGAATGGTGTCCTGTTTCTCAAGACACTCATGCATTGTAATTTTACAATGTTTTGTTTTAACGAGAAAGTCTTTGTTTTCTAGTGGGGAGGAAGAAGAACGGAGCCACATGGTGGGAGGGGGTTCCACAGCCCGCCGGAGAGATTCAGGGGGAAACGGTTTGCATGAATCAGACAGCCAGAAATGCTGCGTGGGCCCATGAGAGGTAAACACAAACCATGGGAATTTGGCCGTGCTTCTGTGAGGGTCCAAAAACCCCAGCCCGATATGCAGCCCAAAGGTGACAGGGGAGGAACTTTGGGCTCGGTTTCCAGCCATGGGAGGGTGGCATCCCACGTTCAGAGCCCAAGCTGTTCCCTTGGTAGAGCCTCTGGCAGCCGGAGAAGTCTGCCTGGAATAACAGGCAGTACTTTGGAGGGGGAGTCGGAAAAAGCGGTGCAAGCAAGAGGAGTCCCGTAGATGAAATTCCCCCACAAGAACGTCCTGTCTGGGTGGCCCTCCCCTGGCCTTTTCCAGTGAGGGGGATCCTCTGTGAACAGGAGCAGCCCACTTGCACCTGTCAGCATAGAATCTGAGTTTGGTGCGGAGGTGAGATAGGAAAACAGCACAGAATGGCGGAGAGTGCTAAATATCACAGCCGCAGGAGCCGTTGAAAGCGTCATGCGGACACCCTCACAGGGTTGTGGTCTCCCCATACTGGGGGGTTCTTTAAGGGGAGGTTTTGAGAGCTATCATGGGATAGCAGTTTGACCATTAGACTAGGCTCTGGAGCCCGGGTTTAAATCCCTGCTAAGCCATGGAAGTCAACTGGATAACTGGATAACTGGGTGTGTCATGCTCTCTCAGCCTCAGAGGAAGGCATAAAGGGATGACCCCCCTGGAACAAATCCCCATGAAAAACCCCAAGCGCAGATGGGCTATGGGCCTCTTTAATAGAATCATAGGAATGTAGAGTTTGAAGAGACCACATGGGCCATCCAGTCCAATCCCCTGCCATGCAGGAACACCCTCAAAGCACTCCCGACAGATGGGCATCCAGCCTCTGCTTAAAAACCTCCAAAGTAGGAGACTCCACCACACTCCAAGGCAGCAGATTCCACTGCCAGACAGCCCTGACTGTCAGGAAGTTCTTCCTGAGGTTCAGGTGGAATCTTCTTTCCTGCAGCTTGAATCCATTGCTCCTTGTCCTGGTCTCTGGAGCAGCGGAAAACAAGCCCTCTCCCTCCTCTACAGGGAATCCCTTTAAATATTTAAACATGGTTATCAAGTTCTCTCTTAATCTTCTCTTCTGCAGACTGAACATACTGTATCTATCTAAGTCTATCCTCATAGCGCTTGGCTTCCAGGCCCCTCACCATTTTGGTCGCTCTCCTCTGGACCTGCTGCAGCCTGACCATATCCTTCTTGAATTGGGGTGCCCAGAACTGGACACAGTATTCAAGAAGAGATCTAACCAAAGCAGAGTGGTACCAGTACCTGCCTCAATCTAGACAGCATATTTGTATTGATGCAGCCGAGAATTGCGTTGGTTATCTTGGCTGCCGCATCACACTGCTGACTCATGTTCAGCTTGTGGTCTATTGAGACTCTAAGATCCCTTTCACACGTACTGCTATCCAGCCACGTGTCCCCCATCCTATATTTCTGTATTCCATTTTTTCTATCTGAGTGTAGGACCTTGCACTTCTCTCTGTTGAATTTCATTTTGTTAGTTTTGGGCCAGCTCTCCAATCTGTCCAGGTCATTTTGAATTTTGATCCTGTTCTCTGGCGTATTAGCAACCCCTCCCAATTTGGTGTCGTCTGCAGATTTGATGAGCATGTTCTCTATTCCTTCATCCAAGTCATTGATAAAAGTATTGAACAGTACTGGGCCCAGGACAGAACCCTGTGGCACCCCGCTAGTCTCTTCTCTCCAGGATGAAAAGCAGCCATTCGTGATCACCCTTTGGGTTCGGTCGGTCAACCAGTTACAAATCCAACTAACAGTAGTCTTGTCTAGCCCGCATTTTACTAGTCTCTTTGCAAGAGTGTCATGGAGAACTTTGTCAGAGGCCTTACTGAAATGGAGATATGCTGTATCCACGGCATTCTCTTCATCTGTCAAGCTGGTAACTTTATCATAAAAAGAGATAAGATTAGTCTGGCATGACTTAGTTTAGAGAAATTCGTGTAGACTTCTTATGATTACCACGTTGCTTTCTAAGTGATTAGAAACGCTGCTTAATGATCTGTTCCAGAATCTTTCTGGATACTGATGTCAGGCTGACTGGGCGATAATGGTTTGGGTCCTCTTTTTTCCCCTTCTTGAAGATGGGGAAAACATTTGCCCTCTTCCAGTCTGCTGGAAGTTCTCCTGTTCTCCAAGATTTCTCGAAGATTATAGCAAGCGGTTCCGAAATGATTTCTGCTAGTTATTTTAATATCCTAGGTTCTTCTTTGAGGTCTATGTGCGTCACACAGTAGGAGCTTTCGCGCATGCGCGGGAGCGTTCGGAAAATTCTGGAGCTTAGTAGTTTGGCGGGAAGTCCTCCTCCTCTGCCTGCACTGAGCATGCTCAGCCGACCGAGCAACGGTCTCTCCTCAGTTCTTTCTCGTCCGCCGTTCTGTACAGAGGTTCTGAGTTTAGTTCTCTCTTGGCTTGCTTCATCGTGCTTCTTTACTGGTTTTTGGAATTGGATTTGGACTTTGGATTACCGCGTTTGGATTTCAGACTTGATTTGGTGATTTGGCTACCCGTTTTTTCCGGGGTTTTTCACCTCTTGTCTCCTCCTCTTCCGCGTCTTTGTCTTCTTCGTCGTCGTCTTTGCCTCTCCGCCATCTTGCCTTTTCCAACGCTTCTTCCTCGTCGTCTTCTCCGTTTTCTATGTCGGCTTTGTTTAAACCTTGCTGAGCATGTGGTCGTAAGGTCATCCTGACGGTCACAGCGAGTGTGTTTTCTGTTTGGGTGAGGCCCATAACACCAGGGCCTGCTCAATCTGTAGAGACTTCACCTCCCAGACCCTGAGAAATCGCCTGGCTCGCCTGAAATTTCACTGTTGGGAGCAGTCTCTACAGGCTCAGGACTGACCGTCAGTTGCTTCAGCGATGTCAAAGTCATCGGCATCGGGGCGACCTTTGATCATACCCTCGTTGGAATCGATGGCTGTCGACCCGACTTTTTCGGCGGTACCGCGCTCGGTACCGCCACCTCGGACGCCAATCTCTGCATTACCGAAGATTCTGAGGATCTCGACATCGACCTCAGGAGAGTCTCGGGCGCCCTCCCAGGCACCGAGAACGGCAAAACTGTTGACCCTTGTCCAACGCAAGTGGTCTGCTCTTCTAGGGAAGGGGAAGGAGAAGGAAAAGAAAAAGATGACAAAGGAGAAGAAAAGCGTGGTTCTCCAACTAAGAGGTCTGCTCCTCCCACACTTTTCCCGACCCAACCTTTCCAAGAACTTGAGGAAGAGCCGGAGCACCAGGAGATTCTGGAAGTCTCCGATGTGGAGGAGTCCGCTGGCTTTGCGGTGCCCCCGGGCCCGCCTCTCCTGAGTGCCGCGGTGTCTGCCCGGACGCCCAGAAATGACAGCCCGCCAGGAGCATACTCTGGCCTCACCCCAGACCTCGCTTCATCGGAGGGGATCCTCCAGAAGGAGTACATCCGAGACGCCAGAGCAACAGATCAGGCAGCGCTCTCCACGCCGCAGAGGCTTACCGGGAGTGGTCTAGGCTGCCTTTTGATTCTCTGTACTTCTCGGTGTCGCATATCGCAAGATACGGCAGAGAGCACATCTGGAGAGAGTACCGGGGGTCTTACCGTTTGTACTCTCCAGCATATCGTGATGAGTACCATCCCGATGTAAGGCGCTGGTCGCCATGTCGGTCCCGCTCTCCATCCCGTGGGGCGTATCATTCCCGGTACCACAGATCGCCGCGCTCCAGCTGCAGGTCACCGGCTCCCCGTCGCTCATGCAAACGCTCGCTGCACTACCACTCGGTCTCTCCTCCGCCGCAGGTCACCTCCACGGCGACCCGTCCGAGACCGCCCAGGCGCCACAGTCAGCTGCTGTGAGTGTTATTCAAGCCATCAAACGCCAACGACCTGCAGTGGGTCGGATCACCAAAGCCGTCCTGGCATCGGTGACTACATCTTCGTCTGCGAGGTCTCTCAACACCAGAGTTCGGATTGTGACTTTGGCCGTGCCTGCTCGTCAACCGTCACGGGAGAGGTCACCTGACAAGTCGCTCTCCAAATCTTTTCAAACCTACGAATCTGACTCAGATTTGAATGAGTCCACACCGGCATCCCACGAACCCCCCCTTGGCGTTTGGAGACCCCGCACTGGAGTCGGCGCCGGAGGACGTCAGGAGTTTCTTGGCTATTCTCCTTCGGATGTCTGCAGCTCTGGGCCTCAAGATCGCGGAACTGGCCTCGGCTGTGCAGGATCCAGTCTTTCAGTATGTGGACACCTGCCCTCCATCGACGGTCCCACTGCCATTCCTGCCAGCCCTGATAGAGACCCTGAAACAGCCGTGGGCCCAGGTGGTTTCCGCCCAGTCTATCGCACACAGGTTCTAACATCTTTACCAGACCCAGAAGAAGGACGCCGAGTTTCTCTTTAGTCATCCACTGTCAAACTCCGTGGTGGTTGAGTCTGCCCAAACCAAGGGGGGCACGAGGGCACACGCCACCCTGCCGGACAGAGAAGGTCGGAGGCTTGACACTTTCGGGCGACGCTTCTATTCAGCCTCTTTGCTCATAGCCGGAGTGTCTAACACCCAAGCCTGCCTCGCGGTCTACCTGAGGAATCTGCTGCATAGGTTCCATCCAATGTTATCCAGCCTCCCGGAGGAGAACCGGGCGAGTGCTACCGATTTTTTCAATGAGGCGGTAGCACTCGCTGATCAGCAGATAATCTTTCCAGGCACTCCGTCGAGGTGGCTGCACGAGTGTTAGGGGGTTCGGTCGTGCTGCGTCGGTACGCATGGCTCCGTTTTTCCGGTCTCCAGGAGGACACCAAGAGGAGGATTGAGGATCTCCTGTTCGATGGCACAGGATTTTTCATTGCCAATATCGACGAGGCTATGGACCACATCATAAAGGCTCATTTAACAGCCAAAAAGATGGGGATCCACCAATCTCTGCAGCCGCGCCGCAGCTTCGGTTCGCGATCCTCCTGATGCAGGTCCTCCTCCTCCAGTTTTCCATCGCACTCTCCGCGCTCTGTGCTGTCGCGTCCGTCGGCCTCGTCGTCTTCACGGAGACCTCGGTGCCAATCCTTTTTGTGGAAGTCTTTGTCGGGGACGAAGTCCCCTTTTTGATGTGATGCGCAGGTCACCTCCACAACCACTCCTCCACCTGCCAGCAACTCTAGAAGATCATCCTGGGCTGGCCAGACATCTCGCTAATCGGCGTTATATCACCTCGGAATATTAGGTTTTCTCTATCGTCCATCTTGGTTACGCCATCCAGTTTGCAAGTATTCCACCGCGAGGCGTTTATTATTCCACCCCGGCCACCCTGGCCTTGTTGGAAGAGATCCAGTCCTTTCTGCAAAAAGAAACGATCGAAAGACTGCTGTCCTCGACCACTACCACCGGCTTTTTCTCCCGGCACTTCACGGTACCGAAGTGAGACGGTACCCTGCGGCACATCTTGTATCTCAGAAGGGTGAACGAATACATCCGCCCCAGATGGTTCAAGATGGTAACCCTATTCTCGATTCTGCTTTTTCTTTGCCGAGGGGACTGGTTTGCTTCCATCGGTCTTTGGGATGCATACTTCCACATCGCCATTCGCCCGCAGCACAGACGTTACTTTCAGTTGGCAATCGACGGCACCTGTTACCAATACAGGGTGCTGCTTTTGGGACTCTCCACCGCTCCGAGGGTCTTCATTAAATGTATGGCCGCGGTGGTATCTCACCTGCGGGCGAAGGGCGTCATCTACTCCTACTTCGACGAGTGGCTGTTGGTGGTGTGCTGCAGACAAAAACTGTACAGGGACATTCACAGAACCTTGTTCATCCTGACTTGCCTTGGTCTCCGGGTCAACCCAAAGAAGTCGCACCTCGAGCCGGCGAGAGTGCTGGATTTCATTGGGGCGACCCTGGACTCAGTCTCCGCCAGGGCTTATCTGTCCTTGGAGCGTGCACGTACCCTTCGTCAGGCGGTGTCTGCCACTTTTGATGGGCCAACGGTATCAGCGAGGAGGATCCAGCAGCTTCTCGGGTACATGGTCTCCACCACGGCGGTTATTTATCTCTCTCGAGTTCACGCGCCCGCTCCAGCACTGGTTCGTCAGGGTCTTTAATCCGCTCGGAGACGACCAGAGACGCCGCCTCCGGATCCCGATGCACGTGAGCCGCTCCGTGCTCTGCTGGCTTTCTTACCGCCACCTGCTCTCGGGGATGCCGTTCCGGGAGCCGATTCCTTGATTTACGGTAACGACCAATGCTTTCCTGTTCGGGTGGGGAGTGCACTGTCGCGGTCTCAGGGTACGGGGACGCTGGACCGAGGACAAGACCGATCTTCACATCAACGCTCTCGAGCTGCTTGCCATCTGGAAGGGTCTGAGAGCATTTCGCAACCTGGTCGCGGGATGCACAGTTTTGTTTCTAAGGGACAACATGACGGAAGTCTGTTACGTTAACAGACAAGGAGGGACTCATTTGACTATGTTCCTGTCCATCGCACTCCAACTGTGGGAGTGGTATGTGTCACTTCAGGTCCACCCGATAGCAGTGTACCTGGCGGGCCAGGAGAACACCACAGCAGACGCACTCAGCAGGAACACTTTTTCCCACCACGGGTGGCCCCTCTCGATAGAAGCGTTCTGATTGATTCGAGACCGTTGGGGCGAACCCATGATCGAACTCTTCGCCACTGAGGCAAACGCGAAGTGCCGTCGGTACTACTGGAGAGCCGGTCGGGGCCCGGCCTCTCTCGGCGACGCCTTCCAGTTCCAGTGGAGCGGCGGCCTTCTCTATGCGTTCCCTCCATTTCCCTTCCTGGGTCACGTGGTCACCAAGATCCTGGCGGACCAAGCGGATGTTGTCCTAGTGGCCCCGTACTGGCCGAGGCAACACTGGTTCGGCACCCTGTTCGAGGCTGCTCGGGGCCGACTTCTCTGGTTCCGCTCGACGCTGGACCTTCTGTCACACTCGGGTGGTCTTGTTCTCCATCCCGACTTGCCGCTCTTGGTCCTCCATGCCTGGTGGATAACACCTTAGACGACCCCGTTCTCCAGAATATCCTGACCGTGGCTAGGAAGAAGTCGACGCGGAGTAACTACAGCTACGAGTGGCAGAGATTTGTCGCTTTTGCTGAGGCACGGGGCGAGCCGGTATGGCCTGTCGACCAGCGTACCGTTCTCTACTTCCTATTCTGCCTTTGGCAGCAGGGACTGGCGTTCTCGTCCCTGAAGGTCTACCTTGCCACTGTCGTGGCGCATCAAGCTCGCGGCTCTCTATCGGCAGCACTCTTCCGCGACGCTACCATGAAGCAGTTTATGAAGGGCCTACAGCATCTCTACCCGCCGGTATGGCCACTGTTACCGCCCTGGTCGCTCTCCCTGGTGCTATCGCAGCTGACGCGACCACCATTCGAGCCCATGGCCACGACGGATGACCGGCTCTTGACAATCAAGATTGCTTAGTGGCTGTCGTCTCAGCCAGGCGGGCTAGTGAGCTGGCAGCATTGCAAGCCGAGTCCTTCCTTTTCCACAGGGGCAAGGTAGTTGTCAGACTTGTCATCTCTTTCCTACCCAAGGTAGTGTCTCACTTCCACCTCAACCAGGACATTTTGCCAATCTTCTATCCAAACCCGACGATACCTCTGGAGCGGTGCCTGCACTCCCTTGCTGTTCGCCGGGCCTTGGCGTTCTACACTAACCGGACTGCGTCTTTTCGCCAGACCCCGCAGTTGTTCGTGTGCTGTGGTCAGCGCCGCAGAGGCCACAAGGTATCCACGCAGCGCTTTTCTAAATGGGTGGCCCAGACCATCCTGCTGGCCTACGAACTTGCAAAGCAGCCTCCGCCAGCCTTGCTCCGGTCTCATTCCACTAGAGCCGTGGCATCCTCTGCAGTCCTCCTGCGAGGTGTGGACCTGCAAGAACTGTGTCGGGTGGCGACCTGGTCCAGACCATTGACCTTCGTGTGCCACTATCAACTGGACTGCCGGTCCCGTAGAGATGCCTGTTTTGGATGAGCGGTGCTGGTCTCCGTACTCTAGGATCTGATCCATCGTCCTGATGGTAAGCTACAAAATCTCTTAGTGTGTGAGGCACAGAGATCACGAAGAAGAAGAACAGGTTGTTTACCTGTAACTGTGGTTCTTGGAGTGGTCACCTGTGCCCTCACACACACCCGCCCAGCCGTTCCCTCTTTCTCAGGTCCGTTATTGGCAGACTTTAGAACTGAGGAGAGACCGTTGCTCGGCGGGCTGAGTATGCTCAGTGCAGGCAGAGGGGGAGGGGTTCCCGCCGAGCTACTAAGCTCTGGAATTTTCCCAATGGTACCACGCATGCGCGAAAGCTCTTAGTGTGTGAGAGCACGGATGACCACTCGAAGAACCACAATTACAGGTAAGCAACCTGTTCATGCAATTCATCTGGCCCTGGAGACGTGAATTCATCCAGTGTGGCCAGGTATGTGCCTCATTTCCCCTGCTTCCTCACCTGCTCCCCAGCCGCCAGGTTGAGTGCTTGTATTTTTCTGGGAAAAAACTGAGGCAAAGAAGGTGTCGAGTAGTTCTGCTTTTTTTCTTTCTCCTGTTAGTAATTCATCATCTTCTCTGCGCAGCAAGTTTATAGTCTCCTTCTTTTTCCTTTTGCTGCAGACATATTTTAAAAAGCCCTTTTTATTGTTTTTAATGTGTCTGGCCAGCCTAAGTTCGTTCTGTGCTTTAGTCTTTCTGACTTCTTTTTTATATCTAGTTACTTGCTTAAATTTTTCTTTGGTGGTTTTTCGTTTCTTTCATTTCCTGTATGTGTTTCTCTTAACATTTAGCTGAACTGAGAGTTCTTTAGTCAACCATTCTGGTTTTTTCAGATGGTTTCCATTTTCTCTCCATATTGGCACAGTTTTATTATTTAAAAAACCAAAAGCAAATATTAACATACATATTTCAGTTTTCATATTTTTTTCTTATTGGCACAGTTTTAGAGTGCTTTCAGTATCTTCCTTGTAAGGAACTCTCATGCCTCCTGAACTCCTTTCCGTTTCACTATTCTTGACCACGGAATTCCAGCTAGCGGCTTTTTAAGTTTACAGAAGTTGGCTTTTTTAAAATCTAAGACAAGTGTGTGGTTACAGTTATTTTTTCCTTCCCAGTGAATACCAAATTCCAATAGGGCATGGTCACTTCTCTCTAAAGATCCAACCAGTTCTACCTCATTAACAGGGTCATCCGTGTTGGTCAGGATTAGATCTAGAATATTTGATCCCCTTGTGGCCTCTTCCACCTTCTGGGCCATGAAATCATCTGCAAGACAAGCAAGAAACTTGCTGGACCTTGTTGTCTTGGCAGAGTTTGACTGCCAACATATATTTGGGTAATTGAAATGTTCTATTATTACTGTATTTCTCCATTTGAATGTACAGTCATTTGGTTCAGGAAGGCGTCATCAAAGTTCTCAGTCTGGGTTGGAGGTGTGTAGTAATGCCCCACCAGAATATCCTCATTGTTTCTCGCTCCTTTAATTCTTATCCAGATGTTCTCAACCTGCCTTTCTGGGTTTAGGTCACGGATCTCTTTACAGGTGAAAACATCTTTGACATACAAGGCTACTCCTTTTTTCTTGTTTGGTCCGTTTTTATAAAATAGGCTATATTTTTTTATTCGTACATTCCAGTCATGAGACTCATCCCACCAGCTCTCAGTAATGCCTATCAAATCGTATTTATTTTGTTGTACTCGGAGTTCAAGTTCATCTTGCTTGTTTCCCATACTCCGTGCATTAGTGTAGAGACACTTAAGTCCCCAGGCCCTTCCTGCAAGTCCTGTACTATGGTTTCTACTTCTCCTACCACTGGCTGCTTGTACTACTTGTCCAATATCATTTGGGCCTTTTTCCCCTGCGCTCGCCGAGTCCTTGCCCTGAATAATAATGTCTCACTCTCCAGCGGAACTTAGTTTAAAGAGTTTTGAATCCTCCTTGCGAAACTGCAAAAACATTCCTGCCAAGTTTCGTGAGGTTCAGCCCATCCCTTGCCAGAAGCCCACGTTCGTGGAAATTCAGGCCGTGTTCCAAAAACCCAAACCGTTGCCGGCGGCACCATGTGCGGAGCCAGTTGTTGGTCTCTGCTATTGCTTTTTCCCTACGTGCGCTATATCCTTGAACTAGGAGGAGAGACAAAATAACCACTTGCGCATCAAGGTCGTTAAGTTTCATCCCCATAAACTCGTAGTCCTTTGCGATGTGGTGAAAGCTGCTCCTCGCAGTGTCATTGGTTCCGACATGAACCACAATGAGGGGCTTATGGTCAGTGGGCTTGATGAGCCTGGTTAACCTCTCCGTTATGTGGTTGATCTTGGCCCCAGGAAGACAGCAGATCTCTCGATTGAGCTTGTCCAGTTTGCAAATTGTCGTTTCGGTTCCTCTGAGCAAGGAGTCCCCAGCAACCAGAACTCGCCTCTTCTGAGGCTTGTCCAGGGCTCCTCGACAAGCATGTTCTTCTAGGACTGCCTGGGCATTCTGTTGAGACTGGAAGCGTTGATCTTGTTCCCGTTGCCGAAGTTGGATTTCTTCTCGTTGACATTCTGTTTCCTGCTCCTGGTGGTTCTTATCGTTCGTAAGGCCAAGAATTTTGAAGCGATTGTGTAGGTTGAGAGTCTCTGTAACATTCCTGGATCCTCTGCTCCTACGTGTGACATTCTTCCAAGCCGCCGTTTCCTGGTACAGTGTGCTGACTTTCTGATCTGGCAGCTGCTCCGCACATTCGGTCTTCCGGTAGGTCTTTTCTGCCTCATCCAAAAACTCCTGTCTTTCTCTAATAAGATCAAGATTAGAAACTCGTGGTTCCAGCTGGTGAACCTCTTCCAAGAAGGTCACGAGCTTGTACTTGATGCAGGTGTACCTAACAACATTTTGTGGCAACAAAAGGAACATCCCACAAGTGCTACAGGTGACGGCGGAAGCTCCCTCACTTTCTGTCCTAGATACTACAGAGAGTAGTACAGGAAGTAGTTCTAGAAAGGATAACTGGGCTTTTTTTCTGAAATTGAGCTGTATGAGCTACGTCTGCTCTACTGATTGCCAAGGGCTGAACTTCAAGGATTGTAGAAGAGGGATTCAACTGCGTGCGCCAAAGGCACGCGCAGTTGGGAACTCCTGATAAGACTCCTTCCCCCTAGCTGGCTCTTCCCGCTCGTTAGACCGTGTGCTCAGGGAGAGCACACGGCCAGCACAAAGAGACTAAACAGAAACAAGCAAATTTGGGGGACGCTTTGTGGGTTTCCTGCATGGCTGATTGAGGTTGGACTGGATGACCACTGGGTGGCCCTTCCAACTATATTGGATTCGTTTTCCAGTAGCAAAGAAGGGGAATGTTGAGTCGGTGTGTTTTGCATGGTGTGGAGAGTGGGAGGAGGACGAGGGCATGGGCTGGCCTGTATAGGTGGCCCTGACCTCCCCATTTCCTGTGTGATGGATGGATCCAGGAGCAGTCTATCTGGAACTGATGGCAGATCCAAATTAGATTTGGTGCAAAAGCGAAATTATGAAGCAGTGGGAGACGCTGGAGACTTTCCACAGGATTGGAGGAGGTTCACTCACCCTGCTCTCTTCTCTTGGTTGAGCCTCCAGCAATAGTTGAAGCCTACCTCGGACAGCCCTTGGAGAGCGCAAAGGAAGAAGAGGGGTGGGCAAGGTGGAGGTCCCAAGGCTCAAGGTTCCTCATGAGAACCCCATAGAAAAGATGGCGTGCACTCGTCCTTTGTCAGCAAAGTAGATCTTTCTTTCACAGGCGCAATCCACCTGAGGCTACTGAGGTGGAAATAAAATTAACAAGCAACGAGAGATGATGGACAATTTCCACAAATGGGGGGAAGTTCATCCACTTCTTCCCTTTCTATCTCTCTTCTCTTGGTGGATCCTGCAGTGGCCAGAGAAGCCTACCTGGAATAACAGGCAGCATTTGGAGGGTGGAAAGGAAGAAGCGGGGAAGGCGAGAGGATAGTCTGAAGGTGGTCCTGGCCCCCATTTTCTGGAAGGAGGATTCTCAGTAAGCAGGAGCATTCTGTCGGGGCTGCGGGCATATATAAGTCAGATTTGGTGCAGAGATGAAATTAAGAAGTGGTGGAAATTGATGGAGAATTGCCACAATCTCAGAGGAAATTCATCCTTCCTGCTCCCATCCCCTGGTGGAACCTCCAGCAGCCGGAGAAGTCTACCTGGAAAAATGGGCGGCATTTGGCAGCTGGAAAGGAGGAAGGCCGGAAGGCAAGGGGGGTCCTGAGACTCCAATTCTCACACAAGGACCCCATGTACGGGGTGCCTTTCCCCGCCATTGTCCAGCAAGGTAAGTCCTCCACCAACCAGAGCAGTCTACCTGGGGAAGCTGGCCTGAAGAATCGGGTTTGGTGCAGAGGTGCAATTGAGAAGTGGCACAAAATGAAGAGGGGATGTTTGTGATCAGAAAGAAGATTCGACCTGAACCTCAGGAAGAACTTCCTGACAGGACTGTCCGGCAGTGGAATATGCTGCCTCGGAGTGTAGTGGAGTCTCCTTCCTTGGAGGTTTTTAAGCAGAGGCTGGATGGCCATCTGTCGGGAGTGCTTTGAGGGTGTTCCTGCATGGCAGAGGGTTGGATTGGATGGCCCCGTGGTCTCTTCCAACTCTACATTTCTATGATTCTATGGTTCTATGAACACCAAGAGCTGATAGCGTAATATAGACCCCTTCACAGGGTTTGGGGGCCCACGTCCTTGGGTGGGTGGGGGGTCTTTCAACGGAGGTTATGACAGCGAGCGTGAGGGAGTGCTTTCAGCATTGGGCAAGGGCTCTGGAGCCAAGGGTTCGAATCCCGCCTCGGCCATGGAAACCCACTGGCTGACAGTGGGCAAGTCACTCTCTTTCTGCCTCAGAGGATGACACAAGGGCAAGATTTCCTGTGAACAAATCTTGCCACGAGGTTGACTATTGGCATCTCTGGGGACCGCTTTAGTTGTGGGTTTTCTGCACATGGCAGGTTGGGGATGGACTAGATGACCGCTGGGTGCCCCATCGAACTCTCGGATTCCGTTTCCATTGCCAAAGAGGAGGAATTAGTGGGGGGTGTTTTGTATGGTGCGGAGAGGTGGGAACCCCCGATATGTGTCTTCTTAAGATGCAAGCAAAGTCCTTTTTGTATTTGTTTTTCAACTTTTAGTACACGTCAACTTTTAATACGTTTTCTATGCATTTTTGTTTTTGTTTTTGTTTTTGAAAGGGCCTGCACAGCAGCAAAGGGGTTTGTTTGGTGAGTGGCTCTGGAGCCAACCTTGCGTGGTTCAAAGCAGGAGGGGAGGGAGAGGGGAGGAGGAGGAGGGCCCCGGGAAACGCCCTCAGGGTCCTCAAGAGTGCGTCGGCGCTCCTGACAAACTGCCGGGGGCGGCGCTCCCAGTGGCGGAACGGTCTTCTTCGTGGAACCGTTTTCCGAGAGGAAGAGCGAGCGGCCTGACTTTTGAAGCTCTCTTGTCTCCTAGAACGGTCAGGTCTTGCGTCTGGGAAGCCCGCCTCTTCCGCCGCTTTGGATACCGGGAGGGGGCGTGGCCAAGAGGAGCGTGTGTGCACTTTGCTTTATCCTTCTGCAGATTCTAAAGCGGAGAAGAAAGTTCCGGGCCTGTGGCTCCGTTGTCCGAGTAGCACCTGGCTTTGTTTGTTTATGTCTCGCCTGGAATGAGTTATTTTTCCACCACGTAACAGGATTTGCATGCCCGGAAAAGAACAGTTGGCCTTCCCTTCGTCTGTCTTTTGAGGGCGCGAGGGAGGAAAGTGTTGGCATTTGCAGGGCAAGACGGTTCTGTCTGTGTTAAGGGTTAACTGTGTTCTTGTTTACTGCGCTATTCTCCTTGCTAGGTCCAGCTGTTTACAGCTCACAAAGTAGATAAGGTTTTTCCTGAGAGTCTCTGCAGCTTCGCAATTCCATAACAAAGTCGTGTTTACACTAACACCACGGTGTGAAAACATGTTGACCTGATTTTAAGTCCAGCTTGAAAACAGGCAGTGTGTACTCGGTATTTTTTCTCTTCATGTGTTCTCTTTGCTACTGATGTCTGTGTGGACAGACGTGGATTTTACTTAATCTGCTGAACGTGTACTCTCGCTTCCTTCAATAAACTGAGTAGTTTTTTAGTCAAAACCGGGTGGCCTCATTCGCTGGCAGCTTTATGGGACTGAACAAGTATTTTGTCTTGCTTTTAAGGACAGTTTAATTGTGGGTCATGCTAAGGTTTTACAGCATGCTCCCCTGCATTTTCCAACAGAAAATGAGATTTCGAATCACTTTGAACAACACTTCCCATTGTCCTCAGCGCAGAAGGTGAGGCTTCGTGTCAGTGTAGACAACACTTCTCCTGTATCATGACCCAGTGCAGAAAGTGAGGGCCAGAGTTTGGACATTTCCCGTCACCCCCACACAGTGCAGAAAGTGAGGTCTTGCCGTCAGTGTGGATAACATTTCCCATCGTCTGCACACAGTAAAGAAAGTCGGGTTTCAACTAAAGCTTCTTCACGTGAGACCGTTAGCTACACAACAGCTCCCATCATCCCCATACCAGGGGGATTTTTTTTTTAAAAAAGTTGGAATTCGACGCCAGATGATTTTAAAAAAGGCTTCATTCCTTGCCCTGCAGCGCCATCTGGCCGCCCATTGGGACCAGATCGCGGCTCTGCACCTTTTTTTAAATTAAATAGAATTCCTCTTTCCTTGTCCTGCACTTACGTCTAGTGGTGGAAAGTGGGGATTTGTGTCAGTTTGGACAACACTTCTTATCGTTCCCACTCAGAGGTAAAAGTGAGGTTTTGAGTCACTTTGGACAACAGTTCCCATCGTCCTCACATAAAGCAGATGAGGCTTCACGTGAGTGTGGACAATACTTCACATCGTCCTCACACGAAGCAGGAAGTGAGGTCTCGTGTTAGTTTAGACAACACGTCCCGTCGTCCCCATGCTTTTCAGAAAGTTAAGCTTCAATTCACATTGTTCTCTCACAGAGAACAAATTGAGGCGTCCAGTCAGTTCGGAGAACGCTTCCCATCGTCTCCACACTTTGCAGAAAGTGAACAGAAAGTGAGGCTTCGAGTCTATGTGGATGACAAGTCCCATCGTTCCCACACAGAGCAGAAAGTAAGGTTTCAAGTCACTCTGGACAGCATTTCGATGTTTTTGTCGTCGTCGTTGGCGGGAGGTTGTTCTGTTTTCCTTTTTCTTTTTTTTTCCTTTTTTTAAATTTATTTTTAATCTTTATATATATTTATTTTATTTTATTTTTGTACCAAAACAAGTAGAATAAAGGCTATTTTGAAATAGCTTTATAGCTCCAGAGGCCACCGGAAGCGCTCAAAAGCAACCCCCGGAAGGCAATGTTTTCCTCTTCCAAATCGCCTCAGAGAACTGGCCCAAAAAGTGAACAAAGCCCGCCGCTGCAACCAAGGGGGGGGCGGGGGGGGGGTGTTGGCGCCCTAGGAGTTAGGTCTTGGAGAGCCTGCCCTCCGAGATAAATGGGCCAGAGCGTCACTAAAGCAACGGTCTAGGAAAGTTCAACTCAGAGGGCCAACCAAGAAGCCAGACTGGGTAGAGCGTGAACCAGAGACGCTCTGAGATCTTTTCTCGGAGAGCCTGCCCTCCGATGTGAGAGGGCGAGAGCGTCGCTAGGGCTGCGCTCTAGGAGAGAATATCTGAAAAGGTCAGACCACGGGCTCGAGAAGGCGAGAGCGTCGTCGCTCAGACCCCGCTGCAGGGCCGTCGCCATGGTAACGCCGAGGCCTGCAATCGCAATTGGGGCCTCCTGGCCAGGAGACCGAACCGGAAGGCGGAACAACGGGGCCGCCGCCTTCTTCCCCTGCGAGGGCGGCTCCAACAGGACCAATGGCCTTCCTCCGTCTCCCCTTCTCCAGCCGGCCAGGCCAGGTAGGGCGCCCCTTTCCCTCGCGGGGAGGGGTCGGGGTCCGGGTCGGGGGTGCTCTGCCAGGCCTCCTTCCGGCCCGCAGCCTTCATCCTGGTGGGGAGGGATCATCGAGTCGGCCGGCTTCTTCCTCCCGGGGCTGGGGCTCCTCTTTGTGGGGGCCGGGAGGCAGCAGCGCGCCAAGATTCCGCTTTCGGGGGAACCCCCGCAGGTTATCTAGTCCAACCTGCCGTCTGTCAGGTGGGAATTCGCAGCAAACGAACCTTTCCCGAGAGAAATGCGGCCTCACCCGACCTCTGGTTAAAGAAGGAAGGAGATCACCCCCCCCCCCACGGTTCAACGATGGATGCCTTGGGCGATTGTCGGGTGGAACCCCCAGGGGCCATCCAGTCCAACCCTCTGCCTCTGCTGTCAAACGGCTCTCTTAGGGTATACCGAACGGTTGTACTTGGTACCACTCTGCCTGTCGTGGAGCGGGAAAGCCAGCCTGACACAGTGGTTTGGTTATGAGACTGGGAGACTGGGTGAGTCACACTCTCTCAGCCTCAGAGGAAGGCAAGGCTGTCCAGCCCCCTCTGGACACGTCTTGGCGAGAACCTGTCCTCCCTTGTGGGTTGGCTTCGGGGGTTGCCACAAGTAAGGCCCAAAACGACAGGCTTTGGAAAGGAGCCCTGAAAGTCATCCAGTCCAGCCCACTCCCAGGTAGGAGCGCAGATCGAAGGGACGTCGGTCTTTCTCATCCGTGCTCCAGAAGGAGTGTCCGAATGGTAGGTTCAGGACTGTAGCATTGGAAAGATGGCTTTCCAGAATCACAGGATCCTAGCCCTGGAAGGGTCCCCGAAAGAACATCCAGTCCTACTCTGTTTTGCCGCGCGGGAAGGCCCAATCAATGCTCCCAAGAGATGGCTGTACAACCTCTGTCTGCTGAAAAGCAGGGGCGAAGGGCACACCAGGAAGATCGCTCTCCCCTAAGCTACAGGGTTTTTCAATTGTTTGTAGCTTTCTTTCTTTCCTTTTTCCCTCCAAAGGAATAACTCAGTCGCTTTTGCGTTCTCCTTTTAACGGCTACCCTGGCTGCATTGGGCGTCTCCATCTCCTCCTTCCTTCTGGAAATGAAAGGCTGATCCCTTGTGGAAGTCAAGGCCAAATTCAAGAAGTTACATGATGCGAAAGACACCATTTGCCAAAGGAGTCAGTATTTTCTACCCAACTGTGACTCTCTCTTGTACAGAAATGTATATTTTGTTTGCTCTGTGGAAGGATGCATGTGTTTCTCATCACTGCGGCGCCGAAAGGACACCGATTCTACAAGTCTGTAAATTTACAAAATTAAGCTTTGCATTTTTAAACCCCACGTTCTTTTTGCAAGACAGTTTTTCATCCAGTTTTTTAGTTTTTCAGCTCTGATTATTAGGAGCCTCAAAATATTGGAAAAAAATCCAGTGCCATATTGTATTTGTAGAGCTCCATGGTGCAACCCCATCTGGAATACGTGTAGAGTTATGTTCATTGTATTTAAAAAGGAGAGTGGAGAGATGGGAAAATTGCAGAGAAGAGCAGCCAAAATGGCCACGTGACTTTAGGACCTTGCCTAGGGAGCCAGATTGAAGGTTTCAGCGTCTTGAGCTTGGGAAAAATAGAAGGAACGGGAGGCAGGGAAATCCTTGGACCCCTAAGGTCACCTGCTCACAAGAGTGGGGGGATTCCCTGCCGTGGGTCCCCAGCCTGCCTGCCTTTAAAAGGGCTCAGGCCAAATTCCTGCAGGATGCGCCCCTATTAGACGTCCACTTCAGGGTGGGGGGAGTTTCCTCAAAGTTAAGTAACATGGTGGTTCTTCTGTTCTTAAATCGGCCCCAAAGCGGAAGAACCGAGGAAATTTTTGTGAATTTCTGAAAGGTTTGTTAAAATTGAATAGAAACTCCAAAACCTGTCCCACCGGTCTTAACTGTAAGAAGATAGGAAAATGTGTAAAACAGGTTGAGAAAAAAATAAGGAGGAAGGCAGCTCTGCGTTTGGATGGCTTGTTAATTGAAAGCCTCTCTGCCACCTTTACTTTTCCTGCAGCCCCTCCTGGCAGTGGTAGGAATTACTTCCAGTTGAACACTATATATTTATGCCTTGATAAAATTTATATCACCTTTCCCTAGGGAGGGGATTCAAGGTGATTGATAATTTAGGAAGACTAATTTAAATTATGTATTAAGCTTAGAAATAAAGCTTCACATTTTTAACTCCACTTTTTTTTGCAGGAGAGTTTTTCATCGGTGGGGGGGCACCCTATTCTAAAGGCATATGCTTGCCTAAAATTGTGGACATTTCTCATCGTCCTCACACTGTGCAGAAAGTGAAGTTTTGAATCAATGTGGACACCATTCCCAATCATTCTCAGTGCAGAAAGCGAGGCTAGGCATCAGTATGGACGCTTCCCATCGTCTCCACACAGCAAAGAAAGTGAGGTTTCAACTAAGCCTTCCCCACCTCTGAGAACGTTAGCTAGACAACAGTTTCCATCATCTCCACACAGTAGTTTTATTTTTTTAAAAAGGTTCAATTTCGCCACCAGATGGCGCTCTACATCTGGTGGCGGATCCTGCCCATCGTTCCTTGTCCTGCAGCGCCATCTGGTGGCAGATCGAACGAGGCTTTGTATTTAATTACGAAAAGGTCCCAATCTGCCACCTGATGTAGAGCGCCATCTGGTGGCGAATTGAACGAGTTTTATTTAATTAGAGAAATAGGTCCCAATGCCCAACCGGTGGTTTTGTGATCCTTTCGGTAAGGAATTTGAGGTCCCCGGGGGCGTTTTTGTTTAAGGTCGAGTGTAAATCGGAGCCTCAAAGGTAATCGCAATGGAGAGCTGCGATTGGCTGAATTGCCTAATGGTTAAGAAGCAATTATTGAATGTTTCTGGTTGCGAGTTCGAGACCCAAGAGGTCTTTTTAGAACTCCGATTCTGAATCAGAGGCTCAAATACTCCTGCAATGAGCAGCACTCAATGGCTCCGAGGTTAAGCTGCGGTTCTCCAATGCTATTGGTCGCGACCAGGGAGCCGTTTTTCTTATAAGACCAATTCTAATTAGGAATCTCAAATAGCTCCGAAGCGAGCGGAGCCCACTGGCCAGAATGGCTGCGCGCTTGCGCCACAGTTCCCAAATCCTATTGGTCGCGAGATTGAGTTCCGGGGAGGACCCCGGAGCTCTGGTGGGAAATTCAGCTTTATTTCGGCTCCGCTGCTGAAGGTGAGGCTCCGAAGGGAGTTTCAGCCTTAAAACTGAGAGTGAAAAGCGGAGTTAGAGCGGCTGCTTCGAAGTTTTAGGCCCGATCGGAGGCCCATTCAGCCGCCGGGTGACCTCGCCCTTCAAACGGAGACCCAAAAGAGGCTGTGATTTAATTGCCTTCATTTAAATTACAAATAAAGCTGTCTTCTACGAGTTTGAGGCGGTTTCTTTTCATTGGGAGCCTGACGCTCCTCCGCGCGGGCCTCCCGGCAACGACGGGACAGCCTCGCCCTCAAAGCGACGAGGGAACCGGGGCCCGCCTTCCTTTCAGTCGAAGAGTTTTCGGTCTTTTCTTTAAGCGGCAGACGGATTCGGAGCCTCCCATTTCCTTTGCCCCCCCCCCCCCCAAGCCGGTAACCGGGGAGCAGGAGAGAGATCGCGGGGGGGCTGCAGCTCCAGCACCCTCGGGAGTTGAAGGCCAGGCGCCTCCGGAGAGTGGAAACCACCGCGAGGCCCCAATCCAGAGTCAAAGCACCGCGGAGGAGAGGAGCGGATCTTGGCATGGGACAGAGGGAGGACTGCGCGTCCCACGGCGCTGGCCCCAGCTCTGCCAAGGGGAGGCTAAAATGTCTCTTGATGCCTAAATCCGCCCATTCCTTTCTGGAGCGCCACCTGGTGGCGAAACGGGTCCCGAGCAGCAGACACCGCCCCCCGCCCCAGATGCAGGAAGTCACGCCCCTTGTCCACACCAAACCGCGCCCACTCCCGTCGTCTGAAGAGGCGCCAGCGGAGGCGGATTTCCTAGACGGCGCTAGCCATCCCCAGGGCAGTAGAGCTCAGGAAGTCCGTGACCTCTCTCTTCCCTCCTGGAAACCGACTCCGGGAGGAAGAGCGTTCCGGTAGAGGGACGGTCCCGCGCGATTTCGTTGGGGCACCGCTGGACTTTCGGGGGCTTGCAGGGCGTTTTCCGGGGGCCCTCCTGCTCCTCCTTCTCGTGTCTCGCCCCCCCCGCGGTCCCCCAGGAATCCCGCCGCCCTCGACATCTTCCTTTGGACCCCGCAGAGTTGTCTCCAGCGCCATCCGCCAAAAGAAAACGCTCCCTCCTCTGGGCGAATAAAAAAAAAAACTACATTGACAATGAAAATAAAATAAAAATTGAAAGAAAAGGAAGAACTTTGCTTGTTTCTTCAGGAGAGAGATCAGGGGTTCCCACCCTCCGCACCAGAGAAAACACACCCACCCCAAAATTTCCCCTCCTTTGCAACTAGAAGACAACTTATACTTTTGCTTTGAGGGGGAAAAAGAGAGAAAATCTCCGTTTCTCCCCCTCAGGTCTTCTGCCTCTTCCTCCTCCTCTCCGGTTTTTTCTCCCTAAACAGTAATGTGGTTGTCTAACCCAACTTGAAATCATGTGGACTTCGGATGGATTTGTTCAGAGCGAGTCTTGCCCTTGTCATCCTTTGAGGCTGAGAGAGTGTGACTCACCCATGTCAACCAGTGCGTTTTCGTGGCCAGGCAGGGGTTCGAGCCCTGGTTTCCAGAGTCCTATTCCAATACCCAAACCATTACACAACGCTGACTCTCATAACCTCGGCTTAAAGACCCGCACCCCCACCCAAGGATGGGGAGCCCACAACTCTGCAAGGGGGTCCACGTGATGCTCTCTAATGGCTCTTCCAGTCGTGATGTTACGCTACCCCCCCATCTTGTGCCGCTTCTCCGTTTCACCTCATCGCTACAGCTTCCCAATACGAATTAATACACCACCAGCCCCAGGTGGGCTGCTCCTGTTCACAGAGGATCCCTCTTGCTGGAAAAGGCCGAGGGAGGGCCACCCAGACACAGGGTTCTTGTGGGGGACTTTGAGCCTCGGGACCCCCCCCTCGCCTTCCCCCATTCTTCCTTCCCCCCTTCCAAAGTGCTGCCTGTTATTCCAGGCAGACTCCTCTGGCTGCCAGAGGTTCCACCAAGAGAAGAGCTTGGGCTCTGAGCCTGGGATGGCACCCTCCCATGGCTGGAAGCTGAACCCCAAGTTCCTCCTCCCTCATCTTCGGGCCGCATCCCAGGCTGGGGCTTTTGGACCTTGGCAGAAGCATGGCCAGTTTCCCACAGCTTGTGTTACATGGACGTGTGTGTGCGTATGCATGACCAATGTTGAAAAGGCTGGCACTGGGTTTGCCTCTTGTGGGCCTGCACAGCATCTCTAGCTACCTGACTCATAGAATCATAGAATCATAGAAATGTAGAGTTGGAAGAGACCACAGGAGCCATCCAGTCCAACCCCCTGCCATGCAGGAACACCCTCAAAGCACTCCCGACAGATGGCCATCCAGCCTCTGCTTAAAAACCTTCAAAGAAGGAGACTCCACTACACTCCGCGGCAGCATATTCCACTGCCGGACAGCTCGTTCTTCCTGAGGTTCAGGTGAAATCTTCTTTCCTGCAGCTTGAATCCATTGCTCCATGTCCTGGTCTCTGGAGCAGCAGAAAACAAACCCACTCCCTCCTCTACATGGCATCCCTTCATATATTTAAACATGGCTATCATGTTCCCTCTTAACCTTCTCTTCTGCAGACTAAACATACCCAGCTCTCTAAGTCTATCCTCATAGGGCATGGCTTCCAGACCCCTCACCGTTTTGGTCGCCCTCCTCTGGACTTGCTCCAGCTTGACCATGTCCTTCTTGAATTGGGGTGCCCAGAACTGGACACAGTATTCAAGATGAGGTCTAACCAAAGCAGAGTAGAGTGGTACCAGTACCTCCCTCGATCTAGACACCATACTCCTATTGATGCAACCGAGAATTGCATTGGCATTCTTGGCTGCCGCATCACACTGCTGACTCATGTTCAGCGTGTGGTCTATTAAGACTCCAAGATCCCTTTCACACGTACTGCTATCCAGCCACGTGTCCCCCATCCTATATTTCTGTATTCCATTTTTTCTACCGAAGTGTAGGACCTTATATTTCTCTCTGTTGAATTTCATTTTGTCAGCCTTGGCCCAGCTCTCCAATCTGCCCAGGTCATTTTGAATTTTGATCCTGTCCTCTGGCGTATTAGCAACCCCTCCCAATTTGGTGTCATCTGCAAATTTGATGAGCACGCCCTCTATTCCTTCATCCAAGTTGTTGCTGAAGATATTGAACAGCGCTGGGCCCAGGACAGAACCCTGTGGCACCCCGCTGGTCGCTTCTCTCCAGGATGAAAAGCAGCCATTGGTGAGCACCCTTTGGGAACGGTCAGTCAACCAGTTACAGATCCACCTGACAGTAGCCCTGTCCAGCCCACATTTTACTAACTTCTTTGCAAGAATGTCATGGGGAACTTTGTCAAAAGCCTTACTGAAATCGAGATATGCTACATCCACAGCATTCTCTTCATCTATCAAGCTAGTAACTCTATCATAAAAAGAGATAAGATTAGTCTGGCATGACTTATTTCTAAGAAATCCATGTTGACTTTTCGTGATTACTACATTGCTTTCTAAGTGATTAGAAACTGACTTCTTAATGATCTGCTCCAGGATCTTTCCGGGTACTGATGTCAGGCTGACTGACCAATAATTATTTGGGTCCTCTTCTTTCCCCTTCTTGAAGATGCGGACAGCATTTGTCCTCCAGTCTGCTGGAACTTCTCCTGTCCTCCAAGATTTCTCAAAGATTATAGCAAGCAGTTCCGAAATGTCCTCTGCCAGTTCTTTTAATATCCTAGGATGCAATTCATCTGGCCCTGGAGACTTGAATTCATCCAGTGTGGCCAGGTATTCCTGTACCACCTCTCTACCTATTATGTGCCGCATTTCCCCTGCTTCCTCACCTGCTCCCCAGCCGCCAGTTTGAGTGCTTGTATCTTTCTGGGAAAAAACTGAGGCAAAGAAGGTGTTAAGTAGTTCTGCCTTTTCTTTTCCGCTTGTTAGTAATTCGCCATCTTCTCTGTGCAGTGACCCTATCGTCTCCTTCTTTTTCCTTTTGCTGCGGACATATTTTAAAAAGCCCTTTTTATTGTTTTTAATGTCTCTGGCCAGCCTAAGTTCGTTCATGCAAACCGTTTTCTCCTGAATCTCTCTCGGGTGGGGGGGGCCTGTGGAGCCCCGTCCCACCACATGGCTCGCCTTCTCCTCCCTCTCCACCAGAAAGCAAAGACCTTCTCCTTAAAACAGAACTTTCCCTACAAAATCACAATGCAGGAGTGTCTTGGGAAACAGTACACTATTGCTTTGCCATTTTCCTTACGTTTTAGATATGTTTTGAAGGGTTTTCAACCACTAGGTTGTGGAATGGAAATGCTTGCTTTTGAAACTTTTATGAAACCTCATTTTTGTTTCAAATTATTACAAGCCACTTGGGCCACATACCAATAGAAAAGAGGAATACAAATTAAACCGATAAAGGAAAAATAAGTGTAGAAATTGTGGCTGATCTTCCTCCTTCCCTCTCTTGCCTCCCAAACCAAACTTTCCAGGCTGCTTAAAGAGAGGCCATCTTTTCGGAGCCCAGAGGAAATCTCTGGAACTGCCTGGTCCATCCAGAGGAAGCCCCGCAGACGTGTCAGGATTCGGAGCAAGCAGGAGAGGGGCAGAGGAAGGGCCAGAGGTCATCCAGCACGTGAAAGTCCAGCTATCAGGATGGAGCGACATGATTTTTATGTTTTTAGGAATGGTACAAGTTTAAAGGGATTAAGGAAGCATTTCCCAGAGCATTTGAACAAAGAGTTCTTTAAAAAAATATTTTATGCAAAAGGCTTGTGGATGGATGCACGTGCAAGAACTCTCTACACTAACGCGTTGCAACCTGGAAGGAAAGTCTTTCTGGAGATGTTCTACACGGCTGACTCCACCGACACAACTCCGAAAACGCAAAGACGCTTCTTCCCTCGAAGCTAATCCCTCTACTGTAGAATAAAGACAGGAAAGTCTCAGTTAAAAGTTGCTCCAGTTTACAACACAATTCAGCCTAAAACACATTCCCCCAGAAATGAATGACTGTCTGGCTGAGACCCCCTCTGTGCAACTGAGCCAGGGAGGAGGGCGAGGAGGGCGTGGGGAGGCTCCCCAGAGCTCACAGGCAAGGAAAACCCATCAGACTGGACCGGTCTGGGTTTCATCTAGCATGTTGTGTCTCCATCTTACTGCATTCCAATTGTGTTTCAAAACTACTTTTAATTTTTTTTGAAGCACAACTCTTTCAAATTCTTATCTTTTCTATTAATAGATTTTAAATCATCTTGTGTTTTAACTCGTAAACTGTCTTGAATCATCTGCTGGGAGGAAAGCAGAATAAAAATAAGATATGTAGATTTTGGTTTCTACTAGCCTCTCCAGACCTTGAAAGAAAACACAGATGCGGTGAGGGAGCAACGCAAGCTATCCACTATGATCTCTATGATTGTATTTGTGGAGCTGAAACTTTGTGGGATTTGAAATATTTTCCCATGTTTAATATTTCATGTCTTTTACTGAGTGGAAGAACAGGAAAGCACTGACTTTAAGAAAGCGCTGACAAGAATGTAAAAGTGTGAGTGTGAGAATCCATCCAATGGTGGAGAACAAACATGTCATTGCAAAGGTTAGAGAAGCCCCCTGAGAGAAATAGAACCATTCTCTGTTCTGCTTTCAAGCACCAAAACCAAAACCTGAATATGGCTGAAGGAACGCTCTGCATGCAGGAAGAACCGCACTCACTTCCCAGCACCTCCAGGCAAAGGGTTCCCTCTCGTCAGGCAGAGATGTCAGCAGGAGCCTTTTCAGACACAGAAAAAGAGAGAAAAAGCAGGTCAGAAAGGCGGATGGTCTCCCTCATTACACAACAGGATCCTCAGTCACTAACTCTTAAATCAATTGCCTTCTTTCCATGTTCAATCCTTATCATCAAAACCCAAAATTAACATTTTGTTACCAGGCCGTACATGCCCACATTTTGGAATGGTCTAATTGGCAAAATATATCAATTGGCAGATATTTTCAATTGGCATAAAATATAAATTATACTTATTACTAGCAAGGCCATGTGGAAGAAAGAGACACTGGCTGGAAATAGATCAGAGATGACCCCAGCATGACCAGTTCAAAAGTTCTATGAAATTAGCCAAGAAAGCCTGACTTAATTGCTCTGAGCTAATCTTGGCTCTGAGCTAAACCACTATAGAATTGCACCCTCTCTCTTGATAGGTTGACAATAAGAACTTGGCAAGCAGGGGGTTGACATAGATTTTACTAGGGGACTTTGAAGGCAAAGCCCAGTTTTACCTTTTTCAATTTAACTATCTAAACTATCAGGTATGGAGGGGGAGGGAGCTGCTGCAGTCACCTGCCACAGCTGTGGCATGTTTCTTTTCCTGCCGCAAGACGTCCTTGGGTACACCTGCAGCAAATGCAAGCTGGTCACTCTCTTAGAGGAGAAGGTTCAACAGCTGGAGGCACACGTTTCAAATCTTCACATTATTAGGCAGGGAGAGGAGTTCTTGGATAGGGCTGAGAGGACCTTTTTGAAGCCAGAATGCACGGAAGAGCTAGTGGACAAAGAAGCCGGTTTAAGAAACAGGGAGACGGACGCTTGGAGGAATGTGACACACGGGACTAGAAAGCCCAGGTGTCATACGGAGACTCTCAAGCTACAGAATCACTTCCAAGTTCTTGACTTTATTAATGACAAAGTGGAACAGCAGGAAGAGATCATGGAACGTCATCCAGAGAAAATCCAACATCAACAGCAGGAACCCCAACACCAGTAGAACAGCATCCAACAGCATCAGCACCAACACTCTCAACACGAACAGAAAATTCAGGCAGCCGTTAGGGAATCTGCTCATCGAGTAACCCTGGACAAGCCTCAGAGGAGATGAGTTCTAGTGGTTGGGGACTCTTTGCTGAGAGGAACGGAACCGATCATTTGCAACCCAGATAGAATCAATCATGAGGTGTGGTGTCTCCTTGGGGCCAAAATCAATGACATAACGGAGAGGCTAACCAGACTGGTCAAGCCCACTGACCATAAATCCCTCCTTTTGGTTCATGTCGGAACCAGTGACACAGGCAGGTGCAGCTTTCACCGCATCACAAACGATTACAAGCTTATGGGTAGGAAGCTGAAGGATCTTCGTGCGCAGGTTGTCATTTCATCTCTTCTCCCGGTGGAACGACATGGCCCACGAAGGGAAAGAAGAATAGTGGAGATCAACAACTGGGTCCAAAGATGGTGCCGCCAGAAGCGATTCAGATTTTTGGATCATGGCCTCCTTTTCCACGAAGATGGTCTTCTGGCAAGGGATGACCTCCACCTTACAACTGTCAGCCGGAACATTTTTGCTAACAGTCTCTCAAAACGGATCAGGAGGTCTTTAAACTGAGTTTGACTGGGGAGGGGGACAGTATTATTCTGGGCAAGGATTCAATGAGTACTGTGAAAAATAGCCCAAATTATATAGATAGGGCAGGCCAAGAAGAACTAGAGACCAACAGGGAGAGGGAAAGCAACTTTAGTACAGGAATTCCACAAAGGGCACATCGTCTCAAGTGTCTCTACACTAGTGCACAGAGCATGAGGAATAAGCAAGATGAACTCCAACTCTTAGTACAACAAAATAAATATGATTTAATAAGCATCACTGAAGCCTGGTGAAATGAATCTCATGATTGAAATATAGGAATAGGGGGTATAACCTATTTCACAGAAATAGACCAAACAAGAAAGGAGGAGGAGTAGCCTTATATATCAAGGATGTTTTCACTTGTGAAGAGATCCAGGACTTAAATCGAGAGCATCTGGGTAAGAATTAAGGGAGCGAGAAACAATAGGGATGTGATTTTGGGGGTTTGCTACAGGCCTGTGGGCCAGCCTGAGGACTTGGTTGAGGCCTTCCTGGAGCAGATGACCACACATTCAAAAAGAAGAGATGCCGTGTTAATGGGAGATTTCGATTATCCTGATATTTGTTGGCAGTCAAATTCTGCAAAGACCACAAGGTCCAACAGGTTCCTCGCTTGCCTTGCAGACAATTTCATGGTGCAGAAGGTGGAAGAGGTGACAAGGGGATCAGCTATTTTAGATCTGATCCTGACCAACAGAGATGACCTAGTTGATGAGGTGGAGGTGGTGGGATCCTTAGGAGGGAGTGACCATGCTCTTTTGGAGTTTGTCATTCAGTGGGAAGGAGAAGCCAAGTGTAGCCAGACATGCATCCTAAACTTTAAGAAAGCTGATTTCTCTAAACTTAGGCAGTTACTTGCTGAAATCCCATGGTCAAGAATACTAAAAGAGAAAGGAGTTCATGACGGATGGGAGTTTCTTAAAAGTGAGATCCTGAAGGCACAATTGAAGACTGTGCCAATAAGGAGGAACAATGGCAGGTGTCTAAAGAAACTGGAATGGTTGGCTGAAGAACTCTCAGCTAAGGTAAGTGTTAAAAGAAACATGTACAGGAAATGGAAGAATGGTGAAACCACCAAAGAGGAATTCAAGCAAATAGCCAGGAGATGTAGGGAGAAAGTCAGAAAAACTAAAGCGCAGAATGAACTCAGGCTTGCCAGAGACATCAAAAACAATAAAAAGGGCTTTTTTAGATATGTGCACAGCAAAAGGAAAAACAAGGAAACGATAGGATCACTGCATGGAGAAGATGACCAATTAATAATGGGGGGAAGAGAGAAGGTAGAACTACTCAATAGCTTCTTTGCCTCAGTTTTCTCCCAGAAGGATAGAAGTACACAACCTGGGATGTGGAGAGCAGGTGAGGAAGCGAGGGAAATGCAGCACAGAATAAGTAGAGAAGTAGTACAAGAATATTTGGCTAAACCAGATGAATTCAAGTCTCCAGGGCCAGATGAATTACATCCAAGGATATTAAAAGAGCTGGCAGAAGTCATTTCAGAACCACTTGCAATAATCTTTGAGAACTCTTGGAGAACAGAAGAAGTCCCAGCAGACTGGAGGAGGGCAAATGTCATCCCCATCTTCAAGAAGGGGAAAAAAGAGGACCCTAATAATTATCGCCCGGTCAGCCTGACATCAATTCCAGGAAAGATCCTAGAGCAGATCATTAAACAGTCAGTTTGTAATTACTTAGAAAGCAATGCCGTAATCACTAAAAGCCAGTACGGATTTCTAAGAAATAAGTCATGCCAGACTAATCTTATCTCTTTTTATGATAGGGTTACAGGCTTGATAGATGAAGGGAACACTGTAGACATAGCATATCTTGACCTCAGTAAGGCCTTTGACAAAGTTCCACATGACATTCTTGCAAAGAGGCTAGTAAAATGTGGGCTGGACAGGGCTACTGTTAGTTGGATTTGTAACTGGTTGACCGACAGCACCCAAAGGGTGATCACCAATGGCTGCTTTTCTTCCTTGAGAGAGGTGACTAGTGGGGTGCCAGAGGGTTCTGTCCTGGGCCCAAGGCTATTCAACATCTTCATCAATGACTTGGATCAAGGAGTGGAGGGCGTGCTCATCAAATTTGCAGATAATACCAAATTGGGAGGGGTTGCTAATACACCAGAGGGCAGGATCAAATTTCAAAATGACCTTGACAGATTGGAGAGCTGGACCAAGGCTAACAAAATGAAATTCAACAGAGAGAAGTGTAAGGTCCACACTTAGGTAGAAAAAATGGAATACAGAAATATAGGATGGGGGACACGGATAGCAGTACTTGTGAAAGGGATCTAGGAGTCTTGGTAGATCACAAGCTGAACATGAGTCAGCAGTGTGATGCGGCAGCCAAGAAAGCCAACGCGATTCTTGGTTGCATCAATAGGAGTATGATGTTTAGATCGAGGGAGGTAATGGTACCACTCTATTCTGCATTGGTTAGGCCTCATTTAGAATACTGTGTCCAGTTCTGGGCACCTTAATTCAAGAAGGATGTCGACAAGCTGGAACATGTCCAGAGGAGGGTGACCAAAATGGTGAAGGGTCTGGAAGCCATGCCCTATGAAGAACGGCTTAGTTAGCTGGATATGTTTAGTCTGCAGAAGAGAAGGTTAAGAGGGGACATGATAGCCATGTTTAAATATTTGAACGGATGCCATGTTGAGGAGGGAGCGGGCTTGTTCTCTGCCACTCCGGAAACCAGGACAAGGAGCAATGGATTCAAGCTGCAGGAAAAGCGATTCCACTTGAACCTCAGGAAGAACTTCCTGATGGTCAGAGCTGTCCGGCAGTGGAAAATGCTGCCTTGGAGTGTGGTGGAGTCTCCTCCTTCTTTGGAGGTTTTTAAGCAGAGGATGGATGGCCATCTGTTGGGAATGCTTTGATGGGTGTTCCTGCATAGCAGGGGGTTGGACTCAGTGGCCTCTGGGGTCTCTTCCAACTCTATGATTCCATGATTCTATGATCACCCATTCTGCTGACCTTTTGGTGAAACCTCCAGTAGCTAGTGAAGTCTACCTGGGACTCAGCAAACTCTGGAGAGTGGGTAGACTTATTAGGGAGAGTGAAAGGAGCTATAGGTGGTTCTCCCCACCCCTTGCCAGTGAGTTCCATCTTCTATGAGCAGGAGCAGTGTACCTGGAATTACTGGCGTATAAAGTCGAAGGCTTTCACGGCCAGAATCCATAGGTTGTTGTGGGTTTTCTGGGCTTTGGGACCGTGTTCTATTAGTATTTTCTCCTGACGTTTCGTCTGCATCTGTGGCTGGCATCTTCAGAGGATATCTCCCAGCTTCTTGCTTGCAGCTCCAGGAAGAGAACTTTCCCCTTGTGCTGCAGATGGTGGCCAGTGAGCAGCTGGGGAACTCTTGGGCTGGGTGGGGGGTTCAAAGTCCAACGTGAGCAAGCCCTTCCTGTGGTAGGGGGTGGGCAGCCTGCTCCTTGTTCTTTGATCTCTTTATTCATCTCTCTTTTAAACTGCTATTTCTAGCTTTCCCTGTGTATAACAATCCACAGTCAGGTACAGTCAACACAAGGACTTTTAAACAATCTCAAATGCTGGGTGAGTTCATAGGCTCACTTTTCCACAAAGGCATGTTGAAGTCCCAGAGTGTATAGTGTGTAAGAATCTTCAGCTGAGGAGCAAGTGGCATTATTTGCTTTCAGTTTAGTGATTTCAAACATTTCATGCCCACTAACTAAAATTCTCTGTGCAGTTGACAGTCTATTGAAAGAATGGAATAGTTTAAAATACAGCAAGGAAACCATGGGCTTGTTCCTCTCTGGGCTGTGTTACGACATCATTGTGTTGCAAGAAATTTTAATCTGCAACAAAAAAGGGCTGTCCTTATGGTCACATGGGGAGCCTGCTTGTGGGGCAGTGGGGGTTATGTTTCGAGCCCAGAAGAATTTGACAATTGATTTTGTGCTACAAGTGGTTTGGGAAAGACTGGTGGTGGCAGATTTCAATAAGGAGGACATGCAGAAGGATGGAAGAGTGGAGAAGAAGGCTTTTAGTCTGTCTAGGCTTTATGCTCCCATGAAATATGCTGAACGGAAAAAGTTTTGAGGATGTTTAAAAGATCAGTGTAACACTCAGTGGTGGGTTATTATCATTGGAGATTTCAGTAACAGGGCAAGAATAATTGACATGAATATTTATGTTGACCAGAAAAGAGTGAATGGGGTTGTCCCTGCCCAAGGCTCTGACTGTAAAGGAAAAAGAGTTTGAGTCTTTTCTAGAGAACCGAGGTGTTAACGACACAGCACACAGCTCTTAACGTGCTTGATGGTTTAGAGGAAAGAGACCATGTTCTTATTTCTGGAAGACAGGGGCCAGAATGCTATTGCAGTGGACCACATGGTAGACCTTACAGAGTAGACCAACTGACTCAATGGGATTTACCTCCCCTCAGCATTCAACAATTGACTCAGTGGGTCTGCTGGCATTAGGACAAACCACACAATTCTGGCCATGAAATGTTTAGCTCGATGGCAATCAGGAGCTAGGGGACAGGGCAGAGCAGAATCAGAGCAGGTAAGAGCAGTTCAACAGTGGACCATGCTGCCTCAGTGAAGTGTGGTGGAGCTCCTTCTTTGGAGGTTTTTAAGCAGAGATTGGAAAGCCATCTGTCAAAGGGAGTGCTTTGACTGTACATTCCTGTGTGGCAGAAGGGGATTGGACTCGATGGCCCTTCTGGCCTCTTCCAGCTCTAAGATTCTATGATTTCTTTCCTCAATATGTATCTAGCCAGTGTAGCATCCTGGTTCATCAATCAGACTAAGCTGAGGAAAGAACTGCTTAATATTACTGCCCCAGCCATCGACCTCACTGGATAATTTGGAAATCGGGGCGTCTTCTCAGCCTGGCTTTCTACACTGGGTGGTTGTGAGACAAAGATGCTGGGGAGATCAGGATGGAGAAAGAACCATCTATACTCCTTTCTCCTTTCGGGCACTGTCTTCTGCAAATATAACACTGCCCTCCCCGTGTGTGTGCGTGTGTGAATATGTGTGTATGTATATATATATAAATACACACGCGCGCGCGCACACACACGATCTTTTGCATTGAGTATTGTATACGTCTAACACTTTGGTTAGACAATACAGTTAACAAAAGTCTTTATCAATGATAGCTTGCTATGACAACATCAGAGGAGAGACGAGAAAAGAACCTGGTTTAAAGGTAATCGCAGCCTTGCCCCCCACCCAAAACCCAAGTACTGAGAAAGCTACAATTTGGAAGGAAATACTATATTCATAATCTGGCACAGGCATGAAGAGTTTGGGAACAAAATCCCATGTGGTCTGCTCAGAATGCCCACTTTTGCCCTCTGCATGCATGGGCCTCCTGCACACACTTTCCTGGCAAAGTCACTCAGTGGGATTTTCCTTTGAGCAGGCATGTGAAGGATTGTGTTGTTGCCTTTATAGGCAGATATGTGGTTTGAGCATTGTACAACTCTGGAGACAAGGGTTCTATGATTCTATGGTTCGATTCCCTGCTTGGCTGTGGAAACCCACTGAGTGACCTTGGCCACGTAACACAATCTCAGACCCAAGAAAACCCCGTGATAGAGTCACTTTAGGGTCGCCGTAAGTCAGCAATGACTTGAAGGACACACACAACAACAATGTAAGCAATGGAGTCTTAAGGCTCTTGCTTTAAAAAAACAATAGTGATACTGGGAGACTTATCATCTGAAAGTATGAAAGAATGACATATTTAAGACACAAATGGGATTAGTATATTCTGATAGTGACAGTGAAACTAAAATCACAGGCAAATCTTTATGAAACGATGGCTTGGAGACCAGTGGGAGACACATTTTAGAAGTGCTGGTATGGTCAAGGAAAGAGAGGGACCTTCTCTGGGGGTTATGCCTTCACAAGAATGAATCAAAGGTGAATAAATAAAGAAATAGTGAGGCTGCATGGTGCAAAATATTGGAGGAGAATGGTCTTGTCAGAGGAGAGGTGGTGGCCTTCCCTACGAGCCCCCACTCCTTCCGAACCTCCCCCAGGGCCTTCCTCCCTCTCGCCAGTGCGGCGGTGGGGGCCGCTGCCTTCAGTACAAAACAAATCCAGGGCTCACAGGCCTCAGGTATGTTCAGTGTAACTGCTCTGTAACTGCATAAAGGGTTAAGTGTCCTCTTCCTTCACCAGCTCTCATTGCCATGGGAACCACACACAGCTGTGAGAGGTTCCAAAGAGTAGAGCGAAAATGTTCTGAGCTGTCTGATTCTTCCCAGGGCCGCTAGCAGGTTGTTCAGTCTAAAGAGTTTCTGTTCTGTCTGCATGCGTGCTTACTTGCCGTTCACAGACCGTAACTGTCTCTGTCTGTCTGCCTGTCAGCTTGGTATGCGGACACAGACTGGAGAATGGATTTTACCCAGTTGCTACGCTCTCTCATGTATTCCAGCTTTGCAATAAAAATAGGTTTAGTGAATTCAATGGTCTCTCTCTCTCTGGATTTTCTGGATGAAGCTGTTTCTTTAAGGACACTGGCTGCACTGAGAGCTGTGGGTCATGCTCGCTTCCAGCATGCCCCCTGGAATTCCTCAACAAGGTACTGCTGCTGACACAGGCTGGGATGGACGCAATCCATGATTGTGATGTCATGTGTGACATAAAGTACATTGGAGTGAGCCGGGGAAGGGAATTGTCTACAAAGGGCTGGAAAATGTCAGCTGGGATGAGTCAGATGAAGTTCATCAGAGAACATGACTCTCTTTTGTGGAAGGTGATTTGTGGATCAATGCTGGGAGTCACATCCTAGATTGGGGTAGGCAGAGGGTGGGTGGACAACTATGGGGAAGTCTCTAAGTAATCTGCAGCTGCTCAGGAAGGGTTTCTATCCCTTAGTTGTTTAACAATCATAGGAGTGATATCAAATTTAAATTGTTTGTGTCTTGCTCTGCTTCTGTAGCACTGGACTGTCAAGTAGGAGTATGAATTGGTCCTCAGTGACTTTGATGCATGTTAACATGTCACACAGGGATATCAGATGACATTTGACTACCCACCATCACCATCATTTTGCAACTAGCTCCAGTTGATGAACCTGGACCAGTGACCCATGGAATCTAGTCAACAGAGATCAAGATTGCTTTAAATGAAGCCCAGAATCATAGAAATACAGAGGTGGAGGAGTCCACAAGGATGATTCAGTCCCAACTCCACTGCTGCGGCAAAAAACCACAGCTAAAGTATCTCTTAGAGATATCCATATGACCTCTGTTCAAAAGACAGCCCACCTTCCAAAGCAGTCTGTTCCACTGTTAAACAGCTCTGTCTGTAACTACTACTTCTTATTAGTTGGGATCTCTTTTCTTTTCAGACTCCACCACACTCTGAGGCAGCATATTCTACTGCTGGACAACTCTGACCATCAGGAAGTTCTTCCTGAGGTTCAGGTGGAATCTCTTTTCCTGCAGCTTCAATCGATTCCTCTTTGTCCTGGTCTCTGAAGCAGCGGAAAACAAGCCCACTCCTTCCTCAACATGACATCCCTTCAAATATTTAAACATGGCTATCATGTCCCCTCTTAACCTTCTCTTCTGCAGACTAAACATACCAGCTCCCTAAGCTGCTCCTCATAGTGCTTCATGGCTTCCAGACCCTTCACCATTTTGGTCACCCTCCTCTGAACACATTCCAGCTTGTCAATATCCTTCTTGAACTGAGGTGCCCAGAACTGGACATAGTATTCCAGATGAGGTCTAATCAATGCAGAATCGAGTGGTACCATTACCTCCCTTGATCTAGACGCCATATTCCTATTGATGCAACCAAGAATCTCATTGGCTTTCTTTGCTGCTGCATCACATTGCTGACTTATGTTCAGCTTGTGATCCACCATGACTCCTAGATACCTTTCATACAGCCACGTGTCCTCCATCCTATATTTGTGCATTTCATTTTTTCTGCCTAAGTGTAGGACCTTACATTTCTCTCTGTTGAAATTCATTTTGCTAGTTTTGGCCCAGGTCTCCAATCTGTTAAGGTCGTTGTGAATTTTGATCCTTTCAGTGGTGGGGAAGATTCAGGTGGGGGATCAAAGGCTTCCGGTGTGAAGTCGTAACACCCAGGGGCATCTGGTGAATAAAAGGAGAAACTTCAAGGACAGAGAATGTCCGATCCCAGGAAGGCATTGTAAAAACAACCCCAAAGGACAAATAAGGAACCTGGGAAGATTTTAGGCTCCCAAGATCAAAGAATACAAACACCCACCTTGCCTGGGAACCATTTGAGGTTTGGGAAACAGGATGACACTTACGGTCCCACCAATCAAAGCTGTTCGCATTATATATGCTCCTATATAATCTGATTGCTAACCAATGTACCTCAGCCTTAGCAACTTTTCAAGCTGTTATGTCATTATCTGGACCTCAATAAAGCACTGCTGGCAAACTCTGAGTGTTTCTTGGGGAAGCTAGTTAGCCAGCACATGCCAAATTTACCTGTCTCGTATGATGGGGGCATTGGATGCAGTTTATCTGGCCCTGGAGATCTGAATTCATTTTGAGTAGCTAGGTATCCCTTTACCACCTGTTTGCCGTTCTGGGCTGCACTCTCCTTACTGCATGATTCATTTTGTTTTAACCATCCAGAGCACTGCTTTTCTTTTGGGAAAAAACTGAGGCAAAGAAGGTATTGAACCGTTTGTCCTCCTATCATTTTACCATTGTCTCTGCTCTGTCTTCTCCTTGCTGCTCCGCTTGCTCTGAACATAGCCAAAAGATTCCCTTTTTTATTATGGTTTGCCTCTTGATCAACTTGAGCTCATTCTAAGCTTTATCTTTTCTGCATTTCCCCCTACAAATAATGCCAATTCATTTACATTCCTCTTTAGTAGTTTCCTCTTTCTTCCATTTCTCATACATGCCTCTTTTACATCTTAGCTCATCTGAATAGTCTTTGCACATCCCCTCTTGTTTCTTTAGATACCTCCCATTTCTCTTCTTCATAGGAATTGTTTGCAACCATGCCTTCAATATTTCACCTTTAAGAAACTCTCTTGCGCCGTGAACAACTTCACTGTTAGGCTTTCTTAGAATGAAGAGTGTGGACTTGACTTTATTTTCTCTTTCCTGTGTGTAATGAATCACAGGAGGACATGGTCGCTTCCCCCAAAAATTGCACTTTATTCTCTGTTGGTGGAAATTAGGCCCAAGATAGTTAACCCTTTTGTTATATCTCCAGCAAGGGATGAACTTGTTGCCAAGTTTCATTCTTGTCGGGGTGGTTGAAGTCTTTCCTGCACTATATCTCTCTCCTTTGAATATCTGGTCACGTTCTAGGAAGGCATTATCCAAGTCTTCAGTCTGGATTAGGAGTCTATAGAATCATAGAAATGTAGAGTTGGAAGAGACCACGGGGCCATCCAATCCAACCCTCTGCCATGCAGGAACACCCTCAAAGCACTCCCGACAGATGGCCATCCAGCCTCTGCTTAAAAACCTCCAAAGAAAGAGACTCCACTACACTCCAAGGCAGCATATTCCACTGCCGGACAGCCCTGACCGTCAAGAAGTTCTTCCTGAGGTTCAGGTGGAATCTCCTTTCCTGCAGCTTGAATCCATTGCTCCTTGTCCTGGTCTCTGGAGCGGCAGAAAACAAACCCACTCCCTCCTCTACATGGCATCCCTTCATATATTTAAACATGGCTATCATGTCCCCTCTTAACCTTCTCTTCTGCAGACTAAACATACCCAGCTCTCTAAGTCTATCCTCATAGGGCATGGCTTCCAGGCCCCTCACCGTTTTGGTCGCCCTCCTCTGGACTTGCTCCAGCTTGACCATGTCCTTCTTGAACTGGGGTGCCCAGAACTGGACACAGTATTCAAGATGAGGTCTAACCAAAGCAGAGTAGAGTGGTACCAGTACCTCCCTCGATCTAGACACCATACTCCTATTGATGCAACCGAGAATTGCATTGGCATTCTTGGCTGCCGCATCACACTGCTGACTCATGTTCAGCTTGTGGTCTATTAAGACTCCTAGATCCCTTTCACACATACTGCCATCCAGCCACGTGTCCCCCATCCTATATTTCTGTATTCCATTTTTTCTACCGAAGTGTAGGACCTTACACTTCTCTCTGTTGAATTTCATTTTGTTAGCCTTGGCCCAGCTCTCCAATCTGCCCAGGTCATTTTGAATTTTGATCCTGTCCTCTGGCATATTAGCAACCCCTCCCAATTTGGTGTCGTCTGCAAATCTGATGAGCACGCCCTCTATTCCTTCATCCAAGTCGTTGCTGAAGATATTGAACAGCACTGGGCCCAGGACAGAACCCTGTGGCACCCAGCTTGTGTCTTCTCTCCAGGATGAAAAGCAGCCATTCGTGATCACCCTTTGGGTTTGGTTGGTCAACCAATTACAAATCCAACTAACAGTAGCCCTGTCCAGCCTGCATTTTACTAGCCTCTTTGCAAGAATGTCATGGGGAACTTTGTCAAAGGCCTTACTGAAATCGAGAAATGCTACATCCACAGCATTCCCTTCATCTATCAAGCTAGTAACTCTATCATAAAAAGAGATAAGATTAGTCTGGCATGACTTATTTTTGAGAAATCCATGTTGACTTCTCGTGATTACCGCATTGCTTTCTAAGTGGTTAAAAACTGACTTCTTAATGATCTGCTCCAGGATCTTTCCAGGTACTGATGTCAGGCTGACTGGGCAATAATTATTTGGGTCCTCTTTTTTTCCCTTCTTGAAGATGGGGACAACATTTGCCCTCCTCCAGTCTAGCCAAGGCCTCCATCTGCGACATTACTGCTGTTCTTCCTACAATTATTACTGCTCGTAAATAATTGTTGTTTTACTCCCAGTTGTCTATTTTGGCTTCTTCTGAGGAAGTCTTTAGGGAACTTTACCAACACATTACAGTGTGGTGGATTTAGGAGACCTCCAGTCAATCATCTGGGGAGGGGCTTCTTACCCAGAAAGGCCTGTTTCATTTCCCAGTTTTGTTCTAGGTTCTGCTCAGTCTTCAAGAGAACAAATCATAGGAAGAACAGAGTCCAGGCTCATCCTTTAAGGGAAGAAGAGCACCAGGCAAACAGAGACTTTCCCCAACCAAAAGAAAATGCAGAGCCGCAGAAGGAGGAACTGGATGAAAATGGTGAGGAGGGGGTCCCTGGGAAGCAGAGACAGTGGCAGCCATGGGGAAGGGGGGCTACAAGGAGCAACTGTGTGCCTCTGCTTTGTAAGTGAGGAGGAAGCGAGCCCCCACAAAGAGGCTGTTGTGTCTCCTCTTCCTCAGCAACAGGGCCCAACCAGTGCAAGGGCTCAGGATGTTCCTACGGCCCAACAGCTTTTCCCTTCTTGTTAGTGTTTTCAGGCAATGTCTTCTGTTTTAGTCCGGCGATTGCCAGACTAATTCATAATAGGATGCTAAGAAATGATGAGCAACCACAATAATCAAAAGCAACAACAAGCTGTTAAAGTACAACAAATAGTATAACAAGCAAAGGCAGCAAACAGCATAACCAACAAATCCACAGATCTAAATTTCTCAAGGGAATTTGAAGGCTTCGAGCCAGTACTTTGAAGAGTGCCTGGAGGTGGTTTGGAGTGGCATGCTTGTCAAAAGACTAGCTGGCACAATGCGCTTTATGTGCTCTGCTCCCAGCTGGTTATCTGGCTGCTTCCATTTCTGAACAGTCTTAAAAGGCAGCCTCAGGTACGGTGCAGGGCCACCAGTGCATGGACCAGCACAAGTGGACTATTCCTGCCCAGGAGGCCCCAGACTTGGCTACTGAATGCTGCTTTGTGCCATAGAGGTTACTTTGGTTATGAAAGAGAAAGCTGGATCTATCAACTCCCTCTAAAGGCATATACCTCTTGCAATCTCTGCAATCAGTGGTGCTCTTTCTTTCTGGCACACAGACGATGAAAGTGATAATTTCACTAGAAATGTGCATCTGAAGAAGTGGACAGATATCAGCAAAAGCTCATGATAAAATTAATCAGGCAGTCTCAAGGTTGCTGCTTGATTCCTTCATTCTTACCCTTCATTCCATTTTATTAGGAATACCGTATCTCCACCCCACTTTCAAGTCATTTACTGTTATCTCAGTTTTTTAGCCACATTTGTAGCAAACAGATAAAGGCAAAATGCCAGGCAATGAGGGAATTGCAAAGGCTGTCCTCTTTAAATAATAATATATATAATGCCAGGCTAGGGTGTGACATGGTCCAAGTTTATAAAAGTCTAGATGGTGCAGAGAAAGTGCGTAGAGATACATTTTTTTTTCTGCGTCATGGGAGTAGAGCCCACTGACACTGAAAGGAGGGAGATTTGTTTCCGATCAGAGGAAGGATGCCTTTGCACCACAGCACAGAGTTTCGGCTGTGGCCACCCATGTGGACAACTTTGAAAGGAGCAGGTAAATGCATTAAAGCTAGAGCAATCAATGGCTAAAAGTCATGATGGCCATTTGATCCCAGGAAGACGCTTCTGCATTTTTTTCCCTAATTACCAGAATCACAGGTCTGTTTCTGCAATTTGAGGAATCTGAGAGAAGAAAATGGCCCTTCCCTGGTGCAGGAGTCCGCTGACAACTTGTGTGCTTTGGCCAAGACCAAGGTGGCTGGGGTCCTGCGAGCCATCTGCAAGTATCGCCAGAGCATCCACAAGGTACAGCAGCCCCTTTTGGTTCTCAGGTGCTCTGAGGCTGCTCCTTTGGTGTCTACAGATAGTCTTTTCTGGTGGACACAGGAGGAACTTGCAGAGAGGGGGCAGCCAAAGGGTTCCCTTTTGGAATCATCCCTGTTGCATATGTTCTTCTCGTGCCTTTTGGCTGGTTAGTATCTCACCTTCCATGGAAAGGATGTGTCCCATTGATGTGCCCCTTGGAAAGGAGAGGGTGCTCAGTTGCTTATGTGTAGTGCATCTATTCATATTCAGGTGGGATCTCCTTTATACTAAGCACCTGTCCTGGGCCCAGGGTCACTCCAGAAGCTTTCTGCCTGCCTAACTCTCTCAAACACATACAGAAGCGTGCATTTGCCTACGCACACACATGGCAGGCCACAGAGACCCAGCATCTGGGGAGGGGCCAGGCTAACTCCACCTCTGCTGCTCTTCCACAGGCAAGCAAAGCTGCCATTTCAGTTGCTGTGCTAGGGTTTAATTTGATGTGTGTTTGGTTTTTCTTCTTATTGAAGATACAGACCAGCTTAAATATCAAAGTTGTTATGAATGCAAACATCTTTACCTGCTGATTTAGGGGTTGCCCAACATGCTCAGAATGTGAGTTCTAACCACCAAGAAGGCACTCTCTTGCAGCCAGACCAAATGGCGTCTCCCAACTATCTTAAAGGAAAGACACAGCAGTGGGAGAGGACACACTGAACAAGAGGCTCTCTGTTCCAAGTGCAGCACTTTAAACATTTATTATTGTACGCTGGCTCTCTCCAGTTGGTTGTAACTGTAAAAAAACAATGTGAAGTCTGAAACACTATGGAGGGAGTGAAATAGCTATTTATTGGGTTGGACTCGATGGCTGCTGTGGTCTCTTCCAACTCTAGGATTCTATTATTTATTTATTTCACATGCCACCTTTAAAGTGAAAAAAATATGACACATACATCTCATAAAAGGCTCTCTGCTTCCAAATAATCATTAAAAACTTGTTTGAAGAAAGAGGTCTTGGTCCACATGCAAAAGGAAAGCAGAGGGGGTGAGGGGGGGCCAGGCCAGCAACTGGTGGAAAAGAATTCCATACCCTGAGAGCAGCCCCCAAGAAGGCCCTCTCTATTACCTCGCCAGGCAGGCCTGTGACCAAGAGAAAGCCCTCCCTTTTTGGCAGTGTCAGAAAAGGAGGTACAGCCTCTCGGATAAGCTGGCCCTATGCCATAAAGGACCTTACAGGTGCAAAAATTATTGTGCATAATTTGCACAATTAGAATGCAAATCAGAGTGGTTTGCATGATCTGAATAACATGCATAATATGCAAATTAGACATCTAGATTTACAGAAGTGGAGTATGGCACCCCAAACTACAGCAAGCACATGCACTGTCACATATGTTCCAACTCTCATGAATGATTCTCTCAGTGGAGGAGGTGGGGATGCTAGCTGTCTGAGGAAAGATAGAAATGCAGAGCTTGCAGCTGAGCTCCTGCCACACTTTGTTTTGCTAATAAGTGGATGTGCAAGGCCTGGCCTAGGTTGGGACCTCAGTGCATCGCTGGGGGAAGTTTTAAACTTTACTCCACGTCCTTTTCCCTCTACCATTGTCTCACTTTACACAGGCTAAAGAAAGGGAGGGAGGGGCCCCACTGTCAGCTCTGAATGGCTCCAGCAGGGTCACCCCCCCTGCTGCTCAGCACTTCATGCCACCAAGCTGGTGTCCTTTCTGTATCACCCCATTCTCCTTGCAGATTTCTCCAAAGCATCGGCTACGCATTAATCAGATCCTGCAAGCTGTGATCAGGTCAGCCAGCAGCCTCGACTACAAACTAGCTAATGTCATCATCAAACTGGCAGCTGAAGATATGCTACGGACCACAGTAAGAGCCAAGATGACAAAGCTGATGTTAACCATTGCAGCTGTGGACGCCATGGGAAGAAGAACCTCTCTCTCTCTTTTTCATTGTGTTCATGTGCACTTTCATACAAAGCAGTACACAAGCACACAGGGAGTTTCCAGCTAATCTCATCGCGGGGGGAGCCAAAGACATCTGTTCAGTTCAAGGAGCATTCTATTTGATGGCACTTTGCAGACACGAAGACGGAGGTCCCTGCCCCAGACAGGTGCCAGTCACAGGGTCAGACAAGTGGTACATGGTGCTGGTGAAGTAGCATGCTGCTTTGTAGCTCTTATTTTACTCTAGCGTAAGTATGTGCAGCACTGATCCAGACTGGGACAAGCGTGACTAGAAGAGGCTTTACTTATCCAGCCAAAGTATCTGAGTGTTGCTGTATCCCCTGAGTGTTTAGATCAGGATTAGGAAAAGTCCCAGGCTGGGGTGGGGGTGGGGTAAAAGAGGAGGGGGGAGGGAGTCCCGATGCTGACAGCACAGCTGTCGTTCCTTCAGTCTACGCCGCTGGGGTGGGTGCTGTCCCTGGGCAATTAGCATTCCTGGGCTTCAGGTCTTCAGGCATTGCAGGGAACCGGCTGGTTAATTTTTCCAGTTCATGTGTCTGTCACGTCCTGCTCATGAAAACAACCCTTTGCAGGTATGAACAGCCACATCTGTTTCTCCTGCGGGGGGGGGGGGGCTGTCATGTGAGAAGCTTTCAGTGCCCCCCCCTTCGCAGGGCTGGGGAGCCTATTACATCCCCCCCAGCATTTCACAGGTAAAAATGAGTACAGGCCTGGCCAAGCCACACCAGAGCGTGACCCAAGGGGCATGGCCAGGGCACAGGAAGGCCAAAGTAGTTAAGGAGGAAGCTTGCACAAGACTAATGTTTTAAGCAGAGGAACCCTCAGAGGAAGCAGAGGGGATGGAGGAAAAGTGGGGCCCTGAAGTTAATAAATAGTCTATTCTGTGTGTGTGCATACACGCAGAGGGCATAATTAGCAATAATGTAATAGTATTTAATTATTGGTTTTTGTCTGCCTTCATGTCATTTTCAACCTATGGCAACGGGAAGGCAACTCAATCATGGGGTTTACTTGCCAGTATTTGTTCAGAGAGCATTTGCCATGGCCAAGCAGGGATTCAAACCTTGGTCTCCAAATTCTGAAACCACATGCAGTCCTCTCTCTGCAGTCGCAAGTTTGGCCTTTGCGAATTTGATTATTTGTGAGTAGCAGGCGTGGCTCTCCCCCCACATTCTCCTGCCGTTCCCTTGTGTTTCCCCGGGTGCAGAGAAGGAAGGCAAGCACCCGACAAAAGCAAGGAAATGGAGCAGGGGAGCCACGTGCACAGTTTCCTTCTCCTCTCCAGAACTCCCCCCATTTCCTGGCCTCTGTCTGCCTCCAGTGCGCCAATGGGAAGGGGACGGGAGGCGGATCGCCGTGGGGAGTTATTTGTGGTTGTCCATTCTCACGAGAGTTCTGCACTGCAAACCCTTGTGAAAGTGGAGGGGCCACCGTACACTGTTGTAACACCAAAATGTCTTTATCAGATCTGCTCAGAATTACAGCTTTCTCTCAGCAATACTGTGTGAACTCTTGAGTGCGTTTCTGCCTACTCTGCCCAATGCAGTTTAGAGATCATGTCAAATTTCAGCTTCCCAAGAATACAACACTTATATGGTCTCCTGGAGCCAACCGTAGCCTCTCAGCCTGTCTTCACAGAACTTTTCCTAGAACAAAAATGAGGTGGCAAATGAGGGAAAAGAATATGCAATACTTTTTGCTCCAAGAAATAAATGGAATATATTTAGTTAAGAAATGTGTCACGAGGGGGGGGGGAAAACATAAGAAATACATGCATTCCAATGTCTTCTTGGAATGCCTCAGGCTACAATTATGTACACATTTACCTAGAAATATGTCTCTCTGAACTCAGGGAGGGTTTCTTAAGTGTATGATTATAGTGTTAATGTAAATGGATGACTGCTCTGTAGGAAAAAAACTCACTCAAAGTAAGTAGGCAGTAAAATCTCTCACAATGTTTGACCTCTACTATTTCTGGTTCACATCTACTAGACGCTGTGTAGTCCTGGCACATAGAGGATTACTAAATCCAAAGAAAGTGGGGTTGAGAGAAGAGCATCAGTAAAACTAAGCCTTAAAATATATGCTTTGTGCAAAACTGAAAAGCAAACAGAAATCGAAACTGAAGGAAGGACAGGAAAAATTCAAATCAGGAATATTTCTCTGCAAAGCTGATCCTATTTAGGGAAATTATTGATGAGGGGAATTTGTGTGTCTATGAAAGGCTCTACAATTCAAAGCCTCCCTTAAACAGCAGGGCCTTCTGCTTGCCAGTTTTTAAAAAGGTGTATTTAGTTCTCTTGCTTACATCAAGAAGTAATTTGGAAGGACAGAGCACAGAATGTTCCAAAGCTAGGAAAGGGTGCAGCATTTTGTTTTTACATGAGCCTGTTGGGAAGGGCAAGGCTCCACCTCCTCTCCCTCCTGCTCAATTAATTATGCACAAACTAATTTTTGCACCTTGAGTTTAAGTTGCAACAGTTGAAGTTAGCCAAGAACAAAGGGGGAAGGATAAGGAGGAGAGAGAAACCGGAACATGTGAAAAGCAGCTGCGAAAGTGGCGTGCCAAAGGATTAACAATGTCCATCACTGCCAAAATGAGACTGTTGGAGTGAAGGATTGGCTCCTACAGTGGACAGCTGATAGGCTCCAGATGGCTTTGAGGATTTTCCTGTTGGCACATCTGATGCTCCTGTTAAGACTCAGCCTTCGGCTGTGGAGGTGACTTAGGCAGTTGACACAATCCCATCCTCTCTTCCTGGTTTTATGCTGTCCTTGGTTATTTTTGGTATCATCAACATCTTTGTATATTAGTTGGTTTGCACATTTATAACGAGTTCTCCATATAGCTTTTATTAATGTTATGGGTGGCCTAGAAGTGTAGTAAGTACCCCAAAGATCTGTGATTTCTTTGGGGCAGCATGCTTCTCCATTCAGACAAATTGCAACTATTCCACGCGGCCATCAAATTCAGAAGCGCCGTACCAGTTCATTGGCTAGGGGCCAACATTTCAGTTTGAGGACAGTGTGGGAAATAAATAACTTCCCCCACCCACCCCCTCATGATTGAGATTCTACAACAGATTTGCATACTGTAAATCTGTATATGTGGAGTTACGCATTATTTAGGCTACACAAACATTTTGTGGAATTTTTTGCACAACTGAACCAAGACACCAAATGTGCAGCTGAAGCACAAGCCAATGTGAAGTGTGTGTCCACGTGCAATGCACCATGCACACCTGTGCAAAATTCCTCATATGTACCCAAGCACAGTGCTGCCACATACACAACACCACCTCCAGAACCTTGAACTGAAAGTGGACAGAGATCACTGGACAAAAATGTCCAACTCATTCTGCAAGGGGGCAGTCACACACACATAAGACACAGGAGGATCAGTGGTGGAGCTTGGAGAGTATGGAGGGGTGGGTGGGAGGGGGCATGACTGTGGTGTGTGGAAGTGTGGCCAGGGCGCGGGGGGGCGTGGCTCTGGGCCCGGACACCCCAAAAACATTGCCACCTGGGGCAAATCGCCCCCTGCCCCCACATCCCTACATGACTGAGGAGGATTCAGCCAAAGTGGGGCTCAGCAGCTGTAGCCACCAGCAGTCCAGAGGGCCAGAGGGGCACCTCAGAGTCCCTGCTGCTTTCCCCCCAGCCCCCAATCTCAGGAGAGGGAGAGGCGTTGGGGAGGAAGAGGAGGCTAGGGCCCACCACTGTCTCCTGGATCATGCCCAAACAACGTTGGTGTCTCTTTTGCTGCTACAGGATCTTCAAGATGTCTACCAGGATGCAGCAGGGGACATCCTGGTGGCCCTCTGGAATCACTTTCCTGCAGAAGTCCTGGCCAAGCTGCTGGAGGGCTTCCAGGGCCGGCTGGTCCCCTACCGCAGCATCCTCTGTGTCCTGGGGAAATTGGCAAACAAAGGTACAGCAGCCCCCACCCCACCTCTTGGGCCTCTCTGCCTGTCGCTCCCCAGGGGCTCCCTCCCCCTGTCTTCAGAGCATGAGCCCTGGTACATCAACAGGTGGGGCGGGGGAGAGATCACAATGTGTGAAAGGCCTGTGCAGCTGCAGGGCCTCAGGCGCTAGCCCAAAGCTTTCCAAACTGTGTTGTGACACATTAGTGTGTCGGCTGTAGTGTGTTGGTGTGTTGCACGAGCATAACGGGTGGAGAGGATGCCTCTTCTGCCACAGTGGCGGACCAGGCCTGGGTGAACTGTCTGCCTCTGCTGCCGCCCAGGGCTGAGGAGGCAGCAGACCAGGTTCAGGGGCAGGAGCTGACTCCATTTACTGAATTACTTACTGCCTTACTGTCTCGTGAAACGATGCATGACTTAAAAAAAAGTGTCACCAACATGAAAAGTTTGGAAAGTGCTACACTAGCCTGTCCTGGCAGACAGTCCTCCCGTCCATGAGCAGGAACACCAAGGGTGTGCTGCTCTGTGGGAAAGCTCCACACGGCCCGCTTTACCAAATCACCACTGAGAAGCGAGAGCTGACCCCACCCCACTGGCTAAGAGTGACAGACACCATGGAGTCATAGAGCTGCCGGCGAGCCTTAGAGATCATCTAGTCCAACGGTGGCCACGTTGCAAAGTGGCCTGTGGCCCCCAAGTCCAAACTCCATCCACCTCACTTGCCACAGTCAAGGGGCAGGCCTGGAGAGGTGGGCAGCTTTTGCCTCTCCCACTCTGCCTCTGGTCTGCAGAACAAGCCCACCTCCCAGCTCCAGTCCTCTTCGCTTTTGGCACATTTGAGTGCTAAAGCTGAAACTCCTCAGGGCTCCCAGGCCAGTCTTTAAAGAAGAAAAGATTATAGAATCTTAGGGCTGGAAGAGATCACAAGCAGCATCTGATCCAACACTCTGCAATGGAGAAATATATAACTAGCACATTCCTGAAAGAGTCTCACCCGTCCTCTTCAAAGATATTCAAAGAAGGAAGTCTACTCCCCACCCTACCCCCAGGCAGTCTAGTCCAATACAGTAAAGATGGTGGCTGGAATTCACCATCACAGTTATAGATGGATAACGTAGAATTAACTGATCTGTATTCACTGCCCCCATGGATTTACAGTTGGGGCACTATGAGCTTAGTTGTGAAGGTCCACTGACCCTGCTTTGCTGGGCAGCAGTCACTACAAGTGATGTAGATCTGTTCACCTATGGAGAACATGCTAGTGTGTCCACCCCTCTCCCAACAGGGATTTCAGGTGTGAAAAGGAATTGTGAGAGGGATTCTGCTTGATTGCTTCTGATTGTCACACCTCAGATCACTGGAGGGAGGGTGAGGAAACATCCATTTTCCACGCTCTGATTGATAGGAGAACAGACATCCATCACATGCAGCAGCTGCTGCCTGGTAAAACAGAAGCGGGGGAAATCAGGCTGGGAGGTACTAAGTACTTCATTAAATACACTTTACTAAGTAGCTGATCTAAGATTGTGGCCATTCTTCCTAATAGTTAGGTGAAATCACTTTTCCAGTAATTTGAACCCCCTGGTTCAGTCTCTGGAGCAGCAGAAAAGAAGCTCACTACCACTTCTATGTGGCATCACTTCAGATATTCAAAGATGGGCATCATGGTACCTCTCAGTCTTTTCTTCTCCAGGCTAAACATATTCAGCTCCTTCAGTCTTTCCTCATAAGGCTTGGTTTACAGTCCTTTTACCATTTTGGTCACCCACCTGGACATTTTCCAACTTTTCAATGTCCTTGGACTGGGTTGCCCAGAACTAGACACAGCGCTCCTCAAGGTAAGGTCTGACCAAGGTGAAATGGAGTGGCACCACCACATCCTTCACTTGTTGGTGTAACCTAGGATTGTACCAGCCTTTTTGGCCATTGCATCACACTATTGACCTGAGTTTAGTCTGTGGTCTACTAAAACCCCTAGATCAAAGCCATTGTAAACTCAGGTGCCTGTCAGCAGCCATGGAACCTTTGTGGCCACTAAGTGACTGACTTGCCTTTCTCTCCTGGGCAGCCTTTTCTGAGAGTGACTCTGTGAAGATTGACATGTGGGAGCGAAAGCTGATCGAGGTAAGGTGAGGGCTCATCTTGCTCAACCAGGGTTCCCTCTGGGTAATCTCAGCGTGGCCAGAACAGCCACCCCATGGAGAAAGGCACTGCCCTGAATTTGGCCCCAGCAAAGGCCAAACTTCCTCTCCCCCCCCCGCTACAAATGCACATGAGAAAGTGGGTGCCACTGTGACATTATGGCCATGGAGAGACACATTTTGGGATGATTATTCTCCCTGAGGAATGGTTAGCCTAGCTTCATCCAGCTGGGTGGTGGCTGGTGGGGAGAGAAAGATCAAGGACATTGCACTCACTTCCACTCACTCACTCATGCATGTGCACAGACAGAAAGAATGGAAGAGAGCATGAGGTGAGAGGGTCAGGAAAGGAACAGAGGGGATTTCTTTCTTTTCTCTTCTCTGTGCTGTCTCTGAGTTCCTACATGGCTAAAAGGAAATGTCATTCTTGTCTGTCCCCAGAAGGAAAGGTTCTCCCTTGTAGCCCTGGATGGATGGTCAGTGGTGCAGTAGAAGCTCCTCCAGGGTGCGTGTGCTTGCGCAGATGCACACCACACAGGCTTCCTGTATTGTCATACTCTCAGGAGAGACATGCTTCTGGGGAGAAGGGAAGGCCTTTCCAAAGTTGCTGCCACCCAACCTGGCCCTGATTCCAACTGTGGTGTGAGAAAATGGGTAGACCTGCGGAGCCCTGCCCCTGGCACCCTGGCTTTGGTCTCATCAGCTGAGGCATGGTGGGGGGCTCCACTTGGCCCAGACGTGCCAGCCAAGCCTGATCCACTATCACCTGAAAGGGGCCCTCCGTGGGGTGTGGGTGTGGGACTGCTCCAGGGCCTCTTCCTCTCAGTCCAGCTCTATCTGCATTTCCTCGTCTTGAGCTGTACTCTGAAGGCTTCCTCAGCCCTTCCTTGGGCCATTTGCCCATTGGTGCTGGGCCTTTTTCCCTTCTGCTGGGCATCTCTCCTATTGGCTGCTTGGTCAGATTGGCCTCCGCTCACCCACACCCCGCTCCAGCTGTTTCCTCTCTTTTCCTTTCAGTTTGTGGAGAAGCTCTTGATTGATGTCACTGATAAAGCCTGTCTAGAGGAGCTCAGCCGAGAGCTGCTGAAAGCGGATCAGCCATGCAATATCTGGAACCCTGATAAGGTGATTGGGAGAAGCAGCCAGAGCCCCGTTCATGGGCGATGGGAGGCTGAGAGAGTGGGACTTGTCCACAGTCACCTAGAGAGTTCCATGGCTGAGGAGGGAGCGCTAGTTCAACATTCAAACCACTACGTCAGGGCTTTCCAAACAGCATGTTGTGAAACATTAGTGTGTTGCCTGTAATGTGTTGGCATATCACCTCCCCAGTCGAGAAAGACCCCCCTACACCTGAGCCTGGTCCGCTGCCATCACTCTCACTGGGGTGTTTTCAGAGCAAGAGTGACGGCAGCAGGCAAGGAGCGGGTGGGAGGGAGCCGCCTTTCCCCACCCTAGATACGCCTCTGGGTATCTCTGATTTGCTAGTAAAGCTGAATTACTATGTCTCCAAATGATGCATGTCAAAAAAGTGTGTCACCAGCATGAAAAATCTGGGAAGCTCTGCACTACATCATGCTGTCTCCAACACAGCCACACTATGCTAGCATTTTCTTGGCCAAATTGATTCCAAGGGGACTTATTGCCTTCCTCATAGGCTGAGAGTGTGACTTGCCCAAGGTCACCCAGTGTCATATGATGGCTAACTCACCCTCACCAAAAACACAGACATTCAGGAGCAGTGTTTGTTTGGAATTAGCAAGCAGCACAGCAATGTTCAAAAGTTGTTAAACCTGGTGCATGTTGGATGGTAGCAGGTTTTATACCTTGACATACAAATTCAGGTGTGCATGGCAGTGATGGGTAAAAACGATAAAGTTGCCTGGGCATTCCCAATGTTTCCATGGTTCTCATCTTGAGAACTCAGACGATTCCTGCACTTCTATCTTGGTCCTATCTGTTCTCACAACACCTTCCCACTAGTTTCCCATTCCACCCTTCTGATTCTGCCGCCCCCCACTGCCACTTACACTGGATTCTCAGGAGGTCAACTATTGCCACATCACTGTTCTGTGCCAGAGCTGGATCTCTGCCAAGAGTTCTTTCAGGACCAAACACTGGCACACGTCGCTGCTGTTTTGAAACAGGGGCATTTACTCTCAGTGAGTTCAGGGCACTGGAATGGTAAACACGGGAAAGACTGGTCCTCCCTCGAAATAAGCTTCATTGATGGCAAAAGTTCAGCGGGTGATCTGCCACGGAAAATGATCCCAGGCCTTTTGCTGGTGGGGTCTGGCATCCCCTCACGGCCTGTTGTAGATCTGGGCCCCAAGCCACTAATTCTCGCAGACAGTCTCTAGCCGGCAATCCAATTCCCCACAGCTGACTAAGTAAGGAATCACTAGGCTAAAGTGCAGCGCTCCAGGGAAGGCCCATAGAAGATGGACTCCTGAGGGTCATAGAGAAGATAGAAGATGGACTCCCAAGGGTCATACAGTGCAGAAACAAACAGAAAATCAAAGAATGCAAGTGTGGCCTATCCCTCCCCACCCCATTATGTGAACTGTGCAAGCAGGTTTCTCCGAGTCTCTTCTTGGGCATCATATCTTCTCCCAGGCTCAAACGCCGTAGTCCTTTCTGTGCCACTGGACAGCTGTTAGCATGTGGCTGTGACACTAGCAAGGAGTCTAAAGCCCACCTGACGGGTGGCAGAGGCCCAAGTCATTACAGTGCTCTGGGCAGAGAATGTTTTCTCTTGCTCCCTGATCTTCTGACTGGAAATGCTGGGGACTGTGGCATGCTAAGCCAGCATTTCTTCCCCAGAGCTGCAAACCTGCCCCTCATATCACAGCATGACATGGGAGATGAAGGGTCGCATAGCTGCCTGGGCTTGAATATTTGGGGCTCTCCCAGTCCACTTGCTTGTTGTCTGTGTGATCCTGGATCAGCACCTGTTAGACAAAAACCAACGGTTTCCACACACAGAGACACAAAAATGTCCCTGTGCCACAGGGGGTCATTCCTCTCATTCTGCCCCCCAGGTCTTCCTTTATCAATACTACGGGGCCATACTCCGTGCCTCAGATGACTCTCAGTTGGTCCAGAAGCAGCTGCGCACCATCCTAGCCTTATCTCACAGGGGGCCTTTGGAAGCAAAGGTGAGCTGACACAACCATGCTTCTCCAGGAAAAAGGTGACACTATTCCATTTTGCAGGCAAAGCCACACCTTCTCCATCTGGGAGCTCAGAGTGTTGTGTGGAGGAGGAGGAGGAGGAGGGGGGGGAGGAAAGCTCCCTGGGAGAGGGTCTGGAATAATGAGTGTGTGTGTGTGTATGTGTGTGTGGAAAAGGAGCAATCAGACTGACCCAGAGGAGAGGAGTTTCTACAACCAGCAGTGAGTCCCAGATACTAAGAGGTGGTGGGTAGAGAAGTGTGTGAATCTCTCTCTCTCTGTATGTGTACATGTGGAGTTCAGAGTACAGAAAAAAGTTTGTCAAAAGTATCTTTTTGCAAGGAGAACAGTTTTGTTTGTTCCCTAGCAGTAGAATTAGTACAGAGTCATGTGGTATCTTAAAGACCATCAACTCTACCTATAGTTGGTGTCTTCATGGTCCGGAGTCCCTTTGTCAAGTGCACGGTGTGCAAAGCAACATCTGCAGGGTGACAAAGAGACCCTGCCCTCTCTTCCTTGCCTCTTCATAAGCCATGAAGTCTTTGTGCCTTTGACAGAGAAGCAGCTCTGGATCACAAACTGATGGTGGCCAGGGGACACCTCCTTTCTGGGTCTGGCAGGCTTTTTTGTTGCCTTCTTGAGACTTTCCTGGAAGGAGAGTGGATTTGAGAGGCATCAGTGAGAGATGCACGTCATCTGCTGCATCTCTTCTGGCCAGGAATGCTCTTCAGAGCAAGGAGGAGATGATCCAGCATGTTACTGGAGGACAGGAATGGCCATCCTTAGATGAGCATGTGTGGGCCCCTTCACAAAATTGGCATCATCCCTTTATAGCCTGTCAGAGAGAAATGGAGCTGAGCTCTAAGTCCTCGCTCTTGGCGGTTCCTTCCAGGGCATTGCTTCTGCAGTTGGCTTGGCTGCTTCTCGCCACCTCGAGGAGGTTTTCAAAGCACTGGAAAACTTTGGCAAGGATGCTTCCAACCAAGAAATCTGTATGTCAAATACCAGCCAGGTATGATTCCAAAAATATCTTCCTTCCTTTTTAAACAACCTCTTTATTTGACTTTTTTCTGAAATCCTTTCTTTCAAGAAATTATTCCCTTTTTCTCACCCACACACTTTAACTGCTTGCCATTACCATTCTCTTCCTATTAAAATTGTAGATTTAATTTATACAGTTTTATACTAGTGAAAAAGTGAGGATAATTATTTTTAAAAAATTAAGTCTGTGAGAAAAATGACTGCATTTCAGGATGTGAGCCCTTTTGGGAAATATTTGGAGACTGGATCTGTTAAAAAATGGCCTCTCTTAGCAGAGTTTAGCAGAAGTGTCTTGCCTCAGCCTTTGCTACATCCCTGGCTGACACTGACAGAAGTAAAAACCAAGCAGGAGACATCAAGTTACAGACTAAAGAACTTTATTAATTGCTTTTTGGGTGCACATCCACCTACATCCTAAGAAGCCTGGGTGGTGCAGTAGTTTGAGCACTGGACCATGGACCCTGGAGACAAGGGTTTGGCTCCCCACTGAGTGACCTTGGGCACATCACACACTCTCACCTTAGGGTAGCCATAAGTCGAAAACAATTTGAAGGCACACAACAAGAAGAGGCTGCCCAGGTGGTTGGACACTGGAGCCTTGCGAAAAGACCTCAGGTGTCCCACAATTTCCCAGGTGCAGCTGGCTGTTGGGATCCTCTTTCAACAGCCAGCTGCACCTGGGGAAATTGTGAGACACCTGAGGTCTTTTCGCAAGGCTCCAATGTCCAACCACCTGGGGAGCCACAGATGGACTCTGCATTTGTGACAAGGTTGCAGAGACTGTTCTTGTTAACTGCCATCAAGTCAACATTGACTTATGGAGACTGTACGGATGAGGTACCTACAAGTCACCGTATCATCAACCGCCCTGCTCAGGTCTTGCAGATTCAGAGTTTCCTTGATCGAGTCTATCCACCTGTAATGCAGTCTTCCTCTTTTCCTATTGCCTTCTACCTTACTGAGCATTATTGTCTTTTCTACTGAGTCTTGTCTTCTCAGGATATGACAAATTACAACAGCCTCAGTTTAGACATCTTGGCTTCCAGGGAGAGTTCAGGCTTGATTTGCTCTAGGAACCATTCATTTGTCTTTTTAGCAGTCCATGGAATCTGTACATCTCTCCTCCAGACCAATTTTGAATGTGTTTATTTTCTTCCTATAGGCTCTCTTCACTGTCCAGCTTTCACAACCATACAAAGAAACAGGAAATACAGCTGGCCAGCCACATTCGCTTGGGTTAGGGTGTGTGTCTGTGGCAAGGGAACCAAGGTGTGGTGAAGAGACCGGGCACCCAGAGTCCAAACTTGGTCAGGAAAAGGAGAGAGAAAGGGGATGGGTTAGCATGATGGCCCTATAGTTCCTCTCCCTCACTCATCTGCTTTCTTGGGTGTGTGGGGCATTGAAAAGGTGTTTGCGGTGCTGAGAAATCAGACTGTAAGCTATCCTTAGCTGATCATGCAGTGACTGGTTTCACAGGAGAAGGACCAGAGATGGGTTTTTAAAGGGTTGCATGGGGGGCAAGAGGGAAGGTTGTCCTGGAAAAGAAACACTTTAGGTTGGGAGGGCAGGAGTTGGAGAACTCAGAGATAATCAAATACGTGAAAGTCAAACCCACAAATGTGGAGGGCCAACTATACAACGGCACGGACAATCCTACCATTAGTATTCAGTACTATACCCTTCAGAATCTTGTCTAGCTCCTTTGTAGCTGCTCTGCCAAACCCTAGGCCATTTCTGCACTAGACTGTTATAGTGCTATTACTTCTCCCTAAACTGCAAACCCCAGGATTCCACAGAATGCTGAAAGTGGAATAAGAGCACTATAACAGTCTAGTGTGGAAATGGCCCTAGTCTTCTTCCGATTTCTTGACTGCATGCCATTGTCTAATGTTTGTTTCCAATATGATCCCTTGTGCCTCTTCCTTTTGTGAACTCAGTTGGATATTTTGCATTTCTTGCTCCACATATGGTAGAAGTCTTTGCTGTAGAATTCTGAGTATGCCTTTGCTTGCATGGAAAATTAATGCAGTGGTCTTGTGTTTACTGCAATCCCTGGTGTCCCCTTTCTTGGGATTTGGCATGTATATTAAGCATTTCCAATCTGTGGACCACCTTTTTGTTTTGTCTATCGTTTGACATATTTTAGTCAGAACTAGAGTAGGTTCTGTTTCTATGGATTCTATTGGTAGAGTCTATTGGCAGCTCTATTGCTATCCCATTTGTTCCTGGTGATCTATTTCTCCCAAGTGATCTGAGTGCAGCTTTCACTTCACTTTCTAAAACCGGTGGTTAATCTTCATACAGTTCTTTCTTGAATGAATCTGTCAACCTTTCCTCTCTGTTCTACAGGTTTTCCATGTATTGTTTCCATCGTCTTTTTATTTCTGCTTGGGCATGTAATGTATTCCCCTGCTGGTTGTAGTGCCTCCCTCTGTTGGTTTAAATTTCTCCTTCATTTGTCAGATCTTATAGAAAAGGGTCTTTTGCTGTTCCTTTTTTGTTGTCATTTTCTGTTTCTCTGCATTGATTATTATAGTAGTTTTCTTTGTCCCTGCTCACAAGTCATTAAACAGTTCCATTCAGAATTCTGACTACTTCTGTCATCTTCTGCTTTTGTTTCTCATTGGTCCTTAACTGCTTGAAGAGTTTCAGCTGTCATCCATTGAGGCTTTGCTTCCTTTTTGGCTACAGATAGTGTCTTCTTGCATTCCTCCCTGACAACATCCCTGGATTCAGTCCAAAGATCTTCTGGTTCCCAGTCAGTTAGGCTTAATAGTGCAAATTTATTTTTCATGATATCTTTACATTCTACAGGGATGTTCTTTCAGTTTTATTTAAGCATCATGGTTGATATAGTGTTCTTCTTTAGCTCTAACTTTTGCTATTAGTAGTTCATGGTCTATACCACAATCTGCTCCTGGTCTTATTTTTGCAGAGAGGATGAAGCTTTTCCACCTTCTGCTTCCATTTATGTAGTCTATTTGATTTCTATATTGGCCATCAGGTGCTGTCCGTGCATACAGTCGCTTCTTGGGTTCTTTGAAGAAAGTGCTTGAAATGAACAAAGTGTTGCAAAATTCAGTCAGTCTCCTGCTTCATTTCTTGATCCAAGGCCAAATTTTCTGACAGTCTTTGATTCTGGTCTGTTTTCTACCTTTACCTTCCAGTTCCCTATGACTAGCAAGTCCTGTTCCGGTGTGTGATCAATTTCCTCCTGGGCTCCTGCATAGATTCTTCCAGTTTCTTCTTCTGCCTCTATAAGCTGGAGCATAAACTTGGATTATGGTGATATTGAAGGGTTTTCCCTGAAGTCTTGTTGACATGATTGATTTGTATTCTATCCTTTGACTGCTTCTGCTATATCTCACCTCACTATAAATGCGATCCCATTTCTCCTTAGATTTTCATTTCCTGAGTAAAAGACTGCATAGCTATCTGACTCAGAATGTCCCATTCCTGTCCACCTTAGCTCACTCATCCCAAATATTGCAATTTTTATATATTCCATTTCTTGTTTTACTATGTCTAGCTTCTCTTGATTCATGCTTCTCACACTTCATGTTCCCATAATACGTGTTGAGCAGTTTTGGGCTTTCCTTTGATCTCTGAGCACAACAGCTAAACATCCTTTCAGCTTCGGTCCAGCTGCATCTTTAGTCATGGTGCAACTCATAATTGTTCTCTGCTCCTCTCCAGTAGCATGTTGAGTGCCATTCAGACTGCGAGTCTCATTTTCTGGCACTATCTCCTGTTTCAGTTTGGATTGTCTCATCATAGGGTTTTCATGGTAAAATACACTCCAAAGGGGTTTGCTGTGCCTCATTCTGTGCAGTACTAACAAGCATTACCTATGGTGCCATTGCATTGTCTCTGAGAGATCTTCTGCCAGCATCACCCCCAACTACCGCTGCTGTCCAGTAACTGTTTGGCACTCTTAGTCTGGCTCCTCAGCAAAAGCCTGTCTGGCATGGGAGACCCAGCCAGCCACATTGCTGCTGTCAGCATAGCCTCTTGTCTCACCAGGGAACACAATCCCACCACCATGGAAACATAGTGCCGTTGGTGGAGGTTGCAAAGACCCCCACACACACAAAAAGGGAGGGAGTTGCATTGCAATGCAAGCTAAAGACTGTGTGTGTGTGTGTGTGTGCAGACAGGAGAGGCACCCCCAGTTCTGTCTTCTGACTTGGCCCAAGAGCGTAAGGCTCTGCCTGTGCTCTTCCGCTGGGCTTCCAGCTGCCACTCAGCTGTCCCAGAGGGCATCCCCACAGACAGTCCTGGGCAGAGGACTCCCCAGTGCCATCTGGCTTCAGCCATGCAGCTGGGAAAAGGGAACCACTCTCACCCTCTGGGGCTAGCTGTGGAAGTGCTCATGGGAGAGGGAGGCTTCATTGCTCAGGGAATTTCTAAATATCTCCTTTCACAATGTACAAATATATAGATGTGCTGGTGTAAAGGCATGTCATGCCAGAGTGTTTCACTGACAGGCTCCTGCCTTTCTTTCCAGGGTGTGAGTTTAAAAATGCCTTGTTGTGTAAATAACCTTCATCAGTTCTTTTGCTTCTTCTCATCTCTGTGCCTGGAATTCACATGGGCTCCTGCTGGCTCTCAGTTATGTTATCTGTCTTTCCCCACAGTACCCACCATGGAACACCCTGCTGTTGTGTTATGGACGCGTGGCTCTGGGCATCAAGGAAGAGGTGCTCCCAAGAGTAGACCTCATCACATCCAAAATGATTGAGTACTTCACAGTCAACCCCTCGGTACTCTCAGTGTTTGGACCTTGGCACTGTTGGCCACTCTCAACTGGCCAGCAGCCTCTTCTTGCTCCTAGCCCCCTACTTCCACCCAGACAGTCTCCCACCTTCTCTCAATATTGCCCCAAAATGGGCCCGAGGCAGGGACAGGCTGACTCAGCAGTGGTAAAGCTGGAAAGCAGTAGAGGAGAAGGGCCAGTGTGCTCTAGAATGAGCTGGGAAGGCTGAGACTTTGGGGCTTTGTATTTTTGGAGCCAGTGTGGTATAGGGATCAGTGTCAGACTATGACTCTGGATACAGGGTTTGAGTCCCCACTTGGCTGGGTGACTTTGGGCAAGTCAGATTCTGTCAGCATCAGAGGAAAGGGAAAGGGAAACACCTTCACCTGAACCTCAGGAAGAACTTCCTGATGGTCAGAGCTGTCCGGCAGTGGAATCTGCTGCCTCGGAGTGTGGTGGAGTCTCCCTCTTTTGAGATTTTTAAGCAGAGGCTGGATGGTCATCTGTTGGGAATGCTTTGATGTATGTTCTTGCATAGCAGGGGGTTGGACTAGATGGCCCTTGTGGTCTCTTCCAACTCTATGATTCTATGATTCTATGAAATCTTGCCAAAAAAGAACCTTGAGATAGGTTCAACTTATGGTTGGCATAGCTTGGAAACAACTTGAAGGCATATAACAAAAAGCTTAGGGAAGAGGCGAATGGGGGTGGGTAAATAGGCACAGTGTGGAGAAAGCAGAGAGGGGGAAGATGTGCTGGCAGTCACCAATTTGGGCACCTCAATTCAAGAAGGATATCAACAAGCTGGAGCATGTCCAGAGGAGGGAGACCAAAATGGAAGAGGGTCTGGAAGCCATGAAGCTGTATGAGAAGCGGCTTAGGGAGCTGGGTATGTTTAGTCTGCAGAAGAGAAGGTTAAGTGAAGGCGACATGATAGCTACGTTTAAATATTTGAAGGGACTTCATGTCAAGGAGACAGCAGGCTTGTCTGGCAGTGGAATATGCTGCTGCCTTAACGGAGTGTGGTGGAGTCTCCTTCTTTGGAGTTTTTTAAGCAGAGGCTGGATGGCCATCTGTCGGGAGTGCTTTGATGTGTGTTCCTGCATAGCAGGGGGTTGGACTGGATGGCCCCAGGGGGTCTCTTCCAACTCTATGATTCTAAGATTCTATGACTTTAAAAGAGTTTTGGGCAAAATACTGGCAGTACTTGGGATCTGATGGTTCAGTCCCTACAGATTCTCTGTCCCCAGTCCCACTGGGATTTCTCTGGCCAGTATTTTTTTTTTAATTCCCTGCTATTGTTAACAGTGGGAAGTTGATCTAGGCAGGTCTGACTGACTGAACTGACTCATGGAAACAAGAGGAGCCGATGATGCTTGGCACAGCCTTAAGAGAAGCTGAGTCTGGGGGTCGGGGATGTTCTTAGAGCCCTTTCTGTGCTCTGGATTGGATTTAGGACACAAACTTGAAGAAGAACTTTCTGATTGCTGTGCTGATGTTCCTCGAGGCCACTGCTGCCACAGGTAAAGCGCAAGACCTTCACCTCTGCATGAAAACGGCGCTAGTGGACTGCTTGGTTGTAAGTTGGCTCCGCTTGGGCTCTGCGGAGAGGGGGTTGAGGGGAAATGGCCTTGAGAGTGAAGTGGCGGGCTGTTCCTTCGGAGCTGGGTGGCCGACAATCAGAATCGGGGGGGGGGGGCTCGGCAAAACAAGGCCTGTGCCTGAGCCCTGGCCATTTGGGTGGGAGTTCTGCTCAGTCAACAAGCTCCCAGGGTGTCTTGGGTGGTTTCTGAATGATCTCACAGGGTGGGCAAGGGACGAGTTTATTTGATGGAAGTCTTCCAAGGCTGCTGCCATTAGGCTCAGTTCCCCCCAAGCTGCCTTCCAACATAAACCTCTCTGGCCAAGAGGTAACTGGAGAGGCCCCATTAGGAGCTGTTACACTGAACTGCAGGCAGATGGCTAAAATCTTGCCAGTTTCGACATGTCCGTGGAAATGGCTCCTCATTCCCGTCAGCCTCCAGCCTTGCTGTCTGTAACTGAGACGGCTTTCCCTTCTGTTTGGCCAGCTCAGGTATTCTGGGTCCCAGGAAAAGTCCTGACAGTCCTGAGACCGGGGTCAGAAGAGGGGGCGAGGGGAGTAACCACCATCTCCCAGTTAGGCTTCCTAGCATTACTTTTGGGTCCATCTCTCACATGCTCACCTTTGCCACGAAACCTGTTGAGAAGAGGTCCTCAGACCCCCCCCAAATCAAGTGAAGAGAAGCAAAAGCCCAGCTGCATCTGCCCACCCCCCCTGCCTTTTTGCCCCTGTTTTAGATCCAAGGAAGGGAGGTCCACGTGCATGAAGGAGCGATTTGGGAAACTGTGGTGTGTTTGAGGGGCACCCAAGACAAAGCATTTGTATGACACAAGAGCACTTCCTGTCTCAAATGCCACACAGTGGCCATGAGCTTGAGTCTGGGCAACATGGCACATACAGGTGGAATTAGGGGGAGGGGCCCATTTCTCCCTTTGGGAAAACCACCTGGCATCACCCTTTTTCACACAAGGGGGGACCGAATGTCAGTGGAGGAGCCTGAAACACCTGCCATTTGGTGGTTGGTGGGAGCGCCTTCCCAACATCACCAGATGCCAGCGAGCCCACAACGGTGTGAGACGGCATCTCACGGGCACTGTTTGCATCTTCTGTGTCTCTGTATTACCTGGCAGGTGGTGATAGAAGGAGAACCCGCCCACACGCTGGCCAACACAGTCCGTCAGGATGCCATGTACATTGTTACAGAGCTGAGGTAGGCTTCCGGAGCAGCACTGTGCATGGTGAGGGGGTGGGAGGGGAGGTGGCCTGCATGGCCCAAGCAAGCTCACTCTTGGTGGGAGCGCTACGTTTTCGTGTCCTTTTTACAGTCCTGCCTTGGAGCCATTGGGCCTGTGCCTTGGGTCTGAAAACCCTACAACCCCTTTCTAGCCACAGCAGTGGCCAGAAGGATCACGCTGGGTGTGCACATCCCACAACTGGCTCAGAAGCCTTGCCCACGCTCCCTGTGAGGCCTAAAATGGGAGAGTGTAGCTACCCATTCTCCACATTCTTGAGAGGGGCTGAGGGGCAAAAATGGTCAAAGAATACAAAAGGACCAAAAGGGGGAAATGAAAGGGCCATCGGGAGAATAAAACTCATTTCTCAAGGGACTCTGGTGAAACTTTAAAACATTTATCTACATCACAAATGGGAGACAAAGAAGCCTCAGCAGAACGGTGGGCCTGTGGTTTATTCTGGGCTGGAGAGTGAGGCTGAAGCCGCAAGGCCCTCCCTCGGGCAGAAGTAGCCACTGACCTTCCACCCCTGGTGTCCTTCTCTTTTGCCAGCAAACTGAAGCCGCCCCTTGACTCAGAGAAGAAGTCCCACCTCCTCCATGCAACCTTCCAAAGTATCTTTGCCCTGGCCCCGCTGGGCACTCTGCAAGGGCCTTTGCCATCCGGCAGGGAAGAGGACAGCACCAAAGTGAGCCCTTTGCCTGGGGCATCCCACTGAAAGACAGTGTTACCTTTCACAATATGTTTTGTAAAACAAAACCATGTATAGTTCCAGGGTGAGAATTAAAGCTCGGGGTTTGAGAAATCCTTTAGAAATGCATCCATGCATCTCCATTCTGGTGGATCCACTTCCCAGCCGTGGACGCAGCAATGACAGCTTACATTTCCAAGTCAGATCATTAACACACCACATGAGCCTTGTGCTCTCCCCCTCTCCCCTATCCCCACAACACACCTCCCAGGGTGTGACACAGTTACTCCAGCTGTGACCTCTGGCCTTTGCTTCCCCATCCTTTCCCCAAAGGCCCACAGACACAGAACGTGGAATAGGAGGAGGTACCTGGAATTCTATGCTGCTTCCCAAACTTCCCTCTACTCCATTGCTTCCCCTCTGCCCCCTTCAAGCAACCTTTTGTAAAGTTAAACCCTTCACTAAAAGCATATTTCCTTGGAAGGATCTGGTTAAGATAATCTGAAGGTGTTGGGTGCCCTCAGCATGTCTGTGAGGGGGAGGGCAGGACTGCCTCCATAGACTGTCCATAAAGGTGGCTGATGGGGAAGACTTGGACAAATGGATAAAGGCTGATGCAGGCTCTCAAAATGCCTGGAAGAGGCAGTTGTGTTGTGAGACCAATGCTTAAAATGGCCTCCCTAGATCCTGCCATCTGGAGAATTACTGCCCTATCTCCAGTATTCTGTTTCTGGGCAACCTCCCCTCAGCTCCAGGGGTTCCTGTCTGAAATTGATTGTCTGTCTCCCCTTCAATCTGGCTTCAGGGCCAGTTACAGGACAGAGATGGCCTTGGCCACCTTGGTGCATGGCCTGCCCCAGGAGATGGACAGATGGTGTCTGTCCCTGTTGATTTTGCTGGACCTCTCACTGACTTTTGATACCATCAGCCATAGTATCCTCCATTCTTCTCAGGTTCTTACTAGAGGAAATATCCTTCTTGCACAACAACACACACCCAGCACAACCAACCATTCCACACCCCATAAGGACAATTTCTGGCTCAGGGGATGAGGTGGGGAGAAATGCCTCAGCAGCATTTGGCTGCTATTCCACAGCCAGGAGACAAGGAGGCATCATCCTCCCAGACCTCCAGCAAGAGAAGTGTGACTATGAGCAAGGAGGCGGCGGAGGAGGTGGCCCTCTGTTCTGTCAGCTGCTTCCTAAGGACCCCCCCATGGGCCATGGGGCGTGCTCTGGCACGGAAAGGGTCTTCTTGTGTCAGGATAGAACAGAGCTTTCCAAACGGTGTGTCGTGAGACGTTAGTGTGTCAGTGGCAGTGTGTAGCTGTGTCACGCAAACATAAAGGGTGGAGGGACTGCCTCTCCCGCCGCTGTGGTGGGCCAGGCTCAGGTGGAGGGACTGCCTCCATTTACTGAATTACTTACTGAATTACTGTGTCGCAAAATGATGCACGTTTAAAAAGAGTGTCACCAACAGGAAAAGTTTGGAAGGCTCTGGAATAGAAGGACCAAGGAAGGAAAGGAGCAGAAGGTGCTGGCTGAGACTTGGCCCTGCCGTTGGCCTTGCCTGGCCCAGCACCGCTGCCCCTCTAGCTATGGGTGCTGAGCCCAGCTGCCTTCTTCTGCTTCAGGGCCTCTACTGTCAGACCATGAACAGTTTTGAACAGATGCTGCAGGGTTTGGTGCTGGAGAACCCACGCCCAAGTGAGCTGGCACTTATGGTGGAGGTATGCAAGGGGGGGCGTTACGTCTTGGAGCCTGCAGTTTGTGGGAGGAAAGGAAATGGGCGGCCGAAGGGATTTGAGGGGAGAGAATGAAACTCCATGCACTGCAGCCCCAATCCTTTTGGGACAGGGAGCCTCAGTCCCTATTTACAGTTTGTTAAAAAGAGATCCGCCACTTCGCTGGCTCACTTAGCAATGTGCTTAGCTGTTCTTTTTTTTTGCACAAGAGAAACGTCCACGTGGAGCTTGGCAGGCATTTGGCTAAGGACGGCCATGGCTCATTTGGAGTTTCCAAGGCAACCGGTTCCAGGCCACCCACACAGCAAATGTCTGTTTTATTCCTTCTTTTACAGCTCATGGAGCCATGGATGACATCGGCATTAGACCATGCACGTGAGAGAGCAATCGAGACTGCCATGAAGCTCCTAAAATTCGTAGCCAGCCATTTCCACGTGGATGTGAGTCGTTCCTAGGTCCACTAGGGTCCCTCTCCTCCCACATTCCGTCCTGGTCAGCCCAACCCTCGAGAGAATGAGGCCTGCCTCTCTGCTGCTGGGGCCCCGCAGTCCCACAGCCAGCCTCCTGGGCTGGATGGGATGAAATGAACATCACATGCACACCCCATTGCCAAGGGGGCCTCGGGGCCCACGATTGTGTAGGTGCCCCATCTTTTCTCCCAGGGTTCCTGCAACATCTGCTATTCCGGCTCCTCTCCACAGCAGGCCAGAGAGGAGAGCTCTAAAGGGAAGGGGGCCAACCGCAGGGAGAGGCAGTGGGCCATGGTGGCCCTGTGGGCCTGCATGGTGGTCGCAGCAGATCAGAGTAATTCAAGACGGGGGTCCTCGCGGGGGCAGCTTTGGTGGCCCTACAGGGGCCAAGTGTGTGATCCTGTGGGTCACCTGCTCAGCTACTTTGGTGGAGCCATCTTGGATCCCTTTCCATGCCAAGCACCCATGGAGGCACATGTGCACACTTGGGCCTTGTCTGTATCTCAGGTGGCGCCAAGTGAGACACAGCCTCCATTACAGCAGCCAGCCAGCCTTGTGGGGCACATGGAGGAAACTCTCATGGGCACTGCTCTATCTGGCCATGGGTCCCATCAGGTGGGGGCCCTGGACCCCTGCCCCAAATCTTCCTGGCCTAAGGGTACAGAGCTCTCACTCACGCACAGATCCAGCTCCCTGGAAGGGGCGATGCCCAAAGTCCCATCCAGCATGCAGCCTAAATGAAGGTCCATGCCCAAAGGGAAGGTGGGGAGGAGCACAGCCCCCTCTCCACAGCCAAGGTGTCAGGTTGACCTCCTCACCTTTCAAGACTCAGGCTTTCCTGGGGAGTTGGGCAATTTGTGCTGCCAGGGAGGCCTGTGGGTGGGTTTGGGTTAGGGGAGCCATTCCTCCACAGATCAGGCCCTTTGGGAGTCTGTTGGTGAGTCCTGGCTGTGCCCATCATCACAACTGGTAGCCTTGTGTGGCATTGCCAGGCTTGCCCGCGGCAGGAATGGCTGTGTGTGCTGTTCTGTGGGTGTCCAAAGTTCCACAAAGAAAGCGGCATGGGAGGGATGATGTGGGGGGTGCCTCCTCAAGAGAATTGACTCCTCCCTACCATCCGCATTTCCTCAGCTCTCTCGGGAATTTGGCCGGCTGGCCCACCTCACCTCTGTGCTGCTTGCTGTGTGCAATGACCCAGTGCAGCGCATCAGCGCCTTTGCCACCCAAGGAGTCAGCTGCCTCTACGAGGTCCTGTTGCACCGGAAGGGTGAGGGGATTGGGGCCTCTTCCCAGCCACACTTTTTGCAAGAGCAGCCAGAATAATGTCTGGGTAGCCAGCTGTTTGTCTTCTGATGTAGCTGGCAGAGGAAAGCCCTGCCTCAGCAGCCTCTGAGCCCTGCCTGACCCTCTCCTCTTTGTGGAAAACCTTTTGCATTTCATGCCACTGCAGAACCCACCCCCCAGGATTTCCTTAAATCCACCTCCCCCACTGCAGACCCCATCTAAGAGCCTCTTCTTTTGCACTTGAAAAGAATCTCCCCTCCCTATCATCCCCACCTAGAAGGGCGCACAGCCCCTGTCCTTTGCAGTGGTGGCTGGACATCCCCTCCTCTCCACTGCCCCCACCTCCTGCCTTCTCTTCCAGGCTCCTCTCACCAGCCCAGCCTGATCCTTTTCTGCTCCCCCAGCTATATCCCAGCCCTCTCCCCGCCCCTTCACTGCGGCCCCTTTTCACCTTGCCTTTTGCTGCCCCAGTTCCCAAAGTGTTGGGGGAGTAACTGCTTCTCTCTTTTCTGCTCTGCAACAGAGCTGAAGAAGAGCAAGCAGAAGCGGCTGAAGTGGTCCGTCAAGAGGAGCCCCCAGAAGGCAGAGGAAGAGGAGCACCCTGCCTCACTGTCCCTGGATGGCAACTGGCACATCGCCATGGTACTCAGGCCAGCAGAGAGGGATGAAGGATGGCTGAGGGTGGCCAGGGCTCTCAGACCAGCCCTGGGCAGAATGCGGGCTGGATCTGTGAGTTCCATCAGGGACAGAATGTTTCTAAGGGCAGGGAAGGCTTGGCCTCATCCTGGGCTGATCCTCTGCCCTTCACCAGATTCACGGACCCCCCTCGCCATTCCATCCATCTCCCCCACCAGCCAAGCCAGAGCCTCCACTCGCAGTTCCCCAAGGGAGAGGAAGGGGGTCTTCTGAATTTAAAGGGGAAGCAGGGAGAAGTGTGGGGCTGGCTCACAAAGTGAGAACCGGTGTTCCTGTGAAGAGGGAGAGGAGAGGGCATCTCCTCTGGCCCTTGGGACCTAGGAAGCCACCTTCAGAGAAGGCCGGGCACTTGCTCCCTCCACCCAGCCTCCTCTGGCCCATCTCTCAACAAGCAAGGGCCATGTTCCCAGCTCCCATGCACCTGGCCAGCTCCTTTCCGCAGGCAACACTGCCCCTAGGAGCGGGCATGTTCTCCTTGCCAGGCGAGGGCCCTCTGATCTGCAGAGACAGACACCCTGTCCAACCATGGCACCTGCTCTTTTCAGCACCCTGGGGACCGCCTCTTCTCTGCCCAGCTGACCAGCCTCCTGCTCTCTGTTCTGGACAACCTGAGAGGGTCCAATGCAGAGCTGCTGAGGGCCGCTGAAGAGGTCCTCAATGCCATCCTGCAGAACCACGCGGTGAAGGTCGAGCGGGTGAGAGGCTTCTCAACAGCTCCCCCCCCCCACACGGCTCCAGACTCTTGCCTTGCTTTGTGGGCTGCCTCCCCCCACCTCGGGGAGGAATTAGCTTTGCTTTCCGGCCTCTATGGCCAAAGGCTTTGCCAAAGACACTTCTTGTCACAAGGAAAGGTCATAGAATCACAGAATAATTGAGTTGGAAGAGACCTCAGGGGCCATCCAGTCCAAACCCTTTTGGCCATGCAGGAACCCACATCAAAGCCCTCCCTTGGACAGATGGTCATCCAGCCTCTACTTAAAAACCTCCAAAGAAAGAGGAGATTCCACTACACTCCATGGAGGCAGCAGTGGATTCCACTGCCGGACAGCTCTGATGATCAGGAAGTTCTTCCTGAGGTTCAGATGGAATCTCTTTTCTTGTAGTTTGAATCCATTGCTCCTTGTCCTAATCTCTTGAGCCATAGAAAACAACCCTGTTCCCTCATCAATGTGACATCCTTTCAAATATTTAAGCATGGCTATCATGAATCACTTGGCTCAGGAGAAATAGGAGAAGACACCTCCCTCCACCACTCACATTCACACACATGCACACACTAGGCAAAGGAGGAGAGCCAGTGGTGGAGTGTCTTGAGTCGCCTGGGGACTTGCCCCGCAGCCCCCCCCTCCTTCCACGCTTCCTCTCTGCCTCACAGGCAGCCAGTCCAGTTGGTCTATTCGGGAAATGCTTCATGAGCAGAGTGCCAGCCATCTCCAAAGGGCAAGGCTGGGTAGAGGAGAGGCTGGGAGTCAGAGCAGGGCTGGGCTGGGAGCGGCTGTTCCAGCAGGCCATTGCTTCCAATGGGAAAGGTTCTGATCCAAGGGAATGGATGATGCTGCCTCTCAGCCTGCCTTGGACTGGGATGACAGACTGGCGTGGGGAGGTCTGTTTGGGCCTCTGTGTCTCCCACCTCAGCGGCCCTGGGCTAGCAAGCCCTCCATCATAACCCCTGCGGCTAAGCTCAGGTTGCCCGGGCAGGTTGTGGTCATTCGGCACATGTGGATATCAGCTACTTGTACCTGGCACCACCATTTCCTGTGAGGCCAGTGGTCCATGATACAGAGCAGGTCTGGCCCAGCTGTTTGTTTGGATGTGCCATGCTCCATATTTATTTTCCACACAATATTTCTGTATTGGCTTTGGCTCTGAAAACAGCACCCAGGTTACTTTGCAAAATAAAATATCAGTGCTATCAAAAAGAGCATTAACAACCTCAATGGAACAGAGAAAACACAACCGAAACAAAGTGAAACATATGCAGAACAAAAATGTCTGGAGCAGCTCCCACAACTCCCCAAAGTAACATGTGGGAAATGTGAGATTAGCACAAAAAATAAATTGACAGGGAGATGCTGAACTACAACCAATCCCACACCCACCTGCCCTTTCACAGGATCTAGCAGTAAAATACAGCTGGTCCTCCACATTCACTAGAGTTAGGGTCACAGGAGGCCTACAAAAGTGGAAAAAATTGCAAATACCAAAATGTGTGTGTGTGTCTGTGGGAAGGGGCTGAGGTATAGTGGGGGGAATGTGTACCCCGGGTCCAAATCAGGTCAGGGAAAGGACAGGGAAAGTAAGCGGGTTGGCATGGAAGCCCTTTATGTCCTTTCTCTTAGCCATTTCCTTTCTTGGGTGTGTGGGGGCATCAGGGGAGCATTTGTGGTGCTGAGAAATTGGGCTGCTAGCATGCTTAACTGGCCAAGCAATGGGAGGAGGAGGAGGAGGAGGTTTTTAAGGGGCTGCACAGCCTGATTGGAGCTCCTGAGAGGGAGATTCCCCCCAAAAAAGAAGTGCTTGAGGTGGAGGAAGGGCAGAAGTTGGAGAAACCTGCAAATAATCACACCTCTGAAAGCTAAACCCACAAATGTGGAGGGCCAAGTGTAAATAAGCTTAAACCTGTTTGTAAAACATCAAGGAAGCTTTATTTGCAAACGTCCAATAGAGAAAAGGGTAAGAAGAGAATGCCGTCCACAGGTTAGAGTGAACCAGGAAGAGCATGGGTGTGATAAAGGCAAACAAATGGAAATCACCATAATGCAAACTCACAGTCATGGAGAGGTTGCTAAAACTAACAAGAGGCCCAGAGAAGCAGCACACGGGCCTCCCGGCATCATTCCCGCCTCTAGACTTGGCCAAAGTCAGAAGAAGGGAAGTACTTCCAGGCCTGGCTGGAGTGTGAACCAAGCTGTAGCTCTCAGAATAGCCGCCTTTGGCAGGTGTTCCCACCCAACAGAAAACAGCTGCCAAACCCATACCTGCAACCCCTCCCCTGAAGCCAGGCAGCCCTAAGGTGAGAGCAGAGCCTTCCTTGTGCTGGCTCCCACAAACAAGTGTTGGGTAGAAGCTTTGCACACAGCCGCGTGTCTGTCCGTGCTGCCAAGTGGGCAGCAAGCGTGTCACCGCCTCCGTTCCTTCTCTGCTGCCCAGGTGAAAGAGGTGGTGGATGCCATCTACATCTGCCTGCAGCTCCACCCAGCCTCCTACTGGACCCGGAAGGTGGTGCTGAAGGCCTTGGGCTACCTGCTTCCCGACCACATGGATGAGGTGATGCGGAGCTGCCTGTCATTTTCCATACCCATCAACAGGTATGAGTCCCAGCTGGTTTTCTTGAGGTCCTCCAGCCACACTGCAGGTGGTGGCTCAAGGAGAATCCAGCCACCAAACCCTGCCTTCCATCTGCATTTGCCAACTTTGCAGGCAAACCAGTGAGCTCTGGGCAGCAATGGCTTCGGGTCCCCAGGTGGCCGCACGAGTCCTGCAGCTCTTGCTGAAGAGCCTCCAGGTCAAGGACCCACTGGAGAGTGATGAGGAGGTCACCACCATGTCCCTGGCAGTAAGTGGGTGGCCACACTCCATTGTTTTGGGCTGCAGCCTGCTGAGGCTGATTCTTCTCTGCCCAGAGACATGGAAGAAGTAAGCAAGGCTCCTTTCTTCCATGCCAGGAGGGGACACCATCAGATGAGGATGGTGGCGCACACAAAAACAGCCATTTTCCCCATCAGATGGCTGTTGTGTGGGTGCCAGAGGTGCCGTGGGTGCCTTTTTGGCCATTTTCCCAGTTGGAGCTGTGGGGATTGGCAGCTCAAGGATCCAGCTCCCATCATCCCCCCATTAGCTGTGCTGGCTGAGGTTGATGGGAGCCATAATCCAGTACTGCCTGGGGGACCACCAGTTCCCTGCACCTCATCTCAAGGGTGGAGCATCAAATGGGTGCCACTCTTGGCCACCACTCTGTATCTGAGAGAGACGGCACAGAGGAGGGGTGGGTAAGAGTATCCCACAGGCAGCCTTTTTCCCAAGACCCCCACTAGGCCTCGTCTCCCCCAATTTTTCCCCTTGTGAGAAACCATTTCCTCATACAGGGGAGCTTCATGGAATCATAGAACCATAGAGTAGGAAGCCCCCCCCCCCCGGGCCATTGCGTCCACACACACCCATCGCAGGATCTCCATCTAGAGCATCCCCAGCAGCAGTTGGCTGTCCGGCTTCCCTCTGAAGACATCCAAGAAAGGAGGTTCCACCAGCTCTCTGGACAGTTGATTCCATTGATGAGCCACTCTTGCTGCCACAATGTTCCTTCTAATGTTCAATTGAAATCTACCTTCCTGCACCTTAAAAGCATTAGACTTAGTTGTAACCGTTGAGGTAGGAGAAAACAAGCCCAGTCCCTCCTCTTTGTGGCAGTTAAAGGTACAATCATGTCACCTCTCAATCCTCTCTTCACCAAGCCAAACATGCCCAGCTCTTTCGATCTTTTCTCACACATTTTGCTCTCCATAGCTCTTATCATCCTTGTTGTCCTTCTCTGAACCTGGTCTGACTTGCCTATATCTGCCTTAAAATGAGGCTCCCAGAACCATATTCCAGATGAAGCCTGACCAGTGCAGAATATCATGGGACTATGACTCCCCTTGATTTGGAAACTGTGCTTCTATTAGTTCAGGCTAAAATAATATTTGCCTTCTTTGCTGCAGCATCAGACTACTGGCTCGTGTGCAACTTGTGATCATCAATGATTGCAGGGTCCTCTTTGCATGTAGCACCACTGAACCCCATCCCAGAAATTTGCCTTTTGTGTTTGTGGCCTAAATGTGGAATTTTACATTTGTCTATAGAATTTTATTTTATTAATTTCTGTCCCATTTTCTTGTTTATCTAGGTCCTTTTGAATTCTGTTCCTAGCTTTAGCCACCCCTCTCAGTTCTGTGTCATCTGCAAGCTTGATACAGATTCCCTCCATACTGCCATCTAAATCACTGATTTTAAAAACAAGTCCTCAGTTTGAAGTGCTGCCACTTGCCATGACCCTCTGAGTATGGTTTTCTAACTAATTATGGATCCTTCTGACAATTTCCCCATTTATTGCACATTTAATTAATTTGCTAGTCAAAGTATCATGGGAGACCTTTTCAGATTGTTTGCTGTAAAGTGACATCCACAGCATTCCTACCATCTACTAAACTAGTGACCTGATCAAAAAAGGATGTAAGATTAGTTTGGCAGGATTTATTCTTGACAAATCCATGCCAGCTCCTGCTGATTGTTGGATTGTCATTCTTTTCCACTCTCTGAAACAAAAGTCAGGGAATGTAACACTGAAAGCCACAACAAGGAGAGAGAGAGAGAGAGAGAGAGAGAGAGAAGGAAAAAAAGCAACTCAGGGTAGACCTCTCACCACTGTCTAGTTGGGAAATAGAGAGACAGAAAGCCATACAGATGGATTTATGCAAGATTTCTGAGCCTGAAAGTAAAAATTTCAGCCCCCCCCCCATCTGATTACACAGAGCAACACCACCAACACCTCTCCCTGTTCCACCCTGACTGGAAAGCAGGAGAATGATAAGGTGCAGAGCAGATTGCTCAAGTGAGTAAGCCAAGCCAGGCATGAATTCTTTGATTGGGGAACAGAAGACTTATCAGAAAAGAGCATCTCACTTCCACAGCTTCTCAGTTCCCTCCAGCACCCACCTCAGAATTCCTGTCTACGAATTTTAATGGAGCACCTTCAGACTAGAAGCTCCCTTTGTTTTAACAATATTTTTTCATATTCGTTATTCATTATAAAAAAGGGAAATGAAGTTGGACTAGGCAGCCCTTGCTATCCCTTCCAACTCTAAGGCTTGGCAGTTCCAACGAGCACTTGAACTCTTACAGCTGCTTTTCTCAACTCTCTTAGACCAGACGAACCTTTGAAGTCCCATTTAGGTCCTAGGGAATCCCTACATGAGAATTGTTATATCTACAGCTCATGGTATATTAGCAGGGTCAGTAAGTTGTAGCAGCAACCCAGTAATAACTGTCAATGCTCTTTGGAGTAGGAAATGCTGTTTTTCTGTGGATCTCTCTCTCTCTCTCTTTTCCAACTTACTAGCCTCCTCTTTTTGTGTGGTTCCTCCTACCCACAAAGGTATGAGTATGGCGAAGGACTGTGCTGGAGTGTGTTGTGGTGTCTCCTCCTCCTTTGGAGGTTTTTAAGGAGAGGCTGGATGGCCAGAATCTGTCAAAGGGAGGGTTTGGATTGTGTTCTCCTGCACGGCAGAAGGAGGTTGGACCGGATGGCCCCGGGGTCTCTTCCAACTCTGTGATTCTATGATTCTATGATATCAGCTCTAATGCAAGGCAATAGTGTAGCTAAGGGAAACTTCAGTTTCTCCGTCTGAAAAATTTCCTGCATGTATTTTTAAACCTTGTCCAAATAAGCCTAAAAATCATGCCTACAAGGGACTAATGATGTGTGATATATGCAGTAGGATTTTTTTCTCTGTTTGAAACTCAAAATTGTTTTAGTCAACCTCCCTTAAAAACCAGATTTCTTCAGTCACTGTCTCCCACAGAACCCCAACAGCCCTCTTGGGGAACCCTGGTTGAGAAACCCAGTCTTGCAGCAACACAAACACTTCAAGGTACATCTTGGCTTGAGATTTACTGGGACATTTACTTGACTATTTCCTGATACATTTATATTTGTGCATTTGACTTTCATGAGTCCAAACACAGACATAAATTCCATTTGCGACCCTGACTATAGTAAACCCATTGAACCAGTGGAATTTATATATGTGTTGGCATGGAATTTAGTCATTGATTCAGTGGGCATTCTAATTGGGAGTAGCAGTTGGATTTAAGAGCCAGTGTGGTGTGGACAAAGTTTTGAGTGTTGGACAAAGACTGTAACAAACCAGAGTTCATATCCCCCCCAGCCATGGAGACCCACAGGGTGACCGTAGGTGCAAGGCACCCTCTTCTCCCAGCCTCAGAAGAAGGCACAGGTGGCAAACCTTCCTGGAGAAAACTCCGCCAAGAAAATGCAGGGAGAGGGCCACCTTATGTCAGAGTCAGCTTGAAAGCACATATCTTCATCAAGAGTATGTGTGGATTTAGCCCATTGCCCCTAAAATCAGGCATCACGGCTGCATCCTCAGTCCTGGAGAAGCCCGGGCAGAGCTGGCCTCTTCTTCCACCACAGGGCAACAGAGATCAGCTATGCTTAGTGGGTCCGTTTGACAGTTATGCCTGGTCATCGACCCAGAGTGGTGTAGCGGTCTGAGCACGGGGCTACCGCCACTGGCATATCTAGGCTCAACAAGAGCTGGAGGTGCAGCTCCAGGTGCATCTCCTAAGGCAAGCATGGAAGTTGCGCCCCAGATGCTGCTGCTGCCACTGCCCCCCCCCCGCAACAGGCCTGGCGGGGGGGCGATGGGGGTCAGGCCTGAGCAGGGGGGGATTTGGCTTTTTTGCACCCACTTGCATTGGCCTCTGGGGCACACGCCCCATAGTTGCCTCACTCTAGATAGGCCAAGGTGCAAATCCCTGCTTGGCCAGGGAAACCCACTGGGTGGCTTTGAGCGTGTCACACTCTCTCAGCCTCAAAGAAAGGGAATGGCAGCCCCACCCCAACAAATCTGGCCAAGAAAACCCCGTGATAGGATCGCGTTAAGGTCGCCAAAACTCAGAAATAAGTCGAAGGCGCACAGCAACAAATCTAGTTCACGGTACTAACTGGCAAAACGCTCTTGGTTTTATCACACCGTCTGCGCGTAGACACAGACTCTGCTCCCTCTAGTTTTAACCGTGGCGACTTTCGGGAGCGAAGCAGCGCCTAAGGGCGCAAGGGCGCGCGCGCAACGCCCGCGCACGGCCCGGCGAGGGCCTTCGCCCTGAGAGCCACGCCTCGCCCCCTCCCCCTTTCCCTCCCGCAGGCGATGAACGTCATCCACGAGACCTTCCAGATCCCCGGCTACCGGCCGGCCCTGCTGGAGATGCACCTCCAGCTCTTCATCCCCTTGCTCAGGCAGGTCCTCTTCGTGATGCAGCTGGACCTGCCGGACTCGCTCAGGGCCCGGCAAGAGGCCATCCTGCGGGAGGACCCCGGCGCGCTCAGCTTCCAGAGGTACCGTCGGGGGGCGGGGGAAGGAGGGAGCCGCCGGCCTCCCCCCCTCCCTGGAGAGCCGAGGGGACGGAACCGCCCTTCGCCGCCGTCGCTGCCGCGGCGGCGGCTGCGGTCCCTCGGCTCCCGGGCCCCGGCCGGCAGAGCAGCCCGGGCGGGAAGCCGGCTCCGGCAGAGGCGCCCGGACTGGCTCGACCACGCCTCCTCCTCCTCAATGGGGGGAGGAGGAGGTCCGAAAAAATGGAAGCAACAGAGAGGGAAAGAGAAGAGGGCCCAGAAGCCCCCACCCCCGAGGAAGCCCCCTCTGGGGAGGAAAGCCAGGGCCCAGGACGCCGGGGTGGGCTGGAACGCCCGCGCCCCCTCAGACGCCACTTGCCGCCTTTACTCCCCCGGGCTGCAGCCCCCCCCCCCGCTTGAGAGCCTGAGCAGGGGGGAGACGGGGCCCAGAAGGTGGCCGGAAGGGTACTGGCACGGGCACGTGGGCCTGCCTTCCCGGGCGACCCCTCCCCGCTGCCCCTCCACGGACACCCCCGCCAGGTCGGCTGCCCTGCCAGTACCCCTGCCAGGTCGGCTGCCCAGCTCGGATGGACATGTGAGGGGCTGCCCTGTCCCGCGGCAGAAGGGGCTGCTGGAGGGGCGCCGGGTCTTTGGCGGGGGCGTCCTCCCTCCCTCCCTGAGGCGGCTCTGCTCTCCTCGTCCGTCCCCAGCACGTCGGTGGAGATCATGAAGCACCTCTTCTCGGTGGCGGGGGACTGGGCCGTCTACGCCTGCATCGAGTTCCAGCAGGGCTGGGCGGCGCTGGGCACCCCGGAACAGTTCCTGCAGGGCACCCGCCTCCTGGCCAGGTACGCGGAGCCCCGCCCCGATCGGCTTCCCAGGGGCCCCGGACGCTCCCGCGGCCGCCCCTCCGCCCCGCCCCGTCCTCAGCTAGCCCCCCCCCCCCGGCCATTCTCAGGGTGCCGAGACCCGCGAGCTCCTCCGTCCAAGGAGCTCTGAGCTTCCGCTGGGGGCCAAAGGCGCGGCGGGGGCCCCGGCATCAGGCTTGTTCCGCCCTCCCAGCCTGGCGGGAAGGCTACCCGCGCTGGCATATCCCCATGTGGTATTTGCACGCCTGTACAGATGCACACGCGCATCCCTCCCCCCCGTAGCTGTTTTAAAGGGAGGGAGGGGGAAGGAGGCCGGGGGTCTCTTCCTCCGGGGCACTGAGCTCGCCAGGCAGGTGGGGGATCTCTGCGTGAGCCCTCTCCTCCTCCCCCGGCCGCCTCCCGGCCCTCCTGCCGCCGTGGGTCTGCGGATGACCGGCGGGGGCCCTCTGCTGCTGTGCCCCCTTCCAGGGCCATGACGGAGTGCGACAGCCCCCAGATCCCGGGGGTCTTTGGCGAGGCGGCGCTCATCCTCAACAGCGAGGAGGACGAGATGAAGAAGACGACGGCCCTGGCGCTCGTGATCGAAGTGAGACCTCCGGCGGGGGCGGGGTAGGGAAGGAGTCGCGGTTCCTCCGGCCGCCTTCCCTTGCGGGCTCCGGCCGCGCCTCCCTCCCGAGCAAAGGTCGCAGCCGAGCCCTCGCCCTCGCCCGCCGGGCCGCGGAACGGGGAGCCGGGAAGGGGCGCCGCCGGGGACCGTTCTGGCTTTGGAGGGGCGCGAGCTGTGGACTCCCCCTCCCCCAGGCTCGGATGGGAGGGGCAGCTCCCGGTGCAAGTCGGGGGGCGAGGGGACACCGGATTATTTCGAACGGCGAAAACCAAAAAGGATTTCAAGGCACGACGTCCAAGGACGGAGCAGCCTCTCTGCCACGAAACTCGCACCGTTTGGGGATTTTTGAGAAGGGTGCAAGGTCAGGCCGCCGGGAAGAACGTGGAGGAGGGAGGGTTTCTCGCCCCCCCCCCCGCATAATATTCGGCCGGTGAAGCACTGGAGAGACTGAACGGTGGAGCATCCAGGAAAGGAGGAAGAAGAAGGACCGTTTCCGTCCTGTCGGTGGCTGTGACCAGTGGAATTCACCGCCAAAGGAGAGGCTGCCCCCTTGGCCGGCTTGGGAGGGGAAAGGGGCTGATTCAGGGATCTTCGGTACCAACCGTTGTAACAAGCGCGATTATTAGCGCAAGGGGGTGGGATGAGAATCAAGCATACGCACACGGGTCTCACCTCCAGCCCCAGGAGGTCGTGCGCCCCAGGAGAGGGGGTGCTCATCTCCCCTTGTGGCTTCGCGGGGGGGGGGTGTTGGGGGTTAGGGGGTCCCTGTGAACCTGATCCTGCTCTGGGGCTCCCAGCCCCTTGCTCAGTGTCTCTCCGTTTCCCAGGGCTGTCCCTTTTGCTTGCCTGATGTCGGTCCTTCTGGCCAAGGCCCCCTGCCCTTAAGGTGCCCCCCAGAGTGTGCATGCACGCACACGCCCGCACGCACACACACACACTCTTGTGCTCCTCTCTAGTTCCTCAAGAGTCCTTCAGCAGTCAAGATGATGAACCGGTTCAGTCTCCGGGAGCACCTGGAGCAGGGGGCCTCTGTCTCCAACCCTGCCATCAAAGACCTTTGCGTGAAGGGCCTGAGCAGCTTCGTCTTCCAGCAGGGGAAGGTGAGGGCGGGGGCTTGGGAAGGGCCAGGGACTGCCAGGGAGGGGGCGATGGCAGAACATCCTCAGCAGGGAGGTAGCTTAAAGGCAGCCCCTCACCCAGGCTGCTCCTCCCTTGCTCAGGTCAAGCTTCTGCGGGACCAGCTCCCTGTGCTGATGGACTCCGTCTTCAGTGGGCGAGAGGAGAACATCCTGGAAGGACTGAGGGACATCATGGCCACTCTCTATGAGATGGATGGCCAGGGGATCGGGGCCCTTGCTGTGGACCTTGCCCTGAATGTTCGCTCTTTTTTTGAAGATGTAAGTTCTGGACTTGGAAAAAAAAAGTATAATGTCCTCAGCTGCTGCTGCCACCTCAGACCCAGTCCCACCCATGCATGGCCACCAGAGGCGCCCTTCCCACTACAAAATGGGAGGGGGTTGACAGCTTTTTCCCGCTGTCCCCCAGCCCCCTGGCTGCCCAGCTGCCCTGCCAGTGGGCTGGCTCCCTGGGTTGGTCGGCACCTGTGGGGTGGAGAGGGATGAAGTGTGCAGAGATCCTGATGAAAGAGCAAGGGCACGCACAGCGTAGAGAAGCAGATTTCAATTTTTTGTTTATTTAATACTCTGCCATTCTCCCAAGTGGGACTTAAAGGGAAGGGGGTTGGACTGGATGGCCCCTGTGGTCCCTTCCAACTCTATTATTCTGTGGTTCTATGGGATGACCCTGTGTGTTACAACAAAACAGCTAAAAACATCTGAGTACAAAAGTTTAAAAAGCATTAAACAAGAAGTTACTTAAAAGCATTCAGTTAATACACATTAAAACGTATTACATATTAAAAGCCATCACCTCTGTTCCACCACCTCAACCAGTTAGAAGCTGAAGGCTTCTTTGAATAAGAAGCTCTTTGCCCGCTGGTGAAAAGAGAGCGGTGAGGGGCCCAGCCGAGCCTCCCTCCTAAAAAGAATCCCATGTCCTGGGAGCGGCCACCAAGAAAGCCCTGGATCTTGGGTGCTCACCAGCTGAGAGAAAAGTCTCCTCCAAAGACCTTAAGACTCGGATAAGCTTGTGTAAAGCGATGTGGACTTTCAGATAACCCGGGCCTAACCCATATTGGGCTTTATAGGTTATAACCGGCATCATTGCTGTCGTCGTCGTCGTCATCACCTCCATCTTCTTTTATAATCTGCTTTTTTCCCAGGTTAGGCCTTAAAGTGCCTAGAGATCATTTTGTAGCATTTTAGAGAAAAAACAATTTTTTGACCCCTGAGGTGCCCTAGGAACTTAAAAAAGCACCCTGCTGGGCTGCATTTGGCCCAGAGACCACACTTTTCCCACCCCTGATATAGATGTTAAAAGCATGGGGGACCTAACTGAACCCAGAGGGCACTACAGACCAGGGGCCAGTTTGTCAAACAGGGATCCCCAGCACAACTTTCTGAGACTCCCCTCCAAGAAGGACTGATGCCATTGTAAAGCAGTGCCCTCACATCTTTCATCTGAGAGAGGCAGCCCAGGAGGAAACCATGGCTGGCAGTATCAAAAGCCGCTGAGGGGTCCAGCAGAACCAACAGGGATGCACTCTCCCTGTCCAGTTCCCAGCATAGTTCATCCACCAAGGCAACCAAAGTGTTGGGAGTTAGAGTTTCCCAGGGTGTTAGCCCTATTGTGAAATTCCATGAAAGCTAAAAACTGTAAGGAATCAGCCTTCTTTCAGCAGAGTAGCAGAAATAGCTTGCCCAGATTTCTGTGTAGCTTTCCTGATTTGAAACTAAGAAAACAAGGCAGGCAGTTTCAGGTTACAAACTTAGAAAAGTTTACTAATGCCTTTAACATATACATTGGAGAACCTACAGCCTAACTAGCTAATGAATAGATCAGGTAAGGGAGCAGCTTCATTCTTAACTCACCATCTTGTTGGTGGAGATGTGAATCATGGTCAGAAAGAAGGAAGAAGAAACAAAAAATGGAGAAGAAGAGAGAGATCTGAGAAGGGGGCTCTTTGACCCTAGGAACAATCTTAAGTCACATGATCTGGTCATCCGAACACTAAAGGTGTTTATCATCATGCATTTAAATGACACACGGACAAATGGTGCGAAGAGAGACGGCTTTGGCATGCAAAGGAAAAGAATCCCTATGCTATCTCTAAGCCCCATTTGCCCTAAAACAAGATACCAAATTAACACCAAATTGGGAGGGGTTGCTAATACACCAGAGGACAGGATCAAAATTCAAAATGACCTGGATAGATTGGATCGCTGGGCCAAAGCTAACAAAATGAAATTCGGATGGGGGACACGTGGTTGGATAGCAGTACGTGTGAAAGGGATCTAGGAGTTTTAATAGACCACAAGCTGAACATGAGTCAGCAGTGTGATGCGGCAGCCAAGAAAGCCAATGCAATTCTCGGCTGCATCAATAGGAGTATGGTGTCTAGATCAAGGGAGGTACTGGTACCACTCTACTCTGCTTTGGTTAGACCTCATCTTGAACATTGTGTCCAGTTCTGGGCACCCCAATTCAAGAAGGACATGGTCAGGCTGGAGCAGGTCCAGAGGAGGGCAACCAAAATGGTGAGAGGCCTGGAAGCCATGCCCTGTGAGGATAGACTTAGAGAGCTGGGTATGTTTAGTCTGCAGAAGAGAAGGTTAAGAGGGGACATGATAGCCATGTTTAAATATTTGAAGGGATGCCATGTAGAGGAAGGAGAGGGCTTGTTTTCTGCTGCTTCAGAGACCAGGACAAGGAGCAATGGGTTCAAGCTGCAGGAAAGGAGATTCCACCTGAACCTCAGGAAGAACTTCCTGACAGTCAGGGCTGTCCGGCAGTGGAATATGCTGCTTCGGAGTGTGGTGGAGTCTCCTCCTTCTCTGGAGGTTTTTAAGCTGAGGCTGGATGGCCATCTGTCGGGAGTGCTTTGAGGGTGTTCCTGCATGGCAGGGGGTTGGACTGGATGGCCCGTGTGGTCTCTTCCGACTCTACATTTCTATGATTCTATGATTCTAAGATGCAGAGGAGAGAGAATGCTGGAATTTTTCCAACACAAAGCCATGTTTGTCCAATATCCAGGGGTGAAACCAAACTAAAATGAATCTAAATAATCTGCCTCATCCAAGAACCCCTGGAACTGGGAAGAGCTTTAATAAAGGAGCACCTTTTCAAGATAAGTGCGGAGGTCATGTGGCTGCATTCTGGGGACGAGCGGAGAGAGGAACAGGCACAAACAGGAGTGGTGGAAAACACTCTTAAGAGTGCCAGCTTACACCAGAGAGGGGCCAGGAGAGGTAGACAAAAGGACAGGAGGTTTAGAGGCATTTGAACTAGCTATCCCTGTGACTGCTGTCCCCTCTGAGGCCTCCCGGGCCCTCAGCACTCAGTGTTGTTGCTGCATTTCTAAGAGAAATCCTGATTGCCAAGGCAGAAGGAGGCAGGTAGGCAGAGCATGGAGGGTGCTTTCCCATCCTCTCTCCCTTCCTTCTCCACCCCCCCCCCAAGTCAGCCAAGGGGTCTCCAGATGTGCCAGCAGCCGGTGTGGCTCCCACTTGCTTGACCCAGCATAAATTTCCTACATTTTGTTGCTGTGCATTTCTCTACTCTCCAGGAAAGAGCCAATGTCCGTGCGAGCGCCTTTGCATTGTTTGGGCAGCTGGTGATGAGAGCCAAGGAAGCCGACAAGGCCCTCCTGAGGAAGGAGGTGGTCTACAGTCTCCTCCCACTGCTGCTTCACCTGAAGGACCGGGACAACACCGTTGCCATGGCAAGTCCAGAGACAGCCAAGCCTCTTTCTCTTCAGACCTCGTCCCCCTCCTCGTTGTTAACCAGAAAAAAACGAGAAAAACCTGCTGGTCATCTCTGTAGACAGGAAAGAGGGGCTTCACCCCAAACTCAGGGGTGGGGGAGAAGCCCCCTCCCTGAAGCCCTGAAGAGCCTCCCTGGCTCTCTGTTCATGAAAGGAGCCCCATCAAGCCTGGTAGCCCAGTCTGGTGTGAATAGGCAGAAACCTCTTCCAAGCACTCTCCTCCTGCACCGTGTCTTGGGACCACTGCCTTCTGAGTCTGGTCCTGGTGCAAAGCTTGATACATGAGGAATACGGCTGGGGGTTCTGTCCAGCCCACCTTCACTACAGGGCAGAGCATTGTTATGGCTGAAGTTGTGGCAGCACCCAGTGGATTTTGTGCCAAGTTCCTCCCCTGTGCCACCTCCCAAGCAGAGGCATGACGTCCATCCAGGGTCAGCAGAGGAAGGGTTGCCCCACTACCTCCACAAGCGCTGTCAAGGATTTGGAGCAGGGTGGGAATGTGCACCTTAAGCATCTTTGTGGGCTGAGCCTGGGCTTTCCTCCCACATAGAGTAAGAAAGCACAACAACTCTGGATTAATGCCAAGTTTGAGACACAAACCTTTGGGTTTTTGAGGACTGCTTTGTGACGGACTTAGGCAGCTTGGCTCCCTCATTCAGATGCACCTCTAGGACAGCATGGGGGGAACACATAGACTACACCACCACCCATCAGCCTTGGACATCATAGCAAGGGTGAAGGATGATGCAGTTTGCAACCAGGCAAGATCTGAAGGAGCACACCTTCCTCATCCCTCCTTTGAGCCTTCAGGCAAGGACAGGGACCACCTCCGCTTTCAGATGTGGTGAGACTGTAGCTCTCGTCCTCCCCTTAAAGTGGAAGGCACCTGAGGAAACCAAAAGTTGAGGATGGGATGTCCTGCCCAGTGGAACTCTCTGGGTCCCAAGCCAACAGGAGAGCAGTCAGCCTTTTTGAACTGATGTTTGTCACTCTATTTGCAGAGAGACAGAGCTCCCTCCAGATGGCCACCCTCTCACAAGAGGGGCAAGGGGTTGGCCCACAGGGTTGCACACCCCAGCCACAAGGGCGCACCTCAAGAATCTGAGAAATCTCTCTGGCTGCGGCAGGGCAGCCTCTCCCTCCCTAGGTGACAATCTTCTCCATCTCTCTTTGGGTTGCAGAGATGCAAACTGACCCTCCTGCACTGTGGCGTCTTTCTGGGATGGGCTCATCTCAAGCTGATGTTCCGCAGCATGGCCTGGGAAGACCTCCACAGCTGCCTGGTCAGCGTCTGGAAATACCTGGTCAGTGGAAGCTTTCCCCAGCCTCCCACATTCCTTCCACATGCAGAGTCTGCTGTACAAATAGGTTGGCTGGAGTAATAGGAACAGTCAGTCAGTGGCATGTATCTGACCAAACGCGTGAAGACATGACTCGGACCATATAGGGCAGTCAGCGTGGGTCAGCCTCAGAACCGTGGCTCCTCAAATGTGTCACTGCACCACCCATCAGGTCAGCATCCAAGGGGTCTTGCACCTAGCTCTCCCCGCAGGGTTTACACACCATAAGGAAAGCTGCCCAGCTTCCTCTGTAGGAATTCCTTTACCTGGAGAAAGGAGGAGAAGCTACTCTTGTGGTTTTGTGCAGAAATTTAACGGAAGTGCCACAAGTCAACAGGTGACTTGAAGGTACGTTCCATGGTGCCCCAAAATTACAGAGAGGAGCGCCTCTGGTGATGTGGCAGCTTTGCTTCATTGGCACCAGGGCAAGCATCACCTATCTATCTGTCTCTCAAGATTTCTTCTGGTAGCACATGACCAGGTACTGGGGGTGGGTGTTATAAAAAGCAAGAAAGAAGACTTGATTGATTACAGTTTATCTCAGCACCATCCAGCACATAATCCCTTCATCGTCATTTATGTTGAGTCAACCGTATTCAGGTGCAAGTCTGTGTGCCAGCTTCCTCCTGTCTCAGCTCACGATAAGACCCCCACTCCCTCACAGTCTGTCACCCGTCCACCCCCACTATTTGTCCCTCCCCCTGCTGCTATCTCAGCCAATGCCCTTCCCTGTGCAAATACGGGTTGCCTGCCTATCGTCCCACACTTGTCAGTCACCATACATCACATGCACCCGCTTGAACTGGGAAGCACAGAAGGGCAACCCAGCGTTATCACATGGCAATATTTACGTTACATGACAGGAAAGTAGTAAAACCAGCCTTGCCTCTATCCCATTTGGCACCTGGGGGCATCAAGTCTCTTCCCACCCGCCTGGGAGTAAGCGCTATATAGAAGACGTGGGATTGACTCCTGCATAGATGGGCTCGGGCGCCAACACTTGGCTGCACGTCACAGGGCCCCCCTTTTGCTCTGCCTCGCTAGCCAGCGACTCTCAGGCTTCAGGCCATGCTCCTACTGGCAACGGCAGAAGCGGGGGAAAGGGCAGCGCCGTGAAAGAAGGGGATGTTCTGCTCGGAGCAAGTAGATTCTGCCCCTGCCTGCACCACGGCGGCTGCAGCAGCAGCACAGGGGCGTCTCAGTGGGACCCCGGCCCCAGTCAGCGGTAGCCCTGATTCCTCGGCCCCCCCGGGGATCCCTTCTGCCAGATCCTCAGGCGCTGCAGGGTCTGTTGTAGCAACGAGCCAGAAGGGCAGATCACCTCAGCCGCGCATAGCAGGAGCTGCAGTCGTACCTGGGAGTGGCCCCCAAGCAACCGAGGGAGCCGCACGGGGGGGGGGGGCTTGCAACAGATGGCTCTCCTTTTCTTTCTCGGCAGATGAGAAACAACCATGAGAACATCCACGTTTTCATATCTCAGGCCTTGGGGTACCTCCACCATCCCCAGGCTGAGATAAGACATACAGCGGCACGATTCACAGGTGAGCCAAGAGCCAGAAGCCCCATGGGCTCCCCCTGGCCCCTTAGGGAGCTCCTCCTCTGGCAGAAGAACTGGGGCTGCTGCCTGCCCCAAACACGGGGCTCCCCCACTTAGTTCCTGGGTGTGTGAACAGTCTGGAAGCCTTTGTTGTGAATTTTTTTAAACTATTTTTTTCAGCATCATTTAGCAAAGCGGGCATCCCACGAATCAGTTCATTTAACCCCTCTGGAAACATCCTTTTGAATGGACTTTGATTTCACAGTGGAGATGTGTAGTTTTGGGTGTCAGATGTTATCATCATAATCTGAAATGTGCAATATGTACATTTGTCAAACCCTGACATTCATTAACACCTCACCACACACACATCCCAAAAATGCCTCAGATGAGGATAATCTAACCTTTTCCCCATCCCATCTCTCTTTTTATTATTATTAATGTCCCACCTATTAAAGAATCACATGAAACAAAAGTTAAAAATATAATTACATTTTCAAAAAAGTTAAAAAACAGTTTTGTATCACCAGTAAAAATGAAAACAATAAACTGAACAGGACGTTGTTGGAAGGCCCTTACCCCCCCCCAACTCTCAGCCCTCAAAGACCTGATGAAAAAAAAAATCTTTGCCTGTGGATTGTGAAGGGGGCAGCAGTCCCATCTCTAGAAAAGGGGGTCCAGGGCCTGGAGGCAGCCCCTGGGAAGGCCCCGTCTCCTGTGCTTCCACCAGATGTATTTGTCAAGGTGGCAGGACAGAGAGAAGGGCCTCCACAGAATAGCCACGTTCAAATATTAGAAAGGTTGTCATATTGAAGACGGAGCGGGCTTATTTTCTGCTGCTCCAGAGACTAGGACACAGAGCAATGGATTCAAGCTGCAGGAAATGAGATTCCACCTGAACCTGAGGAAGAATTTCCTGCTGGTCAGAGCTGTCCAGCAGTGGAATATGCTGCCTCCAGGGAGTGTGGTGTAGTCTCTCCTTCTCTGGAGGTTTTTAAGCAGAGGTTGGACAGTCATCTGTCAAAGGGAGGGCTTTGAGTGTTTGTTCCTGCATGGCAGAATGGGGTTGGACTGGATTACCCCTGTGGTCTCTTCCAGCTGTACGATGCTACAATTCTAACTCAAAACACAAGCAGGCTCAGGCAGGAAAGCAGCAGCCTTTGGAAAACCTGGTCCTTGGCTGCAGGGTTGTGTGACTGCCCACTGAGGACCAGAACGTCCTCTGCGGTGCTGGTGATGGAGGTGGTGTGGGTGGCTCCTTGGCTCTCTGCCCTTCTGCATGACCCCCCACTTGCATCCACGGGGCTGTGCCTCTACATAACAGCAAAGCAAGCTCTCCCACCACCATTGGTGCCTGCTTCTTCGCAGCACAGCCTCTTGGTTCTTCCTCTGAGTGCCAGGAGCACTGGGACGTTTGAGCTGGCAATCCATTTCAAAGACCCCCTGGCCAGAAATGCCTCTGGGAGAGCCCCCCCCCCCCAGTCATAGGTAGGGCAGGCCAGAGAGTCAGGCATAAAGGAGGGCTCCAGGAAAAAGAAAGGGAAGTCCAACAGATCGAGGTGCCTCCCCTGAAAGGATGTGAGGCTGTCACCCCAGGTGGCTTAAGGGTGGGTGCCTGCTGCACACCGCCTCCTGCCAGTGGTACCAAAAACCCACCCAGGCACAGAAGAAGGGCAGCACCAGCCCTCCCATCCCCACCCAAGCCTTCAGAGCTCTCTTGCCAACTGTTGCAAGATGGTTTCCATTGGACCACTGGTACGTGAAACAAAAGACTTTGCGACATGGGTTTGAAAACTATAGAGGGGGGTTGCACCAAAGGGCAATTTCTGTTTGCAACAGATGATTTATTGGTATGCAGAAAATAAGGCCTGGGGTCTCAAGCTGCTTCTTTCTGCTCAGGCCACACTCTGAACTATTACAGCTCTGAGCTGTCAAAAAACCTCGAGCAGGATGATATTTTCTACCTGAACAAAGGTAAGGGAGGGCTGCTGTGCTTTCCGTTGAATGGAGTGGCCAGGCAGGGAGGACCTCTCCTCTTCCTCCCTGGGTTAACTGAGGGGCGCTCCGTGTGCAAGAGAAACGGGGGGGGGGCTAGCTGTCCTTCTGCAGGCACATATGCCTGCGAGGTGGCATCTTGTTGAGTCTTGAGGTGCTCAGTGTCCTCCCAGCGATGTGGCTTTATTAGTTTACCGGGAGCATCTGACCTCGTCACCTGTTCTCCACTTTACTCCAGTCTTCCAGGAGCTGGAGTCGAACCCAGACCCGAGCATGGTGCGCTTTGCCAAGACGTACCGAGTGGCTCTGCAGAAACTATCTGTGAAACGGAGGTGAGCAGCGGGCCCTCGGTGGCGGTCAGCACAAGGAAAGCATGCAAGGAAGCGTGGGGTCTCCGCGGGGCATCTGCCTGCGTGTGGGTACGCAAAACGGCACGTGCCGGTGCAGCAGGCCTGGCCGCAGGCCAGCGAGGGTCCTTCTGGCTTGGTCATCTGCCTTGGGAGAGAAGAGCAGAACAGGCAGGCGGGGTGGTGGAATGCAGCCCACCCAGCTGCCGCCGGGAGGACAAGGCCGGTGCCTGGAGAATTTGAGGCCTCCCTTCTTTCGGCGGGACTCAAGGGGGAAGGAGGCTGCTCATCCGCCATCTGCCCCCTCCCGCAGGCCGTCTGGAGCAGGAGAGAAGGAGCCTCAAGGGACCGCCGAAGGAACCCCAGGAGGTGAGACCCCTGCCTTGGGTGGAGCGCATCCCCCCTGCTCCGCCAGCCAGGACTTGCTCTCTCTCTCACAGCCTGGCTGTTTGAGCGGGGTCACGCAGAGTCAAACAATGCAGTGACAGAGGGCAGGAGAGCACATGGCCGAGCAATGCACCCACCTGCGTGTGTGTGCGCGTGTGCACATGCGCAGATGGACATTAGAATTTGAGTCCTTTAGCAAGCGTTTAACTGATTGGTTGGACGTATTTTTATATTTAAACTGTTCAAATGATCTAGTTGAAAGTGTTTTTACTTTCCCTCCCAAGAATCATCTTCTTTCACATTATAACTTAAAAAGTAAAGAATATTCTAAAAAGAAAGACCCCATCCCAACTGCGATGGCAGGAACGGCAGCAGCACTGCAACAAGCCGGAGGCCTGCAAGAACAGCTTGGCTTCCAGAAAGCTTAACGGGGTTGATTCCTGAAACCGGAACAGACCCTGCTCAGGAGGAGATACAACATGTGGAGCAGAGGAGTTCTCTGTCACTGAAAAGAGACAGCCAGGTTGCCCCTGAAAAGGGAAAGAATCCCAGCAGACGTAGGAGCTGCCAGAACACTTCCCTTCCGAAGTCTGCATGGGGTGGGGGAGCACCTGGTTTCCTCTGACCTTTGCCTGGGTACAGGCTTAAGAGAGCTGGGTATGTTTAGTCTGCAGAAAAGAAGGTTAAGAGGGGACATGATAGCCATGTTTAAATATATGAAGGGATGCCATGTAGAGGAGGGAGTGGGCTTGTTTTTTGCTGCTCCTGAGGCCAGGACAAGGAGCAATGGGTTCAAGCTGCAGGAAAGGAGATTCCACCTGAACCTCAGGAAGAACATCCTGACGGTCAGGGCTGTCCGGCAGTGGAATCAGCTGCCTCGGAGTGTGGTGGAGTCTCCTTCCTTGGAGGTTTTTAAGCAGAGGCTGGATGGCCATCTGTCGGGAGTGCTTTGATGTGAGCTTCTGCATGGCAGAAGCGGGTTGGACTGGATGGCCCGTGTGGTCTCTTCCAACTCTACATTTCTATGATTCTATGATCTCTGGGGCACATCCGCCTCCTTGCATGCGTGTGTGCGTACTGCAAAAGGAGGCAAGGACTACGCTCTCATCTTGCCCATTCTTTCTGCAGAGACACAGCTCAGAGAGCCCTGTGACACCCGAGCCCCAAGCCCTCTCCTGCCTCGGCCGCCAGACTCCCCCTTGCTGGAACGGCCTGCCACACTGGAGGGAGGCAGCGGCACTCTAAGCATGCAAAGCCCCCGCCGAGGAAAACATCCCTTTACCCAGCGAGGTACTGCTCTGGGGTGTTCCCCAGCCCAGGGGGAAGGGTGCCTGGTGGTGCGGGGAGAAAGACCCACCCCCAGCTGACTGGTAAATGCGGGGGAGGCCTGCCAAGTGCCGAGGGGAGCAGAGGGCAAATGAGACCACTTGGACCCATTGCAGGGAAGCAGACCAGTGAGTCCAGCAACCAAGAGCGGCAGTGCTTTTCAGCTGAGGCACCCACCAGGACTTTAGCTTCCAGAAGAACTTCCAGCCCAGGAAAGAAGCCCAGCCCCCGGCAAACAGGCACCCACCCAGGCCAGGTGGACCACTGACCATAAAGGTATCTGAAGGAAGGCCAGCCCTGGCCACAAGGGAGGAGTCCCACAGCCCAAGGCAGGCAGCCCTCTTGCCTCTTCTTCCACTCAGAGGAGAAAGCCTTGCAGGAACGGCAGGAAGGTGCAGCCTGTCTTTCTCCAGATGAGTGGGCAAACCCTTCTCTTCCTCCTTCCCAACCAGGCTGTCTCCCACACTTCCAGGGCTCTTCTCCAGAAAGATGCTCAGGAATCTCCGTCGCTGCCACTGGCAGCTTGTCCTGGTTTCCTGAGGATCCCTCTGACCACCCACTCTGCCGCCCGTGCCAGGGGGAAGAAGGGCTCCAGCCTTCTCCAGGAGCCAAGCACAGGCCCATCCCTGGGCATGTGGAGTTCTTGAGTGGACTAATCCATCCGCACAGGCTAAAGCCAGCCAGCCAGGACTGGCACATATGATCCGGCACCCTCCAAGACCCACCCGTGCCAGGTCTGAACCAGCTTTCGCTGTACCCCGCTCCCTGGCTGCCTCCAGCAGGAGAGAGACCTCTCAGTCTCCATTAGCAGCCGAAACTCATCTTCACCGCCTGTACCCTGACAGCCATTTCTCACATGCCCGCCTGGCCCTCCACTCAGAGCAACGGGGGGGGGGGGTGGGCACGCATCACGGATCCAGTGCCACTAAGGGAACGTCAGGGAGCTGCCCCTCTAAGCCCCTTTCACGGGTCACGTTCTCCAGCTGAAGCTCCTCATGCTCATAACCCACCAGGAGAGAATGGAGGCTGCCGGTGGGGGGCCCGGTGGACCTCTCTCTGCAACAACCTCCTCCACGCCCCCAAATGTATCTTCAAAGCCATTCTCTGAGTCGCCAAAAGGACTGTCAGTTTCTTTGCAGCACATTTCTTCCTCTTGCCTGCCCCAAGCACATTTGCATTCCGCTCCCATTCATCCATGCCTGAGAGGAAGACTCCAGTTTCCAGCATCCCTGAGCCCAGCCATGTTGGCTGAGGCTGTCGTGAACAAGAGTACACCAAGATCTCAGGAACCACAGGGCCCAGGCTTGACTGGGGGCCCTGGCTCTACAGGGACTTCTGCTCTCCTCCTGAGGGGGCTGCAGCACAGAGAGGGCAGAGTCCCTCACTAGCGAGACCACCAGCAGGCCTCTTGTGGCCCCACAGAACGCCCGGGTACAATCTTAACTACGCTCAGCCATCCTCAAGGGTGACGTGGCCAGCCAAAGCCACGCGCCACAGACTGAACTCGCCATTTGTCTATGGCTTTGTGGGCTGTTTTGTATGTTATTTGAGGTTTACATTAGGACTTGCAAAACAGGGTATTTTCTTTTTAGAAAATAAAAACTATATTCAGGTGCCCCTCTGGCTATCTCAGTGTCTCCACTGGCAAATCCAGTGTTAAAGAAAAGGGAAGAGCTGCCCTCACAAGAGCATCACTCCCAAAACCAGGGCAAGTGCGTCTCCGTGCGAGTGGGCAGGAAAAGAACACACCAGGGGACCAGCAGGGGCACTGCTGGGTGGGAAGGCTCCCTTTAGCGAGGATCAGCCTCGCTAGCCTTTGGCAAGCCATTGCCTCCCCCGCGTGGCCTGTCAGGGCACGGGGGAAGCCACGCCCCAGGTGGCGGAGGCCCAGGGAACTTTTCAGAGACCCCTCAGGCTGTGAAAGGGCACCCTGTCAGTCCCAAGTCCAGTGCCAGAAGCCAAGGGGCCCGGTTTGTTCGCCTGCAGCGCTTCTGCACAGACGCGTCCAAGGTCTAATCCAGATCCCTTTCTGTGCACTGACAGACAACATAGCCTTACAGCCTCGCATTCTATGCCTCTGCAAAACCCCTCTTTGTGAGACCCCTTTGGGCTTTGATGCAAAGACCTCCCGGCCCCTGGTGCCCTTTGCGCACATCCAGAGGCAGAAGCTCCCAGTCCCCCACCTCCACCCGATAGGTGGTCACCTGCCCAGCACTGCTGAGTGTCTCAGGGGACAGAGTGGGAAAGCAGCCGTTTCTCGTGCCCTATCTCTGTCTTTGCTCAAGAGGCTTTACTGCATACACCCAAGGCCGCCTCCCCCTACGGCAGCCTGCGCGTGGCTTTTCTGAGGGAGCTACCAGAGGGAAGAGTCCTGGATGGATGCCACACAGCTCCAGCTCCTGCCATAGAGGTGGCGGTAGTTATCTCAGCAGCCTGTGGGGAGGGTGAGGGGACTGAGGCCTGCAGCCTCTGCTGCTGTTCTGTTTGCAGTGGGAGAGGCTCTGGCATCACTGGAGACGGGCAAGGTGGAGATTTCCTCCTGCGCCAGCCACAGCCAGGGAGGCTCCTCCGGCCGCTGATGCCACCACATGAACTGGTTTGCTGGGCAGCAGGATCTCCCCGGCCACCTGGGGGAGCCAGAGAAAGAGGAGTCACGCAGCACAGTGGGGCAGGCTGGGCTCCCAGTTTCCTCTCCACCCCGACCCCCATTCTGCCCATGATCATGCGGGGATCCACGCTCCTCTTCCCCAGGGTCAGGAGAGAGCAGGGTGGGCTCACTTCCACACCTGAGCCTCACAACAGCCCTTCAACGCAGACTGGTGGGCTAAGGTCAGCCTGAACGGCACCTTTGCTTCCTCCATCACAGACTACAAGGCCACAACTGGAGCTCTTGTCCCAGAGCAGAAGTCCCTGGGACTCTGTACCTACCGAGCATGATGCTGCTGCAGCAGTCGGTGGGGGCTTGTTCCCACGTCTGCTGGTCCAGTTTTCCCCCCGCTAATAAACCAACACCTGAACCAGAGCAATCCAACTCACTTGCCCTGTGCTTGTGTGGAAAATGCTGGCCCCACTGGTGCCACTGCCCCCTGCCACCACCATGTCCCCTGCGCAGAACTGGGCGGAATAGAGGAACTCCCCCTGGGTGGGGCCCCCAGGAAAGGGCAGATTTTGCCACAGTCGAGATGTGCGCAGGTCCCAGAGCTGCAGGGCTTTGCGGGGGACCCATGAGGCAGTCAGGACCAAGTCTCCCTGCAGCACGAAAGGAGGGGAGGGGGTCATAAGCTTCGTCCCAGTCCAGGAGCCCCCTTTCCCCTCCAGAGATTCCTAAGAACAGCAGCAGGGACCAGGCAAGCCCCCCACCACTGTGGGCTTGCCTCCTGCTGGTCTTGTTAAAGAGCACCACTCCCATCTTCTCTCCCACAGGGGAGTTCGGCTGCCTCCAGGCCGCTCCCAGCTGCACGTGTTGGCCGATATGTCAGACCCCTCAAGGAGTTCAAAGTGTCCCCGTCAGACGTGGCAAGCAGATCCTCCGAGGCCAGTGTCGACCGGCTGAGATTGCAGAAAGAACGGCCGCAGCAGGGCAGGGAAGCGGCTGTTCCCCAACAACCAGGCTGCCTGGGCTTCTGGGGCTAAGGGCCCAGGGCTGCCCACCCCTGCGTGAGAGGAGGGCTCCTCCGCCCCCCTCTCTCTCTACGCGGGACCTGAGCAGAAGCTTCACGGCACGCTCTCAGGATCTAAGCCGGGAAAGCGCCACGAGGCCCCTGCGCTGCGTGTGGGCGTCCCATTGGAGGCTGCTGAACCGGGCTGGGGGCCCCTGGGAGGCTCCAAAGCCCTCCTGCCATGGTCCTGCTCTTCCCCTTCTCCTCACCTTGACATCAATCCCAGGACCACAGATGTGGGGCCCACTGATGACCCGCTGGGGCCCTTTTGCCACACGTTTGTCCCACACCTGGCACAGGAAAAAGGAAGGGTGAGCGGAACCCAGCACCCCGGGTGGGGGGGGGGCTCCTCTGCCTCTCTCTCTCCGGCACAGAGCGCCCGGAGAGGCCGGCTTGTGTGAAGGACGGCTCCCAGGACCCGCCGGTGAGCGCGGCCAGCACCCCTAGCGTGCGTAGGCTCCAGGGGAGCCGCCATCCGAGGCGGACCGCAAAAGAGGCGGCGGGGCGGGCGGGGGGAGGCGCTGGTCCCCCAGGAGGGGTTACCTTGACCGCGTTATCCCAGCCGCCGGTCAGGAACAGGTGCAGCTCGGTGGGGTGGAAGCGGAGCGCAAAGACCCTCCGCGAGTGGCCGCTCTGCGGGGTGAACTCGTCCCCGGCCATGAGATCGGGGGCCTCCACGACGCGGAAGAGCTGGGGGGGCGGCGGGGAGAGAGCGAACGTGGGGACGGGGAGCGAGGGGAAGGGGGGGCCGCCCTCTGCGCCCCCGCCGCCGCCCGGCCCGAGGCGCGCGCTCACTTGCAGGGTGCGGCTGCCGCAGAGGCGGATGTGCCGGCCCTGCCGGCGGTGGCGAAGGCGCTCGCGTCGCGGCACAGGTCCATGGCGCTGATCTCGTTCTCCTCTGCGGAGCGGGGCCGGGTCAGGGCGGCCACCTCCCCGCCCGCCCGCCCGCCCCCCTCCCTCCCTCCGGGGCAAGGGGTGCGCTTCCTCCCCGCCCCCGGCCACCCTCCAGGGTCGCCCCTCCATCGCCGCCGCCGCCGCCGCCGCCGCCGCCGCACCTGCCAGCGAAGCCACCGGGGAGCGGGCGGGCAGGAGGAAGACGGAGACGGCGCCCTCGGCGCCCGCGGCCAGCAGCAGCCCCGGGTGGAAGATCACGGCGGTGGCGGCGCCCCGCGCCCGCGGCCCCGCCAGCAAGGAGTCTCCGGGGCGGCCCGTCGCGACGTCCACCAGCTACAGCAGGGGGCGACGGGGAGAGGTGAGCGAGGGCGAGCGGCCGCGGAAAGGCCCCGGAGCCCCGCCGCCCTCCGGGCTCACCTGCACGGCCCCGCTGCCGCAGCCGGCGGCCAGCCGCCCCCCGCCCGGGCCGAAGCCGAGGCTGAAGATGCCGCGGGCGTCGTGGCCGAGGGGGACCCTCCGCGGGGCGGCGGCCAGGGGGGCCCCGCTTCCTCTGCCGCCGCCGCCGCCGCCGCCGCCCTCCTCCTCCTCCTCCTCCCTCGCCGCCGCCGCCGCCGCCGCCCGCCCGGGCTTCCCCTCCGCGGCCGGCCCGCGCGAGAGCCGCAGGGCTTCGGCCAAGCGCCGCCGGGCCACGCGGGCCCCGCGAGAGAAAAGGGAAGGCGGGGCTGCGCCCGAAGGCCCCCCGGTTCCCGCTCCTCCGCCGCGGCCCCCGCGCGGCTTGGCCCCCGCCCCGATCGCGGCCGCCCCCCGGAGAGCCGTTTTGGCTCTCGTCGGCTTGAGAGGGGAAACGCTATTCCTCGACCGGTCCGACGCCGAGGACGATTTGAGAGGCCCCGCGGTTGTGCGACGCCCCTCGGCCGGGCTTCTCTGTTCTTCGCCGGCAAGCCCGTGGTCGGCCGCGGGAACTGGGCCGAAGCTCGCGAACCCCGCCTTGGCTAGCGGGTGGGTTGCCATCCCGACCGACGCCTAACCTCCGGGCCATAGAGAGGAGAAGAAGGAGCGGCGGCTCTGCGGCGACGTTCCGGAAAAGAAACAGACTCGGCGACAGCCGAGAAGAGGAACCGCTGGCCAGAGTAGGGCTGGAACAGCTCCCTCCCCGGAAGTGACGAGGACAGAAGGGCCGCGCCTTTCGTCGCCGGTGGGACCCCGTTCACTTCTCTCTAACGCGGGGCAGCCCCGAGGCTGCCGGGAAAGGTCCCTCCCCGCCCGGAGGGGCGCCCGGTGCTTCGGCGCTGAAGGGGGCTGCGGGGCGCTTCCCGCGGCTCCCCGGGCGGGCCTCCCTCCCTCCCTCCCACCCCGCAGGAGAACCCGAGGCAGGCGCTTCTCCGGTAACTCTCTTTAATGTGTCACACGCCCAACAAGTGCAAAAACACAAGAACTACAGAAAAACACGACACCCGTTCAACACAAGACCTCCCCCCCCGCGACCGCGCCCCGCCGCTTCCCGGGGCCCGGGGGTGGGAAAAGGGGGCGGGAGGCGAAGGGGGCGGGGAGGGGCTAAAGCAGGCAAGGCCGGGGTGGGGCGGGGGCCCTCCCACGCAGCTCCCCTCCGTGTCCCCACCCGCACCGGGGGCTGCCAGGGCATCCTCCTCCGTCGTTCTCGGCCCACACGAAGCAGCCAGACGGGGGGCCCGCGCGGGACGGGGGAGGCAGCAGGCAGCCCCTGTCGCTACAGCAGTAGCGCTGCGGGAACTGAAATGGAGTCGGACAGGGACGGGCACAAACAGCAGCAGCAGCAGCTTCACAACCCCCCCCCCCCCCGCTTTAGTAAACATTCCAAGTGCTGCCACTTTGGCAAACAAGCGCCAGGCTTCCCCAGGTGCCAGCCCCCTCTGCTGCTGCCACAGCCATCCCCGTGGCAGGTCATTTGCAGCAGAGTTGCGGGAAACCACATCGGTCCCTTGTGGCTCCTTGGAAGCTCATCCAGGCTCTGGCACGACGACAGCACAACTTCCCGGACGCGGGAAAAGGCGAGCAGTTTGGCTGAGACCTCTCCGGAAGCCGATGAGGCCATGAAAGCCGGCCCTGGGCCCACCCTCAGAGGGAGCAGGTATTCTGTACAGTCCCGGGAGGCCAGCAGCAAGAAGCCTTCGGGCCGGTTGGCAGCAGAGGCCCTTTGGCCTGTCCCTCAGTAGGAATGCATCAGGAGAGCCAAGGCTCATGCAAGAGACCCAGGCAGCGCCCCACTGGAAAACCCCACAGCCAGGCCGCGCCCAGGCAGCCCCAAGGCCCTGGCCTACCCTTTCCCCTCCTCCTCTTCTCCTTTGTGGGGTGGGCAAACAGGTGAGCATGCCCCCCCCCCCGGGGACTGGCAGCAATGAGCAGGAGCCCCTCTAGATGGAGGTCTCATCGCACTTGGCCAGGGGGACCCCTGCCAGATAGATGCGGGCCTGATCCGTGTCCAGCTCATTGATGTAGAGGTGCGGGAAGCCGTTGAGGCCGCCATTCTTCTTGCCAGTGGCCAGTGGGTGCCGCTCATCCTCAGGGGAACTGGGAGTCTGGGGCTCGTGGCTGCAGCTCGTGGTGGTTGACTGCATGAGGTCCAGGCCATTCCTCTCACGGCAGATCAGCTCCCGCTGGAGGCGCTCTCTCCGCCGTCGCTCATGCAGGAGGAGGCAGCCGCCACTGACGATGATGCCCAAGACAAAGCACAGGATGCCCACCAGGACACTGTAGCTGCGCTCTGCTGATCTGGAGGCCCCCAGGGCACCCGAACCACCACTCACCACGCTGTAGGCAGCCACCATGCGACCCACACCAGACTCGACACACCGGCACATGTACTCCCCCAGAGTCGCTGCCGCCACTATGAATTCCAGGCCGTCCCTGCGCACGACATAGGCTGAGGCATTTTGGGAAGGCATCTGCCACTCACACTGCGACCAGGCAGACTCTGGGTTGCAGGGCAGGACCACTCGGGTGGATGGCACAGCTAGCACTTCGACCATGGAGGGCACCTCTGAGGGGCAGAAGACAGCCAGTCAGACAGCCAGTTCAACCAAAGCCACAAGATAAGACTCCCAAGCCTATAGAATGCATCTAGAGAACACATCTTCCAACCCTAAGGGAGGTTTCTTTCTTAATCAAAAACACAGAAGATGATGGGATCTTTTGGACTGTTTTGGCCTAAAAGACGCTCATGTTATGCCAGCTCCAACGGAAGTGGGTTTTTTAAGAAACACTGTGAAATCTGAACCTTTTAAAGGAGGCAGATATCTCTACGTGTCCCTCCCCAGACTGGAATTTCTGTCACCTTCTCACACCGTCAGCTAGTCTGACCTCTGGGGGCAGGGAGATCCATGCATGGAACAAATGGTGGGACCCATTCAGAGGGGAGGGGGAAAGGGAGGTATAAGCGGACAATGGAGATTTGGGGGCAGAAGTGAGCAGAACCCAAAGCACTGGAACCCAGAATTAAGTTCTTTTTTCCTTGTAAACTTAGTTCCAAAGATAAGTCTCTGCCACCAAGGGTCACCAGAGTTTCTAATAATAACAGGTAAAAGCTCATGACACAGCGCAAAGTGGAGGCAAGAAAAATAAGGCCCAGCGGTGCTCTGGCCGAGTCCAGCAACATCCTTGCCGCTTGCCTGCCTGCTCACGGATGGCCAGCGACACACAAGGCTCTCATGAGAGGAGGGCCCCTCACAGGAACCCAAAAGCTCAGAGTAGCAGGCAGTGGGCATTTCAAGATGCTGCAAGCACGCCGCTCAGCCTGGAGAAGAGGAAGAGGGGGCACCAAGGGCACTCACCACAGACACACACAGAGCGAGCTTTTGGTCATATGTGCTGAGAGGCCATTTTTCTCACCACACTCCAACTGGAGGGGAGGTTCAGCTGTGAGCACAATTGGTACTGCTCACTACACTCCCAAAATAAAATAAAAAATCCTCCCAAAATACAGGACTGGGGCATCCAAACTGTAGCAGTACATTTTACAGAAGACAGGGTCGTGCGCTGGTCTGCTTTTAACCCTCAGGGCAACTTAATGCTTTTGGCCCTGCCAACCAAAAGCTCTTTCCTGACACTTAGCTGGGGCCACTGCCTGCCCTATTTGGCATCCTTGTGGCTTTGGGCTAAATGCATGATGGTCTCCAGGAAGTTCCTTGCATGCTCTGGGGGCTGGAGGCAGTAATATTTTAGGAAGGGTTCCCCCAGTGACACCAGAGAACCACTGAGTTCTGGCAGAGTCTGGCATGGCAACACAGGTACACTGTGTGTTGGCGCACAGCGCAGGTGAGCAAAATACTAGCTTTCTAGCAAAAATCAAAGATCACTCTTTGAAACAGCCAAGCATCCAACTTCCTAGTTTCAACAAATGGTTAATTTTTTATGTTGAAGTGTGCGGGGGGGGATGTCCCATTTAAAAGATGAACACCCACTCCTGGGGCTGCCAAAGTAGGCAAAGTGCTTGGGGGGGGTGGCAGATTGGGGGGGGTCTGGGAGTCAGGTCAGGGTTGGCAGGAAAACCGGTCCATCTGTGGTGCAGGAATGCTCCAGTTCCATCCAGCCTACTCTTAAGGACAAACAGATACCACCCTCTCTCGACCCCCCCAACATCATGTCCCCACACCCTCCTCCAACCCCCTCTCACCATTCAAGGCTCCTGTCCACCCCCATCCCCAGTGAAGCAGAGGAGCCCCAGAGGCAGGGCATCACTTGCCCAGCCCAGAGGAGCCCCAAAGGCAGGCCATCACTTGCCCAGCTGGGCTCTTGGGCGGGCATCCTGCGCTCGCTCCACCTTACCTTTTTTCTCCGAGGGACACAGTGCCAGCACATTCGCCGCGGCCATGTCCTGGACGAGACTGAGAAGAAGCAGAAAGAGTAACGAACGGGCAGTGGAGGCAGCCTCTGCTGCTGGGAGAGAGAAGGCCCTCCCCACTCTGGGTGGGCAAGAGTCAAGATGAAGCCCCCAACCCCTGGGTGCTCTGTGCCAAGCACACCCATCCCGCCCCTTCCCAGAGAGCTCAGCTGCAACTCTGACAGCCCGCAGGTGGGCCTGTTCCTCGCAGCCCCTTCCTGGGCGAGCTTGAGCCTGACCTGCATGCCAAGCCTTCTGCCCCAGAGAGCCACGTCACTTACCCAGCCTGTCCGTGGTGGTCCCGGCAGGTCCCCAGCTCCCGGCTCCAGGCACAAGCAGGGTCTCTGGAAAGGATGCAGTCCTGGCAGGTCCTGTATGCGTGGCAGGTGGATGTGGCAATTTGGGTCACCTCTGTGTCAGAAGCCACGTACAGCCAATTCTGGAGAATCCAGAGAAGCACACAAGAAGGAAGGTGGGCACGAGCACAGGCATGAATCGGGGGTGGCAGGGAGGGGGCACCTTCTGCCTCTCTGCAAGAAGTACTGGTGGCTCCCCTGCCTTGGGCTGCTCGTCCTCTCACGGGGAGGCGACTTTTGACAGACAGCCTTTCAGGGGGTGGGTGGGGTGGTGGCTGGAAAGGCGTTGCCACGGCCAGTTTCAGGGCACCAGGGGCAAATGAAGGAGCCACGTTCTGAGCACACCATGCAACCACTGAAGCGCCCCATGTCCTTGAGTTGATTCTTCCAAGGGATTTCTCCACAAAGGTGCCATCCCACTGGCAATTTCACTCCCATCCTCCACCTCATCATCCTACCATCTTCCTCCTCATCACCCAGTAACGCTCAGCCAAGTCTAGGCAAAAGTAGCCAGGCAGGGCCCTGCTGCCTCACTGACCCAGTGTTCGTTTTTCAGAGGAGGACGGTGGCCGATGGAAGCATCAACCGGGGATGGAACAACAGAGTGAGGAGGAGATCCTGCTAAAAGGCGAGGGGAGAGTGGCCAGTTTCGCACGATTCCCATCTAATTTTTTATTCACTTTTATTTAACGTACATCCTGTTTTTCTCCCCATGTGAGACCAAAATCAATTTGGCATGCAAGTTAAAACAAAACTGGTAAAACAATTATGTGGCTGCCTAATAGTTGTGAGAAGGACAAGGTGATAGTTGTGACAAATGGGGATAGAAACAGGCTGTAAACCTGATCTGTCAGGCAGATTTCTACCACCTTGAACACAAGAGCTTCTGCACACCCTAAGGTCCCCATCCTGATCTCTCCACCCTTCCCCAAAACTGCCAGCACCATCAGACTCCCAGAGGGTCTGTAACTGGAGGAATAGACACCAAGGCTGAAACACGGAGACCAAGGGAGCTAAGCCCTCCCTCACTTCCAAAAGGGTAGCAGAAAAGTCAGGAGCCAGCACTGAGAGCATCCGGCTAGAAAGCCAGTGGCGCACAGGCTCCCACCTTCCTTGGGAGAAGGGGAGAGCAGCCTGAGGCCAGCGCAGACGGAAGTAGCACGGGCAGCTCTGGGGAGGCATCAAGCACAGTCCCCAGAGTTCCTGTTCTCTGACAGCTGCTTCCCAGAGCCTTCCTGCCTCCCAAAGCTAGGAACGCTCAGAGTTTTTTTAATTTATTTCCCTAATCACTGGTGAACTTTTTGGCCAGCAAAACAGCAGCAGCGCTAATAATTTGTTACATTAATCCTTATTGCTGTTCATAACCTTTCCAAGAAACCAATAATACACTGCATTTTCAGTCTGTTCCGTCCCACTCCCCGCCCTGTGCTCAGGGTTCAATAAAGCTTGGGGTTACAATCCTGCCCTTGTTCACTTGGAAATAAACCCAACTGAACTCAATAGTGCTTCCTTCTGAATAAGCATAGCAAGGATTGCACTGTCAAAGTCATTCCTTCATATTACTGCATGCAGAAAGCTAGCCTGATAGGGAAAGTTGAGCTTCGGCAGCCCATTGCCACAACGCCAACTGACAGCTGACAACACTGCATTACCAAAGGACTTTTAATGGGTTGGTGCTCTCTTCACATTTCTATTGTTTTAGTGGCAGTGCTTTTCAAACTGTTCTCCATTCACCTACATTTTCATATTATAACTTATTTTGTTCTTATTCCTATTCTATAAGAATCATCATGGTACCTCCTTGGGTTCCAGTCATGGGAGAAACACAATATTCACATTAATTAAATAAAGATGGTTAATCAGATAAAGACTGTTGCAACAGCTCCAGTGGCTGCCACTCCATTTCCAGACACAGTTCAAAGCACTGGTTTTCTCCTATAAAGCCCATATGGTTCAGGTCACAGTTACGCAAAGGACTGTGTTCTCCTGTACAAATCTGCCCATGCTTTGAGCCCCACTGGGAAGCCCTCCTCTCTACCCCCCAACCCTTGCGGGGACATTGACTGGAAGGTGGGGACGGGGGCGCAGAGGGCTGCCCCGGCTCCGGAACTCCCTTCCGAGAAGAGGAGTCATACTGGCGCCCTCACTAGTTCTTTTGAGCAGACAAAGAAAGACTGTTCTGTTCTGTTTTGATCTGGTTTTAACTTTTTGGATTGTCAGTCTCTTTTTAACTTCTCTGATTTGCCTGGTTTTAACCTTATAATTTTTTTTTAATTTTTGTAAGCCACCTTGAGTTGCAACCTAAAGAAAAAACATGACAGAAACTGATGCCGACAACCACAACAGTAGCAGCAGCTGTTTTGAAAAAGGGGGAGGGCTACCTCTTTTTCTTGGTACTCTTGTTTGCGGCGGAGGGTTTCAGTTGTCCTCCACCATCTCCACCCACCCATGGCATTTTGTTGGCTTTGGTACAAAGAAGCCCCCAGTGCAAAACTTTCAAAGTGGCTGCCTTGAAAAACCAAAGGCTTTTCCCCTCCTACAAGGAGAAAGAGAGTGACTGTCTTCTCCGCTCACTGCCAGAGACGCCAGACGCAAGCACGTCACACCCGTCCCTCGGACACGATCACGGGCACATTTTCCTGAGACAAAGCAACAAGGAACCACTGAATTCCCTGGGGCTTACTCCTGGGGAAATGGGTACAGGATCAGTGGCAGGATGACGAACCAAGCGGCACACAAAAGGGGGCCCAGACCCCACCCACCACCCCTCACTCACATCTCTAAACACGTGAAGAAGACTTCAAACCTTTGACATAAAACGAGGCACCTTTCTTCTAAAATAAGGCATAAACAAACATTCAGAATTAAGTGCTGTTGAGTTCAGTGGCAATTACTCACGTATAAACGGGCACGGAACAGACTGCAGCTAAACAACAAAGTGACTTGGGAAGAAGAGATGAAAAGAGAAGTACTGGCGGGGAAAGAAGAAAGGAGGAATGGCTCTCCACTTCATCAGCAAAAACAGAAAAGGGAATGGTCAGGACGGTCCAAGGGTGGCCGCGCACGTGGTGTGCATAAATGGAACCAAGGCCGCAAATGTTCCGTGCTATTTTCTTTCGCCAGCTCTTGATCTCAACAGTATTATGAAGGGTGGGAACAAAACAGGTTCACTGGGCTGCCAAATAATGCCTCCTAACTACTCATTACGGGGTCCTTGCGGTCTTACGGATTTCTTCCCTCTCTTATTGCTTATATGAAACCACCTCTTTTCTTCTCCAAACAAAAGGATGAAAAAACAACAAGCCACCAGGGGAAAGCGCTGTCAATGTGCACTGTGGTTCAATGGCCTTTGAATGCTTCAACAAGCGATGAGGACAAATTACTTTTTGGAAACTAACTTTCTGACTCTGCCTCTCTCTCACCTGATGGAGCTGCAGATTCCGGACAGGCTGTGGCTCTGCAAAGAGATGGAGGTCCTCAAGGAGGGAGAGACGGGAGCCAATCCTCACAGCCTTGTGGATGCGTCCATCCTCTGGCGGAAAGAGAGGTAGAAGAACCATTAGGATGGCGGGACCAGCGCCGGGCTCCCCTGTGACCCAAGGAGGGGCTTGCGCGTCCCCCAACCGATCCATGGGGAGTCCCACAAGATGACTGCCCCCCTTCCAATCTGCCCACCCGAGCCTCACCTGTCCCCAGGTAGAGGACGTGGTGTTCGTGGCCGGAGACGGCAGCCACCTGGTGAACAGCCAGCCGCAGGTAGCGTGTCCCCGGCACAATCAGGACCGGTGCGTTCTCCAGGGGGAGGACCGGCTCATCCATGAGGGGGTGGTCACGCACAAAGGTCAGGACACGATCAGGGAGAGCCAGCGAGGACCCGATCCCCTCCGCTTTCATGCTGCTGGTCACACACTGTTGAGAGATGGGGAGAGGGACCCCATTAGGACCCTGGCAGAAGGAGCCCCGCTTCCACTAGGAGATCTGCGCTCCGTGGGCCCAAAGGGTGGATCCCCATGGACTGCTTCACGCCACCCACCCACCCACCCACACCCTTACCGCCCCTGGCCGTGGGTGCGGCACATCACTCTGCGTGAGGTGAGTCCACTTGTCGCACTCCCTCCGGAATTCCTTGAAGCGCCCGTCCATGGCTCTCCGGACAGCCTCCACACTGTAGGCACAGATGGCCGAGCCGCTCTCCTCTCTCCTGCAAGGGAGCAGACACCACTGCTCAGCCCACGGGGGGGGCGCTCAGAGTCACCCTCAGGGGCAGAGGTGGCGCCCGGCCTTCTGACTCCCCTCCCACGTTCCAACCCCAGAACCCCAGCAGAGGCCAGGCTGAGCCAGGCGACCTCTGGGCCCCAGCCTTCCTACTGTCTGCCCCACACACAGATCCCCCCATCATGTCTGCCAGTGTGCGTGGACTGCAGGAAACCCTCCAAAAACTGGTGAAGCGCAACTCCCATCTTCCCTCCCGGCTGCCCAGACCCACAAGCCCAGGAGAAGAGAAGCATGTGGACAATCTGGTGGTCGCAGCTGGCTGCTGACGAAGGCAACGGAAACAGAGCCTCCGTGTTCCGAGGCCAGATAACAGGGAAGAGTCTTCTGCCCTCCTCTCCTACTTGAGGGCTTCCTGGCAGGGTGGGCACAGGGCCAGTGAGACCCCTTTCAGTCGGGCACAGCCTCTTCCTTGGCACTGGGGTGCAAGCACACACCCTCCCTCATCTTGCCTCTGGGAAAAGTGGGGCCCCCACCCCACCCTACCCCTCCTCAGCGGGGCATCACTGGGGTCTACTGCCCACTCGTCCCTCCCCCCCATCTGAATGACATTCCCCTCATCCATGCTGAGCGGCTCTTCAGAGCAGTGGGGAGGCCTGCAAGTCTCCTCCTCACGAGAAACCGTGAGCCCTGGCAAGGCTCCCTTACCCCTGGGCGGCAAAGACCCCATAGAAGACTGTGGCATTCCACGTGGCCTCCGGGGCTGACAGAGCTACTGCATCCCTCAGGACGTTGAAGACGGTGCCGCTTTTGGGGTCTGAGCAGAGAAGCTGCGCCTTCAAGAATGTGGTCCAGCGCTTCTGCAGCGTCTTCTGGCCGCCCAGGTCGCCCTGCAAGGGCAGCAGGAACGTACATCGGCACTGTGGAGGGGCAGCACAGCCCGAATGAGGAGCCCCTTCGGCAGAGGCTCAGGCGGGGGGCAGAGAAAGGGACACCAGCGAAAAGCCAAGGGGCCTCAATGGGAAGGAGGGGAAGGGTGGACTCCACACACGGAAAAGGGGGGCCGCCATCTCCTCCACCCCGCCACCCTCGCACGTAGAAAAGCAGCAGCAACTCTACAGCACAAATGAGGAGGGGTGCCAGACTCCCGGCGGAGCAACTTTATGAATCAGAAGGAGCCCCCGTCCCCCCCCCCCCGACGCAACACACTTGCCGTGATCCTTGGCCCACCTTGCAGACACGGGCTACGCGTGCCACCTTCACCTTCTCGTAGAAGTCGTACTCACGAGCCGTCTCCGTGAAGAAAAAATAGATCTTGTCATCCTCGCCATCCTTCCCCTCCCGCAGGAAGGCCGAGGCAACAAACTCCGGATCTAGGCCAGCGAGGAAAGGAGAGAGACCAGGAGGGTAAGCATAAACTCAGCAGTAGCCAGCTTCAACCACCCCCGAGCCCCCCTGGATCCCCAGGGCTGCTCTGCCGGCTGATCCACCTGGCAGGGTGGGCACCGAGCCTGGCCATCCTGTCTCTGCGGCTCACCATTCAGCCACGTCATGGAGTTGTCTGTCCGGATGACTTCCGAAGGACCCCCGGTGGCTCTGGAGATGAGCGGATCAGTTCCCAGGAAGTTCCCGACTGTGGCCACATAGAGGGCGCCATCTAAAGAGTGGGGGACCGCTATATGACCGGGGTCCGGAAGGTCTGGCTGCCTTTGAGGCCTGCCGGAGAGGCACCTCAAAGTCTTCCTTGTGTTCTGCTGGGACCCCCAACGCGTCCCAAAGAAACACAACCCTCTCTGCGCCCACACCCCACTGACAGCGTACCTGCCATGACAGCGGTGGAGGGCTGGAGGGGCCCAAAGGGGCAACGCCCTCTCCCGGTCTCTACGTGCTCCACGCCCCGGACGTCACTCAGCTTCTGCAAGAGACACCGGCGCAGGGAGCCAGCCAGTCACCTGCCGAAGGGAGGGGGAACTGCCCCTCCTTCTGGAGCCCCCCCCGCAAGAGAGGCTCCCCCCCACCTCACTCACAGCCAGGAAGGCTGGAGGGGAGGCGGGGGCTGCCCGGCGAGTGCCTCAGCCAGGATGTCTGGCCGGCCACCTACTCACAATGTAACCACACCGAGGATCAAAGGCGAAGGTGCCGCAGACAAAGAGGTGGCTCTGGTTGGCAAACTGCAGGATGCGGACGAAGTTCTGGCACTCGGCCTGCGGGCAGGGAGCGGGAGAAGGTGAGGAGAGGGAGCGCCTCACCACTGAGGGGTCCCAAACAGTCCAGGTTGTGAGGAAACCCCGCACTTGGCCCTAGGAGCCACGCTGGGCCGATCAGGCCCGCTGGCAGTGTGGTCAGCAGATGGCGGCGTTCCTGGGGTGAGTAGGAACTGAAGAAACAGACAGCCCCAGCCCCCAGGAGACAGAAGCAGACCCCAGCCCAGACCCTAAAGAGAACAGGACCGTTGCCGGGTCCAGCCTCTCGGGTCACCCTGGAGCGAAAGAACGAACCGGGCCAACCAGGACCGCGAAGCCCCCACCCCTGGGAAGATGATGGGAGGGGGGCTTCCAAGAGTTCCCTCCTCATCTCAGCACCCCCTCCCTTCCCTGGCTACCCCCAGCCCCAAAGCACCCCTCAGAGCCAAGGGTACGGAGCAGGACTTGCCTGCTTCTTCCCCTTCTGAGTGCAGGAATCCCGGTGAGCCTTCGGAGCTGTCCAGGAGATCTGAAAGAAGAGAGGGAGCAAATGCAGGTGGCCCCCCAGCCTCGCTGTGGGACTCAGTCTCCTGCCCCACGCACCCCACGGGCCACTCCGGAAGCTGGCGGGGACAGGGGAGGCAACTGAGGCCACCGCCCCCACTACTCCACCCCTCCCATAGAGCAGAGCTGCCTCAGGAAGGTGCTGGGAGGCGTCCAGGGGACCCCACGCCCAGTGGAGCTGCCTGGTGGGAACAGCTGGGATCAAGCAACACCCCCCACTCCCCTCGGTTGCTTCCTCCCCCCATCCCCCCATCCCCGCTCCCCCAAAGGGCTGCCAAAGTGAAGCCTGGCAAGGGCTCCTGGCCTTTTACAGCTGCCCAGAAGGGAGAACGTTGGTACGCCATCATGCAACAAGTGACAACAGCCTCATCTAAGCCACCAGTAGCTCAAACAGCACGGGGGCCCTTGCCAGTCCGTCTGCTGGCAACACTGCCCCCCGGCCAATCAATGCCTTAGCAGAGGGACTATCTCTTTCCCACCATGGGGCACCTAGAGAGCAGCCCAGCCCCACACTGCACAGGCAGGCTCTTCCCCAGAGACCCCCGCCCAGTCAGGACCCCCAGCAGGGAGGGAAGCCACACCTTCTTGGGGCGCTGGGCAACGGAGTCCAAAGGGAGGGCAAAGATGGCGTCCTTGGCGCCGATGTAGAGCGTGTGCGAGTGCGCGTCCACCCGGAAAACGCTGAAGTTGGAGGCTCCCTCAGAGGAGAAGCGCTGGGCTCTGTGACTCACCTCTGGCAGGAGAAAAACCTGCAGGTAAGTGACTGGCCACAAGGAGGGCATCCCCAAGGCGCTTGGCACCACCACGAGCCTCCCCCGGCGGGTATGGAGGGGAGAAAAGGGAAAAAAAGAAAGGGGACCTGCGGGTCTCACAGCCGAAGCAATGCAGGGAAAGGCCAAGGGCCCCCCAGGATCCTTCCTCCCACTCCCAGCATCTGTCTGTTCATCCATCCACCCAACCCCCAGGCCTGGCCCACCTGACAAAGACTCCGAGGGAACCCAGGATGGCCTTGGCCAAGGTCATGGGGAAAGGGCCTGACCACGCACATACAGCGCGCGCGCACACCCTCCCTTGGCTGGCTCTGAGTGAAACGGAAAGGGGCCCAAACTCAACCCATGCACTCCCTTCCACAGGGGGCTTGAGCTCAGCACCCCACCAAGAGAGTCCCCTCCTCTGACAGAGCAGGAGGGCAGAATCCGGCATGTGCACCATCCCAGGAGGAAGGAGAGGCGGCCACGAAACCACCGGTATCCCCAGCAGGCGCCCTGGCCCAGCCAGCCAAAGCTCACACGCTTATGCACGCGCACTTGCTCAGGCCGTGTGGGTACGGCTGCTCCCGCCAGGGTCAGCCACAATGGCATCCACTTTCCCATCGTGGCGGCTGCAGGAAGCAGAGGCTCCGTGCCCAGAGGGAGTCCCTGCGGGGCCGCTGCCAGCAGCACTTGCTCTGAATGCCGGCACCTCCTCCCGGGCCCAGTGCTGGCCAGCCACAGGCAGACGGGCAGGGAGGGAGGGAGGGGAGCCCCCCCCCAGCACTGACTCTGTCTGGCCAAGGGAGGACTCAGGGCTGCCCCGTGCACTCTCTGTTCCCCCCCCCCGGCCACCCCAATGCCTTCTGGTTGGCCGACGGGCCTCTTCTGCTGCGGTCAGCCTGTGGGTCACACTGGCCACTTGTTTCTGCTTTGGAAGAAGACTCGCCCTGAGGCCCCCCAGCTCCACCAAAGAAGAGGGGAAGAGAAAGGCCCCCAGCACCACCAGGTGCAGGTTCAGTGGGGCCCTTCCACTGTCAGGACGGCCAAACATAGCTGGGGCCCCCATCGGCGGTACACGCTTGGAGACTTCCACCTGCCGGCCGTTCTGCAACACGACGACTGCTGTCAGCTGCCCCCTTTTTCCGCTCCTCAAGGTGAAAGGGCTGTGCTGCAAGACACCGGGGGTGGGTGGGAAGGGAACCAACAGGTAAACCACCCCCCCACTGGAACAGAAACTGACCTCAGGGAGCGACTGTTGGTACCACCCACATTCCCCACAGGCAGCAGCTAAAAGGCAGCTCCTCAGCAACTGGGGAGCCGCTAACAGGCCACGCTGCAGAGGGGTTACCGGCCAGCGAGGGCTCCAGAGCAAAGGGAAGCGTGGGGTGAGGCCGCACCCAGCACCGCGGGGAGCCAGGCCTCTGAGGCGAACTGCGCAGGACCGGCACGCCAGAAGAGCTAAAGCAGCCCCCTCACGCCCTAGAGAAGAATACTCCCCACCCCTCTCACCCACCCCACGCTTACCAGCAGTGACCTCGATCTATGGTGGGGGGACTGGCGGCAGGACTGCCCATCACCTCAGGGGAGCTATGACCATTCCCGTGTGGTTCAAGGCTTCAGACTCAAATACCTTGCTTTCTGTTGCTCCAGAGACTAGGACGAGGAGCAAAAGATTCAAGCTATAGGAAAGGAGATCCCACTTGAACCTTGGAATCTGCTGCCTCGGAGTGTGGTGGAGTCTCCTTCCTTGGAGGTTTTTAAGCAGAGGCTGGATGGCCCTCTGTCGGGAGTGCTTTGATGGGTCTTCCTGCATAGCAGGGGGTTGGACTCGATGGCCCCTGGGGTCTCTTCCAACTCTATGATTCTACGACTTGTCTCTTCCCCATCCCACCTTCCCATTCAGCCTTGCTTCTCTCCCCTGACAAAACAGGCAGCTCCCCCGGTGCCCCCTGGAAACAAGCACAGCTCTCCGCCCCTCCTTTTTAGACCGGGGGTTCTTCCTCCCTGTCACCAGATCCACCCGGGCCCCAGACTTGCAGTCAAGGCCATAATCCGAACAGGAAGAATTAGCACAACCGCCGCACATATAAGCACTCCTTCATCTCAGGATATTCTACGGGGGGGGCGGGGCGGGGAGCATGAGCACGCAGCTGAGAAAACAACAGGGTGCCTCCTGTGAGCTGAAGGCCAGCCTTGCGGGGGGGGGCAGGGGAGACTCAGCTTTCTGAGCTGCGGTACCAGCCCCGAGTGTGTCTTCCTGCAGGGCAGAAGGGGGTTGGACCGGGCGGCCCCTGGGGTCTCTCCCAGCCCTACGGTTCTACGATTCTACCAGGCAGAAACAACTCAGGCCGCTCTCGTCCTCCGGAACTCCCCGCCTAGGGAGGCCGCGTTCTCAAGGGGGAGAGAGAGTGGGGGTCCTGGGCTGGTAAAAATGCCACTGCCTCCTTCGGCCTCCTTCCCTTCAAGGAGAAAGAGGGAGGGGCTCCCGCCAATCAAAAGAGCTCCTCTCCCCCAGGCCTTTACACATGCGTGACAAGCCCCCCCCCGAACTGCACCTCCCCTCTCAACCCTCTCCAGTGGTGCACACACTGGGGGGCCCCAAAGCAGAGGTACCCTTTGCCAGGGCGTTGAGAAGCCCCATGCTCCTCCCCCAGCTGCTCTGGCGCTCCCTGCTCCGAGACCCCCAGCTCCCAAAAAACGCAAGTAGAGCTGAAATGTAGAACTTCCTGCTACGAGACGGGGTGACAGCCACTGACTGACACTTGGGGGTGTTCTGGGGGAGCTATTTAAAGTGGGACCGCAAAGCTCACGGGGAACAACCAACCCACTCCTCCAGCAACACACCAGGTGCCTCCCAATAGCGCAGGCAGTTTACCTCTCTTTTTCCCAGTTTTGGAAGGGCGGCTTCCTAGGGGAGGCAGGCCTTCAGCTATGGGGGGAGGGCAATGGGCAACAGAATGTGGGGTTCTTTTTCCTGCCGTTTGTTCAAGGTGGGAGCCCCCCCACTCCCTCCCCGTGGCCCTCACGCTTGGGAGCGTCTGTGGACTGTAAGCAAAGAGGTGGAGCGGGGGTCAGTGCCTCGTGGTCCCCAAAGCCCCCCCCCCCGGCCAGCCCAGCCTGAAGGGAGGCATTCAGCCGCCCACAAACAATCCCGCGTTTCAGGGACAGGAATGCGACGACGGGAACACTGGTTGGTGGGAGGGCTCCGCCACCGCAGGGGGTGTGTGCAGCCAGACCCACTGCTGGGACCAGAGTAGCCCGTCTGATCGTCTGCGGAAGGGAAGGGAAGGGAGGGCAAACAAAGTGGGTCGTGGGCAGGGGGCGTGCAGGGTGTGAGGGAGTGGCAGGGCCGGACAGTGGCTCAGAACCAGAAAACAGTGCCAACCCACCCCCCACCGTGCAAGTGCCTTTGGGAGGCCTCCTGCTGAGCCCGGAGGAGCCAACAGGGCCGGGGAGGCAGAGACCTCAGGCCCAGGGAGAGTCAGGGCTGAAAATACCCCGCAGGACTCCAACGCCCCTCTGTGAAGCAGCCCCCGAGAGTGTGGCAGCAGGATATCTGGGGCGCGCCACCACAGCTGGTCCCCAGCCACAAGGGAAGTGATTCACGTGGAACCTGCTGGTGGGCCCTGCCACCCCAAGAAGGCATCCCAGATCGGCAGTGCTGGGCGTGGGCACCAAAACCCACCTCCATACCATAGGGAGTGCCACTGGAAAGCTGCACACTGATGCAGGCTGCCTCAGTGCCTGCCTACCTGCCTAAGCTCCCCAAGACCACCCTTAAGGGTGGAGGACCAACAACAGAGGCCCCCACCAGGCAGCCACGCCTCACCTCAGCCACCGCCCCTCCTTCGTGAGATCAAGAGTCAAAGTGACCCCAGTCGGGATCTGGGACCCCAGGAATGTGCTCTGGAGGACTTCCTAACCAGGTAGTCAGGAGGTCCAACACCCCCAAGTTGCCACCCTCCAAAACACTGCTCTGGCCGGTGCCAGTGTAGGTCCTCACAGTGCCTCCTCACACAGGCCACCAAGCCAGCTGTGCCCAGCTGGGTGGCCAGAGAGCCCCAAACCACTGTGAAAAGACTCCAAGAGGCCTGCCACCCCCACCATCACCGCAGCCTGGGCTTCCGGTTTTGTTTCTTTGGGTTGAGCGCCTCTCAGCACGTGCACACTTGGTTTTGCTCAGGAAACAAGCTCTTTCCCCAAAGAAGAGGTGACTCCTAAAAGGCTGCTCCCAGCCAGCCAGCCAACCTGCCATCTTTCCTACCAGAGATCCACACGTGGCCTCAGCTTCAGTGCCTGCTGCCCGCCTCTGAGGGGCACGCACCCCAGCACATCTACTAGTCCTCCTAGGCAAGGAAAAGCCAGGGCAACTCATCCGGAACCCATCCTGGTGCTTGCCCATCGCAGCCATTTTAGTGGCCAGCTGAGCTGCTGATCCACAGGGGGAAACACCCACCGACTGGGGAGGGGGGGCGCGGAGGGTATGGCAGCCTCAGAGTTCTTCTAAGGGGGGGGAAGCGAGGCTGCTACTGAGGGAACCCGTTGCCACCTGCACCCAGCCCAGGACGCTGCGCTGTGGTCCCGAGGGGAGTCCGATGCGGACAAGGCACCCGCCCAGCTGCTTCAGCCAGGAGGCAGCAGCCTCTCTCCCTCCCTCCCTCGTTCCCTTGGGCAGCCAAATTCCAGCACGGAGCCACACCCTGCGGGCGTGCCCTTTCCTCGCGTGCAGAGTGCCAAAACTGAGCCCCGGCCAGCATTCCTCACAACAGTCCCAGTCCCTCGGGGCGGGTGGGCAAGAGGGCGGGCACCCCCGCTGCTGCTCCTCTTCAGCCTCAGACAAATATGGCACTGTACGTTTTCGGGGGGATGGCCAGAGGGCCTCGGGCGCGGCACAGGGACAAGAGAGGTCCTGTGTGCACTGGAGCGGGAGCAGCATGAACACCAGCTCCCCAGACTTGGGGGGGGGGGCGTGGGAGCCTCTGAAGCAAGGCTGGGCCAGTTCTTCCTCCTGCAAGGAGCCCTGAGGGGGAGCACCAGTGACTGAATGCCAGAGCGGGCCAGGAAAAGCAAGGCAAAGGGACGAACGCACCGCCCCGACACACAGCAGCCAGAAGGGCTCCTGGAGGCCTCCTCCTCAAGGGCCACAGATGCTCAGCAGCACCATCCCTAGCGCCCGGCGGCCCTTCCCACAGAGCCCCACTAGCGCCCAGCCCAGGAGGCCAATCCAAAAGGGCATGCCACAGCCATGGGTAAGAGAAAGCACACACGCACGCACATACACACACACACACACACACGCACACAGACCGTGAGGACCAACGTGGTCAGCAAAAAGCTGTCAAGGCGGGGTGGGATCATCCATCTCATCCCCAGCACCACCTGCAAAACAAAGCCTGAAGGCCAAGAGTAAAGGACTGAGGGGCAGAGGCGGGAGAGGGGTCTGTTCCAGGCCAAAAGCTCCTGGTGCTGGCTGGCAGCTACCCGCACAGGGAGCTTGCCCAAAAGAGGCTCACTGGCAACCAGCCTCCGGTGGTTCAAAGCCTCTGGACCAACCCTGGCCTTGTGGCCCCCCCTCACCAAACCAGAACGCCTTCTTCTTCTCCCTCTCTGAAAAGGGTGGATCTATGGCCTCGTGGCAGCAAACCAACCCCATCCCAAAAAACAAAAAAATATACCAGAAGGCACAAAGGGCTTGTGGGCCAGGCCCTGTAGGCAAATGGTCAGGTGCATCCAACCGCCTTGCCATCCTCCTCAGGCCACAGGAAAGCAACTGACCCAGCAGAGAAGGCCAGTCAGAGCTCCAGGTGCCTCTTGCACGCTGGTCACAGGGGGTGGCTGAGGGCCCCCTGCTTGGCTCCCTGGGCTCCCTGAGCAGACGGCCACTGACGTCCACCGGGCAAGATCACCCGGGAGAAGCAATGGCGTGGGATGGAAGAGAAGCCCTTCCCCCAGCCACCTCACCATTGCTGCCTCCACGATCGCCGCCTTGGGAGTGGGGTTCGCACCCAGCTGAGCAGAATCAACATGCAGCCCCCCTGCACCTCTGCTTCACTGCCCTCAGGCCAGAAAGACGTCTGGCCACTTGCTCAGAAGGAGACACCAACTGGGCACAGATCCCTCAACAGCCAGAATCCAGAATCCATAAGACTCGGCAGGGGGAGCAGGGCCAATTTAATCCCACTGAGAGGCAAGGGTGCCCACGCGCTATGAGCCCCCAAAGAAGCCTGTTACCTGCCCACTTCCAGATCCTGCCTCCCCACTTGTGGAAGCGAAACCGAGCAGGCCTGTTTGCCATACAGGGGGGGCAATGCCAGGACTGTCAAGGTGCCTCAGACCCCCCAGCCTCTAGCGGGGCTCCCACTTCCATCACCCCCGGGACGTGAAGCCTCAGCACAAAAGCGAGGAAGACTGAACCTGCCTCTTCAGGCGGGGAGACCCGTGGCAACAGGGTGGGCAGGGCACCGGGAGGACCCCTAGCCCACCCCGCAGGCACCCAGCACAAGATGCCAAGGTTCTGGGGCAACACTCAGCCTGCTGGGAGGTGGGGACCCCAACCCCCAAGTCTACCCCGGGAAGACACCAATAGTAACAGCCATGGCAGCACAGCCTGTGGAGTCGAAGGGCCACGGAGGGCCCCCCACAGCAACCAGCTAGAAGTCAAGAGAAAACCCAGAAAGCCAGCAAGTGGATTCAGGGCCCCACCTTGGGCAATCACAGCCCTCTCGAGAAGCAAGTGCAAACAGTGGCCCACACCCCCTTCTGCAAACAGCCGGCTGGCCCAGGTGCAGCTTCGGGGTGGCCCTCTGTGGGCCAGTGGGGGGGGGGCAGGGCAAGGGCATCAGCAGGAGGGCCTGTGGGGGAAGGACAGGGCAGGGGCCTCAGCAGGAGGTGGCCACCTCCAGAGGGCCACAAGAGAGCTGGTCTCCCCCTACACTGAAGAGAGCAAGGACAGCGGGAACCCTTTTTCTCACAGCCACCACACAGTCCCACAAAGGGTCAATATTTGCACAGGGCCACATCAACCTCCGCCCCGAGACCCCCACCGGGGTTCCGGCCAGTCACTGCCTGGTCTGGTGCCACAAGGAGGATGTGCCGGGAGCTGCCAATTTCCTTCTGCCACTGCGCACGCCCACGACGGTGAACCTCACTCACCTTCCGACGCCCACCCTCGGCAACCCAGTTTGGGAAGATCTTTCTGAGCAACTCCAGCAAAGCACTTCCAACCGATAGCCATCCCTCCGCTGTTAAAGTCCTCCAGAGGAGGGGAGACTCCACCCCAACCCATCCAGACAGCGGCGTATTACACTGCCAGACAGCTCTTACCCTCAGGGATGTTTTCCTGACATTTAGGAGAAATCTTGTTTCCTGAAGTTTGAAGCCATTGCTCTGTATCCCGCTCACCTGCCTACGTTAAACAAATTCAAGTCTCCAGGACCAAACGAACTACGTTTAAGGGGATTAAAAGAACAGAAGTAGTCTCGGAACCCCAGGCAACGATCTTTGAGAGATGTTGGAGAAAAAATCCTATAAGATTGGAGAGGGGCAAAAGTTGTCCACATCTCCAAAAAGGGGTAAAAACAGAACCCAAGTCAACTCGATAGCAATACCTAGTGGGCCACGCTGATACAAGCGTCTGTCCCTCCATCTCATCTTTGGAGCAGCAGCCACTGGCAATCCTCATCAGCCCTCCTCAGCACAAAACTGCTAACATTTTCCGGTTAAGCTAAACATCAAGCTTTCTGGAGACTGAATCCTGCTGAGTGTTTTTTTAAAGCAAAAATACAATTTTTTCTTTTTAAAAACATGCTGTTTCTTTCCAAATAAAGTGTGACTATTCTAAATAACCTTAACGTACCTAAAAATGAAAACCAAGCACACCACGGTTACTAACTCTGGATGCAGTCATGCTCTTTGAAGGGGAGGGGGCAGCACCTCCCCAGGTTGTCTGGAGCGCTGAAAAATTTATAAACTCTGTAGGACCCTTTCAAGACTTTCAGCTTGCGGACCGCAGCCTCATTGATCAAAAGGCAATGGCCCCTGCCTCTTGTTCCTACTGAGCAAAGAAAGGCAAATCTTGGGGGTGAGGGCACACTGCCCCCAGGAGTCCTTGGAGGCCTATGTCACCAGCCACAGCCCTTGAAAAACATTTTATATTTGCCCCCCACAATGCCCCCTACAAGTGATAGAAAGGCATTTTTGGCCTTATCGAGGCTATTTTAGGGCCAGGAAAGACCTTTGATCCAACAGGAAATGGCTTGGAGATTGATTTACCAGCTGCTTCCTGTTGGAAAAAGGCATCTGTTAGGCCTAAAATGGCTTGAGGTGGACCCTCAAGGGGGATCCTAACCTCTAAAGGCCCTACTGTGCCTCTCCAGGCCTCTGGGTCCGGCCGGCCATCTACGGGACTGTCCATCCCCCTCTAAGCCTTTCCGGGTGCTTGGCGGAGACCACCCTCTCCTCCCAGGGAAGTCCAGGGGAGGGTGCCAGGGATGGGCGGTTCCCTCCACGGGGTCTGGGTCTGCAGAACAGCCCCCTCGTCCCAGCCGGGGCCCCTTCCCACCCTCGCTCGCGCCGTTCCCCCTCTTTCGGTTATTATATTTGCTTATGCCAGTCTGCTGTTTCAGGCAGGCTCTGCTTTCTCCTCTGGGTTCTGGACTGAGCGACCCTTCTCGCGATCTCTTTCTGCTCTTTCATTCCACGATCCCACCCCAGGAGGCGCACAAAACAAGACGACTCGCAGAAACACAAATAACTGAAAAACGTACAAAAAGAGGCAATTAAACTAGTGCTACAGCTTCGGTAAAACCAGAACCAACAAAAACGTGAGCCTACCAACAAACAATTATCGCAAGGGCTGTGAGCACCGTGACATTTAAGCAGGCACCGAATTTGTTTTCCGCATCCTTTTAACTACCAGTCTTTTCAATCAGTTTTACAAGCTAAAAACCAGGATAAAACCGCAGACAAAACACCAGGGAAGGACAAAACAGCCTCTTGCTGCCCCCGGTTCTCCCCTCCTCCCCACCGGGGCCCTCCCCCTTCTGCTTCCGCTGAAAGCGCCTTTGGGGGCACCCCTGGCATCCCGGGGTGCCCCCGAGGGCGGGGGCACAGGCCTGGCTTCTCCCAAAATGACCCCCCTGCTCCCACCGAGCCTCAGGCGCCCTCCGCACCGGGGCGGCCATCCGCTCGCCCCCCCCCCGCCCAGCAACACGGCGGGCCCTTCGCCGGGGGGGGGGCATCCCGAGGCGGCGGATTCTGGCCTCCCGCCCGGCTACCGAAATCCGGCTCCCGGGGCCTCCCGGCCTCCCTCCCCCCCGCGCAACCCCCTCGTCCTCGCCCCCCCGCGCAGCCCCGCCGGGCGGACCGGCCCCAGGCGCGCCGCCGCCCCCCGAGCAAACGGCCCTCGCTCCGGAGGGGGGCCGCTCCACCGGCCGGGCGGGGCCGGGCGGGGCGGGGGGGATGCCGCACTCGTCCCGCCCGGGCGCGCTTCCACTTCCGGTGGGGCGGGCGGAGGGACCGGCCCAGCTCAGCCTCGCTGGCCGCCGGCTCGGACAATGCACGCGCGTCCCGCGGGAGCCCCTCCCTCCCCGGGACCCCAAACCAGAGGGACCAGCGCTCCACCTGCTGCAGGGGGGGAGAGCCAGGCGGCCCCCTCCCCGCCCCCTCCCCCCGGCTCCAAGAGCGTGGGCGGCGGCGGCGGCGGCGGCGGCGGCGGGGGGGGGTCTCCCTGCCTTGCTCTGCGAGGGAAGGGCGCTGGGGCGGGGGGCTTCCCGCCGAATGGGCTAACCTCCCCCTCCGCGGCCCGCCCCCCCTGCAGAGAAGCCGCTCTCGGCCGGCGAGCACGCGCAGCAGGAGCGGCCCCGGCCTGCCCCCGCCCCCCCGCCGCTGCGACTGCGAAAAGGAGGGGAGGACACGAGGGGAGGGGAGGGGGTGTGCGGGCGCCCCTCCTGCGGGGCAAGGGAGGGGCCCCCAACCCAGTGGAGACGCCCCGGCCGCCCCCCCTCCCGGCCACCGCGGCGCGGAAGCAACAGGAGCCGAAATGCCGCCGCCGCCGCCGCCCTTACCGGGAAAGAGGCGCACGATGCGGGGCTGAGCCGGGGGCGACTCCGAGGCCGCCGGGGGCAACGACGCGAGGAGGAGGACGACGACGAGGGCGGCGAAGCGGGAGGCGGCGGCCGGAGGGGGAGGAAGGTGTCGAGGCGGGAGGGGCGCCGTCCCCATCCCGTCGGACCCTGCGGGCGGGGATCCCAGTCCGCCGACGGCCGCGGCGACGTCTCCGTCTCCTCGGTCCGCGTCTCTCCCGCCTCCGCCCGCGAGGAGCGAAGCCCCGCCCACGGCCAGGTGGGGCTGTGACGTCACCTTCCCGCACTCGCTCGCCCCGCCCCTGCGCAGGTAGCGTCGCCCGCCCCTCCCCCGCCGGGAGGGAGGGGCCGCCCGAGCGGAGTTGGGCCGACTCACCGCGCCCCAGACACGCGCCCGCTCCTGCGTACGCGCAGGCAGACACACTTGTTGCCCGAGGGGAGGGGGAGAGGGGCGGGGACGCGCCCGGGCGCAAGGTGTCGAGCGCGCTGGGCCGGGGCCGCGCAGGACAAGCGGCTCCTCCTGGGCGGGGTCTGGATCTCCCCTGGGGGGCTTCCTCCTCCCCCACCCTCCGCTGGGGAGGCTGCCGTGTTTGCGTCCCGCTCGGCTGCAGCCTGGGGAAACACCGGCGTCCCAAGTGCAGGCGCCTCGGGGCAGGGGCTGTAGGGGCCGGGGGTCTCGCAGAGGCTGCCCGCTTTCCGCGGGAGGATCTGGTGGGAGCGGGCCGCCGCACGCGCCCCCCCGGAAGTCCCCGCGCGGGGCGATACGCTGCTAGGGGCTGCTGCTGCGCGCCCCGCTGGCGGAGGAGCCGCGTCCGTCGGGCTGATCTCATCTGCCGGGGCGGGACAAATGTTAAGCAGCTCCCGGTGGTCCTCCTCCTCCTCCTCCTGCGCCCACCCCGCCCCGCGGAAGGGGAGAATGTAGGTCAGCGGCGGAGGAAAGGCGCTGCTGCTGGGCGACGCGCGGCGGATTAGAGCCAGCGCTGGAGGGCGAGGGGGCGGCAGACGCCCCCCTCCGAGAAGCGGGGTTAGGCTAGGGGTGCGTTTCGGATCCGGAGGAGCCGGCGCGCGTCCTGAAGGCGCCTCTTCCGCAGTGGAGGGTCTGGAGGGGCCGCTCTTGTCTCGCCTCGGGGTCCCCAAGTTCCCCGAGGCGGCGGCGCGACGTCTCCAGTCCCCTTGCCCACGTTGCTGGAGGTGGTGGCAGCCCAGGGGCCCAAAGCGAGGGCTGCGGGCGGTCCAGGCGCCCCAGGAAATGGCTGGGGTGGCCGCCTTGGAAGGCTGGATCGTGCGGGCGTTGGGGCCTCTTGGCCGCGGGGTCTTCTGAGGTTCTGTCGTGGTCGCCCTCGTTTTAGCACCTCCCTGAAATCTCTGGGCGGGAGGTGCCGCAGGCCGCTCAGAGGGGCTGGCAGGAGGGCCGGCATCAGTCTGGACTCGGTGCTGACAAGGCGGGGGGGGGCTCCTCTGTTCGGAGGAGGGAAGTGCAGCCTTTTGCGGAAGGGCTCCCGGAATCGGCAGTGGCGGGGGGGGCCAGTGCTGGGTGCAGCTCTATGGTCGGGGCCCCTGGGCCCTCTGTGGCAGGGGAGCGCCCTTTGTCAGCTAGGCCGACGCCAGAGTCAGGCTGCAGCTATCCGCCTCGCCTGCACAGGTAGCCCAGAATGCAGTGGCCACGCTGCGGACTGGGGTAGTCCGGGAGTCGATGCCCTCCGGGCTGAAAGCCCTTCCCGTCCTTGCCCAGCACAGATCGACATGCTGGCCTTGCTTCCAAAGACGGCACCTGCCCATCCTTGCCCTTGTCAAGAGACTGGGAGAGACTTCTCGGTGGTGGCTCCCTCCTTTTGCGGACGCCCTGCCCCAGAGAGGCCCGTCTGGTGCCAAGAAAGATGCCTGCCCGATGAAGATTTTTGTCCCCCCAGCCTTCACCAAGCGTTTAGCGGGTGCGATGGCTTTATGTTGCCTTGGTTGTGTGAACTGATCTGTTGAAAAGCGATGCAGGCACCTTTTAGGTAAGGTATCGAGAGCACGGAAAGGCAGAATGGGACCTGCTCTTTCCCAGAAGGGAAGAGCCTTTCTCTGGATGCCTGCTTAACCAGGACACAAAATGGCACCCTGTGGTGGTTAGGGAGGACCATTCCCTTTTGACAAGCCACGCAAAGGCATGGGAGAGGCCAGCCCCGTCTTTGGCATTTGGGCCAGCCTAAGGGAGGGGAGGCGGATGAGGAACACCTTGACAAACCACACCCACCCCACCCCACTCACCTGGCCTTAGCCAGGACTGGGAAATTGTAGCACACGCGACCCTCCCTGGACTGGGTGGCCGTGCAAGGTTCGAAGTGCGAGATGCTGGGAGGCAAGAATGAAGCCAGTTCTGCCCTTTGAGGACGCAGTTTATTAAGCGAAGCGGCAAAAAGAAAAACGAAAAGCGCACGAGCATACATACACTCTGACACTGTCGGAAAGGCAAGGCAGGCAACGGAGCAGGGTTCTCTTTGTCTCAACAGATTATACAGGCTTTTCGTATGCGAGTGGCAAAACAGGCTGCCGATCCATCAACCCACCGTGCAGAAATGGGCAGAGGGGGGCTATCCCACCTCAGGCGCCAATTCCTGAGACACCCGTAGGCCAGGTGCACGATAGGCTCGTGGCCAAATCTCATTACCTGCCCGAAGCAGCAGCGGAGGGTCTCTAATCAGGCTTTGCTCTCCCCTCACCGTACCGGATAGCGCAGGGAGTGAAGCACCCGTCGTTAACATGCCTTGGGCGTTCTCACAGGACTGCAGCATACAGAGCAGCCTGACTTAGCAACGCAACAGCACGAACCCACAAATACGTTCGTTAGTGTGAAAGCAGGCTGAACTGAAATGTGTGAGCGTGCGACACGGGGCCCACCCAGAAGGCCTCGGGCCCAACAGAAATGAGCACGGGGGGGGCGCGTCCGTGTCCTTCAGGATCCACCCTCTCTGTGTCCAAAGCTGCATCTCCCCATGTGCTTCTTTGCCCCATAGCTGTCCTGGGGGGATCCGGCAGGCAGCCGGGCCGGGGCAGCAGAGTGGAATAAAGGTGGCGGGGCACCAACCGACCCCCTCCATGGGGCTCACTAGCTAGGCCACTGTGTTCTCATCTGGGAAGGGGTGACGGCAGCAGAGGCCTGGATCTCTTGTGGGGAGGGCACCCGGGTCCAGTGGCTGGGGTGGGTGATGGCGGTAGTAGTGCCGTCGGCGGGGGCTGGGTGGCCGTTTGCTGGGGGTTCCCGCACGGCAGAACGGGGTTGGATTCAACGGCCCTGGTGGTCTCTTCAACTCCAGGATTCTATGGCCCCAGAGGCCCCCCTGCACCTTGCCACCTCTGCCGCTGCTACCCTAGCGGCTCCTTGGAGGCGGGCATCCCGCCTGATGCCCCCCCCCCCGTGGAGGGATACATGGCTGCCCGGGAACCGGGGATGTGCTCGGCTTCCCCCTCCCCAAATCTCTCTCCTGCTCCGGGGAGACCCCCTCCCAGCGCTTGCCTTCCGCTCTTTCTAATGGGGAGCGACCCCCACCCCAGTCTGGGAGGGCCCAGCGGGACCGCGGGAGCGGGACCCCTCCCCAGCCCCTCCCTCCCCTCCCTGCCAGCCGGCCGTGGGAGCGGCTGCCTCGATCCCCTCATTCCCCGCTCCCCAGGCAGCAGGGACGAGGGAGGCCCCCTGGTGGGCCCCCAAGCTCCCCCGCTTTCCTGGGCACGCAGGGGGAGGGATGGGGGGAAGCTCCTCCCGGCTTCTGGCCTAGGCGACTGCGAGGCGGGCCCGGCTGGCTGCAGAGGAAGGGCCGGGAGGGCTGGGGAGCCTCCGCGCTGTGTAGGCTGAGACCAGGCCGGGGCCTCGCCTGGGCGCGCTCCCTCAGAGGCCTGGCTGGGACTCACCCGGGGGCCGGCTGACGCCCCCCCGCGCTCCTCCGCAGCCCAGCCGGGGGCTTCCCCGGGAGGGCCCCCCCCAGCTGGCAGTAGGGAGCCCTGGGTGGGTGCAGAGGGGCTGGGGCTCGGGGGGGGGCACCAGGCCCACACTGCCCGCCTCTTGCCTTGACGAGTTTCCCTCGGTTTTGTGGCTGGAGAGCGGGGGGGGGAGCCCTTCTTCTCCATAGCAAGACCCCGCCACCCTGCCAGGCTGCAGCTTCCCTCTGTAAATCTGGCCGGAATCCAGGATGGGCAAAAGGCCTGCTGCGGCCCTCGGGTGGGGGAGTCCTGAGGCACCCGTGGTGGCTGTGGGGGGGGGAGGGAGGGCAGGCCAACGGAGAGGTGCCCCTTGAGGAGAGGGGGGCTTGCCCCTGAGCCCCTTTGCAGGGGGGGCACGTGCGCGGGAGCTGCCTCACCTCGGCCCCCCGGTCTGTGCTTGCCTCCTAGGTCTGTGGCGGTGTTGGGTCTTCCCTCCGTGGGAGCACCAGGTAGCCCCCTCGTCTGAGACCCTCTGATTCGCATACGGTGGAGAAAGGAGGCTGGAGCCCAGGTAAAAGAGAGCGAGCGCCGGGCCTCTAAGACCCCGCTTGGGAAATATGCCCCGCACAGCTGCTGCGTCTGGGGAGGGGGCACAGATGGCCCCAGTGCACCTCCAGGAATGGCATGGCCGGCCCTTGTTCTCTGGATGGTGCAGTGGAGCAATCTGTGTCACGCAGGCAGCACTGGGGGCTGCTTGAGCGTGTTTTCGGCCACAGATCTTCCACAACGTCGGGGGTCACGCCACACTGGGGGGCAGCTGTGGCCTTTCCTGTTGTGCTGCTTTGCTTCTCCTGTTAAGGGCACGGCAGACACAGAGGGGCCTGCCACTGGCTGCCCCCTCCCTTCATAGAATCATACAATCACAGAGTTGTAAGAGACCCCAGGGGCCATCCAGTCCAACCCCCTTCAGCCATGCAGGAACACCCATCAAAGCACTCCCAACAGATGGCCATCCAGCCTTTGCTTAAAAATTTCCAAAGAAGGAAGAGATTCCACCACACTCCATGGAGGCAGCAGCAGATTCCTCTGCCGGACAGCTCTGGCCATCAGGAAGTTCTTCCTGAGGTTCAGGTGGAATCCTCTTTCCTGCAGTTTGAATCTATTGCTCCTTGTCCTAGTCTCTGGAGTGGCGGAAAACAAGCTCACTCCCTTCTCAGCATGACATCACTTCAAATATTTAAACACAGCCATCATGTTCCCTTTTAACCTCCTCTTCTACAGACTAAACATACCCAGCTCCCTAAGCCTTTCCTCATGGGACTTCATGGCTTCCAGACCCTTCACCATTTTGGTCGCCCTCCTCTGGACACGTTCCACTTGTCGATATCCTTCTTGAATTGAGGTACCCAGAACTGGACACAATATTCCAAATGAGGCCTAACCAATGCAGAATAGAGTGGTACCATTACTTCCTTCAATCTACACACCATACTCCTATTGATGCAACCAAGAATCGCATTGGCTTTCTTGGCTGCTGCATCACACTGCTGACTCATGTTCAGCCTGTGATCTACCAAAACTCGTAGACCTCTTCCGCACGTACTACTATCCAGCCACGTGTCCCCCACTCTATATTTGTGCCTTCTATTTTTTCTGCCTAAGTGCAGGACCTTACATTTCTCTCTGTTGAAATTCATTTTGTTAGCTTTGGCCCAGCTCTCCAATCTGTCAAAGTCGTTTTCAAATTTGATCCTGTCCTCTGGTGTATTAGCAACCCCTGCCAATTTGGTATCATCTGCAAATTTGATCAGCCTGCCCTCCGCTCCTTGATCCAAGTCATTGATGAAGATGTTGAATAGCTCTGGGCCCAGGACAGAACCCTGTGGCACCCCACCAGTCACTTCTCTCCAGGAAGAAAAGCAGCCATTGGTGATCACCCTTTGGGTGCGGTCGGTCAATCAGTTACAAATCCAACTAACAGTAGCCCGATCCAGCCCACATTTTATTAGGTTCTTTTTCGGTTCCTTGAGATCTGACTCTGTTTCCTAGCAGGTACAAAATGATTGCGTACAAAATGCCTCAGTGGCTTTCTTTCGCTTGTCAGTAGCTGTCTGTCTCTCACCACTCTTGTTAATTGCCTTCCGGGTTGCAGCGCCAGCAACCGGCTTCAAAGAGCTCCACGTGCCTCATTACTAATGAGGGCGTTCCCCCTCCTGCCCGAGGGCATTCCCTCCTGGAAGTCATCAGACAGCCCAGCCCTGTACAGCTCCCCTGTCTTTTTCTTCCTAACGGTTTTCTGGAAGCCAGAAAGGCTTGTACCCAGAGGATGTGCTGTCGCCTGGGCAGAATCTGGTGAACGTGGCCGGGCAACAGTGTGGCCAAAGCCTTGTCTGAAAAGACCGCGACTCCTGCTGGTCATCTAGCGAGGCTTTCTGGACCTGATGCACTTTGTCCCACCCTGATCCCCTGGCCCAGTCTCTCTCCTGCTCTTGGGCCTCCTCCGCGCTTGGGCAGCAAACCCCAAGGAATCCCAGGGGCAGCTGCCGTGGCTGCAGAGAGTCCCAGGCTAGATGGACGGCAGCGACCTGGCTCTGTGTATGCGAGGCGGCTTCAAGTGTTCCTTTTCAGCCACGCACAAGCGGGCGTCCTGCGTTCAGGATGCCAGCCATCCTGTGGCCCCACCACGGCATTGCCCCCACCCATAACGAAGGGGGGGGCACAAGAGGTCCCTGCGCTCAGGTCCACCCTGGGAGTTCAGTCCTGAGGCATCAGAGCCCCCTCTCCATCGCTCTCTGCCAGGCTCTGAAGGGACACCTGGCTGCTGCTCTCCTCTGGGCCAGCGGGAGCTTTCTCTCAGCCTCCTGGATGCACTGAGGCAGAGCCTGATGGGGAAGTCCTGCTGGCCCAGTGGATTGCAGCGGGAGGGGGAGCGGGCAGAAGGGAGGAGGAAGAATTGGTTTGCTCCAGGGCACTCAGACCAGAGGGAGAAAGGCCACCTGGGCAGCTGCCAACTCTCTCCCATTTTAATGAAGCCACTTACAGTGAGCCTGATCCCACCGCCCCCACCTGCGGTTTCACTCTCAATCTCTCTCTCTCTCTCTCTCTCATTCTCTGACTCTTCCCACCTTACTCCTCCCTCGCCCCCCCCCCACCAGGCCACTCTTGGCAGTCCTCCAGGTGGGTCTGGGTGCTCCCTTCCCCTCCCAGGACTGGACCTAGAGAATCACAGACTCTGTGGCTGGAGGAGCCAGGGTCACTTGGTCAGCTCTTCTCTTCCAGTTTCACTAAACAAACCAGCCTGTCATCCCATTTCCCATTTCTGCGCTTGCAGTGCCCCCCCCCCGGTTTTTCTGACTGTGTTTGTGGAGGGAGGGAGAAGAGTCCCACTTCAGCTCACGCCAGGCAATTGTGGAGTGCCAAGGGGCTAAGCGGCTGCATGTCTGTGCGTGTCAGTTGCTTCTGAGCCCCTGCCTGCTGCAGGCACACAGCCAGCCAGAGATTCCCCTCAAGCTGGGTGGTGAACTGGCTGAGCCAGACGCCTTGAGCACAACAAAACCGAGTGATGGTGGCCACTGTGTGATCCTTGACATACATACTAGGTCCTTCTGCCTCCCTGTCAGCTGGCCGGCCAGCCAGCCGTGGGGCCCACTCACTCCACTCCGTGGCCTAGAAATGGTATCTTTACCCAGCAGTTCTGCTCTGGCTTGTCTGATACTTTTAGGGGATGGGTTTAGGCTGCCTCACAGGGGCCTCCGCACGGGGAGTGGTACGTGGAAGGCCCCCGTGCCTCCTGGGTGTCGCAGCCATGGGCAGTCTCCACTGTCGGAGGCCACTTGACTCCAAATCCAGCTGGTTGGGGCTACGAGTGAAGAGGGGAGAAGGGGCTTCCCACTGGGACACCCAGTGGGCTACTGGAGGGAAGCCCATTTGGACTGTCCCAGATTCAGAGCATGGCCCCTGTTTGCCCACCCCCAGCTACTAGGCCACACTGGCCTAGTTATCACAAGACAGAGGAGGGTAGTTTTCTTGACTGTTAGGAACTGATCCTTCCATGCAGAAGCACACTGTGACCAAGGCAGGGAGTCAGAGAAGTTGGGGTTGGGCTCTTCCTGAAGTCCCTCCTGATGTTCCCTCCACGGAGCAGAGAATTCCTGGGTTGCAGAGCTCATTCTTGCTTCTCTTCACTTGCCTTAGCAATTCCCCACACTTGCCTCTGCCGAGTCGGAAGAGGTCGCAAGGGCCATCTAGCCCAGCCTGAGTCTGCCACACGGGAGCACACAGCGGCACTTCTGACAGTTGCCTTATGTGGGACTGTCGGGGTTCCCCTAGTGGTCCCCACGTAGGGCTCCAGTTCCCTAGGCCCAGTGGGCAGGGAGCACAGCCTTCCCTCCCTCCCTCCACAGGCGGCCCCATCTTCCTTTTCGCAATGAGCTCAGGGACCAGACGCACTGCGAATGCCGAAGCCGCTGCCACTGCCATCGGTGGCAGGCCTGCCACCCGTTCCCAGCCACCAACGGCACCGCCACGGATCCTGGTGGTGGACGCCTGGCCCCCTCGTTGGGCTGAGACCTGCCCCAACCTCTGCCAAGCCCTGGAGCACGTCTTCTGCCTGGCCTGCAGCCTGGGGGGGCCTCCCCGCATCCCCCTCTTCAGCCTCTACGTGGCCCAGAACCAGCAGGAGTGCCTCCTGCCCTTTGTGGTGAGTGGGGCGAATGGCGGGGCGGGGTGTCCTGTTTGGGGAAGGCATGGGGGGTGAGGGTACCTCTGCTGGCCCTCCTGGTGGAGCCTAGGCGCTTGCTCCCTAGAGTATCACCTCTGCACACGTGGGCCTCCAGATCAGAGCACCCCCTCTTGGTATTTGTTTCTTCCAACCGGATGGAAGGACCGTGCCAGGGCTGGGGGCTTTTGGGGGACAGGGTCACTCAGAACAAAGCCCTGGCAGGGAAAGCACTTTTCGTTGGGTGATTTCATGTGCCGTGGCTTAGCGACACTGGGTCTCCAGAGGGCCAGTTCTGGCCTCCGGCCTGTGGCAGCAGGACCTTAGGGAAGACCCTTGGGGGCACTGCCCACTCTGGCCTCTTCTCGGCCCCTCCTGCGGTGGCAGAAGCCGGAAGAGCTGGGTGTGCTGTTGGGGGGTGCAGCTCAGCTGCCTTTGGACCTTGGGCAGGGCACCCAAACAAATACGGTTGCCTCCCCTGGCTGCCTGCCGGTCAGTCTCAACAGCCTGGACAGAGAGCCTCTTGCTGGCCTGGCCCCTCCGGGCCGGGAGAGGGGGTTCAGCCGTTTGGCCCTTCCCCCGGATGCTTTTGCCCCAGGCGCAGCCCCGTGGACACCGGTTCCCTGGCAGACTGCAGCCCTTCCTTCAGCTCCTACCCAGGGCCTGGCTGCCGGGTTCCTCCCCTCCCTTCTGTGGACAAGCGGTGCTGCCCCTGCTGGTGGTGGGTGCACACATGCCTGGTCACTGTGGGAAGGGGAGGGTGGGTCGGAGAGGCCTCATTTTGGGCCCTTTTGGCTCCAGAGCCCTTCCTGGGTCTTGCTCCCCTTTTCATCCTCCTCGACCTGGCCTTGTTCCCTCTCTGCTGTCCACTCCCTCTGGCCGAGGGGTCTTTCCCCGAGGGGCCATGGAGCAGAAGCCAGGGGGCCCGGTTCCCCGTGGCAGCAGCAGCTGCTCCTTTCCTCCTCCTCTTCCTCCTCCTGGTTGCCTGGAGACCAGAGACAAGGGTGAGAGGGGGAAGGATGCCACGGGAAGGACGGAGTTCCGGAAGCATCGTGGGGTGGGAGAGAGGGCCTGGTGGTCCTACTCTGATAGATATTTTGGGGTGCTGCAGTTCAGCAGCCTGAAGAGTGGGGGTGGGTGGATTCTGGGGGGGCTCTGGTTCTCTGAATATGTTGGGTGAGTCGGCAGTGCCTCTGCTTCAGGGCTGGGAGAATGTTTTCTTTGCTTCCTCACCTCTTTCCTTTCTTCCTGCACCCACAGTTCCACCGCCCCAAGTGCAACACTCCCCGATATCCCATGGTTGCCCTGGAATTCTTCTGGCTCCCCTCCCCTCGGCTAGCTCACTCCCATCAAAGGAAAGCAGCCCCGTTGGTCTCCCCGCCCCATGAGCTGCACCCGGGGGAGGATACCTGCTCTGTAGGACCCCCACTTTTGCCTTTCCCCACGTCAGGGTGCAGTGCCCAGGGCGGGTGGGTGCAGTCGGGCGTTAATGGCAGGGCTAGCCCAACGCTCAGGCAGCTGCATAAGGCAGCAGGTTTGAGTGGTCACCATAAATAGTTTGGTCGTTGGCTGTTCTTCTTTTTTGAGGGCTAGGGATGGGAGGGTGGGTCTGGGGGCTTTTGTCCTGTCTGCCTGAGCCAGAAGATGACTGAGCTGGCCATTCGCTACTCTCCCTCAGGCAGCAGAGTATCTCTGGCTGGCCCTGATCCACGGCACGCCCAAGGAGAGCCAGACTTGGGCGTCTGCTCAGGTTCCACTTCACCTGAACTGCCGTAAGCTGTTCCCAAAAGCCCGCGGCTGGGTGTGTGCCTCGGCCTTCCGCCAACCCTGGTCTGAGCTCCTCTCCCTCCCTGCCTCTGCAGCCGGTGAAGGGAGGCTTTGCCCGGCTCCAGAGTTGCTTCGCGGAGCTGCGAGCTGTGCCGGCGGAGGGGGTGTTCCACCACAGGGAGGACGCTGTGGTCCGGGCAGTGCAGGATGGGCTCCTGCAGTTCAAGCAGTACACTGGGCGAGGGATGGCTGGTGCCCCCCTCAGCAGCCGCGCCATTGAGGTAAGGAGGGGCACGTGAGGTGGGGGGCTCTTCTGAGGACTACCTCCAATCCCAGGAGCAGGCAGCAGGGCTGGGAGCAGGTAGTGGCTCACGTATGTGTATGCATGCACACACACACGCAGGGGCAGAGCCCTTGCCCTTCTGGAGCCCATCTGAGGATTCAGGGTGCCACCTGGGAAGCCAAGGGGACCCCACTTTCTCTAGACAGTATGCGGCCCTTCTCCGGAGCCCCTCAGCCTCCCTGCTCGCAGCCTGCCAGCACAATGGGGCTTTCAGAAGCTCTCCTCCTTGGGCCTCGGCATGACAGTGGGCACCTGCCACATCTCGCATGCCTCATTTTTGGTGAGCTGGACAAACCCTCAGTGCCCAGCCAGCTAGAGCGTTACGAAGGGCAGGAGCGGGGTGTCCAGAAAACAGCCGGGGTGCTCCCAGTGCTTCTGAATCAGGTGGAGTGACAGCCTCCTGCCTTCTGGCCTCAAGAGTTGGGCTTGGGGGGAGGCAGCGCACACACACACGCCAGGTTGTCCATTTGGGCCGAGGCTATCAGGCTGAGAGGCCCCGAGATGGGCTCATCGGCAGGCATTTGTACCTACTTGTTTACCTTGTGTTTGCTGTTTCCAACCAGAGGTCTGGGGTGTCCCGAGCTCAGGGCTTTTGGAGGCGGCCCAGCTTGCAAGTATGCGGATTGACACTAAAGTCACATCTGCTGAAACTCTGCTCTTTCATGCACTTGTTAAAAAGCTGCAAAACTGCTTTGCTGTTTTTGTGCAGCCACAGAGAGAATGCTTGCTGGAGGGATTCAAGGGATTCCTGCCTGAGGATAGATCTGAACCTGGCTCTCCCCACTGGCAGCCTGGGCCTCTGTCCACTCTGTCACAGCAGAAGGAGGGCAGGACCCACCAGGAAGGCCAGGGGATGCCCCCCTAGCATGCCAAAGTGAAAGGGGGCTGGCACCTGATCAACGCCCCCACCCTCTTGGCGTCTGCCTGGCACAGGGGGATGCCAGGCCAGGCTAGGCTGGCTAGTGTTGCCAGCCGGGGGGGGGCACACTGGAGGGCCTCTTTTTCTCTTACAGATTACCGTTCTGACCACCCGGCACAGCACCGAGGTGGCCCAGCGCCTGGAAGCCGGGCTACAGGGCGTCGACTTGGTCAGCCTGCGCCAGCTGCAGGTCACCGAGATCACCCGGGGGGAATTGCAGGAGGAGGAGCCCTGGCCAGAGGCCAGTGAAGGTGATGGGAACAGCGCCTTGCGGGAGGGTGAGTGTGCCAACCGGGTGACGGAGCTCGTGGTACAGGGTGACCTGATGCCTTTGCTTGCTTGCTGGCTCCTTCCACGAAACGCGTTGCTATCCAGTTCTTTCCAGAAGACTTACTCGGAAGCAAGGGATCCCAGCAACAGTTGTTTGGGGCGGGGGGTGACCCCTCAGGGTTCCAGTTGCTTCCTGGTCACTTCAGGGCCCGCCTTGCCTGCTAAATTCTGGTGAAGTCCCCATTAATTCCCCATGCAGGAACAGAGCCTCAGTTCGTGGTCTCGCCTGGTGCTGGCACTGCAAGATTTAAACATACTTTTTAAAAAAAGCAGTGGGGGAGGGAGCCGGTAATTAATTCAGGAGCAGCCACTTTTCCTCCCCCACCCGTGCCTGGAGCAGAACAAAGGTGGCAGAGACCGGCCCGCAGCGTACTTTGGGAGCGGCACCCAGTTTACGAGGGACCCAGGGCGGTCCCAGGAGCATGTGCACGTGGGCGTGTGTATGCGCCCCTTTCCCTTGCTGACCACCTGCTGTGGGGGGGGCGGGCGGGCACGTGGGAGGGGTTGTCGGTCCTCTGCCACCTTCGCCCCAGATGGAACGAAAGCGGGCAGGGGGCGGGGGTCCAGCCCTGTGCAGATTCAGGCCTGTTGGAGGAAGGGTTGCCTAGGCGTGGTTGGCGCCACCTGCTGGACAGAGGAGCCGTTGCTGGCGCGCCTTCTCCTTGCCCTCCCAGGGTGCCCTGGGCCGCTTCAGCCAGGACAGATGGCTGCCCCCGCCTCCCCTAATCCGGAGCCCCAAGCTGCGAGGGCAGGGTTTCCTCCAGCACCCGATGCCTCCCCACTTGGCCTGGATTAGCCCCCTTCCTGCGCTGTGACTGGTGCCCTCTCCTGTTGCTAGCCAGCTGGGCCCGCAAGGCTGCTTCCTTCCCCTCCCCCCCCCCCGCCCGGCTTTAATCTGAGAGGTTTAGGAGAACTCAATCCTCACTGATAGGCAGACTGCGGGTGGCTGAGACGATGCCCACCCAGGGCTCCCCCTCCCTGCTTCCGCAGCGGAGGCACAGATGGGTCTTTTTCCTCCCGCAACCCCGCCGGCAGGGATGGCTGCTGGAGCTGCCGCCCCCCTGTTTGGCACAGAGGTGGACCTCCAGACGGTGGAGAATGACGTGGTGGCTCTGGAGGGCTTCTTCAAGACCTGGCTGCTTGGCCACAGCACGGACCGGGAGCACCTTCATCTCCTCCTGCCCGCAGGACCCCCCGGCCTTTCTGCCGGCCGACGGGGCGGCCTGGGTAACTGTCCTTCCCCTTGGCTCTCAGACGGGGGCCCTGCACGCCCACCGGCAGCTTTCTGGGGGTTCCCTGCCCAGCTGGGTCTCCTGGAAGTCTGCTGGGAGCGTGCGTCCAGGGAACATCTGCTGCCACCTGCCAGATCTTTTAAAACCCAGCACAGAGGCCCCCCCCCCCGTTGTGTATGGGGGGAGGATGCGGGCCTCTCGCCTGGCTGCAGCCATGTCCTCCAGTGGGGAGGGGACGGGGCACAGGCCCTCTGGGGAGCCAGGCTTATGGGAAGGGGCTGGGGGCAAGGGGCCTCCCTCTTCTGCCCCCCTGGAGGGAGGTGCCACAGGCGCTGCTGGCTGGCCCTTCTCCCCTTGGCATTCAAGCTGGCAGCCCAGTCTCTCCTGGTTCCCTCCACCAGTCCAAACAGCCCCGTCCTCAGCCAGAACCGCCTCTCCTCCAGCCTGCCTGAAGTGCGATCTCCAGGAGAGGCTTCTCAGCCCAGCCCTGCTTCCTCCCTTGGGTGCCGGAGACAACAGGGCAAGGGCCAACGATGCTACTGCGGGCTTCTTCTGGATGGCGCCCAACCTAGGCCTGGCACCGCACCGGCTCAGGGTCCTCAGGTACCTCTCTGGGAGGGAGGGAGGGAGGGAGGGAGGGAGGGAGGGAAGAGACCCCCCACCCCCCGTGTCCCACCTGAGCCATAGGGCTTGGGAAGAGGCACCTTGCCCATCCTTGGACTCTGCGGGCATCTTTCTGGGCACATGTAGAAAGGAGCCAAGTCTGGGGGGCCATGGGGGGACAGCCAGCATAAGGGGAGAGAAGGACAGGGGAAGTCCCTGCGCCCCCAGGACTCAGGCCAGAGGGACGCGGGCTGGCAGGGTTGCACTGCCCTGTGCGGGGATGAGACCCCCCCCCCAGGTACCAGGAGGCCCTTTTGCACAGGGGGAGCCCAAGGGCCACATAAGGGAACCTCACCAAGGCAGCAGCGGCAGCTATGGAGGGGGCCTGGGGGGTTGCTGCCAATCAGACTGCGGGCGCCTAGTTGGCTGCAGCAGCAGACAAAACGGGGCCCCAAGGAGTGTGATGCCCCCCTCCCCAGTTGCTGCTAGTTTCCTTGTGCCAGCAGAGCGCTGAAAGCAGAGGGGGTGTGTGCCTCCGTTTTCTTCGGGCTCCCCCTGATCGTCCGGCCCACAAGCTGCTGGCAACTGAACTGGGATGAGCTGGAAGCCAACCAGCACCGCTTCCAGGCTCTCTGTCATGGACTGCGGGTAAGTCCCTGGTCCCCTGGGCCCACTGGGGGGCACAGGGAGTCCAGCCCGGGTGGGATGGGCGGCCCGGCAGGAAGGCTGCCCCATCCACAGTTCTCTTCAGAGAGAAGCAAAGGTCGGAAGCCTTTTCAGAGCTGCTGTTGGGGCATCGTTTCTTCCTCTCCACAGCCCCCTATCTGCCCCATTTCTCTTCCAGAACCAGGAGTTGCTCCTTCTGGCCCAGTATGAACCCCAGGAGGAGCCCAGCCCCCACAGGGAGCCCCCAGCCACTGTTCCAGTCGCTTCCCACTGGGTCCTTCTGCCCGCGGCCTCCTGCTCCTCGCTCCTTCTTCGCTCTGTGGCCCCCCGAGAGCTTCTCCTGCCTGGCACCTTCCACACACCCCCCGTGGACCCTCCGGAGGCAGCGCTCAGGGAAATGAAGGCAAGTGAGACTGGCAGGCACTGCCGGACACACAGCAGGCAGAGCACAGGGGGGCTGCTCCTGGGCCAGCTTTTCCAACACACACGTACATGTTTTGGCCTGGCCGAAGCCCCCCAAGCGGCCCATGGTGCATGCCACAGGAGAGCCACAGAACAAGAAGGGCCTTGGGGCCACTGCAGTCCACTGGCAAGAGGCAGGTTGAGAGCAGATCACTGTGCCTCCTTCTCTGCGAGGGATGTGGGGTTGTGTCCCCTGCTGCTGCTGCCCTGGAGTGTCCCAAGATCCTTGCACTGACAAAGAGGGAGGGAAGTTGCCCCATTCAGGCCGGGGGTGGGGGCTGCCCTCTTGCCTGAAGGGAGGTTTCTGCCCTGGGCTTTGAGAAAGGGAGACCAAATTAAGCCACCCTCCCTGCTCCCCTCCAGAGCATCCTGGAGGGTCTCGAAGTGGAGCCGGCCTTTGACCCCCTGTGCCTGGGCACCCGCATCTACGGGGCGCTGCAGACCAGCCTAGCACAGCCCCTCGTCCCCCGCCCACCTCTGCGCCCAGCCGAGCGACACCTGCCCCGCCAGGTAGGATGGCCCCTGGCCTGAAGACAGTCTCTGGCACGGGGAGGGAGAGCAGAGGGAGGGGACGCATTGGCAGCCAGGGAGCCAAGCAGGACAGATGGGGGCCATCAGGAGCTCCCCTCCCTCACTGTAGTGACTCTGGCCTTTTCTCTCCGCTCCTGCCCACAGCAAGCCGGCCAGCGGCACGCCAACAGGGCCCGGGCCACGGTGGCCCCCCTGCGACTGAATCCGACCTCCGGTGCCAACCGGGTGGCCCTCTCCCTGTTCTCCAGTGAAGAGGAAGAGTTCCCAGATGCCCCGTAGGCACAGGAAAGGCAGCCAAGACCAGGACCCCCCCCTTCACACACAAGCCCCTGAGCTCCTCGCAAGGTGTGCTCCTGGGCCATCGCCTAGATTCCAGCATGGGGGCCTGCGGGGGGGGGGGCTGCACAGGGGCCTCCCTTAGACCCCCCTCTTCCCAGACCCAGCCATACCGTGGCCACAGGGGCAGAAACCTCTTGGCCACAGCAGCCTCCCTCGCTCCCCCGCCCATTTCTCTCTCAGCCTCTTTCTTTCACACACACACACGCAGTCTGCGCGATTGCAAAATCCCAGAGCGGAAACGCAGCCAGCTTTACTTCCTCGTAGGCTGGCACTGGGGGCAGGGGCAGTTGTGCTCTGCTCCTCTCCTCTGAGCAGCTGCTTTCTTCCCTGGATTGATCTTGGTGGGGCCACAGCAGGGAGGGGGTCATCTCTGCAGGAAGTGCTGGCAGGCAAGCATTGTGGGAGGCGCATTTGCTGGGGGGGGGGAGACGGTCAGTTCTCTCGCAGTTCAGGAAGGGCCTCTGCAGGCTCCCAGGGCCTCCGGTCCAGGAAGCCCCCGGCGGGACATGAAGCCGTGGGGGGTGGGATGGATGCACGTACTTGGGGGGAAGGTGGGGTTCAGCAGCCCTCCCTGCGTGTGTGCGCACATGCTTGTGGCCTCTCCAAATCACATGACCCCCCCCCAGCAGCTCTCCCAAGCAGAACGGCCTTTGGTCTGGGGCTCCAGTGGCATACGCCTCCCCTCAAAAAAAACCCCCAGGAAAGCTCCCCAGCCGCCCCCCCCCCCCAGCCAGCACACTCAGCATCACTGAAATGGCAAGACCCTTTAATACCAAAATAAATCTCTCTAGAAAAATAGCTTTGCAGCCCTTTGTGCATGTGCAGACATTCCAGACCAAGGCAGAATGCTGGCCCCCAGCCTCCCCAGCCAGGGAAACAGAGGGGGGCGACACTGGGGACCCCCCACCTGCTCATATTTCCCCCAGGTCCTCATACACGGCGGAGGCTGGGCGGCTGCTGTCCACCGACTGCTCCTCTCCGGGGCGCCAGCAGCCACGCGGGGGCTTTCTGACCCGGCTGTAGACCGGCTCACCGGTGCCAGCGGCGGTGTTATTGCTGTTGTTCTGGTTGCTGCTGCCGCCGCCACTGCCATTCCTCAGCTCATCCCTCCTGGGCGCCGTCCTGGGCTTGCCAGTGCTGCCCTGCTGAGGCGTGCTCTTCTGGCCCCGGGGGGGCTTGCGTGTGGGGCAGGGCTTGGGGCCCCGGGGAAGTCCGGCCTTTGGGGGGAAGGCGGGCACGGCGTAGTCGCCAGCGCTGGGCAAGTAGGGCAGCTCGTAGCCGGAGGGGCTCTCCACGCCCTGAGTCCTCCAGGCCTCGGACGGCAGCCGGGCCTCGTCGTAGATGGCGACCGTAGGGGTGGGGGTGGGGGTCGGCTGGGGGGCCCGCCCCTCAGGCTCGTCATAGATGTGGCCCTTGCCGCCCGCCCCAGGGCCCACTTGCTCGTACAACAGCCACTCGGGGCTCCGAGGCCGGCCGCTTTCCTTGCCCCCCTTGCTGTCCACGGGGTCAGCGTACACGGGGTCTGGTCTGGGCAGGGAGCCCCTCCCCACCGCATCCAGAGGCTCCGAGTAGACGCTGGTGGCCGCGGCGGCGGCCTCCTCCTCTAGGGGTAGTGGTGGGGGGCTGGGCCGAGGGGCCGGAGAGTCTCGTGGGGCGGCCTGCCCCTTCAGGGCAGGCCCAGGCCGCTCTTTTCCCTCCCCCTCCACTGCGCCAGAGCTGAGTGTAGCCGCCAGGGTGTTCCGAGGCACCCCCTCCCACCGCTGCCGTCGCTCAGGACCGGGGCGGTCCCCCTCCAGGCTGAGCGAGGCGGCCACGGCGGCGTGGAGCTGGCCCACGACCGAGGCCCCGTCAGCGGCAGCGTCCACAGAAGCCCCGCTCCGCCGGTTCTCCTCCACTTCGGCCTTCTGGGACTGTATGGCTGCCTCCACCAGGCGGAAGATTTCATTCCCTTGCGTGGTCTCAAAGGTGAAGTTGCCAGGCCCCGATTCACAGCGCCGGCCAGCCTCAAAGGAGAACATCACCTGCCGGGGAGAAGAACGAGCCTCAGTCACCGGAGCGGGGAGAGCAGCCCACCCGCAGGCACCGATGGAAGAGCCCTCAGGGGAGAAGCACCCTGCTAGGCGGTCTGTGTTTCTGAGGGAAAATGGGTGCTGGCCAGCCTTCCCCCGCCCCCCACGCAGCTGACCAGTCCCCAGCAGGCCGGCCTGGCTCCCCCTCGTCTCTCCCCACATGCACGTGCACACGAGCCCGCCTGTCGTGGCTGCTTGAGGGCCGCACCTTGTCCCGGCCGTATCTGCGGAGGAGGCGGTAGGGCCAGGAGTAGAGGGGCCGGCCGGAGCGGGAGTCGGCTAGGAGGAGCCCCTCGCGAGAGGCCTTCAGCAAGTAGCGCCCCTGCAGCCCGCAGCGTTCGGCCGCCTCCGTCTTCTGCGCCGTCACCCAGAACTCGCTCACTAAAGCGAAAGGGGAGAATGAGAGGAGGTGGTGGCAGCCGCTGGATCGTGGCCATTGCCTGTGCAGCACGGGGCCTGGAGAGCCCGCTGTATGTGACTCTGGGGCCGCTGTCTTCAGCGTCCCCAGGCCACAGCCACTCCAGCCCCCTTGGCCCCAAAGAGGAGCCCCAGCCCAGCATATTTCCACCTCACAAGCCTGTTGTTTTGTGGCAGCCCCACCTCACTCGAGCCACCATCCTCCAGGGACTGGGGAGGGGTCAACACAGGCCAGGACGGCCACGGTGCCCCCCCCCCAACACTGAGCTCCTCTTACCTTCTTCTTGGGAGAAATAAATAGAGTTTGTGGCCATCTCCCAGGGCTGCTCTCTGGCCCGATCGGCTGCCGGCTGTGCCACCTGGCCAGGGCTCTGCTGCTGCTGCAAGAGAGAGAGAGAGACAGGTGGAGGGGAGTAGGATGGGGGGCCCTGCTCTGGCAGCAGGGGACCACGCCTCCCCACCCCAAAAGCGAAGCCCGGGCAAAGAGTTCCCAGGACCAGAGGCAAAGGGAGTGCCAGGCAGTTTCCAACTTCCTCTGCAAAGAAGAACGGTTCCGGGAACTGGGGGCCAACCAAGGGGCTTCTGTTTCACCTGGCTCTCGCTATGCGTCTCCCTCCCCCACTCACCGGGAAGGCGGTCTCGCAGAGCCTGTCCACCCAGTCGGCAGCCTCCTGGGGCTCAGCCGCAAAGAGGAAGGTGCGCTGGCTGGTCTCCAGGCGGAAGGTGACAAGGCCCTCCCGGGGGCCGCAGTCGGGGGCCGGGGCCACGCTCACACAATCAGCCAGCCGCACGATCTTCTTGTCGAGGCGCTTGGTGCCCGCGCGGTCGGCCCCTGCCGCTGCGCCCTCCTTGCAGTCGAAGAACTCCAAGCGAGCCACCCCATGGGTACTGGCTGGGTAGAGGACGAACCAGCTCTTCTTCCATCGCTGCATGGGGCGGGGGGGGGGACAAGAGGACAGGTAGGTGAAAACAGGGCTGGGGGCAGGAGGCCTCCCGGGGAAGGACTCCTCCCCGCCAGGTTCCTGGGTAAGAGAGGCAGGAAACATTTTTCAATTTATTATCTGTTAGCTTTCCAGTTCCAAGGTCTCAAAGTGAGCTGAGCAGAAAGGAAAACAGGCGAGGCCTCGAGAGAATGAAAGCAGAAGTTCCCCCTTCCGAAGAAAACTCATAAGGAAGTTCACCCACCAAGATCGCCTCGGGTCCTCTCCCGCCCCCCCCCCCCCGCCCACCGCCATGGGAAACTGGAGCGCCGCCGCCGCCGCCGCCCCCGCGCCGCCTGCCGCGCGCCAGGGCCGGTGGGGCTGCCGGTCTTCCCGCGGGCTCCGTCGAGGGGCGCGACGGGCACCGGCCCGCGAACTGGGGGCGGCGGGGGCGGGAGGAGCCGGGCTGCTAAGTGGTCCTTGGGGTTCCCTGCAGTTTTCTGACTGCCAGGCCGTTTCAGGGCGGGGGGCGTAGGAAAGTCCGGCCCCAACAGCCTTCGTGACGCGGTGGCGGCGGCAGGAACTGAGGCGGACCAGAGCCGGCAGAGAGCGCTGAAGGGCGCCCGCCCACCACTGTTGCGGAAGATCCTGAAGTGCGGACGCGCGCGGAAAGTTCTTCCGAGACGGCTGGAAAAGCGCTTCGAGGCCCTCTTGCCCACGCCGATCGCGCCTCGGGAGGCGACCAGGGACGCTCCCCCCGCCCGGTAGGCGCGGACGCTGCCCCTCGCCCCCTTCAGGCGCAGGAAGCGGGGGCTCTTTTTCGCCGGACCGAACAAACGCCGATGCGACAGCGCCGGCGGGACAGCACCGGCGCCCCTCTGCCCGCCTCCACCGTCCCCCTCGCCTCCCCCTCCTCCCCCCCCCCGTCGGGCTGGAAACGCCGCCCGGTAGCGGCCGAAGCCCGGCAGCTGCCCCCCGACCCCTCCGAGGGCGCGCCGAGCGGGGCTACCTTGCCGCCCAGGAGGAGCCCCGGCGGCTGCTGGAGCAAGAGCGGCCCGGCCTTCACCGGCGGGTCCATTCGGATTGCGGGCGGCGGCCGGGGAAGCCGAGTGAAGCGAAGCGAAGCGGAGCAGCCACTCCGGAATCGGAAGCGGAGCCGCCCCCGGGCGCCACTTCGGAAGGGGCGGGGCTCCCTCCGACAGCGTCACCGGCCGCACGGGAGGGGCGGGGCGGGGCGGGCGGGGCGGCTCCTCCTCCTCCTCGAAAGACGCGCCGAGCGCGGCCGGCCTTCAATCCTGGAAAGGCGCGCGCCCCCGAGCGCGTGCAGAGTGCCCTGGGCTCGCCTGGTGGCAGCCTCGGCGGTGAAACAGGGGCGCGGGTGAATGCTCCCGCCCTTCCCAAGTGGACCGGGGCGCGTGGGAGCGAGCGGCCGCTCCCCAAATGTTCTCTCCAGGAAACCACCCTGCCCGCCCGCTGACGAAAAGGGGCGTGGGGGCGAGGTTTTGTGTGGTAGGCGCGTGCGTCTGCCGGACCCTCCGCCGGGGCGCCCCGGTGCAGGATCACGCTTAGCGTCGCGCCCGCCTCGGTTGGCACCTGTGCCCGCCGCCGCCGCAGGAGAGGCGACCTGGATGGCTGCTGGCGAGGCCCCCGCGAGATTTCGGTCCCTCTCCGGGCCGTGCGCCGCAGCCGCGGCCGGCCAGCCACGGGCGCTGGGCGGAAAGGTGAACCAGCGGGCAGGTGGGCTGCGGGGCTGGGCGAGCGCTGTCCGGGCGGGCCCCTCTTTGCTCCTTTCAGGTCCCCGTTGTAGCCAGCCCCGCGAGCCCAGGAGGATCCGAGGGCCGGCCGGCGGGGCGACGGGATCCGGTGGGGGAGAAGGAGGCGGCGGCGGCCCGCGACCGTCCGGTCCCCTGCCGTTCAGAGCGTCGCCGCGAGAGGGAGACGGAGCACAGACCCAGCCGGAGGGGGCGAGGGGATCGGCGTTTGGGGTATTCCTGCTGGCGTAACGGGCTCGACTGGATGGCCCTTCCAACGCTACGATTCTGTGGAAGAGACGGGAGGGCCCACCGTCCCCCCCTTGCAGGCCCCCTAGTGGTGCCCCCAAGGGCCACGTCCCCTCCCAGTCCTGCTGAGTTTCCTGCGACTCCGGCGCTTGCGAGCTGAGGAGCCTCCCAGCCCCCACCCCGGCCTCCGCTTTGCCGGTGGCCGAAGCCCGCCCCCGCCCCCTCGGAAACGCCTGTCCTCCGGGGGGGCGAGGATGGCCCGAGCGCCCTCCTCTCCTGGGCTGCCTCGGAGTTGAGGCTGTGAAGATGTCCCCTGCTAGGCTACCGAGGCAGGAACCCTAGGGGGCAGGGGCCAGCCTCTTGGCCTGCTGTTTCCTCTCCCTTCACCTGGCGTTTCTACCTGGCACCCCAAACACCCCAAGGGCCCCCAGGCTGGGAGCAGAACCCCCTCCAGACCCGCATGCTGGTCCCAGCAGGACTGGGCAGCTAGTCTCACGCGTGGCCAGTGCGAAGCCCCCACCTCCCCAGGGGAGAAGGAAAGGAGCCCCACTTGCGCGCCCAGCTGCTGCCACCTGCCACTTGCTGCAGAACCCCCGATAGCCTTTGTGGTGTTGGGGTTACCCGTGAACCCTCAAAAATACCTTTGGGGCCAGACCTAAAGTACCAGGTCTGTCAGGGGCTACCGTGAGTAGGCAGAGTGAATGCAGGTAAGCCTTGAATCAGGCGGGAATGATCCCCGACTTTGGCCCAAAGGATCTTTCCCCGCCCCCGGCAGAGCACAGCAGAAACCACTTGTTCCGTGACAAAGGGAAACACGGCTGCCCGGGTGTGCATATTTTCCACTACTCAAACAAGCTTAAGAAACCCATGCCTCCAGAGCGACTTCTGCTGCTCGGAGTGGCAGTCACAGAACCTGCAGCTGAGCCCTGAGGTCCCTGAGCCTGCTGCAGAGGCCCTGGCCCACTTAAGGATTCCCGAAGCCAGACGCGGCCTCTGCTTCCAGAAGAAAATCCTCTTCCCCTTAGCCCAGCCGTGCTTTACTTGCCAGCATAATGTAGAGCGGGGGGTGGGTTTCTGCTGTTGCCGTGCGGGGGGAAGGGTGCGGAAGTCCTTGCTGGCTTGCTTGCAGTCACAGGTCCGGATCTGCGCTCTTTCCTGCTCGCCCCCGATCGGAATGAAATTAATGGCCAGGACTGGAGATTGTGCCTGCGTAGTGTACATCCACACCCCGTACTTAAGCGGTAGTTGTGCTGCCCCCCCCCCGAATACCAACGTTGTGCTACTGAGGGTGCCTCTGCCCACGTGCTGGCTGCTGCCTTTTGTCCCCTTTGCACCGTGGGAAATCAGCGCTGAGGGATGTTTTGCTGGTCCTGGGGAATCAAGTGCTGGCAAGGAGCTTGTCCCCTCCCAGAATGTGCAGCTGCACGTGTAGCGGTTACCCTTGTGGGACGCTGGTTGCGCACCCCTGAGATGAATTCATCCACAGCCCAACAGCCGACGAGGGCAGCCGTAAGGCAACTTGCGTTCTGTGTGGAGATTAACGGGATTCCAGCCAATGTAAGTGGCATTTGGATTGCTCTTTTATGTTTCATTTTAGGAGGAAACATTATCCACCTGGAGGAGGATAATTGGCAGCAGAAGCAGGCAAATTTGTGTTAGTCTTAGCAATGACAATAACAACAAAAACAATAGTGAAAATAACACCACAACCACCACTAATGGCCGTAAAGCTTTCCTGCAGGCAAGAGCGTCCTGCTGAGGCCTCTTGTGGGGTGGACCAGATCTCACAGGGTGGATGTCCAACCAGTCACTCTCCCTGTCAACCCATGTGACCCATCCTGCATGGCCCGTGGCCAGTGGGGCCCTGCAGCCCAATGGGGAGCACAGGGGGGGCTTCTGTCCAGGGCCCCACCTCTCCCTTCTGTGTTCCCACACCTTCTGTCATCCCATGCCGCCGCCGCTGCCGCACCCACCAAAGCACCCCATCCTATTCCCTGTCCCTATGGTCAGCAGCATTCCTTTCTGACTGTCCTGGGGGTCACCACCCCCACTGCAGGGCCCAGTCCTGACTACCTTTGAGTCCTGGGTTTCCCACTGACTCCTCTGGCCCCCCTGACCTCCCCCAGCAGTGTGAGGTTCCTCTTTGGCCGTTTGTGTAACTCTGTTGTGTCCTGTCCCTCCTGCCTCCTCCTTTTGGGGGGCACCCCACTCCCCTCCCTGACCACTGAATGCACCAAGCTCCCAGCCCTGTGAGGTAGGCCAGACTGAGCGTCTGTGATGCTGGGGAGGACGGCCCTGCCTCGGCCAGCAACAGACAGCCCCAGAGGAACAAAGCTTTCAGGCGGCGTAGCTGGAGCCGTGCCCAGGGGCCTGCCCAGGCTGGCCAGTCAGAGCCCCCCCCCATTTTGTCTGTCCTCTCCCTCGAATCCCTGGTCCCAGGTTGGCCTAGCATTTCAGGGATGGTCAGGAACCTATGCCACCCCCTGCTTGGGGCCTTTGGGGTCAGAAGGGGCCCCTCCTGGCTGCCTCTACTCTCCAGGCTCCCTGCCTTCCAGTCTCTTCCCTGGCAGCTGGAGAAGGTCAACATCTGGAGCAAAAGCTCCCGCCAGCCCCCCCCAACATGGAATGTGGTTGCATAACGGAGGGCGGGGAGAGGAGGCACTGGTAGTGATGTCTCTGGTTACAATATGTTCCCAAGGGGCCAGGCAGGGGATCTCCTCCCAGCCCCATTTAGGGATGAAGGAGGGCAGTTGGAGGGTGTCCAGTGGAGGGAAGCAGGGCGCTGAGGCAGCCAAGGTAGCCATCTTCAACCCGGCTGGCAGCAGGGCTTGTTCTCTCTCTGCCTGGATGAGGAGGGTATCATGGCTGGTGGGCCCTTCAGGAGTGGTTCAGCACGGAAGGGATTGGGTCCCTTCCCATTTTATTACTTGCTGGAGAGAAGTATAGCACGCTTCCATTACCCACCCAGCCAGTCCCCTTCTGTCCTCCTTAACAAGCAGGAAGGGTAACAGTCTCGCACACACAAAGTAGCTCTCACTTCTCCAAGGATCCTGTCCACTTCCTTGGGATAGACAGGTTGAAAACTGTCCATTCCAATTGGAAAAGCAAGAGCCAAGATTACTTCTATTAGATCTCTATTAATTATAATTCTAAGCCAGAACAGATCTGAGCAATTCTATCTGGAAAATACTTAGCAAATTGTTCACATTGGGCGATCAAGTGGTCTAGATTCTGCCCTATTGGGCCAAGGCGTAAGAGACCCCTAACCATTCAAAAGAGCTCTCTGGATGGTCTGTGCAGGTGTCATGGTGGCAGAAAAGAATAACTGGCTGTCCACGTTGCTCAGACACACAAACGCTCTGGGGCTTCCTGCAGTGCCACTCTAGGCTCGCTCTCACACCACCAGCTTCCTGCGAAAACCTGGGGGCTGCTTTGGCTCCACTCCATGAAAGGGCCACCCAGGGGCGATCATGTCCACCCCCCTGGCATTTCCCTGATCCAGAGGTCGATCAGGACCTCAACAGAACTGCCTACCAAGGCAGGAGGAACTCCCCAGGACGCATCTTAATGGGTTCGCCTCACCTGGAGAGGTTCTGAGTCCCAGCCTATCTCAGCCCTCAGTGGCAGTCCATGCCAGTGCAACTGTCGATAGTTCTCACATCCAGCTCGCCAACACCCACCCAGCACAGGAAATGAGGTGGCTGCCTGCCAGCACGAGCAGGGACAGACAGCACTTGGAGCAGACCCAGGGCTGTCGCGGCGGACATGGTCCTGCATTGCTCCCAACAGACGGTCTCAGTGTGTACGTTGAAGCCCCCCAGCAGTACGACCCAAGGGGGCTCAAATGCCAGGAACACCCCAGGCAGCTCAGGAAGAGAGGATGTTGATCCACCGGGGTGGGGGCAGTCCAGCAGCAGCATCCCTAATCTGTCCCTGCCACCACCTTCAGAGAAACACATTCAAATCCCCAGACTGGGGGACGGGATCCTGACAGAGCTCAGCAGCTCTGCCTCCTCGCCCCCAGGCCTGGGCTGCCGCAGCACAGGGAAGCTTGGCACACAAGCCGGCAGAGACTGGCTCCTTTCCCCAGTTGCCAGCCTCAACCATCCAGGTGGGGATGCTCATGCAAGAACCAGTCGCGAAGGGCAGCTGGAGGACCCTCACCCGCAGCATTTCAGCCTAGAGTGACTGTCACCGTGGCTACCCAGATGATCTGAAACAGGGCAGCTTAGGAACAACCAACACCCTCTTTGGGGTGCCTTTCCCACAGCGACCTACGTGTCTTCTCTTGCAGAGACTTCCTCAGCCCAGCCCCACTTGTTGCACCTCCTGTTCCCAGGTAGAGACCCAACACAACCTGTTCCTGGTGAGCCACAGCAGCAAGGAGCCTTCTCTGCTGGAAAGGCCTCCTTGGGTAACGGGCCTGCACTGGCTTGGCCGGTTGTCCTTGGTTTTGATTTTCTGACCTTATTAAATCCTCTCTTTTGATTCATAGGACAACAAAAGCATAGATGGTTCCATCAACACGTAACAAGGTAACATAACATGACTACCAAAGGAAAATTACATCCAACATCATCAGATTTCTTATTACAACAACACCACATTACATATGTCATTTGAAAAGAATTCCTCTTCATCAGGGAGGGCGGAGGACCCCATGCAGAGGCCTCTCAGTTAGCATATGCAATACAGCTACATGAAATACAGTCCTCCCTCCACATTTGTGGATTGACCTTTGCAAATCTGATTATTTGCGACGTGCTCAGGTGCCTCCCCACTTCTCCTCCTCCTCCCATTCCCTTGTGTTCTGCTTGGCATGGAGAAGGAAGGCAAGCACCCAAACAAAAGGCAAGGAAATTGGGGAGAGGCACACGCGTGCCTCCCTTCTCCTCTCCAGAGTCTCCCCGCAATCCCTAGCTCTGGCCCTGGCACACAAAAGGCAAGGAATGGGAGGGCGAGTTCGGAAGGGAAGGGGAGAGGTCGAGCGAAAGTTACTCATGGTTTTTCCACTTTCTCAAGGGTTCTTGCACCCCCAAATCCTTGCAAAAGTGAAGGGGTAATTGTGTATTCAAAATAATCTTTTATCATCATGCCTCTAGCTCATCTCATATTGCAGGCAAGTTTTCTTGGAGAGTGAAATCGCCTAGGCTCTGTCTAGCCAGAAACGCATGGATAAGATGTTGGGTGTCTTCCAGCACTGGGCTGGATCCATGCGTGCCACCAAAAGCAGAAAGGATATTAGCTCCTTATAGTGCAAGTTGGTGTTTTCATCCTCAAAGATGGGTAACAGGAAACAGGAGAAAAGCACTACAGCAGTTGATCTTTGGTTGATATATTGACAATGATCTGCATGATCTTATTCCAGAATTTGCTAGCCTTTGGGCACTCCACCCCAAAATGTTTTAGGGTGCCTCTGTTGGCACATCCCTCCAGCACAAAGGAGAGGTGATCTGAGTAAACTTGTCTCAAGCCCAGTGCCACCTGTGGGCTAGTTTCAGTGCCCCACTCCTTGCTGCTGGAGGGAGATCGAGCAGCGGTAAGGGAGCAAGGATCACATTTTAGACCGTTGTCCATCTGTGATTTCTAAGCTGAGGTCTGTTCCCCGGTTGCATTTTGCACTGAATGGGTTTCCAATTTTATGTCTGTTATATGCTTATAAAGCAGAGAAACGAAGCCCTCAAGTCTGTGACAAGCGCCAGCCTGTTCGAGCTCGGCAAACATTCAAGGAGGCCCACGGTGCTTGGCCCGTGTGCCAAAAAATGAGCTTGTTGGAAGTAACTGCAGCCGGGACCGCTGCAGATCTGTTAACTTAGTTAGAATGCCATTGAGGCACATGGGACTGCCATTGTCAATTAAGTCACTAATTGTCCATTAAATGATTGTGCAGACGATGGTTGGCCAGTCAGATAGTTTGCCCACTGTTGCCAGATATCCAGCGTTTCTTTTAAGGGATTTCTTATTCTGCTTAAAGCTGTCTTAATTTTTAGAAGAAAATAACTACGTTTAATCCACATTCAGAGTCTACTTTCGTACAGGTCCACTCTGGGAAACCCTCAGATTTAATAAGAAATGCTGTTTCTTTTAGCTGAAATGCTTCAAAGTACAGAGACAGATTAGGAATGGACAAACCACCTTTTCTAGATTGTGCATATTTTATCAAATTAATAAATCTTAACTTCTGTTGACTGCTTTTGAAATTTTCAATTTGCTTCCCCCGTAGCCTTAGTTTATTTAATGTAGGAGGCAAAAGAAGCAGCTGAAACAAACAAAAAATCTGGGAGGACAAACATTTTAATTAGAGCTAGTTTCACTAATAAAGATAAATTCAGGTGGTTCCATTGAGTGACTTTTGTCTTCAGCTGTCTATCAAGTGGCATATAATTCCTTATTGCTGATTGCGACCACTCTTTAGTTATGAGCATGCCAAGGTATTTCAAACAAGAACATTTCAGTAATAAAGCAGACTGACTTCATGCGTTATATGAAGCTGGCAGTAAAGAGTCACACAGTCCTTAAGAATGCCGCCTGATTGCCCAGCAGAAAGGAGGTTAACTGAGTGAGGATGTTCTCACACCCTCCCTCTTCTTTTGGTTGAAGCTGGTTCCTCAGCAGCCTTTTTCTCCTGGGTTTTCCTTGCCGTCAGCTCCTCACACTTTTTAAGTGGTGGAACATCCAGGCTTTCAGATCTCTGGTTTGTGAGATGTGAGGGATGCTGTTAACTGTGCCCATTCCTTGGCATTAATGATCTTGAAGGGAAACTCACATTGACAGCGGATTCCTTCTTTACAGAGCTGCTCAGTGACTGGGGGGAACTTGTGGTGGTGTCTAAAAGTGTCAGTGGAGATGTCCTGGTACACATCCCCATATTGCAAATTAGGCAGAGCATCAAGTGCTTCCAGGACTTGCATTTTACAGTGCTATTGTGTAAGTTGCACAGTCACATCTCTTGCTCTTTCTGGCACCTGTGGCTCGGGCTTTACACCTGGGGATCTGCGTGCATGCTCCAGGTCTTCTTCAGTCAGCCTCCAGTCAGGGCAGACGGGGGAAGCCGTGCTACAATCAGCTGGGCAACATTACCATTGTTCTCCTTCCTTTGCAGAATCTGCGAAAACAAGGGTTAAGCTTGCAGTTTCTGCTCTCCTGGTCCTCAAGCTTACTCTTACGGAGAGCCGAGTGCTCTCAGTGCTGATTCAGCATCCATGCTTTAAGCTATGGCCTGGCGCTTCTGACGCCAGAAATGCTGGCTGAGAGTTTGTTAAATTTGAGGGCTGGGGTACCGTTCATTTCTTTCTTAAAACCCGCCCACTGTTCTTCAAGGAGATTGCGCTGGTGTCGTCCCTTTGGGGATCCAGTCTCCCCACTGCGGCCTTGCTGTTTTTTGTGCCACCACCTGCCATATTATCCTCCTCCAAGTGCCAAGGGGACTCAGCACCGTGGGCCCAAACTAGCGAGGGTCCGGCTCGCACTTCCAGAAGCTGCTTGAAACATTCCCCAAAGTGGATAGTCAGAAATTGTTAAGTGTAATACTCACACTGCAAAGTAGAGTGCAGAAAAGCGCTAAAAATTCCCCAGAGCGAAAGAGCTAGGTGGCCATGTTGGCTCTCTCCCCCAGCCGGGCCACTCTTCTCCTGGTTGTCGTTTGTAGTCCACCCAACTTCAACCTGTGGCGACCCTCTGAATGAGGGGTTTCCAATAGCCCCCCCCCCACGCGCCAGGTCCCGGGGCAGCGGCCAGGCTCCGTGGCCGGGTCTCTCCGGCTGCGATCCTGTCCCCTGCTTTTTCCCGCCGCGTCGTCGCCTTTTCCTCCCAGTCGCGTCTTCTCATCACTCGTCCAGAGTAGGACAGCCGCCGGTGAGTCGCGGCGGGGGGCTTCCAGAGGGAGGTCAGGCTGGATTTGCTCCAGAAGCCCTTCGCCATTTCTCTCCTTGGCAGCCCGTGGGCTCCACGTCCCCCGTCAAGGGAGTCCTCCTCCGGCGGCTCCGCTTTCCTCACCGTCCAGTTTTCACCCCCTGCCCCCAGAAACTGGAAACACCGGGCCCGGGAGGTTCTGGCTTTGCGTCCAGCGACGATGCCCCCCCGGATACTTGGGGTTTTCCTCTCCTTCCCCGTCTTTGCAGTCGGGAAATCGGAGGAAAACTGGAACGTGGAGCGGAAGGCGGCCGCGGGGGATCCAAAGAGGCGCCTCCAGCCCGGCCCGGCCCCGGTCCCACCGGGGAGCAGGAACGCCGGAGGCGGAATCCCCCTCTTGGCGGCGGCGGCGGCGGCGGCGGCGGCGGTCGCCGGATCCCCGGCTGAGGCGGGGCCTTGGCTCGGCCTCTTCCTCTCTCGCCCACTCTACAGTCACCTCCCTCCTGCCATGGAGGACCCCAGCCCACGGCCCGACCCCCGCCCGCCCAGGCGCTGCTGCTGCGGCCGCTCTTTCTCCGGCGGCGCCGGGGGGGGGGGCGGACGGCCCGGCCGGGCCGAGGGGGCGCCCCCTCCCCGTCCCGCCTGTTGCGGCCGCGGGGGGAGCGGCCGAAGCGGTCCAGGGAAGGAGGCGGGGAGGGGCCGGAGGCGGGGCGGGGGCGTCTCGTCAGTCCTGGCCTGGGAGCGGGGGAGGAGGGAGGGCGGCAGCGGGGAGGGAGGGAGCCAGCCGGCCCGCCAGCCAGCCAGCCAGCGACCCGAGGGCTCGGACGGGGTTGTGGAGTGGGGCGGCGGCATCGGCGGCTCTGCGGAAGGTGAGCGGCGGCGAGGGCGGAGGGGGGCTCCCGGGGGCGCCCGCAGGGGGAGGGGAGGGGAGGGGAGGGGGAGGGGAGCGGCCTCCGGGTCCCTCGGCGTTGGGGCGGAGGAGCCGAGGGTTTCGGGGGAGGGTTGGGAGAGCGGGGCCGGGAGCGCTGTGAGGACTAGGCGTCGCCGGGTAAGGGGGCTGGGGCGCTGCTGCCGGGGGGGGGGGGGGCGTCCAGGGGAGGCGTCCCGAGGCCGGACTGGAAGTGGGCGGGCTGGAAGGAGGGCGGCCGTCCCCCCGCGGAACCCGCTCCCCCGTCGTGGCCGGCGGGCGAGCGGACGAGGGTCCCGACGTGGCCCTCGCCGGCTGCTCTCAAGGCGCGGTGGGAGCCCCCGCCTCCCTCCGCCGCCTTTCCGTGGCCGGGGGGCGCTGTGTCTGGGAGCCCCCGCCGGAACCCAGAGCCGCTGTCCGGCGAACGGGGAGCTTTTGCTGTGACGCTTTCCACAGACGGCCCACTCTGGCGCCGCTGTGCGCGGGGGGGGGGGCGCTCGCGGCTGCCCCTCGCCCCTTCCTGCCTCTGGTAACCGGGTGGCAGAAAAAGGAGGGTCAGTTAAAAGACGCCCCCTTGAGGCCGGCAGGGATCCTGAGCGATTGACCCTAGATGACCCTCGGGAGGGCGGGGCGGGGCCACCCCCCCGCCTCCCGTAGTCTGGGCCGAGCCAGCAAAGACGGGGCAGGCGCGGTCGTGTAGCGGAACAACTCTTTCTGGCCGGGGGCTGGGAATCTCCGGGCCCTTTGGCCGTGGTTGGCGTCGCGCTCTGGGGGTGCCTGCTGCCCTGGCAGAGGGGTGGGCCAGAGGGCCTTTGGGGGTCCCTCCCAACGCCTTGATTTCTCCTCCTCCTTCTGCAGAGAGGCTGCCGCCCCCCCCCCCGGGCATCTGGAGACCTTCCGCTTGTCCTTCTGCCTCCAGCCGTTTCCTTTTCGGGCGCCCTCTTTGCTCCCTGGTTTGACAACTGGAGTTTGTTTCACAATAGTTTCTGCTTCCCTTACTCCCCTTTCTCAGCGTGAAAAGACCCCCACCGACCCACCCACCCACAGAGGGACGCGCCCCCCAGAAAAGCCTCTCGTCCTCTGAAGCTCCCAGGCGGCTTCTGCTCTTCCCCGGGCAAATCGCGCCCGTGCTCACCCTTACAGTCTGCCCTGTGTCTTTCCTCAGGGGGGCTGTCCTGAGAGGATTTGAGTAGCCCCCGGCCTCCCTGCCCAGGGACTTGACCCTCCCGCCCCAGCCCCCTTTATCGGCTTCCTTTGATAAGGAAATTCCTCCTTGGGAAGTCAGAAGCGGCGGTAAGGGTGGGCTCTCTCAGCGGCTCCCCGCCTGCCCCCCTCTTTGTGTTTGTGTATGTGATGGGGGACGGTCACAGGTGTCTTGGTGGGATTTTGGAGGTGCTGTTTGGGTCTCGCGGCCGTAAGTGAAGGCGCCGATCCCGGCAGACCCCGGTCGGTGGAGGCTGGGATATGCCAAGCAGCCCTCCCACCCTTTACGGACATGGGGGGCTGGCCTGGGGTGGGGATGGGGTGGTCAGCACGGCTGCCAGCCAGAGGGAGGAGGGGGCTGAGGAGAGAGAGGAGCCCAGGGTCGTTTGGACGGTTGTCGGGGTCATCTAAGTGGGAATTGCCAGCCCCCCCCCCTTGGCGAGCCTCCCTCCCTTCCTTTGGGCTGCAGGTGGCTTTCCTGCTCTGCCTCAGGTGGCAAAATGTCATTGGTGGCCAAGCCGCTTGCCCAGGTGGGGGTGGCAGCCTTCCGCTGCCTTTCCCTGCCTCCAAAGATGCCAACATGGGAGACCCGGCATGCCGTAATTCGTGGGGTTCAAGCAGAGAGTGGGGTTCAAGCAGCCGCCCTGCCTGAGATCTGGGCACGCGGAGGGAGGGAGATGTTCCGGCCACGGGGCGGCAGACATGCCTCAGCAGCAGAGGGACCTCCTCGGTCCCTCCAGCAACAGCCCTGTGAGGCTGGCCGGTACTGAGGCTGTAAGGTGAGCAGAGACAGACAGTGGTTTTAGCATGAGGCTCCATAGCCCGGAGACCAGGGTTCGAATCCCCTTTGTTTGGTCGTGGAAACCCAGTGGGTGACCTTGGCTGCATCACAGTCTCTCAGCCTCAGAAAAACCGTGATAGGTTCGCCTTAAGGTCGCCGTCTTGAAGGCTCACAAGAACGACAAGGTGAGTGCCCCCCCTCAGGTCACCCAGTGCTGTTGTGGCTGGTGCAGCATTTGAACCTGGCACTTCCTGGCTGTCAGTCCGTACCTGAGCCCCTCCCTGGCTTTGCCCCCTCCCTTGGGCTCTTTCCTGAGAGTGGCACATGTCCCCCCGGATGGGGCCTGGCGGGCAAGTCCTATGTGTGTGTCTCCTCAGGAGTAACCCTGGTGGAAAAGAGGATCACCAGGTCAGGCCCTACATGGCCAGCTGTGGTCAGCAGTGGCCATGCCTTAGTGGCCAGTGTCTTTCCTCAGCAGCCTAGCAGTCTGGCTGGGGTCTGAGCTGAGGGCCTTCTGCACAAGAGTGGAGGGAGCAGACCCCTGCCCAGTCAGGCCCAAGGTGGTGGTGGTGGTCCATCTGGCCCTGCTATCGCAGCAGTACCGGCAATGGCGGCTCTCCAAGATTCCTCTCAGGCGGGAGGGCAGGAGAGGGCCTTTTGCAGGATCTTCCTTCCCATCCATTGACTGAGGACTGGCCTCCTGGGTCTGGGGGCATCACAGAATCCCTTGGAAGGGGCCCCTGGGAGCCGTCAGGTCCAGCACTGCTCAGTGCAAGATATCTAGCTAGAGCATCCCCAGCTGGGAGCGGTCTGACCTTTTTTGGAGATGGAGACCCCAAAGCAGAGCTCTGGCAAAGGGGCCGGCCTCCTCCCCTGCTTCCCCACCCCAGGTTGGATGGGTTCCCGGCCTCCTATTTGTTCACGGACTGGCCTCAGCCTCCTCAGCCTCCAGCCTGCAGGGCTGCCAAAGGGAGAGATCTGAGCCTCATTCATGCTGTGACCTTGGGGGGATGCAGCCCTTCCCCTTCCCTCCCAGATGGAGCTGCCCCTCCCTCGGCTTCCCTGGAGGGAGGGGGGAATGCCTCAGGCAGTAGTGGCTACTAGTGGGGCTGGACCTCCTTCCCCTTCTGCCGCCTCCTCCTCCCCCTTCTCCTGCTGGGGAGAGCGGGAAGGTAGTTGCCCCCTGCCCCAGAAAGGGGCCCTGGCGGACAATGCTGTCCCCCCACATCTGTGGAAGGCCACCTTGGGTCTTCAGAGCCCCCTCTGCAGCTACAGGTGGGGCGGAGTGGGTAGGAAGTGGTGAATTAGGCGTTGGCCTCCCAGCGTGTTTTTGCTGAGGATGGGGGTGGGAGGGTTCTGTCCACTCTTGGGCAGAAAGGCACCGGGAACCCAGCAGCCCCTGAGAGACTGACTGGGAAGAAGATGCTTCCAGCCCCGGCGTTTGTGGGGACCGTCCTCTGTGCACCCTCAGGTGCACAGAGGCACTCCCGCCAGAGCTTGGCTGCCTGCCGGGGCTCTGTGCCCAGACTGGGGAGGGGGAGGGGCAAGTGCCGCTCTGCCTCAGGCACCAGAGCACCTTGGGATGGCCCTGACTCTGCCCCAGGGCAGCCTCATGACTGTAACCACCCCCCCCCGCAGCGTAGGCCTTTTCCACGAAACACATGCGGCTGTGTGTGACGCCACCTGGGGCAGAGGAGGGCAGGCAAGGCTGGCGTCTGAAGGAGAGGGTCTGTCTGGTGACCTGGTGGATCTGGTGTGCCTTTTGGGGGTTATCGGAAGGGTTGGTGCTGCACGGTTCTGGGATCCTCCAGAGCTTGCATGCTTTGGGCCGATACGGTCAGCTGAAACAAAGACCGAAAATATTCGGTCTCAGATTTCAGCCCTCCGCACACAAACACGCAAGCACACACGCACCCGCGTACCACGAAGGGAGCCTGCCTCTCCAGGCCGCCCCTGAAACAGGAGCTATTCCTGCCGTATGAGCAGAACCCCCAAGGGGCCAAGGATTCCCCCAGGAATGCAGAGACCCCCCAGGTACGGGAAGGGGGAGGAGGAGGAGGCTGCCGCAAGGGGCTCACGTGGGCCCTGGTCCTCCTTCTCCTTCTAGGTCCAGGTAGCCAGCCGCAGGAGAGGATGGGCGTCTGTAGCCAGGGCCGGTGGGTGCTGCTCAGCTTGCTGTGGGAGACGTTTCTGGGGGCAGGAGTGGCAGCTCAATCAAGCACGCCAGCCCCCAACAGCCAGAGCACCCCTGGGGCACCCCACGCCAAGCTGCAGTTCCGGCTGGCCGGCTATCCCCGCAAGCATAACGAGGGCCGGATCGAGGTCTTCTACAACCAGGAATGGGGCACCGTCTGTGATGACGACTTCTCCCTGGCCAACGCGCACGTGCTCTGCCGCCACCTGGGCTTCGTGGCGCCACCGGCTGGACTCACAGTGCCAAATATGGCAAAGGCGTCGGTGAGTGGGGTGAAGGAGGGCGGTGGTCGCTTCACGTCACTTCTTTCTCCTGGGAAGGGTAGTGGGCCACCAAGACCAGCTTTATCCGGGGCCGCCAGGAGGCGTCTGGGTCAGCTGTGTGGGGGGCTTCTTCTGCAGGGCGCCTCATTTTCCCCCAGCCTTTCCAGAGGTCAACTGTGGGGCGTACTCCTTGCCAGTTCTGAAGGAGCAGCACGGTGGTTTTGAAGTGTGTGCAGAGTACATTTCCCTTTGGGAGCGGAGGAATTCCGGTCATCCAAAGGCCAGGCTGAGGCCTCTGCCACCGCGGCCGCTCCTGCTCCCGGTGCTCCCAGGCCAGGTGGGCGTAAGCACCCTCTCCTACCCCTGGAGGGCAAGGGGTAGGAGAGGGTGCTTACGCCCACCCCGGCCCTGACCGTGCCTACTTTGACTCCGCAGGACGCATCTGGCTGGACAACGTCAACTGCGGCGGGAGCGAGAAGAGCATCACAGATTGCCAATCACGTGGCTGGGGGAACAGCGACTGCTCCCATGAAGAGGATGCTGGTGTGGTCTGCAAGGACGAGCGCATCCTGGGCTTCGTGGACTCCAATGTCATTGAGGTGGGGGCCACCTCTGGGGGAGGGGGTGGCCTTCCTGCTCCTTTGACACACACACCCCCGGCTCAGGCTGGTCTCCTGGGCCAGACGGCTGTTGTGTGCAAAGTCTCCTTCCGTGGGCGTTTGTGCTTTCATGGCCCTTTGCTGTGGCTGCCTCAGCAGAGTTCCCCAAAGGCAACCGGCTCACCGGGGCGTAGGTCCTATCAGGATCGGAGGAGATCCGTTGCGTCAGCTGAGCTTGCCTGCATGTTGGCTTGCTGCTGAACCATTGGCTCTGCTCTGGCTGGGCCCAATCCGCAGGATCCCTGGATGGCAGGTGCATGTTCTTGGATGGTGTGTAACCATTTGCTAGTGCCCCCAATGGATTCCTTGTAGAAACAGCCCTGCCACTGATCCCCACAGCCCAGGGGGACAGGAAACACAAGGGCGGCGTGGCACAACCGCTGCGTAATGATGAGAGAGTAGATTTCCACTGCCTGAGCAGCAGAAAGGGTTTCAGACCTGCTCACCTCCCCCCCCCCCACAGCTGAGGGTCCCCCTCACAGGAAATCACCAAAATGGCAAAAGTGACCACTGACGGCCTCCACCCTTAGCCCTGGAGGAGGAAGCAGGGCTGCCTTGCAGGCGCACACAGTGAGCGCTGTGCGGGTCACTGCGCTCGATCTCCTTCGCTGCCGGGGGTCTCCTTGCCCCCTGCTGCATGCATTCGGTCATGGTGGGAACTGGAGCCTGGACGAGGGTCAGGTCCTTTGGGTATGGTTTGGCCTCTTCTGATGTTCCTGGCACAGCCCAGCAGAAACAACTTGTGTGTAAGTACCTTCAAGTTGCCTGTGGCCTTGGAATTTCTTGGGGTTTTCCTGGGCAAGGAATCCTCGGAGGCAGTCTGGCCCGTTCCTTCCTCTGAAGCAGAGCGTTCAGCACCTGGGATTCTTTGGTGGGCTCTCATCTGAGTACTAACCTGGGCTGGCCTTGCTTACCCTCCATGGTCAGATGGGATCTGGAGCCTTAAGGGCTTTTGAGCCAACGCTGCCTGGCAAATCATTGCTGCCCTGCACTCGGTCTCAGGGACTTTTGCAGGCGGAGTTTCTCTTTGGACGTGCCCAGTACCCCAAGCCACACCCCGCTGCTGGTCTAGCGGGCAGGCTGGTCAAACAGAACAATAGCTGTGCTGGGTGAGACCAAAGCATCCTCCTGTTCCCCCCAGTGCCCAGCTGGTCTGGCCACCACTCTCTCTCTCCTTGTCTCCCAAGTGACTGATGGAAAGTGGCCCAGACCAATCCTGGGGGACTTTTGCCCCTTGAGTTTGTCTAAACCCCTAATTTCAAAGCACTTCAGGTTGGTACCCATCCCTGCTCTTGTGGCAGTGAGTTCCAAGTCTGTGTTGTGAGAAGATGGACAGCCTCCTTCCCTCTCACCTGAACCTGCCACCGTTCTGCTCCAGGAGGGGACACCCCAGGCTGGGCCAGCCTTCCATTTTGCAAGGGGCAGGAGAGCTGCTGCAGCTCTTCCCTCTGAGCTGCAGGTTCTCTGCCTGGACTGAGCCCCCCTCTCCTACCTTTTTGCTGGCTGGGATGTTTTCGCTCCAAACTGGAGGGAGCAGGAAATGTAGTTCTGAGGTGGATTTTCCAGGAAACGCTCTTCCTGGGTCCTGCAGGCCCATCCTGGCTGGACTTTTCCACCACAGCTCTTGCACTGGGCTGCCCTGCTGGCCAGCCAGCTGGCCGGTCTGCCTACCTGCCTGCCTGCCTGCTTGAGGGAAATACCACGCCTAGTATCTGTGCCTGGGCTATGATGGATTTCCAGCAGGAGGCCCTCGTGCCTGTGGGCTTGGCCTGGTCTCTCTCTAAGTGGTGGTTCTGCAGAACCCGAATCAAGCCCCATTCCTTCTGCCTTCCCCTTGCAGTTTGCCTGGCAGGCTGTGCCTGGAGAACGTGGGCAGCTGCGCTCTCGGGGAGCTCTTGGGCAAGAGTCCAGCGGGGTCCCAAGTAGGCAACCCTTCTGGCCCCGGCTGACCCGGCTGCACCCGCAAGCCTCCTGGGCTGCAGAGGTCCCTCCGCAGTCCTCCTCCTGCCTCTCCTGGTAAAAAGCCTTCCACATTCTCGGCCCCGTTTCCCCACTGGCTTTTCCCCTTGGGCGGCCAGCTGGCCTGCAGTTGGCTGAGGTGAGGTCACTTCCGGCACTCCTCCACAGAGCCGGCGGCCGCCCACGACATTCCTTCCTTCCCTCATCATCCGAGGAAAGTGTCCAGCTTCTTTCAGCATCTTGTAAAAAGACTCCCTTCCCAGAACAGCCGCCACAGCTCTGGTGGGTGGACAGGTGGCTGGCTTTCATTGGGCCTTTCTGCCCACCAGAGGCAGCGTGTGTGTGTGTGGATTCCCACCTTCAAGATCACACCTCCCCTTTCCCCACAGGCTTTCCCTCTCACATTTCTAGGATGCCTAAACAGTGGAGTGTGTGGCCGCTTGTGCTGGGGGGGGGCCCTCCGGCCTGAGCCCTCCCTCCCTCCCTCCCTCCCATTCACTGGTCTGCCTCATCCCCTGGGGGGAGCAGCAGCACCTGTGTGTTCCCTACGCCAGAGGAACGGGGCAAGGGGGCATGCAATGCTCCCCGCTTGCTGCGGGGCTTCTCCCTGCTCCTTGAGTCCTGCTCTGGGCAGGAGCCCCAGGGCTGCTGTTTCTGCACCGGAGTTTCTGGTGGTCCTTCCAGCCGTACAGCATTTGCGCCAGGTGTGTGCGTGGTGGGTACCGCTTCACCCCCTGGACATTGGCCGATTGGAGTCTGGTTTCCACGAGGCCACCACAAATGACCAGTCAACCCCCCTCCCCTGTTCCCCCATTCGCTTCTGAGGGGAGTTTGTGTTTGTGGAAAGGCGGTTGGTTGACGCTTTCCCCTGCCCTGTCCAGCACAGCAGCTCCAGGAGATTCCTCAGTGCTGTATAGAACTGACATAAAATTATCACATTTAAAGTTGTTAATTAAAATTGTTACTCCTGCTGCTGCTGCTAAGTTAACCATAAATCAACCAAAGAGTTCTTCAGATGCTGCAGAATTAACCTGTGGAATTCAGTGCCATAAGAGGGAATGGGGGTCATCGACCTAGGGGCTTTGAAAGGAGAAGAATCCTGCCAGCTGCCCCCACCTCTCCAAAATTGCTGCAGGGGGGCACTGTGGCCCTGCTGGTCCTGGGGGCCACTGGGAGCTGGACTAGGCATGCCGCCTGAGCGTGAGGCCGTGCTGGGGCCACACACACACCCAGTCCTTTCTTTGGCACCCACTGAGTGCAGGGCCTCTTTGCAAGGGGTGGGGAACAGCGGTAGGCAGGCACTAGGGGCTCTTGACTGAAGGGCTGCAAATCCACCCAGTGATGGAGGGTGGGATTCCCCACCTTTCTGTGTCCAAGTAAGGTGTGTTGTGCACGCACCCCCAAAAGGAGTCCAGAGAGCCCTCCTTCCTTCCTTCCTTCCTGCCCCAGACGGGTGCAAGTTGTGGAGGAGGAGTGTGGAACCCAAGAAGATAATCAGAGAAGGGACCCCAGGGACCATCTAGTGCAGCCCCCAGAAGACGGCGAATGAAATGGCTGCAGCTGAAGCACTTGCCTGAGGGGTGGCTGTGATCTGGCCTCTGCTGTGCAGGAGCATCCGCCTCCTTCCATGGGCGGGGGGCCTGAGCTGGTTGGGGAAAGGCGCCATTCCTCTGTGGGACTGACCCTCCCTCCCTCCCTCCCTGCCTCTCCCCGCAGACGGAGCAGAACCAGGTGGAGGAGGTGCGCCTGCGCCCAGTGGTGTCCTACACCAAGCGCCCACTTCCCCGTGGCCGAAGGCGTGGTGGAGGTGCGCCACCGGAACAGCTGGGCCCAGATCTGTGACGAGAACTGGGACGGCCGGAACAGCCATGTCATCTGTGGCATGCTGGGCTTCCCGGCGAAGAAGAAGGTCAACCGCAACTTCTATAAGTGAGTGGGGGACGGGGGCATGCGCGCATGCAGGCCCTGCACGGCTGTGTGGGTAATCAGAGCTGCCCCCCCTCACCCAGGAGTGGTTTGGCTCTGCCACTGGGGGGGGGAGGGGGAGAAAGCCAGGTCACAGCATGGGGGAGTGGGTGCATGTGAAAGAGAGGGTGTGCGGGCGTGGGGGGGCTCTCTCTCCTGGTAGCTGCCCCCACCCCCAAAAGTGGATCCTGGTGGGGTCTGGGTTCCTCCTGGACTGGGGGGGGGGCAAAAGATGGGGCTGGTTTGAAGGGGTGGGCTCTGAGCTGTCCTGCGGCTCCTGCTTAGGAAAGCTGTCCTGAGGTGGCCGAGGGGTCTTGGAAGGGAGCCTCCCAAGCCCCTCCGTCTGGCTGGCAGAGCCCGGAGGCTGGATTTGGAAGTGCTTGGTCTCTGATGCGGGAGCACCTCCGACTCAAGAGTGAGTGGGATCGTAACAACAAAACCCACCGTAATGTGGCTGCTCCCCTCCCCCTCGCCCTGAAGAGGCTGTGGCTTTCCTCCCCCAGACGGTTCAAGCGAACAGCCAAGGTAGCCCCCCCGGGGCCGGAGGAGGAGCAGGAGGAGGCGGCCCCCCCCCAGGGGCCCCAGAAGAGGTAATGGGCTGGCCAGGGAGGCCTCGCCATCAGTCCAGCCGGTTGCCCAGGCAACCCTGAAGCTGGCACTGCTGCCACCAAGGCCAGGCTCCGCTCCTGCCCCCATCCCCGAGACTGGGCTGAGCTGCCCGTCTGGCTGGATTTAGTTGCTGCAAATCCACCCGTGGGATGTGGGAGGCAGAGAACCTCATCCCCAGACCGGCCAGCCGAACGACCAAGCGGCCCTACTCCCTCCTCTTTCTCTTGCTTCTCTCTCCTCTCTGAAGGACTGAATGGCTGGCTAACCGGCTAACTGGTGGGCTGGTCTCCGTGGTCTGGAGGGCATGAGGTTCATCTGGGCGTACTGTGGCGGGGGGGGGCGGGGGGGGGCTCAGCTTGAGCAGCTTGCTTGGCAGGGTGGGGGTGAGGAGCTGGGCTTCCTGCTCGCCGTGGGCCCCCTGCCCCCCTCCGCCTCCGTCCCCGTGCCCCCAGGATCAGGGGACTCCCCCCCGCCCGCCCGTGGCAACGTTCCCTCAAGAGAGTGTGGCTGGGAGCTCCCCCTGCTGCAGGAGGCCGTGTGGCACCGGCAGCGCCCAAGGGAAAGCCTGGAGCGTTGCTTTCTAAAAAGAACCGGCGGTTGCCCTCGGCCACGCAAGAAGTGTTTTGAATGTCTGCTGCCAGTATTTGTTGGCATTAAAGTGGGCAGTGGGACGTTTTTGGTCTGCTGCGTCAACTCCTTTAGAAATGCAGGGCTAGCCTTGCTGACCACACAACAAAATACAAATTGTGGAGATTCCTTTATTCAGTCAAGAAAATGCCCCAGATTCATCACTTGCACTTTCGAAGCCCACGGCCTCTCCAGGCGCTCACACATCACCCCGGGGAAGACCAGTGAAGTGGGGCTGAAGCCACTGGTCCGTATCTGGCTTGTGGTAGAGGTGTTACTGAGGAAGGCTGCCTGTGGACTGAAAGGTCGGGCCACGCCACCCCCGACTGGCCACTCCCCTGGCCCCGAAGAGGCAGCAGGAAAGGCTGTCCGAGAAATGCCTGGGGTTCCTTCTCCACCGGCTGCTGTGGGGCACCTCCTTTTCGGGTCTGGGCCTGCTCCCTCTGTGCCGCGGGTTCCTTGGGAGCCCCCCTCGCCATCGGTCTGGAGGTGAATGTAGGCCTGTGGGTAACAGGGAAGGCAGTCGAAAGGAGGAGAGTCAGGCCGGTTGACTTTGTCCTCCAAAATTCAGGTGCTGAGGAGAGATTGCATCCATCACGCCTCACACAGAGTTGTCAGGGAGTGATTTGGCCATCTTTGCCCAGTGAAGACAGTAGTGGGCTCTGAGGGTTAGCGTGATACATTTTCCACTTTTGGTTGGCCTGATAAGGGGCACGTTGGATTTTGGTTATGGTGCACAATTGGTTACTCTCCTTTACCTGGTTCTCTCTTTTGAGCAGGGAGAGAAATCCAACTCGATGTTAACAAAAGGGCCCAAATTCTTTCAAAATCTCCTCTCCGCCACCCAGAGGGAAGGCATGGGAATGGTAACTCAGCAGCAGTGCTCTTCCCAAAAGGCGGCAGCAGTCCTGCCTTCGGCTATTCACCAACCCTTAGGAGGGCCCCCACCCTGCCCCCCCCGCATCTCACGACCAGCCTTCCAACAGGTTCCTCCTTCCCAGCTCCAGGCGGAGGGCGTCACGTGCCCCTTGGGGCTGAGCCCTTGTGGCCACGGAGGAGGAGACAGTGGTGGCCATGTCAGGGTTCCGTGGGGTGGCCGAGGCTGAACCAGCCCTTCACTAGGTTGACAGGCGGCCTCCCCACTCTCACCCCCTTCCTTGCTGTCCTCCACAAGGGAGCGTGCAGGGATGCTCAAAACAAAGGAAACCCCGAAATATCATGGAACAAGTAAAGCTGAGCAGAAAAACAGGAACTAACGAATTAAGTAGATAATACTAACAACTTATTGTGATGCATTGATAACAGTTCAATGGAATGATAAAGATTGCAATCCAGAGAGGAAGGAAGACAGTTGTAATATGACAATTAAGAATACAATGATACTTGTTTGTTTTATATGTTGTAACTTTAATAAAATTACTTAAAAAAAAAAAGGAAACCCCCTCCCTCACCAGTGGTGGTGGGGAATGGCTCCCTCACCAGTGGTGGTGGGGAATGGCTCACAGGGGCAAGAGAAAGGCCCAAGAGCTGCAGAATGGACTGGGGGGACACTGGGAGGGGCAGGCCACAGTCAAGAGTCTTCCTCAGGCCATCCAGGCCCAGGGGAGGAAAAGCTGGCCTGGCAGTGCCAAGGACCCCTGACATTCCCAGCAGTAGGCTTGCCTTCTGAAGAGAAGCCCCTTTCCTCTTATGAGGAGAAGGAGCCAGCAGCACCAGAGCTGGAGCAGCTGGGAGGGAGAGGGAGCCCCTGGCTGGACTGGGCGGGTGCTTGGTGAGGGCCGAAGGACAAAGATCCCAGTGTCTTCTGCTGGGCCGTCTTGCCCAGCAAAATCTGAGCCGTTGACTCACTGGGGGCCCGGCTCCTCCTCTGCACTGGGGCTTGGAAGAAAGATGAGTTTTCCACAGCGAGGCAATGACCAACGATCTGTGGCAAGGCAGTCTTGGCACCCAGGTGCTGCCACGCGGGCATCACTCCCTTGCTGTGACCCGTGTGGGCATTGGTCAGGCCTCCTCAATAGGGGTGGTGTCTCTGTTCCCTTCCCCTCTCATTCCCTTGCCCCATAAACTCCAACCACTGGGAGCTCCTTTCAGAGATCATGGGCTGAGGTGGGGGCGCGATCAGAGCTCCTGCGGCAGGGGAACTTTTCTCTTCTTTCCCCTCCGGTAATCCCAGGATTGCCTCTGGCAAGAGACCTGGGGGGGCAACGGGCAGCCCTCCCTCAGGGGCCACTGGACAAGATGGCTTTCAAATTGGCTGATTCAGCCAGAGGCTACAGAGCCTGTCCTCATGAACTGGCCCCAAAATCCTGCCAGCCCAGGCTGCCTCCTCGGCTCCCAAGTAGGCAGAGGGCGGCCTTTCCACCTGGCCGAGTACCACCCCCAGTCCCAGAGCCCTGAGCCTCCCAAAGGCCCCACACTGGCCACTCCCTGCCCCCACTTGGAGGCCCCTTGGCCACTGCAGAGCCTCTTCTGGCTTTCAAAAGCAGCACCTGGCTGGCCGTTGGCGTGAGGAGTGGCACGGAGGACACTGGCCCAGAAAGTGCTTGTGGTCTTCTGCCCCCAGGGCAACAGAATAAAGGGGGCTTCCACAGTTGGGAGTGGAGGTAGAAGCTGCAGGCAGCCCCAAATGGCCCCTCCGCCCTGAGGCCGGGCCGGCACCCATTCTGGCTGAATGGATTTGGGGCTTCGTTGACTGCTTCTTGCAGCAGGTTGAGGAAGCCCAGAGTGGCTACCAACGTGGCCTGTTCTGCCTGGGGTTGGGGGAGGTGGGGGTGATTGAACAGCATGTTTGCCAAGAAGCCCCTCCTGGACTTTGGGCTCCTTTATGCTTGTTTTCTGTCTGCTTTCCAGACAGGCTTTCAAGCCTCACCCCAGCGATAGATGCAGGGAGTCCTGGAGAGGCACCAAGGGTGAAGTATAGAATCATAGAATCCTACATCTTGAAGAGACCACAAGGGCCATCGAGTCCAGCCCCCTTCTGTCATGCAGGAATGCACAGTCAAAAGCATTCCAACAGGCAGCCTGAAGTTTGAAGCCCTTGCACCGTGTCCTGGTCTCTGGAGCAGCAGAAAACAAGCTTGCCCCATTTTCCATATGGCGTCGCTTAAAATATTTAAACACACCTACCATGTCACGTCTTAACTTTCTCTTCTCAAGGTTAAAATCTAAGCTCAGTTGAAATTTCTTTAGACATCCATCACGGATTCTTTAGACACCTCCCATTTTTCCTCCTCACTGGGAAGAAATTAGAAATTCTGCCTTCAATATCTCACTTTTTAAGAAACTCCCATCCACCATGAACTCTCTTCTCTTTTAGTATTCCTGACCATGGAATCACACCCAGCATTTCTCTTAAGTATACTGAAGTCAGCTTTCTTAAAGTTTAGAATTTAAGTCATGGATATAAGTTATGGTGTCTCCATGAATGTAAACATCTGCCATACAGTACTTCCTCTTCTCCTTGTCTGTTTGGTCTCTTTCTCAGACATAGGTTGTACCCCTCTGTTGCTACACTGCCATCACGAGACTCATCCTACCAGGTTTCTTTTTCTTTTTTTATTAATTTTTATTAAAAGTTTAATCTCAAAAATACCACCCCCTGCACTTCCAGGCTTAAATCTTTCAGTTGAGATTGCTTAGTTCCATTACATACAAGCATAGTTTCCATTTTACAGAGAACAGAACTATTACTTTATTTCTTCTTTGATTTCTTATACATTTATATCTTTACCCAATCCAATACTCCTTTCCATTCTCTTTCAAAGTTCTGGATAGATTTGTTCTTCAAAGAAAATGCTAATTTTTCCATCTTTATCATATACAGAACTTTTAACATCCACTCTTCTATATCAGTATCATCCCAGCAGGTTTCAGTGATGCCTATTATATCATTTTTGCTTTGCTGTGTTAAGAGTTCAAGTTCATCTAGTTTATTCCCCATGCTCTGTGCATGGGGAATAAACTAGTAGAGACATCTAAGACCCCATGGTCATTCCCCCAGCTGCTTAAGGATTTTCTCTCCCACTGATGGTTCCCTGTACCATTTGCCTCGTTCTCCCTGTAAGATTCAGGCTATAATCTCCAGCACTTGATCAACTGCTGCCCTCAAGAGTACTTCCCCACCAAAACTCATTTTGAAGCCCTCCTAGAATCACAGAAACATAGAGTTGGAAGAGACCACAATGGCCATTGAGTCAACCCCATTCTGCCATGCAGGAACACACATTCAAAGCACCCCCAGCAAATGGCCATCCAGCTGCTGGTTAAAAACCTCCAAAGAAGGAGGAGACTCTACCACACTCCATGGAGGCAGCAGCAGATTCCACTGTCAAACAACTGGATTCTTGCTTAGGTTTGTGAGACTCTTAGCAAAAGCATTCTTGCCAACTGCTGAGAGGTGCAACCCGTCACTTGCCAGAAGTCCATCTTTGTGAAACTGTGGACCAAGGTCCAAGGAGCCAAAATGTTCCTGGCAGCACCATCTCCGGAGCCAGTAGTTCGCCTCCCCTATTTTTCTAATGCCTTCCTGGGCCACGTCCTTCAACTGCATCGAGGTCCTTCGGCTTCCCGGCCAGAGCCTCGTGATCCCTCAGGATTTCGTGAAGGCTGTGCCTCGCACTGTCCTTGCTCCCCACGTGGACCAAAAGGAAGGGGTAATGGTTGGTGGGCTCGGTGTTCTGTCACGGACCTTTGCCCAGAGAGACCACACGCCTCAGGAGACATCCTGCCAGGCCCACAAAGCACTGCGTCTGTCCCCCTCGGCAGGGTGTCCCCTACCACCACCACTCGCCCCCCTTGGGGATTGGCTGGGCCCAGTCCTTGCTCTGAGTCTCCCAGGCCCCCTGCACATTCTCTGGGGACCGACCCTGTTGATCTCCCTCCTGCCCCTCGTCCTCGCTGGTAAGGGAGAGCCTTGAATCCGTTCCGTGTCTCCAAACCCACAGAAAGAAGGCTCTCTGGCCCTTCTGCCTCTACGCCTCACCCTGCTCCAAGTGTCCTCCTCCTGTGCCTGAGATCTGGCCTCCTCCTCCTCCTCTTCCTCCTCGGGGGCATCCCCCGTGTGTTCCTCGTCCAGGACAGTCTGCTCTGCTCCCTAACGTGCTGCAGAGTGGGTACACAGGCCCGAGGTCGCCGGACCTTCTCCTCCAGCAGGGCCGCCAACGGCCCTTTCTGCCACATCCTCCACGAGGAACACAAACATCCCACGGCAGTTGCAGGGGACCGCAGCAGCTGCAGCTCCCTCAGCATCCATGTTCAGTGGCCCTAAGCAGGCGCAGAACCAGAGCTGACTGTTGCAGGGAGAGCGGGGATTTCTCTGCCTTTGATACAACTACCCCCCTCCGCACTTTATGGACAGGATCCAGAGGTGGCCACGTATAGGAGACCACCTGACGCCCAGGAGTGGGACCCACTGAGGCCTAACTGTCAGTCACCTAAAACATGGGGAAAGAAGGGAGGAACAGTTGACTCAGGGAGAAGAGGGGGGCCCTGGGGCTTGGGCCAGCTCTCCGTAGCCCCCTGTACGGCTCATTGCACCCACACCCAGTGGTGACACTGAGCCCTCTGCCTTGCAGGCTGTATGCCGAGCACCAGCAGCACCAGCTGAACTACCGCCTGCACTCGGTCTCCTGTACCGGGAACGAGGTCCACCTCTCCCTGTGCTCCTTCGAGTTCTACAAGGGCAACGCAACCAGGGCCTGCAAGGGCGGGATGCCTGCGGTGGTGAGCTGTGTCCCCGGGCCCCTCTTTGCTGCCAACAGCAACACGCAGGGAAAGAAGAAGAGGCGGCAGCAGCAGCAGCGGGAGGGGCAGGTGAGTGAGCTGGGGTGGGCAAGAGGGCGAGGGGCACGCTGGCTGCGCAGCCAAGACTTTGTTCTTTCATGCTTTCTTTCTGCCTGCCTGGCTGTTTTGCCACCTGGCCTTGACAAAGAGTTCTGCAGAACTCAAAAGCTGGCGGGCCCTTGGGGAAGTCTGGGTAAAGACAGTGCTCTCCGGTGGGACTTGGCCGGCCTGCACGTGCCTGTTGGCAGCTGTGGCTGCAGCAGAGGCAGGGCGGGGGCGGGGGGGCGTGGTCTGGGGGGTGCCCCCTCACCCCCCCTCCTCGTCCCCGTGCTCCACCCCCAGCAGCGAGTGCGTCTGAAAGGAGGTGCCAAGCCCGGCGAGGGGCGAGTTGAGGTGCTGAAGAACGGAGAGTGGGGCACCGTCTGTGACGATCGTTGGAACCTGGTCTCCGCCAGTGTGGTTTGCCGGGAGCTGGGCTTTGGCAGCGCCAAGGAAGCCCTAACGGGGGCACGCATGGGCCAAGGTGAGCAGGGGGCCGGCTGGACAAGAAGGGTGGGCTGCGCACCCCTCTTCCTGCTGGGAAAGCAGAGCCTTACAAGGAGCTGGCAGGTTTCTGGTCTTTGCATCCATGGGGAGCTTTGCTTCCTAGCCCCACCCACCACCTTGCCCATTTTGAGGGGTGTCTCCCGTCTGGGCAGCCGCCAGCGGTTCTTCCGGCAGTCACCCCAAGTGCCACCCCGGGCATGCAAGAAGGTGGGGAGGCAGACACAGCGAAGGGATGCTTTGGATGGAGACCACGTCCTGCATGTGGGGGGCATGGGGGAGAGGGTTCCGCCTGATGAGTTCTGACCTTCTGGCAGGAATGGGCCAGATCCACATGAACGAGGTGCAGTGCGTGGGCACTGAGAAGTCTCTGTGGAGCTGCCCCCACAAGAATATCACCCAGGAGGGTTGCAAGCACTCGGAGGACGCCGCCGTCCGCTGCAACATCCCTTACATGGGCTACGAAACCACGGTGAGCCGGGCGGGTGGGCGGGCAAGGGGGAGAGCCCAGCCTACGGACACAGCCCCCCCTCCCACCTCGCGACCCAGGAGGTCCTGCCCGGGCTAGGCCGGGCTGTGGCATGGAAGAGCTGCGGCCTCTGGGGCTCTGGGCTCCTCTATGCCCCCCCCGGACAAAGTGGCACAGAAGCAGCTCTAAATCCGCCTGCCCCCTCCCTCTGTCCAGCCAGCCTGACGTGGCAGCAGGTGGGTGGGTGTATCCCAGGGGGGCGCCGTGGCAGGGGGCCCCCTTGCCCCGTCCTGAGTGAGGAAATTGCCTTTCCAGCCCTGGTGGGGGAGTTTCCTTGGGGAGCCAGCAAAGTGGGTGTGGCGTTGTGGGGGTCTTTGCAGGGTCAAAAGAGGTGCTGCGCATGAGAGGGGCGTGGCCAGAGCTTGGCCAGCCTGACGGGTCTCGTGGCTCCTTGTGTAGAGTTTCCACTCCTCCCCGTGGCACGTGGTGTGGGTGCAGCAGAGGAGCTCTGTTACAAGAGGGAACGGGCAGCTCTTTGTTGGGGTGACAGGCTTTTATTTTTCACATTTTATGACATCAGTTTGTCAGCCCTAAGAGTCTGGTTTTAAAGCAACAAAAATTAGAGAAAATGTGACGGTGCAGTGAGCACCTGTGGTGAATTACGATGGGCAACAGCAGCAAATTTTTCATTCCCAAACTCCCTAAGAAGCAATGGGAAATGCTTTTGGAAGGCAAGTTACTGCACATCATCAAGCTGTCCTCCAGCTTGCCCTTCCTTCTGCCCCTGGGCTTGCAGCTTCAGGGCCTGATTTGGAGGTGAGGGAGTTAGAATCAGAGAATCATAGAGTTGGAAGATACCCCAGGGGCCACCCAGTCCAACCCCTTTCTGCCATGCAGGAATACAGCAAAGCATTCCCAATGGACGGCCACCCAGCCCCTCTTTAAAAACCTCCGAAGAAGGAAAAGACTCCTCCACGCTCCACTGTCCAACAGCTCTTGCCATCAGGAAGTTCTTCCTAATATTTTCATGGAATCCCTTTTCCAACGGTTTGAAGCCGTCATTCTGTATCAGAGTCTCTGGAGCAGCAGAAATCTTCCACACATCATCCTTTCAAATATTTAAACATGACTGTCGTGTCGCCTCTTAGTCTTCTCTTCTCTAGGCTAAACAAACCCTACTCCCTAAACCACTCCTCAGAGGGCTTCATGGCTTCCAGGCCTTTGGCCGTTTTGGTTGCCCTTGGTTGGTTGGAGGGCAAAGCCCCTCCTGTTGGCTCCCTGCTGTTGGCTCCCTGCTCCCTGGGGAGGTCTCTGGCTCCATAGGGCTGGCAGGAGGGGCTCAGGCTGAGCATCGGTGTGCGTGTGTGTTTGTGTAGGTATCTCTTTCGCGGTCTGTCTCTGTATGGAGGGGGTGACCCTTCTGAGCACTGCTGGTGGGAGATGGAAAGTCACCAGTGATCCCCCCTGACCTGCTTCCTGACCCCCCCAAGAATAGCCATTGAGCCTCTCCTCCTTCCCTTCCCCTTCTCTTGGTGTGGCACGGCTATGCTAGACAGCAGCACCAGCAATGCTGCTCGGTTTCTCACCTGAGACTGTTATTCTTGCTCCTTCGGTGATCCCCCTTGGGGGAGTTGCAGGGACTTTATCGTCTAGACTGCAAGTGGCCAACCTTCTGCTGGCTTGTGGTTTGCATTTAACCTCCCCTTGCCTGAGTGAGAGCCCCCAGAGTGAGAGCAATCAGTGAGAGCCCCAGTGCCCCAGGGCACTGAGGGTTATGCCACTCACACATTCAGGAACATCTGAAAGCCCCCAAGAGGGGAAGGATACCCCCAGGAGAAGGGTTCACCTGAGAGGGCGGCCTGGGTCTCCAGTGGAGCGCAGATTGGAGCCAGTGTTGGAGGTGTGGGCAGACAAAGTGCCAACCAAAAGGAAGGGGGCACACAGCTGATTGGGGGTGGAGGAAGGTGGTCTAGGGAGAAGTAACCCACCCGACTCTCCCACCTGTGCACAGCGAAGGGTCTTCTCCCCAGCTCTGCTTCCTGTCTCCCCCCGCCCAAATGAAGCCACTGGCTCTGGGAGAGGGACCCCAGCAGCTTTGAATGAGGGAGAAACCAACAGGATCCTCCCAGCTGATCTCTCTGCTCTCCTCGTCCCACCTTCTCATTTCTCCACAGATTCGGCTGAGTGGGGGGCGCAGTCGCTTTGAGGGGCGGGTCGAGTTGGCACTGGGGGCCGGCAGCCACGGCACTCGCCGCTGGGGCTTGATTTGCGGAGATGGCTGGGGCACGCTGGAGGCCATGGTCGCCTGCCGCCAGCTGGGCCTGGGCTTTGCCAACCATGGCTTGCAAGTAGGTACCAGTGCTTGCCTGCTGGCCAGCTGTAGCCGCTAAACTAACTGCCTGGCTGGAGGAGGAGGAGGAGCAGCAGCAGCAGCAGCTAACCCACCCCGGTTGCGCCCCTCTCTGCACCCATGTGTCTGTCCTTTGGGAGCGCTCTCGGCGGGGGCGGGGGTGAGCTGGGGGGGGCTTCTCTGCAGATCCACTTCGTGGGCGGCCGGAGCGGGTCCGAGGGTCGCCCGGAGGTCTGGCGTGCTGGCAGGTGGGGGACAGTGTGCAGCGTGGCTTGGGGCACCAGAGAAGCCGTGGTGGCCTGCTGGCAGCTGGGCCTGGGCTACATACGTGCCGTCAGGGTAGATGGGTGGCCAAAGGGCGGCTGGCGGGGAAGGGTGCGCGTGTGCGCGTGTGGGGCGTGCCAGGGCTCCAGGAGAGGGGCAGTGCAGCCATTTTGAGTGGAAGCCACAGCCGGAGCCACGGGCGTGCGCTCCCAATGCTACGCTTGCGCTTTCACCGTGGGGAGGGCGTGAGGGGCCTGGCTTGCCACGCGGCCCATTCCCTTTGTGTGTGCTTTGCCCGTGTCCCCTCTGCCAGGAGACGTGGTACTGGGATGCCAGCAATGTGACCGAGATGGTGCTGAGTGGCGTGAAGTGTTCCGGGAACGAAATGGCACTCGCCCACTGCCAGCACCACCCCACCGTCAGCTGCCGGAGGACGGGCACCCGCTTTGCCGCTGGTGTCATCTGCTCTGAGAGTGAGAAGGGATGGGTGGGGTGGGTGGGGAGGGACCCAGTCTTCACTGGGGTTGGTGTCCCACCTTTGCGGTGGCCTCTAGAGTGTTTCTTAACCTGAGAGCCTCCGTGGCAAAAGCCACAAGCCACGTTGAACACTGGTTGGAGTGTGGCTGGGGCAGCTCTCCAGGTCCCTCCTAGGCGGGTCTCTCCCTCCTTGGGCCACTCAGTTCTTTGCCTGGGAACTCTGGCTGGTGCTGGCACTGGCCCCTGCCCGCCCAGGCAAGATTGGGCATGCCCCCCTCCCTCTGTGACCCCTCGGCCTCCCACCCCCACCATCTCTTCCCAGCTGCGTCAGACCTGCTGCTCCATGCCCCACTGGTGCAAGAGACGGCCTACATTGAGGACCGCCCTCTGCACATGCTCTACTGTGCTGCAGAGGAGAACTGCCTGTCCAGCAGTGCCCGTAATGCCAACTGGCCCTATGGGCATCGGCGGCTCCTGCGCTTCTCCTCCCAGATCCACAACAACGGCCGAGCTGACTTTCGCCCGAAGGCTGGACGGCACTCCTGGGTCTGGCACGAGTGCCACGGGTAAGGGGCAGGGGCCCGGATCCTTCCTGGCCCCCCCCTCCGCATATGAGTCCAGTACCCTGTCACCTTTGCACTGGGACATCCCGTCCGGCTCGCCCTTTGGCTCCGTCCTCTCTTTGGCAAAGGGTGGGCATCAGATCCTTCCCCCACTCACATTTCGTGGCTTCCCCACGCCAGGCACTACCACAGCATGGATGTCTTCACCCACTACGACCTCCTGACTCCCAACGGCACCAAGGTGGCTGAAGGACACAAGGCCAGCTTCTGCCTGGAGGACACAGAGTGCGAGGAAGGTGGGTGGGCACTGCCTGTGCCCTGGTGCCCTTCGTGTCGAGGGGCATTCCTTCCTTCCGCCCCCTCTCTTTCCCTCCTTGCTTCTGGGGAGGGGGTGCCCATGGTAGCTGAATGGGAGCCCCAGGGTCTCACCTGGGAGATGAGCACCCAGACATATGGAAAGCCAAGATGGCCCCATCATCTTGGTTTTGTTTTTGACATCCTCACTTTTTGGGAGTCCCTTCAGGATTGTTCATCTGAACAGCAAAAGTGACTCTAAGCCAAAAGCAGTATTTTGTTGACAGGAGACAATGATATACACAGACTCCTGGGCAGAAATAATACTTTTGCTGAGGAAAAAACTTTCCTCCCACCAAGCTGTTTTCTGCACAAATTTCCCCAAAGTTGCAAAGTATAGTGAATAATGTTCAAAAATGGCACGCAAACCTTTGCATTCTGTGGAAACGGGAAAAAAACAGCAGAAAGTCTTTGGGCTTGCCTGGGCTGGGGCCCCCTCCAAGATGGCTGCACGGGTGGTGGAGAAAATGACCTGCAGGCAGGATCTGATGCCCCTCCTCTTCCCCTCCCACTGGGCAGATGTGGGCAAGCGTTATGAGTGTGCCAATTTCGGGGAACAAGGCATCACTGTGGGCTGCTGGGACCTCTATCGCCACGATATTGACTGCCAGTGGATTGACATCACAGACGTCAAGGCTGGGAACTACATCCTGCAGGTGAGCGGGGCACCTGTAACGGGGACGGGCATGGGGCAGAGCCCTGTGGCTGGAAAGGAACTGGTGGGAGAAGTGAGGCCAGTATGGCGGGCTCCCTCTCGTCCTCCTGGCCCCCAGCCCAGGTGAGGCCGCTTGTCAGCTCACTGCCATCTTTCTTATCTTGTACTGGGACTAACAAAGTCTGAAAACGAAGCATGGGGTGGGCATATGGGTGGGGAACTGTCTGTGTAAAACATTTCTTTCCATCTTGACATCACGATGCCGAGGGTAGCAACTGGCGTCACCTCTGCCAGTTGCACAAGGAACCTAGTAATATCAAACAAAAAGCAGCCCTTTAAGGATTTAAAAGGTTCCACTGGTACCTTGACCAAAGAGCATCCCAATCACTTCTGCTTGGTGGGTAAGGTGGTCCACCCGCTGCCTCTCTGGAAGCAGCAGCAACCAGTGCCCTAGCCAAGTGAGCTCGCTCTTGCCCACAGCGGGAGCCACTGCTGGCCTGGCTACCTGGACATCCCGACCCCCTTGCTTTGTCAGAAGGCTGCAGACCTCCACCCAGAGCAGGCTGCCCCTGGACTTTCTGGCTAAAGTACGGCTGTGGGAGATACGGAAAGCGGCCCACTGTGCCTAGTCTTGTCAAGAGAGGGGCCAGCATGCTTTGGTGCTTGAAGGAGCAGTGAATAATCTGCCTGGGTTTTGGTGCTGCATTGCCATCATTTTCAATAACAGAGGCACAACGAGGATTTAAGAGGTGGCCAACTTGGTCTTCTACTACTAGCAGTACTGCTACTATGCTGTTCTATGTCTGAGAGGCATTGGGGTGTGAGGCCAGGTTTCTGCTCTCTCCGCTGGCTCAAAGTGAAGGACCGCGTGCCACATTCCCCACTTTCCGGAATCCACAAAGGACTGGAAGCCAGCTCAGGTTGTGAAAGAACATCCGGTGCAGAGGTATAATGCCACCACCCAACAAGAGATTATCAAGGTTAAAAGCAGCCAGCAGACGTGGGGGTTAAACCCAACCACAGCAAAAAGCAAGACTTTCTCTAAACAAGGAGTCGGGACTGAGAAGACAGTGGGGTGGGGCTCCTGCGTCTGTTCCTAGGAAGAGCATCCCTCTCCACACTGCACTGCACAGACCAGCCGAGGCTTTGAACACAGTGCCAGCCATGCCAAGGGGCCCTGGGACATCTGCCAGCCTCAGGAGGCAGAATGCCCAAGTTTCCCTCTGTCTGAATTCAAGCAGGTTGTGACTTGACACTGGGAAGGTCTGGCCAAACCGTGCCCACGTCAGGCCACAATCCTCTTGGCCAGAAGAGAAAGCCAGTCTTGGCTCCCCTGGCGTCTTGCGTTGGACTGCTGGCAGATTGGAGAGGTGCACAAAAGGGGGAGGGAGGCAAATCTCCACTTACTTTGTCTTCCACATAAATGAACACACACACACTCCCAGTCACATTACAAGCATTTTTGTGCATTTTCTGTCTGGGGATGAGAACAGCAAAACCCACCAAAAAGTGCTGGTCTGTTTGTCGTGGAGAGCAAAGATATTCTTAGTGGCTGAAGACACACTCAGTGGGGTGTCGGATGCCCCTGGGTGCCACAAAATTTGCATTCTTCTTGGGGACTGGAAAGCTGGTGGAGGTTGTTCACCTGCCAGACCATGAAATCTGAGCTGCTTTCTTGCACACAAGCGGCCAGCCAGACACATGCCACTTTGCTCCCACAGAGCGGCGCCCATGTTGGTGAAAAGCAATACTAGCAATGGTCAAAACAGGTTAAGAACCTGGTGGTGCCAGTTCCCTTCTGTTGCGCTCACAATGCCTAGCAGCAGCCGCTCTGGAGGACACTTGGGGGGGCACGCACGCAAAGCCCCCACTCACTGTTGCCGCCTCCTTCTCGTCCTCCCCCAGGTGGTGATCAACCCTCGGTACGAAGTGGCCGAGAGCGACTTCACCAACAACGCCATGAAGTGCAACTGCAAGTACGACGGGCACCGCATCTGGGTCCACAACTGCCACATAGGTACTGCCTGGCCACCATGGAGCTCTGTGGCGGGTTGGGGGGCAGGGGACCCTTTTTCTGTGTGGGGCAAGGGTGCCTCACGTCCCCCTTTGGCCCTGCAGGTGACGCTCTCAGCGAGGAGGCCAACAGGCGCTTTGAACAATACCCGGGACAGCTCAACAACCAGATCATGTAGCAGAGAAGACCACCCTCCACCTCCCCATGCCACTGGTACTGCCCGCATCAGCTGCGCCCCCTGTGGAGAGAAGGGCACAACGGGGCCAGTCCCCAGGATCGAGACCCAAGACAGCAGCTCAGCAGGGAAAGCCAGGGCCCCAAAGTCAACCCTCTCCACCGCCCAAAGACATCTGGCTCCAAGGTTTCCCACATGAGAAGGAATGGGAGATTCTCACTGACGCGTAGCCCCTCTCCATACGCTGTACACCACCTTGTAGTGGGTTTGGGACCAGATACACCCTTGCAGCGGCTCCCAGCATCTTTCCCAATGCCCCCACGGCGGTTCCTTCTCGTTGTCCAGACGGGGGCTGCCAACGGATGCAGAGCAGCCTGGCCAGCCCTGCTGGTGGGAGGGTGGGGGCCTTGGGAAATGGCTGCAGGGGGTGTGCAAGGCGGCTGTCACAGGAGGGCCTCAGCCTGCTCCCTCCTCCCACTGTTTCTGGTGCTTCCGTCCCCGTCTGCCTCGGGCAGCGGCCGGTCTGTCTCTTATATAAACTTAACTCTCTTGGCCCAGCCTTTCCTTCTTGTCGCCTGTTCTGTTTTGTGGCTGCTCTGCCTGCAGACAGAGGAGGCCGCCCCAACCACACCCACCCCAAGGAGGGCGGCCGCTGCTTTCAGTCTGGGGGCTTCAGCTGTGCCAGAGCAAGTGCCCACCCTCCTGCCAGAAGAGGTGGCTGCTGCCTCTCCCTCCTCCACCCCACTGAAGTCAGAAGGCGGTGTGGGAGGGGCTGCAGGAGCCAGAATGGGAGGCATTGATGAGCCCCACTGGCCGGCCGGCTGGCCAGCCAGCCGGCGTCTCCCCTCCTAAGCACACAGCCGGTATGTCAGCAGCCCCGCCGCAGCTGTCTGGGCCCGCCTGTGGTCAGCCAAGCCACGACCCCGTTGCAGGGACTCTCTGCCCGCCCGCCAGGCCCGCTTTCTTTCCTGGATCTGGTGGGGGAGCGCATTCCAGCGCAGGAGCTGAAAGGAGAGGCCTGTCCGGCAGCCGGCAAGGGGAGGCAAGCTGGCCAGTCTCGCCCCAAAACCAACAGAGCCCCCCCTTCCTGGGGCTCAGCGGCAGTCAGTCACTCCAGCTGCTACACACGCACACCCTGCAGCGGGGGGGGGGGCTCCAGGCAAAGGAGGCACACCCCCCCCATCACCACCAGTGAGCCGAGGCTGAAGGAGAAGCAGGTGAACAGGCGGAGAGACGCGGGGTCAGCCGGTGGAGAACAGCGGGCAAAAGGGGAAGACGAGGAGGAACCCAGCAGGGTGCCAGCAAGGGGGGCTCCAAGCCCTCTGGTGGGAGAGAAGTGGCACGGCCACCCCGCTCCTCAGACCCAAGCCCCCTGGCTCTGGGAGCGCAGCAGAGGACAGATGGGTCGGAAGGCGGTCACAGAAAAGTACAGCTCCACACAGACACACAAATGCTAATCGATGAGCGCCCCTCCCCACACTTCACCGCTCTGGTTTGGAAAGAAAAGGCAAACGGTCTGAGCATGCCAATCCTAAGATTTATTTTACCAAAACCCAGGTGTGTGCGGATGTCAAGCCCCAAGCCTGCCCGCCCCCGCTAGCTGTCTGAGGACTATTTGAAAAAATGCAAGTCACTAGTCCTTACGGCAGCCTTTCCCAGCCCGGTGCCCTTTGTCTGTGTTGGGCCGCAACTCCCACACGCCTTGGTCACCTCGGGCCACTGCAGCTAAGAACTATCTTCTGATTCCGTGCGCAAAAGGTTCTGGAAAGAGACCCAACGCGCGCAGGCTGTGCATCTCAGGACCACTTCAACCAGCTCAGGAGCAAAACAACACCCCCCCAACACACCCAAAGCATGCTCCCCCCATGTGCTCGTTCTCCCTTGCGTTTTTATGAATGCAACAGGGCACGAACGCCCCCACCCCTACAAATCAGCAAATGGGGGAGAGCGTAACGGCTGAAACAACCCTTTCATGATCAGAAAATGGGCACCCTGTGAGGCTCAGGATCACCCTACAGCAGCCCCATATTCGTGGGGGAGCTGGTCCACCCCCTTCTGTGCTCCTCTAGGCAAAACGTCTGTTCTGAATGGGTTGGGGGTGTGCCGTCCACCTTTCTCCCCCGTTCACTCGGTAGCCTCTGGGGTGATGGTCAGCAGCAGTGTCTCGTAGCCCCGGCGGACCAGCAGGGTCAGGTGGTCCTGAGTCCGCACTGCCTCGTAGATGTCCTCCGCCCGCCGGGAGGCCCTGCCGTTGATCTCCAACACAACGTCGGCCGCCTTGAGTCCCGCCCTGCAGGCAGAGTGGCACAGCAATGGGTAGAATCATAGAATCACAGAAATGTAGAGTTGGATGAGACCCCAGGGGCCATCCAGGCCAACCCCCTGCCATGCAGGAACACACTCAAAGCACTCCCTTGGACAGATGGCCATCCAGCCTCTGCTTAAAAACCTCCAAGGAAGGAGACTCCACCACACTCCGAGGCAGCAGATTCCGCTGCCAGACAGCTCTGACTGTCAGGAAGTTCTTCCTGAGGTTCAGGTGGAATCTCCTTTCCTGCAGCTTGAATCCATTGCTCCTTGACCTGGTCTCTGGAGTGGCAGAAAACAAGCCCTCTCCCTCCTCTACATGGCATCCCTTCAAATATTTAAACATGGTTATCATGTCCCCTCTTAACCTTCTCTTCTGCAGACTAAACATACCCAGCTCTCTAAGTCTATCCTCATAGGGCTTGGCTTCCAGGCCCCTCACCATTTTGGTCACCCTCCTCTGGACCTGCTCCAGCTTGACCATGTCCTTCTTGAATTGGGGTGCCCAGAATTGGACACAGTATTCAAGATGAGCTCTAACTAAAGCAGAGTAGACTGGTACCACTACCTCCCTCGATCGAGACACCGTACTTCTATTGAGGCAGCCGAGAATTGCGTTGGCTTTCTTGGCTGCCACATCACACTGCTGACTCATGTTCAGCTTGTGGTCTATTAAGACTCCTAGATCCCTTTCACACGTACTGCCATCCAGCCACGTGTCCCCCATCCTATATTTCTGTACTCCATTTTTTCTACCTAAGTGTAGGACCTTACACTTCTCTCTGTTGAATTTCATTTTGTTAGCTTTGACCCAGCTCTCCAATCTGTCCAGGTCATTTTGAATTTTGATCCTGTCCTCTGGCGTATTAGCAACCCCTCCCAATTTGGTGTCCTCTGCAAATTTGATGAGCATGCCCTCTATTCCTTCATCCGAGTCGTTGATGAAGATATTGAACAGCACTGGGCCCAGGACAGAACCCTGTGGCACCCCGCTAGTCACTTCTCTCCAGGATGAAAAGCAGCCATTCGTGATCACCCTTTGGGTTCGGTCGGTCAACCAATTACAAATCCAACTAACAGTAGCCCTGTCCAGCCTGCATTTTACTAGCTTCTTTGCAAGAAAGTCACGGGGAACTTTGTCAAAGGCCTTACTGAAATTGAGATATGCCACATCCACAGCATTCCCTTCATCTATCAAGTTAGTAACTCTGTCATAAAAAGAAATAAGATTAGTCTGGCATGACTTATTTTTGAGAAATCTATGTTGACTTCTCGTGATTACCGCGTTGCTTTCTAAGTGATTAGAAACTGATTGCTTAATGATCTGCTCCAGAATCTTTCCGGGTACTGACGTCAGGCTGACTGGGCGATAATTATTTGGGTCCTCTTTTTTTCCCTTCTTGAAGATGGGGACAATTCCAATAGGGCAACGGGTGGCTGGGGCGGCTGAGGAGCAGAGGGAGGCAGCCTGGGACCCCTTCCCCAACACCCTCCCCCGCACAGAAGGGAATCCTGCGCTTACTGGTGTGCAGGAGAACCAATGATGACCTTGTGAATCAGGACCCCGTAGGAGACGTCGGGAAAGGTGGGGTCCCTCATCTTCAGCTCTGACAGGATGCTACACGGAGGGAAGAGAAAGTCAGGCAATGAGCCTCCTGGGGGAGTGGGCAAGGTCAGGGGCCACACCTAGCCCCCCTACTTAGGAAGACCCCCACCCCCATTGCTCTGCAAGAACAGATTCTGCTGGAGCGCACACAAGGCAGGGGAGACCACTCCCCAGCTGAGCCTGTGCTTAGCCAGGGAAGCTTAACCGCCAACCCCACAACCAGCTCTTCCGCCCCTTTGGCTGTCTGCTGCCCCCCTCTGGACCTAAACGCCAGGCGCACCCCCTCGCTTTACGAAAGATTCCTGTTTGGAGCCCCTACCTGGGGGTCAGGGTCAGCATCATCACCCCTATGTAGCGCCTCTTTCCCTCCGTGCCACCAAACCAGGAGTCTGCGACGGAGAAGTGAGAAAGAGAAAACGGCTGCCGTCGGTGGGGGGCAACGCTCCAGTGCACCTCCAGACCTCACCGCCCACAGACAGACGCCCACAGGGCAGGGAACCAAGACAAGAAGCAGCCACGGAGACAGGTACGCCCCCTTCCCCAAGAAAGACAAAGAATGATTTGGAGAACGGAGGATGGAGGGGGCTGCGTACCAGATGGTGAGAGCCCACGTGGGAGTGGCATTGGGTTTCCGATCCCCACGCCAAACCCCACTGCACAACCATGGGGAAGGAATACTGGGAAACACAGGATTAAAACCCTCCAGAGGGCAACCAGAGAGCAGCTTCAGGCCGGGGGGCAGGTTTCTACAGACCCCTTCCCTCCTTCCTGCTTCCTCAGGGAGCCCAGCGCCACCACTCAGAGACTGGGGGCTCAGCAGAGTGCAGAAAAGGGGAGCTCAGCCCCCACATCCTCTCCCCGCCGAACTCACCCTTGCGTTTCTCCTCCTGCTCCAGGAAAGCCCGCAGTCGGTCCGAGGGGATGGCGAAAGAAATCCCAGGCGTCACCTTCATAGTGTTCACCCCAATCACTTCTCCGTCCTGGGTGAGAGAGGAGAGAAGCAGGGAGGACAGCACTTCCTGGGACAAATGCTGATCCTCTCCTCTGCCCAATAGGGAGGAGAAAAAGAAAACCACCACCCCCACCAAAAGGAAAGGAAGATTCTTCACAGGGGAGACGGCCTTCTGGACCCCGCAAAGACCCTGCTCACAGAGAAGCCCCCACAGCAGCCCCACAGCATGACAAGCAAGCAAGGAGAAAGGGGAAAAGGGAGGGAGAAAGGGTGCCTCTTTCCCAAACCAGCAGCTCCCCAAATGCACCCCCACATGCTTGATGTGAGCAAAAGAGAACCTTCGAAGCCCACCCAGCAGTGAAAAATGCTTACCAGATTGACCAGGGGCCCCCCGGAGTTCCCAAACTGCAGAAAAAGAGACATCAAGGAGGGGGGTAACTCGGCAGCCCCATGGCACCATCCAAAACCCCTCCACTCCCAACAGCCCAACCCCAGCAGGGCTTACATCGATGGCAGCGTCCGTCTGGATGTACTCCATGTCTGAGGAGGGGAGGCCCAGCTCCCGCCCCCCCCGCTGGGCAGAGCTGACGATGCCGGAGGTGATGGTGTTCTGGAGGGCGAAGGGGCTGCCCATGGCCACCACAAACTCCCCTTGCCGGACCTCTGAGGAGCGGCCCAGAGGGAGCGTGGGCAGGGGCCGCTGGAGGGAGCAGAGGAGTGTCAGTGCCGGGCACAGTCTGAGGTCTACCCTGCTAGGAGCCCCAGCGGCGACACCCAGAGAGACAGCCACGGCTTCCCATGGGGGGCTCTCAGATCGAGGAGCTCCATTTGGGCACCCCTACAAGCTTCTGACTCAGTCCCACCCCCATCCTGGCACCCAAATTGCAACCAAGACACTTGGCAAGGGCCCCGCAGGGTAGGGGCTTCTCAGAGAGTGGCCCCCTCCCCAGCATTCTGCAACTGGGCCAACCGCTGGCTCTGTGCTGGGGGCAGAGCGGAGGCACCGCACAGTCTGCCTGGGGATGCCCTACCTGATTTGGGGCGGAGGGAGGAGCCAACTCTCAAGGACAGGAGAAGGGCAATCTTATGCCCCCCCCCCCCGGCCCATAAGCTCCTTTGGCTCAGACCATTTCTGCGCTAGTTACTACTCCACTTTTAACATCCTACGGAGTCCTGGGGTTTGCAGTTTAGGGAGCGGCCTCAAAAGCCAAAAGCGGACAAGGGCACGGTCTAACAGTCTAGTGCGGAAACGGCCTCACTCTCCTTGCAGGGAAGGGAAAGGGGGGTGCCTTCCATTCTCCCCTGCCCTAGCTGACCCACCTTGGGGCTGATCTTGATCGTGGCGATGTCGGCCACCTGGTCCACCTGCCGGACCACCGCATCGTAGAGCTCCCCGCTGGCCAGACGCACCCGCACCCGCCTCCGGTTGGCCACCACGTGGGCATTAGTCACGATCAGCCCGTCCGCCGAGACCACGAAGCCCGAGCCGTTGGAGATGGGCACCTCCCGCCCTGAGAAGGGGTGCCTGCGGGGTGGGGGTGGAGCCCGGCTAAGGGGGCGGGGGGCAACACGCACGCGAAACAGAAGGCGCAGCCGCTGCCTCCTGCGGGGCCGATCTTCCCGGGGCCACGGGGAGCCGAAGGAGCCGAGGGAGGGCCCCCAGCCCCAGAGAGGCAGCGGCAGGGCAGCGCCCGCCCTCCCCCCGCGCCGCTGGGCAGCCGTCCTCCGCGAGGATATCTGGACGGCGGCCCCCCGCCGCCCCCGCCGCCCCGCAGGGTCCGCCCTGGGGGACGGCGGGGGACGGCGCCCCTCCCCCCGGCCCCCCGCCCCCCGCCCCGCCCAGCAACCTGTCCCGGCCGACGGAGGCTGCGCGGAGCGGGGGCCTGGCTACCCAGGGCGGCCTCCCCCTCCCGCGCTGCCCGGCGCCCCGACGCGCCCCCCGGCCGCACCTGCCCAAGATCTCGATGTAGACGAGGGCCGGCGCCGTCCGCTCCACCACGTCGGCGATGAAGTTGTACGTGCTGCGCGGGGAGCCCGGGGCGGCGGGGGCGGGCGAGGCCGGCGGGGAGGGCACGGCCGCCAGCACCGGGGGCAGAGCGAGGGGCACCCGCCCCAGGAGCCCCGGGGGGCGGCCCTCCCCCGCCGCTTCCGCCTGGCCTCCGGACCCCCGCCGGCGCCCCCGCAGCAGCAGCAGCAGCAGCCCCGCCCCCGCCGCCCCCGCCGCCCACCACCGGCGGGGAGGGGGCGGGGAAGGGGGAGGAGGGGGGCCGCCGGCCCTCCCGCAGAGCCCCCTCCCCCGCTGCACGCCGCCCGCGGACCCCAGCCGCAGCAGCGCCACCGCTGCCCCCGCCAGACCCTTCCGCGGCGCCGCCAGGCGGAGCCCCGACCGAACCGCCGCCTCCGCCATCAGCCGGCCCGCTCGCCCGCCCGCCCGCCCCGGTTTTCCTTCCTGTTTCTCGCCCGCCGCGGAGCACGGCTCCGCCGGGCAAGAGGGCCGGAGGGCACCTGGCGCGGAGCACGCCGGGATGTGTAGGCCGCGGAGCAGAACGCGCCCGGAGGAGGCGGGATTCGGGCTACTTGCCGTGACGCACTTCCGCCCTCCCAGCCGTCTCCGCGGAGGCCTGGCCAAGATGGCTGTCGGGGCCTGCGGCGTTGCGCCCGGCCGCTGAGGGAGAGCGGCGGGAGGGACGGACGGCGGGAAGGAAGGAAGGGAAGCAGGGAAGGCGCCCCGCCGCCGCCGCCGCCGTCGCCGCCGCCGCCATGGAGCCCGCCCCCCCCGGCGCCGCCCCCGGCGCCGCCGCCCCCGCCGTGGGGCCGGAGCGCCTCTTCGACGCGCACCGGTGAGGGGCCGGAGGGAGGCCGGCGCCCTGCCCGCCCGCCCGCCCGCGGGGCCTCCGTGCGCCCTCGCGGCCCCCGCTGACGGCGCCCCGTCTCTCTCTCCCCCGCGCAGGCTCCCGAGCGACGGCCTGCTGGCGCTGGCGCTGCTCCTCTACGCGCCGGTGGGCCTCTGCCTGCTGCTCCTGCGGCTCTTCGTCAGCCTCCACGTCTTCCTGGTCAGCTGCGCCCTCCCGGACAGCGCCCCGCGCAGGTGAGCCGCCCGGCGGGAGGGGAGGGGAGGGGAGGGGAGGCCCGGCCCGGGGAGGCGCGGCCCCCGGCCCGGCCCCGCCGCCCACCGCCCGCCCGCCCGCTGTTTTCCCCGCTGCAGGTTCGTCGTGCGGGTGATGTGCGCCGTGCTGGGCCTCCTCGTGCGGCAGAGCGGCCCCCGCCGGCCCCGGGCCCGCCTCCTGGTCGCCAACCACGTCACCCCCTTCGACCACAACGTGCTCGGCCTCCTCCTCTCCTGCGCCGCCGTGAGTCCCGAAGGCGGCGGGCGTCGGGGCGGGGTCCCTGGTGGGTGACCCGCGCGGGGGAGAGGGGGGCCGCCCGCGCCCCCACCGCCTTGTGCACCTCCAGGCAGGTGGGCGGCGGGCCCACGGCTCTTGCTCTCCCCCAGCGCCGGGGGCGAGAGTGGGGCGGGGGGCGCGACAGCGTTGAAGTTGCAGAGACCCGCGGGGACGAAGTTTAGGATCACGAAGCGGGATTTCCTTTAAGCTTTTTCTACTCTCTTTTATGAAAAAATAAAATGGATTGTAGTTTCTGGGTTGTTCAATGTTGTAAAAAAGGCTTAAATGCTTTCTGCAGCAGGGAGAAGCCTGGCGGAAATGCTCCTGCTTTCTCTGGTGCAGAACCTGTTTTGGGGCAAAAATGACTTTTTCGGGGGGTGGCCTTCAGGGACTCCAATGGTTGTCCACCTGAATCTACGGCAGAAAGAGGTCATTTGCGGTCTCTGCGTTCTGGAGGCATGCCCCACCCCCGCAGCAAGGGTCCCACCAGGCCAAGCAAGAAAGCTTTGTCTCCCCTGTCCCACCAGCCACCTGCAAGGCCAGGGTGGTCGGGTGGGGCTGGCTGCCTGACCCCTGAGAAAGGTGGCCCCATGGAAGGGATGGCTCCCTGGAGTTTCTGCTTTGCTGTCCCTGGTTCTCATGAGGAGGGGGCCAGGGCTGCAGCTTGCTTTGGTGAGGGGCCGGTGGGGTCTTCTGACTCTCCTCCGCACCCCACAGCCTGTCTTGAACGGCGCCTCTGGCTTCATCTGCTGGTCCCGGGGCTTCTTGGAGGTGGGGGCTACGGACAGCCGGGCTCAGCTGCTGGAGACACTCAAGGCCTACTCCTCCCACGGGGGGAACCCGCCACTGCTGCTCTTCCCTGAGGAGACCCCCACCAATGGCCGCGTTGGACTCCTGCGCTTCAGGTGGGGCCCGAAGGGGGTGTGTGGGGAAGCCTCTGTGATCCTTGTGGGGGGGGCACGGGGCAGGAGGAGAGGCTTTGCCATTTTCAGGGTGGAGGGGGCACGGGTATCTGGCTGGCCTTTCTGACGGGGCCTCTCCCCCCATTCCTCCCTCCCTCCATGTAGCACGTGGCCCTTCTCCATCCTGGATTCTGTGCAGCCCGTGGCACTGCAAGTCCACAGGCCGTTCGTTACTGTGGTGAGTGCAGAAGGGGGGGGTCATACTCGTTGGTGTTGATGCCTTTGAGGTGCTTCCCTCCCCATCTGGGTTTCTGTTTCCTTCTTCAGACAACACGTTTGTGGGGCGGGGGGGAGGCATTCCTTCTTTTGCTCAGGTGTCTTAGGCATTTCAAATGTCCGCTTGCAGCCACTCCCTCGGGGACTTTTCACAGAGCTGTCTGTTCCTTCTCTCTCTCTCTGTCTCTCTCCGTTTCTCTCTTTGCCCCCACCATCCCTCTGAAGTGTGTGGCCGATGCCTCCTGGGTGACTGAGCTCCTCTGGACCTTCTTTGTTCCCTTCACCGTTTACCAAGTAAGGTATAAACATTTCTGCTGCCTTTTGTGTACGTTGGGATAGCGTGAATAAGCGCACCCTCCCTGGTCCCCCACCTTTGGCACTTCTTGGAGGAGACAGAGGCTGTCTCTTGGGGGTGAAAGGGGCTTCCCTTTGGACACCGCACCCAACATCTGCCTGCTGGGGCTTTCTTCCTTTCCTCCCTCCCTCCTTCCTTCTCCCTCCTTCTTTTCCAGGTGGCTCCCTGCAGTCTGCAGACAGGCTGAGGAGACCCGTGAGGAGTTTGCGCTGCGAGTCCAGGAGGTAGGAGGGGGGCCCATGCCCCTGCTGGTTTGGCACTCCCCTGCTCCCAAAGTGAGAGCGTAATGGGCTGGAGCCCTGCGGTTCCCTGTGGGCAGCTACCGCCTGAGCTTGACTCCTGGCCTCTCTCCCCCCGCCGGTAGCTCCTGGCCTCGGAGCTGGGTCTGGTCTCTACTCGGCTGACTGCAGCGGACAAAGCGGAATACCTGAAGCGCCTGCGCCACAGCCCCCGCCTCTCCTACAGCTCCTCAGGTGAGTTGGAGGAGTTCACCCCGGCTAGACGTTTTGCTACTCGCACGGCTTGTCTCTTTCTCTGCAGGGGGGCGGTGTGAGCAGCTGCCCCCGAGGGTCTCCTTTCTGGGGAACAGATACACGATCCCATGTGGGAAGGAGCTTTCCTTCAAGCACGCTACCTTTGTGCCTCTTTTCCAGCCCTGAGCCAGCCTGCGGGGACCCTGACTCGACCATCCCGTGGTGCGGCCTCTGCAGAGGATGTGCGTTTGATGGGGCTGGCCCAGAGTGTCAAGGAGGTCCTGCCTCACGTGCCCTTGGCAGTCATTTGCAAAGACTTGGGTGAGGAGCAGGGAGGGAGGGAGGTCTCAGGGGCTGGTGGAAGCAGAAGTTTTTTGGGTGCGCTCATGCGTCCCGGAGAGCTTCCCTGTCGCCTTCTGAGAACTGAAGAGTTTCTTATTTAAGAAGCATCCAAGGGAGGTAACAGATCGGAGATCAAATCCCCTCCCCCCAATCCTTGTCGGTCGGTCCCTTTAGATGCAGCGAGTTTGGTGGCTCCGCAGTTCAGCTTGCGGGTGTGCGTACAATTGACAGGCAGCCAGAAGTTTCTCGCTGGGACAGTCTCGTGGCAAAGGATGAGCAATGCCTGCAACAATACTCTGAGTCAATAAAATTTAAGGGAGTGCCTTGGGGGGCGGTGTTTGCCAACAAAAGGGTGCTTGCTCACCCAGGGGTCTGTTTGGAACAGTGGCTGCAGCTGCCTCTGTCTCCCCCTTGGCAGTGGCAGGCCTGGGCCACGCGTCTTCTCTCCCTTCCATGGGTGAAGGCAGCAGTGGAACTGCTCAGAAGGCTTTAGGTAGGCATGCATTTTTCTGGGTGGTGGTGGGGGGCTCGTTGGCACAGGGACTGCTGGACTTTTTTAGATGCCTCTTGTGTCCTTCCAAGGCGGAGATCTCCAGGGGGCGCTGTGTTCTGGCAATAGTTTGCTGAACATTTTCTTGTTAAAAGTGCCCTCTCTTCTCTTCCACAGCCCAGACAAACTGCGTGGATGCCACCATCGCCAACCTCCTGGAAGGACGGGTTCCTTTTGTACCCAGCGAGGGGGAGGCGGCAGAGGCCTCCCCCCAGGCTCCCTCGGGCCCTGGCGCCCACTGCCCAGCCTCTTCTTCCCCAGCCACGGTAACAGTCTGGGGGCGAGGGGAAGAGGAAGCTGTCTCTGGCTTTGTGGCAGGGGGAGGGCTGGGAAGCCAGCCTCAGGATGCCCATGGGCTGCCCTCACGCCCCTCCTCTTTCCACAGGTGCCCACCAGGGTCTTTGCACGGTCGCCAGAGGCGCGGCACCTCTCCCTGCAAGAGCGCAAGCGAGCACTCTATGACTATGCAAGGAGGTGAGGCCCCACACCCCTCCCTTGTCCCCACCCCGGCAGCTGTGGCTGAGCCACCTCTCCTGTGGGGTAGGAGGACAGTCAGCGGGTCTGTGCTTGCCTTGGCAGGAGATTCGCAGAGAGACACGGGACGGCACAGAGGGAGGGTGGCCGCTGACCGGTCTGGGTCATCCCTTCACTCCTCTGGATTTGCGGCTTGGATGGCAACAGATTTTTGTTTGCGGTGAGGGGGGCAGCCGGCCTGTCCTGGCCGGTGGGACTGCCTCAGCCTCAACGGCTGCACTGGAGTTGCGAGGCGGGACCCCGGCGGCGTCGGAGCCCCGCACGCCGTGGGTCAGCTCTGCAGGTCGAGGAGCAGGGATGACTGGCCTGGCCACCCCTCACCTGGCCCAGACTGGGTCCTGCCCTGGAATGCACCTGGGGCAGCCGGCAGCCCTCCAGGTGGGCCGGGCGGGCAGGAAGCCCAAAAGGGGAGGGGAGCCTTCGCTGTCAAAATAAACCTTACTCTGACTCTTTTGCTGCCGCGGAGTCTTTCTCTTCTGTCTTTGGGGGGTCCTTGCGGAGGGGATGGCACTCCAGGGTTGTTTCCTTGTTGCCCCTCTGCTCTGTCTGGGAGGCGGGGGGCTTTCTACTTCATCCGCCCAGCTCAGGGTCCCTTGGCCTCGCAAGGCAGCAGCGCCCTCAGTCCGCTGAGGAGGAGATGGGGTGGGGTCCAGTCCAGGACGCGCACAACGCCCAAAGAGCCCATGGTGCTCTTCCTCCCCAACCTGGCAAAGCCGCTTCCCCCACCCCTGCCGCTGCCACCACCGATCCCCCCCCCCCAGAGGTGGGAAGCTGAGCCCCATAGCTGCCTGTTGTACAGAAGAATAAGCGGCCGGGTGGGGAGAATTTTAAGCCAGCACCCTGCCCCCAGAAGGAGGGGGGCACACAGAGAAGCAGGGGGCTTTGCTTGCTCCCTGCTGGGCACCTGTGCCAGCGCTAGGCGTGCCCTGGCAAGGAAGCAGGGGTCTGGGCGGCAGCCCGCGGGACTCCTCTGCTCCCGCGCTCGGGCGGAGCTCCCGCGGTCTACCTCCGCATCGGGGTCGGGTGAGGTCAGGGCGCCGGGCGGGTGCTGCTGCGTGCAGCTCGGCATGTCTGCTACCCGCCGCTTTCCCATTCATGCCACACGTAGCCGTCTACTCTTAAAAGGGCACCGGCAGGCAGGCGGGGGTCCCTCCGGGCGCGCGTCCCCTTTCTGGAGGACCGAAGGAGCACGGGGGCGGGGACCAGATCTCCCGCCCGGCCGCGGCTGTTCCTGCCCCAGGGAACCTCTGAGGAAGGGAGCGCGGACTGCCCGACTCCCCCTCGGCCTCCGCTCGCCCTTTCGTACCGCTGGCGTCGCCCTTTTAAGCGGGCAGGGCTTGTGTTTACAAGACGCGGGGCCGGGCGTCACGTGGCCTCCAGCTGGCCGCGGCCACTGCCAGTGGCCACCTGCCGCCCTTCGCGACCGCCACCGGGAACGGGACGAAGCCCGAGGAGAGAAGGGAGGGAGAAGCAGGCAGTGCTGTCCCGGATGGAGCCCCCCCGGGAGGACCCCCTGCTGCTGCTGCACGGTGAGGGGAGAGGGCGACGGGGGAGGGGGCGGCCCAGGGGAGGCTCCGGCCGTCGGACGTCCCGGTAACGGCTTCTGGCGCCCGCCGGGCTGGGGCGGCGGCGGCGGCGGCTGCTTCTTTCAGGCTCCTGGGTGGAAGTGGCCCCCTTGGGCGCCTCGGAGCTTCCCACGCTGGCCGGCCTGCCCTCCGGAGGCGGCGGCGAGGAGGACGACGGCGGCGGCGAGCTGGCGGAGATCCTGCGCGAAGCCCAGATGGAAGCGGCGGAGCGGGGCGACGGGTGGGTCCCGAGAAGCGGCGGGAGCGGGGCGGGGGGCGACGGCTGGGCCGCGGGAGCAGGAGGGTTTCGCTGGCGGCGGCGGCGGCGGCGGCGGCCCCCTGCCTTTGGGGAGGGCGGGTGGCCGGCAGAAGGCTCTCGGGCGAGCGGGGCTCCGACGGTGGAAGGCTGGCTGCCCGGCCAGGCGGGGCGCGCCCGGGGCCACCGGCTGGGCTTCCGCTCCTCCGGCCCGGGCTTTGCCAGAGAGGCAACCGGGAACGCTCCGCTGAGAAGGCATGAAGCCAGCGGGCCAAGGCCTCCGCCCGGTTCCGAAGGTCCCCGGAGTCGGCTCCAGGCAAACATCTCCGAGGAAGCCGGGCGGTGCCCAGCCTGGAGCGGCTGCTCCCGAGTAGGCAAAACGGGGGCGGGGCCTCAGCGAGTGATCTCCAGGCACGGCGGGCCGGAGCGGCTAAGAGCCGCAGGGGCCACGCTGGAGCCCGGCGGGGTTCTGGACTGCCTTCCAGGTAGCCCTCTCGCCAGCCGCTCCCAAGGGCCGGTGAGTCTGGGGGAGGGGGGCGCCTCCTAGCAGCGTGGACGGGCCGCGAGCCGCGGGGGCTGCCTTGCAGGGTGGGTGTCCGGGTGGGCGCAGGCAGGAAAGGGCCTTCCTCGGGAGAGCCGGGTGGGCCCTGGGTGGGGCGGCCCACGGCAACAGCCTTCAGGGTTCACCTGCGCTGCCTCAGCAGGGAGCCTCTCCCGGCACTCGGGATGGCAAGGGCAGCGTGGGCGGGTGTCTGGGTGGGCGCCCCTGTCGGGGAAGGCGGGAAATGTGCCGGTGGGAGGGACCATCTCGGCATCTGGGGTTGGATGCCGGTTGCCCCTTGGCAGAGGAGTCATTCCTCCCGGGGAAGCCGATACGGCGGACGGGCAGGAGGGGTGGGGGAAACGCGCCCCCTCCAGATGCTGTTGGACGGCACCTCCCAGCATTCCTGGACGCTACGTGTGCTGCCTGCTGGGAAGTGCAATCCAGCAACCTCGGGGTGGGCGGGCTGCTCGGTTCCCTCCCCTAATTTCAAGAGGCCATCCTACGGGAACCCGGGAAGAGGGCGGGGGCTCTTCCGCTAAGCCGCCTGGCCAGCCTGCGAGGGACAGGGGTGGAGGGACCTGAGGAGGCAGTTAAGACTGGGGGGGTCTGCCGGCTCCTCCCTCCTCGCAGTGCGGGCGCCTTTCGGGGTACTTGGCGTTTGCGGCTCGGCGTCGAGCCGCCTCCAGGCTCTGCCAGTGGCCCCCGCCGACGCTGTTTGTGCTTGCAGGCCCCTCCCGGCTCTGAACGGACTCCCCGTGGAGGACGGCAGCAGCACCGGGCAGGTGAGCCGCAGCGGGGCCGACGTCTCGGGACCCCTCCCCCGCCAGATAACCTCCAGTTCAGCGCCCCCCCCCGGCCCCAACCCTCGCTCGGAGAGTGGCAGGGGACAGCCCCGGCAGAGCGTCCGAGGGATTTCCGGGAAGGGAATCATAGAATCCTAGAGTTGGAAGAGACCCCAGGGGCCATCCAGTCCAATCCCCTGCTACGCAGGAACACCGGTCAAGCATTCCCAGCAGATGGCCACCCAGCTCTGCTTAAAAACCTCCAAAGAAGGAGACTCCACCACACTCCATGGAGTCAGCAGCAGATTCTGCTGCGGGACAGTGCTGACTATCAGGAACTTCTTGCTGAGGTTCAAGTGGAATCTTTCTTGCAGCTTGAATCTATTGCTCCTTGTCGTAGTCTCTGGAGCAGCAGAGAACAAGTCCACTCCCTCCTAGACATGACATCCCTTCAAATATTTAAACAAGGCTATCATGTCCCCTTTTAACCTTCTGGGGACCACTGAAGGACCCCGCTTGATCCCTAGTGCCTCCTTCCCCCCCCGGGGGAGGAGGAGTGGAGGGTCTCGCCTAAGAGGATCAAGGGATACCCCCATCCCTCCCTCCCTCCCTCCTCATGCGGCCCCCTTCTCTTCGCAGAGGGAAGACCCTCCTGAGAGGCTGCCCCAGGGCGCGTCCCTGGCCTGGCCCTGGCCCGGCCCCCCGGAACACCTGCCCTCCAAGTAAGGAGCCTTCTCCCCCCCGCCCCCCCCCGCTGGTTGCCACGCAGCAGCAGCAGCAGCAGCGGCCTGCACCCCCTTCCCCGCTGAGCCCACTCTGTGCCCTCTTGCAGGGACTTGGCCTGCGTGGCCCCGACATGCCCCCACCTGCTCAGCCCGGCCCTGCACCGGAAGAGGGGGCTGCGGGACCCCCAGCTGGCGCTCCTGCTCATCCCCTCCCTGCTGCTCAGCCATGCCTTGGCCGTGGGCCTTGGGTGAGTTTGGGGGAAGGGGGCATCCCCTATGCCCCCATCCCATAATTTTGATGGGGGAGGGGGAGGGGAGTTATTCAAGGTGCAGCAAAGGGCCTGTCAGAGAAAGTCCCTGATCTCTTCCCCCAGGGGCAGTGCTGACTCCCCCTCCATGGCCTGGGAGCTGCTCTCTGTGGGGGGTATCTCTAGTGTTTGGTGGGGGCTCATCTGGTGGTGCCCCCATGCATGCTGGGGGGCCAGCACGTCCTGTTTGGGCTATGTTCTTCTGCGGGGGGGGTGCCTTTCCAGACCAGGCTGCTGACAACTCCCTCCCTCCCTCCCTCCCTCCAGCATCTGCATTGGGAAGCGCCTGGCCGCCTCTTCCTCCAGCGCCCTGTGACCGACTGGCGCCCCGACCCCCGGAGAGGCATAGCAAGGGCCCCGGATCCCCAAAGACGAACCAGCCCCCCCCCATTCCAGGACTCCTCTGTGGCTCCTCCCACCCAGAAGCCTTCCCCCTTTACCTTGCTGGGAAGACATCAAGACCAGCCCCCACTGCGAGGACTGTGTGGGGAGAACTGTGCAGGGTGGGTGGTGTGTTCTGTCCCTTCCCCCTGCCCCCACACCCCCAAGTGTTGCTGGGCTCAGGCCAGAGCCCCCTCCCTGGATCTCCCTCAGAGCAGGAAGGCATCGGTGGGGGGGGGGGGGGCGGGGGCAGATCTGAGGGTCTTTCCCCAAAGTGCTCTTTGTGGCCCTCAAACCACAGTCTCTTCTTTCTGGCAAAGTGGGACCCCCCACCCACCCAGGAGTTGAGCTTGGGCCCTTGCCTAGAGATCCTCACCGGGGATGGGGGAGGGGGAGCTGTCCAGAAAGACCCCCCTCCCGTGTCATGCCGACCAGGGTGCAAGACTTCCCTGCAGCGTGTGGGGGTCCCCTAAGCAGAGCTTGAACGAGGGAGGGGGGAAGAATTCCGTTCCAGCTGGGTGTGGCTCTGTGACCCTGCTGTGGGAGGTGGTTTGTCCTGCAGCTGGTGGGCGACAGCGGGACTCTCAGCTACTAGGCGCTGCAGTGGGTGGCCGGCCAGCTGAACTGCAGCGTGGCTGAGAGGCAAGCCTGATCGGGAACAAGCTGGCGTGAACACGTGTATACACATACACACACACGTCGGAATAGGGTCAAAGAGGATACAAAAACAATTGGGTAGAGGTTGTGATGGAGGTGCTCTTACTTCCAAGGCAGGAGAGGGGCTAGGACACTCCTTTCCCCCAACGCAAATAGGGGCTACCAGCAGGAAAGAAGGGTCTCTGCAGACACTCTTGGTCTACTGTTGCCTTCCTTCTGGCCTAGAATCAAGATAAAGGCTGGGCAGGCACTGTTCTGGCCCCCCCTTCCCAGGAAAGGGAGAGGAAGGCAGACCCTCCCCCAGGCTGGTGGGTGGGGTCCGGATTCCCCTTGGGAGCAGATTGTTCTGTTCCCAAGGGGTCCCTGGTGGTGCAGCCAGCCCCTCACCCTACATCTCCACCTGCGAGAAGAGCCCGCCCCCCGCCGTGTCCCACCGCCACCAGCAAGGGGTTCCAGGGAATCGTGGCCCCGCTCGGCCGTTTCCCTCAGAATAAACGCAGTTTCTCCGAATGCTTAAAAACGCCTGAGGCCATTTAATGGGGGGGGCGAGGGGCGGCTGTGGGTCGGGGGAGGCTGACTGAGAGCGGGCGGCCTCCTCCCGCCGGCAGGACGGAAGGAAGGCCGGCTGAGCTGGGAAAAGGGTTCAGCCCGGGGCGGAGGGCCTCCCCCGCTCTCAGCTCCGGGCTCCGGCGGCGCTGCTGCTGAGAGGCGGCCCGGCGGGAAGCCTCTCCTCCGTCACTTCGGAGCTCTGGTTAGGGAGGCGTGCAGAACCGGCGCCTTCTCGAGAGCCGGACGAGTTTTCTCGGGGAGGGGGTCCCGCGGAATACATGCGCCCCCCAATCGAAACCGCGCCCGTTCGACCTCAGAGGTTCCTGACCCGAGGGGAGCGAAGCGTCGCCGCCCCCGCCCGCGAGACGACCAGGCCCCGGGCGGGGAGGGGCGGGGGCTTCCCACGTGCAGCCCCCGGCCCGGCCCGCCCCGCTACAGACCCTGCCGCCGTCCTCGCGGGGCCGCCCTCCCGCCTTACTCGGGCGCCCGGGGCGCGCGCGGCTTTTCGGTGGAGGTCTCCCGGGAAATGCTAGGCTGACCGACCGATGGGACCCCCGCTCGCCCATCGGTGCGGCGCGGGGGCCAGGGCTTGCCACGGTCGCAGGGAGGGGCGCCCAGGGAGGCCGAGGCGCTCTCGCGGACGAGCGGCCGTGCCCCGCCCCCCGCGCGGCCCCGTTTGCCGCCGCGTCCTTCCGCAGTTCCTGCAGCCAACGGCAGAGGGCGCGCGGGAATCACGGCTGGCCTTTACGCGCGCCCGGCCGGGGAGGCCCGGAGGAGGGAGAACGCCCCCTGCAAAAGGGGGCAAAAGGGGACCCCGAGGAAGGCCCGTGACGTCTTCCTGGGGCTGGGCGCAGGGCGACCCTGCAGAAAGAGACTTGTTGATGGGGTGGGGGTCTCGAGGGCGCAGCAGGGAGGGGCTGGAGGGGAGGGCGACACCAGCCTGGCCCAGGCTGGAATTCAGGGAGGCCCGGAAGCGGGAGAGGAGAGGGAGCCCCTACAAGAGGGACCCCTTGGCCCGGGCTGGAGCGGGATGTCCGGGACCGTGGGCGGTGGGCAGCCCCTTGCTCCTGGCTGTCCCTCGTTTCTGGCCCGGAGCGGTCCACCTCTGCGTGCCAGTGGTTGCTGGGGAGGTGGTCACCCTTTGGGGTTCCGGGGACCACCTTGTCTGGTGGTTATATGAAACCAGCTGTGAATGAATGTAGTTAAGAACGTTACAAAAGATCAGCATCACAACGGAGTAGTATGGCCCAGAACCTTTAAAAACAATTTGAAACATACAACCAAAACCAACAGAAGCTGTTTTTAAATACAGTACAACTGAGAGCAAGCGTCGTGTAGTGGTTTGAGCGGTGAACCCCGGAGGTCAGGGTTTGATTCCCTGCTTAACCGTGGAAACCCAGTGAGAGACCTTGGGCATGTCACACTCTCTCAGCCCCAGAAAACCCTGCGGTAGTTTAGCTTAGGGTCTCCATAAGATGGAAATGACTGGAAGGCACAGAGCAGCAGCAGAAATAAGAATGGGGACAACAGCAAAAACCCTTTGATAAAAGGCCCTTTGGCCTGGCAGAACCAAGTCTCGCTCCGCCTGCTCTTGGGGCCTGGACCTTCCCGGAGAGTGGGCCAGGCAGGAAAGTGAGCCCCAACCTTCACCCTACGCATCTGCTTTAAATGCTTGAAGAAGATGTAAGACAGTAATTGGGCATTTCCTAGTTAACCCAGGAGGCCTGTAGCAAAAAATGATTAAAAGGTGGCTCTTTTCCCTGAACAGTCTGTGTAATGTCAGCTCGCTCTGATGGGCTAAACAGAAGGTGACCTTCTCGGCCTGGGAAAATCCTTTGTTTGGATAGGGTGGTCTTCTCCCGCTATGTCAGCCCTCTCCAGAAGAAGGAAGCGTTAAGGTCAGGAAGAATCAGGAGCTTTGGTCTCATCCTGAGAGGGTGCTTAATTGCCTAAACTCCAGCCTAGGAACCCAGGCCGTAGGGGTGGCGCCTACTTCATCATGGGGAAGGACAGTTTTGATGAGCTGATGAGATGGACGCTAAGGTTGACTTCATCTTTAGGATTGGTGCTGCATCCCACTGAATCAATCAATGTACTCTGCATGTAACCAACAAACTATTCTTCAGGAGGCCCTGTGACTCAATTTTGACAGATCCCAAGCCTGAATTTGCCCAGGAAGTGAGTGGATCAGAGCTGAGGAATGGTTGCACCTGATGATAGAAAGACTGTGAGCAGGGCGCCACCCGAGCCTCGATAGGAAATGAGTCCCAGAACCTGGGGGAAGTAACCAAGAAGGCCCTGTCTCTTACCCCCACCAGAGAGCTGGAAGAGACCCCCAAGGGCCACCCAGTCCAAGTTCATTCTGCCATGCAGGAGGACACAATCAAAGCCCTCCCTTCGACAAGTGGCCATTCGGCTTCTCTTTAAAAACCTCCAAAGGGAGAGGAGACTCCCCCACACTCCACGGAGATAGCAGCAGATTCCACTCTCGAACTGCTCTTACTGTCAGGAAGTTCTTCCTAATGTTTAGGTCGATTCTTTTCTTCCTGAAGTTTGAAGCCATTGATCTATGTCCTAGTCTCAGGAGCAGCAGAAAACAGGCTTGCTTCATCCTTCAAATGACATTCCCTTCAAATATTTAAACATGGCTCTCATGTCCCGTTAATGTTCTCTTCTCCAGGCTAAACATCCCCAGTTCCCTAAGACACTCCTTATAGGGCTTCATGGTCTCCAAGCCTCCAACCATTTCGGTCACCTTCCTCTGGATATGTTCCAGCTTGTCCATCTCCTTCCTGAACTGTGGTGCCCAAAACTGGACACAGGATTCCAGGTGGGGTCTGACCAAAGCAGAATAGAGTGGTGGCATCACTTCCCTTGACCTAGACATTGGACTCCTATGGATGCAGCCCAGAATTGCATTGGCTTTTTTAGCTGCTGCATCACGCTGTTGAGTCATGTTCAGCTTGTGGTCTACCAAGACTCCTAAATCCCTTTCACACGTACTGTGGTCAAGCCAGGTGTCACCTATCCTCTACTTGCGCATTTCATTTGTTCCTGCACAGGTGTAGTATCTTATACTTCTCCCTGTTGAAATTTATTCTGTTTTGTCCCAACTCTCTAAACTGTTACGGTAATTTTGAATTCTGATCCTGTCCTCTGGGATGTTAGCTACCCCTCCTAATTTGGCATCATCTGCAAATATAATAAGAATGCTATGACAGCAGCTTATTCTTTCTCTCCCAGATTGGTATGGCCATTCCCCAAAAGGCACCCTGTCTTTTCCACGCAGCTCTGGCCCTCCCCTTATAACACCACCTTTGTGTAAAAAGCTGGTGCCTTTCAATGATTATTTAAACCCCTTAATATTTCTATGGTAGCGCATGTTTTCTGTGTTTCTTTAAATATTGTATAAAACTCAGCTGAGTCAGTATTTATAAAAATAAACTGTAACATTTATTAAGATATAACATTTATTAAGATAACACACAGAATAAGGTATTGGAGATCATATGCAGGTCAAAATGAATAAAGTTCTTCAGAATACTTTTAGACAGTTCCCTTATATGAGCATGAGCCCTTTGGCTACGCTTTCACCAAAGGCTCATCCCCCGATCTAGGTCATGCTTCCTATAATAGTTTAATTGCTCTTCTGCCCCTCTTTAGGCTTCCCGTGAGAACTGAACCTTTCCCATAGAGCCACCCTTCCTAGCTGACTGAGGGACTTTACTGCAATGCTCCCTCTGGCTAAAAATCTCACTGAAGGACTGCGCAAAAGATAACCAGAGTTTGGCTTTATGTACCTTTTCCTCTCAGCTGCCGGCTCCTCCCACACACTGGTGGGCGGGGTTGCTCTCCCAAGGAGCTGTTTTGGTTGCCTGGCAACCTGTTTCCAGGCTGCTCCAGCACTCCAGATAGCCACACCCCCCAGAGCTCCATCACAAGTGGTCTCTATCCCCTCATCCAAATCACTGATGAAGATGTTGAATGGCACTGGGCCCAGGACAGAACCCATGGCACCTCACTGGTCACTTCTCTCTAGGACGAGGAGAAGCTGTTGGTGAGGAGCACCCTGTGGGTTTGGCTGGTCAACCAATTACGAATCCAGTGCTAACAGTGCCACCTGACAAGGAAGGTGGTGGGACCGACGAAAGAGCCCCTCCTGAGGACCTCGGCCCAAACGTTCTCACATGGCCTGTAGGAACCCTGGAATTAAGCCACGTGGGGCTTCATAGGTCTTCATAGGCACTTTGAGTTCTGCCCAGAAACAGACTGGCAGCCACTGGTCTCTCGCCACAAAGGAGCTGCACACTTCCTAGCTGTGCATCCAACTTGTCTCTTGAATTCAGATGGTGGGACATGTTTGAATAGTTGGACCCCCTTTGAAGGACCTTAGTGGCACTGGCAAATGCAGAGTTAGCTGGTGGAAGGGAGGGGTCTTGCCCGCTTCTGTACCCCCCCCCCCGGCATGAAGGATACCGGAAGGAGGCCTTTCTCCTGGGTACAATGATTCCTCAGCTAAAACCCAGAGAAACTCATGGGGGTCAACAGGTGACCTGAAGGCACAAACGCTCACGATGCTTGAGGCTCTTCCCAGGTCCTTGTGGTCGGTCCCACGTGGGGGAAGGCCCAGCTGCCCAGCTGGGGAAAAGGGCCGTGGACATCAGTGGGAAGGCAGAATGGGATGGGGAGAGGAGGGAGAGAATCTGCTGCCGCCTCTCATGCATTTCCTTGACTTCCAAGTAAAATGAGAGGAATTGACAGGCATTAGGCCACTGGTAGAGCACACCAATGGTCAGCCATTGGGGTGGACAGTTGTTTCCCCAGGGCACAACATGGAGGGAGAGAGTCTCTTCCTCTTCACCTCGTGATGTAGTTTTTCAGGGGAGAGGTGGAGCCATGGTTCCACCCCAAGGGAAGTTCCCCTCTTGTTTCTGTCTTGGACCGGGGCCTAGGAGAAGCCCATCTTCCCGTTGGGGCCTCCTGGAGAGAAGGGGGAGCACGATTTGCGAAGCACAGATCACTTCTGTGGAAACAGAAGTCCTGGGATGGTTGCCGGGTTTGGGGAGGAGCTTTAAAGGGGGCTTGGGCAACCTCAGAGAATCACAAGAGTTGGAAGAGACCCCAGGGGCCATCCAGTCCAACTCCATTCTGCCATGCAGGAACAAACACTCAAAGCACTCCCTCCAACAGATGGCCATCCAGCCTCTGCTTTAAACCTGCAAAGAAGAAGGAGACTCCACCACGCTCCACTGAGGCAGCAGCAGATTCCACTGCCGGACAGCTCTGACTGTCAGGAAGTTCTTCCTGAGGTTCAGGTGGAATCTCCTTTCCTGCAGCTTCAATCCATTGCTCCTTGTCCTAGTCTCTGGAGCAGCAGAAAACAGGCTTGCTCCATCTTCAACATGAGGTCTCTTCAGATATTTAAACATGGCTCTCATGGCCCCTCTTAACCTTCTCTTCTACAGACTAAACATATCCAGCTCCCTAAGCCACTCCTCAGAGGGCTTCATGGCTTCCAGGCCCTTCACCATTTTGGTCGCCCTCCTCTGGACATGCTCCAGCTTGTTGACATCCTTCTTGAATTGAGGCACCCAGAACTGGACACAGTACTCCAGATGAGGTCTAATCAAAGCAGAATAGAGTGGCACCATTACCTCCCTCGATCTAGACACCATACTCCTATTGATGCAACCAAGAATTGCATTGGCTTTCTTGGCTGCTGCATCACACTGCTGACTCATGTTCAGTTTGTGGTCCACCAAGACTCCTAGATCCCTTTCACATGGACTGCTATCCAGCCACATGTTCCCCATCCTATTATTTGTGCGTTTCATTTTTGATGCCTAAGTGCAGGACCTTACATTTCTCTCTGTTGAAATTCATTTTGTTAGCTCTGGCCCAGCTCTCCACCTCTCATGGTGGGTGAAGTCGTCAGAGGCTCCTAGCCCTTATGGCTATCCCCAGCCTTGCAGGGGACAAACAACCATGTGAGCCTGGGGAGCTCCTTCTCTCCACTGCCACCTCTGCATTCTGTGTCGCATGCCACTGTGTGGGAAGAGAAAACAGAAATCAGGGATTTCCCCTTTGGGGCCCAATCTGGCTCCAAGGCCCCTTCCTCCTCACCCTGAGGACATAGTGAGTCCCACCTCTGGGGACAGCAGCAACCCCACCCCACAAGGCTGCTCCACAGGGGTTCCTCCCACCCAGCTGATCCACGCTGTCAGAATATCCCCCCAGGAGTGGGGAAGGACGAAGCAGGCCAGTCTCGCCCCACCGCCCACGTACGCCTCTGCCTCGAGGTGAGGGTGGGACGGGGCGCTCCAGGACACAAGCGCATCGGGTGTGCTGTGTCCTCATTTTATCCCTGCAGGACACAAAGCCCAGCAGCAGGGTGGGGGTGTCTGTGTCCCCGTCTGCCCACCCTGCTGGGACAGCAGCCTCCTCCAGAGAGGCTGCAACGGCCCTCCTGCCGAAAACAGATGCTGAGCCTGGAAAGGGGTGGGGAGGCCGATCTCTCCCACGGGAGGAAAACAGAAGCCGTTGAGCTGCAGGCTCGGTTTAAACAAAACCCCTCCCTCCCTCCCTCCCTCCCCTCCCCTCCCTCTCTCTCTCTCTCTCTCACACACACACACACGAACACAGACACACCCAGCAGGCTCTGGCTGATCCACTTCTGGGGTGGCCAGCAAGCAGGAGGGCCAGGAACTGGGTGGCCGCTGGCCAGGAAAGAGCCTCTGGGGTTTGTCATCTGTCCGTCCGTCTGTCCCTCCCTGCCCTGTGGGTTGGCCCAAAAACAAACACACAGCAGCTCAGTGGGAGTAAAAGGCCTGGTTTCGTTTCAGTCCCCAAGAGAGAAGAAAAACCAAAAGCCGCTAACATCGGGAGCCTTATGCCATACTGGGAGACTGAGGGGCAACTCTGGTCACTGACCCCCCCACACGTGGGGAGGTGGCCAGAGAGGCTGACCAAAGTGACCAAGGAGCAGAAGCAACCCCCACCCCTGGGGAGCCATTTTGGGGATTCCAGTTAGAAAAACAGAGAGGGGGGCATGAGCGGTGTGGCGGTGGGTAGAGGGGAGACAGGCGTCCTGCTCCGGCCTCTCTCTTTTGCGCCACAAACGCCAGCGGCCTCTCTGCCAACTGCACCAGATGGGATGGCTGGGTGAGGAGACCGAGGGCCTGTCTTCACCCCATGGGTGACTGGACTGTGACCCACGAGCCTGGTGCAGGATGCTGGGTTGGCCCCGGCCTGCAGGGCTCTAAAAGGGAGGCTAAAGCCACTGGAGGCAACCTGCCCTTGTGGCCTCCCTCCCTCCAGTGTTGTTGATGCGTGCCTTCAGTTGCTTCTGACCATGACGGCTCTAAGGTGAAGCGATTGCGGGGTGTTCTTGGGCAGATGTCTTCTCAGAGGATTTGCCACCCTAGCCTTCCTCTGAGGCTGAGAAAGTGCAACTCGCCCAAAGTCACCCTGTGGGTTTCCACGGCCAACCACGGATTGGGGCCCTGGTTTCCAGGGTCTTCATCCAATGCTCAGGCCACCGCCCTACAGCAACAGAGCCAGCATCCTTGCTCAGCCAGCAGCTGGGGGGGGGGCAGAGTGGGGGCACGTTTCTTCCAGAGCCCCTCATGTGTGGACAGAAGCCCTTCCAGCCCCTCACCCCAGATCACCAGGAAAGAGCTCCGTGTTTTGAAGGAATCCTTCTTGGGAAGTTCCTCTTCCCCCTTCTGGCCCAGGATCATAGAATCATAGAGTTGGAAGAGACCCCAGGGGCCATCCAGGCCAACCCCCTGCCATGCAGGAACACCCTCAAAGCACTCCCGACAGATGGCCATCCAGCCTCTGCTTAAAAACCTCCAAGGAAGGAGACTCCACCACACTCCGAGGCAGCAGATTCCACTGCCAGACAGCCCTGACTGTCAGGAAGTTCCTCCTGAGGTTCAGGTGGAATCTCCTTTCCTGCAGCTTGAATCCGTTGCTCCTTGTCCTGGTCTCTGGAGCAGCAGAAAACAAGCCCTCTCCCTCCTCTACATGGCATCCCTTCAAATATTTAAACATGGCTATCACGTCCCCTCTTAACCTCCTCTTCTACAGACTAAACATACCCAGCTAACTAAGCTGTTCCTCATAGGGCTTCATGGTTTCCAGACCCTTCACCATTTTGGTCGCCTTCCTCTGGACACGATCCAGCTTGTCGATGTCCTTCTTGAATCGAGGTGCCCAGAACTGGACACAGTATTCGAAATGAGGCCTAACCAACGCAGAACTGCATCATACTGGGAAGGGGGGCTGGAGGCTTCTTCCTTGGACCAGAAACTGCTAGCCACCCCATCTCTGCCAGAGCATCCCCGCTCCTTCCGTCCTGGATGCTTACTGGTGGAATAAAAGGACTGTCCCCCACGCTTTGGTGTTGTTTGCCTTAGGGTCCCTTCCGAGTTACGGAGACCCTAAGGTAAACCTATTGTGGGTTTTTCTTAGCAGAACTTGTTCAGGGGGGGGCTGTCTTTGCCTTCTTCTGAGGCTGAAAGAGTGTGACTTGCCCAAAGTCACCCAGCGGGGTTCCACAGCTGAGTCGCAGTCCAAGACCCAAAGCATCCACCAGGCTGGCTCCCCCCCCCACAGAAGTCTCCGCGAAGGCTGCCGCCCCTCTGCCAGCCTCCTTATTTCCCCAGGGCCTCACGCTGCTTCCCTGAACCCCCCTCTGCCTTGTCTGCTGGCTATTTCTGTTCATATTGTCTCCCACCCTCCCCCACGCTGCCAAATGAGGCTCATTTAGCTCTCTGGGGCCTGCTTAGTGCCCCCCGGCGTGCGTGCGTGACCTGGCACTCCAGTCAGTCAGCTGCCATGCCTCCTCTTCCTCAGCACAGCCTTGGCACACATTCTGCTTTACAGGCACTCGATGAAATTGTTCTTTGGCACATGCGGGGCGCAATGTGAATCTCTGGGTCCAATCTGATTTAAGCTGCCCTCCTGCCAAGATCCAGAGAGCCCCCACAGAAGGCATCGCAGGAGCTTTGGGACCTCCTGCTTGAAGAACGGCCTTATCCTGACACACACGCCCCCAAAAAATCTCTGCGCCAGCAACAGCATCGGGTGGCTCTGGACTTAACTCCTCCATTCCGCACATCATCTTGGCAGCCCTGTGTGGGTATTTTGTACACACATCTTCACAGAGACCTTGGAGAATCTGCGCTTTCCTCAATGCACATTTGTGGGGGGAGGACCCCCTGCAGCCAACCTCTTCAAAGGGACATGGCCACCATTTCTAGCCCAGAATCAGGGCTGGGGGGGGGGGCAGGGAGACCTTTTTGGAAGGAAGGAAGAGAACCAAAATGAAAACAGGTTTCCCTCAAGAGTTTATTGGGGCTTCCGTGAATACAGAATTTCTGTGTCTCCCCCACCTACCAAATAACTCACCCCTCTCTTAGGGGGAACTGGCATTTTAAACAGGACGAAAACAAACTGTCCTTAAAAAGAAGACACATCTGCTGGTGGCAAACCATTATGTGGTTCCGTGGCTGACAGGCAGGACGGGAGGGAGTTGTGAGAGGGGGGACTCTCCTGGCCATACAGGTGCCGCCCCCCCCCCCCGCCATGGTCATCCTCAAAGGAACCAGAAGCACTTCCGCCATGCCTTCCTGGCCTCTCCTTTCGCGGGCAGCTGGGCAACTGGCAAGGGCTGGCAGGGGGGGCTTGGTGTGGCAGCCACTGGGGGGCCACTCTGGCTCAGCTCAACCTCGATGGTGCTCAGCACTTGACGGAGGCGCCCCTCCTGCTGCCGGAAGTCATGCTCCACGCTGGGGGGGAGAGAGGGAGGCTGGCGTGGGTGGGCTGGGGGTCACCTGGCCAGAGGCCTCTTCCTCTTGCTGCCCCCCAACACCAAGAGGGGACCGAGGAGTACGAGAAGCAGAGGGCCTGGGCAGCCCCCCTCCCCTTGGCCCCAGAAGGACGGGGCCTGATCCGCCACCCTTGCCCCCTCCTTCTGGCTTTTGCCTCCCACACTAGGAGGGGCCCTCTTTAGTTCCTTTGCCCCCCACCTGTGCCCACGGGAGCCTAAGCTTCTCCCCCGACTTTCCGGGCATTTGGATCAGAAGGAGAGTCCTCGGCCCTGGCCGCGGTCAGGGAAATGCTAAAGCATCTGAGTGCTACACCAAGGCATGTGGGACCCAGCGCTCCTCCTCCCCTCCTTCGGGGTGATTGCAGGGAGATCAGAAGCACCCGCCGCCAGGGCTGCGGATTGCAATGACGCCCCCACAGGGCCACGGCATGTTCACTCCCAAGGGCGGCTCCTTCCAGTAGAAGCAGGACCAGAGGGGCTGGCTGAGTCCACGGGGCACAGAAGGTTTGCCCGTTCCCCCAAAGCGGAGTCTTCTCACTCCGCCGTCCTCACACTGAATGCTTGTCAGTTAAGGCACAAGCACCCCTCCCTCCCTCCGATCAGCAGCGGGGGGGGGGTGCCAAGAGAAGGACAGGCGGGCCGAGGACCCTCCAGCCTGCATCTCTCCACAGTCAGGGAGAAGTGTATGTGTGCGTGCGAGCCAGCGCGTGCCACGGCCAACCACGGCTGCTGCCTGGCTCTGCCAGCCAAGCATGTCTCACCCGCCACCACAGCAGGCAGAGACACCTGTCAGTCCCAATTAAGGCTGAGGCCCCCTCCTCCCCCTCCCCCTCCCCCGCACCAGGCAAAAGGAGCAGGTGGAGTGGGGAGGAGGCCCACTCTTACTAGAACCAGCGAGACAGCGGGGGGGGGGAGGCACGTGGCCAGCAGCGCACAGCTGGGAAATGGGGGGGCAGGACTGACCACCAGGAGAGGAGGGACGAAGAGCCGCGGGGCCGGGCTGGACCCTCTAATCTGGGATGGGACTCGAGCATGGCCATCCCACTGCCACCAACAGCAGTGGGGCTGAGGGGAGCTGAACAGTGTCTGCAGGGTCATGGACCCCCCCCACACACACACACACCAGAACTATCCCAACAGCATCACCCAACAGCTGGCCGGCCGGCCGGCCAGTGACCATTGGAACTACGGGCAGATATGCCTGCATCCGCTGCTCACCGGGATGCAGCCACAACAGAGTCTTGCTGGCCCCAGAACCTCTTTTTAGTCATCTTGGCTACTGCCCACCCAAGCCTATTCTCCTCCTCCCCCCATCATCCCGGGGGGCCCACCTGTAAATGACACAAGCACAGTCCCGACACATCCTGCAGTTGGCAATGTCCTGCCCCGTCCGGTACGAGCAGCGCCTGCAAGAGGCCAAACGTGCGCGGAGTCAGCAGCCCGGACGCCCTCTCACCCCACCCGCCTCCCAGACCAGCACATCCCTTGGCACCCAGTGAGTCCGGCCACCCACAGAAAGCAAGCACCAGAGACTCTCTGATCCCCAGTGGCAGGTCCACCCCCAGCCACTGGCATGGGTGGCTACCCACAGCCCTTTGAGAGGCTCACAGGAGCAGCTAGCAAGAGGGGAGAGGCTCCCAGGGCATCCCCTCCCCCTTCCACAACTGTACTGGGATTGGGACCCCTAAATTGAGCAAGACTGACAGACAAAGTCCACAGCCCTGTGTCCTCCCCAGGGCTGACAAATGGGCTACCGGGGCACAGGGGCATTGCCCCGGGCTACCCAGTTCTGCAGTTCCTTCACACTTCCTTCAAATTGGACCATTTTATGTATGGGGAAGAGGACGGGGGCTGCCAGTGACCTGCCAGGTTCAGAGAGCACTCTTTGTCTCCACTGGGCCTAGTTGCCTTCTGCTGGGACACAGGGACCCCAAGAGGCAGGCGCTGTCCCCCAGCCCTCACCCCTCCCCAGACCGTATAGGGCAGGAGGGGGCTGCCTCCTCACTCATCCCATAGGGAGCCCTCCCTCCACCTGTCCCCGGCCTCCAGCCCCCGGCCCCTTTCCTCACCCGTCCCGCTGCGCCTCCTTCCTCTCCAGGTCCTGGATGACCCCCAGGAGCACCCGGATGGTCTGCTGGCTGGTCTCCAGCACCCCCTCCAGGGACTGCAGCCGGGACCGGACGTCCCCCACCACTCGGGGTGGGTCCCGAGACATGGGTGGGTGCTGCTCCTCCTCTTCCGCCAGCCCTCTGCCCAGAGGCACCAGCTGCAACAGGTGCTGGACGTGGTGCAGGGCCTCAGCTTGCACAGGGGAAAGGCAGCCCCTGGGAAGGTGGCTGTGGCACGGGGATCTTGGTGGAAAGAGGGTACCAGGCCCTGGCGAGGGGGGATGGCAGTTCTCAGGGGGTGGGCAAGTGATTGGCTGGGCCGCCCGAGTGGCGCCAAGGCACGCTGGGGAGGCAGCCGCTGCTGGTGGTGGTGGTAGTTTCCCTGATGTGGCAGAGGAGGGGGGGGCTGTCACGTGGGGCGGCTGGGGGGCCATCCCCTGGGGGCTGGTGTTGCAAACAAGGCGAGAGGCAGAGAGGGGGTCTACCTGGAAGGGGCCCTGAGCAAGAGGATACAGGGGAGAGCTGCCCTGCTGAGAGGTGCCAGGGGAGGCCTGCTGGGGGGCAGGCCGGGGGGGCGGTGGAGCAGGGGGTCCCTGGGCAATAGCACCTGGGGTCCAGGGGGGATGGGAGGAGTGGGGGCAGGGCTTGTGCTGGGAAGGAGGGCTGCCAGAGAAGCATGGTCCCTGGGCCAGGCAAGGTGAGCCAGGGCACTGCAGAGGTGGTGACCGCACTGGGCGCAGAGTGGCACAGGTTTTGGGACACAGCTGGGCATGGCAGGGGGCAGGGGGCAGACTGTGTGCAGGAAGGCTGGCAGGGGGCTGATCCTGACCAGGCCCCCCTGGCTGATAGGCAAAATCCCAGGCACTCTCGCTGCAGAGGGGGGTGGCCCAGGAGTTCCTCTGGAGGCCAGGCGAGGTCTGGATGGCGGTGCTGGCACAGCCCTTGGCGGGAGGAGGTTGCGAGGGGAGGAGGCGTGGCTCAGCCTGGGGCCAGCTCCGGCGGGCAAAGTTTGCCCCCCGCCACTTGGGGGTTGCAGAGGCACACGGGGCGTTGCAGACGTGGGTCTCCTCACCGGTGCTGCCGTCCTCCAGGTCCTTGAAGCGCACTTGCTGAGGGCGGCGCTGGCGGCGGTGCAGGTGTCCATCTGCATCTGGCCAGTTGCGCCGCAGCAGCACCGGCCGCACAGTCACAGCCTCCTCCTCAGGGGCAGCACCCAGGAGACTCAGGTGGGGCCCCTCCTCCTCCTTGCCGGCCATGGCACCCCTGGCCGCAGTGGTCCGCTGGTCAAGGCCTGCCGAGGCCCATGATCCTTTGCGCTTCCGCTCGGAGAATGGAGTGGGACGTGCCCAAGTCGGGGGCACGAGGCATTTCTTGGCCAGCTGACAGCAACGACCAAGGGCTCAGCCAGATGGAGGAAGCGGGGGACAGGAGCCGGGAAGGTCATTGCTGGGGAGGACCCAGTTGCAGCCCCATGGCCAGCCACGGAGCTGCCGTCTCCTCCTCCTCCTCCTCCTCCTCCTCCTCCTCAGTGTCTACAGGGCTGGCTACTGCTGGCAGGCAGAGCGCTCTCCACTGGATGGTGGACCAGCCAGGAGCCAGGGGAACCCACCTTCTGCAGAGGAGCTTCAGTTACTTGTAGGCTGGCCAGCAGAGGCTGGGCAACAAAGAGGTCACTGCTGGCCCGTGGCCACCCCCACCTAGACATCAGACCTGCAAAGGAGAGAAGCCACCTTGTAAAAACACTTTCAAAACATTTCCAGACCTGTGGAGCCATGGAGGCAGATGTCTTTACATCAGAGCTGGGTGAGGTGGAGAGGGGCTGCTGACTCCTCTCTCCACCAGTTACTTCTCCTCTAACCTGCCACCCTCGGTGGGCCCATTGGAGCCTTCACTGATTTCCCCCCGACACACACACACATCTGCTGAGCTTCCTAGGGGAGAGAACTCCAGAAACTGGGGGCCGCCATTCAAGAGGGCCTGTTCTCTGGCCGGGCTTGGGAGGGCCAGTAGGGAAGCAGGACTCCTCCAAGGCTGCACAGAGGTGGTGGGTCAGCAAAGGTGTCTGGCACCCTTCATTCTCACACCCTGCTTTGCTTGAGCAGGAGCTATCCCTTTAAAAATAATCAGGCAGGATTACAAAACAGAAAGAGACAAGCTTTGATCTTTGGCACTGCCTCCTCCCTCTGTGCGAAAATGGCAGCAGAAAAAGCAGCCCCTTCAGCATAAACAGGGGATGAGTCGCAGCACCAGCCAAGCAGAAGCAAATGCTAAGAATAGCAGCCGCTGCTGTCGCCACCACCACTGCCGCCACCACCACTGCGTGGCCTTCGGGGAGGCAGCGGCAGCTCACCCAGGGAGGAAACAGGGCCAAGAGATCCTCTGTGAGGCTGGGGAGGCTCTCCTGCTCTGGCTGGCCACAGCAGCCTATACTGACTTCCAAAGGGGGTGCCGGCAGAGGTCGGCAGCTGGGCTAGGAGACCCCAAGCAGTGTCTATAACAGCCCCGTGGCGTGACAGTAGTGGGGGTCACTCCCCAGGATGCATGTTTCTGGCACCTAGCTCTGACCCCTGCGGACCAGGTCACGGCACAGCAACTGTGGGCCAGTCGGCCGGCTGAAAGACAGGGAGGTCCGAGGGCTGGGGAGGCAACACTCTCCTACGTGAAGAAGAGAGCAAAAAGTTGAGGCTGGGCACCAAGAACAGGGATGCCCTATCCTGAGTCACCCCGTTCACGGATGGGTCCCCTGGCCTAGCCTACAGCAGGGAGCAGGGCTTCGCTGGACCCTGATTCTTGTGCCTGCTGAGCGCAAGTGCACCACTTAGCTGCAAGCAAACAAGTGCTGTTTTTAAACCCCACAGGCGCATCCACTGTCTGGAAAACAGCTCCAGCTGCTTTGGCCTAGATGTTACTGGGTTTGGCAGCTCCAGACAGCAGCCTCAGCAGGTGCGAGCAGGAAGGCAGGGGCTTCTCAAAGCAGGTCCAAGACCCAGGCAAGGGCCGTGGGCCGGGATCATTCTTTGGACATTGTCAAGGGAGAAAGCTTCCAGCTGTGCTCCCCTCTTGCCTCCAGGCATCCGGCAGCTGGGGGGGAGCAGCAAGGAGGAAGAAAGCATACACACACATGTAAACTCATGGCACTCTCCTTTTGCTCTGGAAGAAAATGGGTGCATTTGGGGAACAGCACTGCGATACCCAAGCAGCATGAGGAGAGGCCTCCATGGGTTCAGCTCTGGCATTCTCCAGAGCCAGGATTTGCTTTTGCATCCTGGAGGCATCCTTGCAGGTGGCATAGGGAAGCCACCCACGTTTTTCCAGGCTTTAAAGGGGAGAGGTATTCAGCAGGGCCCCACCAGCTCAATCTGGCTTCTGAGCTGAGGCAGGCTGGTGCTCCCCCCACAGCTTATCTGGGGCCATCCTTGCCTGGTGGCCATCCCCTGGGCTTCCTTGACCCCCCTCCAAAGACAAGATAGGGTTTGAGTGGCAGGGGGCTGCATCTACTTGTGATCCTGGACTGAGCTTCCTGAAACAGAGAGAAGCAAGCGAGAGGCTGCAGCAGGATCATAGAATCATAGAAATCATTGAAATGTAGAGTTGGAAGAGACCACAGGGGCCATCCAGTCCAACCCCCTGCCATGCAGGAATACCCTCAAAGCACTCCCGACAGATGGCCATCCAGCCTCTGCTTAAAAACCTCCAAAGAAGGAGACTCTGGGAAAGAAGGATTGTCTGGGCAAGTCCTGCTCTGATGCCCAGTTAGGCAGCAGGGGGAGAGGACAAGAGGAAACTGCTGCCTGTCTCACACCACCCACTTTGGGGCCTTTCACAGCTGAGGGGGGCAGCTATGTGTGGTCACTGGGAAGACAGGCTGCTGGCTTAGCCTGGCTCCGGCTTGGCCCAGTCTGGTTCCAGGCTCTCTTGGACATCTTCAGGTACCTACGCTGCCCATAGGAAGAGGAGGGGAAGCCCCCAGCCCTCTGTTGCCCTCCGTGTCCACAACGGAAAATGCCAAAGGCACAGAAGAGAGGGGCTGCCCCCCCAGTTCTATCCGCAAGTGGGAAGATGAGGCAGGGAGGTCTCTCTGCACAGCCTGAATGCCATATCCAAGGCCTCTCCCATAACTGCCCCCTGGTCTGTGCCCCTCGTACTTCCTGGAGCCCCAGACCTTGGGTTAGAGGGCAAGGCTCATGGGTGGAGGATGAGAGTTTCCTGTCTCTCTGCCAGTCTCTGCAGTCCCACTGGGGACCCCTGGAAAAGGCCCCGGCTGCTACCCTGGAAGCCAACAGCCAGCGCTGCTATCCTGGGAGCCCCGCTTCCCCTGGTACCTGTCTCCCAGAGGACCCTCCCCACCCTGCCCCCCAGCCCCCGGCCCCCTCATGCACAGAGAGGGCGCGCTCTTGCCTGCAGAGCTCATGGCCAATGCAGCGCTCCCACACTCCGCCATCACTGCCAAGGGGGGGTCTTTGCCTCTTTCAGGGAAGGAAGGGGCTGCACACCAGCAGAGCCACCTGGGGCTCCCCTGCGCACTGTGAACGTGCACTTTTGGCTGCTGAGCGAGTGCAAGGCCAAGCAGAAGGGGCTCTGGGCCCAGGAAGAAGAGGGGGAGCCAGGGAGCCGCTTGCCCTCCCCTCAATCTCGCTGGCGCAGCAGAATTAGGGAGTCTGTGATGCCATGTGTGCCCCCACTCCTTTGCCGGGTGACTCTCATCCCTGGGACAACGCCCAGCCCATAGTGGCATCCCCACTAACTTGGACCTGTGAGGCCAGCAAGAGGGAGCAGGTGCAAACCGGCAAGAAGATCACACGCCTGTGGGCAGGGTGCTGAGGAGGCCTCCACCAGCGGGGCCAGAAGCACAGAGGAGGGGCCCAGGGACCCCGAAGAAGCCCCCTTATGGCCCAGCACCTCCACCCCCACAGCAGTCGCCCTCCTCGGGGCCCAGCTTCACCACCTCCTCTGTGGGACGCTGTGTGGCATTAAGAGGCGCTGCTGCTGCTGGCACAGGTGGCCTGTCATTGGCACAGAAGGGGATCCTGGCACCCAGGGACTGGGAAAGAAAGCAGGCCCTGGGGGTATGAGGACAGGATGGGGCAGAATACAGTAGTGGTGGGAGAAAGAGACCCCTGGGATGGCAGTGGACACGTCTCTGGTCAGTCCCTCCAGGTCACTTGACACACCTTGGCTCAGCTGGCAGATCTGTTGCGGGAGAGGAGAAGGCATGGGGCCTGTGGCAATGGGGAGGTGGCCCCCAGGTGCCCAGGGCCTGGCATCAGTGAGACACCCTGCCTGTCTCCCCGGCGTCAGGGAGGCCCTCCCTGATGGCTGCTGCTTGACACCACGTGGTACCAGAAGTGCCTCTTCCTCCTGAGGAAGGAGGCTGCGCCTCAGCGGGAGAGAAGGATGGGGCCAGGAGCCGCACACGCGCCGGCAGCGCCCTTCTCCCAGGGACCATTTCATCCCAGTCCTTTCCACAGTTGCCTTTGTGTGCTTGCAAGTCCCTTCTGATTCATGGAGGCCCCAAAGCAAACCTACCATGGGGTTTTCTTAGCAGAATTTGTTCAGCGGGGTTTTGCCTTTGCCCTCCTCTAAGGCTGAGAAAGCGTGACTCATCTAAAGTCACCCAGTGAGTTTCCACAGCTGGCCTCCCTGTGTCCCAATCCAACACTCCAACCACTCCCCAACGCTGCTAACACCCACTGACACGGGCTTTCCCTTCCTTGTGGCTCCCTCCTGCCGCCAACGTCGGCCTCCGGCTACCAGCCACAAGCCCTTCCCACAGCTCCATGCCTGCCAGCGCCCATGTGAAGTTCCCATTTAGTTTTGTCTGGAGCTCCATTTGACTGTCAAAAACCAACCTCATCGCCTGGAGCGATCCTTTTAGAGCTCATTGTGAATCCTGTTTGCTTGAAAACCTTAAACAACTGGGTGCTCGCTGCAAACCTGAGCACACAGCAACTGACACCTGAGTCCTGTGTAAGCTAAAATGCACCACCTCTCCCAATATCGGGACCCCTGAGGTAGACCCCGCTGCCCATATCCCTCCATAGCAAAAACCTGCCGCTGAGCTGATTCCCATTCTTTCACCAGTCACTGACCCACAAGAGCATCTCTCCCCCACAGCTGCTCAATTTGCCCATGGGTCTGAGGTGCAGGACTTTGCCAAAAGCCTTTTGGAAGCAAACAGAGGCTTCTGGATCACGGCCCCCCTCCCCAGGCCTGGCCCTGGCCCCTCCTTGTTGACAGTCCAAGAAACTCTGGCAGGCTGGAGAGGGAGGACTTCCCTTCGGGGAAGCCAGGCTGACTTTCCATAGGCTCAGAACCTCCACCCTCCTAATGCCCTCCTGAGCCCCCTTCGGGAGCTGGGGGTCCTTGACCTCTCCGCTCTCTCCTGCCTCCAGGAGGTGGAAGCGGGGAAGGTCTCCTGAGCTGAACCAGGAGGTGGAGGGTGGGGGAAGAGGAACCCCGCTGGGAAAAAAGCCCCGGCGGGGTCTGTGCAGAAACTCAGGGCCTCCTATCCTCTGCCTGGGGAAGGCGCTCGCTGGCACCGAACCCTCCCGCTCCCTCCCCCTCCTTTCACGCTTCCCTCCTTCCTCTCCTCCCCCCCCCCGAGAAAACCCTGCGGCCAACACGGTCCCCACCGCTCGCCGCCCTCTGGTTCCAAGGGGACGGAATTCCTACAGAGCCCGGTTGGAGGGAGACCCCCCCCTCGCCCCAAAGTGCAGAGCCGCCGCTCACTTTCCGGAGGCCGCCGCCAAGTCCCGGAGCAAAGTTCTGCTCCGCCGCCGCCTCCGGGGAAGAGTTCCCGGGCACCGCCGCCGCCGACCCCCCCTCCCCGCCGGTCTCCTGGGGCTCCGATGCGGCACCGGGGATTTCACCTCCCGGGGGTTCCCGCCGCCACTGCGACGCCCCTGCCCCGCAAGAGAAGGAGAGCGCCGAGTCGCGCACGTACCTCTGGATCGCCGGGGGAGGGGCGAGCAGAGCCGCCTCACGTCCAGCGGAGGGGAACGAGGGCGGCGAAGTGGCGGCAGAAGCAACCGGAGACAGGTGGCCCGATGGGGGAGCAGCCTTGCCGGCCTCTTCTCTGCAGAGCTCTTCCGCGCCCCTGCCCAATGCCAGCAGCCGCCTCTGCCGACAGACCGCCCGCCCTCCTGTGGCCCCGGCCGACCGCGCTCGGAAGGGGAGCCGGGAAAGAACGGCGGCGGCGGCGGCGGCGGCGGCGGGTCGGCGGTTGCGGCTCCCCGCCCAGCGCCCCGCCTCCCGCCCGCTCCTTGCCTGCCAGCGCCGCGGTTCCGCCCCCTCCCTTCCCGCCGCCCGTTCTCCGTTCCCTCTCTGTGCGCTTCGCCGCCGCTCTCGCTCCCGCCCGGCCGATGTGCGCGCGGGCGAACTGACGCGGAGGCCGGCTGGGAAGCAGCGCTCGCCGGCGGCAGAGGAAGGCGGAGCCGAGGGGGGCCGGGCCTGGCCAGGAAGGGAGGCGGGCGGCGGGGGCTCTGCCGGGGAGGCGGAGCAGGAACGAGCGTCGCCGGGAGGCTGGCACCTTTCCGGCGGCACGGTCAGAGAGGGGGCGGGCGCTGGCCTGCACGTGGGGGACGAGATCTGGAGCGGCGTATTTCGGGGTGCAGAGGCTTCGTCCACCCCCCCGCCTCTGCGGGGTCTTTCCGCTGGATCGGCCCGGATGGGCCCTCGGGGGCGGTCCCCTGAGCCCGCAGCCCCCCTTGGTTAGTGGCTCGTGGCGGACGACGCCTCCTCCTTTTGCTTCATTGGCTGCCTATTAGTTTCCGGGCACAGTACAAGGTGTTGGTCATCACCTTTAAAGCCCTACATGGCTTGGGACCAGCCTACCTGCGGGATCGCCTTCTCCCATACAATCCGCCCCGCACACTAAGGTCCTCTGGGAGGAATTTACTGCAGCCAGTCAGAACTAGGTTGGCTGCAGTTACCCAGAGGACCTTCTCTTCTATCGCTCCCAAGTTATGGAATGGCCTGCCGGAGGAGACCCGGCACATTACCAGTCTCGACTGCTTTAAAAGAGCAGTCCATCTGTTCCGACAGGCCTTCCAAGACTAGCATTTCCACCGCCTCCCATCAATTGTCTTGCTGTTCTTTTAATAGCTGGTTGACTGTACTGTGTTTTAGGGGGTTGGTCTTAGGTGGATTGGTGGGTGGGGAGGATTGGGTATGTTTTTTAATGTTTTTAATGTATTGATGTATTTAATGTTGTTCGCCGCCTCGATCCAGGTGGAGAGGCGGGATAAAAATAAATTATTATTATTATTATTATTATTATTATTATTATTATTATTATTAGCCAGCTGGCGTCATCCCGCGTTGATGCTCAGATTCCCTCAAAAGCCGGGGGCGCGGGGGCTTCTGCTACGCGGGGGTTCCTGCATAGGAGCGAGGCGTTTCTGGAGCGGGGCGATGGGTAGCCTGGGGCGTAGCAAGGCGTGGAAGCCTCGCGTCGGCAAAGGGGCCCTCGAGATTTGGAACAGAGAAGAAGCAGGTGAGGGTCTCGCAAGCGGCCGGAGGTGGCGGCGGCGGCGGCGGCCTCTGCAAGCGAGGGGCCTCCCCGCCCGAGGGGCCAGCAGGTGCCCGCCTTGGAGAGAACACCAGGCGGCGACACCGACGGGCGAGCCCTGCCCTGCCTCGCCTCGCCCCGGCTCCCGCCCTCCCGGCAGGGTAGAACAGCCGCCAGCGACGCAGAATTCCACGCGGAGGCCGAACACGGAGACGCGGCGCGGAGGCGTCCGGGCCCAGATACCTTGCGGTGGAGCCCGGACACCTGAACGCAGGTCTTGCCCGCCGGGCCTCGCGCGATCCTTCGCGGGCGGGCGGGCGGGCGGGGAAGCGGGGCGCTTGCTTCGGCGGAGGTGCCCCCCTTCTCTCTTTCTCTCGAGGGCTTTAGCGGGTGGGGGCTGCCGCCGGCTGAGCCAGAAGGGCTTCCGCCTCCGACTAGGGGGACCTCCCTGCCCTCCGGAGCGGTCTGCCGCGTCTCTCCCGCCCTAGCTTCCCCGCTCCCTCTTGGTCCTGGTCTCTCGCCGCCTCCCTTCCCCCCCTTTGCTTCGGCACCGGTTGCCGGCGCTGGGCTCCCCTGTCCTGGCACATGCGTGGGAATCGGGACTGGCACACGCGTGGTGGCGCCGGGAAGCTCCGGGTGGGCAGGGTCTCTCCTTCCTCTTCCTCTTGCCCATCACCCCATGGGGCGGGAGGGCCCTCGGGGTCCCTGGCCGGGAGGGAGGTGGCACAGGCGTGGTCTCTGCCCCGGCTCTTACCCCACGAGAGGGGCCCGGCAGCTGGGCAGCCGGCATCAACACTTCCGCGCCCTCGTGGGGGCAGCTGCCAGGAAGAACCCCCGCCAGACATGCCTAGGAGGGTCAGGGGGACCGTGAGGTGGGGGACCGGGGGTTTCTCTAGACTGGAAAAGGCACGTAGCACTGAGCTTAGTGAGCGCTTCGGGCGGCCCCTCGCCCCCGGTCCTGGGACCTCTCCCCCTCCCGCAGCCGCTTCATGCAGCGTTTGGCTGCGATGGGAGATGGGCAGGAAATCTGAAGCGCTGCTTGGGGGCACATTCCGGCCCCCCAGGCTATCGGGCGGCGCAGCGGTCTCCCGGCAAACGCCCCCCCCAGACACAGAAGTGAAGGGGGGTTGCCTGGTCGGGTGCATTTTGCCTCCGCCCCGCGTTCCATCCAGGATCCCCTGAAAGGGTGTGTAAGGGCTTCCGTTCCCTTCTTTGGCCGAGGGAGAGAAGTGCTTTGGGCAGGAGCCCCCCAGTCTCTTGCCTCCATCTGTTCACCTCTGAGGTGGCAGCAGGGCCCCCACATTTCAGCCCCCACGCTCTCTCTTGGGGCCAGAAAAAGGACTGTCTAAGGAGGTGCTTTTTGGTGTATGCTCTCAGACCACCCAAAGTTTCCAGGTGAAGAACTGCAGCCAGGAAAATCCAGTGGAAGCACCAGAGTCAAAGGGGTGTGTGTCATCAGACTGCCCTGGAAGGCAACACAGTGGGCACTGCTTGGGTGGGCAGGCTGCACCCCTCGGCAGAGGGGGGCAGGCAGGCAAAGAGGGGGAGCAGAGCGGCAGGCAGGTAAATTGGAGACATCCCCTTCGGGGGCACAGGCCCACAATGGAGCCCCCAAAACATCCCCAAGGCCCAAAGTCAAAATACTGCAGCTCTGAATAGCGCAGCTAAGCCAAACCACAACCTTATGGGAAGGAAGCACGGCGGGCCCTGGGCGGGCTGGCAGACAGGCAGCAAGGGTGGTGGGCGGAGGCATCGGGGGGGTGCACTGTGCCAAAGGCCACTTGGTTGTCCAGTGTCGGATGAGGCCACGGCCCAAGTACAGGCCGGAGGGTGGGCAGCACGGATCCTAGCGCGAGCACAGCCACAGACTGGCAGGGACCACCTAGGGGTGCTCGTGTCGCCTAGGGGGCACTGAGGCTGGCACGAGAACCTTAGCGGTGTCTTCTGTCTTCATCCTCAACAGCCACGTGGGAGAGCGATTCCACGCGGCGTGGGGCCTGTTGGGATCAGGCCCTGAGAGGCGGCCCTCTGTGGACCAGCACCCCCACCACGTGTAAGTTTCCCCGTCGCCCATCTTGGCTGAGAAGGCCTGGCAGGAGTGGGGCCAAGGGTGGCGAACGCCTGCCTGTGCCAGGCGGAGGTGCCTGCTGCTTTGAAAGAGGCTGGAGAAAACCTTGGGACAACCACCGCCCTTCCCCAGATCTTCCCTGTCCGTGCCGGGGGCTTGAGCGTGTGGCAGCCAGGTGGGTGTTCTCGGAGAAAACGGAGGCTCGGAACCCATTTCGGTCTGCACCCAGGCTGGGGCACAGCAGGGAAAGAGCAACTTTCTCTGGGTAAGAGATGGGGAAGTGGTCTCCCGTTGACCCTCCGGGGTCTTTCGGTGCTGCATTCCCCTGCAGTGCCTCTCAAGCGATCTAATGTGGCAACGGGCATTCCCTCTTCCCGCCTGGTGTGCCAGGACCAGCAACACATTCCCCCCATACTACGATCGTATTCACAGAGTTCCTCGGAAACTCACTGCGGATAAGCGCCGTGCCGCAGGACCCCCACTCCTCCAGGGCAGCTCTCTCAGGCGAGAGCCGGGCACCCCGCGCCAAGGAGCCTCCGCTCTTTCCGATGGTTCTGGGGGGGGACTGGGGGTCTCCTGCTCAGACCCACAGCCGCTAGGCTACAGGGTGCTGCAGGGTCTCATCTTGACCCCATGCTGCTCGGTATCTATACCAAGCCACCAGGTGGGGAGGTCATAAGGTAGTCTGGGGCGGGTGCCCTCCGCACGCTGACGACTCCTGGCTCCGCTTCTCCTTTCGTGCACTGGACGGGTGCCTGGATGCCGTAATGGGCTGGACGAGCGCCAGACTGAAGCTGAATCCTGATAAGAGGAAGGCTTTGTGAACTAACGGCTCTCCAGCTTGGGAACAGGGTGAACGGCCAGTCCTGGGTAGGGCTGCCCTCCCCCTGGGGAGGCGGGTATGCAGCACAGGAGCACTCCTAGACCAGTCTTTGCCACTGGCGGCTCAGAGCATTTTCGGTCAGCTTTCAGTGATCTGTCAGCCAAAACCTTCTGGGACAGAAATAACCTAGCCACAGTAATCTGTGGCAAACTGGTAGCCTCTCCCCTGGACTACTGTAATGTTCTCCATGCGGGACTGCCCTTGAAGACAACACAAAAGCTGTAGCCAATGCCAAACGCAACAGGCAGGCAGTTGACCAGAGTGCTACAGAGAAGCCATAAAGCCCCCCCATCTGAAAGGAATCCCCCTGGCTGCTCATGTGCTTCCAGCCTGCATTCAGGATGCTGCTGATGCCCAAACAGCAGCAAACCTCGATCCCTGATGGACTGCCATTCCCGAGGTATGCTTGACAGAGGTTGTCTGGAGGCCTCTCCAAGTCAATGCAGTTAAAAACTTCTGAAACTGACTAAAAACACCCCTTGAAACCATTTGAAGCCAGAGTTAAGCCAGCCAGAGCCGGGACCAAGGCTGTGTGCAACTGCGCTGTTTTAGCTGCCTGCCAGAAGCTCAGAAGAGATGCACATAAATCACCTCAGGTGTGTAAACTGATTATCTGCATGTTTCCCTGAGACAGCTGGATGAAGGGAAGGATACGCATGTTTCAATTAACAAATAAAATCAGTCTCACCAAGGCGCTTGATGATTTGGCCCGGCACAGGGGGCATCCTCCTGGCAGCCCCGTGCCTCCCCACCCATGTGCTCCGTGCCTGCATGCACACCCCTCTTGCGGCAGGGCAAGCGGGGGATGCCGGGAAGGAGCCCGGCAGCTTCCGCTGCTGTTGGGGAGTTCAGCAGCCCTGGGGGAAGGTCTCTCCCCCACCACCTGGCCACTAAGACTCTTCTCCAGCCACCCTGAAGAAAACCACCTCAGGGGGACTGAGTTCCTCTGGCAATTTGCCCCTTGATCCTTGACTGCCTGCAGTTAAAGACGGATGAATTCCCGCCCCAGAGCGGCCCCGGACAAGACCCTGCCTTTTGGTTGGCGACTCTGCCTGCTTCGGCTGGGGTGTTGCTACTTGCGCAGGAGGTAGCGTGTTCCCCCCGAGCCCCCAGCTGCTCTTGCCCAGCAGTCCCTCCCCCTGCCCCTGTTGCCAGCACGCGAGGCTTCAGGAAGAGCAACACGGCACGCGCGAGAGAGTGCCAGGGGATCAGGTGCCCCTAGAGCAGTCCTGGACTGGCTGACGCCACCCTCCTCAGGGACCGCCTCTCTGCCCGTGGGGCTGGGCAGGCATCCACACTTCACTCTCCCTCCCTCCTTTACTTATAGTAAACACCCCATGGTAGTCTGAAAGGGAAGCCTCTCTGCCCATCCCTCCCTCCCTCCCTCCCAATTACTGGGCCCGGGAGCAGCTGCTCCCTGCCCTGGCCGGCTCTCTCACTTGGCCAGGTGCCTGCCCCATCTAGGCCTGCCCCAGGGAAAACTGGTGGGGGCTCCTCGTGTCAAATGGAGAATTTTAGCAGGTGCGCATGGCATTCTTACGTGGCTGCATGACAGGCCACTCCTGCTGAGACCCCCTCTTCTCCATAGCCATTAAAGCAAAAGTGGCCAACGGTGAAGGGCAGTGGACTATATTAGCCCTGCAGGAACCTGGGAGGACTTCTCCCCCTTGCATACACTCCTGTGGGAAGAAACCTAAATTTTTTGCCCCCAAATACTTTCTAGGGATGCATCTCCACCCTGTCCTCCGTGATATTCTTACAGATGGACAAACATGGGCTAGGCAGGATTATTGTGAGGTGGATTCATAACTAGTTGAAAGACCAAACCCAAAGGGTGTTCACCAACAGCCCCTCATCGTCCTGGAGAGAAGTGACGAGTGGAGTGCTTTGGGGCTCAGTCCTGAGCCTACTGTTGTTCAACGTATTTATTAATGACTTGGACAGTGGAATCCCATGGGATCACACCCATGGATTCAACCAAACAGGACTTGAAAATACTTTTTAAAAAATCCAAAAAGCAAACTTGATTTTCCCATTTTATATAAGGGACGCCATTTTCTAAATCCTTGAACATGATGGGCCTTGAACATCTGCAGATCTCAGTATCCACACCGGGCAGGAGGGAGGTCCTGGAACCAAACCCAAGTGGCTATCAAGGACCCACTTTCATACTCTGTCCTAGAAGGCAGAATCAGAATTTAAAATAACCTTCACAGATTGGAGAATTGGGTAAAAACTAACAGAATGGAATTTCGAAGTGCACAAAAATAAAATTACCCCCTCCGTCGACACTCATCATGTTCAGAGGTCAAACTGGCTCCTGCGCATGCGCAGAGGGGGGCCTGGCAGAGGGGCAGTTCCTCCAGGGGTTTTCATAATATCATAGAGTTGCAAGAGACTCCCCCAGGGCCACCAAGTCCAACCCCGTTCTGCCGTGCAGGAATGCACCATCAAAGTAGTCCTGACAGACATCCACCCAGCCTCCGTTTAGAAACCTCCAAAGGAGAAGACTCCGCCACACTCCCAGGCAGCAACATATTCCACTGTCAAACTGCTCTTACCATCAGGAAGTTCTTCCTAATGTTCCGATGGAATCTCTTTTCCTAAAGTTTGAAGCCACTGCTCCATATCCTAGTCTCTGGAGCAGCAGAACATAGGCTTGCTCCTTCCTCCATATGTTTAAATATTTAAACATGGCTATCACGTCCCCTCTTCTCCAGGCTAAACGTACCCAGATCCCTGAGCCACCCCTCATAGGGCATGGCTTCCAGAACTTCTACCATTTTGGTCGCCCTCCTCTGGAAATGTTCCAGCTTATCAATATCCTTCCAGAACTGTGATGCCCAGAACTGGACACAGTATTCCAGGTGGGGTGGAACAGGATGGTACCATCACTTCCCCTGACCCAGACACTAGAGTCCTATTGATGTGGTCAGAATCACATTGGCTTCTTTAGCTGCTGCTTCACATTGCCGACTCACGTTCAGCTTGTGGTCTACTAAGACTCCTAGATCCCTTTCACATGTACTGTGGTCAAGCCAGGTGTCATCATCATTTACTTGTGCATTTCATTTTCTTTTTTTCCTGCCCAAGTGTAGTATCTTACACTTCTCCCTGTTGAAAGTCATTTTGTTAGCCTTGGCCCAGCTCTCCAGTCTGTTAAGATCATTTTGAATTTTGATCCTGTTCTCAAGGGTTATTAGTAACCCCTCCCAATTTGGTATCATCTGCAAATTTGATCAGCATGCCCTCTGTTCCTTCATCCAAGTCACTGATGAAGATGTCGAATAGCACTGGGCCCAGGAGAAAATCCTGTGGCACCCCACTTCCCTCTAGGATGAAGAGAAGCCATTGGTGAGCACCCTTTGGGTTTGGTCAACCAACCAATAACAAATCCATCTAACAGTGACCGTTATCTAGCCTACATTTTACTACTTTGTCCACAAGAATATCACAGGGGACCTTGTCAAAAAGCCTTACTGAAACACTTCTTATGTCGAGATATGCCATATCCACAACATTCTCTTCATCTATTGAGATTAGTCTTGACTTGTTTTGGAGAAACCCATGTTCTTTTAGTGATCACAGCATTCTTTTCTAGGTGCTTATAGACTATGTGTTTAATGATCTGCTCTAGGATCTGCTCTAGATATTGAAGTCAGGCTGACTGGGCAGTAATTGTTCGGATTTTCTTTTTTCCTTTTTTGAAGATAGGGACTATATTTGCCCTCCCTCAGTCTGCTGGGACTTTTCCTGCTCTCCAGGAACTCTCAAAAATTATTGCCAGGGGTTCTAAGATTACTTCTGCTAGTTCTTTTAATAGCCTTGGATGTAGTTCATCTGGCCCTGGAGACTTGAATTCATTTAGAGTAGACAGGTATTCCTGCACTACCTCTTTACGTATACTCTGCTGCATTTTCCTTACAACATAATCTACTCCATTTTTCCCAGGTGGAGCACTGTTTTCTTTTTTTGGGAGAAGACCAGGGCAAAGAAAGTGTTGAGTAGTTCTATTTCCTTGGTCTTCCTTTTGCTGTGGACATAACCAAAGAAGCCCTTTAACCTCTCTAGCAAGCCTGCGCTCATTATGTGCTTTAGTTTTTCTGACTTTCTCTGTATACTTGCTATTTGTCTGTATTCCTCTTTTGTGATTTCCCCCTTTTTCCATTTCTTGTACATGGCCTTTTTAAATCTTAGCTCCATTAAACATTCTTTAGACATCCATTCTGGACACCTCCCATTTTTTCTTCTCATTGTTACAAATTCTGCTTTCAATAACTCACTTTTAAGAAACTCCCATTCATCATGAACTCTCTTCTCCTTTAAGTAGCTCTGACCACGAGATCACTCCCTGTATTTCCCTAAGTTTACTGAAATCAGCTTTCTTAAAAGTCTAGAATCCATGGTATGGCTACTCTTGGCTTCCCCTTTCTGCCATATAGTAAATGCCAGGAGAACAAGGTCACTCTCACTTAAGGATCCCACCACCTCCACCTCATTAACAAAATCATCACTGTTTGTTAGGAACAGATCTAAAATAGTCATCCCCCTTGTTGCTTCTTCCACCTTCTAAACTATCATATTTTCTGCAAGGCAAGTGAGAAATTTGTTGGGACTTTATACTCTTGGCAGAGTTTGACTCCCAACTCCCAATCAGGGTAGTTGAAATCTCCAATTACAATGATATTTCACCTTTGTGAATATTCCGTTATCTGTTTCCGGAAGGCATTATCCAAGTCTGGCTTGGAGGTCTATAGTAGACCCCAACGACATCCCTGTTCTTTCTCTCCCCCTTAATTTTTACCTCAACCTGCCTTCCAGGATTTAACCTGTGGATCTCTCCACAGATGTAAACGTCCCTGATATATAGTGACAGTGCTCCTCCTCCTCCTTTCCTGCCTGATCTGTTTCTCTGAAACAGGTTATACTTCTCTATTGCTGCATTCCAATCATAAGACTCATCCCACCAGGTTTCAGTGATGCTTATTTTATCATATTTACTTTGCAGTGCTACCAGCTCCAGTTCATCCTGTCTACCTCCCATTCTCTGTGGATTAGTGCAGAGGCATCTGAGACCCCATGAGCCTCTCTCCCCAGACTCCTTATTTAAGTTTCTTTCCCTCTCACTGTTGGGTCCCTATACTGTGTGCCCCATTCTCCTGATAAGATTCAGACTATTATCTCCAGCACTTGATGCATTCCTGTCCTGAAAAATATTGTTTCATTCCTCCCCAACGACTTAGTTTAAAGCCCTTCTAATTAGGTTTCTAAGATTCTTAGCAAGCACGTTCCTGCCAACTGCCACGGAGTGCAGCCCATCACTTGCCAGAAGCCCGTCTTTATGAAAGTGTGGTCCAAGAAGCCAAAACGCTCTTGGTGCCACCATCTCCGGAGCCACTTGTTCGTTTCCCCTATTTTTCTCTCCGTTCCTGGGCCGTGTCCTGCAACTGGGAGAAAAGACAAAATGGCAACCTCTGCATTAAGGTCCCTCAGCTTCCTACCCCAGAGCCTTTAAATCCCTTATGATCTCTTGCAGGCTGTGCCTTGCAGTGTCATTGGTTCCCACATGGACCAAAAGGAAGGGGTAACAGTCGGTGGGTTTTCTAAAAAGGCCTCTCTCCTCCAGGGCCAGGAAGGCTTCTCTCTTGCCCACCCTGGCAGACCGGATGTCAGTGACTCCGTGCACCCAGGGTCGCCCCTTGCCTGGTGGGATGCCACCACCCACAAACCAGAACCGGGTGGCAGAACGCATGGAAGGGGAACCCCTCCCCAGGGGACTACTTTGCAATAAAGGGAGACTTCCTTTACCTCCTCTTCCCTCTACTGGAGTGGTCTCACTTCTGTCTCAGCCTCCCCCCACCCAACCGCCCCCAGGGATGGAAGGGCAAGGGGCCTACGCTGCAGGGTGGTCGTCAGCCACTCTTTCAGCCTGTTAACGGAGACACGCAGCCGTGAGGCGCCTTTGTTAGCTGCCATCAAGTCAACTTTAACTTATGGTGACCCTGCGAAAGAGAGACTTCAGGCCACCCGCTCGTCAAGAGCCCTACTGTGGTCTTGCGGCCTCAGGGCAGCTGTGGCTTTCTCTACCCAGCTGTACTCCTCTTTTTCTCCTGCCTTACTAAGCATTATCGTCCTTCCTAGCGATGTGTCCAAAGCAGGACAGCCTCAGTTTAGCCATCTTGGCTTCTAGGGAGAGACCAGGCATGTTTTGCTTTGTGACCCATTCGCTTGTCTTTACAGCATCCACAGAACTCTCCTCCAGCAAAACATTTCAAATGAGTTATTTTCTCCCTATCAACTTTTTCACTTTCCAGCTTTCACAACCACACGTAGCAACTGAAAATACAACGGCATGGACCACGCTCACTTTAATATTCAACGATATATGATGCCACGCTTAAATATTTGAAGGGACGTCACGCTGGGGAGGGAGCGGGCTTGTTTTCCGCCGCTCCAGAGACCAGGACAAGGAGCAATGGATTCACGCTGCACGAAAGGAGATTCCGCTTAACCCTCAGGAGGAACCTCCCGACTGGTCAGGGCCTTTCGGCAGCGGGATATTCTGCTGCCTCGCCGGGGTGCGGTGGCGCGTCCTCCTTCCGGAGGTGTTCAGGCGGAGGCCGGGCGGGCGGGCGGGCGGGCGGGCGGAATCTGCCAGAGGGAGGGCTCCGCGCGTCCGTCCCTGCAGGGCAGGGGGGCCGGACGGGAGGGCCCCGGGGCCTCTTCCAACTCCAGGGTCCCGCGATCCTCTCGAGGGCAGCCGGGCTTCCAGGGCCCGAGTCTTCTCCAGTCGGGTGAACGACCGAGCCGAGGTACGGAAAAGCCCTTCCTTCGCCACGCATCTCACCCGCGCTCATTTCTCACCGCGCTCCGGGACCCGCCGCGCCCCTCCTTCCTCCAGCAGCAGCCCCGCGCCGCCCCCGCCTCTGCCCCGAGCGGCCGGGGCCCCCTCCTCCGCCCTCCGCGCCTGCGTCCTCGGGGGGAAGGGCTTCCGCAGGGAGAGACGTTCGGGGGGGCCGCCGGCGCCTCCCCCGGCGCCTCCCCGCCCCCGGGAGGCCCCGCCGGCCCGCCCGGCCGCAGAGCCCGGGGCGCTCTGCGGGGACCCCCGCACTGCGGCCCCCCTCGGAACAGCCCCTCGCCTCGCGGGCGGGGCCGCGGGGGCGGGGCGAAAGGAGCGGCCCGGCCGAGCAGGCCGCCAGAGGCGCGAAGGCCGAAGCGACCCCCGCCCGCGCCGCCCTCTTTGTCCCGCGGAGGAAACATGGCGCCCGCCGCCGCCGGTCCTCCGGGAACGGACGGGCCGCTCTAGGGCTCCCGGGGGGCGAGGGGCGGAGCCTCGGGGACTTGCCGGCGAGCGAGCGGTTGGCCAGCGATGGGCGGGGCGTCGGGCCCCGTGCCGATTCGCCCCGCCCCCGGGCAGGTACGCGTGACGTCCTGGGGCGGTGGGCGCGAGGCCGGAAGCGAAGGCTGCGTCACGTGACGCGCGGTGCTCCTCCGGCGGGCCGCCGCTGCCGCCGCCGCCGCGCGGGCGGGGCGGGCCAGGTGTCCGTCCGTCCGTCCGTCCGTCCGCCTTCTGTCGGGGGCGCCCTCCCGGGCCGGGGCGGCGAAGCGGCCGGGCGGAAGGGAGGAGAAGACCCGGCCGGCCGTGGCGGGGGCTGGCAGCAAGCAGGCGGCCCAGGTGCAGCGACGCCCCCTCCGCGGCGAGGAGGGGAGAGGGGAAGGGAGGCGGCCCGGCGGGGGGGTGGCCCGTCCCTCCGCCCCGATCTGCCTCTCGCCCGGCTGACGTGGTGTCTCGTCCGGGTAAACAGGCCGCGGAGCCCCGCCCGCCCGCCCGCCCGGAGCGCAACGCGGAAGCGGCCACCTGGGCAGCCGCCGCCCTGAGAGGCAGGTAGGGAGGTGGGCAGCGGCCGCCGTTCCCACCCTGCCGCGGGTCTCTCCCCGCCAGCGCCACCCCGGCAGGGAGGGCCACCCGCCACCGCGCCTGTTGCTCTCCTGGGAATCTTTTCGCCAGGTGTTGGTCTCACCTGGGCAGGTGGGCAGGGAGCGGCGCCCTCCCCTCACACCCGCCGCCTTCCGTGGCGCCCTCCTTTTGTGGCCTCGCTGATCCTCTCGGGTGGATCCATCCCCAGCACCCCGACTCTCTTTGCGGGGGCAGGCCCGCGGGCAGAGCTGAAGGAGCGTTGCCCCCAGTCACGCAGGTGGGCAGTCACGGGGGTCCCATGGCCGGGCACTTCTTCCCTCGGCGGAGCGGCCGGGGAGGGTCTAACCGGCCCCGGATTCTCTTCTGACTGCCCCCTCGCCCTCCCTTCAGCGTTCCCTGGGGACGCTTCTGCAGGCGGACCCCATGGAGACCACGAGGGAGGCCCCCGACCCCCTCCTTGAGCCAGAGGGGCCGGAGTCCCTCCTGGAGAACGACAGGAAGCAGGAAGAGGAGGAGGAAGAGGGCGGCCACGGTGGGGGGGCCCAGGCGGAGGACTTATTGGCGGGCTATGAGGGCGACCTGGAGGTGAACCCCTACGACGGACTGCCCTTCTCCTCCCGCTACTACGATCTCCTGCGCCAGCGCCGTGCCCTCCCCGCCTGGGGAGTCAAGTTTGCCTTCATGGAGCTCCTGGAGGGGGAAGCTGGCGTCATCGTGGTCTCGGGGGAGCCCGGCACAGGCAAGAGCACCCAGGTGAGTGAGGAAGGGGCTCCTCTCTTTCCTTTGAAGCCGAGGGGCCTGGGGCAGCCGTACGTGTCCCTGGCTGCCTTCGTGGGGTGCCTGCCCTGCTGTGCGACTTCACAGCAGAGTGGGCCTGTTGGGCAGAGCTTTTGCAGTGCGGGGCCTTTTCTCCTGCCCGTCATTCTCCCCCCCGTCACGGCCCTTGTTCTGGCCACGGTAACCCTGATGGCAGACCACGGGGGGACCTGTTCAGGGTTCCTTTGGGCTCATGGGCTGGATCCGCGCGGAGATCTTCTGCTATGGAGAAAGGCCAGAGGGAGGTGGACTTTGCCTTGGGCGGGGCCCCCCCAGCGGGTCCCTGAGTGAGGAAGGAGTGGCACCTGTTTGGCTCTGGAGGACTGGGCCCCCTCCCATCCTGGGTCTCTGCATGCAGGAGGAGGAGGGCAGGTTTCTTTCCTTCCGGGGTGGGCACTGAGGCCCTCCATCTCACGCTGCCCACAGCTTTTGTTTCTGCGGCACCTTCTTGTCCGGGTAGCGGTGAGCAAAACCACCCTTTTGCATTCTAAGCAACGGCCTCCCTTCTCAGTGTGCTGTTGGTTGCTTCTTGGAGAGAAGCCCCCTCAGGCACTTTGGACATGGACCATTTCACCACTGGCAGACCCTCTGAGGCTCTTTGGCCTTCTGACAGCTGCTGCAGCAGACAAGGATTGCTGGAAGAAGGACATGTCCAGCAGGTGCTGGGCCAGGTCCGCCACTTGCGGGCGCCTGGGGTAGCTTTTCTTCAGAAGCTACGTGGGAATGGCTTGCGTGGGGAGGAGCCGCTCAGAAGCCGTCTCGTCTGTTTGGAAGAAGGGGAAGGCCGTGAAAGCGGTGGGCGAGGGATGTGATGTCTGTGGAAAAGGGGAAGACATAGGAGGGCTTGGGAATTAAGGGCTGGTTTGTGTCTTGGTCCCACTGTGTTTGCAAAGGAGATGCCCCCCGCCCCCACCTGGACCCTTCCTGCTTGGGGTGGGGTCCAGAAGACCTCCGTATTGTTTCTTTTCTTGTGAAAAGCAGAGCAATGAACGTGAGTCCTGGAATTAGGGGGGCAGGGCAGGACAGCATAACCACACTATTACTTGCTAGAAAAGAGGGTCTGCCCACCCCAGCCCCTCCCCCGATGAGAAGCCCCCACTGTGAGAAAGTTCCTGCGGGGATGGTTCGGCCTCTGTCTCCACTTTGACTGCTGGGTTCTGGTCCAGCCCTGGGATGCGAGAGGCAGCTGCTCTGCTCCGTCTCCAGTGGCACAGCCTGTCGGGGGCTGAAGACCCCTCGTCCCTGCTTGGGCTTCCCTTGTCCAGGCCAAAACACCTACCAGATCTCTCTGGTGGTCCACGTGGGAGCTGACAGTGGCTGCCTTTCCTTGAGGGTGCCTGTGCCAGGTCTCGTGCCCCTGGGGAGAACTTTGGCCCTGACCTATGGGTCGAAGCAGGCGGGGACGCCGTGCTCTAGAGTCGACCCCTGTGCGTCGCGGCACGGGGTGGGGTTGGGACGATAGAACAGCACCAGTAAAAGGGGGGGAGAGGGTAGAAGAGAGCCCCTCGCCAACCTCCTTTCCGTCTCCCCCAGGTGCCCCAGTGGTGCGCGGAGCATGCCCTCTCGCTGCAGTTTGCCCACGGCCAGGTGGTCTGCGCGCAGCCCCACGGCCTGGCAGCCCTCAGCCTAGCTCTCCGCGTTGCTGATGAGATGGACCTCAACGTAGGGCACGAGGTGGGCTACTGCGTCCCCTACGACGACTGCTGCGCTGCAGAGACGCTCCTCAGGTGGGCGCGCTCCTTGGGATCCGGAGGGCTGAGGCTGTGGTGTCTGTCGGTGGCCCCGGCTGCTTTGCTTGGGGGTCGTCTCTGGTTCGCTTCCTGGGGGGGCAGGGTTTGGGGGGGTGTCAGGGCCATAGCGCAGGTCTCCCTGCCTCCCTGAGCTGCCTTGGTCTTTCTGCAGTTTCAGATGAAGATTTGGGGGGGGGGTGTTGTCCAGGCCCTTGCCTGTGTTCTCCTTTTTCTTTCCTGTGGGCCGCAGGAGCACAGTTGACCCCTGCGTGGGATGGCAGCCGGGGCTGAAGGGGCTGCCCCGGCTGCTGCTACTGTGCCGCCCCCTCGTCTGGTTGGGGGAGCTGGTGGGGGAGTTGAAGGAGAGGAGGGAGGGGGATCAGAGACCCCAGCCGTCAGGGTCTTCCCCTCCCCCACCTACCGGCTCGCTGCCTTGTGCGGGTTGCAGGTTCTGCTCGGATGAGGTGCTGCTGCGGGAGATGACGTCAGACCCGCTGGTGCGCCAGTATGGGTTGGTGATCCTGGACGAGACCCAGGCCCGCACTGTGCCCACCGACCTCCTGCTGGGTCTGCTGAAGGATGTCCAGCGCCAGCGGCCGGAGCTGCGCCTGGTGGTGGTGACGGAGCCCCCGATGGAGCAGACCCTGTGCCACTTCTGTCCGGAGGCCCCCCTGGTGAGGGTCCCGGGGCCTGGGCTGGCCCCCCACCTGACCTACCGGGAGACGCCACCAGGAGAGCGCGTCTCAGCCGCCGCCCGGGCTGCCCTGGAGCCTCACCGGCAGAAGGAGCCCGGCGATGTGATGGTCTTCTTGGCGAGTGAACAGGTGGGCCTTTGCGGAGGTTGCCTGCCCTGCGGAGCGGGAAATGACAGGCATTCGAAGGATCCTACAGTGAGCCTCGGGCAGCAGAATGAGGGGAGGGCTCCTCTATGCACTTGTCACTTGCCTTGCATTTCCAGGACATCCTGGGAGAGAAGCCAGCAGGGTGGGGGAGCAGTTGGGGGCTGCCTGGACGTGTGGGGGAGACTGCGTTAAGCCGGGAGGAGCTGGGGCTGGAGGAGGGCTGGGGCCTGGTCAGAGGGACCCCCCTCAGCCTTTCCCTGTCCACCGCCCGGGGGTCCTGGCCACAGCTGCCTTCAGAAAGTGCTTGAAGGCTTCAGCTGGCCAGGGGGCCGCCATCTGGGTGCTCACTGTTCCACTTTGGGGAGAGAAGAAGCTCCTCCTTGTGACAACAATGACAGCAGCTGCTGGTGCTCTGTTTCTGGACACAGTTCTGACTGCGGGCGATGACAGGAGTCTTAAGATCCCCGGTAGCAGGCCTGCTCTTCGCCCCACCACCCCCACCTGTGTGTTTTCTGAAGATGGGAGAGGCAGGGCCTTTTGAGCGGCTGCCCCTGGGCTGCGGCTCTCCCTCCCACAGCCGGCTAGGCTGCCCCCCTCTGTCTCTGCCTGTCTCAGAGGGCCTTTCTACTTCGCTCTGTCTTTGGTTAGTACTGGGGAGTTTTTCAAACAGCAATTTCTTTACTTCCATCTGTGCTCTGTTTTAGTACGATGAGTTATGTAATTCTTTGTCAAATGCTTCTCTTGCATTGTGATGAGTTTTTGCCTGAATCTTCTTTTAACTTGTACTGCTGCGGGCCGTTGAGGCTGCCGAGGTGGGAGAGAGGTGGGATGTGAGCGGAGTCTGTGAGCAAGATCTTTCCTCCCCAGGAGATCCGTGCATGCTGTGAGACCATCCGCCTGGAGGCCGCCGCCTTGGATGCCAGCCTGGGCCCGCTGCTGGTGCTGCCCCTCCACTCGGGCGTGGGACGGGAGGTCCAGCGGTTATACGAGACCAGCCTGGAGCCGTCGAGCGGGGGCCCTGTGCGCCGGATCATTGTCTCCCATTGGATGGCGGATGCAGCCTTCTCTGTGGGGAGCGTCAGGCATGTGATTGACGCCGGCCTGGAGCTGCGCAGTGTGAGTGCGTGCGTGAGGTGGATTGAGGGGACTGTAGCTGCTGGGAGGGCTCTTACACTTCTGTCTCCTGGATCGTTGCCATGGCTGATACCCATGCCAGTGGCCAACAGCATGGAGTGCCCAGGGTTTTTCCAGTATCCTCTTCTCTGAGATCCGGCCAGTGGCTTGGGATGGTGAGAGCAGCTGTCCAGGTATCCTGGAGGGTCCCAGGCGGCCTGTCCCTTGCTTCTGCAGGGCAATGGCTCTATGGTGGTCTTCTGTGTGGGGAGGGGGGCAGATGTCCTGCTGTGCCTCCCTCCCCCTTCACTGCCCTGGAGTCACAATCCACCGACCAACCCCTGTCCCGGAACAGGGCAAGTTTGCCCGTGCTGGCACCAAGCGAGGAAAGATAGGCCTCGTCTGGCAGCTCTTTATTTGGGCCTTTTCAACTTTGAGTTCCCTCCAGCCAGATAGCTCGCAACTGGAGGCTCCTGCAACACCCCTCACAAAATGCGTTTCGCTGTGCCTGTTCCTCCCCTGCGGCTCCTGCCTGGGCTTCCTCAGTGACCAGAGAAAGAGGCACCAATCTGTGTGGGGTTCTTGCCTGCTCCTCTCTGGGAGCAGCACCCCCCCCCCATGTGACAACAAACGACTTTGCTCCCGTCATCTGTGCTTCCCAGGCTGCTGCCTCTGTTGCTCCATCTCATGCTGGGCCTCTTCCCCTGCAAACACAGGTTTACAACCCACGGATCCGGGCTGAGTCGCAGGTTCTGCGCCCCATAAGCAAAGAGCAGGCTGAGGCCCGGAGACTGAGAGTGGCCGGGAGCCCCCCAGGTGAGCCCAGGGGCGTTGGGCGCCCCTGCAGAGGACCTAGGAATGGTGGTAGGCCCCTCTCCTGCCCCACCGCCTCTACCATGGCCTCTTCTGTGCTCGCCCCACAGGTTCCTGCCTCCGGCTGTATTCGGAGTCCTTCTACAAGGAGAAACTTCCGGACCTCCCTCCGGCCCACATCACCGAAGCCAACCTCAGCCGCCTGGTCCTACTGCTGAAGCGACTGGACATCGCTGATATGGGGCAGTGCGACTTCCTTGACAGGCCAGGTGTGGGACTCTGGGAGTGGGAACGGGGTGGCGTGGCCCCTGTGGACCTGGGACAGAAGGCTGGGTGATGCCCTCGCGGCCGGCCTGACTGTCCTGCTCTCCCTGCCCGGCCCAGGCCCTGAGTCTCTCATGCAGGCCCTGGAAGACCTGGACTACTTGGCTGCCCTGGATGACGACGGGAACCTCTCCGAGGTGGGCATCATCATGTCCGAGTTCCCCCTCGACCCCCAGCTTGCCAAAGCCCTCCTGGCTTCCTGTGAGTTCGACTGCGTCGATGAGATGCTCACACTGGCCGCCATGCTCACAGGTGCGGGCCACTGGCTCACATTCTCCCCCAGCCCTGGCTGGTCAGGTCACTCTGCGCCGTCAGGCTCCCCCCAGCTGGTCTCTCACGGCCACGTGTGGCAGAGGGGGAGCCAGGTGTCCTGCCACACAGTGTCATCTCTGGGGCCAGGGCACTGGTGGAGCAAGTGCTGTTTCCTAGCCCCTTTTTCTTTGAACTAAGCTGGAGCAAGCATCCTTTCTCCCTTGTCAACCGACCCATATCTGCCTAGAAGTTCCTCTTGTCACTGTCAGTGATTCATGATCAATGGTTGACTCGAGGCAGGTTGGCGCCACCACCCCACTTGAGCATTCTTAAATCTTGGGATCTTAGAACGTTTAATATGAGAAGAACGAGCAGGCAGCTTATTAATCATGTATTAATCATGCTATTAATACGGGCAAAGTGGCACACACACACATGTGTATGCTTACAGATTCTTCCTGTGGGGAAGAATATAGACTTTGCAGTCTAGGCACAGAACGTATCCGTAATATTTCATGTAAAGCATCAAGTTTGTAATATTTATCTTAGGAAACGTCACTCAGAGGCAGGCATACAGACTATTCAGGAACTACACCTGTTGCGTAGCACGTAGTGTAATCACCTGTTGAAGAATCTTGCATCTTTACATGGGCAGAAGACAGACTGTGGAGAAGACAGTACTCTTCCACAGACATCTCAGGATGAAGGCATTGCTCAGCAGTGGAGCATCTAAGGGGCTCTGTGCTGTTTGAAGCGGGTGCTCGGTCCCCCTACTCTCTCCTGCCAGCGCTGCAAGGGTACTTCCAGCCAGGAGTAGCATCAGCAGCACAAAGGTTGTCAGAGGCAGCTTGTTGGGAGCTCATTGGGGGTTGTGTTTCTGTTTTGTGTTTCCAGGGGTAGGTTTTATATCGTTTCCAGTATCTATTTGAAGAGGTTCTTCCTTACTTCCAAAGCTCAAGCAACAATAAAGGGAGCGCATTGCCAAGTGTTAATAAAGAAATAAGAAACACACCAAATTCAGTTTTTAATGTGTTACGTCAAAGCTCTGTGCAGGATTAACTTGGAATATCGAACATTTTGGTGCTCTTGCAATGGTACTCAGAAGGGCCGCCTCTCCGATCCCGTCTCCCATTCAGCTTCCTATGTGGGGGCTCCCAGAGAAGTGGCACGGGGCGTGTTGGGGCATCCTGTTTCTGTGCCCGAATTTGCATCCTTTCTACCTCCCCCCCACAGCCTGGCCCTGCTTCCTGAGCCCTCCAGCCCGCTGGGAGGAAGCAGTGGCTGCCCGGCAACGAAGCCTGCTGCACCCAGCGGGAGACCACTTCACCCTCATCAACGTATTCAATGCTTTCCACCAGCGTAAGTGACTGGGCCGGGGAAGTGGTGAGGCTGGCACGGGGGGCCCAGAGAAAGCCCAGCTGCCTTGCCTGCCTTTGTGCCCCCTCTCTTCCTTTCCACCTTCCTTCCCTTCTCAGAGAGCGACCCGGAGAGCTGGTGCCGGAAACACGGGGTGCGCGAGGAGGCGCTGCGGCTGGCGGGGGCCGTGCGGGCGGAGATCTTGGAGGCCATGCAGCGGATTGAGCTGCCAGTCTCACCACCTGCCTTTGGTACGGACGGCAACATCCTCCATCTCAAGCAAGCCCTCCTGTCGGGCTTCTTCCTCAAGGTGAGCCCACTGGGCTTTGGAGGGCCCATGGGACAGCGGCCAGCGGTGGGGGGGGCTGGTGGGGGTGCCTTCTCATGTGGGGCCCCTCTGCCAGTGGCAAAAGCTAGCAGCAGTGAGGAGGGCACAGGGGGCTTGCCAGGCAGAGACTGTGTGGAGCAGCTCCCAGGGAGATGGAGAACGAGGACAGGAGGGGCCGCCCCGCTGGCTCTGCACTTGGAAGGCCCCATCTGGATGGGCACCTCCTTGTTCCCAGCACAGCTTCTGGTGAGCGGGGATTCCCCACGCGTTCCTGACGCTGGAGGGCAGATGTGTGCCCTCTTCCGGAGACTATGGCACCCCCTCCCCGGTAGGGATTACGTGGGCGCACGTGCCCTCTCATAATGGGAAGGACAAGCCATTCTCCGCACTGACCGGCTGTCCAGCGGGGGGGTCGGGGGCTTTGCCCACCCACTGTCCCCACCGGAGAGAGCCTTCTGGGTGGAGCTGCTGCTGCTTGAGACGATACCCGAGTTCCCTCCCCGTGCCCGGCAGGGAGTCTCCCCTGGGTGAGGGGCCTCTGGGGGTGGGGTGGAGGGGTGCCGGCCATGTGGCTCGTTCCCATGCTTCCCCTCCGCCTGTTCCTGCCCCCAGGTGGCCCGGGACATCGATGGTTCTGGCAACTACCTGCTGCTGACCCACAAGCACGTGGCCCAGCTGCCCCCCAGCTGCTGCTACCGACTGCGCCGGCCTCCCCCCCGGCCTCCTCCCTGGTTGCTGTACCACGAATTCACCATCTCCCAGGACAACTGCCTGAGCATCGTCTCTGAAATCCAGCCAGAGATGTGAGCATCTGCTGGGTGGGGCGCTGGGGATGGGTGGGGGGCATTGTTCAGCTCTGCGTCCCCACCCTTCATGAGGGCTGGAGCCTTGTTTTGCACCTTTTGTTTTTGCTCAGCAGCAGCATCCTGTGGGAGCGACCTGGAGCAGGCGTTTCCCTCGGGGCTCATGCGGCCCTTCCTGGGGAAGACGGGGCCTTCTGTTATGTGCCCCCCACCGACCCACCAGCCCCCACCCACCAAATGCTGTCTTCCTGCAGGCTGGCCCAGCTGGCCCCTCAGTACTACCTGAGTAACCTGCCACCCAGTGAGAGCCGGGACCTGCTCCTGGAGCTGCGTGAGAAGCTTGCGAGTGAGGAGGAGGAGGAAGAGGTGGCGGCGCCACAGGCGGAAGCCACGCAGGCTGCCGAGCCCCCTGCCACCGAGGACAGAGACGATGTCTGCGTGATGCAGTGAGCGGGGGCGAGGCGAGGCCGAGATCCACCCAGCTCTTTGTGCTGTCTTGTCATCCTTGGGGAGAAAGGAGGAGCAGGGCTCAGCCTGGCTTCCATCAGCATCACGTGGGGGTGGGCCCTGGTGTCCCGGGGGCGTCGGAGCGGTCTTGGGAGCATCGGTCAGGGACGGAGGGGGACTGAGGTTTGGGTGCTTTCTGCGGAGAGGAGGGGGAGCAGAGGGCCCATACCGTTCCGTCTGTGGCCGTTAGCCGCCTGAGTGGCTGCTTCCTGGGGCAGTTCCACCCACCCCAGGCTCCCGGGCAGGCAGAGAGGAGGGCAGTGGTGGGGGTGGCGGGGGTCGAGTAGGGGTGGCGATGCCTGTGCCTTCGCAGCGGCAGTCCTGGGGCCGCAGGGCTCTCTCAGTGTAGCACCTTGGCAACCAGGCACACTCTCTCTACATCAGCAGTTGGGGCTTGGCCGCAACCCCCCTGGACCTCAGGAGGGGAGGGGACCCTGGTGATAGGCAAGGAATTCTCTCTGCCGCCTTTGCTCCTCATGAGGGAGCTGCCAGAAGGGGTGCTGCAGTGGGGGGGGGGGCGGAACTGCTGTGGTGTAGCGCAGCAAGGGTGGCAAATGTGCTCCTGCCTTGCATCGTGGCCACTGGGTGAGACTTCTCTGGCTAGCTGGCCAGCCGTTGTTCCATCAGTGGCCAGCCTGACTAGAGCAGGATGTTACTGGGAGAGGAGACCCCCTTGTGCCGATGCTGACTTAAGAAGTCCTTCTCTAGGAAAGGGGGCAGCCGGCACTGTGGGGGCACCTTCATTTGAGGGGCCTCCTTTCCTCCTCCCGCCCACCATTTGACCTGCTCGGAGGCCTTGGCTGAGCCAGCAGGGGTCCCGGCAGCTGTCGTGGGGCCAGGCGAGGAGAGGAGACGGGTGAGGAACAGTCCTCGTCTGTGAGCAGGGACAGCCGTACTTTCTCGTGAGGGAGCAGCGTGGGCTTGGGGGGGGGGCTTGCTCACTGAAATCTCATGGTGTTCTTTGTGAGTTGTTGCCTTTGTTGGCTGGTTGTGACCGGACACTCGGTGGCTGTCCTCAGTGCCAAGGACTCCGTGGTCCACCTGACTGCCTTCTGCCCAAGCAGAGGATTCACCAAGCAGATCAATTAAATGTTTTAGAGCCCTAACACAGGTTTGAATCGACTGGTCTCAATAGAATGTGCTGGACAACGGGGGAGAGTGAGGCAAGGGTGCACAGCTAGGAAGGCTTTTGAAAAGCGTGGTTGCCAGGAGATGGAGCGGTCCATGGTCACGGTCTGTAGCGTAACTGAGGCTGCGTCAAACGCTGGTTCTGACAGGGCATAAGAATGATGGAAGTGTTCCGACAGGCCTAATGTCGCATTTTGCCGTAGTGTCCTTTTTGCCAGGTAATGTGGCTTCCGTGGGCCACTGCCACCTTCTCAGTCCCTCTAGGCCCACATTACCTGGGCTGGACATCCACCATAGGCGGGCTGCCAGAAAGAGAGAAGGGGCCCTGGCTTTCTCTCCTAGCTGTGACCCATCCCCGTAACTCCCTGAGAGGAAGAGTGGGGTGCAGGGAGAGAGACTGTGAGCAAGGCCTGTCCTGACCTCATCCAGGTCTTGGTCTGAAGTACCAGGGTGCCAGCCAGTGAGTGGCTGTTGTAACACTTGGGAACCCGGTACTGTCACCCCGGCTGGGAATCATAGAATGTAGAGCTGGAAGAGACCCCGAGGGCCATCGAGGCCTACCCCATCCTGCCAGGCAGGAATCCACCATCCAGGCATTGGTGAGCATGAGACTCTGTGGGCGCTCGGGAGCCATCGCCACCTCTCAGAACTGCCGCGCCATCCCCTCCCACTGACGGCACGTGCTGCCACTCCTTGGAGCAGGTTAACTGGTGGACAGGAGTGTGGCACGAGCCCGTGTCTGCTCAGCAGGAGCATTCAGCCATGGCTACCCACCAAGCACGAGCCCCACTGTTTCCCACGAATGCCACCACTCCCCCGCCTGGCTCAACCAGGCCTCAGGGCCCCGGGGTCCATGCACACCACCTCTGTGTGCTTACACATGTGTAGGAAACTCCATCCATGTGTCATCCTGTGGAAAGCCTCTGTGTGTGTCCCCCACCCTGCTGGGCAGGAAGGGGGCCCTTCCCTCTCTGAGAAGGCAGCCCTTCTCCCTCTCCCTCCAGATGTGGGCGGGGAGGTGCCGACCCAGCTTCCTCCATGCTTTCCTCTTTCCCCGGTTCCCTTGGGGTTCTCCCACTGAGTCAGGTGAGGGAACAAGGGAGCAGCTGGTGAGAATCTTGACTCAAAGGGCCTTTGCTCAGCTCTGTGGGGAAAGAGGAGATCATGGGGAGGGGAGTGTTCCTTTTCCCAGGATGCATCTGTGGATGGTGGGGCAAGCCGTGGGGTAAGTGGAGGCCATCCTGAAGGCAAGTTTGAGGGAATGGGGGGCGGACCGTCTTGGCAGCAAGCAGTCTCCCAGATGCGGGAAGGAGGGGCACTTGGACTGAAGCTGGGTCTGTGGGCCTATAAGCCACAGGGCTTCTGTGGACACCCGTCGAGGCAAGGGGCTGGGGGCTACCAGCAGGCACATGGAGCAAGGCGGCCTGTCTCCCTTTCTCTCACGCCCCCACACACAAAACAAAGACTGTTGGAAACAACAGAGCCTGAAGCAAAGGAGAGAAAGTAGAGTTCCTTCCAAAAGCAGGGCTTCTAAATTTTTGGAACAAAGCCTTTTAATGCCTCCTCAGACTCTTCCTCCTCTCCTTTCCACCTGTGCTTCCTCCTGAGCCAGAGGCAACTTGCAAGAGAGAGGAGGCCATGGAAAGCATCCCAGTCCAGCGGTGGCTGACCTGATAGCAGACCGTTCTTCAAACTGCTTGGTTGCAAGGGGCACTTTGAGTCGTGGTCAGAAGCACCAAGCAACAGCAGTGGGAAGCCCGACCCTGTGAGACATTACAGGATGGGGGCCACGTCCAGGCAGGTCTTGGGATTGGCCATAGAATCCTGGAGATGGAAGAGACCCAGAAGGCCATCCATCAGGTCCAACCCCTCCTGCGGTGCAGGAAGATACAACCCGAGCACCCCCCTTTGATGGGCAGCCACCCAGCCTCTCTTTAAAGGAGGAAGAGACCTTGCCACACTGGGAAGGGGGAACTGAGAGGGTGCTGGTGAACATAACTCTCTCCACACCAGGAGTTTTGGCCTTGTGGCTTTCTCACAGTTTGAGGGGGGTCTGCAACCTTTTAGGGTGGGGGCCTCCTGCCAATTTGGTCAGTGGGTTCCATTCCACACGCAACAGGCTTTCCATGTTATTCCTTGCCATGCGTGGGCTGTCTTTCTTCCGATCAGCACAGTGGCCAGAGAGAGCGTAATCTTTCCACGCCTCAGATTCTTCACGGGTTTCTTGGATGGGACACCACTGAGCACCCCAGAGGCTGCCCCTATTTCGTTGGTGAGGGGCTGGGGGTGCCTGTTGGGTGGTGAGTACGCTGTCGGAAGCAGTCTGGGATTCAAAGGACCTGCTAGGGCTGCGGGGGGCTCAACCCCTTTTGCCTGATGAGTCCCTCGTCGGAGAGGGACAAATCCACCCAAGATGTTCCCTTGGGTTTCCCCCAGGTTCAACCCATCCCTAAAAGAGGTTGCGTTTGCATCTGATGGAACCTTGAAGGCTGAACCCCAGAGAGGGTTCACCCCCCCGGCAGTGCCCTCTGGCAGGGGCCCACACAGCCTCTGAGATGTTTTGGGGGAGGCCGGAGGAAGTGGCTGCAGCTGGACAAGAAGTTCTGGCAGGAAGGCTCCTGCGCAGGGTCAGAACCAGAGGGCCAACGAGTCCAACGGGAGGAGCACATAATCTGGAATCGTAGGAGAAGCGAAGAAGTTGAAGGACTGACAAGACTGGGGTTTCAAACAGAGTCCACCCCAGGTGGCTGTGGCAAAACGGGAGCGGAGCAGACCCTTTGCAAGTAGGCCGCCGTCCCGAGCTGCAGAGCCACCGAGGCAGCCCACGAGCCTCCGCCTCTGCCTCCAAAACGGGCTTCGTGGCCGATGGACATAGGATACCAGTTTCCCGCGGCCACCGGAGGCCTTGAGGGTCCTGCTTCACCGAAATGAGGCAACCGGGAACTCATCCTGTGTGCAGCCCTGGAGAGAGCCAAAGGCGCGGGGGAGGGGGCAGCGGTGCCGGCAGAGCAACGCTCCCCTCACCCCCACGCGCCCGCCCGCCCACCGTCCCGGCCCTGGGGCCTCAAGAGCTTGCAAAGCCCAGCCGGCGTGTGGGAAGGGACCCCAGGGAGCTTGAAGGGGGAGCCCCAAGAAGGGGCTCCCCCACCGTCCACCTCACTTCCCCTTCTGACGCCCAAGGAGAGGCCGCGGGAGTGAGTAGGCGGGACGGGGAGCCCCGGTGTGTGTGTGTGGGGGGGCGCTCACTGCGTGGGTGGCCTCAGAGCAGGAGGAGGATCCTCAGGTCTCCCCGCCGTCCCGGAGCCCGCCAGCCCCCTTCTGGGCCTGGACGGGCCACGGCGAAAGCGTGGCTTGGGTCGAGGGTCCGGGCCCCAGGCGGGCCCGGGCTGCTTTCCAGCGCCCCCACTCCGGGTTTTGTGCGTGGTTGTTGGACGGTTTCGAAGAGTTTCAGGCGCTTTAAAGGGCTCTGGGTTGGTTTAGCTTGTTTTAAAATTCTTTCTCTCAGGCTGCCTCCTCGACCATCCCCTTTGTTCCGCGTTTTCTGACGCGCGTCCTGGGGGTTGACTTGTGGGGAGCGCGCGCTCTCCTCCTCCTTCCTTTCCCCGGCCTCGCGCTCCCGGCCTCCACGGTGGGCTAGATCCTGGCCCTGCTTTGTCCGCTAGGCGGCGGGGGCGTTCCGGCCCAGGGCAGGAGGCCGAGCAGCCGCGCTCCGACCCCCTCGCTCCCCTCTGGCCCTCCGGTCGCCCCGAGCTTTCTTCACTGTGGCGGCGGCGCTCCCTCTGCGGCCGGTCATCGTCGCCAAAGAGTGTCCGGGCATTGCGGGTGACCCACCCGTCGGCACCCAGGCGCAGGCCAGCGGCACACGCCTGCCCTCCTCTGACCGGGTCGGGTCCGGGCGGAAGGATTGCCTCCGCGTCTCCTGTGCACGCGTGGGAGGCCCGAGGCCGAGAGCAGAACCCCGCGCCTGGCCCCGGGCAGAGGGGGAGGGCCCTCTCTCCCGTCTCCTGCTTCTCCTCAGTGGCCCCCCGCGACGCCCTCCGGGCGGGGTTCATGGCTGTTCCGTGGGCCGGGAAAGGACGGTGCCTGAGGGTGGGGGGTGAACCGCTGCCGCCGCTTCCCCCTAGTCCCCCAGCTCAGCGTCAGAGGGAGATTTCCTTCGCCACCCACTCGCCCTTCCCCCGGCCAGGAGGGGCATATAGGGCGCGCCTTCTTCCCGCTTTGCACACTCGCACCGAGAGCGAGCGAGGAGCCCCGCAGGTCGGTCCGGGAAGCTGCCTGCCTGGTAGGTCCCGAGGTTCGGTGGCGAGGGGGCGCGCTACGGAGAGACCGGCCGGCCCGCCGGCCAGCCGAGCTCTGGGCTGGTGAGGGGCCTACTCTGCAGGAGGGGCTGGACGGTTTGCAGAGCCCACTCCCCCAGGGCCCAGCGGGAGTGGCGGAAAGGGTCGTCGTTCGGCACCGGGGCCCATGAAGGCGAGAGGGGCGAAAGGGCAACGGGAGGCGTTCCGGGCTACGGCTGGCGAGATCCGTTTGCTCCTGGGGGGCTCCCTGCGAAGCGTTGCAGGGAAAAGGGAGGCCGCGGGAAGAGCGTCGGAAGGGGCTTCTAAGGAGCCGGTGTGGGACGACTTAAGTTCGCCTGAGGGGCTTCATTTCCTCCATTCCTGACTCGCCCTTCCTCCACAGAGCTCGGGGAGGGGGCGGCACCGTGGCTTTCCTCCCCCCCCGCCAGCTTTTATCCTCACATCAACTCTGTGAGACAAATCGGGGAGAGAAAGCATGACTGGCACAGGGCCGCCATGGCCTCCCAGGTTCCGCCCCGTGCTCTAACCACTATACGACATGTCCCTCTGGCTTGAAACCATGAGCTGCCAGGGAGTAGCGGTAGGAGTCGGTTGGTGGTCTTCTCTGTTCTACCCTGTTCGGGAGTAACACGCCCGGCTCTGCCCCGGGGGAAAGGGCGTCCGCATCCCTTCCAAGCGAGCATTGGCGGCACACTCCGGCCGTGCTCAGACGTGCGTGCGACACGGGCACAAGGGGGCTTCTGGGGAGCGGGGGGAAAGGCCGTCCGGCCCCCGCTTTCCATTTTCGCGAGTGCGGCCCTGGGTCCCCCCCCCGGCTCCGTCTCTCCCTGCGGACCCTCCGGATGCCCCCCTCTCCCCCCGACCTCCCGTCCTCGGGGGCTGCAACCGGTGGATTCCCCAAGGGAGAGGCCCCTCCTGGTGGCCGCACCGCCTGGGGCCCCCTTGAGAGGGCGGGCAGAGGAGCCCCGGGGCGCGAACTGGGGGGCCGCCGGTGGGTTTCCCCGCAGCCTGCCTCCCAGCAGCAGCATCCCCACCCCCCACCCCCGCCGAGTCTGCTTGGCACCAAAATGGCTCCACTCCGGTGCCAAGGGCTTCTATTTCAACCCCAAGGACTAGTTTGTTTTCTCCAAAATGTATACGTGCATTAAAACCTTTTTTTAAAAGCTGTTTTCGAGGACTGACTTGTTTAATAGGCTTTTAGTCGAAACGAAAATCTGCTGTTCTACATTTGAAACCGCTTCAGTTGATTCTGCTCGCACTTTGTCCTGAGACCCTATGCTGTCCGGGAGGAGATAAACGTTTTTAATTAAGATTTAATGACAGGAAGGTCACCCGGCCACCTCCGTGAGCGCAGTCTTCCGCTTTCCGCTCAGGTTCAGCCCGAACCCCAGCATCTCGTCCCCCGCCACCGCCTGGATCGTACCCCGCTCCCTCTGCCCCGCAACCTGAGCCAGGGCCTTCTTCCCGCTGGCCCCTTCGGGCAGACCATGTGGCTCCGACCGGTGCTGGCCCTCGCCTTCCTCGCGGGACCGGCCTTCACCTGGGGCGCCTTCCCTTCCAAAAGTAAGTCCCGTTTTGGCGCGTTTGTTGCAGGGGAGGGGGCGATCCCGCGCACGAACGGAGGAGCGGGTGCGCTCATCTATGGGCGCGGGCTGCTCGCCCGCCCCTTCTCCGGAGTTTGCGTGTGCTCGCCCGCCCGCCGGCCGGCGCGCGGAAGGAAAGCGCGGTGTTCGTGCTGCTCCATCGGCGCCGGGCGGGGGGCGGAGGCCGGTGGCGCCTGGCTGTGTTGGGGCCGCGGGCATTTGGGGCCAGGGCGGTGTTGTGCTGTGAGAGGAGAGCAGGGGGCGGGAGCCGGGGGTACCTTGGGCCAGCCACACTCTTTCAGCCTCAGGGGAGGCGCGTGTCCTCCGGAGAAACCTGGCCGAGAAACCAACAGGGCGGTGCCGCCCTAAGTCCGAGCGGAGTTGAAGGCCCATCATAAAAATCGTTTCCCTGTGGACCCCCCCGGGGCCCTCCCCACGAGGAAAGAGAGGGAAAGCCCACCACACTCACTGTGGAGGACTCAGATCGGAGAGTGGGGCTGCTGCTCTGGGAAAGGAAGGGAGCCGGCCGGGCAGAGGCATCCCGGCCCTGGGACGGGCAGGCTGGGCGGGACACAACACCCCCAAAGTGAAGGGCCTGGCGCAGCTCCCCCTCCCCATTCCGCCTGTGGGTGCTACTGAGCACCAGAGAGCAGATTTCTGTTGGCGTTGGTATCTGAGTGTGAGGGGTATTTCTATGAAGATTTCTAACCCCTGGTGGCCCTCTGAGCCTTAGCCTCGCCTCAAAGTCCCCTGCCCTGACACCCCGACGACTGGGGGGGGTTGCCCCTTGGGAGGCCACCCCCGCCCTGGACTGGCTCAGCGCGTGGGAGGGGGAGAGGGTGACCCCCTCCAGGGCAAAACGCTTGCGAGGCATTCTAGGCCTTGGCGACCCTCTCCCCCGCCCGTTAGTGGGCATGTATGTCTCCCGGCGGGAATCCCGGTCTTTCTCTCACTCCCTTCCACTCCGCTCCCGCTGCCCGCAGTGATCATTGGAGACCTGGACCGGGAGGTGACGCTGCGGTGCCAGGGGGCCTCGCCCGCGCAGCCGGTCTGGTGGAAGAAGGAGGGCGACGGCCCGTGGGACGAGATGGGCCCCCGGATGCCCCGGAACCAGACCCTCCGCCTCGCCCAGCTGGACCTCTCCTCCGCCGGCAACTACACGTGCTGGGCCGGGCACACCTTGGTGGACTGGACCTACCTGGTGGTGCGGGGCCCAGACCTCGCCCTTCTCCGGGCCGAAGGTGAGAGAGGCGCGACACCCGGCCCCCGGCCAGAGCGGGCGGGGTCCCCGCGGCAAGACCCTTGGGGCTGCCCGGGGAGGGGGAAGGGGCGTGAGTAATGTCCACCGGGTGACTCTCTCTTCTCCCACCCCTCGGGCCCGATCCGTGCAGCCGGAGTGACCTGCGAGGCTGAGTCGTACAACAGCACCGCCCTCCGCTGTTCCTGGCACGCTCTCCGCCCGGCCGCCTTCCGCCTCCGCCTCCGCCGCAAGTGACTAACCGAGCCCCCGCCACCTTTCCTCCCTGGGGGGCGACTGGGGGCAGCCAGGCTCAGCCCAGGGCCTCGCCGCAGCTCTTCTTAGCCGGAGCGAAACGAGTGTGCGGCGGCGGCGGCGCCTCCCTCGGGCATGTGCAGGCCTCTCCCTCACCCTCAGCGGGCGGCGGGCAGCTCCGAGCTCCTTCGGGAAACGACCCCTGTGCCTCTCTCCGCAGGAAAGGGGGAGCCGGCGCCGGCTGCGCCTTCCGGGAAATGGCGGTCGGCCGGGGCCTGGCGCGGGTGGAGCTGGACGCCTGCGTCTCCGCCTGTCCCGCCGCCCAGGAGACGCCGCTGGAGTTAGAGGTGGAGGGAGTGGGCGCGGAGGGGCGCTACCAGCGGCTCCGGAGGAACCTCTTCTGGCGGGAAGTGGGTATGAATGCTGAGACTCCACCCCCGCCCATATATCACCCCAACACCCACAAGCCGGGCCTTCCCGAGAACCTCCGGGGCAGGGTTCCCACCTCAGCCGCACACCGGCTGGAGGAGTCCAGCGCCCGGGCGCCGCTCGCCTGGATCCGCGATCGGGCAGAGGGGACGCCTCCCGGGTCCCGTTTCCGTTGCGGGACGGAGGGGTCACCCCCAATCTTACTCCCGAGGAGGGGGCGACTCCTGCAGGCCGCTCCGCAATCTGGCGCCTCCTTTTGCTTCCCTGGCTTGCTGAGGACTGGAGGTCCCGCAGCAGCTCTTGAGCGCCGCGCGTGGCTAATTTTAGGCGAGTGGGGGGCGCAGCACCCATCCCGACCGTCTCTCTCGCGCAAGGCAGGCAGGCCCCCTCTGGGACCACAGGGAAGAGGAATGGAATGAGCGTCCCGGCAGGGAGGGCGCTCCAGAGACCCACCCCAAGACAGCCCCGCCTTTTCCCATAGGCAGGCGGCGGGGAGGACTCGGCGGAAGCTCCCGTTAATTCTCTACCCCCCCCCCCCCGCTGCCTTGCAGTGAGGCCCGCAGCCCCCGAGGGCCTGGCCGCCTACCAGGAAGAGACCACCGGGCTGGTGAGGCTGAGCTGGGCGCCGCCGGGCTCCTGGATCCGGCCCACCTCCTACTTCCCTCTGCGCTACCACCTGCGCCTGGAGTACTTCGGCAACTTGGACCAAGGAGTCCAGGGGGATGTCTTCAGCGTACGTAGCCCCCCCCGCGGCATCCCCCACCGCCTTCGGGCCCCCTTCGCCCCTTTCTGCCGGGTGGCCACTCGTTGGCCTAGAGTAGCCTTGCACTGTGCAGCCAGAGGTCCCCGACGGCGGCTCAGTAAGACCCCCGTGGGGGAGGGAGGGGCGAGCAGCCTTCCGCCGTGACGCGGCCCTCGGAGACGGGGTTCTGCGGCCTCTGGGCTCCATGTTCAGGCCTTCTCCCTAACAGGTATTTTACCTACGCCTGGGGGTGTTACTACGCCCGCGGAAGATGGCCGGGGTGGGGTCTGTGGCGAACGACCGAACTGCCAACCGCGCCCTCGGGTTTTGGGAAGTAAGCGCGGCTCCTTCTTTCCCACGACAGGACCGCGTGGAGGAGACCAGCGAGCCCCCGCGGCCCCACCTGCTCCTGCGCCGGGCGAAGATCCGCTGCCGGGACCCCGTGGCCAACTCCCCCTGGAGCCCCTGGTCCGGCTGGGTCAGTCCCGGGCCGGTCGCGAGGAGCCTCCGCTAGGCCGGCCCCAGCCGGACCCCGCTCTCCTCCTTCTTCACCCCCGCCCAATGGGAGGGTGGGTCGCACGGGTCTCCCCCCCCAGGAAACGACCCCGCCCGGCCGCTCCCACGGAAGGCGGGGGCGTTCCTGGAATCTGTGTCGCTTCTGCCGGGACTGTTCCTGTCGGGCGCTCGGAGAGGCTGTTCTCTCTGGAGGTCAGCGGAGAAATGGCGGGTTAATTTTAAAAAATAAACACGCGAAGAGAAGGGAGCGCGTCTTTGCTTCTTCTGGGGCGCTCCTGGCTGGACGTCACAAGAGGCCTCAGCACCCCCCCCAATTCCGCCACCGCGACCCTTCCCCCAAGGCCGCGCGAGGCATCGGGGTCGCGCCCGGCAGAGGCGCAGTGAGCGGGGCCCGTCGCCAAGGGGCAGTGCGGGGTCCCGGCCTCGGCGCTTCCACGAAGGCCGGAGGGGCGGGGCCGAGTCCCTAGGGGTCAGCAGAGGGCCCTCTGTCCCCCCCCCCGCCATGGTATCTGGTCGGCTCGCCGGCCCCTCCCCCGGCAAGATCGTCTCCGGAGAGTGAAGGGCTTCAGAATATAGGGGCCCCTTCCGTTGACATCCCCCTTCGGCCAGGGAGTAGAAGCTGTTCCCCGGCCACGAAAAGGCAGCGGCAGGCAGAGTTTAAGCCCCCCTGTCCCCCTGCACTGATCTCTCCCCCCGCGAAAGAATCTCACAGCTGCGGCTCCGTTCAGGGCGCTTTATTGGTCTGGAGGCGGCGGCGGCGGTGGCCGTGGGAGAGGAGCGCTGCTGGCGATGAGAATGATTGGGGCGGGGGAGATCGAAATTTTGTGCTCACACCCCTGAATCCCCCGATGTCCCTCGCGCAGAATCTCACAAGAAGCCTTAGATTTTGGGGGGCCGCACGGGGCTGACGGGAATTCCTGTCCTATCAAAGCAGTTTAGAGGCCCCTCTCCCCGAGGAGAGGCGGGTCGGTTTCCCAGCAGCAGCATCGAGACCCCCCCACCGCAGTCACAGCCTCCCCGGTGCGGTTTTGGGTGGGGAGGGGGACGAACAAGAAGGGGTCCCTGGTCCTCCTCCTCCCTGAAGCCCCCCCCAGCTTCTCCACCCACGAGGGCCCCCCCTCTGCCGCGGCTCGAGGGAAGTCTTCAGCCGGGGCTGCAACCACCGGCCGGGTGTGGGGGGCAACTGGGGAACGGGATGGGGGAGCTGTTACTGAGGTGAGGGGCTCACGGGGCACCTTCTGGCCCCGGTGCAGAGAGGGCAGCTTTTCTAGCCTGCCCCGCTCCTGGGGCGGTCCTAACGATGCGGCTCCCACCCAGCCCCACCGACGGGCGCTCTGGGGGGTAGACTGCCTGCCGCCCCCCTCAGCCCTCGCTGCCCGAGCCGGGGGAGGCGGCCGAGGGCGGACCTTGCGTGTGGTTTCGCCCCCCAGATTCTGGGAGGGGCGGGAGGCGTGCGGTTGCGGCTCTGGTTTCCCAGGGCACAGCACTTGGGGGAGGCGGGAGGGGGAAGAGAGCCCTATAGCCGGAGGGGGGCATCGAGTCCAACCCCTAACACGCTGAGAGATGCAGCTAAAAGCTCTCGGAGGTGGGACCGCACCCCTCTGAGCAGACCCAATTCCTCTGGGCTTTGGAGTCCCCTGAACGTGGAAGCAAGTGGGGGGGGGCTAGAAGTTTCTTCATTCATCCTCTCCCCCACACAGTGGGATTCACCTGCAATTGCTTTTTCATGGGGGGCTGTCACCGGGTGCTGCGTTATGAGGCCAGTGGTCTCCTTTCCCTCCCCATCCCCCAACCGTGCTGCTTGCACCTTCTGTTTGCAGTGAGGGGCCCACCTGGAAACATTTCCCTCTGGGACTGGGGGGGGCACACTTACGCTAGGCCTGCCCTGCACTTAGAATCATAGAGGTGGAAGAAACCACATGCTCCAAATGGGGGGGGGGGGCAGGAGACCTGGGATCCAGAACTGAGGAGGGCCCCCTCCACTGTCAGGAGGGTGATGCCACACGGACGCGCGCGCATGTACACACCAGAGGTCAACAGGTAGCCCAGCTGTGGAAAGCATGGCGGTCGTGGGGCTGGGGGGAGAGAGACACTCCTGCCTCCCCCCCGCCAGCCCAATTATCTTGACCAACAGGGTGCCCCCAGTTCCAGGCCAGCCAGGGACCAGCTGTCTGCCAAGAAAAGGGGGGGCACATTGGGGAGAGAAGGGAGGATGAGGCTGATGAAGATGAAGCAGGGTGGGGGGGCAGCCCCCCCCCCGGCAGGATCACTTCGCCAGGGCTGGCCAGGAAGCAGCGCTCCACCACATCTCCTCCCCCTCCAGCAGCTTCCTGGAAAAAAGAGGGGGTGGGGGTCACGACAGCTCGGTCTTGGTCCAGAGACCCCTGCTCCTGCTCCCTCTGGGCACCCCTGCCCCCGGGGCTCCCTGCCACAGTGCAGCAGCCCCCCTCCCACTGCCACCCCACACATGAGCCCCCAGGATCATGGGGGTGTCGCAGACTGAGGTTCGCATTCCAGGGGGATCACGGATCTCCGTTTGGCATCCCACTTCCAACTGCCGCCAAGAGCCGAAACCGGAAATTGTCCTGGGAAAGCCCCAAGGAGCCCACCCTCTGAGCGCCGGCTGTTCTTAAGTGGCCCTCCGTTCCATCTGAGGCAGCCACCATTTGGTCAGCAGCTGTCCGGAGGATCGGAGGAGGCTCCGGACGGGTGGGTGCCGCTCGGCTCTGCCTTGGATGGGGGCAAGGCAGGGGGCCCCTCCGAAGGCAGGGACCCCAGAGCCCCAGCCCAGTCTGCACCCCGCGGCGGGCCAAGGACACAAGGCAGAATTCCACAGAGACCTCGAGGGCCCGGATGTTGGCACGTGCTCTGAGCGACATGGGTCACCCCCTCGGCAGGCCTCCTGCCCTCAGAGCTGGGCTTCAGGGGGTTGATTCTGCTCCACCTGCAAAGGACCCTCACCAGGTATTTGGGATTTTCAAATGGAGAAACCACTTTCACCACCTCCTTTTCACAGCTTTCTTTCCAATCAGCTCTTGATGGGGGGGTTAGTGGGGTGTGGGGACCCCCCCCCCAATTTGGGTACACAGCCCGTCCCTCCCCAGAGCACCATGGACCATCTGATCTGTATCCCACCTGCTAGACCCACCTAGAGGTGTTGGATCAATGCAAGGGAGGTGAGTGTTGACCCCGCTATTGATTCCAGGGGACTACTTGGATGGGAAGCAGCAAAGAGCATTCAGGGCCCTCCCCTTTGCACGCTTAGCAAAAAGCAGAGGCGTGTGTCTGGCAGCTTGTGCAGAAAATTCTGTGCCATTTTGATGGGCCAAATGAAGACGGTCTCTGGAGAGCGCAGGTGCATCCCGCCTCACCTGTAGGCAGTGATCTCTACGTCCAACGCCATCTTGACCTTCAGCAGCCCCTGGTACTCCTGCAGGTACCGGGCCATCTCCTCCTTGGCCTCCGAGATCTCTTGTTCCAGCTCCGCCACTCTCTCCTGCAGGACCAGTGGGGCAGGGGGGAAGGCGGAAGAAGAAGAAGAAAAAGAAAGAGGGGCAACTGCGCCTCGGAGCCAGCCAGCCAGCCAGCCAGCTAGCCAGCCAGCCAGCCCCCACGCCCACTTCCCAAGCCCCAGGCTTACAGACATGTGAGCACACCTGAACCAGGAGCCAAGCCACTGAGGTGTTCCTCTGTGCTCCCCAACCGCTCCCTAGGAAGGCGCAGCCAGTTTGCCCATCATCCACCCACCTCCTCAGTGCAGCAGCCAAAAAAGACATTCCTCTCAATTCCGAGTCATGGGAGGAGCAGGGTGGAAAAGGGACCCCCTCAAGGAGCCTGCTGGTCCCCTGTGATCCTCAGGGGAGGCCCTTCCCTCCGTCCCACTACCTCTCCAGGCACTACTGGTGGGGGTGCAAGGCGGTCACCTTTTTGGTGACCACCCCGGCTCCAGAACTCCCGGAACAGCCCTTCCTTCTTGTCCTCCCATCAGCAGGCATTAAAACAGAATGGGCTTCAAGGAGATGCTGTTTCAGTTGAACTTTTTTTTAATACCTGTTTTTATCTTTTCAAAAATTTAAATTTAAAAATTTATTATTTTAACCAATACAGACTACGATGCTGAAGATCAGGGCTCAATTCCCTGTTTGGCCATGGAAACCCACTGGGTGACCTTGGGTGTGTCACATACTCTCAGCCCCAGGAAAACTTGTGATTCCATTAAAAACCTTACGGATGCCAGAAAACCTTAGGGATGCCATTAAATCAAAAAGGACTTGAAAACACACATTTGTTTTAATTTTGTGAATATGTGTTTCAAATTGTTTTCATTTTGTGAATAGTTTTAACTTTATTTTAATATTGACTTTTTGTATGTTTGCAGCCATCACATACATGTTGTAAAATGTGAACCACCTTAAGTCTCAATTTCGGGGGAAAGGATGTGTCTAAATGAACAGGATGATGACCATCATCATTATTGTTGCTGTCAGTATTATTATCTTCAATTGTTGCCGTTGTGCCCTCTGTCAGATGGTGCTGAATGAGTAAAGACCAAAGCTTTTTTGCACCAGGGCACTCTCAAGTTCATGCCCACATGCCAACTGCAGCCCAAGTAGGAACAACAGGATTTCAGGCACTGGGGCCACCGTGCAGATAGCACAGGATGCCCTGAGACCCTCCCAGATGTTCCCCCTCCCCTCCAAGACCAGGACACCTGGAACACAATGGCACGCAGACCAAGCCTGCCTCTTTCGGGGGGGGGGACTGTCAAACACATGTGCGCCAGGCCCAAAACACCCCCAACCACAGAAAGCAAGCAAGCACGCACAGGCAGCCTGGAGGTAATTCTGTGCCATGACTTTCCTGCACAGGCAAGTGTTTATTTTGGTGTGAACAGGCATCGTGGACCCCAAGGGGACCCAGGATGGCCTGGAATTGTGGAAGATTTCCACCCACCTCTCCCTCTCTCTCTCTCTCACACACACACACAGAAGTGCAGGGGAAGCTAAGAGATGGCACAGCAGGGGGTGGCTCCCACCCACACACATCCCAAAGACACAGAGTGCCCCTAATCATGGCTGGTCCTGACCTTTTGCTCCAACAACATCTTCCCGGGTTCCTGGTAATAAGAGCGCAATAACTGTATTCAATTATAGTCACAACAAAGGCAGCCCCCTCTCCACTAAGCCCTTCTATGCCACCGGCGGTCAGATGTCCTACTCTAGGACTAGATCGTGGAGCGGACAAGGCAGACCCAACAAGCCACACTGAAGGCCTCCCCACAGAGAGCTGCACATGGGGAGAAGAGTGGAGATCAGCATCAGCACACAACTGGCAGAGGTGCGGATGGGGAGAAGTGACTGGTAGGGTGCCCACTGGGTTCTGTCGTGGGCCTGATGCTCTTCAACATCTTTATCAATGATTACCAAATTTGCAGATGATCCCAGATAGCTAATGCCCCAGAGAACAGGATCAAAATTCAAAATGGTTGAAGGCCTGGAACCATGAAGCTCTCTGAGGAGTGGGTTAGGGGTCTGGGTATCTTTAGCCTCACGAAGAGAAGGTTACGAGGTGACATAACAGCCACGTTTAAATATCTGCAGGGACATCAGGTGGAGGATGGAGCAAGCTTGTTCCCTGCTGCTCCAGAGGCAGGGATGTGGAGCAATGGTTTCAACCGACAGGATAAAATATTCTACCTAAATATGAGGAAGAACTTCCTGAGGGTCAGAGCTGTTTGACGGTGGGATCTGCTGCTGCCTCAGTGGAGTGTGGAGGAGTCTCTTCCCTCTTTGGAGGTTTTTAAACAGGAGCCGGATGGCCGCCTGTCAAAGGGAGTTCTCTGACTGTGTCTTCCCACACAGTGGAAAGGGGTTGGACGGGGCAGCCCCTGTGGTCTTTTTTGTAATCTGTATAACGGACTGTATAACAGAAAGACTGTGTGTCTCTGTGCCTTCAAGCCGCCTTGGATTTCCCAGGGGTTTCTGACGCAAGGTATGCTCTGAGGTGGTTTTGCCAGTTAGTTCCTCTGAAACAGACTGTAAAGCATCTGGTATTTGTTAGCCGTCCCACATCCAAATACTAACTAGGGCTGGCTTTGCTTAGCTTCCAAGACCAGGTAGGATCTGGTGTTTTCAGGGAATGTATGTCTCAATGAAAAAATTAAGTAGAAGGAAGAGCTTCAGTTTTCAACTCACCCACTGTCTTGCAAATGGAGAAAGAAAAGGGCGGCAAAACATGACTGAAGAAGAGGAGGAAGTGGGCCATGAGGGGGGGAAGAGGGTCTTTATGACCCTGGACACTTTCCTGGGTCACACAGTCTATTTACAGCCAGCCCTCCACATTTATGGATTTCACTTTTGTGGATTTGATTATTCACTGATTATTTGCTGCCATCTCTGCTGCCTCCCTGTGCCATTTTTAATAGGGTCTGCAAGCCTCGTGAGACTGAGAAACCGCAAACAAGGCTTGCAAGTCCCTCTTAAAAATGGTGTGGGGCAGCAGCGGAGGTGGCAGTCAGCCCCACCAGCCCCACACTTCTGCCTTGTGAAGGAGCCCTGATGCCTCAAAGAAACCCCACCATGGGTTTTTGTGTGTGAAATATGGTTTGGGAGGGCCTAGAGTTATTCACAGTTTTTCCACTTTCACAGGGGTCCTGTACTCCCAATCCTAAAGAATGTGGAAGGGTGACCGTACTTGGAGACCCAAAGCCATTTAGGACCATTAATTCAAGAGGACTGTTCTCCTGTTCTCGGTATCCCTTTCCGGCTTATGGCAACCCTCTTTCTTGGCGAGATTCCTTCTCCTGAGACCTTTGGCTCCCCCTGGGGCTGAGAGTTGCCCAGGGTCACCCCGTGGGTCCCTATGATCAAGCGGGGATTCGAACCCTGGGTTCCAGAGTAGCAGTCCAGTGCTGAAACCACAACAGGGGCCTGGCTCTCATGTCAGTGGATGGAAAGAGAAAATGGAGGAGGGAGTTCAGAAGCCAAAGCAGAAGCCTTTTGCACGCAGGAAATTCTGTCCTACCTCAACCCCAGCTGCTTTAACCAGCAGAGAAGTGGGTGGAAGAGAACGCTGGGTTTTTCCAACAATTTTAATGCAGTTCACTGTTCTGGACCATTTTTAAGTGGAGCAGTAGACTAAACGTGTAACAGAACTGAAATTATGTGGCATAAAGATGCAAGGCGACCAGAAAGGCCCCGAGCCCAGACCCCCCTCCCGCTTTCCTAATTTCAAAACCCAGGGCTCCTGACCTCTGGCACTCTATTTTGGGTGCGCCCAAAACCGTTTCCCGCTGAGGAGGCGCGCCACTCACCAAGCGACAGCAGCAGCGCGCGCAAAAGGAATGGCTCCGGGAGGTTCTGGGTTCCCTCGCCGTCTCTTTATTTCTGTTTATTGGCCATTTGAGAGAGCCGACACCGCCCTTGACCCCCCCGCCGCCGCCTCGGCATCCAGGAGAAGAGATTTCCAAGGGCAGCGAAGGAAGAACGGAAGGACAGGCGTGCACGCGCTTCCGAAGGAGCGCGCGCGCCTTCTTACCTTCTCGCCGCATTTCCTGGCCTGCAGGGGCGGGGAGGCCGGAGGCTCCGGGCGCTGACGGAACCACCCGGGGAGCTCTCCTGTTTTGGGTGGGCTTTGGGAAGCATTCAGCACCTTCACCTGTGGCCGCCTCTGCTCCAGACCGGGAGCGGGTGCTGTGTGGTGCAGGGACTCCCGGGCCGCCCACCGCCTCCGCGAGAGGCAAAGCGAGCGGGCCAAAGGAGCCGGCCGCCGCCCCGGCCGCCGCCCGCGTTTACCTACCTGGCACCGGGCCACCTCGGCGCTCTGTTGGCCCTCGAGGCTCTCCAGCTGCCTGTGGAGGGAGTCGATGGCCCCGCGGAGGCTCTCGATCTCGGCCGAGCGCGACTGGAGCAGGCGCCGGTACTCGAGCGTCTCCTGCCGGATGCTGCGCACGGCCTCCTGGTTCCGACTGGCCAGCTCGGCCACCGAGGCGAACTTGGAGCGGTACCACTCCTCCGCCGCCTCCCTGTTCTTGGCCGCCAGGCTCTCATACTGGGCGCGGATCTCGCGCAACGCCGCCGAGAGATCCTCCTTGGCCTGCCCGGACCCGCCAGCGACGCCGCCCTCCGCCACTGCCGCCGCTCGGGTGGCCGCCGCCAGCTCGGCCTGGGCCGCCAGCTCGGTCCGCTCCTCGGCCAGCAGTTTCTGCAGGAAGGCCAGCTCGGCGCGGAGGGAGCCGGCCGCCCCGTCGGCCTCGCAGGTGGCCAGCGCGGCCCGGGTGGCCTCCTCGCGGACGCGGCGCAGCGTCTCCTCGGCCTCCAGGCGTCGGCGGGCCTCCTGGGCGCAGCGCTCGCGGAGCTGCCCGCAGGCCTGGCGCAGGCGGTCGCGCTCGGCCTCCAGGCGCGCCTTGTCCCCGGCCTCGGCCTCGAGCAGGGCCCGCAGGCCGCGCGCCTCTTGCTGGTAGAGCTGCGGTAGGCGGGCCGGGGCGCGCTCCTGCCGCCGCAGCGCCTCCAGCTCCCGCAGCAGCGCCCGGTTGCGGTGCTCGAGGTCGCGGACGCGCTCGACGTAGGTGGCGAAGCGGTCGTTGAGCTCGGCCAGCTGCTCCTTCTCCTGGGCGCGCAGCCCCAGCAACTCCGCGTTGAGGCTGCTCACCTGCGCCAGGTCGAGGCGCTCCAGCGGGTCAGCGACCGGGGCGGCCGGACGAGCGGGGCGCCGGGGCCCCGCTGGGACAGCAGAGAAGCTCACCCGGAGGGAGCGCACGGTGGCCCCGCGGGGCTGTTCCCTGGAGCGGCGCCAGCCCAAGACTTCCGACTCCATTGCGGCGCGGTGGCTGCGAGGATGGCGGCTGCCCTCTCCTCCCGCGCGCCCTGGCACGTACCTGCGCGGGACCGCCGCGACGCCACCGGCTCTGCGCCCACTGCGGCACGCCAGCTGCTTTTATAGGGGATCCGCCTCCGACGAGGACGTCAAGGGGGGCAGCCAATCAGGGCGCGCTGCGGCAGAATCGGCGGGAGGAAGGGGAGAGCCCGGGGGGAGGGCCTCCGCCGCTGCCCTGGTGGGCCGGGACAGAGACGGTCACGTGGCCCTGCAACTACCCCCCCCCCCACCGCGCGCCCTCTGGACTCCACCGGGAGAGAAACGGAAGCGGGTTTCTCTGCTGCCCAGGTTGGAGGGAGGAGAGGGAGCAGCGGGGGGGGGGGGGCGTTCAGGAGTCTCCGCTCAATGCCCGGGCGAGAGGGGGCGCCCAAGGGCGAGGGGGCGACCCCTGTGCGTCGCTGGGGTGAAGTTGTCGAGACCGGCCTCCCGCTGTCGATTCCGCCCCAGTCAAGCCCCCCACCCCAGCGCCCCTTTCTGTTTCTCCCATCTCAGAGAAACATTGCTGTGCACAAAAAATGTCTGCTTAAATTGGGGAGGGGAGACGAAGGGGGTACTCAGTCAGGAGAAGGGAAGCCTCGCTGATTTCGGGGTGAGTCCAGAAAGAAGAAGCCCCAGTCTTCCCACGCGCGAGGAATTCACCCCACCCCACAGGATCAAGAGAAACCCGCCCCCCCCCCGTTGCAATGCGCTCCCTCCGGAAGTGTCGAAGAGGAAACGTGGGGAGTGCAGCCCCAGACCTCCCCCCTCCTACCAGTTGGTTGGATAATTACCGGGGGTCGGGCCCTACCATCCCCACTCGCTAGCATTTTCCTCCGAATTCGCTCCCCAACCCGGTCTCTCGCCCCCCGCCGCCTCTGCCATTCACCCACGGACGGGCCCCGCGGGTCTTTTCCCTTCTGCCTGGTGGGTAGGGGGCTTCATGAAGAGGGAGGAGCATTGGCGATGGAGCAGAGGGAGGCAGCCCCCTTTCTTTCTTTCCGTCGAAAGGAGGGGTGTGCCTTTGTCACCCAACGCAGCCCAAACGTGGTGGGGGGCAGAAGAGGCTCGCTTGGCCCTTGGGAAGCAGGGAGCGGCGCCAATCCCCTGGGGAGCACCCGGGACGCAGGGATCTACTCCCTGCCTCATTCCTCGAGCCCACTCCCCAGCGGGCGGGAGGGTCTGGCTTCTCCTGGGCTCGGCCCCACGGACAGCTCCGGCCCCACGCCGAGACCACGGCTGCCTCCCACTCGCTCCGCTGCCCACCGGGTCTTTTCCGGCCCCTGCAGCTTTCCTGGGGAGGGGGCAGGGAAGCATCGGGACCACACCTCGGGCAGACTGCTCTCCTCTGAAGGGGTGTGGGAGGACTGTGGTACCGCCTCATGGAGCCCCCCCCCCGCCAACAGCCGTGCTCCGCTCTTGAAGGGTCTGGTTCGACGGGAGGGGGCCCAGGCAGCCCCTGGGGAACACTCGGGGCGTTGGAGTTTTCTCGTCCCCCCTAATTTGCCCCCCAGCGACCCTCTCCGGAGCAGCAATGGGGGTGTTCAAGGCTGAGGAGGGGGCTATCCCTCCCTCCCCCTCCTAACATTGCAATTCTGGGTCTGGGGGGACCCTTTGCCCCCAGGGTCTTGGCGCAGGGGGAGAAGACCGACTGGTGAAGACAGGAGGACACTTTATTGTAGAAAGAAGAACCAGTCAGTGTAAATTGAGCGGGGCGGGGGCAAGAGTCTGCCTGGCGGTGCCTCCCTCTCCCCCGGGCGGCCATCAGCCCTCCGCCGCTCCTCTGGGAGCCCCCCCGCCGCCGCTCCGGGCTCCTCCGCTCTCCAGTGGGCGAGGAGGGCTGAGGTTCGGGAGGGGAGCAGCGTTCACACCAGGGCTGCCGCCGCCCCGGAGACGGAGGCGACCTTGTGGTCCTCGGCCCAGGGCTGCAGGTTCTGGAGGGCGAAGAGCGAGGAGTTGTGGAGGCAGATCGGGTCCGGGTGGGGAGGGGCCGGCGGCGGCGGCTGCAGAGAGGGGGGCGTCGCCCCCGTAGCCAGGCCCTTGTGGAAGGCCTCTTGCTGGAGGTGCAGCATCAGCCGGTTGGCCTGCTGGCGCTCCGCCTCGCGTTCCTCGGCCGTCTGACGCCTGCGGGGGCGGGACGGAAAGACAGACAGACGGGGACGGGCGTTAAGGAGAGCAAAGCCGCACCAGGGCGGGGGGGGGGGCGCCGTGCGACGCCCCGCCCAGAGCAAATGAGGAACGGGAGCGCCCGTGGGCGTGTGCAGAGAGACGAGGCTCTGACCCTCCCCTGATCCCGGATTCGCGAGGAGGCCGAGAGGGCGACCCTTGCACCCCGCTTATGAACTGAAGGAGGAAGGAAAGCCCCTCTTCCCCACCCACTCATTTAAAGTACTCCTCTGTCGCTTCTCGGGGAGGGGGTGTTGTGGGTCGCTCGAGGTCGGCATCGCCCTCACTGGGACGGACGGGGGGTGGCAGTCCCAAAAGCTCAGCCCAAAAGACCCTCCTCGCCCGCGTTGTCCTCCCGCCCCGCCCGTCCTGCAGCCTGCACCGGCCAGGGAGTCCCACCGATCCTGAGTCCACGACCCTTGAGGAGGGGCGGCACAAAGGGGGCAACTCGCCAGGCGCCCGGACGCAGAAAGACCCTCCCTCCCCTCCCAGCTTCCGCCGCCCTCGCGGCCTCCGGTACCTCCACTTGGTGCGGCGGTTCTGGAACCAGGTCTTGACCTGGGCGTCTGTCATCTTGAGGGCCTTGGCCAGGGCCGCGCGCTCCGCAGAAGCCAGGTACTTCTGCCGGTGGAAGCGCCGCTCCAGCTCCCCAATCTGCGCCCGCGAGAAGGACGTGCGCGGCTTCTTCCGCTTGGGTGGCGTCCGGTTCTGGTAGGGGTGCCCGACCCGCCGGGCCACCGAGAAGGGCGGCAGCGCGGCTGCTGAGGAGGGGCGAGAGGAAAGCGCAGGGCAGCGTCGTCGTCAGAGGCCTCGGGCAGTGAGCATGGGGCGTGGGGGGCGGTGAGCCGGCAGGGAGCCGCTTCTCCGGTCACTATCCCCCCCCCCGCGGTTACCTCAGGCTCGCCCTCAACCAAAGAGAAGCCCCGGCTCGGATCCCAGGGGGCTCTTTGGCACCTCTCCACCTCCCTCCACACCCCGAAGGGCCACGAGCAGCCCCCCGCCGCCGCCTTCTCCCCAAGCCTTCTCTCCAAGCAGGGCCCGGCACGGCCAGGGGGGAGCCGGCTTCCGCTCTGGCCGCCGCTTCGCTCCCGCGCCCCCTCCTCACCTGCAGTGAGCAAAGGCGGCCTTCCTTTTCTTGGGGCGGGAAGGAAATGAGAGGAAGGGGCGTTTCAGATCCTCGGGGAATCGACTCCCAACCCCCAGTTTCAGAAGGATCTGAGTGGTACCCGGGCCTCCCGCCTCGCCTCCGGCCCAGGAAGAGCAGGGATCGCTCCCTCTCAGGTCCCAGACAGGTCTGAATAGGGGCCCCGACCCCCCCCCCGGTTCCGCTTTGCTTCTCCAGCAATCAGCCCTCCCCCAGTGCCTTGGAGAGTCTTCTTCTAGGCTGGGACTGCGGGGGAGGGATTCTGGTCGCTCCAATGTGGGGGCATAGGCCTCCAAACACAGCTGCATCTCCCCCTACCCCCGCCTGACCCCTGGTGCGGCCGTAGGCGCCGTTGCCCCTGCAGCCTTCCGGGTCTACTCCGAAGGCTGTGCAACCATCCAGCCACCCACGCCCACCCCCGTTGTTCGAAGCCGTCTTCATCCCAAACCGTTCGGGGCGAAGGTTTCGGGCTCCGCGGGTAGGGGAGTCTCTGCTTGGCCCCCGGCCCCATCTTTCTGGCAGCCTTGGGTCCGCTTCGGAGTCAGGCTGGGCCGATCCGGCGGCGCCGCCGCTGAAGCCGGAGGCAGCTGGAGGCAAGGGCCCGGGGCTCCCGCTCCCCTCCACACACACGCAAGTGGGAGGAGATCTCGAGTAAGTGCGGAGGTCCCCGGTACAGCGGGCTGCGTCCACGCCCGGCAATGCCCGCCGGCCGGCCGGTGTGGAGGGAACCCCGGGAGGCGGCGAAAGAGGCGCGTCTCTCACCTGCGATCCGCTCCTTGGCCATCCGCCTGTTGTTCTCCATCCAGGGGAAGGGGAGGCTGGCGGGTGGGCCCGGCTGGGGCCTAACTGGCGCGGAGGGGACGGGTCTGTGCGCCGGCACCCGGATCACTCCCGCCGAAGAGGCGGCGGCGGCAGCCCCCGATAGTCCGAAGGCACCGAGCGCGCAGGCCGGGCCGTAGTCCGCCGCTGTCCCGTACGCTCCGCCGTAGAGGTCTGCTTCCACCTCCGCCGGTCCCAGAGCGGCCCCGAGGGCGGCCCCGCAACTGCCGTGGGGAAGCTGGGGCGGTGGGGGCGGCGGCGGGCAGCCGAGAATCTGATCGATGCCGAAGCGGATGGGCTCCTGGAGCGGCGGCGGCGAAGGGGGCGCACGGACCGTCCCCTCCCGGCCCAGCCCCGGTGCCTCCATCCTGCCGCTCAGCAGCGGCGGGGGCGGCAGCGGGGCTCCAGCATGACGGCGCTAGGCCCCGGGGCCGCGCCGGGGCGCGCCACTTTTGCTGCTGCCGTGACGGCTCCCGGAACGGATGGGCGCGAGCTAGACGGGCCCCGGGGAGGTCAGGGCAGGGCTGCATCGAAGCGCGGGGGCTCCATGGGGGCCGTCGGGGAGGGGGCCCCCGCCCCAGCTGGCGGAGGAAACTGAGGAACTGAGCCAGGGACGCTCCCTCCCGACCGGGCGCTCTGTCTCTCCCGCGCGGCGTCTGGACAGAGCCGGACAGGCAGGCGGCGGGCGCGGGGGGGCGGCGAGGCGAGGCTGGCGGAGCTTCTCCCCTACTGGCCGCCTCTGCCTGCCCAAAACTTCTGTCTCTGACCTCCGTATTGGCAGCCTCGGCGTTGATTGACAAGCCCGCGTCTGGGGGGGGGGCGAGGGTGGGATCAAGGGGTTCCCGCCCCAAAGCTCCTCCCCCTTTTACTGTAATCCCCGCTTGTCTTGAGGAGTGACGCTGTGAGCCCTTGGGCGCGGGGGGGCTCACTCTCCGCTCCGGCGTCACCAAGTGCCGGACTGGCGTCCCGTCCACGCCGCCGTCGCCGCTACCGGCATATTCCGCCCGGACTGCAGAAAGAGTGTCTCAGAGGGAAAGCGGGCCACGGAGCGGGGAGGGCTCGGCACCTTGGGATTCTGCTGTTGGACTGCCTGGGAAGCTCCTTCCGCCGAAAGAAAACCTCCTGGACCTCTCCGGGTCGCCCAGCAGGAGTTCCCAGTCCAGGCAGCTCCACCTGCCTGTCCTTCCCCGGCGTCGCTGATGACTTTCGGTCCCCGGCCCTGGCAAAGCGGATACCCCCAGCCCCCTGCTGAAGCGGGAGGGGCCCTTAACGCTTCGGTGGCCATAAACCACGGTGCTACCCCCCACTCTCGCCCTCCCGGAGCCCCTGAAAACTGGACTCTCTCAACGGGGGGCGGGTGGTGACCTGAGTTTCAGCTGGAAACCGCCCTGGGCGGGAAAGCCCGGAACCGCCAACCCCTCTGCGGAAAATCCGCCTCCACAGGGGGAAGAAAGAAAGGAGACAAGGGGGCGCGCAGGAGGAGGCGCCCCCATCATGGAATCTGGTATTTGACGCCCTGCCGTGGCGCCCCCGCTCTACTACCCGAAACCTAGCTAGGCTGGAGGCGGGCCGCCGCCCGCCGGGGGGCCTCGGCCCGGGGCCAAGGCAGGGCGGGAGGGAAAATGGGCGCCGTTCGGTTCTTCGGGGCCACTCCGGTGTCGCAAGTGGGGACGGCTGGTCGTCACCGGTCCGGGAGACCCAGTAGCAGAACAAGGGTGGCGGGTGGGCCAGGAGCCCAGGCCGGACTTTGAGAAGCGAGGCCACTCTGCACCCGGGCCGCGGGGCTGGAGGCGGGAAAAAGGAGGTCAAGGGCCAGTTGTCCAGGGCCGCTCCTTGTTCGAAGGAACCTGTTGCCGTTTCAGTCTGAAAGCAGGGACCGGTCCAGTGGCACCCTCGCGGCCAAACCGTTAGTCCGAAGAGCCTTTGACCAGCTCTCAGCGCCGAAAGAAACGGGTTCTTCTTGACGGTGCGGGACCTCTTCCCCGCTTTGCACGAGAAAGCTGGGCTCGTTTTTCATGAGAAAGCAACGCCACCGGTGACTGTTAACGGATTCCTCCTCCTCTGTTGCCGCCGCCTCCTCCTCCTCCCGTGCCTGGCGGTCCAGAGTGAGCCCTCCCGACTTCGGAAGGGCAAGGCCGAGGAGGCGGCGGGAAAAGCTCGGCGTGGAGGATGCCCCCATCCCCCATCCTCGCCGCCCCCGCGCTGGCTGTGCCGCGGTTTCGGGCTGGCCAACGACGTCTTCTCCCGGATAAAAGGGGCTGAGGGGCTCGGAGGTTCTCCAAGGCCCTCCAAGTAGGCGGAGAAGCCGAGTCCTGTGCTGCCCTGAAGATAAACCGGTTCTCTCTGCCGAATCTTTCCTTGGTTGCAGCCGCTTGGCGGAGCCAGGATCGCGCGGGGCTGGGCGGCCAGTCCGGCTGCAGGACTGAAAAGGAAGAGTCCGGTCCCTCTCCTCACTCGCTTGCTCGCTCGAGGCCTGCTTCGTTTGTGGCCGGGCTGCAGCCGAGGATCCTTCTTGCATGGGCTAACGTGGCCAGCCCGGGCTGGATCTCGTGCAACTGCAGCCCTCGGAGGGCATGAGCCCCCCGGCCTCAGCCCTCCCGTGGGGTTCTGCGGCAGCAGCGAAGCCCCGGTGAACCCGGCCTGAGACCCAGCCCCTGTCAGAGCGCCCTGCGGCATCCAAGGGGCCCCGGGATCCAGACAAACATTCCCCAGTCTCGTGGAAGGAGGAGGGCGGCCTTCGGTTTCTTAGCCGGTGGGAGCAGAAAAACGGTCTCTGCCGGGAAGGACCAAAGGGTGGAACGAGGGGGCGGGAATGGGGCACTTCCTACTGGGGATGGCCTGCCCTGGGGGGCGGAGTAGGTCACGTTAGCCGGAGGAAGGCACAGAGGCGGCGGGCCAAAGAGGCGCACGCCGGGGCGGTGCCAAGGGGCTGGGGCACGGCGCGAGAGCGACTTCCCGGCTCTCCTTCTTCCCAGCTGCAGGCCGGTCCTGCCCCTCGTCTCCCCAACCTCCAGCCCGAATTCAGGGCCCCCTGGCCTGGCCACCGGCCTCGCCCGCTTGGAGGGGCCGCTGCTCCTCCTCCCGTGCTAGCTGGGGGAAGACGCGGACCTGCCCGCTTCCCGAGGCCGCGGGAGTAGTAGGCCCAGGACAAGCAGGAACTGGCTAGGTTTGGGGTCGCGGTGTGTGTGGGGGGTTTATTTCTCCACTCCTTGGGACTCTCCAGGGAGCCTAAATTGCCCCTCCCCCAGCCCAGCGTCCCTTAGAGGGAAGGAGACCCCCCCACGCCTAGACCCCCCCCCCCATCAGCACCAGAGTCTTTCGTACTGGGCAGAATCTCCTCCATAGCCAGCAAAGGGCGACCTGGCCCTTCCCTGGGGAACAAGCCCCCCCCGCGCCCACCAGGAGAGCCAAGCGCCCACCCTTGAGTCTCCCTCGCCCTGTGCCCGGCCGGATCCGCGGTTGGGTTGTTTCCCTGCAATCCTGAGCGCTGGGAGGCGGACTGAAGCCCCTTCCCCTTCGGGGGAAGCGGAGGAAGACGAGGGGGAGAGGAGGGGACGAACCGCCTGACAGTTTGGCCACGGGAAGGGCCTCGGCGGGGTGGGATGGGCTTTCACCCACAAGGCCGGGAGGGCGGAGAGGAGACTGCCCCCACCCGTGGCGCCCCGAAAGATGGGGGAGAAGAGGATCCCTCCCCTCCGTGTGCTCCGGAGACCCAGAAGGAGGCGGCTCCCTGGCTGTTCAATATTATTGATAATAATCAATAAATACATGGATCATCCATCCCGTCTTTGACCCAGCTGGAGAAAGACCTGATGGCTCCCCTCCTCCCGGCCCCGGAGCCCGAGGGAAACCTTCCCGGATGTCGGAGGTGCAGAAGAGCCCCGGAACCGCCCTGGTGAGTCTGGATTGGGGCCCCAGCGCCACTCCGAGCCCCGCACTGTTAGAGCGTTGTGTGGCGAGAGTCTTCCTCGAAAGGAAGGTTTGCCACGGTCTTTTCGCAGCAACCGCGGACGACCGAAACGCAGGCAGAAAACAAGTTCAGAATCCTGAAGAGGAGGAGTATTAATTAAAGAAATATCCCCTTAGGCCAGGACACCCGGATCGTTTCTTGACTGCTCTAAAAGAGGAGGGCAGAGAGACCTGTTAGAACACCTCCTCCTTCTCCTGGGGAGACAGGAGCGAGACCCAGGCCTTGGGGAAGCCAGGCGGAGAAAGAGAGTTTGGCCTTAGCCCTCAGCTCCATTGCTTTACAGCCCGGAGCAGTCGCCTAGTTGGCCCGTAATCTGCCCGTAAGGCTCCGGGGCAAGCGGCCGCCGAGGAAGGAGGCAGGCAGGGAAGGGAAAGGAAGGGAAGGGAAGGGAAGGGAATTTCCCGGTCGCTCTCTGCCCAAGAAGTTATCTCACCCCCAGGAACAAGAGAGCGGCCAGAACACGCGCAGAGGGTGGTGCCTCTCCCATCATCCACAGCCAAACTCTCCCTGCACACCTTCCTTCTCTACCACTGGGGGGGCTCCCTCTCCACCGCCCCATACTGAGCTTCTCTGGGCAACCAACGGGGCAGGGCTAGTAGCCGAGACCCGGGTAAGTAGTAGTGGGCGGGGTGGGGAGTCTGTTGTCAATATTTTGAATTATTGTTGCTGTTGTTGTATTACTGCTCACGTCCAACGGGACAAGCAGGCCGCAGGAGCGCAGCGGCCGGCGAGTGCGGGGGGAGGCCTCGCCACGCAGGACCAGAAGAGTCTCCTTTTCGCTGCCCCCCGCGTGGATCACGCTTTTCCCCGTTGGAGCTTCCAGTGCCAGGCCGGAGACCTCTGTGGGACCCGCAGCCTCCTTCGCGCCCCAGGAGACACCATAAGCTGACAGGCGACTTGAAAGGCATAGGCACGCTCTACATAGCACGAGGCCCAAATACCCTGCAGGCACAAGATCCCCTCTGACCTTGGAAACTAAGCAGGGACGCCCACCCGCCCCTTCAAGAAAAAAAGTGATTCTTGCCACTCTGCCAAGCCCTGTTTCCACCGAGGAGCCCCCCGATGCAAGGCCGAGCCGGCCCAGGTATTTGCCTGTGGGAGAAAGGAGGGCGTCGGGGTCCGGAGGGGCAGCCTGGCCTCTCCGGGTGGCCTCGGACCCGGCGTCAGCTTCGCTGCCGCCGCCTTCAGCTCAGAGCCCCTTCCTTTCTCCACTCCTGATTTCGGTTTCCTTTTGCTTTCTATTCTGAAAGTTGGAAATGATCCAGCTGTTCAACGCAATCAGTCCACCGCAGACACGAAATACACATTTCAAGTGCACCTATCGGCAGCAAGACCTGGAAAACAGGAGAGGCCGCCCTCCTCGCGAGGAGGGCGGGGGCGCGGACCAGGCCGAGTCCGACCACAGTTCCCGGCGGAGGGCGAGGTTCCGGATCGCGATCTTACGCGCCCTCGCGAGGGAGTCAGGCCCTCCCGCTCCTGCTTACCTGGGGGAAAGCCTTACTGGATCCAGCGGACTCACAAGCAGACAGGGCTAGAGCCGGCTGCAAAGTCTCCGGTTTCCTCCCGGAAAAAATCCGGACGCGCACACGCACGCGCGCTCACGAGCCGAAGCTTGAACGGGGGGGGGGGTCTGCCCCCTTTGGCCGCTACACTCCCATGGCGGCCCGCGTTGCCCCAGAGGCCTTGGGGAGAAGAACGTGGGCCCCTCCCGCCAGGCCAGAAGAAGGAAAGGGCCGAGGCAAGGAGGGAGACCCCTGGCCCTCAACCGAGGCTGGAGCGACCTTCGGTTCCAGAAGAGGAGGGGGCGGCGGCGGCAGCGAAGAGGCCTGTGGGTCCCGGAGACGTTTCACCCCAGATCTGCTGGCTGCCGAGCTCCCTCCGACCCAGGGATCCGCCCCTCCACCGCCGACCTCGCGAAGAGACAACAAGGCGGGAAGGAAAGGGCGGAGGAGCCGCGCCGGTCGGCCGGGGGTTCCGCCGACACCGAAAGGACGGGAAGGTGCCCCGCGGCCGGTCCTGCTGTTTCTCCCCCTCCCTCTCCCCCCCCCGCCGCCCTGCTCTCCCCTCCTGCTGCCTCTTTCTTGGGTCGGCCCAACAGGCCTCTGTCTCAGTTCGCGATTGGGACCCCCGAGTGTCTTTCAGTAGAAGTCGCTGGGGGGGGGGGGCGGCGAGAGGCTCAAAAAGCCCCGTGGGAAGGGCCGACATCTTTGGGCGTGGGTTCGAAACTTGGAAATGCGGCCTCGGCAGCCTCAGAGAGCAGCCCGCCCACCGACGAAGCCCGCGCGTCTTCCTCAGCGCCCGGGAACGGCTGCCTTCCTCCTCTTCCTCGCCGCCGTCGCCGCCGCCGCAGCCGCTGTTTGGAGCCTCCGTCTCCGGGCGCCACGGACCGTGCTCGGCCCCGGGGTCCACCTTTCGTGCGCGGTCAGAAGAAGACCCTGCCGGCGCCACGCGGGCCTTCGCGTGCGGGACTCCGGTGGGACCCCTGGAGACCCCGGGGCGCAAAAGCAGCAGCTCTGCCATCGCTCAGGAGTAGCCGCAGGGCGGTCTGGAAGGATCGGTGCCACCGCCAGCCCCGAACCCGAGCCGGAACCACTGGAAGGGCAGATCCCGGCCAAAACCTTCCGGGGAGGTGGGCAAAGGCCGTTTTACCCAGACGGGCTTCTAGACGAGGGCGCGCGGTGAGTGCTGTCTGGATCTAAACGATACCAATTTTTGAAATCCTTTTAGAATGTGTCTTTTAAATAAGGTTCATAGTTTAATTCGGCTTTAACATTGACTTTTTGTATTTTTAAATTGCAGTCTTCTAAATGTGTGAGCCTTCTGGTATTCCAGTCTTGCCGAAAAGGCGGAAATATTTAATTCTGTTAATAATAATTCTTCTTCTTCTTATATTATTATTATTATTATTATTATTATTATTATTATTACTACTACTACTACTACTACTACTACTACTACTACCACCTTCAGAATTCTAAATTGGATTCGGATTAGGAAAGACGGAATGCTCGATCCCTGCGAATCCCAAGGGCTGGCCGCGCTGGCTCCGCCGAGATCCCATTTATTTCCCGTTAACCACAAACCCTGCGGGAGGACTGGGGTCCTCGGCCGGGCAGCGAAGACTGAAGGGCGCGCGGCGAAACCCTGCGGCCGACGTCCTCCGGGGGAGTCCCGGCTAGAGTAGACCTATTGAATCCGCAGGTACTTCGATGGGTCTGCCCTAACTGGGACTCCCTCTCACAGGATTCGGGCGTGTGATTATCATTTTTAAAATGTGTTTTTGCAGAGCAATTCTATAAAATGCTCCTCTGAAAGCAGCGCTGCGGCGCAGCGATTGAGAGGCGTCTGGAAGGCGGCCGGTGGCGGGCGCCGCTTTCAGGGACGGGGTGTCCTCCTCTCCCTCCCGCCGCGCGCCGCCTTCCCCCAAAAGGGTGAGACGGTCTCCGTCGGTTCGGGCCTCCCTCGTCCCTGTCCTCTGGCTGCCAGGCCGGACCGGCCCTTCCGCAGCTCCGCTCTTCTCTGGCCTCCACGGTTGAGGGGGCCTCGCCCGCTTGCACGCTTGCAGGGCGGCCGGGGGCTGGCTCCCAGCCTCTGGCCCGGAGGGGGGTTACTCCCTGGGGAGTCTGCAGGCCAGCAGGCCTCCCTCGATCCGGCGGGTTGGGTCAAGAGGCCCAGCGGCCGCCAGCAGCCGAACCAGGAGGCGGAGGCCTCCTCGGCGCGGACGGGAAGCAACCGGGCGCGTCCCTCGCCTGTCGGCCGGAGAGCAGAAAGGGACGTGAGGGAGGGGAAGAAGGACGAGGCCCCGATCCCCGAACCCGGCGCACGAGGCTGTCTCCCTCAGCCGGAGAGACAGGCAGCCAGGAAGGGCCGGAGGCGGGAGGAGCCGATCGGGGGTCTCCGGGCGGCCAGGCCGCTGGTGCCCGAGGGGACCATCCCGGCGCCCGGCTCAGGCACGGAGCAGGCAGCGCTTAGGAACAGGGGCGTTTCACAGCCTCTCTTAAAAACGGGATGGACAGTTTAATTAGACCACTAAAAATAAGAATGAATTATTCATCTATTAAAATTAATAGGCATCTTAGTTCTTAAAAACAGTCGTGTCCATTTCTAATCTGTTGAAATAAAAAGCGTCGTTATTGCTATGAAAAATCGATGATATTATCTTTCTATTAAAAGAAATATGCCTGTCAGTAATTTCGTCCATCGTTCTTAAAATTAATTTAGTTTCAAATTAATTCTATAAAATAATCGGCTGAAATGTTTTCTGTAACACTAATTAACCCCTTATTTCTTCAAAATAATCGGCGGAATTATTTTCTGTGTTAAAATCAAAACAAACCCCTTATTCCTTTTAAGTAATCGGCTGAATTATTTTCTCTGTTAAAACCAAAACAAACCCCTCATTCCTTTAAAATAATCGCCTGAATTATTTTCTCCATTAATACTAATCAAACTCTTCTTTAAATTACTGGCTGGATTATTTTCTCTGTTAACACTAACTATTCCTCTTATTTCTTTAAAATAATCGGCGGAATTATTTTCTCCCTTAAAAGTAACAGACTCCTTGGCTGTCCAAAAGATCGGGCGGAATCGCCCCCTCCTCGAGGTAGCCTCCCTCCTGCCGGCGCCGCAGAAACTCCGGGGGTGGCAGAGACCGAGGGCCCCTAGTTTCTGGGAGACCCCCACGGGCCAAACGAGGTTGGCTTCTGTTGCCTGCGTGCGTGCATACGTTGCTCCCGGGAAGGACCCCGGCTTCCCCTCCTCTTGGGGTCCCGTGAGGGAGACCCACGGGGCCTCGGGCGGCAGACAACACCTCGCCCTTTGGGCCCCAATCCACGGGGAGGGCATGGAGCCCTGCGCAATCCAGCGCTCGGCTGCCTGCTCGCGAGGAAACGGGAAACCACAGCCGTGACTCACGTTCGGGAGGCACCATAGGCCTCCCGCTCGCCCCTTCGGTTGTCTCGGAGGCGCGGGGGTGCATCCTTCCTTTTTCGCCTCGGGACCTCTGCTCCCCCCGTACCGCCCCGTCCCGTATCGGACCGGTCCGCCCCCTGGTTCCCTCTCTCGTTTCCTCTCCTCGAGGGAACCGCTAAGAAAGAAGGGAGGCACATCCAGGCAGGAGGAAAAGGGGTCGCAGGACGAGAGGGACGGCCTCCTACCCTCAGGACGGCGCGGCCAAGGCCCGATCCGGCTCGGCGGAGGTCCCCGCCACCACCCGGAGGCTCCGGCGGGGGAGAGGACGGAACCGTCTTTGGCGAAGGAAGGAACGCCGCCCCTCCCGTGGATCGGGTCTATCTTGAGAGGCGGTGGGATGGGGAGAGGAGCGCCCGCCAGGGGCGCCTTTCGCCATCGGCAAAAAGGGGGGCTGCCCACCTCGTTTGCCTGCCGCCCCACCACCAGATCGCGCGCCCCCACACTCTTACACCGAGGGCCGACACCCCCGCTTCCCGTGGCGGCGAGAAGAGAGGGACCAGGGGGTCTCCTGCGCCCGGGCCCCTCAGTGCAGGCAGGACCGGGGGAACTCCTCGACCCGTTTGTGTGGGGCAGGGGGCCCCCGAGGGCCCTTTGACCTCCTTCCCCCCGCACCGTTGTGGCGGGAGGGGGCTCCCCCGTCCTCCTCCGGAGAGGACCCCCGGGAGGGGTAAGGCCGCCCTTCGCTTTTCCACGCAGCGTTTCTGAGTAAAACTGCCCTATGTTTGTCCCTGCCTCGAGTCCTAAGAGTCAGCAAAACCCGCGCCGCCTCTGCTGCTCTCTGAGTTTCCAACATTAAACAAAATGAACAATAAAAATACGTTCAAAAAGAAGAATTTTAGGAAAGCAGTTCGCCGGACGAGAACGTTCCTCTTTGCGTTTCCGCGAGGGCACAGTCCCTCGGGCCTTTAGGCGAATCCGCCGGGCGGAGTTCCTATGGGGGTCAGCGCCGGTGGCCTTCGCTGCCCCCTGACTTTATCCAGACCGGCAGCCGTGGGGGGGAGGCGGGGTTGGTAGGCCGAAGGGCCTCAGCCCACGCCCGGTGAGGGTCAGTCCCGAGCAAATTTCTCTCCCTGCTAATCTCTCGCTCTCCCCGCCAGGCGCCCCCTCCCTCCCTCCCGCGGGGCAAAGGCAGCGCGTGTGCCCCCCTCCCGCCCCCTCCCTGCTCCCGGCTGCCGAGGCTGCTGCTGGGTTAATTCGGGGCTAATTTGATTGCGGCGGCCGAAGATTGCATTAGGGCGGCCCTGCGCGGGGTCCTCGGCCTCCCAGGGGAGCGGCTGGCGCCTCCTGCCTCCATCAGACACGTCGTAACCGCATGAAGCCGCTCGGCCTCCGCCTCCACCTCCGCCTCCGCCCGGGGCGCGGGAAGCGGGATCCCCGGCCTGGACGCCGAGATGGGGTCGGGGACAGGACGGAGGAGCAGGGGCTCGTCCTCCCCAGCTGAGGCGCCCACCCTCCCCCTTGCGTCCCCCCGCCAGCCCTTCCTTCTGGGCTGAGTGGGGGGCGGTCCCATGAGACGCCCACTTTCCGCTCGCCCTCCCCAAGCCGCGCACACCCGGGAGGCGTCCCCTGTGCCCCCTCGGAGACCTCAGTCTCCCTCCCCAGGAAGAGAGACGGCCCTCTGCCGAGAGCGGAGCAGCGCCGAGGCCGGGAACGGCCGCTCTCCGTCCCCACTAGCGGGAACCGGGTTGGGCGTCGCTTCCTCCGGCATGGCCCCCGGGGACGCAGGCCCTCCTTCTCTCCGCCCCCCCCCAGTCTAGCAGGGTCTTGTGCGCTGGGGGCGGGTGGCCCCCTTTCCCACCTTTCCTCCCCGCTCCCTCCCCTCCCCACACCCAGAGCCGCCTTTCTTCCCGCGTAGCCCGCGGGGCGACCTCAAAGGGCCTCCTGGAAAGAAGAGACAGCCTCTCTGAGTGTCGGGAGAGGTGGTGGTGATCGAGAGGGGCTGCTCCCTAGGTCACGCCTCTTTTTTGGGGGTTCAACACCTGCGGCTCCGAGGAGCGCATCTATACCCACGCCGCTTTTGGCTTCTGTCTCAACGGGTGCGTCGCCCCACAGGCGCCCTCCAGCCCACGTGGGGGCCTGGACGGTGCTCCCTCCTCTCCCTTCCTCGCAGTTTCGGCTCGCCAGCCACCGAGTCGGGACTTGTCCACCTGTCAGCTAGCAGTAGTTCGGGGTCGCTCGGAGAGGCCAGCTGCCAACGCACTGGGGCTTCCAGGAAGAGGGAAGGCAGCTCTCAGAAACCGGGCGGGGGAGGGTTTAGAGAAGCAGCCTTCCCCCTCCCATTTTTGGATACGAGCCCAAAGAGGAGCAGAGCTCGACTCCCAGCGCCTCCGGAGAGGCCCCTCTGCACTGCCTCGAGCCGCCGCCCCGCCTGAGACAGGGGGCCTTCTCGGTGGCCGCCCCTTGGTCCGGGACCCCCTTGCGAGAGGGAGGAGAGCGTCCCCGCCCCGTCTTCGCGAGGCCAGGGGAAGGCTTCTAAAACAGCAGCAGCAGCAGCGATTAGTTATTAGGAAAGTGGGAGGGATCCAGGGTGGCAGCACCGGATAAAGCAGCCTGGCTTGAGCTCCGCTGTCCGCGTTAAGTTTTTACTTGGTTTTATTCTCACTGAGCTACTTTGTACTTTGTACTTTGAAATCCAGAGGCTTTGGCTCCCTGCCGCCCAGACTCTGGAGGAGTTATTAGGATTGTTTCAATTTCCAGTTTCCAGTTTACCCGGTTTATATCGTTTGGTAAGGCTGGTACCTGGGCCCAGGAAGGCCGGGGAAGGCGGCTGCGGCTCTAGGAACCCGTGAGCCCAGCGGAGCGAAGGCTCTGTGTCTGCGCCGCTCTTTGCTCAGGGGAGTTAGGGATTCTGTGTTAAAAAAAAAGACATTTAAATTATAAAAACAAGTTCAGTTTTAAAAAAACTCTGAACTTGTTTCTAAAATTTAAATGTCTTTTAAGACTTGAAATTAGAAGTTGAAGTTAAAACAATTGGCAAAGCCGGTGAAGCCCAGAGAAAAGCATTAATTCTGTAAGGATGCTGCGTTGCGGAAAGACCCGGGCAGTTATTTAAACCAGCAAATGTTTGTGGAGTGTAAACCCTACAGCAGAAAATCCTACAGCAGAAAATGTGCAGCCCTGTATGTGGGAAGAAGAGAGATTCCTTGCCAGAAGAGCAGTTTCAGAGTTTTGCCCAGCTCTCCTTTGCCTCCGTTAGACTTAGGTGAGCCAGATAGCAACACTATTTGGGTCGGTCCTGCAAGGTAGGCTCTGGGAGAGAGCAGCTATTGTCCCGCCGCTTAGGGCTTCTTTTCCTTCTCAGTGACCTTGGTTCTGCCACCTAACGATTGCCTAATATCGAGTTAGACGTTACTGGTGCAGAATTAACAGGGTTTGGTGAAGCTTGACCCCATCAATTATGGTAATACCAGAGCTCAGATAATTCCGGCCAAGAAAGAGCGGGGACAGGCAAGTGATGCTCCTAGGCGCTTGACCCCAAAGCCAATCCTTGATTATTGTGTTCCGTGAGAAATTAGTGCCCAGCATGATAACTAGGACTAGGACAAGGAGCAATGGATTCAAACTGCAGGAAAAGAGATTCCGCCTGAACCTCAGGAGGAACTTCCTTAATGTCAGAGCTGTCCGGCAGTGGAATCTGCTGCTGCCTCCATGGAGTGTGGTGGAGTCTCCTCCTTCCCTGGAGGTTTTTAAGCAGAGGCTGGATGGTCATTGTCAAAGGGAGGGCTTTGATGGGTGTTCCTGCCTGGCAGAAGGGGGATGGACTGGGTGCCCCCCACCGGTCTCTTCCAACTCTGTGACTCTGTGATTCTATGACTTGGTAGACCACCGGTCAGTTAGCCGAAAGCCCACAACAGAAGGAAATGAAAAGGGTGATTGCCCCCTTGCCAATGGCTCAAACCCCTTTGAGCTACAAATCCTGAGAAATTCTGGCTGGAGATGGAACTGTGAAAAGTGCTTTAGAGGACTTCCGTCTAACTTTTGCAAACTCAGACTTATTGCTCCCTGATCCATGGCAGGCTGGCCATCCTAAAAGACGGTGCTTTTCGGTCTGTGCTTCCACTGCAGGAACAGCGAGTGAGAAGGCTCTGCAGGCGAGCAAAGACCAGCCGCAACCAGCAGGCTCTGCCCGCCTCAGTTGGGCAACGCGCACCGTCCGACACTGACAGAGGGCACTGCTGGTGGTATTGTTAGTCTTCTTCGCCTGCCCTTCCTAAGACACCTGGGAGGAAAGAAGAGGAGGACGAGGAGGATTTCAGCCGACCCCTGCGAAACGCCTGCTTAGGGGGCAGGAATTTACCGTGTATCCCGCCTTTCTCCGAAGCGGGAGAAACCCATATGCTCTCCATTCTATCGTCAGTTTCAATGTATCGGGGCTTTTTTGTGTGTTTTCTGGGCTTTTAGCTGTCCCTCTTTTAATCTCTGTCGGTCCCCTGAGTCCCGGGCGGAGAAAAGGAAGGACGGGAGTGAAGGAAAGGAACCCTCGGCCGCCGCCCCTTCTCCCGGCAGGAATCCCCCCGGCGGCCCCCATGCGTGGAGAGGTGCCCTACTCCACGGCCGCGCGCCCCCTTTACCCTCTGCAGCCCCCTCTCCTCTAGAACCAGCCCTCTCCAGAGGCGTCCCGGTGCGCGCGCTCCTCCCTCTTCCGGCAGGATCCGGGCCGCTGAAGGGAGCGCCTGTGGGCGCTGATGCTCGAAGGGGGGACAGCGGGGTGAGCTCGGTGCCACTGATGCCAGGGCCGGCGAGGAGGGGAGGGGGCCGGCGGCAAGGGCTCCCCTCTCTGCGGGTGCGGGTGTGGCGGGAATTTGAGGGCGGTCGGGCAAGTATGCAGCGAGTGCGCAATCGGTGCGAACCCGGGAGGTTTGTGCAACAGGCACCGACTTCACGTGGGCACCCACTGCCCCAAAATTTCCACGGCAGCCAGGCCTTGAAGGCCGTCATCTTTCTTTAGACTACCCCCCCCGCCCGCGTGGTCTCTGGGAGAGGGTCCCCCAAAATGCTTTCGGCGGAGAGCGGGGGGCCTTTTAGGCGCCTTGCTGGGGGTGGTGGGGGCAGCAGGGGGGCTGGCAGTGCGAGGAGCGGAGGCGCACCCACCCCCCGGCTTCACTTCCCCCTTGCCTCATCGCAGAGGCCCCCGGAGCAGCGTCTCCGGCCCAAAGGACGGGCTCCTGCTTCCCCCCGCCCGCCGCGGCCGGTCCGACAGGGCTCTCCACGGCCGGGACGTGGGCCGAGGGGAAGGGGGCCCCAGCACTCACGCGCGCACACGGTCCACAGCACCAAAGAGGGGCTCCTGGCAAAAGCAGCACAAATCGCCATCGCTCCGGAGAAATGAGCCGGCCCGCTGGTCAGATTGGACCGACAACCGTGAGATATCGCCGTAGGCGCGGGTGGTTCCCTTTTTTCTGCTTTCGTTGGGGCTTGCTGGCCAAATTTGGAGGTTTGCCACCACGGCCTTCTTCTCAGGCTGAGAGAGTGTGACTTGCCCAAGGTCACCCAGCTGGTTTCGTGGCTGGGCGGGGACTGCTGGTCTCCCGGAGTCCCAGTTCGACCTCCGAACCGCTAGGCCGCGTTGGCCCCCTGCCTGGAGGTGGGGCCCAAATAGAGGCTGAAAGGAATCTGCCCCGGGTGTCGGGCCTTTCCGGGGCGAGGGGAATGGAGACTGGACCTGTTAGGAAACAGCGCCCCCCTCCGGAGAGATCTCTCGCTGTGATAGCGCTCTTGTTCCACTTTCAGCGGCCTCTGGAATCCTGGGGTTTGCAGTTTAGGGAGGGGCTTTTGGAATTTTCAGCCGGGGAGCTCTTTGGCCCCAAGAAACCACAAACCCCGGAAATCCACAAGATGACAGCACTATAACAGTGAGGGGCAGAAATGGCCTCAGTCCTTGGCGCCTCCCTGGGTGAGACCGGCTTCAGTGAAAAGCAATGAGGCTCCATAAGTCTACAAAGGAAGGGAGGTCACTCGCTGCTTTAAAATGCTCATTGCGGGGGGACCCGCATCCTAACCATGCAATGAAAAAGATCGGGAAGGAAAGGAAGCCCTCCAGACAGGTTAGATATGTAACTCGCGCTCCAGAGACGGAGAACGAAGGAGAGAAGCGAAAGAGGGGGGTGGACGGAAGAGGGGGCACTTTTTCCCAGGACCACCGACCCTCGGAGTTTCGTCAGTCACAGGGCCTGGTGACTCACGTACTTCAGTGGACAGAAGAGCAGATGGGGAGACCGAACGGGTCTACGCAGGGAGGAAGTCCTGACCTATCCCACCCACCCCCAATTGCTCTAACGGGGTGTGTGGAGAGAATGCCGGATTTTCCCAAGAGTTACTACCGTCGGCCCCGCTGCGGGAGAGCCGCGGGATGATGGGATTTCGCAGTTTTTGGATAACCATCCCACGTGGCTCCCTGAAAGAGTGGGAGGCACCTGGAGAAGAGGAGGGCCGCAGGACAGACGAGGGGCCTCCGTAGAGGAAGCCCGCCCCCGCCCGGGTTCTCAAGGCTGAGCGGGGCTGTCGGCCACCGAAGGGGCTCCTCGAGGGTCTCCGTCACTCGAAGTCGACGGCAAATGACAACAACAGAGACCAAATCAAGTCTGAACCCCCCACCCCGTTCCAGAAACCAAAATGGCGAAACTGGGGCTGGCGTACCTCGGACTCCTGGTGAGACGGCATTCTTCGCGAGGGAAAACGTCAGTGTTGGATGAACTGGTAGGCGAAGGGGAGAGGCGGATGGGGTCCCCCAAGGAAGCGGAGGGCGCCGCCCGGAGGTTGCAAGAGCTGAACTCAGGGCCTGCCTTCCAGGGTCTCCCGTTCAAGGAGCCCCCTTGACCGCACAGAACCCGCCAGCTGCTGCCCACCGGCGGCCCACACGCCCGGAGGACTCCATCCGCGCAGGCAGGCGTAGGGCGAGGAGAGGGTCGATACCGGGGTACAGCTGGGGTCCCTGCTTCTCGGAGATGGTATTTGTGGAAAGCCAGAAAACTGGCAGAAAAGAGCAGCCAAGCCTAAGATTCGGGACCCCTTGCTTACGTGGAACGTCGACTCCTCGTGGCTTCCCCCCCCCCCGTTTTAACCCACGAAGGCTCGGTGTTCCACGTAGGAAAGGGGCCCCGAATCTTAGGCTTGGCTGCGCTCCACCTGCGAGACCGAGGCTGTGAAGGGGATCCTCTCGTGGAGGAAACGGGGGGGAGCACAACGCCTTTCCTAACACCTCCGCGAAGCGGCCCCCGAGGCGCGCGGCTGCCCTTGGGATAAATGGGCCTCCGGGCGAGGTCGACGGAGCTCGGCTCCGAAAGCGGGAGTCCCGGCGTCGGAAGGAGGGACAAGGCCACCAGACGTCGGTTTCTTTTAATTACCCAAAGCCCGAGAAACAGTAATAGGAATGTTAGCAATCGGTACGTAAGTAAATCCCAAGCTGCCACCCGAAACACAGGAGGAGGAGGAGGAGGAGGAGGAGGCAGGCCCGGTGGCGCTGAGAGAACCCGGGAGCAAGACGGAGCCTCCCCGCGCAAGTCCGGAGCACTGCGCCCATCACCGGCGCCCGAGTAGACCCGCTCCTCCGGGCCACCGAAGGAGGGGCTGAAGCGGCCTCACCGGCGCTCTTTTGGGCCAGCATTAGCAAGGGAACCGGGCCGGCAAACCCAGTGAGGCGCAAAGTCGGAAAAGCACCTCCGGCCCCTGGCGGGAGCGTTTTGCTCCCTGCCCCTGGGGTGGAGCTGGGAGGACGTGGGACAACCCTGTCGGGAATTAGAGTTTCCCAGGGTGTTGGCCCCATTGGGAAATTCTATGGAAGCTAAAGCTCGAAGGATTCAGCCTCTATTATCAGAGTAGCAGAAAAAGCATGTCTAAATTGGGAGTGAGATTCCTGGCATTCCGTGGGGGCCTGTGCATGCCACATTCTGGGCACCATCTCCAAATGGTGGAGCAGCCCTGGTTCCGGGGCCTGCCTGTGTATGGCTTTTCTGATATCAATCTGACCGAAGGAACAAAACCAACGCAGTAGTTTCAGGGTACAAACTTAGAAAAGTTTACTAATGGCTATCACAGTTAGGTATGCGTTGGCGAACCTACATCGGAACTAGCTAATGAACAGGTCAGGTAAGATAACAGGTTTGTTCTTAACTCAGCATCTTCTATAGGTTGTTGTGAGTTTTCCGGGTTTTGAGGCCCTGTTCTAGTAGTATTTTCTAATATGCTCTGAATATCCTCCGAAGATGCCAACCACAGACGCAGGGGGAAAGTCGGGAGAAAATACTAATAGAACATGGCCTCAAAACCCAGAAAACCCACAACAACCCACAACAACCTATGGATTCTGGCTATGAAAGCTTTCAACTTTACATCGCTATCTTCTGATGGAGATGCAAAGCATGGTCGGAGAGGAGGAAGAGGGAGCAAAAATGGAAGAGAAGAGAGAGAGAGAGATCTGAGAAAGGGTCTCTTTCTTTAATAAGACCGATGACCCAAGCAACTGTCCTGGGTCACCTGATCCGATCACCTGAACACCAGAGGTATTTATGATCATGCAGTTAAATGACAGAAAGGCAAATGGTGGAGCTTTGGCATGCAAAAGAGAAAGGAAGCCCTATGCTAGCCATGCCCACTTGCCCTAAGAACAAGATGGGGGGAGAGAGAGAATGCTGGAATTTTTCCAACAGTCCCCTTCTCATTCTCTTGGACCCACCTCAAAGATCTTCATGCCTTTTCCTAGTCTCTGGAACTGGTCTCTTGGCAGAGGCTTGGTGAGGATATCAGCAATCATTTCTGTATTGCAGTATTCTAGCTGAACAAGTCCATTGCGGCACATCTCTTGCACCTTATGGAAAGCAATGTCAGTGTTCTTCTTGGGTGGCTTCTCACTCTCAGAAATCTTGATGCAGCTTTGGTTGTCTTGCATCAAAATGGTTGGCTTGGGCTCTGTTATGCCAAAGTCCAGAAGTAAATTAGGCACCCACTTTATTTCATCACATGCTGCTTTTGCAGAAACACGCTCAGCACCTGTGGAAGAATCTGCAATTGTGGATTGCTTCTTACTTGACCAGCTTATGGCTCCTCCACCATAAAAGATCAGGTTTCCGCTGGTTGATTTCCTGTCTGCCAGATCTACAGCCCAGGCTGCATCTGCGTAGGCAACTAGTTGTGGTTGGTCACAGGCTGGCAACATCAGCTTGTAATCTGCAGTTCCTTTCAAATATCTGGCAACTCTTTTCACTGCAATGAGATCTCTTTCATTAGGAGAGTTGACCATTCTGCATAAGATACCAACAGCATTTGCAATATCAGGTCTGGTGAAATTAGCTATGTATAGGAGCTTTCCAACTGCAGTCCTATACTTGTCTCCATTTTTCAAGGGTTCACATTTCTCGGTGTCCTTTAAGAAACCCACTTCCATTGGGGTTGGCATAATTTTGGCATCCTTTAGGCCAAGACAGTCCGGAAGATCCATTATCTTCTGTTTCTGGTTAAGATAGAAGCTTCCATCACTGCTTCTTTCTATTTGTGCTCCAAGATAGGGTGAGATGTCTACCAAATTCTTGATATCTATCTCTTTCTTGAGATTGTTGACTGTCTCCTCACTTTCTGCTTTGTCTTGACTGCACAGGATCAGATCATCAACATAACATGTAATATAAGTCCATTTATTGTTTCTGAATCTTTTGTAAACACACTTGTCAGCAGTGCCTGGAGTGAAGCCCTCTCTGACAAGAAGCTGGTTCAGCTTCTCACTCCATGCCCTGGCAGCCTGTTTCAAGCCATAAATGCTCTTGTTCAACTTACATACAAGATGCTCTTTCTCGGGAACTTGCAATCCTGGAGGCTGTTCCATGCACAATTCCTCATCTAGTTGTCCATAAAGAAAAGCTGTTTTAACATGGAGATGCTGAGCATGCATTTTCTTAGAGGCTGCAAGAGCTAGGAGAGTTCTGGTGGTTGTGCGTGTGACCAGTGGAGCAAAAGTCTCATTGTAGTCCTCACCAAGTTCTTGGCTGTAGCCCTTAGCCACAAGCCTGGCTTTGTACCTCTGAATCTCCCCTTCTGCATCCTGTTTTGTGGTAAAGACCCATCTACAGCCAACTGCCCTTTTTCCTTTTGGCAATTCTGACAAAGCCCATGTTTTATTTTTATATTAAGATTGCATCTCCTCAACAGCAGCTTGCACCCACATCTTAGAATCTGACTTTGGTACTTCCTTGATCTTTTGCAGTCAGAGGGCTGTGGAATCTTCTCCTCTGTGGCTAGATAAGAGAAGCTGTCAGGCGGCACACCTCTGTCGCTGCGTTCAGATCTTCTCACCTGGACTTGGATACCTGGCTCTGCTCCTTGAGCACCGTCCGGTTCCTCGTCGTCTGGCTGGTTCACCACATCTGTAGCCCCTTCTGGATGCAAGACATCTGGAGGATGGTAGAATGTCACACACTCTGGCTGCTGGTGCGAGTCTCCTTCCACTGCAAACAAATCTGGATAGACATCTTGGTTTGGATTAGATTTGGACTGTGGCCTTTCATCAACATAAACAGCACTTGTTAATTTTATTGTACGCCCATCTGGATTCAGAATTCGGTAACCGTTTCTAGCATAACCAACAAAAATTCCCTCTTCACTTCTACGGTCAAGTTTGTCTCTTTTCTGCTTGGGAATGTAGGTATATGCTTTACTTCCAAAGACTTTGAGATGATTCAGTCTGGGCCTAGTTCCATTCCATAACTGAAATGGAGTTGCATCTCTGAATTTGGTTGGCAGTCAGTTGCACAAATATGTAGCAGTCATAATAGCTTCAGACCAACAGCGTTTAGGCATGTTAGCCTCTAAAAGCATGGTGACGGCCATCTCTTTGAGAGTTCTGTTCATTCGTTCTGCCAGCCCATTCTGTTCTGGAGTGTAAACTTGGGTAGTTTGATGCTCAATGCCATGTTCTTTTAAAAACTCATCAAATTCTGCGTTAACAAATTCACTTCCATTGTCAGAACGTAGGCTTTTAGGTTTGTAGCCAAATTTATTAGAGACAAGATTAAAGTATTCCTTGAATTTTTGAAAAGCTTGACTTTTCTCTTTGAGAAGATAAGTGTATGTATACCTACTGAAATCATCAATAATAGTCATAAAGTAAGAATTTCCACCTGCAGACTTTTGGCTGAATGGACCACAAAGATCAGTATGTAGAAGGTCCAGTGGCTTGGTGGATAGTCTCTCAGCAACTGGTGGATGTGATGCTCTAACTGTCTTTGCCTTTAAGCACTCTATACATTTTTCATTGTTAGAGCATGGTTTGAAATTAAAGTCTCTAGCAAGTTCTTGATTGGCCAGTCTCTTAATGCATTCTACATTTCTGTGACCAAATCTGCAATGCCACAAGTTCAAACAATCTTTGTGATTGCATTGGACTACATTATTTGCAAATGAATCCAAAACTTGCATTTGGTGACAGTCACCTTTTAGGATTCCTCGAAAAATTAAATCTTTGCCATGAAAACCAAAGCAGGACTCCTTCTTGAAGATGACTCTGTTTCCCCTTGCTGTGGTGGTTCTGACACTATAAAGAGAGACTTTCAAATCTGGCACATAGTAGGCATCAGGAATTCTCAAAGTCCCTATGCTGTTGGGGCCGAGTTTTGTTTGCAAAAGGACTGAGCCTCTCCCCTTTGCAAGCACTGATTGTCCATTAGCAAGGTAAACAGGAAAATTTATGTTTGTATCAAGATCCACAAACAAATCCTTGTGATTAAAATAGTGACTGGTAGCACCACTATCAATAACAATCACATTGTGATGTCGATTCTCAGTAGACTGGAGTAGTCTTTCATTAATCAGGCCAACATTAACATTTGTGGAAGATCTTTGCTTGGAGTTAAAAACTGACTTAAAATTACTTCCTACCATTTGGCTTCTGCTGCTGCATTCTAGGCTTTGGTTTGCTAATTTTGCTCCCCTTTGTTCTGGGCGAAGAAGAGGCTTTGATATGCAGATCTTCTTCAAGGGCTTGAGCAAGTTCTGTTTCAATAGCTCTTGCTCCAGGTTTGTAATTTGTTAAACTTTGCCTATTTTGATATTCTATCATTTCAGCAACGGCATTTTGCAAAGTCACATCTCCCTTAACTTGCAAAGCATTAATTATTGGAGCATAATATTCAGGGGAGCTAGCCAAAAACAGTCCAGGTTTCATAGATTCTGGAATAGTTTCTTAGGATGTTGAAATCCAGACAGTATGGACACAAAAATGTTAATGTGCTCATTCAAAAATCGAGGATTGGACAATTTTGTATTCACAAGTCTTATTATAAGACGAGTTTGATTTGCAGTACTTGGAGAATCAAATAATTTCTTTAGCTTTTCCCATATTTCTTTAGCACTTTTCAAATCTTGAATATGATAAATGATACAGTAGGACCCCCGTATCCATGGGGGATTGGTTCTGCCCCCCCCGCAGATCCTGAAATCCGCGGATACAAGCAAGTGCCCGGTCCCCCGCTGCCCCGGGCCAGTTGCGATCGGGCCGGGCCGGCAGCAGAAGGTGGCGAGAGGTGTGATCCTGTGCTCGCCGCTCCTCTCCCGCCCGCCGCTACTGCGATCGATTGCGGTGGCAGCGAGGAGCCGATCACGGATGACTGAATCCGTGGATAACGAATCCGTGGATGCGGGGGTCCTACTGTACTTGAATCAGCCGCTAAACATATGGAAGCCGCTGCCTTCTCATCATCCTGGTCAAATTTTTCTTGCTTTGCCCCGTCTTCTGTGGGTTGCTGTCCTTTCACAGCGTTAAGCAGTCCCATTGTAGTTAATTGCATCTGCACATTCCATGACCAGGTTTGATAGTTACTCCTATTTAACTTTTCAGTCGTAAGAAATGGATTAGGGTTGACAGCAGCCATCTTCTCTTAATATTCTACTGTTTAAGCAGACAGTCTCCACAGCCATGTGGTCATCAGACAAAGCACACACGCCAAAAATTAGAGTCTGGGCACCAATAACCCACAAAGTGTTGGGAATTAGAGTTTCCCAGGGTGTTAGCCCTGTTGGGAAATTCTACGGAAGCTAAACTGTAAGGATTGAGCCTCCTTTTAGCAGAGTAGCAGAAAAAGCATGCCCAAATTTGTGTGTGTGGCTTTCCTGATCTAAAACTGACTACCAAGGCGAAACAAACGCAAGCAGTTTCAGGTTACACACTTAGAAAAGTTTACTAATGGCTTCTACATTTACATATGTATTGGGGAGCCTATATCCTAACTAGCCAATGAATAGGTCAGGTAAGATAGTAGGTTCGTTCTTAACTCACCATCTTCTGATGGAGATGCAAAGCATGGTCAGAGAGGCGGAAGAGGGAGCAAAACCAGAGCAGGAGAGAGAGGTCAGAGAAGGGGTCTTTTTCTTTTATAAGACTGACAACCCATGCAACACTCTTGGGTCACATGATCTCACCTGAACACTAAAGGTATTTATGATCACGCAGTTAAATGACACAAAGCCAAATGGTGGAGCTCTGGCATGCAAAAGAGAAAGGAAGCCCTATGCCAGCGATGTCCACTTGCTCTAAGAACAAGATGGAGGGGAGAGAGAATGCTGGGATCTTTCCAGCAACCACCCTCTCGCCAAAGAACACACTCTGAAGCTAAAGCGGTTTATTGAAAGGCTAGTCCTGCGTGAACAACTGCGCACTTCCACAGAAGCCGCCAAGACTGACCTGCGCAGCGTTCACACAGTTTCTTACGAGCGGCCCATTCCAAATTCGCCCCTGCTGTTTTCGCCGACCCCAGGCGGGCGCTCTCCCGGCCTGGGCAGCCCTTGGGCAGTTATCGGGCGACCTCCCTCGCCTTTTCCCTCCCGTCTCCGCCCGCCCTTCTCCTAACGCGCTTCACGCGCTCTTTCCGGCCTTGCTCTCCCCCCGCTCCCCTCGCCGGGTGTCCTGGCGGCCCCTCCACGTGCGGTGCTTGCGCGAATACTCCCTCTTTCACGCGGCCGCCGGCGTCGCAGGAGCGGGACACCTGATACGCGCGACAGGCGACCCATGAGCCGGTAGGTACCACCCTCTCATGTTCCCTTTCGGGACAGGGAGGCTGTGCGACCTGACAAGGCAGGGGGCTCCCTTGTGTGGTGCGTCAAAGGGCGGTTCTCCCAGTTGACCGTTACAGCTAGGACCGGGGATACGGACTCCCTCGCCAAGAGCTTGGGACCACCGCTCCTCCCCGCTCCCCTCCTGAGTCGGCCACCCCAGCTTTTATTCGGCCAAAGGGGCGCGAAGAAGCGCTGGGGTTCCTTGCCAAGAAGCTCCGAGCGGGTGAGAGAAGGAACAGGGTGTACAGTCACCCCGCAAGGAGAGCTGTGGGCCACCCAAAGCCAGGGACAAAGATGTGGGGGGACGACCCTCTTCCGCGTGGCATTGCCCCCCCCCCCCGCTGTTCCAAAGGGTCTTCCTGGGCTGGAGGCGGGGGTGGGGAGGAACCCGCACCCGCTCCAGGGCTCCCCTCCCCCTCCCTTTCACGTTCATCTCTGCCATCTCTCCGATCAGGGCTCGTTGTCCTTTTCACATTTTGGAGAGGGGCATGATCGACCCCCCCCCCTTTCCACCTTCGTGCTTTCCTGCTTGGAATCCAAGGGAAAGGAAAGACCAGAAAGCCCTCGAGGGGCGAAATCCCCTCCAGGCAGGGCAAAACAGGGGGGGGAGGCGGTCCGTGGCAGGGGGGCGGTGGCGCCAAAGGCCCAGAGACAGAACCTGAGAAAAGGACAGCAGAACCTCTCCGAATCCTGGAAATCCTGGAAATCGTAAGCCGGCCCCTTTGCAGGAAAGTTTGCCGTGCTTGGGACAGCGGGGAGGAAAGAAAAGCATCCCACCCAGGGGGTCCGACGGAAGCCCCGGAGTCCTTCCGAGGGCGGGGGCCAGAGAGGCGCCTCTTGGACCCAAACGGTGGAGCGGGGCCCTGGCCGGGGGCGAGGAGGTCCGCAGGGCAGGCCACCCGCGAGTCGGGACACCTGAGGCTACGAAGGCCGGCCGCCCCGTGGGAAGACTGGGGGGGCTCCCGTCCAGCAGCGTGTGCGCGCCCCGAGCGCCCCCGAGCGGAACAGCCATCTCCGCCGAGCTCGCCTCGGCCCTGGGAGCGCTCCTCTGGCCCCGACGCCCGAACCCTCCCTGCCGCCGCCGCCGCCCCGAGGCTGCCACGGGCGCGGGACTCGCAGCAGCGCAGGCGGGCAGGCAGAGGGCCGCAGGGGGCTCCACGCTGGCGGCTTCTGCCCGAGACAGGTCGCCGCCGCCGCCGCCCCCCTCAGCCGACCACACCAGCAGCCCCCCTGGGGGTCTCTGGGGGGTCAGGGCGACCCCCCGGGCGGCCCGGCTGGAAGGGCAGCGGTCACGGCCAGGACCTGGAAGGTGGGGTGTCGCCGGGCGACCACAGCAAAGCCGGCCTAGAACCGCCCCCCCCCCGCCACGCCTTTCTCAAAGTGAACGCCCATCCACCCACCATGCCCGGGCATGGTCTCCTGAGTCTCCTCCGAGTTCAGCTCCAATTTTCAAGGAGTCCTGGCCGTCGCCGAGCCTTGACTGGGGGGGGGGGGGAGATAGAATCATAGAATCACAGAAATGTAGAGTTGGGAGAGACCCCAGGGGCCATCCAGTCCAACCCCCTGCCATGCAGGAACACCCTCAAAGCACTCCCGACAGATGGCCATCCAGCCTCTGCTTAAAAACCTCCAAGGAAGGAGACTCCACCACACTCCTAGGCAGCATATTCCACTGCCGGACAGCCCTGACTGTCAGGAAGTTCTTCCTGAGGTTCAGGTGGAATCTCCTTTCCTGCAGCTTGAATCCATTGCTCCTTGTCCTGGTCTCTGGAGCGGCACAACACAAGCCCTCTCCTTCCTCTACATGGCATCCCTTCAAATATTTAAACATGGCTATCAAGTCCCCTCTTAACCTTCTCTTCTGCAGACTGAACATACCCAGCTCTCTAAGTCTATCCTCATAGGGCTTGGCTTCCAGGCCTCTCACCATTTTGGTCGCCCTCCTCTGGACCTGCTCCAGCTTGACCATGTCCTTCTTGGATTGGGGTGCCCAGAACTGGACACAGGATTCAAGATGAGGTGTAACCAGGGCAGAGTAGAGTGGTACCAGTACCTCCTTCGATCTAGACACCATACTCCTATTGATGCAGCCGAGAATTGCGTTGGCTTTCTTGGCTGCCGCATCACACTGCTGACTCACGTTCAGCTTGTGGTCTATTAAGACTCCTAGATCCCTTTCACACGTACTGCTATCCAGCCACGTGTCCCCCATCCTATATTTCTGTACTCCATTTTTTCTACCTCGGTGTAGGACCTTACACTTCTCTCTGTTGAATTTCATTTTGTTAGCCTTGGCCCAGCTCTCCAATCTGTCCAGGTCATTTTGAATTTTGATCCTGTCCTCTGGCGTATTAGCAACCCCTCCCAATTTGGTGTCCTCTGCAAATTTGATGAGCATGCCCTCTATTCCTTCATCCGAGTCGTTGATGAAGATATTGAACAGCACTGGGCCCAGGACAGAACCCTGTGGCACCCCGCTAGTCTCTTCTCTCCAGGATGAAAAGCAGCCATTCGTGATCACCCTTTGGGTTCGGCCGGTCAACCAATTACAAATCCAACTAACAGTAGCCCTGTCCAGCCCGCATTTGATGGAACCTGATTTTTCATTCTCCTCACTCTCATCTTTCTCGTCATCCTGTAGTTTCCAAAAATGGCTCGACTGAGCGGGAAGAACTATTTTTATTCCGAAGAAGGGGAAAGCTTCCCGGCTATGAGGGGATTCAACACGGGGTACTTTAAAGCCCTCTTTGGGGCACGAGGAGTTTAAACCTTGCGCTCTTATTCAACGTGCCCCTGCGGGTATCTTTTACAAGAACCGGGAATAAGGAACAAGGGTAGGACTCAGCACCTACGCTAGCTCTTTTGGAGTTCAGACTGAAACCAGGCGTGGATATACAGAGAGAGAGAGACAGAGAGAGCCCTGTTGGTTTGGGGGCTCTTCTCTCCTGGAGCGGGCGGGGGGCCTGGCGAAGGGATCCCCGAGCCCCTGGGCTGATGCTCCTTAACGGGTCTCTTCCAGCTGCAGCTTCTTAATGGGTCTCCGAGGGAGGAGCTGAGAGGGACGAGTGACAGCAGAGCACCGGGGGAGGCTCATTAAAGAGGCTGCGGAGGGGCCGCCTTGTTACTTCCCTGCGGGCGGGGGTTCGCTGGCATCCAGCTGGTGTGGGAGGGGGGAGAGATGCCTGAAGGAGGTGGGGGAGGGCTGTGCAGCGCCGTGAGGAGGGAGAGATCTGGGGGCCCCCAAGCCAGGATCCCGTCCAACTCCCCTCTTCCCGTCACGGCCCGCCTGGCCCGCTCAGCGCAGTGATGGAGGAGGAGGAGGAGGAGGAGGAGGAGGAGGAATATTATGACGCTAAGCAGCACGGGGCGCCTAACAGCTGGATTTGGGGCCCGGGGGCTTTTCGGCCCCGTTCAATTAAACCTGGCTCATCTGTGTTTTGGAGTTTCCTGCAAAGAAGCCGCTGGGAACTGGGAATGAGGAGCCAGGCCAGCCTCAAGGAGGAGGAGGAGGCGGCAATGCCAGAGCCCCTCACTTCATCAGGACCCCCTCCCCCAATGGCTCCTGTCGGCAGTCCTTCCCAGGCCCATAGGGCGACCCCCCCAAGGGAAGCCCTTTCGAAAGAAAGAGGGAGGCTAGAAATGGCGCCAGGTACCCATCCAGAGCCCAGAGGGGCGCCCCAGCAGCCCCTGATGCCAGCCGAACCCAGCCCTGGCACACCCTGTGCCCAGGCCTAGCTGGCGCTCCGTGGGACCGTAGGATGGGGACCCCGCAGGGCCGCATGTGCCTTGGGGCTGCCTCTGGCCGTCAGAGGGGATCTGATGTGGCCCTTGCTGCCCCCCCATGGGTGGGTGTTCCCAGACACACCGGTGGGGGGGGGGTCCCTCCAGCACTCCCCTCCCCGGAGGGCTGTATCAGTCTGGGTCTGGTATGTTCTGATCAGACCCCAAATTCAAAGGGCCTTTCCACACTACACTGTTATAGTGCTATTATTCCACTTCCCATCTCCTATGGAATTCTGGGGCTTGTAGTTTACTGAGGCCAAAGAGATTGCGCAGGCTTTCACAGGGAAGGAAGGTGCGGGTCCTGGGATCGGCTCCCACTTCCGGATGATCCCAAACGACGCTCCACCTTTTCTCTGGCAACTCAGAGCGGCCGCCTTCCACCTGAGGCCCGGGCAGCCGCAGGCGGAGGGGGTAGGGTGGGGGGAGAACAAGTCTTGCTCCACGCAACCTGCAGAGACCCCCACTAAACGGCCTAATTAACTTGGAAGGCAAGAAGGAGATCAGGCTGTTTCACAAAAGGGTCAACGGCTCTCCAGCGCTCACCACAGTTCTTCCAGGATCTGCCACATAACCGGCCCTGTAACCTCAGTGACCTCACCCGGCGCCGGGACCGGAGCGCGAGTGTGAGATTCTCTCTTGGGACTGCGGGGCGTGGGGGGATCAGTGAGCGAAGCCCCGCGCCTTGCCCCACCTCCGCCTCCCCCCCACACGACCCCTTCCTCCCTTGCCCACTTGCAGACAGCCACGTGGGGATTGCCGCGAGGCGACTGTGTTGTTGTTGCGTTCTGGAACCGTGTTATTCGTTTCTGGTCTGGCTATTTGCATTCCCACCCGGGGCAGCGCAAATCAGGCCGCATCACCCCCGCTGCGCCCTCCTCCCAGTGCAGCCTATAAAATGGAGCTGCGGCTTTGCTTTGGGGGTGTCCTATTTTCCCTCCCACCCTCCTCGCCTCCCTTCCGGCCTTCCTTCCAAACAATTCCACTCTGCCTCCTCAGCAGATTTACCGCCCCCCCCCCCGCTGTGGACCTAGAGGGCTCCAGGTGGGTCTACCGTTGTGGGGGGGGGGGTGTCGTCAGAACCAACCGGCCGCCTCGGGCGGCAGGGAATTCCTCTCCCCGAGGCGCTTCTGGGGGACCGATCCACCGGTAAGGAAGGGCTCGGCCTCCCGAGCGCGTCCGGGAAGCCGTGAACTCCCCCCCAGTGAACTGCCCCTGCGCCCCCACGCATCCGGGAGGGGTTCCCGCCCCTGTATATCACCGGGTTACGGGGCAGCAGCCACAGCTCGGCAGAAAGCAGCTCCTGGATCGCTGGGTAGGGCGCAGGGGAGGGGACGAGAGGGCCGCACCGGCGCCCCCTCCTTCCGCCGCCGGCGGCTGTCAGGGAAGGGAAGGGCGCCCCTATACTGCTAGGGAGGGCCGGCAGGGGCGCCTGGTCCGCGCAGTCCCCTCGCTGTCCTCGGAGGAGGAGGAGGGCAGGGGGTGCGGAAGACCAACGGGCGGCCACTGGCCAGCAGTTCCTTCCGCGGTGGTGCCCACGGGCCTGCCCCTCCGTCGCCGTCGTCTCTGCGGAAGCCGCGGACCGCCTGAGAAGGCGGGGAGCGGGAGGGGGTGGCCGACCCTCCTGCCGGCCGCGGGGAGGGAGGCTGCCCCTTCGCCTTGGAGATCCGCTTTCCGCCGCCTCTGATCCGCCCCGCCCGAGGCTGAGCCGGGCCAGAGAGCAGCAGGCGACCCCGGCCCCCAGCGAGCCCCCCGCCAGGCCCCCCTGCCTGGAGCCAGATAATGGGGCCTGATTCGATCAGGGCCGCCTAATGCGAGCAGGTGCCCGGCCTGGCTGGCGCGGCTCTTGGCCGGAGGCTGCCGGGCTGAGCTCAGCGATCCGGACGTCAGGCGGCCCCTGGGGAGGCGGGCAGGGGGCGGGGGCCTCGGGGGGGAGCTGAGGGGCTAGTAGAGTGGAAGGGACCCCCGGTGACCCAGCCCGGCCTCTGCTCGTGCAAGAGACCCACTGCCGGAAGGATCCCCGGCAAGGGTCGCCTCTGCCGATGCGCCTGGAACTACACGGGGGTTTTTTGCTCCTGCCTCGCGCTGCCGGCTGACGCGCGGATTGGGATTTACTGAGACCCTCGATCATTGCCCCGGGCCCTACTGTCAAGCCAGCGGTCGCCCAGCGCAGACTTGTGGCTCTCCCCTCCCGCAGGGGCCAGGACCTGGCAAGGGGAAGGGGCGGGGGGGAAGGGGGAGCCAAACTCGCCCAATCATGGCGCCCCGCAGGTGCAGCACGGGGAGGGAGGCGACAGAGACCTCCAGTCGGGGGGGCAGCTATACGATGAGGCGCCACGGAAGGCTGGCTGAAGAGGAGACTTCCGGCACGCCTCTCCCACCTACCCACTGGAGCAGCAAAGCGCAGGCCGAAGGAATGCAGAAGAGAGGGGGAGAGGCCTCGAACGGGGGGTGCACATGGGGGGGGGCAGACATTCAGCTCCACGAAGGGAGGGGCAGGGTTGAGAACACCGGCTTGCAAGGCCAGCAGGTGAGCCCCCTCCCCCCCCCGCCCCGCCGCCTGAATAGCATACGAGGTGGGAGGGGCGGCCCGTGGCTTGGTAGACCCCCCGTCTCCTCCCTGGCCTTTCCCTTCGTCTCCGGGGTCTTCCCGAGGCTGCCTGGGGCTTCGAGACGCCCCACGGATCGCAGGAAGTCGTCTTTTCTCCCCCGTGCCCCCCCCCCACGGAACTGAGCTGAGTCGCCGAAGCTTTGGATTTCCCCAAGGGGGGACCATAACCCTCCCTGCCACGCCTGAAGGGGTCAGGAAGCGAAAGGGTCGCGCCCCTCCCGAGAAGAACGGGAGGCAGCCCCGACTTCGCAGCTCCCGGATCTGCTCCGCGCTTGGTCCTCGGGGCCCGTCTCCGCCCCCGTCCTGCGGCGGCGGCGGCGGCGGCGGCGGACAGGGCCTTTGGCCCCTGCGGGGCAGAGAAGGGACCCCGCCCGCGGCGCCCCCGCGGCCTCGCCGTCCTTGGTTCCTGCAGTAACTCGCCTCGGCCACGGGGTGGCACCACCGCCCTGGATCCCGGGCACGGCGAGTGGGCAGGGAGGGCTCTCCACGGGGCGGGGGGGGTACCCTGGCCAAGGCCTCTCCCCGCGGGTGGCCGCCCGGCCGCGGTTCAGAATCCTCCGGCGGAGGAGACCCCCCGACACCCCGCCGAGGCAGCGGCGGCTTCCACTGTGGAACGGCTCCTACCCTCAGGAAGCTCTTCCCGAGGTTTAGGTCGAATCTCCTTTCCCGGAGCTCGAAGCCGTTGCTGCAGCGTCCTGCTCCCTGGAGCGGCGGCAGAGAACGAGCTTGTTCCATCTCGGATAGGACATCCCTTGAAATATTTAAAACACGGCTGTCGCGTCCCCTGTAACCTTCCCTTCTCCAGGGTAAACCTGCTTGGCTCCGGAAGCCTCTCCTCACAGGGCTTTATGGTTTCCAGGCCTTTCCCCGTTTTGGTTGCCCTCCTCTGGACACTGTCCAGCTTCTGATCACCCTTCTTGAATTGTGGTGCCCAGAACTGGACATAGTATTCCGGGTGAGGTCTTACCAAGGCAGAATAGAGTGGTTCTCCCACTTTCCTCACTAGACTCCTGTTGATGGAACCAAGGATCGCATTGACCTTTTTAGTTGGTGCATCACCCTGCTGACTCATGTTCAGCTTGCAGCCTACTAAGACTCCTAGATCCTCTTTGCGTATACTGTGGTGAAGCCAGGTGCTGTCCATTTTATACCTGTGCATTTCACTTTTTCTCTGCCTAAGTGTAGTACCTTACACATCTCCCTGTTGAATTTTGTATTAGTTTTGGCCCAGCTCTCTCACCTGTCAAGGTCATTTTGAATCCTGCTCCTGTCCTCTAGGGTGTTAGTTATCCCTCTCAATTTGGTGACATCTTCGTATTTGATGAGCACACCCTCCATTTCCTCATCCAAGTCATTGATAATGTTACCCTGATTTCTGGGGTCCCTTGGGGGACACCTCAATGTGCTCCACATGACAGGGAATGGAAACTAGCCAGAGCATGAGTCATTCTTAAAATACATGAAAAGGAAAGAAAAAGAGACAGAAAGCAGAACATCACACATACATTACACTCACACACAGAGTTTATAACAATTGAAGCAGGAATTACTAAAAGTATACATCGTATGCATATATAACAACAGTTAAAGACAAATAATCAGCAATCAAAGGAAATGATATGACTATCAAGAATTTGAATGAAGGCAGTAGTTCAATTAAATGGCAGCAGTTACAGTTACACTGATCCCCCCACGCCCCACAGTCCCAAGAGAGTGTCTAAAAAGTCATTGTGGTTGATTGAGAAAGCTTCTGCAATAAAAGCTGGGAAAAAAAGTCCAATTTTATGAAATGTGCTGCATAGCCCAGCAGGCTTTTCAGTGCACAGAGCTCCATGTCTTTGAGTAGAAGGTGTATCTTCTTCCCCAAAGTCTTTGAGAGGAAATCTGTTTAGGAAGGTGACTCGAAAGTTTTCCACCACCACTCCTTGTATCAAAAGGGTAGTCAGGATGCTTTGGGGTACAAAAAGCGGTGCCCTAAGTTCAATAGTGAGTGTCTGGATCAGTTGGGTGCCAGCCTCAACATATAGAATAATCAGCTGCCATCAGAGGGTTGAATAGATCAGGATACCTGCATCAAAAAGCAAACTCAAGAGAAAGAGTCATAGAAAATCCCACCCAGCGAGGCTGGGGGGGGGGGGCATGCCATGCATCAGGGCTGGCAGCTTTAGCAAGTTGTTGGTAGGTCCCTGGTAAGGAAAAAGAAGAAAAACAAAAAAACAAAAAAACAACAGTGGGGAGGTGTGATTTAGAAACTGGTATATTGGGGCAGAATTGTTTATTGACTGGGCAACAAATAACAACTAGCCAGCCTAGGTAAATGATGGAGAGAACATCAAGTAGCAGTATTCGACAGAGTGCTTCTGCACCATCCCTGCAAAGTAGACCACTGGCACGATTTGGAATGCCAAAATTAAAACCACATAAGAGAGAAGGATTGATCACATGAGAGGCTATTGCCATCTTTTGTAGTGGTTTGCAAAAATGGCGTTGCAGGCTGAAACAAAAGTTCTTAACTCTTGGGGTTTTTTTTCTCTAAGTGGAAAAAGAAAAGAAAAAAAAAATCCCTCAGAATCTCATGTGTTGGAACAGACTTTCTCAATTGGCTGGTAGTTTTCATGTCAAAAGAAATTTCTATATTTGGGGTGAAGTTTAAAAAGAGATTTGTTTCAAGACCCCCCCTTTTCAAACCAAAAGCTGTCAAGTGCACTCTTGAAGGGTCATTGCCTTGCCTCATAGTTACGCAAATGCTAATGAAATCCTGGAAGGGCTGAGGCTGTCTAGCTGGGCCCTCTGAGAGGGAACAACTTTGAGGACTAGACACTTGGAGGTAATTTTTTAAAAGGACAGTTTCCTTTTCCTGTAATCTTTGTGTTAGTTCTGCAATTTTCTTATTGCAATCCTCATGGCTAACATGTTGCTTTGTATGGCTAGCATGTTGTATTTTGGCATGTTCTTCCTCTCGAGTGGCTAGTCTACTCTGAAGTATTTGGATTTGCACTGAGGCTTCCTCAAATTTGGCATGGGCTTCCTGTACAGCAGATGAAAGAGCCAATTTCTCTGCTTGCAGGGTGCTGTTTTGTGCCCTCAATTGCTCCAGTTCTTGGGCCTGCTTCTCAGCCTTTTGGGTGAGCTCCTGCATGTTCAGGGGTTCTCTGGAGTATACTAAAAGAGTGGCAAAGGTTGCCTCCTCAGGCAGCTTTTCTCTGAGGGTGGCAATGGGAAGGGAAGGAGAAAACTCAACAATGACTGCCTACTGGGTCTGGAGCTCCCTCTCAAGTTCTTCTATCTTTTTGTGACATGCTGCATGACTAACTAGCTCTTGGTGTTCTCTAAATTGTTTTGCCATGAATTTGGAGCAGTTTTGGATTGGGCCAGCTCTTCCTCTAAGGATTCGGCCTGTTCTTTCCATGTTTGGGCTTGGACGGTCATTTCACTCAATTTCTGGCTGGTGGTTTGTGTGATAGATGCAAAAGCTACTTTATCCGCTCGCAAGGTTTCATTCTCGGCTTGAAGCCGGGCAATTTCTTTTGACATTTCCTCATTCTTGGCTGTGGCAGTCACGAGAGCACTCGAGGCATCTCGCGCAACTAGCCAAAGTCCCCACGCTGCAAGAGCGTCTTTGGGAGATCCAAAAAGGGTCTTCTTTGTTCTTGCTTTTAAGTAAGCCTCCCTTAAGGTGGTGAAGGGATCTGGTGTTTGAAAGCTAGAGTCTTTCCAGGGGCATTTCCCTTTTCTAAGGACCCAGCACTCTAACTTTCCTGCCACTTTCTTCTCCTGCATTCCTTTTCTTTAGTTCCATTACTAATCTCCTTCCTTAGTTACAAGTTACAAGTTACAAGTGGGACCGGGTCTGTAGTGACAGGGAGGATCACCGGGAGCCCTGGGGGAATGCTAGGGAGACGAGCCTTATGGAACCTTTTCTGGGAAAGCGGGTTAGAAACCAATCTACAACCTGTCCAAAAATGTCTCTTTTGCTGGCCTAAGCCCGGCCTTCCACCTTGACAGCTTAGGGCAAAAGGACAGAGAGTACGATTCAGGGACTGGGAGGATCGCCTTGATCCTGAGGGAAACCTCCACCTAGACTCCGCCTAGCAATGAAGGGGGAACACGACCTCAACGGAACTTACAGTGCCGCCTTGCCAAGCAGCAGGGGAAGAGGGAGAAGAACCAAACTGAATTGTCCTTTAACCTTTAACCCCTTTCAGGTGAGGGGCGCCTTCCTCTACCTCAGGGAAACTGCTTAAACCCTAATCTAGGTCGGGAATCATCACCCACACTTAACTTTATTGCTGTACGGGATTCACCACCCGTGTTCCTGCGATTGTGTATGCCTACTCTATCGCGTGTGTGTGAGCTGAACCTGGCCTAACACTTAGCGCTCGGGATTCCAACCCACGTGTTTCCTACTTTTTAGGGGTGCCACCACCTGTGTTTTCTCTTACTTTCTTATCCTAACTCTCCAAAAATTTGCAGGCAAAGGAACTGTGGGTTGGGGATTATGGATTGTGTTGTGGTGAGTTTTCCTGAACCTATCCACTAGTGCTCAGGATCCCATCCACTATAGCCCCAAGTTAGGGATGTGATTCCCGGACAGTCACGTGTACAGCCCTTGCGTTCCATCCTTAAGATAGGGGCGGCTGCCATACACGGACCAAGATAGAAAGGGGGAAAGACGCCCAACCCCAATAGAATAGCCCTGTGGCTCAGACACACAGATTCACATGCGCTCGTGTTCCTTGTGTTCTAGCACTCAAAGATTTCGGTCGGCCATTCCCTACGTCAGCAATGACCTGACCTGAGTGGGTCATGACTTCCACTCAAATTAGGGGTCGTGGGGTGCCCGCAATCTCCACCAATCTGTTACCTTGATTTCTGGGGTCCTTTGGGGGACACCTCAATGTGCTCCCCGCGATGGAGAAGGGAAACTAGCCAGAGCACGAGCAATAGCAATGCGAGAGGCAGGGTAACTTAGCGGGGTCTTTTTACCCAGTTTTTACAGGGTCAGGCCAAGCCAAAAACCAAACAAAAATGTCTAGTAAATGATTTTATTGAATTAAAGTCTCACGCATCAACGCAATCACTCACACACTCACTCAAGACCTATTAAGAAGAAAAACAGAGGAAACTGGATAGGGGAACTATTGAAGGGATTGTAGCTGGGGTAATACTGCACCTTTTCCTGAAGTCCTCGGTCTGGGAAAAACAGCAAAGAAGTGGAGCTCAGCGCGGGGAGGGCTGAGGGGATTACTCAACGGACGGACAAACGGTCTGCTGGGATGACCGGGAGTGATCCAAAGAACCGCTCAAAAACTGGGACTATTTGTAGGGGGGAAAATACCTGGAGGGCTAATCCTTTCCCGGGCAGAACAATGGGTCTTGCAACGAGAAAGAAGCTCCACAATGGTAACTTCCTTTGTATGATGAGATTACAAGGTGTTGCCAAAGTCTCAGGATCTTCGGCTGCATTGGGTTGTGGTGTGAGTTCATGTAAATGGTCCTTGCCTGATAGGATTTTATTGCTATCGGTGCTCAACTTGGGGCAAACACACTAATCCCCTCAAGTCGGCTTCTCAGGGGCTGAGGACCCTTTGTCTACTGTGGGTTTGCATAGCTTGAGGTCTCCTGGGGCTACGTGACAGGGAAGTGTACTGGCCTGACTTGGTTTTCGATCGTTCGACCGTTGCTGCCTATGTGCTCATCCAGGCGACCTCTCAGGCACATGGAATCATATTTTAATATCAAAATTGTAGACCCCAGGACAGGGTTTTCGAGTGGGGTAACAATAAGGACAGAATCCAGTGGCACCCACTAGTCACTTTTCTCCACCTTTGGTGAGCACCCAGAGTAGCGGTCTCACCCGCATTTTACTAGCTTGCTTGCAAGAATATCTTGCAAAAGATTTCCATGTCAAAGCTGAAAGGCTTGGGCAACCAGAGATTCTGTTTGCCGGTCACTGAAAGGCAACCAGTCCCTCAGGCCGCTTGACCTCCCAGGAGCTGGGCTCCAGCCTAAGTCTGCACCTGAAGTGCCTGGAGTCAAACTCCGTCTCTGTGACCTTCTAAGTCTTTGGAAGCAGAACACATCCAGCAGGTCTGCCATAACTGAGGGGGATACATTTGAAGACTTATCACGGATAGTGGAAAACAGGGATAATCCAAACACTCTTGTTTTCAAACGAGATGACGGACATAGGTATCCAGAGAAGCAAGCAGCCTGGAGATAAGGCTCTGAAACTTTATAGAACTTAAGAAAATTTTAGCAACTAAGAGGAAGAAGGCTGCATAGCCATTATTTTTAGTCCCAAGCCCTTGCACAACCGTGAAAAACATAAAAATTAACAATGTGTGGTCCAAAACCAAAATGTTTGCGTATGCAGGTCAACAGCAGCCTAATGCTGGCTCCTCAGTGCTGCGGCGCTAGGCTAGTCTTGGCCTTCTGACGATGCAACAGGAGGTGGGCCATTGTCAGAAGAAGATCCTGGATTATAGCACCAGTACGAAGCTGCCAGATCTTGATCTTAGGAGCAGATGATGTTGAAGTCCATGGCTGGGGATTCTCTGAGGGTTTTCCTGAGGGAACCACGTGCAAAACATCATAATGGGAAGCTCCTGTCCCTTTAACTCATCAAGCCATTGCTGCAGAGGTTTTAACCCTTTGGTGATCCTCCGGGTGACTTTAAGGCTGCGTTCCACCCAAAGATCACATTCCATGAAATGTGGGAGGAGCTGCTGCATCGGCAGAGGCAAACTTTAATATTTTTAAGTCCAAACTTGTTCCTAAATCTGCGCAGCCATCCCCTACTTGCAGCAAAGGGCTTGGTGAGACTCGTTTGCAAGGAGGCCCTGCTGCTGCAAGGCATTGATGTTAATGGGGAATCGGTTTCTGTTCAGGCCTTCCAGCCCCCAATTTAATGCCTACTCCATTTTAATTAAGCAGGTACTATACACACGGATTCCTTTTGGTAGAAAGGTGGGATACAAATGCAAAAAATACACAGAAAATTGAAAATAACCTTGGCAGTTTGAGGTGCAACAGCAAACTTGCATGAATTCCTTTTTCTTTCTTAAGAATTTCACAGATGGAAGAGTCATTCTTACCATACATCCACAGAGTACATTTTGTTTTCTTCCTTAAGTCAGGAACTTTTGCTTTTTCACTTGTTTTTCAAACATTTTTAATTGTTTTAAATGTTTTATTCATGTTTTTAACTTTCTTGACAACTGCCTTGGGTCTCACCCTGGGATACAGGTGGCATATAAATGTAATACATAAACATAACGCTAAATAGGGACAGCAGCCCCGGTATTGGGAAGGCAGTCGGAATTCTGGCTGGAACGGTCAGTTCACCTAAGGAAAAGGCCAGGGACCCGAAGGGACCAGCGACCAGGAGCCGGTGTGGGTGGCTGGAGAAGAAGGGCTGCCGGTGGGCTCCCGGGTGGAGACCGGGCCAAAGGTGTGCCAGGGTCCGAATCCGCCACCGGGCACCCGACCTCCTCCGGCCACGGGAGGAACCGCGGGCCGGACGCTCCAGGAGGGCTCCGCAGTTGCGACGGTGCCACCGGAACGCCCGCCAGCGCGGGCCGCGGGGGACGGGAAAGGGGCCGCCCGGCCGCCCACGGATCCCGGGGAGCGGAGCAAAATCCCCCCAACGGGCGGTGGTCGAGCCGCACCGGGGCCGCGGGGAACGCAGCGCCCCTCGAGAAGACGGCCGGCGCGGCCCCCGCGCGAGGGTGCCGGGGCCAGGACGCCCCCCCCCCGCGGCCCGGCCCGGAAAGGCCGCTCCCGGAGCCTCTGGGCCCGCCCGGCCCGGAGGAGGCCCTGCGGGGCCCGGAGCGCCAGGCAGCCGGCCGCCGTCCCCGCGGGGCCCCTCTTCCCGGACCCCTCGCCGCCGTCCTCGGGCGAGCGGCAACGCGCCCGCCCTCCGTGCGCTTCCGAGGCGGCTGCGCTTTCCCGCGGCCGGCCTCGGGGCAGCCGGAGAGCCAGCGCCCCCCCACGGCCTCCGCCAACGCCCCGGGGGAGGGAGGCCGGCGAGGGGGCGGGGGAGCCCGGCCGCCGGGGGCCGGAGGGGGAGGCCGGCCGCCGCCCGAGGAGCCGCCGCCGCCCGGGGAGCCGCCGCCTCCTCCTCCTCCTCCTCCTCCGGGGCCCCCGAGCCCCGCAGCGCCCCGGGAGCCAGGCGCCGGAGGCGGGGGCGGGACCGGCTCCCACGCGGGGCGCGCGGGCGCGCGGGAGAGGGCCCGGCCCCGCGGCGAGGCCGGCGGGTGACGCCCTCCCGCTCCCGCAGGGCCGCCGAGGGCAGGGCCCCCGGCCCCGAAGCGGCCGCACCCGCCGGCCGGCCGGCCGGCCGACCTCTCAGCGGCCCCGGGGGCGCCAGACGCCCCCCGCCCTCCGGCGACCCCGAGCCCCGCGAAGCGCGGGAGGGGAACCGCAGGGAGGCGGCGGCGGCGCTGGCGCCGGGGCCGCGCCCGGGACCGGAGGGACAGCCAGGAGGAAAGGCCCGCCCGGGTCAGCGCAGCAGCCGCTCCCACCGCCGCCGCCGCCGCCGCCGGGAAGAGCCTCCGGACTACAAGGCCCAGCCGCCCCTGCGCTCTTCCCCCTCGCTGCAAAACACGTGGTACGGATGTGGGCCGCGGAGCCCGACGGGCGCTGTAGTTGCCGTGACGACGAGCCCCGCCCTCCCCAACCCGGAAGTGGGCGAGGCGACTCCAAGATGGCGTCTCCTCCTCAGGGGGGCCCGATGGCGATCGCGATGCGGCTCCGGAACCAGCTCCAGGCCGTCTACAAGATGGACCCGCTCCGGAACGAGGTGAGGCCGCGCGGGCGGCAGAGGCCGCGGCAACCCGGGCGCGGGGAGGGGGCGAGGCGGCGGGGCGCTCGCGGAAGCTCCTGCGGCATTCCTGCGCCCGGCCGGCCGGCTGCGCGTGCGCGTTGGGCGAAGCGGAGGGAAGGCGGTGGGCGGGGCCGACCTTAAGTCCGCCCACCTCTGTCCCGCGCAGAGCTAACGGGGGCGAGGGGAAGGAGGAGTCCGCGCGGATCCCAGAGGGAGAGGGGGCTTTTCGCCCCGATGAGGGTGCAGATGATTGAAGCGCCCCCTTACCCGCCCCGGACCGGAGGGAGGGGGGAAGAGGCGACCCCCTCCCTCGGCCCGCGACGCTGCAGCACTGGCGGCCCGCACCTCCGATCCCGCCCCCTGTGGGGAGAGAAGGGGCTCTGCGATTCCTGCAGGGGGAAGTTCAACCGGTGCAGTTCGCGCGACCATCTGGGTGCGAGCCTGGGCGGAACTGCGCCCGTTGAACTCCTCCAGGGCGGGCTCCACCGCCCCCTCTTTCAGCAAGGGGAGGTCACCCGCCTTCCTCGGGCGGCGCCGGCCGTGCGGGCGACCCCGGCGGGGCAGAAGGAGCCGGGCGAGCCGGCGGCGGGCGCTTCCCTGGGCTGACGGCGGAACCGCGGGGGCGCCCGGGCCGGACACGGTCGGCGGCCAGAACAGCCCGGGTGGTCTGGGGGGCCCGCGTGTCCTCCTCCCCCCCGGAGGGGTTTTCCGCGCGCTGACCCAAGGGGGGCGTCCTCCCCAGTGGGGGAAGGCTGTGAGCGGGGCTTGATCGGCCTGGCCGGCGGGGGGGGGGCTGGGACAGACCCCCCCCGGGAGAGTGGAGAAGAGGAGGGGCAGCGCAGGGGGGGAATCCCTGGAGGGCTTATTGGGGGCGTGGTGCGCCTTTGGTTGTTTCCGACCCCTTCACGTAGATGGGGGGCTGGGTCCCGCAGAGAGGGACCCGGAGCTCCTGCCTTTAGCCCCCCGGCTGTTGGGGGCGTGGCGTCCCCGGGGGGAGCCAGGCAACCTCCAGCCCGGTTCCGTCCACCAGCGCCCGGGCTGGTTGGGGGGTGGTTGGCCTCTGAGGCGGCCCCTGGGATGCAAGCAGAAGTTCAGGGGGCTACATGACACCCCCGAGTCCTCCTCTCCGCACCTCTGCCCACCCACCCGCTGGCCTCTCCCCAGGAGGAGGTGAAGGTAAAGATGAAGGAGCTGAACGAGCACGTTGTCTGCTTCCTCTGCGCCGGGTACTTCATCGACGCCACCACCATCACCGAGTGCCTCCACACCTGTGAGTGGGGGGGCGGGGGGGCCCTTGGAGATGAGGAGGGTGGGGGGCTGGGGGGTGAGCAGGTCCTCGTCTGGCGGCGTTGGGGAAGGGGCCTCCATCTGCACGGCTCTGAGGGGCCAGGGACGCTCCCGGTGCCAGGGGTGGGGGGAGTGCGGGGGCGGCTGCAGTCAGGGCACGGGGGGCTATCTCTGGAGGGAGGAGAGGGAGGGGAGCCGGCCTTGCCGATGGGACCCTCGTCCCCCAAGTGGCGGGGGGGTTCGTTCTCAGGTGTTTTAGGCCGCGAGAAGCTTCAACCGGCCCTGCCAGGCGATTTCCCTGGGCCTGACCCTAAGATCTGAATTGGCCCGGGGCAAAGGGCAATCCACGCGCGCACAGATGATGAGGGGCGGGCTGGCATTTTCAGAAATGGGGACTGCCCCCCCCCCAGTTTTCAGAACCCTCCTTTTCAGACTGGCACGGGCCAGGCTCATGCTGGGCCCCACGGAGCCCCGGGTGCCAGCCCCTGCCCCCCACCGCCTCTGGGGCTTCCGGGAGCTGACAGTGCCCCCTTCCTTCCCCGCAGTTTGCAAGAGCTGCATCGTGAAGTACCTCCAGACCAGCAAGTACTGCCCCATGTGCAGCACCAAGATCCACGAGACGCAGCCGCTCCTCAACCTCAAGCTCGACCGCGTCATGCAGGACATTGTCTTCAAGCTGGTGCCGGGCCTGCAGGAGAGTAAGCGCCGCCGCCGCCGCTGCCACAGGCGGGGGGGCGAGGGGTGGGGCTCCGTGGGCCCCCACAGCACCCGGGGAACGTAGGCCTGCTTCCGGGCGTCACCCAGCGGCCCCGCCTGCAGGGAGGCCTCCTTTTCTGGGGGGGGCCGAGGGCTGCCCCGGGTGCGCCACCTCTGGTTTGGGACTCTCGCTGCAGGGGGGCTTCTGTGAGCAGTTGGGGGTTCCCTCTGTGACTCTCTTCTCTCCCCCCCGCAGGCGAGGAGAGGCGGATCCGAGAGTTCTACCAGTCCCGCGGCCTGGAGCGCGTGAGCCAGCCAAGCAGTGAAGGTGGGGGGTGTTCCTCTTTCCGCCACTGCCCCCTCCTCTCCGCTCCCCCCCATGTCTCTGGCCTTCCTACCAGAGAGCCTGATGTGGGGGAGGTACGGGGGGGGTGTTGCTCCCTTGCTGGCCCGCTCCAGTGAGGATCCCGCAGGTCTCCTGACGCCTCCTTTCCCCTCCAGGCCCGGCCTCTGACCGCGTGGGGCTGCCCTACACTGCCTTCGACCACTCGCGCGCTCACTACTACCGCTTTGACGAGCAGGTCCTGCTCTGCCTGGAGAAACAGGGGTGAGCCTGTGCGGGAGGGGAAAAGGGGGTTCTTCCCTTGTTTCTCTGTGGGGGAGGCTGCTGAGGCGCCGGGAGCCCCCCTTGGCCCCTGAGGCGGTCTCTGGCCTGGGGGTGGGCTGTAGAAGGAAACCAGGAGTGTGTCTCTCAACGGGGGGGGGGGAGTTTGCCCCCGGCCCCTGCTGACTCGACTCCTCTGCTCTGGCCGTGGGGGGCTGCCCTGCAGCGCCAGCCTGAATGCTTTTTCAGCCTTCACTTTGTTGTGGCCCTTGGGGGTCTTGTCCAGGCCCCCCAAGACTGAATGGGAGCGCACACATCCCCCCAACCCAGATCTCGGGGCACTCTCTAAGGAGGGCAGATGCTGGCCGTTGGGGGGAGGAAGGTTGAGGTGGAGGACGTGGGGGTCTCCCCAAAGAAGCAGCAGTGCTGCAGGCTCCCGCCATATGCCCCCGGAAGCCCCCAGGTGGCTAGCGAGGGCTTTCCCACCCCGCCCCGCCAGAGGCCGCCTTGCCCTGGTGTGCCGCAAGTGGGTTCTCTGGGCCAGCCGGTGGTCTCCGTTCCGGAGGAGGATTGGGAGGTCTGGGGTTTTTATCCCCCTAAGTTCCCAGGAGCTCCTGGATGGGAATCAGATGCTCAGAGAAAGGGGGACCCCCCAGCAGGCCACAGTGATATGGGGGTTGGGTGGGGGGTCATGCTGGGCCTTGTTTTTTGTATTGGGGAGTCTCCTGAACTTTAATGACTACTGGCTTGAGGAGGGAGGGCACATTTCTCCCCCCGCCTTTTGGTGCGGTCCGTGTCCTCTGGGCTCCCTGGCATTTTGGGGTAGGCTCAGGGTCCCCTTCCTCTCTCTGGTTACACCCACCCACCCACACTCCTCTGTCTCTCTCCCCCCCCTCCAGCTCTGGGAAGGACAAGAACAAGCACATCCTGCAGGTGAGGAGCGTGCGGGGGGTGCGGGTGAGGAGACCCTCAGCCTCGGGGGGGGGGTGCCACTGTTCCTCCTCCCCATCCTGATATTCGTTGCCAGTGTACCCTGACAGTCTCCCACCCTGCCCATGTCGCCCCGCAGGGAGAGGGTGCCAGAAAACTGTGAGGAGTGGGCCCCCAGTTCCTCCTCCCTGGGGGGCTCTGCCTCCTTCTTGGGCTTTGGGAAGGAAACCCAGCGGGGGCTGGCTGTGACCCAAGGCGAGATTGGCTCCCGCCCGTCTTTCCAGCTGGGCCCGCGTGACGCCACCTTCCCCTTTTTGACCCCCCAGCACAAATATGTCCGCTGCTCGGTGCGGGCCCAGATCCGCCACCTCCGTCGGGTGCTGTGCTGCCGCCTGGAGCTGCCCCTGACACATGTGAGTGAGGCCCCCCCTGGGGTGGGGGTGGGAGAGCAGACAGCACCCACCCTGCAGCCTGCTGGGGCCCCAGCCATTCCAGGCCCCCCTGCTGGGCGGGGAAGGAAGGGGGTGTGCACCTCATGCACGCTCCCCCAGCTGAAGGGGCCGTGGCCCCTCTCCCCACAGGTGCAGATTCTGTTTGACAGCGCGGCGCTCCCAGACTCCATGACCCTCAAGCAGCTCTGGCTATCCCGCTGGTTCGGCAAGGTGAGCGGGTGGGGGGCCACTTCGGAGTGGGGCGTCCTCCCCAAACACCCCTTCCCCGCCCCCAGAACAGAGGTCTTCACGCCCCCCCTCTCTTTTCCTCTGCCTTCTTTCCAGCCGGCCCCTCTGCTGCTGCAGTACAGCGTGAAGGAGAAGAGGAGGTAGTCCGGAGCTCCTTCCCCGGCTGAGCAGAGCAGCCCCCCGCTCCCCGTCTCCTCCAACACACACACTCCCACAACCGCACACTAATTTAAGGCTCCCTGCACTGCAATACTGGATTTATTTTGGAATAAAAAAATCTGAAAACCACCTGCAGCATCAGCCTCTTGCCTTGGGCCGGACCAGCGGCTGTTCCTGGGGGAGAGGGGTCCTCCTCTCGAGGGGACTGCAGCTCCCTGGGCCGGCCGGGAGGTGGCAGGAGCGCGCTTCTCTCGGGCCACATCAGAAGGAGGAGGGGGAGTCCCTGGACAGGGGCAGGGGTGCCAGGAGACAACTGACCTTCTCCCCATTCCCAGCAGAGTGATTTAATGCGCTGCCAGCCTCGCATTAGCCACGTTCACCGGTCTTCCGGGGCTGGAGATTCCTCCCCCTCCTTGCCTCCCCGCCCCCAGTTCAGCCTTTCAAGGAGGAGCAAATAATGGGCGGGATGGATTCCTACACCCCCTTTCTCCCCCCTTGCTTCTTTCTCAGGAGGAGGGGGGTGCAGACAAGAGAAGTGACTTGAATTGGGGGGGGTCTCCACTCCTCCTTTGCCTGCAGGCATTATGAACCTGTTGTGACTGTGAGCACACGGGGGGGGGCTGTCCAGGGGGATGTACCGGGGATGGGAATGGTCGTTCCGCTGCTCTGCTGCTGCGGGGCAGCATACAATCCAGGGCCGCAGGTGGGGGCTCCTGCCCAGGGGCGGAGCGCTGCTTTCCCCCTTGGCCCCGCCCAGGCCGCGGTCTTGCCGGCCTTCGGGCGCCCAGGCACGCGGGAGGCGGCCAAGGAAGCGCCTCTGCTCCTCCGCCTCCCTTTCAAAGAGGGCCCCCAGGGGGCTCCGTGGCTGGGAGGGGCAGCCCCCCGTTTGCAGGAGTCCGCCCCAGAGGCTGAGCTTTTGGCTCTCCTCTTCCTGCAGGGCGCCAGACACCAGAGCCAGACCGGCCTCCCCGCCCGCCAGGCCGGGGGAGCCCCTCCTGCGGGCAACTGCCTTCGGGGTCTCTTCCGCAGAGCCGGAGGACGCCCCCGCCCCTCCTCCGTGCTGCAGGCCTTCTGCGGGGCGGTTCTTGCCGTCTCTGCCCTGGGGGCGCGCGGCCGGGCCCCCGCGGGGCATGCCGTGATTTACAGGGCACCGGCTGGTCGTCCACCCTCCGCCTGGCCTGCGCTTAACCCCGGGGCCCTCTGGGCTGCTCCTGGGCCCGCGCCTCTCCCTCCCGCGGCCGGGCCCGGGGATCGGGTTTCCCGGCTGGCTGGCCGGCCGGCCGGCCCAGCTGTTACCCATTTCTCATCCCTCCGGCACGTTTGGCAGCCAAGCCGAGCTGGACCCCAATAAGCGCCGCCCGAGGCCCGCCCTGGAAACCAGGTCTCTCCTAAATGGGCGGCGGCGGCGGGCGGGGGCGCAAGCGGACGAGCCTGGCGTGGGGAGGGGGAGCCTGGGGGCGATGCGCGCTGGGTTCCTGCAAGGTTGAAACCGAAGCCCCCTTGCCTCCGCCCGGCACCATCGCCCCCCCCGCCTGCCGGGTGGGCCCGCAACTTCACCGCTGGGGAGCCAGGGGGGTGGAGCGGTCCCCTCTCGTCTCCTCTCCCCTCCTCTTTGGGGGATTCCTCGCCCCCTGTCCTGGCCGCTTCTGGTCCCCTGGCGCCCAGTTTGGGAGGGAGTGAAGTTGCCCCGCTGAGGATCCCAGGCACACGCGGGGGAGACTCTTCAGGAGAGCGTAGGCACTTCGTCCCCGGTGCCCGAAGGGGGTGGCGCTAGCCTCCTAACCCCAGTGATGCTGGCAACGCTTTGCCCTTCTTTTATAGCTCTGATGTGGATGGGGAAACACACTCTGTGCGTGCCCAGGGGCTTTCCCGCCATTCCTGTGCTCTGTGGCGGGAGAGAACAGACTCCGAATTCCCAGCCGCCGCCGGCCCCCGGCCCCCGTGCCACTTGCGGGTGGGGGATCCTTCCCGCGCCCCTTCATCCCGCGCTGGGGCAGCCACTGCTTTCGATGAAGATGAATGATGGGGGTCGCCGTGGGCAACCTCCCTTTGATATGCCCCCCCCGTCCCCAGTCATGCTCCGGGGCTGCTAACAGCCGGAGGCTCCGGGCCGCAGGGCGAGGGGTAACCTGAGCCCCCTCCCATCCCCCTCTGCCTGTAGCTGTCACTTGGCGGGGGCGAAAGGGAGGTGAGCTCAAGCCGACCTGCTTCCAGCGCGGGAGGGAGGGGCGGGGCGGGGGGCTCTGCCTGCTGCGTGCGCACGCATGCGCTCCGGCTTCTTCCCTATCTCTTACGGCCCCGTGGGGGAGGGGCCCCGCTCCGCTCCGCTCCGGTGGTCACCCTGCGGAACGCACTGCCCCATGAATGGCAGGGAGGGCGGTCTCGATGGCCCTCGGGGTCTCTCTTCGTGGCTTCTGTGGTTCTGTGAAGGAGGGGGGAGGAGGGCGCACGGGGTGGGGCTCCGAGGGCTGGGCAAACGGGGCGGCGGAAGGCCGTGTGCCACGGGGGGGCACGCCGTTCCTCAGTGTGCACGGGGAGGCGGCTCTGCTTCCACGCAGGCTCCACGGTCTGCGCGGGAGGGGAGAGCCCGGGGCCAAGTCTCGACTTCCCAGCTCAGCCCGGGCAGGAGGGGAAACTCGGCTGTCCACCCCCTCTCGCTGCCTCCCTCCCCCCCCGCCTCCCTTCCCCCCGCCCCTCCCCGCAGAGGCAGAGCTGCCAAATGGTTGTCACGGAGGCGGAGGGGGGGATAAGCTGAGCTGTCAGCAGCGGCGGGATAGATCCCCCCCCCCCCGTAATGAGCTCACTGGAGACTTCAAGCTAATGAGAAAAATCCAAAGGCAATTTTGCAACCATCACCGTCCGATCGGCGACGAACAGCCGCTCGGCGACATCACATCACACGCCCGCCTGCCCTCCCCATGGAAAGCCGAGCGCGAGGCGCGTGCACGAGCGTACACGCACGCAAGCGCCGCCCGTGCTGCCGCGGCGGATGGAGGGAGCCTTTGGGCCAGGAAAGGAGTGGCGGGGATCGGGGGCTCAAAGGGGCTCAAGGGACCCCTTGCTGGACGGTCCCCACTCGCTGCCCAGGCGGTGCCCCTGGAGTGACCCCGTTGCCTCAGCCCTCGGCCCGTTTTGGACTGGCACTCGCTGGTGGAATGCCCGCTGGAGTAATGAACACCGCAGTGCCTCTGAGCGTCTGCAGAGTGCCGTTTCTGTCTCGCGGAACGACCGCAGCCTGCCCTTGTGTAGGCACTGGCCACGCCCGGCGTCTTTGGCTGTGCCGCCCGCAGTCGTGCCTACGTGCCACCAGGGTGGGGAGGGAAGGCCTCCTGGCGCGGCCCCTCTGCCGGTGACTCACTCCGCTCGTCCGGCCTGGAGCTTCTCCGCCTTCCCAGCCCTCCCGGGGGACCCGGGCACTGCGTGGAGGACGGGAAGGGCCCGGCGCTGGGCTTCCTGCCGGCTTCCCGGAGGATGTGCCGGTGGCGGATGCTGGCACCCTCCCCGCTGCCCCCTCGTCTCCGCCGGGCCCATTGTTCCCTTGCCAGAGTCCGTGGGGCTGAGCGGGGGGAAAGGGAGGCCGATCTCGCGGCCCCGGGCCGGGGAAGTGGAGCCCAAGAGAAGGAGGCCGGAGTGGGCCGGTGGGGTGAGTGTCACCGGAGCCTTCCTTGGGAGGGGCTGGTGGCAGAAACAGGCGCCCCCACCCCCGCAGCCGCGTCTCCCCGCCACTGGCAGAACGCTCTCTGCGGAGGCACGCGGTGGCCGCCCGGCCCGGATGGCAGAACCGTCGCCAGAATCCCGTGGGTGGCCTGAGCAGGCGCCCAGTGACCCCTTCGGACATCGTGGAAGGGACGCTTCGCCCGACGGCGGCAGAAGCAGCGTCCTTGGTGCCGTCGATGCGCGGTCCCGTTCTCCTGTGTCAGTGCGCTTCCTATCCTGGGGCCCGGGTGTCAACCTCGGCTGCGCTCGCAGAAGGGGGTTTACCTCCGCGAAAGCCCCCGCCAGAGTAAAAGGCACCGGGCTTAAAGGTGCCGCTGCACCCCTTCCTCCTTTTCCTGCTACGCGTAGATGTTGCCTACAGCCGGCAAGGCGTTGTGTGCGCTCGTGCCGTCGGGTTGCCTGTGGACTTAGGGCGACCCCAGTAAAGGATCTCAGGGTCCTTCAGACAGCTAATCCTCGGAGGTGGTTGGGTATCCATCACGCCAAGGGATACCCCAGAGCCGGAAACTGGGGCGGGGGTCCAGGGAGCAGAGAGATTCCCCCTAGAGGAGGAAAGGCCCTAGCCCCGCCTCGGCTTTAGCACAAAGGGATTTGGGGCGAGGTGCTGCCGGGGCACAGAGGCGCTCCTGATGGGGAAGAAGCGGGCCGGAAAACGCTTTCTTTCCACCCTCTCTCACGGCGTGGGAATCCCCGTTTAACCAGTAAAACTGAACCGTGGGAGAACCGGGAGAGGAAGCCCCGCTTCTCTCGCTCCCTGGCCATTGGCTGCCACGGAGGGGGCAACTCAGAGGGCCCTCCGGGGCGGGGAGCGTCGAGGCTGGAGAAACGCGTGAGGAGGAGGCAGCTGAGGAGGCTCCCGGTCCGAGTGGCCACAACGCCCTCCTGCTCCGGGCCCAGCGGAGGGCGCTCCCTGTCGGAAAGCGCTCCCCCCCCCAAGCACCCTCTTCACACACACACACCCCACTTTCGGTGAGAGCAACGGGCGCTTGAGACTGGGTTCTCCCGCCGGCCGCCGTTCTCTTTCCTCTCTTTCTCCAGCTTCTCGTCGGCCCAGCTCTGCACGGTCATCAGCAGCCATCGAACCCAGCGGGCGAGCGGACTGTCAGAGCCCACGGCCGCCAGGGGTCTGTGGCCCCCCCAGAGATGCTCTCCCCGCGTTTCTTCCTCTCCTTCCAGCACAGCAAGCCCCAGCTCAGCTGGCCTGAAACTTCCTCTGCGCCACGGAGAGCGAGATCTTCAGGAGCGGGAGAAAGCCTTTCCGCCGGCCGGCGGGCCGGCCGGTCCTGTCCCCTGGCTGAGGCCCCTCTCGCTGGCGTTTGGCCGAAAATACTCGGGCGGAGATGCAAGAGGTCCAGCCACGCTCTCCCCATAAGCGCTGCCCGGGGAGAGAGGCTCTCCACTGAACCGGCACTCCTCATCTTCGTGAAAGGAGGGGAGGCGACACCCCGGGAAATTACTCTGAATCCCATGCTTCTCAGCACCCGTTGCTCCTGCGGAAGCAGGGCGGGACGGTGGTTCTCCAGCCCGGCTTTTGGGGCCATGTTCTTGGCCATGGTTAGAAACAGGATAGTGGTCTAGAGAGCCCTCGGCTCTGCCTCACCTCCGAGTTATCGCACCCCCCCTTCCTCCACAAGTCCTTCCTGTACGTGGGACTTAGAGGTCCTGATCGTGCCAGGTGTTCTCTCGCCGCTGCCCTGCCTTCTCATTCACTGTGCAGAGGCCCCACCCGAATCTCACAGCAGCAGCCCCGGGCCCTGCGCCCCACAACCTCCCTCCATGGGGCAGGCCTGCCCGGCCCGCTCCGCGCCCTGTCTCCCTGGCCTCCTGCCCCCTGCCCCGCGGCCTGGCAGCCCTTGCCACTGGCTCCGTCGGCAGCTGGCTCCTCTCACGCAGCTCCAGGGCTGCAGGACAAACCCAAGAGAAAGTGCGGGACACCTGGGGGCCATGAAGGGCAAGAGTGCCGCTAGCTCTGCTTGTCCCGCTGAGGGGATCTGGCCGCAGCTGCAGTTTTGTGAGGCCCGCGGAATTCTCTGCCCAGAGCTCAAGAACCTCGCAAAACCGCGACTCCCAGGACTCCGCGGAACAGAGCGCTGGTGGCCATTAAAGCGATAACAGAGTGCTGGCAGCGCTGGGCTCCGTGAAGGCGCCTGAGTGAGCAGCGTCATCCAGCCAGCCTTTTCCTCGCTCGTCTGCGGGAGTCCCAGGGGAGACCTTGTCAAAAGCCTTACGGAAACCAAGATATGTTCCGTCCACAGTAGTCCTCTGGCCTACCAAGAAAGAGATTACGCCGGCGTGGCTTCTTCTGGGGAAACCTAGCACTCTTTTCTGCGCGCTCACAGATTGTCCGTTTAATGACTTGGTCTAATTAGACAATTTCATTCGAATTCATGAAGGAGCAGGGTCTGGGGGGCAATGGCTGGTGCCAGAGGTGGGCACTTGCTGGGTACTGTTCGCTTCTCTCGCCTCCTGCCTGCGAGGGCTTCCTGGAGAAGCCTTCCAAATGGCCACCGTGGGAAACAGGAGAGTGGCCAGCGAGCGATCTTGGGGTCCAGGCCAGCCTCGGTTTCATCGCCATGTTCTCGCAGGGCGGCCCAGAAAGCGGGTTTCGACGCGCAGGTGGCAAAGGGCGGGTGCCTTGAGGGGCTTTTCCTTGCTTGACAAGAACCAGGGCAAAAGGATGGCTACTGGCCCACTGGAACCCCCGGGCTTGGAGGCCTCTTTTCCACCGGCCAGGAAGAGGAGGAGGGCCGAGCCGGGGCGCTTCTTCCTCCCAGCCGCCGGCTTGGGGCTCCCGCCGAAGAGGCCGCCTGGCTTCCGGCCCGTCTGGCTGCGAAGGCCGAGGAAGAGGAAGAGGGAGAGGAAGCCGGGCCCTGGCGGGGCGTGCGTGCGCCGGGGCGGCGGCGGCGGCGGCGGCGGAGAAGGCCCATCCTTCCTGCGCGGCTATTCTTGGCCCGGCGGGGAGGCCGCGTCGTCGCCGGCTCCTCTCCCCCCGGGGAGGCCGCCGGGCCGCTAGCCGCCCTGGGCGGAGACGGAGGGCGAGAGGGCAGCCATCGGGGGCCCAGGGCCAGAAGGGGCGTTTCGCCGGCACACCGGGAGGGAGTCGCTTCGTGGGGCGGGACAGGCGGTGGGGAATTCTCCCGGCCGAGAGGACTTGGTGGAGCGGCTAGCTGGAGGAGTCCTCGGCGATGGGCAAGGAGAGAAGACCCCCTCGGAGCCTCCAGCCGCGGCAGAGGCCGATGGCCGAGCCACCCGGGGAAAGGGCTCCCCCTCGCCGCCCTCCCGCTCCGGGCCAGGAGGAGCCCCCCCCCCCACGCGCTGCTCGATTCAGTTCCCCTCCGCCCCTCGTTCCGCATTCTGTAAGAATTCTGCAAACCTCGAAGACGCCCAGACGGATGGGGGTGTAGGGGCAAACTGCAGGATGAGTGGGACGAAATCAAACGGAGGGGGGAGTCGTTAGTGCTGAACGTCCCTGACAACCCGCCCGCCCTCTTCATAGCCATCCAGGTAAAATTACCCCCCCCCACACACACACACAGACACGCAGAGTAGGGGGAAGCCCACGCACGTCCCTCCTCCCCCGGCCGTCTCCCCTGATTGACGGTAGAGCCGTGAATTATTAATAGCGGGGTGCTGAGCCCCCTGCTGCCTCCCCCCGCCGCCCACCCGCTGGGGAAGGCGTCGTCTGCAATTAGCTCCAGGGCGGGGAAGCAACGTTTCAATAAAGGGGGAAATTGATTTAGGAGCGCATGAGCCAGAAAGGGGGGGCGGGGAAGGGGGGCTGGGCGGTGCAGCAGCGGAGCCGCGGGGACTCCAGGCCCGGGCAGGGACCAGACCCCCGCCGCCCTCCTCGCCCCGTCCACGAGGGCACGGGGGGGCTTTCCTCTCAGACGGCTGCCCCCGCCCTTGCGCCCCCCTCGCCCCTCGGCAGGAGGACCCCGGAAGACTGGTTGGCTTAAACCCCCCGCCTTGCCCTCTGCTCACTCGAGGTGGCCCCCAGGCAAGCACAGAGGCTCCGTGGGGCCACCCCGTGTTCTCTAGGGACGGTACCAGAGTCCCTACTGGCCCTTCTCGCAGGCAGGGCCTCTCCTTGGGCCTCCCAGCAGCCGAAAACAAGGAGTTTTAAAAGCACACCTTGGCCTAGTACTCTGCGACACCGGGGTTGGAATCTGGACACAGGATTCAAGATGAGGTCTAACCAAAGCAGAGTAGAGTGGTACCAGTACCTCCCTCGATCTAGACACCATACTCCTATTGATGCAGCCGAGAATTGCGTTGGCTTTCTTGGCTGCCGCATCACACTGCTGACTCATGTTCAGCTTGTGGTCTATTAGGACTCCTAGATCCCTTTCACGCGTACTGCCATCCAGCCACGTGTCCCCCATCCTATATTTCTGCATTCCATTTTTTCTACCGAAGTGTAGGACCTTACACTTCTCTCTGTTGAATTTCATTTTGTTAGCCTTGGCCCAGCTCTCCAATCTGTCCAGGTCATTTTGAATTTTGATCCTGTCCTCTGGCGTATTAGCAACCCCTCCCAATTTGGTGTCGTCTGCAAATTTGATGAGCATACCCTCTATTCCTTCATCCAAGTCGTTGATGAAAATATTGAACAGCACTGGGCCCAGGACAGAACCCTGTGGCACCCCGCTAGTCTCTTCTCTCCAGGATGAAAAGCAGCCATTGGTGAGCACCCTTTGGGAACGGTCAGTCAACCAGTTACAGATCCACCTGACAGTAGCCCTGTCCAGCCCGCATTTTACTAGCTTCTTTGCAAGAATGTCATGGGGAACTTTGTCAAAGGCCTTACTGAAATCGAGATATGCTACATCCACAGCATTCCCTTCATCTATCAAACTAGTAACTCTATCATAGAAAGAGATAAGATTAGTCTGGCATGACTTATTTTTGAGAAATCCATGTTGACTTCTCGTGATTACCGCGTTGCTTTCTAAGTGATCAGAAACTGACTGCTTAATGATCTGCTCCAGAACTTAGACTTAGAGAGCTGGGTATGTTTAGTCTGCAGAAGAGAAGGTTAAGAGGGGACTTGATAGCCATGTTTAAATATTTGAAGGGATGCCATGTAGAGGAGGGAGAGGGCTTGTTTTCTGCTGCTCCAGAGACCAGGACAAGGAGCAATGGATTGAAGCTGCAGGAAAGGAGACTCCACCTGAACCTCAGGAAGAACTTCCTGACGGTCAGGGCTGTCCGACAGTGGAATCTGCTGCTGCCTCCATGGAGTGTGGTGGAGTCTCTTCCTTCTTTGGAGGCTTTTAAGCAGAGGCTGGATGGCCATCTGTCGGGAGTGCTTTGAGGGTGTTCCTGCATGGCAGGGGTTGGACTGGATGGCCCCTGGGGTCTCTTCCGGCTCTACATTTCTATGATTCTATGATTCTATGATTCTCCAGCCCTTCTCCCGGCAGCCGCCCCCAGGGTAGCAAGGGCCCCCTGCAGGCCTTTGCCCCCGCCTGCTGTCTCCCCATTTGCTCAGTTGTAAGGCATGGTCCCCACTGCGCCCGGGCGCCCAAGCAACCCGCCCTGTGCCCAGAGACCTCCCAGGTGTGTCTGCAGCCGCATTGAAGGCTCCTCCCTCTCTCCCTCTTCCTCTTCCTCTAGCTACGGTGAGAGCCGTCTCTGCCGAGCTGCCGCCTGACCTGAATCTCTCCACTGGGCATCCAGGGCCCAGGCAACGCACGTAGCTGTGTTTTGCACCTTCTTTTCAATTTAACCAATTTATCTTCGGTTAAGTAATCTGCGTACTGCCCGTCTGCTTTATTTTGCCAGACCTGTTCCCAGAGAGGTACAAGAGATCCCACGCCCTTTCGCTTGGGGACTCTGACAAAGGAAAGCGGGTCTTAATGGAGTCAGTCCTCCTCTTTCCCAGAAAATAGCTAAATCCCCAGGAAGGCACGCCTAATCCAACTGGTCTGAAGGTTGGACTGGGGCCTCAGGAGACCGGGGTTCAGATCCTCTCTGCTCAGCCACAGAAACCACTGTGTGTCTGTGGGCCAGTCACACTCTCTCAGCCTCAGAGGAAGGCTATGAGGGCAAATGTCCTCTTAGTAATTCTGGCCAAGAAAGCCCTGTGAGGGGGTCATCATAAGTTAATTGTTTGAAATCCTATAACAACAAGATGCATGAAAGCCAATAAAGTTAAAAACCAATTCAATAAGCAATTCTATTAGCAAGACTAATTTTTAAAATGTTTTTAAACACAAACACAGGAAAGAAGACACAAGTGCCACGCTGCTCCTTCTGCCATGGCCAATTAACAGGCACAGAGCTACCGGAACAGAAGGGTCTTTGTATGCTGGCGGATAGGGAGGAGAAGGGAGGCCTAGCCCACCTTCCTGTGGGAGGGAGTTCCACAGCCACCAAGGGTGTCTGGGCCCACATCCTGACCAAGCATGCCCGTAATACGTGACCACTGGAGCATCTGCTGGACCTGTCCGGGGGCTCTTGGATGAAATGGCCCATTTTGGCCCTTGCTTTTCGGGCTGGTTTCCCATGGGGATGGGCGAGGGGGCTGGAACTGCCTTGGTTGTCCTTCTGCCCAGACTGGGAGAGAAATGGGTGTGTGTTTCACTCTCCCCTCAGCAGCTTTCCTTCTGGGGACTTTGTCTGGAGGGCTCAGGGGTTGGTGCCCCCCTCCCCACATTTGGGGTGTCTCGGGTCCTTTTGGAGAATGGGTCGCAGGCAACGGTTATGGCACCCTGATGTTCTGCCCCATTGTTGTGGTGTACCAGGTTCCCTCTTGCCCTCGTTGTTACCCCAAAAGGTGGGGGACCTTGAGGTCCTCAAGCAGTGCCAGCGCCTCCTTGGAGAGGTAGAGAATTATAGGTCAAAGGAGGCCTCGGGGGTGGTGGTGAGAACCACGGGACCTTTTCACCTGTGTGTGACTGTAGGACTCCAGTTGGGAGTCAAAAGAATGTCTTTATTGGGGGAATTCATGCGCGCGCACGCACACACGTACACACACACATGCATGCACAGGCAATCAAGCAGCCCCAGGAGCCACACAAGGCTAGTGAAGGTAAAGGAGAGAAAGGCTGGATAGCGAGAGATTTTGGGGTGAAGTGGGTGATAATTACCATTCCAGAAGCAGAAGACCAGAGAAAGATGGCTCAAACAGGAGAGTCTGAGGGTAGCCCTGAGCATGAAAATTGGGGAGCAAACAGACAGAGTGACGCCTACATGTGTCCAAGGGACTACGAATCATTGGACTTGGAGCCAGGGTTTAAATACCCCTTTTCTGCCCTGAAGGGAAATGTGTTAATTGCCCTCTGGCAGAGTAAACAAAAGGGGTCTGGAAAAGACCGATGGACTTAACTTCGAGTGACAAAGAACTGATGGGCGTCGTGATGGCCTCTTAATGTTTGGGCAGGGGAGGGGAATAGGTTACAGGTTGATGACCATCAGTTGCTCTACTGAGGCAGTTTTGCTTGCTGTTGTATTTTAAGGTTGAGTCATTGAGGGGATTATCACAAGACCGTCACTGCCGGGGCTTTCCAAGTAATTCTTTTAAATTTACAACCTGGCCCTGAGGAGGTCACCCATCTTACCATGAGGCTCCCAGCCAGAATTCTTTTTCTACATGATGTTCAGCCTTAGCTGTAAGATTTATATTTATTTTTTGCCAATTAAACAATATTTATCACCAACTATATTGTATCACGGACTGGGGTGTACGTCACGGTAACACCCAGGGCTCCTCAAAGCCTGCATGGATTTCCCAGGGGAGGTCATGAGCAGCCTCCAGGTAGGAGTCTCTAATTTGTACTGACACCCAACACTCCTTTCCATTATTTCATGCTGGAGGATCTAAATGGAGTTTGTAGACCATATTGCAGTTGATGAGAGTAAATAATCTCTATTCCCTCAGGTAAGAGGGAGGAGGCCCTGTTGTTTGGGGGTCCCAAGGCAGTTGTCAGTCCAGTCACTCCTGCCCTGAGGCAACCTGGTCGCAGTCTGGAGGGTTGCTGGATACCTCTCTGTTTCCGGGAGCTCCTGTGGTGGTGCTGGCCGGAGGTGGCTCCTAATAACTCCGCGTAGAATAATATAATTGTAGAGCTGGAAGACACACCAAGGGCTGCCCAGTCCATCTCCTTTTGCCATGCAACAAGGCACAATTTAGCACTCCCTTTGACAGATGGCCACCCAGCCTCTGGTTAAAAACCTCCAAAGGAGACTCCACCACATGCCCAGGTAGCAACACTGTTGAACTGTTCTTACCATCAGGAAATTCTTTCTAAAGTTTAGGTGGAATCTCTTTCCTAAACTTGGAAGCCGTTGCTGCATGCCCTAATTGTGGGAGCAGCAGAAAACAAGCTTTCTCTGTCTTTTGTATGACATCTCTTCAAATATATAAATATGGCTATCATGTCACCCCTTAACCTTCTCTTCTCCAGGCTAAACATCCCCAGCTCCCTAAGCTGCTCCTCACAGGGCTTCTTGGTTTCCAGGCCTTCGACCATTTTGACCGCCCTCCTCTGGACACGTTTCAGCTTGTCAATCTCCTTCTTGAATTGTTGTGCCCAGAACTGGACACAGTGTTTCAAGTGACATCTGGCCAAAGCAGAATAGAGTGGGACTATTACGTCCCTCCACCTAGACACTATAGTCCTACTGATGCAGCCTAGGATCACATTGGCTTTTACAGCTGCCACATCACACCGTGGAGCCATGTTCAGCCTGTGATCTGTTAAGACTCCTGGATCCCTTTTACATGTACTGTGGTTAAGCCAGGTGTCACTGAGCCTATATCTGTGCATTTCATTTTTTTCTGCCCACGTGTACTGTCTGACACTTCTCAGTTTTGGGGCAGGTCTTTAATATCATAAAGTCATTTTGAAATTTTATCTTGTTCTCTGGGATACTAGCAACCCCTCCCAATTTAGTGTCATCTGCAAATTTGATCAGCATGCCCTCCGCTCCTTCATCCAAGTCACTGAAGAAGACGTTGACTAGCCCTGGGCCCAGGACAGAACCCTCTGGCACCCCACTAGTCACTTCTCTCCAGGACGAAAAGCAGCCATTGGTGAGGCGCACCCTTTGGGTTCAGTCGGTCAACCAATTACAAATCCTTCTAACAGTAGCATTGTCTAGTCCACATTTTACTATCTTGTTTGCAAGAATATCGTGGCGGAACCTTGACAAAGGCCTTACTGAAATCAAGATATGCTACATCCACAGCATTCCTTTCATCTACCAAGGCTGTAACTCTATCAAAAAGAGAGGGAGAGAGAGAGAGAGGTTAGTCCGGCATGACTTGTTTTTGAGAAACCCATATTGACTTTTAGTATCACAGCATTCCTTTCTAAGTGCTTACAGACTGTCTGTTTAATGATCTGCTCTAGGACCTTTCCTGGTATTGATCTCAGGCTGAATGGGCAGTAATTTTTTTGGGTCCTCTTCTCACCCCACTTTTTGAAGATGGGGACAATATTTGCCCTCTTCCAGTCTGCTGGGACTTCTCCCATTCTCCTTGAATCCTCAAAGTTTATTGCCAGCGCTTATGAGATTTCTTCTGCTGTTCTTTCAGTACTCTTGAGTACAGATCATCTGGCCCTTGACTTGAATTCATTTACAGCAGCCAGATATCTTTGATTTGTTGCATCTTCCTGCCACGTCATATGTTCCATTTTCCCCAGGTAGAACGCTGTTTTCCTTTTGCAAAAAGACCAATGCAAACCAGGAGTTTAGTACTTCTGCCTTTTCACTGTCCCCTGTTAGCATTTCACCATCCTCTCCATGCAGAGGCCCTGCCATTTCCTTCTTCTTCTTTTTGCTACAGACGTAACCAAAAAAGCCCTTCATATTGTTTTTAACCTCTCTAGCAAGCCTGAGCTCATTCTGAGATGCATCCCACCAGGTTTCAGTGATGTCTGTTATACCATATTTGCTTTGCTGTGTTAAAAGGTCATCTTGTTTATTCCCCATGCTCTATGCATTAGTGTTGTGTGTCTTCAAGTCATTTCCAACTTATGGTGACCCCATCATGAGGTTTTCTGGGGCTGAGAATGTGTGATGCAGCCAAGGTTGCCCAATGAGTTTCCATGGCAGGGCACGGAATAGAACCCTGGTATCTGGGGCCATCGTCCGATGCTGAAACCATCTCCGCACACTGGTTCTCTGCATTAGTGTAGAGACATGTAAGGCCATGGGTCATTCACTCTTGCTGCCTGTTTTTCTTTTTCCTTCCTACTTCCCACTTGCATTCTTGTACTAGTTCTCCCTCTAGCATTATCTCCAGGGATGGATGAATTCCTGCCCCCTGGAATGCTGTGTCTTCCCCGCATTCCAAATTTCAGTTTAAAGCACTCATTGAATACATTCGTGAGACTCTTAGCAAAAGCATTCCTGCCAACTGCTGAGAGGCGCAGCACGTCACTTGCCAGAAGCCCATCTTTGTGAAACTGTGGACTAAGGTCCAAGGAGCCAAAATGTTCCTGGCAGCACCATCTCCGGAGCCAGTAGTTCGCCTCCCCTATTTTTCTCCCCCTTCCTGGGCCACGTCCTTCAACTGCATCGAGGTCCTTCGGCTTCCTGGCCAGAGCCCTGTGATTGTTGGGAAAATTCCAGCATTCTCTCTCCCCCCCATCTTGTTCTTAGAGCAAGTGGGCATGGCTAGCATAGGGCTACCTTTCTCTTCTGCATACCAAAGCTCCACCATTTGCCTTTCTGTCATTTAAATGCATGATCATAAATACCTTTAGTGTTCAGGTGATCAGAGCATGTGACCCAGGACAGTTGCTTGGGTCATCGGTCTTATAAAAGAAAGAGACCCCTCTTAGCTTTCTTCTTCTCCTCCATTTTTTTTGCTTCCACTTCCTCCTCTCCGACCATGCTTCGCATCTCCATCAGAAGATGGTGAGTTAAGACCGAAGCTACTACTATTCATTAGCTAGTTAGGTTGTAGGCTCTCCAATACATATGTAAATGTAGAAGCCATTAGTAAACTTTTCCAAGTTTGTAATCTGAAGCTGCCTGCATTTGTTTTATTTCTTCAGTCAGTCTGAGATCTGAAAAGCCATACACAAAATTTAGACATGCTTTTTCTGCTACTCTGCTAAAAGGAGGCTGAATTCTGACAGTTTTAGCTTCCATCGAATTTCCCAATAGGGCTAACACCCTGGGAAACTCTCATTTCCAACATTTTCTGGGTTATTGGGCCCAGACTCTATATTTTTTTTGGTGTGTGTGTGCTTTGTCTGATGACCACGTGGCTGTGGAGACTGCCTGATTAAACAATAGAAGATTAAGAGAAGATGGCTGCAGCCCATCCTAATCCATTTCTTACTACTGAAAAACTAAATGGGAGTAACTATCAAACCTGGTCATGGAATGTGCAGATGCAATTAACTACAATGGGGTTATTTAATGCTGTGAAAGGACAGCGGCCCACAGAAGATGGGGCAAAACAAGAAAAATTTGACCAGGATGATGAGAAGGCAGCGGCTTACATATGTTTGGCAATTGATTCAAGTATTGTTTATCATATCCGAGGTTTGAAAAGTGCTAAAGAAATATGGGAAAAACTGAAGAAATTATTTGATTCTCCAAGTATTGCAAATCAAAGTGGTCTTATAATAAGACTTGTAAATACAAAATTGTCCAATCCTCGATTTTTGAATGAGCATATTAACACATTTATGACTATACTGTCTGGATTTCAACATCCTGGAGAAACTATTCCAGAATCTGTGAAACTTGGACTGTTTTTGGCTAGCCTCCCTGAATATTATGCTCCAATAATTAATGCTTTGCAAGTTAAGGGAGATGTGACTTTGCAAAATGCTGTTGTTGAAATTATAGAATATCAAAATAGGAAAAGTTTGACGAATTGTAAATCTGGAGCAAGAGCTATTGAAACAGAGCTCGCTCAACTTGTTGAAGAAGATCTGCATATCAAAGCCTCTTCTTCGCCCAGAACAAAGGGGAGCAAAATTAGCAAACCAAAGCCTAGAATGCAACAGCAAAGGCCAAATGGTAAAAGTGATTTTAAATCAGCCTTTAACTCCAAGCAGAGATCTTCCACAAATGTTAATGTTGGTCTAATCAATGAAAGGCCACTCAAGTCTACTGAGAATCAGCATCACGATATGATTGTTACTGATAGTGGTGCTACCAGTCACTATTTCAATCACAAGGATTTGTTTGTGGATCTTGATACAAACATAAATTTTCCTGTTTACCTTGCTAATGGACAATCAGTGCTTGCAAAGGGGAGAGGCTCAGTCCTTTTGCAAACAAAACTCGGCCCCAACAGCATAGGGACTTTGAGAATTCCTGATGCCTACTATGTGCCAGATTTGAAAGTCTCTCTTTATAGTGTCAGAACCACCACAGCAAGGGGAAACAGAGTCATCTTCAAGAAGGAGTCCTGCTTTGGTTTTCATGGCAAAGATTTAATTTTTCGAGGAATCCTAAAAGGTGACTGTCACCAAATGCAAGTTTTGGATTCATTTGCAAATAATGTAGTCCAATGCAATCACAAAGATTGTTTGAACTTGTGGCATTGCAGATTTGGTCACAGAAATGTAGAATGCATTAAGAGACTGGCCAATCAAGAACTTGCTAGAGACTTTAATTTCAAACCATGCTCTAACAATGAAAAATGTATAGAGTGCTTAAAGGCAAAGACAGTTAGAGCATCACATCCACCAGTTGCTGAGAGACTATCCACCAAGCCACTGGACCTTCTACATACTGATCTTTGTGGTCCATTCAGCCAAAAGTCTGCAGGTGGAAATTCTTACTTTATGACTATTATTGATGATTTCAGTAGGTATACATACACTTATCTTCTCAAAGAGAAAAGTCAAGCTTTTCAAAAATTCAAGGAATACTTTAATCTTGTCTCTAATAAATTTGGCTACAAACCTAAAAGCCTACGTTCTGACAATGGAAGTGAATTTGTTAACGCAGAATTTGATGAGTTTTTAAAAGAACATGGCATTGAGCATCAAACTACCCAAGTTTACACTCCAGAACAGAATGGGCTGGCAGAACGAATGAACAGAACTCTCAAAGAGATGGCCGTCACCATGCTTTTAGAGGCTAACATGCCTAAACGCTGTTGGTCTGAAGCTATTATGACTGCTACATATTTGTGCAACTGACTGCCAACCAAATTCAGAGATGCAACTCCATTTCAGTTATGGAATGGAACTAGGCCCAGACTGAATCATCTCAAAGTCTTTGGAAGTAAAGCATATACCTACATTCCCAAGCAGAAAAGAGACAAACTTGACCGTAGAAGTGAAGAGGGAATTTTTGTTGGTTATGCTAGAAACGGTTACCGAATTCTGAATCCAGATGGGCGTACAATAAAATTAACAAGTGCTGTTTATGTTGATGAAAGGCCACAGTCCAAATCTAATCCAAACCAAGATGTCTATCCAGATTTGTTTGCAGTGGAAGGAGACTCGCACCAGCAGCCAGAGTGTGTGACATTCTACCATCCTCCAGATGTCTTGCATCCAGAAGGGGCTACAGATGTGGTGAACCAGCCAGACGACGAGGAACCGGACGGTGCTCAAGGAGCAGAGCCAGGTATCCAAGTCCAGGTGAGAAGATCTGAACGCAGCGACAGAGGTGTGCCACCTGACAGCTTCTCTTATCCAGCCACAGAGGAGAAGATTCCACAGCCCTCTGACTGCAAAAGATCAAGGAAGTACCAAAGTCAGATTCTAAGATGTGGGTGCAAGCTGCTGTTGAGGAGATGCAATCTTAATATAAAAATAAAACATGGGCTTTGTCAGAATTGCCAAAAGGAAAAAGGGCAGTTGGCTGTAGATGGGTCTTTACCACAAAACAGGATGCAGAAGGGGAGATTCAGAGGTACAAAGCCAGGCTTGTGGCTAAGGGCTACAGCCAAGAACTTGGTGAGGACTACAATGAGACTTTTGCTCCACTGGTCACACGCACAACCACCAGAACTCTCCTAGCTGTTGCAGCCTCTAAGAAAATGCATGCTCAGCATCTCCATGTTAAAACAGCTTTTCTTTATGGACAACTAGATGAGGAATTGTGCATGGAACAGCCTCCAGGATTGCAAGTTCCCGAGAAAGAGCATCTTGTATGTAAGTTGAACAAGAGCATTTATGGCTTGAAACAGGCTGCCAGGGCATGGAGTGAGAAGCTGAACCAGCTTCTTGTCAGAGAGGGCTTCACTCCAGGCACTGCTGACAAGTGTGTTTACAAAAGATTCAGAAACAATAAATGGACTTATATTACATGTTATGTTGATGATCTGATCCTGTGCAGTCAAGACAAAGCAGAAAGTGAGGAGACAGTCAACAATCTCAAGAAAGAGATAGATATCAAGAATTTGGGAGACATCTCACCTTATCTTGGAGCACAAATAGAAAGAAGCAGTGATGGAAGCTTCTGTCTTAACCAGAAACAGAAGATAATGGATCTTCCGGACTGTCTTGGCCTAAAGGATGCCAAAATTATGCCAACCCCAATGGAAGTGGGTTTCTTAAAGGACACCGAGAAATGTGAACCCTTGAAAAATGGAGACAAGTATAGGACTGCAGTTGGAAAGCTCCTATACATAGCTAATTTCACCAGACCTGATATTGCAAATGCTGTTGGTATCTTATGCAGAATGGTCAACTCTCCTAATGAAGGAGATCTCATTGCAGTGAAAAGAGTTGCCAGATATTTGAAAGGAACTGCAGATTACAAGCTGATGTTGCCAGCCTGTGACCAACCACAACTAGTTGCCTACGCAGATGCAGCCTGGGCTGTAGATCTGGCAGACAGGAAATCAACCAGCGGAAACCTGATCTTTTATGGTGGAGGAGCCATAAGCTGGTCAAGTAAGAAGCAATCCACAATTGCAGATTCTTCCACAGGTGCTGAGCGTGTTTCTGCAAAAGCAGCATGTGATGAAATAAAGTGGGTGCCTAATTTACTTCTGGACTTTGGCATAACAGAGCCCAAGCCAACCATTTTGATGCAAGACAACCAAAGCTGCATCAAGATTTCTGAGAGTGAGAAGTCACTCAAGAAGAACATTGACATTGCTTTCCACAAGGTGCAAGAGATGTGCCGCAATGGACTTGTTCAGCTAGAATACTGCAATACAGAAATGATGATCGCTAATATCCTTACCAAGCCTCTATCAAGAGACCAGTTCCGGAGACTACCAGAAGGCATGAAGATCCTCGACGTGGGTCCAAGAGAATGAGAAGGGGACTGTTGGGAAAATTCCAGCATTCTCTCTCTCCCCCCATCTTGTTCTTAGGGCAAGTGGGCATGGCTAGCATAGGGCTACCTTTCTCTTTTGCATGCCAAAGCTCCACCATTTGCCTTTCTGTCATTTAAATGCATGATCATAAATACCTTTGGTGTTCAGGTGATCAGACCATGTGACCCAGGACAGTTGCTTGGGTCATCGGTCTTATAAAAGAAAGAGACCCCTCTTAGCCTTTTCTTCTTCTCCTCCATTTTTTTTGCTTCCTCTTCCTCCTCTCTGACCATGCTTCGCATCTCCATCAGAAGATGGTGAGTTAAGACCGAAGCTACTACAATTCATTAGCTAGTTAGGTTGTAGGTTCTCCAATACATATATAAATGTAGAAGCCATTAGTAAACTTTTCTAAGTTTGTAATCTGAAGCTGCTGCATTTGTTTTATTTCTTCAGTCAGTTTGAGATCAGAAAAGCCATACACAAAATTTAGACATGCTTTTTCTGCTACTCTGCTAAAAGGAGGCTGAATCCTGACAGTTTTAGCTTCCATCGAATTTCCCAGTAGGGCTAACACCCTGGGAAACTCTTGTTTCCAACAGTGATCCCTCAGGATCTCGTGAAGGCTGTGCTTCGCACTGTCCTTGCTCCCCATGTGGGCCAAAAGGAAGGGGTAATGGTCGGTGGGCTCGGTGTTCTGTCACGGACCTTTGCCCAGGGAGACCACATGCCTCAGGGGAGCTCCTGCCAGGCCCACAAACCACTGCGTCTGTCCCCCTCGGCAGGGGGCCCCCTTGGGGATTGGCTGGGCCCAGTCCTTGCTCTGAGTCTCCCAAGGTCCCCTGCACATTCTCTGGGGGCCAACTCTGTTGATCTCCCTCCTGCCCCTCTTCCTCGCTGGTGACGGAGAGCCTTGAATCCGTTCCGTAGCTCCAAACTCACAGAAAGAAGGCTCTCTGGCCCTTCTGCCTCTAGCCTCACCCTGCTCCAAGTGTCCACCTCCTGTGCCTGGGATCTGGCCTCCTCCTCCTCCTCGGGGGCATCCCCCGTGTGTTCCTTGTCCAGGACAGTCTGCTCTGCTCCCTAACGTGCTGCAGAGTGGGTGCACAGGCCCGAGGTCGCCGGACCTTCTCCTCCAGCAGGGCCGCAACGGCCCTTTCTGCCACATCCTCCACGAGGAACACAGACATCCCACGGCGGTTGCAGGGGACCACAGCAGCTGCAGCAGCTCCCTCAACATCCATGTTCAGTGGCCCTGAGCTGGTGCGGAAAGAGCACTGGGGCCTCCATCTCCAAATGCCGGCCGGCCTTGCCCTGTGGCCAACCTCCTGCTCCAGGCGGCATGGCAGCCCGGTCCTTGGGAGGGGAAGTCAGGCCTGGGTAGGCTCTGCCTGAGCCCCCCTCTCCCTGTCAGGAAGAAGAGCAATATGGAGAAAGGGCTGTGTGACTCCTTCACTGCCCTGTCTGAAAGGGGCTGGATTGTATTTGGGCTCCGTTTTTCCAATCTGGGCTCCCCAAGGGCTCCGCTGTTGCCGCTGAGGGTGTCTTCAGGGGAGGCCCTCCTCTGAGGCTGAGAGTGTGTGTGTCCTTTTGGGAATAAGAGTCTCCCAGGGTGTTAGCCCTGTTGGGAAATTCTATGGAAGCTAAATCTGTAAGGATTCAGCCTCCTTTTAGCAGAGTGGCAGAAAAAGCATGTCTAAATTTGTGTATGGCTTTTCTGATCTCAAACTGACTGAAGAAACAAAACAAACACACACAGTTTAAGGTTACAAACTTAGAAAAGTTTACTAATGGCTTCTACATTCACATATGTACTGGGGAACCTACATCGTAACTAGCTAATGAATAGCAGTAGCCTCGTTCTTAACTCACCGTCTTCTGATGGAGGTGCGAAGTGTGGTCGGAGAGGAGGAGGAGGGAGCAAAAATGGAGGAGGAGAGAGAGAGAGGTCTGAGAAGGGGTCTCTTTCTTTAATAAGACCGATGACCCAAGCAACTGTCCTGGGTCACCTGATCCGATCACCCGAACACCAAAGGTATTTATGATCCTGCAGTTAAAAGACAGAAAGGCAAATGGTGGAGCTTTGGCGTGCAAAAGAGAAAGGAAGCCCTATGCTAGCCGTGCCCACTTGCTCTAAGAACAAGATGGGGGGAGAGAGAGAACGCTGGAATTTTTCGAACAGTCCCCTTCTCATTCTCTTGGACCCACGTCGAGGATCTTCATGCCTTCTGGTAGTCTCTGGAACTGGTCTCTTGGTAGAGGTTTGGTAAGGGTATCAGCAATCACCATTTCTGATTTCTGTATTGCAGTATTCCAGCTAAACAAGTCCTTTGCGGCACATCTCTTGAACCTCGTGGAAAGCAACGTCAATGTTCTTCTTCAGTGGCTTCTCGCTTCCCAACAGTGTGACCCGCCAGTGGGTTTCCAGGGCTGAGGGAGGATTCCAATCCTGCTTTCCCAGCGCCCCGGTCTAGCACTCAGGCCCAACGCAGGGCTGGCCCCTCACACCCTGCAGGCTTCCGCGGCCCCACGCCCCCAGCTCCGCCTGGCACTACGAGAGGGTGGGAAGGGGCCTTCGACTCCCGCCCAACCACCCCGCCAGCTCCTGCAGAGGAGCGCTGCGTCCGGCGCCTCCCCTCCGCCCCGGAGGCTTCTTTCCCTCCCGCCGGGGAGAAGCTCAGCCTCCTCCCCCTCCGGCGGAGAGCTCTCCCAGCAGGCCTCAAGGAGACCCATTTCCACGACGGGGAGGCCTCGAGGGAAGCAGAAGTCGCGACCGGTGGGATGGGGGGCTGAACCCCGTTCCCAGGACCGGGGCGGGGGTGAAGGGATCTTTCCAGGAGCTGCCCTGCCCATGTGCAGAGCGCTTTTCTTCCGCAGGGAGCGGGGCTGGCCCAAACGGGGTTGCTTGCGGCAGAAACGGAGTCATGGAGTCACACACAATTCCCAGAGCCTTGTGGGGTGGGGGGACCTCTGCGCCGGCCCTGTTGCCGCAGCCCCCTCCCCGCCGCCCAACGGAATAGGGAGATAGTGAGAAAAGTTGACAAACAAAGACAGAGACTCGGCTGACCTCGGGGGTCGTCGTGGGCTGCCAGGAAATATCGCCCCCCTCCAGAGCCACGTGGGCAGCGGCCGCCCGTCCGCCCGCCTGGATTTAGCCGAACTCTCTTTTTAATTAACCTTTGCGCGTCGCGGCCCGGCAGCCCCGGGGGGGTTAATGATATCGCTGACCCGCGCCGCCGCCGGATCGATGCGCGCCACGCCGGCGAACGCTCCGCCGCTCCGCCGCCGCCCCCGCAGTGCTGGCTCCTCGGAGGGGCAGACGGGCAGGCAGGATCTCGGGGAAACTTTGGAGGAGAGCAGGGAGGTCGTGCGAGCAGGGCCGCCGCCGCCGCCGCCGCCGCCGCCCAGGAAGGTGCGGGTGCCCCGTCCCCCCACCGCCGCCCGTTCCCTTCCTGACCCAGTTCACCGGGCGGCCGCCGTGACCTTTCCGGGCCTTTATGGCTTTGGACCGAGATACCCCACCGGACACCTGTCCGCGGCCGTCGGCATCCGCCCCCCCACCCCGCGCCTCCCCGGCCGGCAAAGTCTCCCGTGAGGCTCCCGGGGGTGCCCTGGTGCCGGGGACGAGGGGTCTTTTTTTTAACGGGGGGGGAGCTTCCTCGGTTAGGTCAGCCCAACACCGGGGAGTGGCTTTCCCACCCTACTCCTCTGCCTGGCCAAATGCCCCCGAGCCCGCTCGCCGGAGTACAGAAATAACGTTCAAGTAAAGCAGGGAAAATTATAAGGCAGAAAGAAGATTTTAAAATCCACAAAGAGCCCCCGAGCCTGGAATCCCGTTGGGGAGCCTCAACTAGAGTAGACGCACGGTGTGTCAACGCTCAGGTAAACCCCACTGACTCAGCGGGGCTACTCCCGAGAAGAGCGTTCAGTCTACCGGCGCCCGACCAGTCCACGGTCGGATGGCCCTGGGGCGAGCCCCCCACGGCTCTGGCTGACTCTCTCCCCCACCCCTCTTCCCCTGGTAGCCGGAGCGCCTTAGCGCCTCAGCGGGGGCTCAGGCCATTTGCACCCCTCCGGAGAGCCGCGGCCACAAGCTGGACCGAGTCCAGGAAAGGCGGACGTATGAGCGACCCACCGCCCCTTAAGGCGGCTTCGGGGCGGCCGGGTAGTTTGAGGGCTCCTGCCTGTGAGGACAAGAGAAGGCCCGGGGAGCTGCGGAACTCCCCGCCAAGAGAGGCTGGGCTGCCCCCTCCGCGTTGTATCCGGGGGAGCAGGCTGAAGACCCCCCCCCCGCCCCGTCTCGCCTTCCCCCGAGCGCGCCCTGAGTCAAGCGCGGCGCCCCTTTCTTGGTTGAGGGTCGCTGTGTTTTGCGGAGGGGGAGTCATCGCAGAGGGGCTGCCTTGCAGAGAGATGGGCCGCAGGAGGAGTGCAGGGAGGAGGGGGCGGCGGAGGACAGAGCCACATCCCGCTACTCCCCCTCGCCTCTTCCTCCCAACGGGGACGGCCGCTCCTGCCGGCAGTCCGAACTGGTGCCCTATGAGAGGGCGCGATTTTGACACTAAGCCGCCGGCCACACGCTGCCCGCCCCTAAGGAGAAGAAGGGGAGGGGAGCCGGCGGGGGCTTCTGCGGGAGGCTGCTCCCCCGGGGGGGCCTGGAGGGCTTCTGTGGCTGGTTTGTAAACGTCTTCCGAGGGTCTTCGCCTGGAATCCGAGATTCCCAGCGGGCCCGTGGGTCTTCCGCTACTGGAGCGGAGCCCTCCGACCCGAGGCAGTCTATCCACACTACCACCACTGTCGGGGGTGCTCATCAGGTTGCCCTCGGTGTCTTGGCTGGTCGGCCAGCGAGGCGAGTCGGAGGCCCTCCCGGGACTCCGTGGGGGGAGGGTCCATCCGCCTGGCCCTGATCCTGAGGCTTGCGTGAAGTCCCGAGGCCATAGGGGGCGCGCAGACGTCGGGAAGGGGCTAGGGTTGATCACTTCCCCCCCCCTCGCGAGGCCCTCGGAGGGACCCCCCGCAGCCTCACGCTCCTCTGGAGGGAAGAAAGGACGGCGTTGACCTTTGCTGCCGGACACTTAACCTCCGGCCCGCGGGCGGGGTAGGGGGGTCGAGAGGGCTTTCCGTCCTTGGCTCCTCGACTGCCAAAGGTTGCCGCTGCTGAATCTCCCTCCCTCTTTTCCCGAGGGCGGTGGACGGGGGGGAGCGGCGGAGCGAGAGAGCCCAGGGGCCGCTTCAGCCATCCGGAGTGACCCTCGGCGACCCCCGACCCGGTCTCTGCCGCCGCCGCCGCCCTCGGGAAAAGGGGCAGAGATCAATGAGGCTCCCCGCTCGGTCTTCCGGAAGGAACGCGGGGGGCGAGGGAGCCCGTGCCTGGAGGAGGAGTGGGGGGCGCGTGCTCCAGACCCACCACTAGCCCCCCGGCGTATGCCCGCTGGCTCAATGGAGCTTACGCAGGTGTCGGTAGGGACTGAATGGGCCTGTCCGGATTGGGACCCGCAGGGGGCTTCCTTTTCAGGCCGAGGGCTCCGGGCACGCAGGTGACTCTGCCCAAGGATTTGGGGGCGGGGGCGGGGGTTCGGGGGCGGGGGCGAGGAATGCCCAGGCCAGCCGGCCGCGCCTCTGACCTTCACCCCCCACCTCCAGCCCACCCGCCTGTCCACCTGCCTTCTGCCGGAGGTCCAAGAGCGCTGAGGAGGAAGAGCTTGGGAAAGAAGCCCCCCGCCCGCTTCTGGCTCAGTACATTCCACTCCGAGAAATCCCGCCGAATCTATAAGAAAGTGGCCTTAGGATTGCGGCGGAACCCCTTCAAAATGCCCCCCAGAAGGCAAGGGGGAGCAGCAACCTGTGGACGTGACTTGTTGCCTCCTTTCTCCAAAGCTCTGAGAAAAACAGCGCATGCTCAGAGGCACTCTGTTGTTTGCGCGCATACTTGGAGGAGGAGGAGCAGCAGGAGACGCGCTGGTGAAGGTGATGACAGTAACGACGACGCGTCACCCGGGGCCTCAAGGGCGACCGTCGCGGAATCCGGTGGGGGCCGCGGGCGTGCGGAAGTGGGAACCAAGGCCGCATCCAGCGCCACTGCGCATACGGACAGGCGTTCACCCGCGCCCTGGGGTTGCGCAGCGTCGCCCTTCCGCACGAGGGTCAGGTCGTGCTCCCGCCGCAGAACCCCAGGCGCGGCCCCTTCCTCCCGCCCCATGGGTCATCGCTGCCCTCTCCAAGCCGCCCGGCCCAACGCGGGGCGTCGCCGCCCGTCCGCCCGCTCGGCCCGTTGGGAGGGGTCTCTGTGAGTGCGGCTGAAGACCGCTCTCGCCTGGCGCGGGGGCGGGCAGCGGTTGGCCCCCGGTCTCTCCACCCAGGCGCCAGGACGGGGGGCTCCTTCGAGGACCCGAAAGTCGCTCCCCAAAGGCCCAGACGTCGTGCGGGCCCCACGTGGGGAGGCGCCTCGAAGCACGGGGAGGGCCGCCACCGGCTAGACCCTGCACTTTCCGCCCTGAGAGGCTTCCGGGGCTGCGACCGGGGCCATCGTCGGGCTGGAAGAGGCCACACGGCTTTCTAGTCACCCCCCCCCCGCCAGGCAAGGATCCAGGACTGAAGCACTCCCGAAAGACGCCCTCCCACTCTCACTTTAGGGATCCCCAAAGAAGGGGAGCCCAACCCTTCCTGGGCAGTCGGTAGTCTCTCCACCCGGGCACCAGGACTGGGGGCTGCTTCGTGGACCCGAAAGTCGCCCCCCAAAGGCCCAGAAGTCGTGCGGGCCCCACGCGGGGAGGCTGCCCAACGGGAGCGCTTACTGGTGTTTAGGTGGCGTCTCTTTCTTTGCAATTTGAAATCGGGGGTTCGCGTCCCGGTTTCCGGAACTGCAGGGCCCAAGCTGGCTCCATCTTCCGCCTGGTGGCTGCCCTTCCAACGTCTGAGGGGTTCCTCTTCACTCCACCCCTCCGTCTTCTCCTCTCTTCTCCAGGCGAAACCCGCCCGGCTCCCGCACTCGTTGTTCACACGGCTTGGCGGTCCCCGGACCACTGGCCACCTCGCTTGGCCTCCTCTGGACACAGGCGACTGTCTTGGGGCGGCTGTCCTTACACCGGACGAGGGAGACCCTTGGATGCTCTCTCCGCCTAGCCCTGCTCCCCCCACCCTGAGAAACCGTGGCGCCCTTCCCTCCGCGGGGGTCTCCCTTGTCCCGAGACTAACCGGGCCTACCTACTCAGCCTCTCAGCTCAGAGGAGACCGGGGAATGTCTGGGCTGGACTTTCCTCTCCCTGCCTCCCCCCACACCCGGCCGCCATCTCCTCTTCGGCGCGGCAGAAATGAATTCACACGTGCAGAGGCCGACATGACGGCAAGAACGAGGCCAGGATTGAAGTGCAAAGGAGTGGGAGGGGGTGACAGCCCCTCCCTTTGGGGGCCAAAAGGCAGAGCCACAGCTGGTCAGGTGCCAACCCCGCTAACTCCAGGGCGAGGGGGTAGTAGGAGGTGGGCGGCCCTTGGCAGCGCCCGGGTAGCCCCCTCCCTCCTTTCCCCTCCCCTTGCTGCAGGATGCCTCCCCCTCCCCGCAGGCCTGAGCCGACCGTGGCGACGGGGAGGCAGGAACCCCCTGATCGCACCCTGCAGGCGGGGCTCCAACACCTGGGACGGAAAGGAGGGAGCTAGGGAAGGAGGGAGAAAGACGCCCCCTCCTCCCCCCTGCTTACCCAGGCCGGGCCACCTCGATGGGGCGTCAAAAGCCCCCTACCACACTCGGAAATATGCAGAAAGAGAGTGGCGCGAAGTGGGCAGGGGGGGATGCGGCGACCCCTGGGAGCAGCACCCACCCCATCGTCCCTGCCCCCAGCCGCCCGAGGCTAGAGGCCGCTGAACGGGGCAGGCGGGGAGCGCGAGGGGCGGCCGGAGATGGGTTTTTTTGTGTGGAGGGGGAAGGACCGGTGGCTTCTCCCTGCAAAGGGGCTGCTGCCCGCCGCCCCGCCTGCTCCTTGTGGGTCACGGCCCTGGGAACAGGGCTGCTCCCCGAGGTTTCCCTGACAGACCTGAGACTTGGGGATGACCCCCCTTGTGATGTCACGGAGGGGGGCAGGCCCTGGTGATGCGGCTAGAGGCGCCAGTCCCTGTTGAGGCCCGTAAGCGTGGTAGGTTCAGGGCAACCAACGTCATGCCGTGGAAGCCGTTGAAGTGAAAAGCGCCAAGTCTCACCAAGAGGAAAAGACGGATATGCGCCCACCGACTTCCGAAGACTGCGCTCTTGCCCTGAGACTCCTCCGCCTCGCCCTCGGGGCCAGATAAGAGCCGCAGGCCCTGAAATCTGGGAGCCCTGTCCGGGAGCTTTCAGGCGGCAAAGAATAATGTGGAATCCTCTGAAATAAGGCTGGGGGCAGATCCTGCACTGAGAGAGGGGAGGTTATCCCCTCTCCATTAAATTAACTACGCTCCCTTCACCTCGGACCCCTTTTGCCAGCAGCCAAGCTGTGTGAGGGCAGCAAAGCAGACGGAGCCCTCCCACACCCAAAGAATGCACCCGAAGGCTGGAGGGGGGGACTGATGGATGCTGAAGCAAGTTTACCCCAAGCAGAACGGCCCTCTGGGGCAGGACATGACTGGGAGGCCTGTGTTAAATATCAGGGACCCCCCCCCACAAGCCCTTCCGCTGGAGAAAGAGTCTGATCTCTCTGTGGGTTTCGGGGTCACCTGGAAGGACTCTGGGGCTGGGGACCGCCAGCAGAATGGCTGAGAAGCCCACCCCCCCCCCATGCTCTTGCAGCTTTCAGATGGAAGCCCCTTGGCCTGAGGGGTCCCGTGGGTTAGGAGTGAGGACTCAAGAGGAGCATGCCAAGGGAGGGGGCTGGGGGGGACTTTAATGCACAACTCCACATGTATGTGATGCAACCCCAACGGGGAATCTCGGTACAAGGATGCTTGAAATAGTGGGGGAGGGGCCGCAAATGAATTCCACAAGCCCGCCTTACTCCTCTCTCCTCCATTTCCACTAAATAATCCCTGCACGTAACAAGTGGGCCCTGCCCAATTCCTCTGCTGGGGGGAGACTACTAGGCGAGGGCAGAAGCCCCTCCGAACAGAGGACGCGCCGAAGGGGACGTGGATGTGGCGGCGGCGGCCCCGCTCTCGGCCTCACTGCGCAGCCTGGGGCAGCTCCTGCCCTTTGAGCGCACTGCCCAGAGTGCGAAATCCGAGCGGAAGAGACTCTTCGCCCCACAACGCCGTGCAGGCTAGGGAGCCATTTGCCTTTCCGGCCACGGGGCCACTGGGCTAGGAACCTGCAATGGCCACGGCAAGCCACTCCTCTCTTTCAGCCGGTGGAGCCTCCTGCCCGCCCCAACGACCCCCTCCCGAACTGCCCCCAATTTGTCATCCTCGGCGAAGGGCGATGAGATGCCTTCGACCCCCCCCCCCGCTGCCCCTGCCCCCCTCAGGTGAGCCCGGCTGCCTGCAAAGCTTTAATCGCCGGGGTCATCCATCTTCCATGCGCTGCGCATGCCTGTCAGCAACTCAGACAAACCATTTCCTCATTTCATTGCCCGGCGAGGGGGTGAGCGGGAGGTTCCCGAAGCGGCTTTAATTGAAGCCGCATGTTGGCGAGAGCAGCGAGAGGGCAGGGCAGGAAAGGATGGGGCCGGGGGGGGCGCGGGGAGAAGAGAGAGAGAGAGAGAGGAGGGGAGGCGAGGGGCATCCCCCCCCCCATGGCCAGCAGATAGAGCGGTGAGACTCCTGCCCACTCCTGCGCCCACGAGGGCCTCTTCACAGGGAACACGGGAACCCTGGACCGTCTGGCTCCGGACCTCTCGCTCTTCTTTGCCGTCAGGATGGCTGTGACCGTGCCGACCTTCCAAATACCCCCTCCCTCCAGCACTCCCTGGCCATCCTCGGCCGGCTCCTCCTCGGGTCTTGCAAACTCCAGGGGCAGCCAAGGCGGATTCCCTCCTCCGGCGCTGTTCTCTCCTTCTTTCCCTGCCAAGTCCATTTGTTATTGTTCGCATGCTTGTCCTTTGGCTCATAGGTTGACTTATGGTGGTCCTCTCTCTCTCTCTCTCCACCACTCAGCTTTGGCATCCTGCTCCTCGCTGTACCTTGGCCCTGGGAGACCCCTCTCCTCTGCTCCCTTCTGTCTCTTCCTGTCTGCCTCTCAGCCCCTTCCCAGGCTGAGCTGCAGGATGCCTCCCAGCCTCATGGGGGCCACAGCCTCCAAGCTTTCACCCCATTGAATTCCCTGCACTACCCTCACGCAACACCCCACACCCCCTGCAAAGGCTGAGAGACGGATGCATGCCCACAGACCTCTGTGCCAATGTCCCAAGGGGCACAGTGCCTCCTTTCCTCCTGGCTTACTTTCTCATCCTGTCCGAAGGGGAACTAGGTGCCAATGCTGTCCTGCCTGGCATCTCCGTTCTGTGGCTGTGATGGAGTGCTTGACAGTCCCAAACGGGTCTCCTTCCGACCCCTTTGGCTCCCCAAAGCTTTCACGGCCAGGCTCTGGGCCAGCTGAACTCAGCTTCCCTGCTCTCTACCAGAGGGGGCTGCCCGCTCTCTCATTTGGCAACAAACCTCTTGTGCCCCTTTGGGAGGCCGACACACACATACACACACACACAGAGCACTTGCACAGTGGAAATCTTCGCTTCCTTAGTTCCACAGAGGTTGCACTCCACCTCCCTTCAGCTGAAAGTGTGGCCAGTGGTGCCTCTGCCCGCGTGCCTGTGGCTCCTTGTCCCATCCTGCAGTGGGCTGTTGTGGACTCTGACTTATTCTGCCACCCCAGGGAATCAAGTGAGGCTCTAGAGGGGCTGCCAAAAGGGTTCCATGCTGCCCAAGAACGTGCACCTGCCATCCGGGGATCCTGTGGATCAGTGCCAGCCAGCGCAGAGCCTCTAAGCCAACGGTTCAGCAATGAGCCAACAGGCAGGCAAGCCCAGCTGATGCGGTGGTTCTCCTTGGACTCGGTGGCCCCTGGGGTCTCTTCCAACTCTATGATTCTATGATCCTCTCGTCCTGATAGGACCGAGGCCCAGGTGAGCTGGTTGCACTTGGGGAACTCTGCTGAGGCAGCCACAGCCAAGGGCCAGAAAAGCACAACCACCCAAGGAAGGGGGCTTTCTGCCAGTGCAGGGTGCCAGTGGGCCTCCAGCTACACCCTCTGCCCTTTCTCTTCCCTCTGGGCCAGGATCTCTCCCCTTCTGAGCCTCATCCAGCATCATGTAGTTGTAGCTGCAGAAATAGGAAGCTGCAGCCTGACCGAATGGGCCCAGCTGAGGCCAACAGGAAGCAAGAGCAAGGAGAGAGCAGAGAGGGCATCTGCAGGCCCAGGTGCCAGGCCAGGCGCCTGCCCAACACAGCCACCTCCCAGGGCCCAACCCCGGCCACAGGCGCATGGCTGTCTTCCCTGTACCAGTGCTTGTGCAGTCAGGGAGCTGGGCCACTTACTGGCAAACCAACCTTCCACTGGGCCCTGGCCCCCTGGAACCCACACAGTGGGCAGAGGGGGTCCTCGAGCAGGTGGGCACAGAGGCAAGGATGGTTGGTGGGCCAGCCGGCCCTCCTCCTTTGGTGGCTCAGGCCGAAACCAGGGCAAGGCCGCCGGCCTCTTACTTGTGTATAAGCTCCCCTACAGTTGGACAAGGTGGAGTCAGCATGTGGTGCCTTTGTACCTTGACGTGCACCATGTGTTTTTGCACATCTGTGTGCATGCCACCTTTGCTTGCACAATGAGGCAGTGTGATGCAATGGTTGCATGACTCTGAGAGTACCACGCCATCTCTTCAGTGCAGTTGTGGAGGATTTTGCCAGTTCTTGCCCCGGCTTTGGTTCAAGCCCTGAGTCTCTCGTCCACAAGGCCACCCGGCCCTGGCCAGTGACAAACAGGAGTGATGAAGGAAGGTGGCTTGCTTGTCGCTCGGGCCCAGAGCAAGCACACTCACATCCAGGCACACACACCCAGGGAACCTCCAAATGGCCCCGGAGGCCAAACGGAGGCCAAATGGGGACGAGGCGAGCAGGCAGCAGGCTCAGATTTCAAAGCCTCTCCCAATCTGTTGGGGAAGGTCAGACAAACAGCCCCCCTGTGCTCCACACCTCCCTCCTGCTGATGGATGAGACCCCTGACCTTGGGAAAGGCCAAATGGAGGGAGGGAGAGAGGGAGGGAAAATGGGGGGCGCTGTCCTGCACCTTTTGGTCTCCAGAGGCAGGAGCCCCCCTTCCCTCCCATCTGGCCCTGACTCTTTGACCCATGCAAGGCCACACTGTGAAAACCAACTCACTGTGGAAAGCGCCCCTCCAGCCTTTGAGGAGCATTCAGCACCCCCACACTGCAGAGAGGTTGGGTGCCTTTACAGCAAATTCAAAATAACCTGAACAGATTGAGAGCTGGGGCAAAACTAACAAAACGAATTTCAGTAGGGAGAAATGTGAAGTACTACACTTAGGTGGGGAAAAAAATGAAATGCATAGAGATTGGACCGGTGGCACCGGGCTTGACCACAGTACATGTGAGAGGGTTCTAGGAGCCTTAATAGACCACAAGCTGAACCAGGGTCAGCAGCGGGACGCGGCAGCTCAAAAAACAATGTGATTCTTGGCCGCAACAATAGGAGTCTAGCGTCTCAGTTGATGGAAGTGATGGTACCACTCTATTCTGCTTTGGTCAGACCCTCCTAGATTCCTGTGTTCACTTCTGGGCACCACAGTTCAGGAAGGATATTGACAACCTGGGACATGGTGTCCAGAGGAGGGCAACCAAATTGATAGAAGGCCTCGAAACTGTGAAGCCCTACGAGAAGCAGCTTAGGGAGCTGGGGATGTTCAGCCTGGAGAAGAGGAGGTTAAGAGGGGACATGACAGCCATGTTTAAATATTTGATGGGATGTCATATAGAGAGGATGGACCAAGCTTGTTTTCTGCTGCTCCCCAGACTAGGACATGGAGCAATGGCTTCAAACTTCAGGAAAAGAAATTTCATCTAAACATTAGGAAGAATTTCCTGGTGATAAGAGCAGTTTGACAGTGGAATATGCTTCCTGGGAGTGTGGTGGAGTCTCTTCCTTTTTTGGAGGGGGGGGTTAAAGAGAGGCCAGATGATCCTCTGTCAAAGGGATGGTTGTGATTGTGTCTTCCTGCATGGCAGAAGGGGGTGGGACTGGATGGCCCCTTGAGGTCTCTTCCGGGTCTATGGTTCTATGAAATCTGAAATCCAGGTTTTCTGATCTGGATGTCTTTACTGGGCAGGGAGCATACGTGGAGGGAACAGTGCCAGACAGAATAAAAATGCAATGAAAAAGCAGAATGACTGTGTCAGGAGGGAACCCCAGGTCCAGTCCCCTGAGACTAGCCGAAGGTCCCTGACACAGGCAGCCATCCCTTCTCTGATGCAAAAACGCAGCAACAGCATTCACCACTTTCTGAGGAGTCCTTTCCACTGCCAAGTGGGTCTTACTCTCAGACGCTCTTCCTCAGGTTTAGGTGGGATCTCTTTTTCTTTTGACCCTGGAGCTCATGACCAAAACTCAGGAGCAGCAGAAAACACATCAGCCCTTCAGATATTTAAAGAGGGCTATCGTGTCTTCTCTCCAGCTTCTCCTCTCCAGGGTCCTAAGCTGTTCTTCACAGGACTTGGTTCCAGACCTTTGACCATCTTGGCCTCCCTTCTCCAGACACGTTCCAGCTCATCAATAGCCTTCCTGAACTGCAGTGCCAGAACTGGACACGGAACTCCAGGCGAGGTTTGGCCAGAGCAGACTCAGTGGACACTGTCCTTCTACACCTGACCATCCAGGGTGGGTTCTGGCTGAGTCCTGAAGAGCCCCCCAGGCCACTCAGTCCCCCAGCCCCACCTCCTCCCCACGGGGTCCAGTGCAGTGCAGCTTCCAACTTTATCCACCATGGGCAAGGGAGGTTCCCCCTGCATCTTTCTGGGCCCAAGCCAGACAGATCTTGGAGAAGCTCCAGGGGTCTTCCTTCAGTGTGCTCCCAAAGAGGACTCACTTGAAGAGACTGGCTGAATTCTTCATTTTGAACCATCTCTGGCAAGTGCCAATGAGACCCTCTTTGGAGAAGAGGCCCAGGCTAGCAAGAAAGCAGAAGAAGGGGAGACGGGTTCGGTGGAAAGCCCAGCCCCTCCTTTGCCATAGGCTCACTGCAGGGCCTTTCTGGGCACGACAACCCCAGAATTCCCTAGGCAGCACAGGCTACACAGGCTGTGGGACTCTTGGGAGAAGGCCACTTTTCCAAGCCCTGACTGACCTGTGGCTGGGCCTCCCCCGGGCAGCTCTTTTGGGTCTCAGTTTGGAGCAAGAAGATGAAGCCGCTCAGCCGGCAGATCAGGCTCAGTGAATGTGGCACCATAACTGCCCCACAGACCGACTAGATGCCCCTGTGGGAAGAGTCCTTCCCTCTTCCTCCTCCTCCGCAAGAGACTGTCTCAGAACAGAGGGGACTCCATTTAGCTGTTGCAGATGTTACTTGCAACTGATAGACCTCCCCCTTCCTCCATGAGCTGATCCAGTCCCTTCTGAAAGCCTGTCAGCAGCCATCCCGTCAGTCAAAAGGAAACCCTGAGAGCTTGGAAGGCCCTCTGTGGGCGAGGGAGGGGGCTCTCCTGTTCCTCCTAAATTTTGGTAGGGTGGGGCAGTGCAAGGGAGCAGAGTCCTTCTCCTGCCCACACCTCCCCTCTTCGTGGAACACCCTCCTGCCATAACCAGGTAGCCGGGTTGCTTCCTCCCCCCCTCAAAAAAACCTAAGAAGCCTCAGACACTTTATTATTCAGCTATTAGTTTCTTTCCTTATAATAATTTTAAATGTTTTATATAGCTCCTTTCTTCTTACAGTCCCCAAGGTAAGCAAAATGTAATTTAAACATTCCGATACGATATACAGGTAGAAATAATATGACAACTGCATCCACCAAAGCAGTAAAAGGAAGGAAGTAACTCAGAGCACACAGTGGCAAAAAATACCTATGCTGGCCTAATACACCCATTTACAATACCTGAGCAAGCAGACAGACTCTGACTCCAGGCCCCCATGTGCGGGGCATGGGGGGCAATCCCATACCTGGTACCTGCTGTGCCTGCAGAAAAGCTTTCCCTGTGACCCTGAGGCCACCCCCGGGCTTGTCCAGGGAGAGCCCTCCCAAACCACGCTGGGGCTGTGAAAGCCAGGGCTAACTCCCCTGTTACCCCACTGGCATATGCTATCCCAGGGACTATAAATTTGATATCAAATCTGCCCACCAGGCCAGAGAGATTGCCCGAAGGGGTAAGTAGACAAGGAGGTTCAACAACCGAAATTAGGTCAGGCCAGGAAAATACCCAGTCAGGTTCCCCGAGGACACCTCAGGCTAAACAAATCCACACGGACAAAGGGTCTTCAGCCAAGGAATATCCAGTTTGAGTGGATTATTGGGTTTTCCCCAGGTTGAGCAATTCCGACGGTTAGTAAACCTTACACTGCAAGGTCCATCTGCATAAACCAATCATGCAAACTACCAAGTTGCTATTGTGCGGCATTCCTCCCTTTATCTTGGCCATTGCTCTTCCGGGGAGAGGGCCTGCCCTCGAGGTACGTTCTGCCCTATAAATAGTCCCAGTTTTTGAGGCTTTCTTCAGAGAACTCCCTGCCACACTAGCAGACCGGCACTCGGTTATTCGAGTGATCCCCTCAGCTGCTTCTCTTCACTGCACTCCATTCTTCTCACACCTTCCCGGACCAAAGACTTCAGGATAGGTGTAGTATCACCGCTTTTACACCCTCTCTGCTGAATCCCTTATCATTTTTTACCTCTTTCCTTTCTCAACAGGCCTTGTGTGCGTGAGTGAGCGTGTGCGTTGGTGCGTGAGAATACATTTGTTAATAAAATCCAGTTATTGGTACGTTTGTCTGGCTTTTCGCTTGGTCTGACCCCTTAAAAATTGGGTAAAAGATCCTTCTGGATTATCCTGCCCCTCGTTTTGCTACAGCCAGTGCTCCGCTAATTTCTACAATCTTTGCAATTTTGGAGCGAATCAAGGTGTCCCCCAAGGGACCCCTTAAAAGTCACGGTTAACACCCCCACTTGTGATTAGTCAGGAGGGAGCAAGCGGCCCGTGGGGTCTCTTAAAATGGGGTCCCATGGCCCCTCCTGGCCGCCTACTGCCCAACTGAGTTCTGCAGCAGCCGAAGCTTCTGGGTCTCATCAAGGGCAGCCCCATCCACAACTGAGGGTCACAGTCCAGCCAAAGCATGAACCGCTGCAGCCAATCAACCTGTCGATTAGTCCCAGCTGGACCAAGTGTTCAACAGTTGGTCAGAATATAGGCAAAGCCAGCGGATTCAGTGGGTATGCTCTAATTTGGAGTCACTGTTGTCCTTGTTATGGCCTCCCAGACTGGCTTTGACTTATTCAGGGACCTGGTTGTTCAGAGCCTCGCCCAGGTCTTGTGGACTGAAGGCAGCCACTGCAACTTCCTTGGTGGAGCTGAGGGCCGTCTGACCTGGGAATCTCATCTTTGTCTTGTCTCATCATGAGGGTTTTTTCACTTGCAGAAAGTGAGAAAAAATGTCATTGTCTCTGAGAGATCCTCCCCCAGTTTCAACTCCTCCCCCCCCGCTGCTGCCACCCGGTAGCTGTTTGGCAGAGCTAGTCTGGCTCCGCAACAAAGGCTGCCTTTGATTGGAGATCCTTCCAGTGGCATCCGCTGATGCCCCCAGCAGCAGAGCCTCTGCCTCACAGGAGCCCGGAATCCCACCGCCCCAGAAAGACAAGAGCAACAGGATGGAAGCCCATCTTTCCAGGAGCCAGGGGCCCAGAGTCACACATGTGGCTTCTCTGCTCAAAAGTCAGGAAAATTTGGACACAACTCTTGATGTTTCAATCACTAACCACATCAAACCATATTTTGGTCAGATTCCTTTGTTTTGATTTCCATATTCACTGTAGCTGCAAGACTGGAAAAAAATTCTTCCCTAGCCCCCCAGCATTCTCTCTCCCTCTCCCCCACCCACCCACCCACCCACCCAAAACTGGAAGGAAGCTCTTTCTGAAAGTCTGGCCTGCAACATGAGAACAAGTTCCCCAGCGGTTCTGTGGCAAGAGAGAAGGCTTTCCTTGTTTTATCAGGCAGGGACTCATCTCCTTGCAGGCCCTTGGCACAATCAAGAAAGTTCTGGGCGAGCTCCTTCCGACGAAGAAGTGGCTGAGGGGCCAACTCCAGTCTGTCCACTGGCCCTGAGTGAGCTGTTGTGTGGCCGTTAGGCAGTTCTGTAGGATTTGGACCTGTAAGCAACTCAGACAAGCAAAGGTTCATGAGGCAGCAGCCCGCCTGTTGTTTGTTTCTTATCTGCTCCCCTTTTCTCTTATTTGCTCTCCTTTGAGTGGGTGTTTCTCTTTTGCCTGTTCAGACCCTGGTTGCACACCGAGAACTTCTTACTCTAACAGCCCAGATCCTGTTGTTAGTCTTGACCAGAGCGGACCACACAGGATTCAAGTCAAAGGTTCAAATGGGCGTGTGTGACTGGTGGAGCTGGTACAGGCCACTCTGAGCCACAGAAGCCGTCTGGGCCCCAAGTAACAGCTCTGGTTTGAGGATGTGCTCTTCAGAGGGTGGCAGCTCCAGGCAGGCCACAGGGCCTGCTCACTTCCTGGGATGGGATGGGATGAGGGCCCCTCCCCACCAGGGACTCCCACTTTGTTGGGGTTCAGTTTCGCTTCCCTGGGCCTTGTCCAGACCACATGGAAATCCAGTAGGCCAGTACCTGCTCAGTCCCTCACTGGGCTTGCCCCTGTCCTAAGACACCCCAGAACTAACCATCTCACTGGATCATCTGGTGTGGACACAGGAGAGGGCCTTCTCCATGGCTGCCTCCATCCACAAGGGGCCATGCCAGAGGACCAAACCTAGACCCAAGTCACCTCTTTTCTCCCAAAGCACGCGGGTTGCCCTTCCCCCCAGCCAATCAATCCCACCCTCTAAGGTCTTGCCAGAAAAGGGGAGGCTGAATAATTGGTGACAGCCATTAGCAGAAGTCCCCGGAGTCCCAAGAGGATCCGTTAAGATCTGGCCATGCAAGTGACTCCTCAAGGGAGGGCTGGGGCACCCACACCCCTTAAGCAGACGTTGGTCTAGTTGTGTATCTTGCATAAGCAGCCCCTAGGGCAAATGTGAGAGTTGAGCCCCTTCCTTCTTACCCCTATCCCCACCCCACGCATGGCTTTTTTCGCATTTCTGGCATTGGCGCCCAGGGCACGTACCCTACTTGCCCCACCGTAGATGGCGCCACCCACTCCTCCGTAGAACCCACTACCAGTTACTTATCAGTAGCCAAGGTGAGCAAGTTTCAAGAAAGCAGGTAGACACTTCCTGTGACATTTTTCCCCATCATCCTCTGGCTTCATCCGTTGGCATCGATGGCAAACAAAGAACCAAGGTGGCTCTCTGAACCCTGGACTGGACATCAGCTGTGGGGGCCTGGAGCGGGTAGGCATGGCACCCTGGCCAGGCCTCCCTCCCCATCTGTTCTCTGCCTGGGAAACCTGTGCAGAGGCAAAGAAAGACAGCTGTTTGCTGCCAGTAGTGCCACAAGTCAGCAGAATCCTCCCCTCCAGAGGGACTCTGTCACAGGAGTCCATGCAAGGTCTGCAGCCTCCCCATGCCAATCAGGACGCTGCCAGTTTCACAGCATGTAGGACCAGGTCCCCCAGTGCAGCCTGCCTGGGTCATACTCCAAAATGTGAGTGATTCAGGGCCCGCTTGTGATGCCAATACCTCCGTGCAAAGGTGGGGAATTATTAGCTCAAAGAGGAAGCCTGTGAGAGGGGGGTAACCTAACGAGATCTTTTACAACTATGTTTACCAGTACTTCTGCAAGCAAGAACCAGACAGAGATCCAAAAGTAAGCTTAGTTTTATTAGGCGGAGATCCAAGCAGTCACTTTCTCACACATGACTAACTGAAGGAAAAGGGAGGAAAGGTTTTGGATAGCGAGATTTCAGGGCTAAGTGAGTGGTGCTTACCAATCCAGAAGAGCAGCGAAGAAGCAGCTATGTGGCTTAGATGTGTTGGAAATGAGAGTTTCCCAGGGTGTTAGCCCTATTGGGAAATTCGATGGAAGCTAAAACTGTCAGGATTCAGCCTCCTTTTAGCAGAGTAGCAGAAGAAGCATGTCTAAATTTTGTGTATGGCTTTTCTGATCTCAAACTGACTGAAGAAATAAAACAAATGCAGGCAGCTTCAGATTACAAACTTGGAAAAGTTTACTAATGGTTTCTACATTTACATATGTATTGGAGAGCCTACAGCCTAACTAGCTAATGAATAGTAGTAGCTTCGGTCTTAACTCACCATCTTCTGATGGAGATGCGAAGCATGGTCGGAGAGGAGGAAGTGGAAGCAAAAAAAATGGAGGAGAAGAAGAAAGCTAAGAGGGGTCTCTTTCTTTTATAAGACCGATGACCCAAGCAACTGTCTTGGGTCACATGCTCTGATCACCTGAACACCAAAGGTATTTATGATCATGCATTTACATGACAGAAAGGCAAATGGTGGAGCTTTGGCATGTAAAAGAGAAAGGAAGCCCTATGCTAGCTATGCCCACTTGCTCTAAGAACAAGATTGGGGGGTGTGTGGAGAGAATGCTGGAATTTTCCCAACAAGATGCAAGTCTAAGGACAGTACACAATCAAAAACTGGAGTGGCAGAATGGCCACCAGCAATTGGCGTACTGCAAGGTGAGTGGCCAAAACCTGTGGTTTAAGTACCCTATTCCTTCCTGGAGGGTGAGGATGTTAATGGCTCTCTGGCTGAGTAAACAACGGAGTCCTGAGAGTGGACAGTGAGGTCCAGAGTGGGCTAAGGGTCTTAGCGTTAGGTGACAAAGGGGTAATGGCTGTCCTGATGGCTTGATACTTGTCGGATAGCTCTGAAGACAAAAAGGGAAGTTTGTTTGGTCAGAGCGAGAGGGGTTAAGGCAGGCAGTGGTCCTGTGGGAATCCCTCAGACACTACTGTCCAAGAGGCTGAGTCGTTAAGGCTAACAGCAAGCCTATTATCACTGGAGTTTCCTGGTGATTTCCTGACTAAGACCCAACTTCACCTGGGGCTCTCTTCTGACCTAGTTCGCAACACACATGTTTGGCCAGGCTTTCCTCTTATCCAGTATGGCCATGCAGCCATACCAGGATATGATTTATGTTTGTACCAATTAATATATCTTACCAATTAAGCCATATTTCACCAATTAAACAATATCAAAGCATGGGGGTGTACAGCCTGGTAACATGGGGTCTAAGATCTTGCAGGGGGGGGCATTTCTCTCAGTCCCATCAACTTCACAGGGAACATGGGAGACAGGGGCTTCTCAGTGGCTGCCCCCAGGCTGTGGAACTCCCTCCCCAGGGAGGACAGACCAGGCCCCCCCCCGACTCCCATCAGAGAATGAAAACTTTCCTGTTCAGATAGGCTTTCTGAAACTGTCTTCCCCTTTACACTAAAACCAGCACAATGTTAGAAGGCCCGGATTCAGTTTCAACAAGCCTAACAGTGGTGCGGTGGCCTGAGCGTTGGACTAGGACTCTGGAAAGCATGGCCCAGATCCCCTCTGCTCAGTCATGCAAGCACCTGGGTGACCTTGGTCAAGTCACACTCTCTCAGCCTCAGAGGAAGACAAAGGTGGCAAACCCCCCTCTGAACAAATCTTGCCAAGAAAACCCCTAATAGGTTTGCCTCAGATTGCCCTGAGTTGGAAACGACTTGAAGGCACACAAGAACAACAACTGGAGCAACAACAAGGACTAAACCTTTCTGAAGTGGCTTTGCTTTACTTGGCTTAATTCTATGGATAGTTTAACTGCAATTTACCAATAACTTCTTACATTTTTTGCTTATGTCTTTGCACGTGCTTCTACTCGCATTTGTTTAAATTTTTGGCAAGCCGCCTTGATTTTCACTTTTGGGAAAAGGTGGGGCGCAACTGAATCGTCTTCCTGTTTGCACAGTCTCCCGCGCGGAGCTCTGCCTGCCATTTTAACCATCTGAGACTCCGTTCCTATCCCAGAATGGGTCAAGCATCGTCAGACAACGCGGCCCGTTCCAAGCGGTGTTGCGCTGTGCGTTCGCGCTCTCGCGGCCCCCTCTCCGGCAATTTCATCCAGAGGCCTGGTCTGTCTGCTTGGAATCGCTCCCGGAGCGCCGCCCCTGCTGGAACCACCCCTGACCTCTCTTCCCAGAGGGGAAAATGAATCTCCATTTGTACTCTGGCTATTTCATAATTGTTTCTCTTTGTCTTCAGTTCTGCGGCCCCCGGGGGTTGCCACATCTATAATTCAAGCGTTCCGCTTCTCAACTGCAGTTACCTCTGGCTTATTGTGTTCTAATTGTTTGTCAATTTGAATCGTAAGGTCCCCTGGGATTTCTACATCACCATTTTCAACTACTCTTTCAGATGTATGTTCCCACCAGTTCTTTGCAGATGTAAATATTCTTTGTTGCAACGACCCCAGTGTTATAATTGCAGCCATTTTGTCCTGGCGTTTCTCCTATTCAGTCCTGCTGCACAAACTAAGAAGATGGTCCAGCCTCATTTTTTCTTTGCACAGATGATACGTCTTGTCTGTATTTACTTTTCCCCCCAGCATTTACCTTGATGCTGTTTTTCTGAAGCACTTGTTCTTGAGCTCCAAACATAACTCCTTCCGTTTCCTTTTTCAGCATCTTGTCCGGTGCCCATTTCCAGATATTCTCCTTGATCTTTCTCCTCTGTTTTAAATGTGGGGACCAGGAAGCGGTTTGTGTTGCCAGGTTTCAAAGTGATTTTTCATGATTTTCTTTCTATGCACGTCTTTTGCTTCTCAAATGTTCAATACTTTCTTCCCTATAAGTCTGTCAACATTCCCCCCCCCCATTTTTTTAATATACTCGCTCAAGGATCTTTTCTCCTTTCCGTTTGTTTCACTTGTAATAACGCGCGACCTCTGATATTACATAGCAAGTGTAGTTGATCAATACCACTTCAGGGACGTAAAAACACGGTTTGCCCTAATAATTTTCTGGGTTTTTTCCATCTGTTGCCTCAGTTCTGCTTGGACCACTTCCTGCCTCGTATCCAGTAACTGGCGCGGCCCAGGAGTTTATGGTTTCTCCGGTTAAGACTTGACCGGAGGACTTTGTCTGCATACCCACCACCGGTGATTTCTTTCACTTTCTTGTGCTGACTGTCCTTTCCATCAGATTTGGGGCTCTTGCGGGTATTTCCGGGGACGAGCGTTGCTCCTTCTCATTCAGCAGCTTGGCCCCGGTTTATTGATGGCGCAGCACGTTGATCAGTTCCAAATTCCGCTGAGGTGTCTCCACTGCGGATTCAGCTGCTGACTTTCTACGTCGTTCTGAACCGCCCAGGCCGAACAGGTGCTTTCTCTTTCTGCTGGTGCCACAGCCTCCCGGGCCCCACTGACTGGACTGATTCGGATTCCCTCCGGGAGCCGAGCAACGAGCCGGGGACCCCCGGAGGGCGCCTCCCCTTCCCAGCAGCGCCGCCTTCTGCCACGGTGCCGGCGGGGCGGCCCTGCCTCCCAGAGCTCCCATCAGCGCACGAACAGCCCCCGCTTCCCTTTCAAAACCACCGAGAAAAAGACAGCGCGGACTGGAGATGTGGTCGTGCCAGGGGACAGCATAACTGCCCTTGGAATCGCCGCGCCACCTCCCTTAGAGGGCCCTTTGGAGGGGGCGCTGGGTACCTTCCCCGGTCCAGGATCCGAGGCAACAGAGGCGCCCTGCCCGGAAGCAGGACCCCGACTGCTCCCCCTCCCGGAGCGTCTGGTTGGCCCCGCGGGGAGGGAGGCTGGACCGGCCAACCTTTGGCCCGATTCGGCAGGTGAGCCGCTCCTCCCTCCCGCGGGCAGATGGACCCCCTGCTGGTGAGAAAGGCCCTCGCGGGGACTGGCAGTTGCCCCCCTTCCCGGCTCTCTCTCTGCCGGGTCCGGCCAGACCAGCTCGCCAGTCCGCCACCTGGCTAGTCCAAAGGTTCCCTAGGCCGGGGACAGAGAATGCCCCCACCGGCAACCGGGCGGGCGGCCGACCCAAGGCGCCCCGCTCCCGCTTCCTGAAGCCCTGGATGTTGTCAGGAGGGCAATAGCAACGGCCCACTCCCACCCTCGTTGGGCTTGCGTTGCCCTCGGGGCCGGAGGAGCGCCGCTTAACTGGGGGATGGGGGCTCGTTTGCAGGTGGCCTTCCCCGTCTCTTCCTAAGGCCACCCCCCTTGGACTGGTGCAATGGGGAAACCGGAGGGAAAGGGCCGGCATAGTGTGCGGGCGCGGTTTGCCCTCCTCGCGCCGTTCAGTCCTGCGGGGAATCTTTGGGCCAGGCGACTGGGTAGTCCTGGCCCGAGGAGCGGGAGCAACAGCCCACCTACCCGCCCACCCCGCTCCCCAGGAAAACGTGGCTCCGGATCCCCCGGAGTCTAAAGTCAGCATGTTTGCTCGTCCAGGCAACGAGCGGACACCCCATGGGGCCACCAGCCAGCCCGTCCCGTGGCCCAGCGGAGGTGCGCGTCCGCCTCCCTCCCCTCGCCTCCTAGAACGAAGATCTGCTGCACCGGAGGGCGGGCCGGATGCTCTCCGTCTCTCTGTCTCTGTCCCCCCCCCCCGCCCCCGCCAACCGCTCAGCTGGCCCTCCTGCCCGCCCGCCTGCCTCCAGCCTGTTCCTGGACGCAGTTCAAGGTGTTGAGTTTATGGACCCCTTTTATGAGCGGGAGCCTGGCTTCTTTCAGGATCACCCCGTCTCCTCCATTACTGAGGCGGGGGGGCGGCATCTGAGTGCTGGGGGGGGATGGACCGAGGCTGCCTCCGGGAAGCGGCTGCCTCGACTAAACTGTCCCAGGTTTTTCCAAATCGAGTCACGGTAGAAGGAGGGAAGGGAGGAAAACAGGCAGACCCACAGACGACAGACGGACAGGCAGACAGATCCCTTTGGAAGGCCCCTGCCCTTGGAAAGATTTGCCTGAATCCTGGTTTCGTCAACCCAGCAAATGGCAAAGAATTGGCGCGGGAGGGGCTGCCCGCATGTTTCCTGCGCTCCTGCGTGAGCGGCCCGCTCGGTTCAATGGGCCTTCTCTAGCTGGGTAAGGCCGTGGGTGGCTCCGATTCACCAGGGCTACAGGTACCCATAGAATCTAGAGTTGGAAGAGACCCCAGGGGCCATCCAGTCCAACCCCCTTCAACCATGCAGGAAGGTACCATCAGAGCCCTCCCCTTGACAGATGGCCATCCAACCTCTGCTTAAAAACCTCCAAAGAAGGAAGAGACTCCACCACACTCCATGGAGGCGGCAGCAGATTCCCCTGCCGGACAGCTCTGGCCGTCAGGAAGTTCTTCCTGAGGTTCGGGTGGAATCCCCTTTCCTGCAGCTTGAACCCATTGTTTTTTGTCCTAGTCTCTGGAGCAGCGGAAAACAAGCCCATTCCCTCCTTGACGTGACATCCCTTCAAATACATAAACATGGCTATCATGTCCCCTCTTAACCTCCTCTTCTGCAGACTAAACATACCCAGCTCCCTAAGCCGTTCCTCACGGGGCTTCATGCCTTCCAGACCCTCCACCATTTTGGTCGCCCTCCTCTGGACACGTTCCAGCTTGTCGACATCCTTCTTGAATTGAGGTGCCTAGAACTGGACACAGTATTCCAAATGAGGCCTAACCAATGCAGAATAGAGTGGTACCACTGCCCCATCACACTGCTGACTCATGTCAGCTCGTGGTCCACCAAGACTCCTAGATCCTTTTCACACGTACTGCTATCCAGCCACTCATCCCCCATCCTATATTTGTGCATTCCATTTTTTCTGCCTAAGTGCAGGACCTTACATTTCTCTCTGTTGAAATTCATTTCGTTGGTTTTGGCCTAGCTCTCCAATCTGTCAAGGTCATTTTGAAATTCGATCCTGTCCTCTGGGGTATTAGCAACCCCTCCCAATTTGGTATCATCTGCAAATTTGATCAGCCTGTCTCTACTCCTTCATCCAAGTCATCGATGAAGATGTTGAACAGCCCTGGGCCCAGGACGGAACCCTGTGGCACCCCACCAGTCACTTCTCTCCAGGACGAAAAGCAGCTATTGGTGAGAAGCACCCTTTGGGTTCGGTTGGTCAACCAGTTACCAATCTACCTAACAGCAGCCCTGTCCAGCTAGCACTTTATTCGCTTCTTTGCAAGAATGTCATGGGGAACTTTTTCAAAGGCCTTACCGAAGTCAAAAAATGCTACCTCCACAGCATTCCCTTCATCTACCAAAGTAGTAATTGTACCAAAAAAAGAGATCGGATGAGTCCGGTATGCCTTATTTCTGAAACCTCTGGTTGCAGAAATAGCGTCGCCCCCCCCCGTCGCCCAGTGGTTGCGAATCAGGAACCGGGGGGGCTCCGTTGCCCCCTCTTGCGCCGTTCGGGAGGGGCTCCCCTTAAACGAGTCCTGGACCAGGTCTGATCCAGCTCCGGACCGTCCCAATGCTCAGCCGGAGCGGTGGTGGTGGATCGGGCCCTTCCCTTTTGGCATCGTCCGCGGTCCCGCGTCTGGGCCTCTCCCTGTGGGCCAGACCCGAGGGCGCCGCATCCCAATGGACTCCTGAAGTAGGCGCAGGAGTCAGGATTCCTAAGGGGGTTGGGGGCGGCGGAAGGAGACCGAGAGTCCAGAGGCTGGGGGACAGAGACAAGCCCCTTCCAAGCTGAGGAAGGGGGGCAAATATGGAAGAAGGAGAGGAGAGGAGAGGGAGAAGGACGAGGCCTGCAGTGGCCAGCCACCTCCACCTCAGAAAAAGCCGCCGCCCGCGCCCCACCAGGATGAGCGGGGACAGGAGTCTCCTCTATCACCCCCTTCTCACCCCTCTCCACACCTTTCCTCTCCCCCCCTGGCGGCGGTCTTTAACACACCGGGCGGGGAGACACCAGGTTTTCTCCCAGAGGCAGCATCTTACTCTGATCACTTCCTGCTCCCCTCTGGGAGCAACAGCGAAGACGCATTAGCCTCACAAAAGGCCTCCCCGGTGGCAATGGAAAACTCTGGGGCTGGCCCCTCACCCATATTTGCCCTGCTGACGCATTCAGACCTCCCTCTGGGGACGAGGCGGGGGGGAGGGCCGCGGGGAGCCACTGTTCTTCCAAATTCGCCTCTCCGCTGCCGTGGCACCGTCTCCGACCCGCTTCCGATCCCTTGCGGGGATCCCGCTTTGTTCTGCCCTAGAATGTCGGGGTGGATCTGGGGAAACCCCTCTGTTCCTCTCCGTCGTGTGGAGGGAGGACCGAGCTTGCTTTCTGCTGGGACGGGGAGACGGGGCCAGGATCTAAGGGGTTCAAAGGCAAGAAAGGCGATTTTTAAGACGCCCTGAGAGCAGGAGCGCTTCCGCTGTGGGACTTCCCGGCAAGGCGGTTGGCTGGTCTTCGCCGGAGGCTTTAAAGCAGAGGCCGGACGGGCCGCCTCTGGGATGCTGGCACCCGGGGGTGGGCTAGGTGGCCCGCGGGGCTCCCTTCCAAAGTGCGCGATTCTTTGGTTCTGTGAGTCACTAGACCCGAGGACAGGCGCCCTGCTCTGCACACTCGGTGCGTCCCACAGATAACGCCGCTCGTGTCACCGCCGACAGGGCGAGGAGGCGGCGGCGGGGGCTTGGGGGCGATTCCTAGGGTTATGTCTCCGGACAGCGGCCGGAGGGGGGCTTCTGCTCCCCCAGAAGCGAGACACTGCAGCCCATGTCTCCAGTTATCGGACGTTGCTGAAAGGGAGCAGAGGAGGAGGGACCCCTGGACCCAGCACCACCAGACCAAGCTAAGCCCCCGCCCCAAGTGCTTTGACAAAATTGGACCTAAGACAGCTACGAAGTTGAGCCCCTGGGGCACGAGCGACCCGAAGCGTGGCAGGAGATCGCCTTCCCCCGTCTTCTCGCCCCCAGTGGGTGGATGATGGAGGCGGTGGGCGGGGGCGTCTTCCAGCGCCCTCGGTCCTGCTTCAGCCCTTTTGTGAAAACATTCCTGCGAGGAGTCAAAACCGACAGCAATCAACATTGGCCCCCTCCCCGCCTCAAAAGCAGACCTGAGGGTCGTGGGGGCTGGGGGGGTTGCGTGCTCGGCCTCGGGGCGTGGGGGGCGCCCTGGTCCTCGGCAGGAGCCCTCCCTCCACCGTCTCTCGGGGCGGGGGCAGCCGTGTGGCTGGGGGCAGCCGGCGCGCCTCTCCCCTGACCTCGGGAAGCCTGAAAGGCCCCCTGCTCCCCCAGCGCCTTGTTGACAGACAGCGCAATCTTGCCGCTCGCCTGATTATAGGGAAATTCATTTGGAAGCCGTTTCCAGGCGCGAGCGGCTCCCCCGGCCCTAATTGAATCACGCCCGGCAGATTTGCATTATTGAAATGGATCCGCTCCATAATAGACGAGCGGCGCGCGGGGGAGGAACAGGCCACCCCCACCCCCCGGACCCGCAGGAGGAAACCGGCGACGGCGACGCCCGCCCTCTCCTTGGAAGCCAAGGTCCCACGGGGTCGGGGGGCTGCGAGCCAAGGCGGACCCTCTCCAGGCCTCATCTGCCGGCGGGTTCCAGGGGATAGGGCGAATGGGATTTTGAGTCACCTTTCCCAACCAGTTTCGCCAACAGGGGAAGGCTGGGAGACGCAGTCCAGAAGTATCCGAAGAAGCGGGGCACCCGCCGCGCCCCCGCCTGGCTCCCTGAGCCGTTCCCTGCCTCTCGGGGCCGTGCTCGGGTCCCCTGCTTTAGGAAGGGCGTCCCCTCCGGGGATCCGCGGCGGAGGGACCCCTGCAGCCCCCCCGGCCCGAATGCCGCGGGAACGGGGTGGCCTCGCAGGGCTGAGACTACAGTGCCCACCCCCGCCGTCACCACCCATTGGCCCCGGCCGTTCCTTCCCCTTGTGGGGATCAGCGCCAGGCCACAGGCTTCGCCCCCGGCCGGCCCTCGAGAAGGCTGCGCCGAAACCGGGAGGGTGTGGCGATGCGGAAGAGCTGAGCTCCACTCCTGGAAAGAGAAGCCGCGGAGGCCCGGACTGGCGACCCCCGGAGATCCTTTTGAGCGCAAGAGCCCCCCCAGACCGGCCTCCGTTGGCCAGCCTCTCCTGAGAGACCCTTGTGGCCACCAAGCGGCCTTCCTAAAGCTTAGCAGCGGCACCCCCGTTCTTGAAATATGGACCCTCTGGTTGCCCCCCGGAAGATCCGCTGAAAATGAGGTCCCCTCCTCCACCTGGCAGCCCACATGGGTGTGCGAGTGGGAAGGTCCCGCTCCTAATCTCGGGCGGGGCCTGGCAGCGGGGTGGGTGGGGGGACAGCTAGGGCCCCGGGGAGCACCCATCCCCTACTCCCCTCACTCCTCAGCAGCCCCCCCCCGCCACACGGCCTCATGTAGACCGGGCCGGACGCCCTCCCCCCCTCGCCTGGGCCTGACGCTGCGTTTCAAAGGACAATTTGACGCGCACACACACCCATTTGCACCGATTTAGAGTCGGGGAATCATCTGCTGCCCTGGATTCCTCCGGCTGGGGGCTGGGCCGGGTGGCGGCGGGCTCCGAGGACACCCCCCCATTGGGGCGCATCTCTTTGTCCTCCCTTCCCCATCCCGAGTTCTCCTCCCACAGAGTAAGAAGGAATCTACCGGCTCCTACTTTGGTCGGCCTCGGGGGGGGGGGGCAAAAGCCGCTTTGTGATCTCTCTCTGTCCGCGGAGCAGAGCTACCGACCCGGTTTGCTTGGACTGGAGGGGGGGGGGCTGTCTTCCCTCCTCCTGCCCCCGATCCGCTTTCATCTGGCGAGGCTGCGGGGGGGGACCCCTCTTCCCCTGACCCATACACGTGCAAGGCGCACACGCTGCAACCAGGCAATTACCAGCACCCCCTGGACACGCTGACCCCCCCGCAGAGCAGACAGCGCCTCCTCCTCGTCTCTGAGCTCCCTGCCCCCCCCCCCGCTCCGCGGGTGTCGCAGCGAAGACACGCCAGCCGTGCGCTTCTGTTGTGCCTCAATGCGATTATTTTATTAGAGGCTTCTGCCCCTCCCTCCCTCCCTCCCTCTGGAAGCCAGCTGGCCCCAAAGTGGGAGAAAACGAAAGGAAGGAGGAGAAGGGGGCGCGCAGGGACGACCGTCCTCAAGCGCGCCACCGCCGAAGAACGCGCGCGCAGCCGCACCGAGGCTCGGAGCACTTCTCTACTAATTTTGGGCGGAGGAGGCCCACTGCACTCCGCCGGGGGTTGGTCAGCAAAGGTTCTCCATCCTTCAGGAAGGAGGGGGGGCAGGATCAGGCCCACGGACGGTGGCTCAAGACGGGGGGATGCGTTCTCCCGGCTGTCTCTCTCGCCGGAGGGACATTTCTGTAGTCAAAGGGGCATCTTTTCCGAAAGGACGGGTGGCGGTGACGCAGGGGTGCCCCCTACCCCAGAGGACCCTCTGACCAGCAGGATGCGGCTGAGGAAGGGCACTCTGCCCATGCCCAGGGCACCCCTGGCTCTTTATGGCCGGGTATACTGTGGTGTAGCCGTCTAAGCTCTGGACTACTACGACCCCAGAGACCGGGGTTCAAGTCCCCCTTTGCTCGGCCACGGAGACCCACTGGGTGTCCCCGGGGGCGTCGCACACTCTCAGCCCCAGAAGGCCCGTGCCAGGGTCTCCTTACGGTGGCCATAAGTCGGAAACAACTCGGAGACAACAACCAGAGCGACGTGCTGTTGGACAGAACGCTCTTTGGAAGTCCCTTCCCCGGGGAAGCGCGAGGCAGCGGTCACGGTGCCAGACTAAGATTTGGGCAGACCCAATTTCAAGTCCCCTAGAGAGGTGAACTTCCCTCACTTTCAGCGTTAACGCCCCCCACCGTGCTTGTTCTGAGGGTGAAACGGAAAGGAAGAGGGGCAGGAAGGGGTTCTTTCGAGGCGCTAGAGAGGGGGGTATTTATTTGCTCCGTCAACAAAGAAAATGAGTCTGGAGGTCCTCGTTGGCGCTGCCCGCGGCTGCAGCCACTGTGGACAGAAGGGTACCAGGCAGTTCGTGGAACTGGTTTCGGGATCCTTTTCCGCCAAGTTCCTGCAGCTCAGGCGAGGGAGAGGCCAAAGACACGAGCCAGCAGCGAGGCACGGGTGCCTAGGAGGATGCGGTCCCTTTACATTGGGGGCACTTCTAAAAGGTCCTGGGTGGGGGGAGTACAGGTCTGGCAGACCCACACAGACCCCAGGCGAGACCAGAGAGCTTCCCTGAGTGCCCAGTGCCGCCCGCCGCCACTCCCCCCCCCCCCCACTGCCAAGCAGGAAAGCGGCAGCTCTTGCGGGCGTGTTGTCCAGAGAGAGAGAGAGAGAGAGGCAGAGAGACAGAGAGAGAGAGTGGAATTCTGCCAAGCAACGAGGAGGGGCGCCAGTGCCCCCCGCCCACAACAGCTGGATTCCCAGGGGGGCTCCGCATCTGTGCCGTCAGTCACAGCAAGAGGGGAAGGGAGCAGGCCACCGGGAGTGTCCCCTCGTCCTGGGCAGCCTCAGCCCTCAGTGCCTGCCCACAAAGGGCGCCGTCGTGGCACCAGGGTGTCTCCGCCTACGGGTCGCCTCTTTCTCCCACGCGGAACGGCCACGTTCAGCCGGGAGTTGCACAGACGGAGCGCCCTGGACGTTTGGGTGCGCCTTCCGGGGCACACTGGCTGTGAACTGTTGTCCGTAGGGGTAAAGACTGGGTAGCACAATTAGGGTGCCTTGAGTCCCCTGTGGGAGAAAAGCGGGATGTAGATTTAAAAAATATAAATAAATAGATTAGGCCTGAATCCTGCTTGTTACTCCCAAGGAGAGCGGACGCACCGAATCAACAGGGACAGATTCACCGTTCAACAAGTGATTCCGTGTATTTACTCTAAGGGGAACGAACTGACAGGATTCGCGGGGGCTAAGGCGTAACTCCTCCTGAAGAGATTTATGCCAAGCGGTGGGAGGGACCATCTTGACTCCCCCCCATCTGCCAATCCCAGACCCTGAAGAGCGGGAGGCCGAAGGAAATACGCATCCCGCTAAAGGCTCTTGGGGAGTCAACGAGCCCTGGAGCCGGACCGCCCGAAGCTCCCCAAAAAGAGAGAGCAAGAGGTCGGCCAGGAAGCTCTCCTGCTGATGCGCAGCCGGGCGGGGGGGCTTTCAGGAGGGAGAAGAACCGAAGAGGAGCCCTGGCGGCGCAGGATCCGAGCGAAAAGAAGCCGCTGAAGGTAGAAGGAGAGCCGCAGAGCTCTGGGCAGAATGGGGGGGGGGGCAGCTGGTATTTGGGAGAGGGGCCATTTGCCACCCTCCACACTCCGCCCCGGGGTACGCTGGGGAGGTCTGGTGAATGAAAACCAGGGACGCCTTCGTGTTTGCTTTCTGCACAAATGGCAGGGACCTCAGAAGAAAGCAGAAAAGGTGGTGGAGCCTCCAGTGGCCGTGGCAGGATATCCGGTGTGCTGCAAGAGGGGGGTCCATGCATTACCCCCCTCCCAGGCCAAGGCTGCTCGAGTGACCGGTTCAGGGTCACCCAGAGAGTTGCACGGCCCAGGGCAGATTTCTCCCAAGGACTGCTCCAGGACTCCCAAGCCCTGCCCAAACAGACTTCCGCCTCTAGACGCCCCCGTGCTCCTCTCCAAATGTCTCCGACCCCGCTTCCCCCAACCGCGGCAGGGCCCTCCCGCCACTTTGACTGGCCTGTGCTCTCCGGTGTTTCCGCGGCCATATGGCATGGAGACACTCTCACCTCCTCCCAGCCCCTAGGGATGTTCACCCCCGGCTCTTCTCCCCAGATGGGGGGCAGGGTTTGCCCCCGTCTGCTCCCTGTCCCAGCCTCTCAGCCCGAACAAGGCCTCCCGCATTAAATGCAGAAGTTGTATCACCGATGCGATGAAAACCAGAGATCATAAAAGTAAAGCATGCCCACCGTGGGGCCCAGCTTTAGGGAGCTCTGGGCTGGGGGGACTCACCAGGGGCTCCCACCCGCTCGGGAAGTGTCAGCAAAGGAGCTCAACCAACGTGGGAGAACCGGTGAGACTGGGAGAGAGGCGGGGAGAGATGGGGGGACCCGCCGACGGACCCTCGGACAAGGGGAAGGCCTGGCTTCAGGCCCCCTCCCCCACGAAGGCATTCCTTCCCATTGTGTAGCCGTTCCCCCGACAAAGACCCAGATAGACGGGGGCGGGGGGAGAGAGGGGGAGACGAAGCTTCAGGAAGAGGGGGTGGGGGGTGCAAGCCAGCGCAGAGAGCGGGGGCGGGCTCCGTTTCCTGGCGGTGTCGGGGGGCATTAGGCGAGACGGTGTGCAGGGCGGGAGCGGGCGGCTGGCGGTGCGCGTTCGCAGTGTGGAGAGCTGGGGCCGGAAGAGGAACGACCCCCGGAGGGCAGGCGCACGGGAGGCGTTCTTCTCTCGCGGAGCGTCTTCGCAGAGCAGCTTCCTCCCCGCTCGCACCTGGGGGCTTCTGAAAGGCCGGCCAGGGTGCGGTGGCTCCACCTGCGGTGAGCGGGAGGCCTCTTTGCCAGAGGTGGGGGGCGTCTGTCTGGGAGAAGGTCTGTTGCTGAACCACAGAGATTCCCTTCAAGATCTGGGCGCGCCGTCGGACGCACCCCTTCCGGAGGTGAAGGAATGCAGGCGAGAGACCCCGTTGCGCTGAGCGGCCCGGCCCAAGTCCGAGAGGAAGCCGAGCCTCTCTCTCCCGTCCCGCCCCGCTTCCGACCCTTCCTGGCTCTGCGGTTTTCCCTTCGGGGAGCCTGGGGAGCCCCAGTCGCCGAAGCCAGACCGACGCAGGCGTCCAGGAAGCCAAACGCCGCGCCTCGCTCGGGCTTTCTCTGAAATGCCGCTTGGCCCACCGGCGAGGGGAGATGGGGCTGGACTCTCGCAGCCGGGTTTCCCCAGGAACCAGGGCGAGGAGGAGGAGGAGGAGGAGGAGGAGGAGGAGGAGGAGCCCCTCCAGGGCAAGGAACGAGGCCTGGGGGAGCAACCAGTGCGCCGTCGCCACCGCCTCCCGCTGCTCCTCTTCCGCAGAGCCATCTCCTCCGGCCGGTGGCCTTGAATCCCCTCCCCTCCCCAGTGAAGGGAATTTTCGCTCCTCCTTCCCCGCTCCGGCTCTCACCCGAGAAGCTTCCACAAGTCCAACCCGGTCTTCAGGGCCCGCCGGCCCAAACCGACGCACGGCCATGACCTTCCTCCTCCTCCGGTCCTCCTCATGCACCGCTTCGCTTTCCCTCCCTCGGTGTCGTCCCAGCTCCCTAGTCTTCCTGACTATTCTGGGACGGTCCTTGGTGGACTGAGGCACATTCACGGGGTGTTTGGCCTCTTTTCTGGGACAGACAAAGACTACCGTCGTTCAATTAAGACTCCCTTTCCTTTGTCAGACTCCCCAAGTGAAAGAGCGCGGGATCTCTCGCTTCTCTCCGAGACTAGATTTGGCAAAATAAAGCAGACCGGCGGTATGCAGATTATTTAACCAGTTAAAGCTTTACTGCTTAATTTGAAAAGGAGGTGCCAATCACATCTACCTGCACTGTTTGGGCCCTGGACGCCCATCGCAGAGATCCAAATAAAGGGGCAGCCGGCAGATCTGGCGCTCCGCATCTCGAGGGAGGAAGTAGGGGGTGAGAGAGAGAGAGAATGGGAGGAGCCCTTTATGCGGCTGCAGACACGCTGTTCCCCCAAAACGTATAATGGGCGATAATTGGCTCAAAATAGAGGTCTGGGGGGGCGGTAACTTAGCCAGACCTGGCACCTGTGTATATTGGCCACTGCTAAAAGACATCAGCCAGAAGACTTATGGGACAATTTAAATGTGTTTTATTGGGGAAAAATATACGCGCAGACACACGCAAAATGTCACACACAAGCAATGACACAAGGCTAAGTGAAAATAAAGAGTGGGAAAATGAGAAGGTAGAAGGGAGTGGGTTATAATTACCATCCAGGGAGAAGTGAAGGAACGGCGACGGAGCTGAGCTTCGCAGCCAGAGCAGCAGAGCGAAACAGTGGAGTCCAGCAAGTGGAGAATGCCGGCACAAAGCTGCAAAACTCCAGGGTTTTTACCCTCTTTCTGTGCTTTGAAATGGAAGTTTCTAGTTCCACTCGAACACTGTCCCACGGAGCTGACTGACAGAAGATTATTTTTCAGAAATGTGAACTTTTGGAATTCAGATTGCATTTGCGTGGGAATCCAGGGGTTGATGGTCCCTACTCGTAAGTACCTTGTGTTTCCCCCCTTTGATGTGAGAGGAGAGCTTGGATGCAAATGGCTCTCTGGTCAAACAGACAGTGCAGTTTCTAACAAATACTCTTAGCATGTAGGTGAGAGACAGTTCCTATCTGGGCAGGCAGAGAAATAAAGCAAAGGTGCAAACAGGAGGAAAGATGTAACAGCCACCAACTCTTCCCTGGGAACCTTGATGAGTCTTTTATCTATCTCATCTCTTTGTCTCAGTGGCTGACTGAAAGTTAGTTAGCATTTAAAAACTTCATGCTTAGGCCTGGCAAGCTTGGATGAAATATCTTGTTCTGTTTTTTTTTTCCCCTGGCCAGTTTCACCCCTCATTCGGCATGGCTTTCGGCCATAGCAACGTTATGATTTTATATCAATTAAACCGTATCCGCACAGCACCCTTAACAACACCTGGGAGGGTCTCTGGCCACACGGTGCGCTTGCTTAAACGTCTGGACGCCGCGGGGACCAGCACCGCAGTCGGGAAACTGGGCAAAGTTCTAGTACGCATCTGATGAAGCCAACCTAAAAGCCTGAAAGTGCTTACGCAACCTATTTCTTTCTCCCTGTTAGTCCCAAAGGTGCTACAAGAACCCTTCCGCTGGCACCTGCTTTGCCCCTGCGGGCGACTTCCTCCTGCGGCCGTTCCCGAAGGAAAAGTCTGTGGACATTGTCTTCTGCTTGGACTAACGGCTTCGTGGCCAGCAGTCCCATTAGGATCGTGATCCCCCGCCATCTGGAAGAATGTTTTCATTGAGTGGACGGACATTTAAGCTGCTCAATGGGTTTCGGGCACCCTCGGAGTCCCAGCCCCCTTTCTCCCGGTCCCTTTAGGCCGGGGCCTCCCAGGTTGCTTTTGTCTCCTTCGAAATGGCTTCGAAATGCGGGATGTCCTCTCTCCTGTTCCGGAGGCGTCCACATGTCGGTTTGCCTCCACTGGCTGAGCCAGATCTCTTGCAGCGGGGGATCTGGCCCCACTCGTACTCTCCGGGAGCGTCTGCCTTCGCCGATACGCGGTCGGAGGGTGACACCCCCTTTACCTTGCAACGCTTTACTGGCCGGGGAATAGTATTTGGAAGTCTGGCAAGAAAGGGCCTGGAACGGATTCCCCAGGACTTTGAAGCCCAGCCGGCACGGGCAGAAATGCCTGAATATGTTGGTTTCCAAAACGGAGTTCCTTAATTTCACATTTCAAGCCGCGCCATCAGAGACATCTGGGTCCTTCTGCCTGGGGAACCGTACAATTCTTCTAACAGCCCGTAGAAATCCATGGGATCCTTTTCCGTATCGCCTTGGTGCTGGGCAGATTTCGAGTGGGATCCATCGGGCCGGGATCCGCGTAAGCTCCGGGTCTTCCGCGGTGGAGCCGAGGGCCCGACGGCCCTTCCTGGGCCTTCTGGTCTCTGCTTTTCACGGCCTCGAACACGCCCAGTGCAGCGAGGCCCATTTCAGCCTCCCGGGCCCCGGTTCCATCATCCCTGCCGTCGCCAAGGCCCGGGGAGTGGCTGCCTCGCCTGAGCCCGGAAGGCCGGCAGGATCGAGGGCAGCCCCAGCCGCCCGCTCTCGGCTCAGAGGAAAGGCCCGGGGATCCTTCCCGGAGCCCGAAACCCAGGCTGGCTAGATGGGGAGGCTGCACCCTGCAAGGGCGGTTGGCGCAGGAGAAACGCCCTGAACTCCGGGGGCATCTCTGGCCCAGAGTCCAGCCCCAGAGAAGCACAATGGCAGCCGCGGCGGCAGTTCAGCTTAAGGAGAGTTTATTGACTGCGCCCGAGCAGGCCCTCTAGAGACCCGTCCAGGCTTCCTGACTTCTAACGAACTAGGAGGGAAGTCCAGGAGAAGGAGCCCCGTGAGGCTGCGACTCCCCACCTTGGCGAGGAGGAGGGGGAGGGCGCCTCAGGGGGCGCAGACAGGCGGGCTCCCCGGGTAGGTTGAGTCTCCCTCAGCGCCGGTCCCTCGCCCTCTGCACCTGAGCAAATAGACAAAGCCGGAGAAGTATTTGTGCGAAATACTGCAAGGGCCGCGGCGTTCGCCCGGGGCGGCGGGAGCTGCTCCGAGGCTGAGCTGTTTGCGCCGCGCTTCCGTGGCTTTGCGTCTGCTTAGAGGCCGCGGGAAGACCGTCTGGCCCCCCCGCCCCACGGCAAAGAGGAGGGAGGGCTGCGGCGGAGGAGGAAGCTTCGCTGGGTTCCCGAGAAGGCTTCGAGGCTGCAGCCGAAATCACGGGGGGCAGGTAGGAGGCCTCAGCTGGAATCCCCCCAGTCTCCTCCTTCCTATACGGATGGCCGTGCTCTTGGTCCTCCCTCGTGCAGGGGGGCCGTTGAATCCGGGTCGTGCAGGGGGGCCCCATAACCTCCAACGGATTTAGCCGCGCCTCAACCCTCCGCCGTCCGGCTGCCAGCTGACCGCGCTCGTCCACGGGTCGGGCCCTGATGCCCGCTCGGCGCCTCCTAGGCACCCTTCCCGCCTCCCCGGCCCCAGAAGGGAGAAACAGCCCCCGCGCACGGTTCTCCGCGGCTCAAGGAGACAAAAAGCAGCCGGCAGGTGGGCGAGGGGGCGCTTTCGGTGGAACGAGGAGCGGTGCCTTAGTGCAACCCTCTCCGAACGAGAGGCTAGTAGAGTTACAGCGCGAGCGCGGTTGAGGATCTGGGCCCTCACCTTTAGGGTCAAGGACGGACTCAAAGCCGGGCTCATCTCTGTGGTGATTTCACCCCCGCGTCTGCTGTAGTTGGGAGGAGACCTCAGTAAGTTCCATGGGTCAGAGACCCTCCTCCTCCTCCTCCTCAGTCTGAGAGGCCCAGCCACAGCCAAGAGGTAACCGTGGAGGAGCTCTTTCCAGGAGAGCCTCGGCAGCAGCAGCGGGGGGGGGGGGCGAGCCCCCACTCAAACCGAGCCCCCGCGAAACCCTCCCTACCGGCAGAAGCGCCTGCGGGGAAGATCTGCCGCTTGCGGGGTGGCGACGAGGCTTCTTTCCCGTCCCATTCCCTCCCTCCGGCTACGCTCGGGAGGGCCCGCGAAGCTTCGAAGGAAAAAGGGATCGGGAAGACCGGGCAGGATGGCGGGGCGCCCTTGGCCGCTGCCTCCTGCGGTTCGCGCGGCACGCACGCACGCGCGTGTACCCCGTGGGTCTCTGAGGTGGGGACTCCCGTCGGAAAGAAGAGCCCCCCCGCTCTCCTCCCCACCCGAGGGTGAGAAGCGCCCTCCTTCTCTCCCGCGTTCGGATCCAGGAGCCTCCCCCCTCCCTTCCTGCCCGCGGAACGAAGCAGCTGAGGCGGCGCGGGGGGATTTGTCACAACAGAAAGTCACCAGATGCTGCTGGTGCTCCGCCGGCGGCGGGGGGGGGCGGCCTCTGCTTCCCCTGCCTTCCTCCGCCTCCCACGGCAGCCGCCGGAGACGCCCCTCGCCCCTAATCGTTTGCCTAAACGGCCCGTCGATCACCGCCGCCAGGGATGAAAGGCCCGGGGCCGCTGCCGACGAGGGGGCGCGGGGAGTGACAGCTGCCGCCAACCCGCTCGCCACCCGGTGGGGCAGGCGTTGAGTGCCCCCCCGCACATTTACCCGGAGACGGAGAGACCCTTTCTGCGGTCGCCGGGGGCCGCGGGGGCAGCCTGGGAGGCGGGAGGGGGAAGAGCTTCGGACTGCCCACGGAGCCCCGGGCCTTTGAAAGAGCGGGGGCGGGGGTCCTTGGAAACCCCCTTGGGCGTCAGGGCCCCGCGGATCCGGCCTCGCCGGGCGCTCTTCGCCCCGGTCTGTTCTGCCTGGGAGCCCCGCCGAAGCCCGAGCGGCGACGGGGACGAGGAGGGCGGCACTCGCGTCGGGGACCGGCCAAAGGCTTCTGTCCCGGGCTGGGGGCGAGAAACCGCTCTTCCTGAAGAAGCGGAAGCCCTGGGCTCTCTGAACAGCTTTTTAAATATATATGTATATGTGGGTATATATAAATGTGTGTGTGTGCACAACAGAAATCGCAGTGCAAAACCAAAACAGAAACATTCTTTGAAATTATATATATAGATATAATATAGGTATTGCTACGGATAGAATTCATACATGTGTGTGTGTATTAAAGAATGTATATATTATATATAATATACCGATAGAATGGTCGCTTCTGCTTTGGTTTTGCACCGCGATTTTTATTGTCCCTTGCTTCGGTGGAAAGAAAAGCCGTCTCTTAATACTTTCTCTTACACAGGAATAATCTTGGTTTGTTTGTTGGGACTCCACTGGCCCTCGCCCGCTGAGGTGAGGACTCCGGCCAGCCTCGCACGCCTGTCAGTGGACGTGGGGGGTGCCTCATAGCCCCCGGCCCTGGGGCTGCTCGCAGGTGACCCTGAAGCGAGCTTATTTGCACCGCAGCTATAAGCAAAATTAAATCTCCTGTTTGGCTTCCTCATAGCGTCCGGTTTCAGGGAAGGCCTGGGTCCCAGCCAGTGGCCGGTTTGGGGCTGCGGCTTCTCCCTCTCCTCGGTTTTCTCTGCGGGCCAGACACCCTACCTGCCCTCCGCATAGACGCAACCCATGGGGCGGGGAGCCTGGGAGGGGATGGGCGAAGCTCGGAGGGCACGGGCGCAGGCCGCGAGGGCCGCCCAAAGCCCTTCGCCCCCTTTATAAGCTTGGGGGAGCGGGGACGCGGAGCGCCTTCTCCCGTGTAAATGTTGCTTGAGGAGGGCGGCCCAACGAGAGGGCGCAGTACACGCACACGCGCCCCCCAATTCGCACCCGGGCTCTATCCGCCACCTGGTCGCGGAGGGCGGCTGTTTCGGCGGCAGCGGGGCGAGGATATGCTCCACCGGTAGGAGAGTTCGCAGAGCCGGAGGCATGGTTGGACCCGAACAGGCCCGAGGCTGCGAGACCCCCTCCCCGCTCCCCAGGGACGCGGGCGCCGCGTCCTTCCACCCCGCGCGCCAGGCCGCTCTCTTCTGCAACACCCGCACGGGTGGGCGAGGCGAGGGGGTCCCTTCGACCTGCCCTCCCGCAGGTTTCAATTGCGCTTTTTTTACGTCTACAGTCTTAAACTGCATTTTAAGCCTTTAAGCCTTAACTGCATTTTGTTTTAATTCTATGACATAAATTGGCTGTAAGATTACTGATAAGTTGATTCCGTTTTAATGTCCAACTTTTGAATCTTTAAATTACATTCTATTGCTTTCTTTTATCCGTTCGCCACCCTGAGCCCCGGTTGTTGTTGTTTTATTTATATATTATATTATATTATATTATATTATATTATATTATATTATATTTTTATTTTGGGTGATGTTTGTCTTGGTTCCGATGCCCAGGCGGGAGGGGAGAGTTCCTAGGAGAGCCGGCGGGAAACCAGGCTACGCTCGCGGCCCTTTCCCCCTCGTCCTCCGCTCCCACCCCCCAACAGGGGCGCAGTGGGGGTGGGGGGCTGCCCCACGAGTCTCCTCCTGCCTCCCTGCCCCGTTGGCCTCCGCTGCTGCCGCCCGCCCGGCCCGTCGGAGCCCTCGGGAAGCGTGAGGCCGAGGAGCAGCCGGCCTCAGGCGGGAGGAAGGGAGGGCGGGTGAGGCGGGGAGGTTGGTTTACGAGCGCGGGGATCATGGAGCGATTTGTCGGAGGCTTTTACGGCCGTCCCGGGCAGTGAAACCCAAAACCTGCCCAAAGCCCCGCGCGCGGCCCTCCCCCCGCCGCCCCTTCCCCCGCGGGCCTTAATCGCTCCCAGACGCGGCGCGGTTTATGGCCCATTTCGGCCTGGGGAGGCCATAAAACTCCAAGCCGGCAGAGAGACCGCCGCCGCCGCCACCGCCACCGCGATGGGGAGATAGGGGCAGAGCGGGGGGGCACCCCGAGGGACGGGGGCGCGAGATCCCCGGGCCCCGCCGGCGAGACCTTCTCTGCCCGTCCCTCCTTCGGGCTCCCCCTCCGAGCCGCCCACCCGGCCTGCAGGCGGCCCGCGCGCGGGGGCTTTGAAAAGCTCTTTGCGGCTCGGAGGGGGGCCCCCAGCTTTTTATGGTTCCATTTTACGGGGCTGTTGCCCGTCTGCCTTGCATTAGCGGCGGGATGGGGGGGCGGCAGGGGGCCGGGCGGGGAGCCCAGCTGGGCCGCAGGCGGCCAGAGACCAGCCGCCGCCGCCGCCGCCGCCGCCCCCGGGCAGGGGCCCGATCCACCGCGATAGGAGCCCCCGCCGCTGCTGCTAATGCGGGATGGGGGAGAATGAAAGGACGCGGTGGGGGGGAGAGACCGCTAAGGAGAGGCAGAAACCCACGGAGGAGGCGGGAAGAAAAGCCGGATCCGAGGGCAGAGCGGAAGGAAGGGACCCCGGAAGGCGGACGTGGGAGAAAGGGAAAAGGGGGCAGGTGGCCCAGGGGGACAAACCTGGAGCAGAGGGTGCGGCTTCTCCAGGGCTGCCTCTTGGCGGGGAGGGGGCGGCGGTGGACAGGCGGACTCCCGAACTCAAGGACGCCCCACCTAGGAGAAGGAAGAGGAGAAATAAGCAAATAAATGCATTGTCGTCGTCGTCATTATTGGTTATTATTACTACTGTTGCCGCAGCTAATAGCAGCCCCCACGCCACTCCCCCCCCGCTGTCTTCGTGGGGTCTCTCGGGGGTTCTTTAGCTGCGGCTCCTAAACCGGGTTCAAAACTTGGGTCCCCTGGCCCCGGCGACAGTCCTTCCTGGTAGTCTGAATTTTTATTTCTTTCGATGTGAATTTTACGATAAAAATGCAGTGCTTCCAGGTGTTCACAGAAACGTTTAAACTAATCTGAAATTCAGATTAGTTCAGGTGAAGGGAAAGTGGGTTGTATTAAATTTCATTTTTTGTTAGGGGCTTACGTGCATTTTTCTGAGGAGGAGACCCATAGTGTGCACCGAAAGAAATAATGCCTCTCCCCAAAAAAACTACACACACTGCTTAAAGCCGTCACCATCCCAACAACGGTGAGTTGGGGCGTCTCCTTGAGCCGTTCCCTGCTCCCCCCCCTTCGCCACCGCCTCCCGCTTGCTCCCACTCCGCAAAGCCGGGGAAGGGCCGAGGGTCCCACTTCCCACTTCCCGGTTTTAAAAGGCCGCGAGGCCATTTTTGCCCGTGCTGCCACGCACTCACACAGCCTCGTTCTTTCCCCAAATCAGTAGATTCCAATGGGACAGGCCCTGTCCTTCTGCGTCTTTCTTTCCCGGGAATGTGGCCGGGGGAAATCGAAAAACGCGGCGGCGGGGGGGGGGGGGCGCTCCCGGCTTGGCCGGAGGAAATTACTATCCCCACCGGGAATGTTTCGGGATGGTCTCCGGTCGGCGGAGGCATTCCAGCTGGGCGCAACTGGAGGGAGGGAGGGAGGGAGGGAGGGAGGTGGGCAGAGAAAGCGCCAGGCAGAGCGCCAGCAGACAGGACGGACGGACGGACGGACACAGAGAGGAACGGGGGATGCGGGGGGGGAGAAGGAAGATTCAGCCAGAGCCCCGCGAGCCCCAAAATTCCCAGAGTGGGTGGGGGCTGGATTAAGAACTCTGGTATCTGGGATAGGAGAAATCCTCCAAGCGGAAAGGGAAACAGGCGCAAGGAGGCGGCAGGGGAGAGACACTGCACCCCGCAAAAAGGGGCCCTAACATCCCTCTCTCACAGGACGCCAGGGAGGGAGGGAGCAGCAAAAAGAAAGGTTGGGGGGCTGTGCGCGGAAGGGACGACGACGAGGCTTCGGGGCACAAACCACCCTCCCAGATGGCCAGGATGGCGACGGAGGAGCCCGGGGAAGAGTCCCCTCCCGCCTGTCCCTCCGCCTGCCTTCCCCGGGCCGTGCCCGAAGCCAGTTTCCCCCCCGGGGCGGGCGGGACACACCTACCGGAGCCTCCGGGCTCCCAGTCGGAGGCGGCAAGAGGGGCCAGGCGAGGGGGAGCGGCCGCTGGGCTCCCGAGGGGGCAACCGGAGAAGGGGCCGCCCGGAAGTAGCGGCTTAGCGCCCGGATCTCTCCCCGCTGCGAGCGCCGGAGGGCGGGGGCGAGAGAGCCGCGGAAAGGCCGGACGGGGGTCGGTCTCCGCAGCGCAGGAAGAGGCGGCGGTAAGGAAAGCAAGGGCGGCGGGGCGGCGGCTCTTCCAGCTACCGCAAGGGGGGGGGTCCCCCGCTCTACCCCCCTCCGAAACTTTGCGAGCACTTCCGCGTTGGCTCCTCCTCCGCGGCGCCCAACCGAAGGCGCTCCCGCCAGCCTTTAAGGCTGGAGCACCCGGCCGGCCGGCGGCCTTGGCTGGGACTGCAGTCGCTGTCCCCCAAAAGGTGGAAGGACCCGACGGGGCGCCCTGCCTCCGGAGCTTCGCCACGCTGCCCGCCCACGAGGGCGATGGGCGGGGGCTCTCCCTCTCCTCCGCCCGCGCTGCGCCCGTAGGCCCGGATCCGCGGGCAGCGGCGGCGGCGGGGAGGGGGACTGAGGAGGGGGAGGGCAGGGAGGGGCGAGGAGGGGGAGGGCAGGGGAGGGGAGGGAGGCGAGGCGCTCCGAGCTGCGTGGCGGGCAGGGACTCCCACGGCGGGATCCCAGCAGCAGCCGCGGCTCCGGCGGCTACCGAGGCGGCGGCCCCCCATGACCCCCCGCGGCGGCGGCGATTGCTGAGCCCGCGTCCCGGCCCCAGGCGCAGCCGAGCAAGCCGGGTCGGCCCTTCCCCCGGTCTCCCCTCTCTTTCCTCCTCCGGCCATGACCTCGGCTACGGAAGGAAAGGCGCCCGCCCCCCCGCCCCCGCCGCCCAGCGCCGAAGAGCGGCGGCGGAGCCCGCTGGACCAACTCCCGCCGCCGGCCAACTCCAGCAAGCCGCTGACCCCCTTCAGCATCGAGGACATTCTCAGCAAGCCCTCCTGCGGGCGCAGAGCCGCCGCGAACGCCGCCTCCGCCGCCCGCCTGCTGGACAAGGGAGCCGCTGCCGCCGCCGCCGCCGCCGCCGCCGCCGGTTCCACCGGCCCTGCCCGGAACGGCGTCCCCGCGCCCGCCTCGCCACTCTGCGCCCTGGAGGAGCTGGCCAGCAAGACCTTTAAAGGCCTCGAGGTGAACGTCCTCCAGGCGGCCGAAGGTAAGCCAGGGGGTCCGCGCCGGGGGATTGGAGGAAGAGAGCTGAGGGGGCACCGGTAAAGGGTAGTGAGGGGTGGCGGAGCACCTTCCACCGGCGAGGGGGAGGGCGACGGGAGAGAAAGGAGGCCCGAGGCCCCCCGCTGGCCCGGGCCGGGAAAACAGCCACCTCCGAGGAAAGCGGGGAAAGGATCGACGGGTGTCGGGAGAGCCCTGTCACTCTTCTCCGGCGGGCGCGGGAGGAAGCGTGAAAGCTCTCTTTGGGGAGCCGCCGAAGGGTCCCCTCTGCACCTCCCCTCGCGGCGCCCTTCCCTCCGGCGCGGGTCGGTCCCTGGTCCATTTTTTTGCCCTCTGGATTTAAAGTAACCCCCTCCGCCGCCCGGCGCTTCTCCGCCTCGCCTGGGATCCCTCTGGGCCAGGGTGCCCCTTTCCACGACGGGAAGAGAGACCGGCGGTCTCCCGCTTCCCCCGTCCGCATTCCCCCTTCCGGGTGGGAGATCTTCCTTTTGAGTCCCGGAGCCGCCGGGAAGCAGCCCAGCGACCGCCCCGAAGACGAGCGTTGGTCAGCGGCCTCGATTTGTTGGTGTGGCCGCCGTCCCCGCCAGGGTCGCCGCTTCAGGAGCTGCCGGAGGGAGGCAGGCAGGCAGGCAGCCGGAGCCATCTGCCCGAGCTGGGAAGGCAGCAAATGGCCGCCGCTTTGGGGAGAGTTCCTCCGGCAGATCGGTCGGGGAAAAACACGGGTCAACCGCGCCCAAAGGCAGCCGCGGAGGCGCCTCTTCTGCGCCGAAAAGGCGGCGATAGCGTCCGGGTCCGTCGAGTGGAGAAGGCGCTGGGTCGGACTTGCCTTCCCCGGCCCAACGTGGTTCCACTGACCGGCTCTGAACTAGTTCCGAATTAGCTTCGCCCCGGCTTCCGGAAGGTGAGCCCCAACCCCGAGAGACAGACATACGCGCCGCGTCTAGCTCCGAACACCAGCGGATCTTTGACCTTTGAGGGGGTTAAATCCTATTGTTGGAACGGCTCTCCTCCAGCCAGGACCGACCGTGGGCTCTAGGCCAGAGAGCCCCTCAGGCACGCCCGTCCAAAGGCCAGGCCAGCCCGGCGGGGCCCGCGATCAACCGCCCCGAGTGGTTTCCGTGGCCGGTCCCTGTGGCTGGAGGCCCTCCCGCTGCTCCCCAGAGCCCATCGGAGCCTAGGATCCCCTCTGGCCAAGACCCGAATCCAAGCGAAAGTGGGGACTTCACTACACGGCATGTCTCCCCCCCCCCACGCGGACAAACACACACACACACACCGCCCTGGACGCGAGAAACAGCTTCCTGGAGGCTCCTGCGGCGCCCGGCCCGCTCAGCCTCCCGGCCCCGTCGTTGCTGGCCGGACAGCGGAGCCTTTCCCCCTGCGAAAGGGGTTGGCGCGCGCGGAGAGCCCCCGGCCCGGCCGCAGGGCCCGTTGGCGGCCGTCGTTTATACGGCTGGCAGTATCACATCCAAAGTGTCTTGACCTTGTCGTTTCCATTGTTTCTAAATTACGTCTTTATTAATTAAACCATTAATATAAAACCATATATATAAAACTATATTATATATTAACAGAAAACTATTGATATATGACAAAGTGATATTGGAAGCTAAGCAGGGACAGCCTCGACTAGTAGCTGGATAAGAAACGCCGACAATGCTGTCGGCTCTGTTTCAGAGGAAATTGCCGGCAAATCTACCCCGAGGATGCCTTGCCTCAGAAAACCCCAGGAAAGTAATAGGGTCGCCCTAAGCCGACAGGCAAGGTAGAGGCACAGACGCACACGCAGAGAGGCCCCCTTTATTCCAGCGCCCCAGCTTTTCCGCTCAGTCCGCTCTCCACCGCTCTCTCCGCGTGGGTATTTCCACCCGCGGTCGAGGAGGGGGTCTTCGCCCACTGCCTCTCTGGTTTGGGGGATTTTCGCCTTCCGACCTCTGTTCCGGAGAGGCGGAAAAGCCAAGCGCCACATTCCACCCCCAAATTCCCTTTCCAGGGACCCCCAGTCCGCTCGCTCCCCCTCCAAGGAGGCCGGTGGCTCCGCCGAGGACCGGCCCCGCTCAGGGAAGGGAATCCTTTAGGGTGGAAGGGCAGGGGGGCTGATTTCCAAAGGCAATGCGCCCGGACTACTTACTGTGCGCGGCTTTGCTTTCTTCGGCCATTTCTGGACTTGCAGGGTTTGGGGTTTTTGTTTTGTTTTTTTTAATGTCGTGTTTGCAAATGTTGCAATGCCAGAGGAAGAAGGTTCCCTTCCAGCCCTCCCCCCCACGCGCTGGTTTAGGAGGTGGGGCGCGAGACTGGCAGGCAGCGCATTGTGGATTTTCGCTGCTTGTGCCTACCTTTTTAGAAAATAGTAAAAAGACAGAATACAGTGAACAAGAATACGAAAAATAATTTATTACCAATTAATGCAACGCATCTACCAAGAAAATAATAACAAAACAGTAAATGAAATGTTTTAAAACGGTTAAAAGCATAAAATTAACGTATGAAAAGGGAAAGGGTGCAGGGCCCCATTAAGCGAGGCCAAGAGGGGACGCTCCTGACTGGCGCCGCTGCGGAGGGCGCAGCTGCCCGGGGGTCTTGGTACTCTGGATCTCCGATGCCTGCCTGCTGCATGGGAGGGGGGGTTCAATGAGCCCCCTGGCCCTCCATGCCGGGATCCACATTGGGTCCCATTTTGTGCCCTCCGAGGCCATATTCTCTCCATGTACGCCGGAGGACCGTGCGCTGGAGGGTCCACTCTGGGACCGGGAAAAGGGTAGGATGCGGGGGGCCCCTTCCCCGGCGTAAGGCGGCAGCGAAGAGGGCAGGACGGGAAACCCCCAAGCCTGCGGTTGCGAAATGTGGCTGGGCCCGCACCAAGGAGGGAAAGCGGAGCCAGAGCAGATTTCAGATTCCGGCTTCTGAGGAACTACGGGGGAACCCGACGATAACTCTACCTCAAGTAGACCCATTGAAATCAAAGGAACATGGGGCAGGGGTGACCCACAGACTCTTCCCAGTGGGTCTGCTCGAAGTAAATCGAGGTAACTCTCCTTGCCGGACTGGAGAGCGCCTCATCTGTTCACAGCACGCCGCCGCCTCCGCTTCCTCCTCCGAGAAATGGCGGGCCGGCCAGCCGGCCCTTGGAGAGCCACGAGGGCGAAGGCGGAGGGAGAGCGCTAGGTCCCCGGGGCGGGGGACCGAAAGGCGGCCCGGCGGCCAGGCTGTTTAGGCCGCCTCAGCGCGCCGAGCCCCCCAGTGGATCCGCCTCGGCGGAGTTTAGGCTGCGCCTCCTTTGCTGGGGGGAAGAACGCGGAGAAAGAAAGGAAAGAGAAGAGAACAAGAAGAGAAAAGAAAGAAGAGGCCCAGAAAGGAGAAGGAAGGGAAGAGAAGGAACGGGTTTCCAGTTCCCCGTCGCTCGCTTAGGCGAAGGCAGCGAGGGCGCCGCATCGTCCTCGCCATCACCCGCGTTAGTGGGTTTCCACGTCTCATGGAGAGGCCCGGAGTCCCTCGGGGCCTGAGCTAGAAACTCCCCTTCCTTTTTTCCCCCCGGCGAGCCTCCAAGGCGCGAAGGCGGCCTTTCTTGGGCTGAGGCGAAGGCAGCGGCTTTGAAAAACAAGATCCTTCTTCCTCGTCTGGACCCCCGTACGGACTCTGAACGAAAAATGCCCCCCCGTCCCGTAACATCTGGCACAAGGCGAAGCGGAGGATAATCACGTGCGGCTGCTGGTTGTTTGTTGAGTTTGTAGGCCGCCTTTCTCGGGGGGGGGGGTGACTATTACCGTCTCGCTTTTGCCGTCTGTGGTGGGGGGAAATCGGGGCGAGGAGGTCCTCAATAGAGTTTTGGATGTTCAGCGACTCGAATTCTGTCCAAGACCTCTAAGAAGTCTCAACGACAATGTCATCTATTTTATGTTTCGCTTTGTTTTGTACTATTTTATTTTATTGCTGCTGCTGCCGCCGCCGCCGCTCTTACCGCACCCTCGCACCGCTTAGAGCCCTGGACTACGACTTCGGAGGCAGGAGTTCGAATTCCCGCTCGGCCTGGAAACGCTCTGGGTGACTTCGGGCAAGTCACACTCTCTCGGAGGAAGGCAACGGTGACAAACCCCTCTGAACAAATCTTGCCAAGAAAACACTTTAGGGTCGGCATAACTCGGAAACGACCTGAAAGCACACAACGCCAACGGCGACAACCAACGGCATTCCAGTCCGGGTTCCATTATCAAACCCCTTATTTCTGGGCGCCTCCCCCCGGACTTTTTCCCCGAAAGCTGCTTCTCTCCGCCCCAGCCGCGTCCCTGTACATTCTCCAGGGAAAGCCCCCGCGCTCGCTTGCGTGGTTCTCCCCTGCGGGGGCGGGGCGGGTGGTCGTCGAAGGCTCGCCTTTATTCGTTCGTGATCCGCGGGTAGCGGAGGCCCGGAGGTCCTGCGCGCCCCTCCCCCGTGTTCCCTCTGCCCCGCTTCCCCGCCGCCGCCGCCGCCTCCCGACTCAGAATCGGGTTCGCCTGGCGGAAGCGGCCCGGAGAATTTTCCCTCCTCCACATCTCCCTCCGAGACACCTCCCGACTTTATCCAGGGAAGGAAGCGGAGAACTCCTCCCGTGGGTCGGGGCCGCTTCCCATCCCTTCCTCGAGCCCCTTCCCTCCGCCCCCTGGATCACGCCGACCCCCAGCCCCAAAGACAGAGCCGGGTGTTCTCAAGGCGAGCGGGAGGGCGGCGAGTCAGTGGGCAGGCGGGGTCGTCCGAGGGTGGGGGCGGGTGGGGGCGCGGGGGCCTCCCCGGCGTGGCCTTGCCCCGCTGACCTTCTCCGCCCTCCCTCCTGCAGGCCGGGACCCGCTGGGCGCCTTCGGGCCGCGCCCGCCGTCGAAGAAGCGCCGCAAGTCGCGCACGGCCTTCACCAACCACCAGATCTACGAGCTGGAGAAGCGCTTCCTCTACCAGAAGTACCTCTCGCCGGCCGACCGCGACCACATCGCCGCCCAGCTGGGCCTCAGCAACGCCCAGGTCATCACCTGGTTCCAGAACCGCCGCGCCAAGCTCAAGCGCGACCTGGAGGAGATGAAGGCCGACGTGGAGTCGCTCAAGAAGCTGCCCCCGGCCGCCCTCGAGAAGCTGGCCAGCATGCCCGAGCTGGAGCCGCCGGCCCCCGCGCACCACCACCAGCAGCAGCAGCAGCAGCAGCAGCGGCAGAAGGAAGAGGAGGTCTCCGCCCCGCAGCAGCAGCGGCAGCAACAGCAGCAGGCCGCCGCTGCCGGGAGCCGGGCCCGCACACCGGGAAGCAGCAGCGGGGACAGCCTGGCCCGCCCCCCCTCGCCCCGATCCAGGGACGCTTTTTCCGACGGCGAGGAGGGGGGGGAGGAGGAGGAGGAAGAAGAGGAGGACGAGGAGGAGGAGGAGGAGGAGGAAATCGACGTGGGAGACTGAGGGCCGCGGGGGTCCTCCCGCCGCCCCCGCCCCAGAGAACTAAGGGACCCGAGGGGGGAGGGAGCCCTGGCCGGACCCTCCCGCTTCTCCCTCCCCCATGGCAGGAGACGCCTTTGGGACTTCCCCTCCCCCAGCGTCCCCCCATAGCACGCCCCCTTTCTTTCTTCCGCTGGCAGGCCCCCTACCCTATGCTCCCCCCAAAGCACCTCCGTTCTGAGCCCCGGCAAACTCCCGCCCCGCAGACTTTGCCCCACAACCCCTGCCCCCACTCCTTAGCCCCCCATTGCTCCGATCCCTGTGGCACCCCTTCCCTGCCCTCTTTCCTTCTTCGTTCCCTGAGGGGGGAAGTTTGGTGCAATTTTTTAAAAAAGTAATTATTGTTATTATTATTATTATTATTATTATATTATTATTGATTTCCTCCCCATATCGTCGTCCTATCCCCGTGGTCGTGGATGTTTGTCTCCGCGTGTTCGTGTTTTTCCCTTTTCTCCCGTGAGGGGGCGAGACGGGAGACCCTCGACGGCGTCCCTCTTCCCGGAAAACTGGGGGGGGGACGGAGCGCGCCGAAGGGGGGCTGGAAGCGTTACGAGGCCCGGCGGGGTGCGCCCCTGTCCCCATTTCGGCACATTCCCAAAGATGCGGAGGGACCCTTCCCACCGCAGACCCCCCTGTCTCTCTCCGAGGAGGCCGGCGCGGGTTGGCTCTTCGCCCCAACCCGGAGCAGCCCTTCCGCGACTGTCCGCCCCCACCTCCGACGGGTTCTGCCCCCGCCCGAGACAAGGGAACGGAGCCGTTTGTCTCTTCCCGCCGCCGCTCCTTCGTCCTCGGTCGTGTGTGCATGTATATATTTGGAATAAAAGGACACACCTGATGCCGACCCCGGTGCCCGCCTCTTCGTTGCCCCGAGTTTGGGGCGGGGGGCAGTCGGGGAAGCGGCAGACCTCGGAGGAAGGCCTGGTGGGGCGGCTGGGAGGGTCCTGGCCGAAAAGTTCGGAGCTGCGGAAGGGGCGCCCCTGGCGAGGCTGGTTTTGACCCGGGGGGATCCAGGAATGGGGGGCTCTGGTCCTCCAAGGGATCGGCGCCTGCCCCGAGGGAGGCCCAGAAATCCCCCAGACCAGCCAAGCGGGGCTTCCGGCTGGGCGGCGGTCAAGACAGAGTCCAGAAAGGTCGGGGGCGGTCATTGCCCGGAGCAGCTTTTTCACCCGAGAACGATTTCTCTGGGAGCTAGGGGTCGCGGGGGGGGGGGCAGAAAGGCAGAAAAGAGGCCTTGAAAGTAACCGGCGGTCAGGCAGCCCGCAGCGCCGACCAGCGTGGTCTGGCGGCTTGAGCGGTGGGCTACGACGCTGGAGGCCTGGTCTCGGCCATCGAAACCCACCGGGGGACACACTCTCAGCCCCAGACCACCGCATGATAGGGTTGCCATAAGTGGGAAAAGAGCTGAAGGCGCCCTAACTCTACAACCTTTACGCGCGAGTAAGCCCCTTTAAAATGAAGGGTAATACTTATTTACCTGCACGTCCCGCTTCTCCTCCAAAGACCGAAAGGTCGGGTTCGGGGCCCTCCTCTTCCTCACGCGCCCTCGCAACAACCCCGTGAGGTAGGCTGGACCCAGCGCGAGAAAGAGGCGGGCCGGCCCGGGGTCTTCCGTGAAATATGGGCCAGAACAAGAGCCCCTCCGCTTCAGCCAGTCCTGTTCAAACACCAACAGCATAGAGCCGACTCAGAGGGGGGCATAGGTCGAGAGGTCCCTGCCCATGTGCAGAGTGACCCTCCTGGAGACTTCTGGGGGCTCGCCTGCTAAGCCGCCACCGGGGTGGGGGCGCTCTCATCGCAACTGCTGTGCCGGGGAGGGAGGGGAGGAGCGGGGGGTGTCTTCTGCTTCTCCCCCTCCCCCTCCGCCCCGAGTCTCCCCCTGGACGACTCAATCAGGCCAGCGGGCCGCCGGCCCTGCCGTCTGCTTTGTCTGTTGGCTGCCCCCCCCCGCGTGATTGATGGGGGTCTTCGCCCGTCTCCGGCGGGGGAAGAAGATGGCGGGAGACGGGGCTGAGGGGGGCCGCGTGGCCCTCAGGAGCCGAGGATCGCTCAGACTTGGCGGGGGCACCGGGCGTCGAGGGCCAGGCTCGGGGCTCTTCCCCCCACGTACGGAGACGCCCCTGTTTCGGGAGCGGGACATGCGCGAGCTCCCCTGCCGAGACAGAGGAGGGGGCTTCGAGGAGGGGAGCGGGGAAAACGGCCCGGCTTCCTTCGCGGATGCGTCCCCTTCTGACGTCAAAATCCCGACGCGCAACAGCCCGTCCCTCCCGATAGACCCTCCCTCCGGATCACGTGGCCGTCGCTCGCTCCGCGGCAGCCCCCGCGCCTCTTCCTCCCCCCACCCCTATTCTGAGGTCGCGGAGGCAGGCGCCCCCACTTCCACTAGTGGGGAAGGAACGGCGTGGACTTTTGCAGGGCGGAGCGAGGCCGGCCGCCCTGGTCTTTCGTTTGGGCCCGGGGGGCGATCGCAAGGTCTCTCTTCTTCCGCCCCCCCCCCCCGCTTTGCTCATCCGCCCTTGGCCGCTCGCCTTCTTTGTCGGGTTAGGCGCTGCGGGGGCCCCACTGGTGTCCTCTTAGGAAAGGAGACCCCCAGGTTCAGCCTCTCTAAAAGGCCCTGACGAGACCACCCCCCCGCTTGGCCTCCGTCTGATCCCTATATTGCAGCCAAATAGTCGAGGTGGGTTTTTTTGGGGGGGGGCTTGTCGGCCTAGGCCTTGCCAGAGCGGCGGGCTTCAGGGTCCCCCTATCCAGGCAAGGGCCTAGGCGAGCCCCCGACCCCGCCGCGTGATCTTACTGGCCCCGTCTTTATACCGATGGGGGCCAGTCCTGGAGAACCGACAAGCTCGCCCGCCCCCCACGGCCTGGCCTAATGAATCATTTTGGGGGGAGGTTCTTCAGCGGGACTTCCCCGCCCCGTCGCTCCGGCTGCTGCGGCCGTCTCTTTGCAGACTCAGGGCAGATGGGGGGCGGGCGCGGAGGGGGACCCGCAGGAGGGGAAGAGCCGCGAACCGCCCTGGGAGGCGGCTGGTCTACCGCGGGGGGAGGGAGGGCCGGGAGGGGGGAGCGGAACCCGGGGGCGGATGGAGGGGGCCGGAGGAGTGGAATCGGTGGGGAGGGGGAGGGCGCCAGTCCTAAGGTCTGAATAATAAACACAGATTTTTAAAAATTCTTCATCCACCTGCTGCCCACCCCCAACTACGGTAAAAGTGCTTTTTTCAGTCTCCCAGGGGCAAGTAGAGGGGCTACTCACTTTCAGCGCCCCCCAAAACCTCCCGCTGGGGTCCCTGGTGTGGCCTGTTCCCCCCCTCGTCTCTTCTCTTTTGTTTCCCCGTTTCTCTCCCTTCGCAGAGCCGCTAAGGATCACTTTTAAAGATTAAAAAGCAATTAAGGAGGGGCGAAAGGCGAATGCGAGAGGCGGTTACGCGTGGAACCCTCGAGCTCAGGGCATCAATCAGGCGACTGAGAGCAACAACGCCCCGCACCCCCTCGCTCTGCCACGCCGGTCCCAGGCTCGACCCCCCCGGCCCCTCACCCCAAGGGGGCATCCCGGAGGGAGGAGGGAAGAAGCGCCCGGGGGGCATCCCCCCGCAGTCCGCCTCCGGAGGCCCTGGGGCCAGGGGAAAGGGGGTCCCGCTCCCCGCCCTCTTTGCGGCCGACGGGAGTCCGTTGGACTGAGGGTCGCAGGGTCTGTCTCCTCCCCGCCCCACTGCCTTGCGTCCCGTGCCCCTCCCCAGTTTCAAGGGGGGCGCCGCCTTCTGTCCCGCCCCTTCAGCCCACACGTCCCCCCCGACTTCTCGGCCCCCAGACCGGCTCTGGGTCGCCTCCTCCGCGGGAACCGGGGGCGAGGGGGGTTTCACTGCTCCCTTTTCTGTTTCGGCGGAGGCGCCTCCGCGAGAGTGTGTGAGGGAAAGGCACTCCGCACATGCTCAAGAGCCCTTGACGCGCTCAGAGCGAGGCACCGGAGGTAACATCCCGCTTCTGCCTCCTCACCTCCCCCCTCGCGTTTCCATCCCGCCCGGAGACGGTGGGGCCTGGGGCAGGCGCGGAAAAAACGCCCCCCCCCCCCCCGTCTTCCTCTCCTTCTTCTTCCCAAGCGGCATCTCAGGGCGGGTTGGAGGCAAGGGTCCCGATCTCCTGCCCCCCCCCTCCGCGCTCAATCCTGGCAGCCTTGGGGCCGCGGGAGGGGGCGCGGAGACGAAGGGCAGCGGATGGAGGGAGCCGGGCGGCGGGAGGGCCGGGAACGCAGGAACCGGGCGTGTGCCGGTTGATGGGAACTGGAGTCACCCGGAGCTGCCCCGTAACCCCGGCGCCCGCTCGGGGGTGAGTTTCCCGGCAAAGGCCTCCGGCGTCCCGCTCCCTGAGTAGGGAGAGTATACGGGGTCTCTCCGGCGCCCCGACCTTCCGCCCCGCACGAGTTCCTCGGAGGGGCTCCCCGTGGCCGCCGCTCGCTCCTCCGCGGGGTCTGCGAAGTGCCGGCCCAGCCCCCCAAAGGATCGGGACCGCTCGGCTTTTCCCTACCAACGGAGTCGGTGGGGTGGGGGGAGAGAAGACGACCGCCTGAAGGAGAAGCCTCCCCCCGTTTGCAGAGCAGTGTTGGGGGGCGATCCCCCTTTCACTCGAGGTCTATCGTCCCCATCCTTCCAGGTCACGGGTGGGGGGAGCATAGGCTCGCCTCCCCCCAAATAGGAGGCACCCCCGTCGTCCATGACTAACAGGAGCCGAAGGGGGGGCTGAGAGGGGCTGCGGGGCTCACCCGCCTTTATTCGGGAGGGGCAGACCGGGGGGAGGGCACGGAGGGAGCTGGAGGGAGCGGCGGGGGTGGCAGGCCGGGAGGGGGGCGAAGGGGTCTGGAGCACGGATGGATCGAGATCCGAGGCTGCTGGGAGCGGGGGGGGGGCGCAGAGAAGGGGAGACGTCAGCAAATGTCTTCCTTTATTAAAAAGAGCGCGGGGGGGGGAGGGAAGGCCTTTGTTCTTCAGCCGCGGAGGCAGCGCAGAAAATGAGATTTATCCCTGGAAGCGCCTTTGAGCCGCCCGGGGGGAGGGCCGCGCAGACAGCGGTGGAGAAGGGCCGCCGCGCCCACGTGACTCCCCCCTCGCAGGTGGAGGGAAGGCGGGCGGTGGTCCCTCGCCAGGAGGGGCGCGGGGGGGCACGATGCCTCGCCCGGGGGGAGGGAGGGGGGCAACAGCGGCTGGCTGCCCTCTTGGGACTGTTCTCCTCCCTTCTCGGGGCGTCTGGCCAAGAGTAAGACGCCCAGACCCACCCCGAAGTCTCCAGGGCCCCAGGCCTCCCGGCCGCGGGGTGCATAGGTAGAAGCGCCCCCTCCTCTCCCCCGTGGGCTCCCCAAAATCCGGAAGCAGCATGTGCTGGGGGTGGGCAGGCCTTCTCTGGAGTGCCATCCCAACCCCCAACCCCCCAGCAAAGAGCGAGCCATGGCTTTTGGGGGATCCCTGGTCGAATGTGCTACTCCTTGGCCTGCCTGGCAGTCTGCAAGGCCCTCGGGGCAGAAGCCTTTGGATCCGTCAAACAAGGAGAGGGGAAATGCAGCGGGTCCGGGACAATTTTTTGGCAGAAATGCAAAAAACAAACAACGACGGGCTCACAAAAAAACACTCAACAGGAATGTCACTTCTGCTTTTGAAAAAAAAGAAACCGTGTTTTTACCGTCGGAAGGGCAGGGGCTCAGTGGAAACGCCGGAGTGGGGGCAATGATAGGGGAGGGCCTCATTCAGCCTCGGTTTTATTTGTCCAGAAAAGGCTATCCGCAGGTAGGCAAAATTAACCACCACCTGCTGCCAATGTTGACCCCTAGTTCGGGGTGGTGGCCTGTCTGGGCTCGGCGCCTGAGGCTGCGTGTCGGCTGCTGCCGGGACCTTTCCCCGCTACAGCGCCCCCAGGACTGGCAGAGCCCCCCCCCTCCGCCACCGTCTCCTTGGGTCAAGACTTTGGTCCCCGGACGCTCCCCCTCGCGAGGAGAAGGGAGGAGGACGTCCGGGCCGCCGGTCGGGCTGTCCGCCTCTTCCTATTTCGTTTCCGGTCAGCCCGGGGCCTCGGCAGCGGGGCATCCACCGTTTGTAGCACCGGGGCATCGAAGGACGGACGTCCGGGGGCCCCTGAGGCTGGATCGGCCCCGTCTCCAAAGGACCCCCCCCCCGCCGCCTCTGGGAAGCGAGTCCCGCCTGCGGGCCAGGAGAGCCACGGCCGCTCTCTCCGCCTTCCCAGGGACCGGCACCGACAGGGATGCTGCCCCGGTCCCCGGGTGGACCGAACCTCCCTGAACTCCCTCAAACCCCTCCTAAAGTCGGCGGCCGCCGCTCAGCTCTCAAAGAAGCAGCCGCGTCAGTCTCTGGTAGCGCAAAAAGGAAGGGGCGGGAGGGGAGAAGAACCTTTAAGACGACCTGGTTCCTTTTTAAATTTTGTTTTCGCGCGAGCTTCCGTGGAGATAAACGTCCTCCTCCGGGGGCGGCCCCGCGTGGTGGTCCTCGGCCTCTCGCCAGAGAACTCCGGCCACGGGCGCTCTGCCGAGGAAGGAGGTGTCCCTCCCCTCTCCCGGGTCGCCCCTTCGCCACACCGCGCGCGGGGCGAGGCGCAGGAGCTTTTCCCGAGTTACTTTCTCCGCTCCGTCCCTACCGTGACACGCGCCGCCTCCCGCCCCGCTCCAGAGCTCCAGATGTCGCGACCCTCCCGCCCCCGGGACCGCTCGCGCCGCCCGCTTCGACCCCCCCCCCTTTCCAGGCGGGTCGATCAGGCCGCCGCCCAGCCCTTCAAGTGTGCCCCCCCCCGCCGGGATTTGAATCCTGTTTGTTCGTGGCTGCTGCACCCTGGGTCGACGCGTTCGCGAAGCCCCCCCCGTGACCCCGAGATCCCCCCCCAGCCCCTTCCTGCGAGCGCGGACGCCCGCGGGACACATTGGAGTTGGGGTCCCCCTCCCCCGTGTGCGTCCTTTCACACTTCTCTGCTCCGGACGGATCTTCCCACCTTCCAGCCCTTTCCCGCAGAGACACTTTTGGTGCCTTTGCTCTCCCTTTCCGGCCTGGGGCGACCCTAAGGCGGCCTTATCATGGGGTTTTCGGGGGCTGGGAGTTTGTGAGGCGCCCGAGGCCGCCTCAGGAAGCCCCCCTCAGTCATTTTGATTGTGGCAGGCCTGGCCCCCTGGCTGCTTACCTCTGATTTACGAGGGAGGTCCCAACAGGGCTCGAGGGGGACCCTCAGGGTTTGACCCCCTCCCCTTTGCCGGCGGGTCCCCGTTCCGGGCGCCGCAGGAACTGCGCCGTCCGAAAAGGCCGCCTCCCCCACTTCCTCCGTTTGCGCGGGAGACCGGGCCAAAGTTCGCCTCCCGCCCACACGCTCGTCGGCCCTCTGAAGGAGCCCCGGGGGACGGCGGGGGGGGCTTATCTCGGCCGAAGCCGCGCTGGCTTTTCTTCCGCGAGACCGGTCCTCCTGCGCCCGGATAACGTTATCTCCCGCCCTCTCCACCAGTTTATCTGGAACAGACACTGAGCTAACCGGCCAGTCATTTCCTGGCCCCTTTCCCTTTCTCCAGAAACGGTTCTTCCGTTGGCCGCGCTCTCGCTCCGGGGGGTCCCCGTCCCCAAAGGCCCCTGCTGTTGATGGCATCAGTAGCAGGGGGAGCCCCACCTTCCCCGTCGGCCTCCGTCTCGGGGGAGGGCTGCGAACCTGACCGGCTGGATCAGGCCCGGCTCCAGCCACAGACCGCGGGGCTCGCCCACGACGGCGGGTGGAGTCCCTCCGGTGACCTACTCAGGTGTAAAGTTTCCTTGCGCACTGTGCCGTGCGACCGACGCGCTCCCGGCTGCCCCGGCGCAGCTCCGCCGGGCTAACCGGTTCTCCTGGGCCTCGGTGCTGTTGCCGGTCGGCCCGGACCAGAGCAGGGCCGCCGAACTGCGGCGCGGGGTCCTCGGTCACCCCCTCCCCTCCGCGGCCCAAGCGCCCCGCCTCCCGGCGCCCCGGCAGAGGGGCGGCCCCAGCGTCGCCCGCCCCCTGGCGGCGCCTTCCGTCACTGCAGCCCCGCGGGAGTGCGCGCGTGCTCGCGCCTCTGCGTGCCTGGGAGGAGGGGCCCTTCTTTCGACCCCCGCCCTCTTGGCTACAAACGTGGGCGGACTTCTGGCCAGAGTAACCGGGGCCGGCCTTTACTTGAAGCGGTTTTAGAGCGCTCCTCCGCAGGGAAAGCCGCGCCTCCCGCGAGGGGGAGCGGAGGACCCTCCCGGCTGCCTTGGCCCCCTGGCACCTTCCAAACCCGTTCCCGAGCCGCCCCCACTCCCTAAATGGGAGTTTCCGTCGCCCCCCAGCAACAGCCGGCCTCAGGCGCAGACACTGAGGAGGCGGCCATACCCCCTCAGAGGTATCCCCCGTCCCGATTTACCCCTCCGCCTCGGGATCGGCGGTGAAGGGACTTGGGCCTCTCGCCGGGACGGAGACCCTCCTTTTCTTGGCCGGGAGGGGGGCGGAGGTCCCGTCACAGCCTCACCTTCCGGGGCTCACGGCCGGCAACCGGGGAGGGGCCGCTCCGTTGTGCTAGGATGAGGCTACCAACAGGCGGAGCGAAGCAGATGATTCAGGCGGCAGCAGAGGTGGGGCGGCGTGGCGTGAAAGGGCTGCCGCTTGTTCCGTGTTCCTCTTGGTTTTTCGGAGTCTTTCGTGGGGGGGAGAGATTGAGAAACCGATGCGGTCCGAAAGCGGTCGTCCCCTTACTCGGGGGACGCGGTTTGGCTGGCTGGCGGCGGTTGGCGGGGCTGAGATTGGCCGCTCCGCCTCAGGCGGCCGGATGCCTTGAGCCGGCCCTGATCGCCTGCCATTCGCCTCGTTAGCCAGCGCGGCCGGGGGATGATGGGCGTTGCGGTGGTCCAGCTTCTGAAGAACCGCAGACCAGGAGCGCCCCTCGAGGGCGGGGAGGGGGCCGGGTGGGCGCGACAGCCTCGGGAGTCGGGGAGGAGCGGGGGGCAGCGTTTCCCAAGGAGGCCGCCCGCTCCCTCCCCCGCCGGCTGCCCCCCCGGGGGCGGCTCCGCTCGCCCGTCCCCTCCCCCTCCCCCCTCCCCCTCCCGTGTCTAATTTTCCAGTTGATTAATTCCGTTGCTGTTTTCTGACACCCACCGCTCTTGGTATTAATTTCCTTTAACTGGTGATTAATTACTCTTTTTCTCCTGCGTCCCCTCCTCTCCCTGCGCCACCTATTTACATATTAATCAAATTCTACGAGATGGCCTGACAGAGGACTGGGTGCCGAGCTCGGCGGTGTGTGCGCGCGCGCGCGCGCCGCCAAATCGCCCAGGGGCTTATGCGGCCCCCTTCCCGGCAGGACTGGAAGGGGCGCGGCCGCCCTCCTGCGCGGCGGGGAGGGAGGTTTGAAGGAACCCCCGCCCCCGGCTTCGCTTCCAGGTTTGCCAGAGGAGAGGAGGGTCCGGCGGCGGCGGCGGCGGCGGCGGCGGCGGCCTCCCTTTCCGACCTGGCCCAGAACTGGAACGGGAAAGGGCGGTCGTCGCTTGGCTCTTGACTACTGCACTGCGTTCTCTCTGGGGCGCCCCTTGAAGGCTGCTGGGGAGGCTGCGTTGTGGCAAATGGCAGCTGCCCGAGGCCGACGGCGTGAGATCTGCGCGGAGAAAGCGGCGCCCTGGTCGGAGGCTACGCAGGATCCCAGCCCGCTTCGGACGGTCGATGAGCCGGCCCCTGGGTCGGCCGGAGAAGGAAAGGGAAGAGCGGGGCGGAGCCCCGGAGGAGAAGGGGATTCCCGTCACACCGACACCCGAGGGACCGGGAGACTTCGGGAAAAGAAATTCCACCTAAGCCTTCGGAAGAACTTCCCAACGATAAGAGGAAGAGCAGCCTGACATTGGAAGGTGCTGCTGCTTCAGTGGAGTGCGGCAGAGTCTCCTCCTTCTTCGGGGGTGTTGGAACAGAGGCTGGGTGGCCATTTGCTGTTGGGGGGGCGCCTTGAGTCTTGCTGCATGGCAGAAGGGGGTCGGACTCGATGGTGGTTTTGGTCTCTTCCAACTCCAGGACTCTGCATGTGCGCATGCGTGTTCCCCTCAGGTCACCTGCGGTCCAGAGCACAGCAGTCTTGGTCCAGTCACTTTGGCTTTAGGTGGGAGTTCAGGCGTGGTTTGCTCTTGGACCCTTTTATTTGTCTTTTCAGCAGTCCAGGGGGTCCGTAGAATTCTTCCCGGGCACTGCATTTCAAAAGAGTTGATTTCCTTCCTATCCGCCTTCTACGCTATCTGGCTTTTGCAACCATACATAGAAATTGGAAATATAATGGCATGGAGAAGGCATGTGGCCTCTGTGTGTGAGTGTCCTCAAGTCGCCTGTTGACTTATGGTGACCCCGTGAATTTCATGGGGTTTTCTGAGGTGAGGAGTCCTCAGAGACGGTTTTGCCAGGTCCCTCCTCTGAAATGGTGCCTGCAGGGCCCAGTGTTTGTTACGAAGAAGCGGGGGTGGCCTTCTGATGGCTGCAGAGCCAACAGCAGGCACCTGTGGTCCCAGAACTGGGGGACTTCTTCCTCCCACACCCCACCTCCTGGAAAGGGGCTGCGGAGGGGCCGGGGGTTTGACTGGCTGAGGCTCCTCCTCCTCCTCCTCCTCCTCACTGACAGCAGCCTCCCTCCGGGGATGGAGTGATTGACAGGGAGTAATTATTAGCCATGCTTTAATCCTGGCAGCTGCCTCAGCCTGTGACAGTCCAGTGGCACTTTGCCCCCCCCACACCTTGGAGCCCAGGAGGAGCAGGACTGGCCCTTTGCTCTCAAAAACATGGGGCTGACACCTTTGCCAGGCCCGTGGGGCACCCATCACCTCCTGGGGCACGAGCAAAACCATTGGGGGCTGAGGAGGAGGCAGCAACCAGGGTGGCCAGCCGAGCAGGACTCCCAGCTCACTCCTGGTGGGCCATACATTCCCTGAACGCAAAAGCAGTGGCCCCAAGCCCCCTCAGGACTGAGAGCCATTCTGCATTTCCTCTGAAGAGGGGGCCATTCTTGTCCAGGGATGTCAGAAGAAGGCCAGGGCGCCTCCAATCTTGGCTTTTAAGCCAGTCCAGGGCTCCAGCTAGGATCAAAGAACCTGAAGGAGAGGTGACCCAAGGTGGACAAGGGCCCCGGCCAAAGACAGACCGGGAAGGCCAAAGGTTCTCTGCTGCTTCAGCTTCCCTCTCCGGACAGCTGCTTGTGGGAGGGAGGCCATGAGTGTGTGGCAAGGGAGAGGGGGGCAAGTGCGTGTGAAAGAAATACTTGGGCCAACCCCTCCTGAAGCCAGCTGCAGCCCTGGACCACATGGGCCTGCTGGACGTCCTGCCAAAGTGAGGAGGACACACGCGGCCCGGTCCAGAGAAAGGAGATTCGTGCTAACCTGTGCGTGTGCACACATTCTAACATGGCGTCAGAAAGGCAGCCGTGATAGGAGGGGGAGCAGTTGGGGGATTCCCAAAGGGCATCTAGAGCACGCGGGATCCAGACCAGAGCTCCCTGATCAGGGCCCAAATCAACATCTCCTTGAAGATCTTTGATGCAGGGCTTGGATGAAGGCTTTCCCACGGCCATTACCACTGGGGGCTCTACCAAACGCTCAGCTGCACTCCCCCCTTCTCATACTCTCACTCCTCTCCTCATCAGACTGAGCTGTGAGGACCCATCTGCAAGCACCCCCCAAGCAGGCACCTCTGGCCCTCACCCCCTTGGTGCCCCTCCTGAGCTGCTGGCACTTTGGGGCTCATTTACAGCAGGGGGACACCAAGGCATCCTGTGTCCTTATGGGAGAAGAAGGGCCGCGCCCCACAGGCAGGCCCCTGGAACCAGGGCTGCTCCACCATTTGGAGATGGTGCCCAGAATGTGGCATGGACAGGCCCCCATGGAATGCCAGGAATCTCACTTCCAAGGGAACGGAGAAACCAGGCAGCTTCAAAGAGCCATGGGTGGCTTGTGCCGCCCCAGCTGCCGGGAATTCCTGCCCTGGGAACGGAAATCCACAGATACCTGAAACGGAGCCCCGTGAAATCGGGGCGGGTGGGAAAAGCAAGAGGCACACAATGGCAGCAGCTGCCACAGCGGGTAGGCGGGCGGGCGGGCGGCCACCCGCTCCACCTGGAACTCACAGCTGTGGACTGAAAATGATCCTTAAAAGGCAGCCGGGCATCGCTTCCTCTTCCAGCAACTCTCTGGCACCACACAAGTTTCTGGATGGTGCAGGTAGCACACCCTGGCCCCCAAATGGCAGCTGGAAGGAAGCCAGGGGTCTCCAAGCCATGTATGCACTCCCGTGTGGCTGTGCTTCCCCCATGTGCCCTCCCCCTGGCCGTTGAGACTATTTGCCCCCTGCTTCTGTTATGGGGGCTATAAGATCGCCAAGGTGGCAGGGTACCCCCACCCTCAACCACCTCCTTGTGGTGCCATCTGGCACAAGGATTCTGCTGCAAGGATCCTGGCCTTGACCCTGTTCGTTGCAGAGCCTGCTGGCTGCTCAGATGCAGGACACCCGGAGCCGTTAGAAGCCAGCTATGTAGGGGCTGGTGTGACTGTGCAGCTTCTGCCACAGCAACACCCTCTCCACTGCTACCCGTAGTCTCTCCTGGCTCCCTGCTGCTCCTGGCCTGGGCGACAACAGCTGACCCCTGGACTCGGACCTCGGTCTGCTTTCTGGACCTGCCTCTGGCCCTGTGGACTCTCCCGCCTGGAACCCCTGCTGTGCCCTGACCTTCTGCCTGTCTCTGGCCCTGTGCGCGCCTGTTGCCTGGAAGGGACTCTTGAGTGCTCTGATTCCTGCCTCCCAGACCCGCTTCTTGCCTCTGGGCCCCTGGACTATGGCTACTTGGAGGACTGCTGCCTTGGACTCTTGTTGTGCCCCTGTACCTGTTGGCCCTTGCCACCCATGTCTCAGACCCTGACGGGGGGGTGTTACCCTGATTTCTAGGGGTCCCGTGAGGGACACCTCAATGTGCTCAAAATAATGGGGAATGGGAATTAGCTAGAGCACCAGTTAGCAATGCAAGAGGCAGGGCAACATAGCGAGATCTTTTACCCATTGTCTACAGGGTCAGGCTGAGTCAATAATCAGAAGTAAATAATAATTGTTTTCCTTTATTTATAAAGTCACAGCAAACGTACACACTCGCTCACTAGAAATTAAGAAATAGTGCACAATTGTGCAGTCACGCACACAGTCCTAAGAAAATAAAGAGAAGAAAATAGATAGGGGATTTTCAGGAGGATTTTTGGGAAAATACTACACCTGATCCTGTAGCCCAGTGGAAGGAAAGAAGCTTGGGAGCGTAGATTCTCAGCAAGTGGAGGCTGAGGGGAGGCTCATCATACGGCGCAGCAGCAAGTCGGGAGGCAAGTCACGAGCGATCTGATGAGACGCTCAAAATCAGGGGTTCTTCTAGGGGAAAATGTGCCTGTAGGCTAGTCCGTTCCCGGGGAAAACAATGGGTTTCGGGCTGGAGACAAAGCCTCTGAAAGGTCAGTACTTTAGATGATTGAATTATGACAGTGTTGTCAATAGCGTAGACAGTATGCAAACGCGGAATACTTGAGAGTTGGATAGTCCGTTCAAGCTGCCTGCTCAGGGCAGGGGATCTTTTGTAAACTGCGTGCATACATAATGTGATCTTAAGAAGGTACTTGTCTGGAGGTCTCCTAAAGCTGCAGTCTGGCAATTACTGGCCTGCCTGGTGTTGTTTTTGAATATTCAGCTATTTTCAGCTGTGCCTGTGTGTGTGCTTGTCCGGGGGCCTCGCAAGCACGTGGAGAGGAATCGGTAGTGAAGGTCAAATTCTTGATATCAAATGATATCTAATATCCCACAAGTTCGGACTAGAAACTACAGTAACAGGGGGTTGAGGGGGATTCCCAGCGTTCTCCTTCACTCCCTACTTAGGACTACTGAACATGGATGCTGAGTGAGCTGCTGCATCATAGAGTTGGAAGAGACCACAGGGGCCATCGAGTCCAACCCCCTGCTATGCGGAAAAGCATGTAATGTGTCATAGAATTGTAGAGTTGGAAGATGGTGTGGTGGGGAAATGCAACACAACATAGATAAAAAGGTAGTACAGGAAAACTACCTTTTAAATGAATTGGGGCCAGGGTGTGCTACCTGCTCTAAATGAATTCAAGTCACCAGGGCCAGATGAACCACATTCAAGGATGTTAAAAGAACTGGCAAAAGTAATCTCAGAATCCTTGGCAATAGTCTTTGAGAATTCCTGGAGAATAGGAGAAGTCCCAGCAGACTGGAGGAGGGCAAATGTTTTCCCTATCTTCAAAAAGGAGGAAAAAAGGAAGACTCAAACAATTATCGCTCAGTCAGCCTGACATTAAGTCAGGAAAGATCCTAGAGCCGATCATTAAACAGATAGTCTGTAAGCACCTAGAAAGGAACGTCGTGATGCTAAAAGTCAACATGGGTTTCTCAAAACCAAGTCAGGCTGGACTAATTTTATCTCTTTCTTTGATAGAGTTACTAGTTTGGTGGATGAAGGGAATGCTCTGGACATAAAGTATCTTGACTTCAGTAAGGCCTCTGAAAAGGTCCCCCATGACATTCTTGCAAACAAGCTAGTAAAATCTGGTTTGGACAATGCTACTCTTACTCGGATTTGTAACTGGTTGACCAATCAAACCCAAAGGGTGCTCATCAATGGCTCCTCTTCATCCTGGAGAGAAGTGACCAGTGGGGTGCCAGGGGGTTCTGTCCTGGGCCCAGTGCTATTCAACAACAAAATTAATTTCACCAGGGAGAAGTACTACACTTTGGCAGAAAAAATGAAATGCACATGAAATGAATGACACCTGGCTTGAAAACAGTATATGTGAAAAAATCTAGGAGTCTTAATAGACCACAAGGTGAACATGAGTTCACAGTGTGATGCAGCAGCAATTCTGGGCTACACCAATAGGAGTACAGTGTCTAGGGCGAGAAAAGTAATAGTACTGCTCTATTCTGCTTTGGTCAAACTGCACCTAGAATATTGTCTCCAGTTCTGGGTACCAGAGTTCAGGAAGGATATGAACAAGCTGGAATGTGTCCAGAGGAGGGCACCCAAATTGGCAGAAGACCTGGAAACCATGAAGGTTTGTGAGGAGCAACTTAGGGAGCTGGGGATGTTTAGCCTGGAGAAGAGAAGGTTAAGAGGGAATATGATAGATATGTTTAAATATTTGAAGGGATATCATATGGAGGACGGAGCAAGCATGTTTTCTGCTGCTCCAGAGTCTAGGACATGGAGCAATGCCTTCAAACTTCAGGAAGGGATTCCACCGAAACATTAGGAAGAACTTCCCGATGGTCAGAGCTGTCTGGCAGTGGAATCTGCTGCTGCCTCAATGGAGTGTGGTGGAGTCTCCTCCTTCTTTGGAGGTTTTTAAGCAGAGGTTGGATGGCCAACTGTCACAGGGAGTGCCCTGATGGTATCTTCCGGTATGGCAGAATGGGGCTGGCCTGGATGGCCCTTGGGGCCTTTTTTCAACTCTGTGAGTCTATGATTCTAGGAGAGCGCAAAAGGCAGAAGCAGAAAGAAATTGAAACATCCTCCACCTGACCGAATAAAAGGCATTTGGTGTCAGGGTGATGACTGCAAAGAGCAGTTTACCCCAAATAATTGCAATGCCCATGCTGACCGGATATCATAGGAGCTCCAACCCACAGGAAGGGTTCCAGGTTAGGGAGAGCTGGTGAGGACTCACGGCGTGTGTGTGCGTGTAGAAGGACCAGCAGATGAAGGGGGGTTGCTCTGGAATCCATGGTAAGATTGCTCTCAACAAGTTCCCACCAGTAAGCCCCCCTCGGATCTCCAAATCCTTCCCGTATGAGGCCAGGATCAGAGGCAGAAGCACAGCAGGCCAGAGGGAGTTTTTATGTAATTTTATTGTGAACTGTGTAGAAAAAAACACTGGTGTCAGCAGGCCCCAATCCAAGTTGGCGCCTGGGGTGGCAAGTGCCTGCTCTCTGCAGTGTGTGACTGCAACTCTACCACCCCTTCCTCCCCTCCTTCCACAGGGTTCAACACCAAGCCTTCTCCCGCCGAGGAGCCAAGCTTCACACGTACGCGTAGGCACGCAAACACGCACGCGTCCACCCCAAACCTTCCACAGGTTCAATGGCAGAAGGCCTTGGGGGGGGGGCCCTTGTGCCACAGCATTAGCAGAGATGACGCCCCACGGAGGCAGTAGAATGAACAAACACGGGGTAGGGATGAGGTAGGCCTGCCCTACGGAAGCATGCTGCGGGGGTACCACCCCACAGGTTGACCTGACGGGGCCCTGAGGGTTCCCCCTGCCTGCAACTCGGGCAGCTCCAGGCCAAATCCGCTTAGCCTGCGTGGCATTCCCCTGCCCCTTGACTGTGCATTTTGATACACGCTGAGGCACGGCAGGGGAGCAGCGCACGGGGGGGGGCAAGGCCCCGACTCCCCCAATTCCAAGTCACAGAACAACGGCCTCAGCAGCCCCCACCGCGGCCCAGAAGCCCCTCCCTGCAAACGCTGCCCCACGCAGGGGGCGATGGACAGCCGTGCCCACTCCCCACAGAAGTCCTGCCTCTTCACCCACGGCGGGCCCGGCTCGGATCCTGCGTCGCAAGTGTAGCGGCTTCTTTCCCACTAAGGGAGGCATCCACGACTGGAGCCAGGAGCAGCCTGTCAGAAACACGGGCGTCCGGAGGGGCTCCTTGGGGAACAGAGAGGAGAGAAGGGAGCTGGCGGGGGGATTTCTTCAAGGGGCTCCTCTGCCCCCTCCCACTCACCTCCTATCCCCCAAACCCTGGCCCTGCAAACGGCTGTCATCCCACCCATCCCCCACCTCCAGGAAAAACAAAGGGGGCCACGGGCAGGAGAGGAAGGGGCCACGGGGTGATCTTCTTGGCAAGGTATTCTGCCCCTGGTGCCGGAGGGCCCAGACAAGGCTGCTCCTCTCCTCAGTTTCCGCTCTGAAACCTTTCCTCCCCTTTGACTGAATGCAGCTCCCCAACCCTCTTTCACCTCGGCAGCCCCAGGCGTAACACAGAGACCCCCACCTACGCCTTCAGAGGCTGCCGGGGGGCACCAGGTGCCTTGGTGAGGGGCGGCGTGGCGTGGATAGGGTGCTTGAGCTGCAGCACGAGCTTGCTTCCTTTCACTTCGGCACCCTGTGGGGGTGAAGAGGAGAGACAGGAGGGAAAAAAGGCAAAATAACATCTTTGTGGTCGAAACTGGAGCCAGACAAGGCCACCCCTCAACAGTCACTGACCCAAGACACAAGTCCTGGCTCCTCTAATTCAGCTACGAGCTGGTGCCTCTGGGCAGAGCACGAGCGGGCAACCGAACTCTCCACGGTCGCCCCAGCCCCAATCTTTTGGCGGGGGCGGAAGAGGGGTGTAAACGGTAACAACGATATAGGATTCAATGGCAGACCGCCCTTTGACGCAGGGGTTTCACAGAGGCACGGTGAACCACATCTCCACACTGACCTCTCCTCCCCCCCGAATCTATTCAATCCCCATTTTGAAATTGGGGGCAGCGGGTGCTGTTTCCACCAGCACAACATTATGCTGCTCTGTATTTCTTGTTCCTGCATGCTTTCAATTTGTTTCTGACTTAAAACGACCCTATCACAAGATGTTCTTGGCAAGATTCCTTAGACGGGTCTTGCCTTTCTCTCCCACCGAGGCTGAGAGCGTGTGACTTGCCCAAGGTCACCCAGTGGGTTTCCCTGGCTGTGTGGAGATTCGAACTTGGTCTCCAGAGTCTCCAACGTCCAACCCGTCACCCACGCTGGCTCTACCACCCTACGCACAAGCCGTAAATGTCCAAAGAGTTAGTCTTTGAACGTGAGGCAGTATTAAAAGGCAGCACAAAAATGAAGAAACACGAAGCAACGACTCCCATAAATCAGCCAGGCCCTGCGAGGACCATTTTCACTGGATGATGCTGAGATCAAGCACTACGGGAGAGGAAGGGAGAGAGAGAGAAAGAGAACGTGGGAGCGCCCCTCCACCCATCTCCCCTCGCCACGTCACATACGCTCTTCTAAAACTGCACCCTGCGCGCCTAGGCTCGGCCAGGATGGTGCCGCCATTTGAGTTTTGGACCAGGGTTCCATGAGACGGGTTCAGATCCTTGCTCAGTCCTGCTCAGCCAATCCCGCTCTCTCGGCCACAAAAGACGTCAAGGGTGACAGACCTCCTCTGAACAATAAATCGTGCCCAAGAAGACCCCCGAGACGGGATCACCATACGCCAGAGTTGTCACAAAAGCACATCACCACCACCACCACAAGGAGCTTTTTCAGGCCCCCCCCTCCTTTGCTGCCTTTTATTCCTAGGCAGAAATTTCCCCGCCGCTTCCACCCTTCCTGGCTGGAAAATTCCTTCCACCCCACAACCACCCTGGTAGCTCTTTCTGCCCCCTTTTCCATCCCTGAGTCTCTGTTTCTTTGGCCGCAGAGAACACCCTTTAGACACGGGATTCAAAACACGGCTGGGGCACAGAACTGCACATGGAACCAACAGTTCAGGTAATCTATTTTCAATTATTCTCTTAAATAAATCTATTAATCAAGACTGCCCACCCTACCCCATGGGGTCTCCCACCACCCTACAGATGACCTCAGCAACAGACCCTGCCGCTCCCCCCGCCCCCCGCCCACCTGCAATGCGGCGTAGGCTGCCTCGGCTGCTTCCCGGTGGGTGTAGTTGACGAAGGCACAGAACTTCCGCGGGAGCCGACGGATGGAATCGATGGGCCCAAACCTGCCCCCAAGGAGAGCTAACGTCACTGCGCCGGCAGGCCCCCCAGCCCTCAGCCACCAAGTGAGCCACTGTGGGGGGGAGGGGCGCTTGGAAATAGGGTCCCCCCGCCTGTCTAGCCCGCCTTCCTTTCATGCGGAGGGTGGCTGCGCGTTTCAGGCCTGAGGAGGAGGAGAAGAGGGAAGCAGGGAGGAGCAGGGGCGTACTTACGGCCGGAAGTAGTGCAGGAGGACCTCCTGGGTAAACTCTGGGGTGAGGTTCCCCACCCACACGGCAAAGCACTCCCTGAAACAGAGCAGCCCGGTCATTCTTCCCATCCCAGGGCTGGGCAATGGAGGAGGAGGGGGAGGAGGGCTAAGGGACTCCCCCTTTGCCCCACCTGAGTCCCACTAGATGCCCCTTGCTTCAGCCTCTCTGGCCTTCTGGCCCCTGCGCTGCCACTGCCATGGCAGAGGTGGGGAGGGCTCTTGGCATCCTACAACCGCAGCTGCTGTGGCAGTACAGCAACAAAGGCAGCTTCGCTCCAGCCAAAGTTCTTCCCCTACTGCCACCGCCAAGAACGCACACTCACCTGGCGGGGGCCAGTGCAGCTGAAGGCAGCACCCCTTTGCCCAATGAGCTGGTGATTGATGCCAGGTGCCCTCCCGCCTGGGCACTGCTGACGCTTGTGGCAAGTCTCCTACTTTGCTGCTCACCTTGCCCACAAGAAAAGCGTGGTGGGGGAGAGAAGAAGAGGCGAGGCCGTTTAGGGGCTCCAGGTTCTGGGCCCCACCACACACCTGCTCCCAAACAGAGATGTTGCAGGCTCCCCTGGCAACCACCCATCCGTCACACACTCATTGCTCCCAAAGAGTGTGAGCTGGAACGGGGCCTGTATCCCATCTTCCTGGAGAGAGGGGCCCCCTTACCAGGCAGAGGCGGGCGGGATTCTCTGGGCAGGACGTTCCACCCGGGGAGGCAGCCGCCAAAAGTATTACCCTGCAAACATAAAGGGAGAGAGAGTCAGTCTCAAAACCCTGTATGTAGTTCACAGGTAGAAAAAAAAATGCCTCCCCCATGGCCCAGGAAAAGAATTTCACAACGTTTTCAGGGTAATCAATGTCTAGTTCACTCCCTGTCCAAAAAAAAAAAAAAAAAGCCCTGCCTGAGCCCAACTGGACCCCCATCACCACTCCAAGAACCTGACAAATCCTCCAACGCTTCCTGAGGCCAAAATGATCTTTTTCAGAAAAGGTAGGGGTGGGTGGGAGGAACTAGACCCCCTGCCCAGGGCTGTCTTGCTGGTCAGGCTGCTGTGACTGAGACTTCTTGGCACTGTCTTGGCACAACTGTCCCACCAACCTCTGGAGCCAATCGCATGGGGAATGGCTCCTAAAAAAGAAACCACGCATGGCAGTGGGATGTGCAGGGTTTTAAGCTATCTGCCCCCTTCCTCAGGGAAGGACAACAGATCAGTTCTCCTCACTCTACAGCTGTCCCCCTGACACAGCCAGGACAGACAGCCCCTGGGAAAGTCCTCGTGGCTACAGGCCTGTGCACAGGAACCCCTTGGCTTCTGCTAGGGTCTAAGGAAGCCCCAAGCCAGGTCAGACACCCCCCCTCCCCTCAAAGTGGTAACATCCCGGCCTCTGCCCAGCTCACCAGCAGACAGTGGACCTGGCAGCGCTTCAGCTGGATGGCGGCGTCAGCCCGGAAATCCTCCAGCCGCAGGAGCTCCTCAAAGGTCTTGGCTGCCTCCGCGTACCTCTGGGCGTTGCAGAGAAAGCACAGAGATGAGTCTTCTGCTGCTCCCCCACCCCACCCATCCCAGATCCCCCAGCCTCCCCGCACACGCAGCCCAGCCTGCTGGTACCTTGAGGCCCATGAGGGCCTTGCCCTGGCGGAAGAGGCCTTTGGGCCAGCCGGGCTGCAGGCTGAGGGCCAGCTGGGCGTCTCTCAGGGCCTCCACGTAGCACTGCAGCCTCTCGTAGCAGAAGGAGCGGTTCCCAAAGAACCTGGGCGGGAGAGGAGAGATGGAAGACCAGGCATAACCACCTCCCCAGCACCCCTTGCTCAAGAAAGTCCTATGAAATAAATGGGGTCACCATAAGGGGACATGCAACTCAAAGCCCACTCCCTCCCTGATCCTCTTCACAGCCCTGTGCCTGCAACGCTTAGCTTAGAGACACGTAACCGGGGGGGGGGGGGGGGCGGCGAAGGAAGGCAAAGTGCAGGAGCCCCTCTTTCCAGGTTCATGGGACAGGGGCTCCAGCACACCCACCACTATCCAGACCCCGTACCAGGAATGAGACTATTTCTGAACCCCCAACCCCTCCCTGGACGGTCTGGGCAGCCTGCTCCTCCAGAGAAGGGAAGGGAACCTTAACCCCGGCAACAATGTGGAGGGAAAAGCCCCACCAGGTTGCCTGAAGGAGGAGACGGGACGAGGGGTGCGGTTCTGGCTGAGAATGCCAACAGCCGGCTGGCCGGCAACTACCCAGCAAGGAGGTCCTGACACCTCTCCTCAAGAGCCACCCGCAAAGAGGAGTCCAGAGCCCGTGTAGAAGATGGAAGGGCCTGGCAAGGCTCCCTAGAAGCCTCAGGTGCCCCAAGGAGCTCCTCCCACTGCAAGGGGGCAAGGTTTTGGGGGGGCAACTCCCAAACAAGCCCTCCTCCACAGCCTCACAGGGCACCAGGGTGACACCACAGCTGGTTTAGGAATGTGGGGTGACTCTCTTCTTCATTCTCCTTCTGATTTCTGACCCCTGGAAGGCTTCCAAAACAAAGCAACAGCTCCCACAAAAGGGGCTGCAAGATCAGCAGTCTGGGAAATGAGGGAAAATGCCACTGCCACACTTGGAGAAGCCACTCAAAAAGACTGTCTTTGACTTCTCAGAAGGAGCTGGACTTGCCTGCAACAGGAACTGGACCAACAAAGAGCAGCCCCCAAAAGGGGGTGTCACTTGAGCCAGATTCTGCCACAGGCTGATCCATTTTGCTGCTCCCCTCCCACAGCTCCCCTTGAACTCTGGAGCCTTCCTGGCCCCTGGCTCAAACCCCAGCAAAGCTTTGTCTCCACCTGGGGTTTCTTCACGGAGCAGAGACTGGCGTGGGGCACAACAGCCGTTGCCAGAGGGGTCACTGAGAAAATCCACACGAGCCAACGGGAGAGGCATCTGACTCACACGCTGCTGAGAGCAGAGCGTTCCAGGAGAGCCTCACCCTTTCAGAGGCTAGAAATCAAAGGGGCAGGAAAACCAAAAGGATGCAGGGATGGGCAAGGGGAAGAAAAGGAGGCAAACAGCCCCCAAATGCACGTGGGAGCCATCATGATCTGCACGGCACCGCCAGAGATTTCTAAGTATGGAGCGCAGCCCGTCTGTAGAGGTGCTGCAGAAGACAGGCGTGCAGCAAAAGGCCAGGATCTGGACACTCCCACAGCCAGCCTCCATCTCACCTGTATTCCCGAGGATTCAACTTGACAGCCTCTGTGAAGAGGAGCACAGCCTCCTGGTAGAGCCCCTGCTTTGCCATTTCGTTGCCACAATCTTGAACGAGGTGAAGACAGAAGGATCAGGGAAAAGAAAACGTAGACAAAAACCTGCTGAAAATTTAGACCAACACCTTGTTTCTAAGGCAAAACACTCTAGCTAAATATCCCTGAAAATCCTCCGTGTCCACCTCTGGGGGAAGGATATTGACAAGCTGGAAGGTATCCAGAGGAGACCAGTGAAAATGGTCAAAGGCTTGGAAATTCTATGAGGAGAGGCTTGGGAAGATGAGTCTGTTTAGCTTGGAGAAAACAAGGTGAAGAAATGACATGACAACCCTATTTAAACATTGGAAAAGATGTTAGATGGAGCAAGTTTGTCTTCTGCTACTCCAGAGACTAGGATGTGAAATCATGGCTTCCAACTATAGGAAAAGAGATTACACCTAAACTTTGAGGAAAACTTCTTCAGGTTAAGAGCTGTCTGACAGTGGACTATGCTGCTGCCTGGGAGTGTGGTGCAGTCTCCTTCCCCGGACGTTTTCAAAGACAGGCTGGACGGCCATCTGTCAAAGGAAACGCTTTGACTGTGTCTTCCTGCCTAGCAGAACTGAGCTGGGACTGGACAGCCCCGGGGTCTCTCCCAATTCTACGATTCCAAGATCAGACTAGCACCATCCCCGCCTGAACAGCTGAGATCTCCCTTCTTCCCTTCCAGAGAAAGGGCTGAGGAGAGGCAGAGGCGAGAAAGAGAGAGTATGGCTCCAGGAGGCAGGGCATCCCAACCCCTCTCCCTTCCACTTGCTCACCTGCCAGCATCATGCTCTGCTCCACGGCCGTCATCCGAGGCCCTGTCCTTGGAACCTGGAAGGGGAAGGCGCAGAAGTACTCAGGTGAGAAGAGCCACCTGTAGCCTCATGGAAAGCCTGCCAGGTCCCACTCCCCCTGGCCCCGGCCATCTCACTCCTACGCACAAGGGGGAGAGAAGGGGCGGGCCCCAGAGCACGGGCAAGGGCCTAGCCTCACCTCTGGCCTTGCTTTCCCCTCCGCCTCCTTCACATCAGGCTTGGCTGCTTTCTCCTTCTTGGGCAGCAGGGGTTTGGTGCCAACCTTGAGGAGGGCTTTTGAGACGAACGTGCTGCTCAGATCCAGCTCCTCCTGAGGACGAGGAAGGAGAAAGAACAGTAACCCTTCTCCAGGATGGGTGGCTCTAGTGCCAGGCTGGAATCAGGATGCGGGAGGCTGAGGCCTCCTTTCTGCAGCCAGAGCAGGCAGCACGAGGTCAGCGAATGAGCTCCTCTCTCACAACAGGCAGCAACGTGCAGCCAAACACCCAGCCCCAGCTCCCTGCACGCAGCCACTTTTTCTGTGCCAGGGTAAGGCCTGCAGTAGGTGGCCATGCAAGCCATCTCCCCAGCCCCGCGGGGGGCAGAACCAGATCAACTGATCCGCATGGGGGGGAGGGGCAGGGATCTGACTCCTTCCGAGGTCACGCGCGGAGATCTGAATTACAGCGGGGTGGGGACAGAGTTTCCAGAGCAGGCCATGGGGAACAGGACAGCAAGCCGCCCCTTTGAGCCTCACTGGCCTCGACTAACAAACCAGAGAATACGGACAGGAGGCCAGAGCTCCTTCCGCCTCCACAGCATGCAGGAAACCACCCTTTTCTTGAAGAGAGCTGCAGTGTCAGGAACAGAACAAAGTCACAACAAGTGACGATTCAAAATCATACTTTATTGGCGCTGGCGCGCGTAATGACTTCAGCATCCAGACAGAAAAAATGTGGATAGGAGCAAAGTGGTTATGCAGTTCCTCCCCCGCACGGTTCTCAGGCAAGCAGACCTCTTATCTCACTACAGCAGCATTCTCTGCTAGCATCCCCATCCCTCCGTGCAAGGCACTTGTTTCCCTAGCGGCTACTGCAATTCTTTTGGCCGGCTAACCAACTGCCCGACGAGCAGGGTATCACCTGCGTGATGCCTGAGCAGCCTGATTATCCACAAAGACCCTTTCCTGCTCTGTCTGTTGCCTGTCAGCCCGTACCGACACCCAGGGGGCAGGGGGCAGAGTGCCACACCAGCTCAAACTCACCTCTGCTGCTGCTGCGGTCACTGCCAGCGCCTCCTCTTCCTTCTCCTCTGTTCCCCTGCTGGGGCTCCTGCCTGGAGAGGCCTCAGCGGAGTCCCCCTCTGAGTCAGGAAGGCCAGTACCAGACGCGCTGGGAACAGCGGCCGAGGGTACTGAACTGTCCACCCCCCGGCTGTGAGAAGACCCAGCCTTTAAAGAAAGAGGCACCAACCGTGAGGGGAGCAGGGAGCCTCCCGCCTGCCTCCATGGCAAAACCAGTGGGGTCTCTGGCCCAGGCCCTCCTCACGGCAGAGCTGGGAAGCCCCCACAGCCCTCTCCATGCCAGGCCTCTGACCAACCAGGCCCAGCTTTGGCAGAGCGATCCACATGGCAAAGCACGCCGCTCTCAGGAGGCTCATGGAGGGACCAGGTTGCTGAGCAAGGCAAGAGGGCCAATCCCTAACCTGGGCAGAGGCCGCCTCCCCCAGGCACGCTCCCCCTCCCTGGGACCACTCACCCCCTCACTCTTGGCCTTCAACTCCTGCTTGCGCTTCTCCTGCCTCTTCCTGTCTTTTTGCCTCTGGGAAAGAAAGAAAGAGCAGGTGTCCAGCTCACGGGGGGGGGGGGCAGTACACCCACCAGCTCACCTGCAGAGCAGCCCCCCCTGTCCTGGAGAGTCCAGCTTGCCCCACGACAATGTGCTGTGGAGAAGCCATTACCTTCTTTTTCTGCCTCTTCTTCTCTGCCTTCCTTTTGACCCGCTCCTCCTCCGCAACCAACTCTTCAGCGTTCCTCTCCGCCTCCTGAGGAAACAGAGACCACTGAGCAAGGACCTTTCTCACCCCAAGCAGGTGCATGTCTGGGCACGAATGCCCACCCACCCGCACACCCTCAGCCACACCCTTATATTCTCCTCACACTCTGCCTCTCCCAGCACGGGCCAAGAACAGGAAAAGGGGACCAAAGGTGAGAACTTCAGTACTTGCAGAACATCAGTTCTCGGAAAGGAGCCGGAGGTGAAGACAGCAGCAGGGATGGCAAATAACACAAGGCATCCAACTCCCCCCACTCCACCCCAGCTGAAATTTCAAAGGGCGAGAAGGATGTGAGCCAAAAGGAGACCCACTCCAGGCAGGGCAACGCGCCTCCACCTGCCTCACCTCAGCTGTGAGCAGCTGCTTCCGGGGCAGAAGGACGTCCAGGAGAGGGGAGGCTGGACTGCTGCTTGCCGTCAGGTCAGAGGCAGAAGGCGGCTTGCAGAGAAAAGACTTCTTAAAACCGCAGAACGTGCCCCGAGCGGCACTCCAGGCCCCCCCTTCTGGTTCTGGCTCCTCGCCATCATCCTCCCAGTCTTCATCACTGTTATCCTCCCAGTCTTCGTATTCACAATACCAACAAATCTCTCTGTCAACAACTGCAAAAGGTCCAAATGGCAGACATAAGCTCGGGGTGGGGGGCAAGGGTAACGAGGTAGCTGGCACTCCCTCTCCTCAGCTTGGGAAAGCTCTCCAGTAGGGAAAGAAGCAAGACACCCCTTAGAAAGGCCAGAGACACTCCTTGATAGGTTGCCTGACTGCCCCAAAGCGGAGTCGCCGGGGAGGCCTCTGCCTATTCGCACGTGGTCTCGGTTTTACACCAGCCACAGGCCTACATCAAGCCCACCCGGAATAAACTGTGTAGTTCCACGACGGTTATGCCACGCTACCCTTCTGCTGAACTACCGGCACTGTGCAACCCTGATGGCCCCTTTGTGCCAGGGGGAGTAAAGCACCAGGGCTGTTTCTGCCATCCAGGGAAGCACTGACAAGCAGTTGCGCCCACTGAAGCATGTCCACCAACACAGGTGCAACAGCCACACTGGTGGAATTTCACCTACGCAACTGGGGATATGGCCGTTACGTCACGGGCTAAGAAAGCACAACCACCTGCGCAAGAGAACATACGTGCGCCTACACCACCAACAGGGCGCTAATTAACGTATCCGTCGCAGCCGAGGTCGCCACCTCTGTGGTAGCAGCCCAGAGGACCTGCTGTAGTTGCCCCAGAACGCTGGCAGTTACACTCCAGCAGGAGGGTCGGTCGCTGCAGGTTTTCTCCCTGCTGGCCACATCAACTTGCAGCCATACTCTGCGCGCCAATTCTTGGTCCCGCGCTTGTGCTTCCCGGTTTTCGCTAAATTTCCTTGGCTCCGCCCAAGCCACAGCTCCGGCTGTTACCGCGCCGCTTGGCAGCTGCTCCGCAGCCCCTCGTGCCAGAGACAGAACCGATCCGGTCCGACGGGCCCCGCGTGACGCAGGCTTCCGCCGTGGGCAAGCCCGAGCGGGCAGAACCTGCGGGACGCCCGCCCCGGCGAGCGGCGAGGCCAGCGCTGGGGACACCCCGCGGGGCCGACCTCGCCGTGAGCCCGGGCGCTACGCGGCTCCCCAGCGGGAAGGAAACGGCGCTGGGCAGAACCGCCCACGGCGGCAGCCAGGGGGGCAGCGCCGGTGGCCCGGCCCCGCCCATCTCCCGCGAGGCCCGCCCCGCAAAGGGCCGCCCCTCCGCCCCCCGCGGGCCACAGCGCCGCGGCTCCGCTGGAATCCTGGGGCGCGGAGCCCGGAGCCCGGCCAAACGACGGACCCCGGGCTCCCCGTGGACGCGGCGGAAGCGGGACCGGAGCGCGGCGGCCGTGCGGTGCGGGGCCCCTCCTTCCGGTGCCCCCGCCGGGCCCCCACCCCAACGCCCGCTCACCGCGGCACAGCTCCCCGGCCTGCCGGAGGGCCAGGTGCCGCAGGTAGGCCTCGTCTTCCTCTTCCTCCGCCTCCTCCCCCGCGTCTTCGGCCGCCGGCAGCCGCGCCAGGATCATGGCGGCGCCCGACGCCCGCGTCAACCCACGAGCGGAAGTGGACGCGGCGGAAGAGGAAGAGGGGCGCCCCCTGCCGGCCCCGCCCCGCCGTGCCGTGCGCGCAGCCTCTGGGCTCGAGGCCGCTCCTTCCTCCCGGAAGCGGAAATCCCGCGGTCCCCTCCCTTCCGGAGGCGGGCGAGAGCGTCGCCCGGCGCCATGCTGGCTGCGGGCAGACCCGCCCTCCCCTTCGCCGGCCCGGTGGCCGCCGGGGAGGGGGGAGACTGGCGAGGCGCCCCGGCTGAGCGGTGGGTGGCGGCCCGGGTTTCCCTCCGGGAGCCCTGAGAGCAACGTGTGGGCCGCCTCCCGCTTTCTCAGGGCTACGACCACTCCCATCATCCACGCCCACCACGGATAGGGATGATGGGCGTGGCAGTCCTGAGAAAAGACCGGCCCCCGGCCCCCCGCGCTTTGCTCGCCCCCGGGAAGGGAAACGGAGGCTGCGGGGCGGCGAGCAAGGGGCGCTTTGCTCCCGAGTAAACCCGCCTGTTGGGCTGGGAAGAGTCTGGGGGGTTAGCGGTTTTTTAAGACCACCGCCCCCCCCCCCCAGAATCCCCCCGGCCAGCACACTGTGTCACGGACCCTGGGGGTCCAGAGAGCAGGGCTTCCGAGTTCTGGGGCCCGGGGGTTTCCCGCCCTCCCCCCGCGGGGCCCCGATAGAAGTGCCAGGCGGCCCCGGGGGGGAGCGGCCTTTTGGGGGTGCTGCTTTCGGGGAGGGTGGCGTGGAAGGCCGAGGAGCAGCCCGGGAACGGAGGGCCGAAGCCGGAAGGGCGGCTCCTTTCGCTGAGGAGAGCGACCACCTTCCGGACGTGCGGGGTTGCAACTCCCATCGTCCCCAGCCAGAATGACCGTGATGGGGCGCCAGGCCGTGGCACGGGGCGGGGGGGCACCACGTGGAAGGCGGCTTCGTCCCTCCTGCTCGCGGGAGACGGACGCGGACCCCTGCGAGGCATCTCCGTGGCTCTGGGAAGTGCCGTTTCCGCACTAGGCTGTTATAGCGCGATGATTCCACTTTCTAGGGCATCCCGGCGGGCCCTTCCCGGAACTGCAACCCCCAGGATGCCCTAGGATGTTGAAAGTGGAATCATCACGCTATAACAGCCAAGTGCGGAAACGGCCTGCGTGTTTGCTTTGCGCTTTACGCTGATCCGCGGGGCGGACAGTTGGGCCTCTCGTGGGCCACTGGCTTAACTTTTTAACGTGAAACCAGTGCAAGGCCGGAAGGGGGGGGGAGGGCAAGAGAGGAGAAGATTACGGGGAGAGGGGGCAGGCGGCAGACTTAGGGAAACCCTAAGATTGCGGGGTGGGGGGGAGGCAGCTGGGAAACCGAAGGCAAAAGGGGATCTTCGGAGAAAACCCGTGGCGCACAGCGAATCCGACGAGGGAAGGAGCTGGCCAGCCCTGGAGGCAAGCCGGATTTAGAGGGAGGCGGAAGCCGCCGAGGAAGAAAGCCGGGAGGGGCGCGTGCGCGGGGAGGGGGCCCGCAGAACGCTGCCCGCCGTGGGCAGGGGGGCGCCGTGAGCCCCTGCCGCCTCCGTGGACCCCGGACAGCTTGGCGGCACCGCGCAGGCCCAGCGCAGCGTTAAGCGCTCTTTGTGATGCCGCCCCACGGGCGAGAGGCCCCGAAGGGGTCCCGCGGCCCCGCTCGGGTCTTGCAGCGTCTTGAGGACCGCTCCCCCCGACCCGTGCGACCCTCTTCCGCGGGAGGCCAGGCCGCCCTCTGCCCGCTTTCCTTTCCCAGGCAGGCGAAGACGCTTCTTTTTAAGCAGGCCCTCCCCGGGAGGGCTGGAAACCCCTTTTCACTTATTTTTGGCAGCCCTCGTCCAGGACTCAAAGCCACTGCTCCGCGCTGGCTCTTTTGGTGTTATTATTTTTTCAAATACTTTTTAATTTATGTTTTAAATAAGTGCTTTTTAAATGTGATAGTCTGTTTAATACATTTTAAAGCGATTATAATTGGTGGGAACTCCCTTGGGAAAATGGGGGGGTATGGGTAAAATGCCACAAAATGAAGTGGCTCTTGTGGTGGCTTTTGCGCGGGACGTGCCAACTAGACCGCGCGGTGCTCCCCCCCAGAAGGGCGGCACGCGGCTTGGGGGACACGCCAGGCCCCGCGTTGCCCGGGTGCCCGTTCTCCCAGCCGTGCCTTGGCCCGTCCGACGCACGCGCGCGCGCGCAGACGTTTTGATATCTGAGATTCTTCCTCTTTTGCAGGGGTAATACGTGGAGGGCCCACTGTATGCACAAATAAATACAAAGTGAAGGCTGGAATAATAAAACTATAATATTCAACTATAAAGCAAATTATCCAGGCAAAATGCCAAAAATCCAATATGACATAAACTTCAACTGAGTTTCCTGTTGAGGCACCACGGGGAGAAGATTGGTGGGTGGGGGTCCCTTCTGGGCCATGGAAGCCATACGAAGCACAGGAACGAGCGCTGGGCCAGGTGAGGGCTGCTGCTGTGTCCGACTGAGAGCGAGAGAGTGCGCGTGTGGGCAGCAGAAAGGGAAAGAGCATGCCCACCCACCTGCCCTTCGGGCTCTGTGCCCTCCCGCCCTGTCCCCCCTCACTGTGCTTGAAGGTGGTGGTGGCTGTTCCGTGCCTTCAAGCCATTTTTCCTTAGAATAGAATCGAACCCTAGAGTTGGAAGAGGCCCCCAGGAGCCATCCAGCCCAACCCCATTTTCCAATGCAGGAAGACACCATCGAAGCCCTGCCTTGGACAGATGGTGTTACCCTGATTCCTGGGGGTCCCGGGAGGGACACCTAGATGCGCTCTCAATTATATAAGTTGGGGAAATTAGCCAAGAGCACAGCCTAGCAATACGAGAGGCAGGGTAACGCAGCGAGATCTTGAACCCTATGTTTACGGGGTCAGGCCGAGTCAAGGAGCACACAGAAGTTGAAATAATAAATGTTGTTTTATTAAAAACACAATCAAACAGTGTATGCAGCACACTCACACAGATAACTAAGGAAATAAAGGTTGGAGTGGGATAGAGGGATTTTTAGAGGAGTTGTTGGTTTGGGTGATACTCCACCTGTCCTGAAGCCCGGTCGGAAGCGGACAAGCTGGGGAGCGTGGATCTCAGCACGTGGGGCCGAGGGGAAGGCTCGCTGGACAAAGCGACAGCAAGGCGGGGTGGAAGCCAAGAGGAAGCGCATCCGAGGAAGCGCTCAAAGTCCAGGGTTTTTATAAGGAGAATTGTGACCGCGGGCTAGGTCGGAGTTGGGGAAAACAATGGATTCGGGGCTGGAGACAAAGTCTCGGAAAGGTCAGAATTTGAATGATTGAGTTATAGCCAAATTGTCAATAGGACAGCCAGTATGCAAACGCGGAGTGCTTGAGCATTGTATAGTCAGATCATCAAGCTGCCAGCGCAGGGCAGAGGATCTTTCGAAAGTTGCGTGCATACCTAATGGAGGTACTTGCCTTGAGGTCTCCTGAAGCTGCGAGTCGGCTATTTCTGGCCTGCCTGTATTGTGTTGGAATATTACGGCGATTATCGGCCGAGCCTGTGGGCGTGCTTGTCCGGGGGCCTCGCAAACATGTGGAGGGGAATGGGTATGGGAGGCCGAATTATTGATGTCAAGAGATATCTTTATACCCCACAAGCTCGGGCTAGCCAGGGCAGTAACAATGGCCATCCAGCCCCTGCTTAAAAACCTCCTAGGAAGGAGAGAGACCACCAAGATCATTCAAGACGGACATGGTCAAGCTGGAGCAAGTCCAGAGGAGGATGACCAAAATGGTGAGGGGCCTGGAAGCCATGCCCTATGAGGATAGACTTAGAGAGCTGGGTATGTTCAGTCTGCAGAAGAGAAGGTTAAGAGGGGACATGATAGCCATGTTTAAATATTTGAAGGGATGTCAGGTTGAAGATGGAGCAAGCTTGTTTTCTGCCACTCCAGAGACCAGGACAAGGAGCAATGGATTCAAGCTGCAGGAAAGGAGATTCCACCTGCACCTCAGGAAGAACTTCCTGACGGTCAGGGGTGTTCGGCAGTGGAATCTGCTGCCTCGGAGTGTAGTGGAGTCTCCTTCTTTGGAGGTTTTTAAGCAGAGGCTGGATGGCCCTCTGTCCGGAGTGCTTTGAGGGTGTTCCTGCATGGCTGAAGGGGGTTGGACTGGATGGCCCCTGGGGTCTCTTCCAACTCCACATTTCTATGATTCCACCACACTCCGTGGAGGCAGCAGCAGATTCCTCTGCCGAAGCCCAACCCTAAGGCAACTCTATCATGGGTTTTCTGGGGCTGAGAGCATGTGGCACCCAAGTTCAGCGAGTGGGTTTCCGTGGCTGAGCAAGGGGGAATCACACCCTGGTCTGCAGGGTTGTCTGTCGTCCAACAGTCAGAGCACTATGCCACGCTGGCTCTCCCTGAAGGTGGCACTGATGAGAAATTATCCCCCTACTTTGCCAGCAGGGGGTGCCATCACACCTGGCACAGGGCTGCCAGGAAAGCCTTCCCCAAAATTCTTCTCCTGCGAATCTTTGTTGTTGTTGTTGTTGAAAGTATGAATGTGATTCCTTTTTGCAGAGTGAAACTATTGTTTTCAGAATCCTTGTCTTTGGCTCCTTCGTGGCCATGGGTTCCTCAGCCTTCCTCATGTTTTCAGCTTCCTTGTACATCACCTGCATCCATGCGTGCTAATTACCTCCCTTTGGGGCACCATGACCTGTCCACAGCTTCCGGCTAAAGCTCTGCTGATAAAAGTTGCTGATGGCAGCCTCTGTGCCTCAGAGTACCAAGGGGCACCTTGCAGCCTGTCCTACTTCACAGGGGGTTGATGCGAGACCCTCGGTGCTGCAGGAGGCTTGTCTGCCAAGGCTGCCTGGGAGGACAGAGGCCACAGGAGTTCTGCCTGGAAGGGAAGGCAGCTCCTGGGGAAACTGTCAGAAAGAACTGAAGGAAACACGATGCTCCTGTGCTGGAATCAGGTGCGGTCCCAGGCCTCCCCAAAAGTTATTTTGGTGCCAAACACTGGCACCTATTGCTGGGAGATGCACACGATCCCCTGCTTTCTCTAGGTGGGTTGAGCATCTGCCACGTCAAGGATGTTACAGGTGGACGCTGTGGTGCCACAGCTGTGATTCAAGATGGGCATCTGAGATCAAACCCATTTTCCCCAGGAAGGACAAGGATAAGCTGGAACATGTCTGAAGGAGGGCAACTGAGATGGCAATGGCTTTGGAAACCTCCAAGCCCAGTGAGGAACAAGTGAGGGGACTAGGAACGTTCAGCCTGAAGAAGGCAAGGTCCAGAGGTGAACAAACCATCCTCAAACACCTGGAGGACTTTCACATGGAAGATGGGGGGAGCCTCCTTTCTGTTGCTCCAGAGGGTGGGGCAGGGACCCATGGATTCCAACGGCAAGCTAAGAAATCCTGAGTGAACATGAGTGTTACCTCACTGGAAAACCCTGTCCTGGGGTCTACAATTTTGATATTAAAATATGATTCCATGTGCCTGAGAGGTCACCCAGAGGGGCACGGAGGCAGCAATGGTCGAATGATCGAAAACCAGGTCAGGCCAGTACACTCCCGTCACGTAGCCCCAGGAGACCTCAAGCTGTGCAAACCCACAGTAGACAAAGGGTCCTCAGCCCCTGAGAAGCCGACTTGAGGGGATTCGCGTGTTTGCCCCAAGTTGAGCAAAATCCTATCAGGCAAAGACTGTTTACATGAAGTCACACCACAACCCAATGCAGCTGAAGATCCTGAGACTTTGGCAACACCTTGTAATCTCATCACGCAAAGGAAGTTACCATTGTGGAGCTTCTTTCTTGTTGCAACACCCATTGTTCTCCCTGGGAAAAGATTAGCCCTCCAGGTACTTTTCCCCCTACAAATAGTCCCAGTTTTTGAGCAGTTCTTTGGATCACTCCCGGTCATCCCAGCAGACCGTTTCTCCGTCCGTTCAGTAATCCCCTCAGCCCTCCCCGCGCTGAGCTCCACTTCTTTGCTGTTTTTCCCAGACCGAGGACTTCAGGAAAATGTCCAGTGTTACCCCAGCTACAATCCCGTCAATAGTTCCCCTATCCAGTTTCCTCTGTTTTGCTTCTTAATAGGTCTTGAGTGAGTGTGTGAGTGATTGCGTTGATGTGTGAGACTTTCATTCAATAAAATCATATATTAGACATTTTCGTTTGGTTTTTGGCTTGGCCTGACCCCGTAAAAACTGGGTAAAAAGACCCCGCTAGGTTACCCTGCCTCTCGCATTGCTATTGCTTGTGCTCTGGCTAGTTTCCATTCCCTATCACATGGAGTGCATTAAGGAATCCCCCAAGGGACCCCAGAAATCAGGGTAACATGAGGAAGGAGTCAGGGACAGTGGGAGCCGTTCAGCAGTGGACCAGGGTGCCACACGAGGTGGCGGACCCTCCTCCATTGGAGGCTGTGTGCCCCCTGTGCCAGGGAGCCTTTAGTGGCGCGTTTCTGCCCTCGTATTTGTGTGTGCCTGAGGGGGGCTGGAGGGGACAGCCCTTGGGGACACTTCCAACTGCCACTGGTCACCCTCTGGCCTAATCCTTTTGGGAAACGTGTGAAGAAGCACCAGGAGAGGCAGTGGCTTCAGGTGGGTTTTGGAGGGATCGGGATCTTTGCCCTTGGAACGAGCCAGGAAAGGACAGAGCAGCTCTTCTACCCGGGCCAGGTGAGAGGGTGGGGTGAGGTGGGGTGGAGCGACTGCATGGGAGGGGCCTGGAGGAGAAGCCCCTCCCCCTTGGAGCACCCTTCCCCACCCCCTTAAGCCAATGACCACCACCCACCTGAGGGGATTAAGGCCACTGTCAGGGAAGCCAATAAGCTCATTTCCTTCTGGCCTCCGACAACCTGCCTCGGCCACCATGGAGGAGGACGAAGGCTCCCTGGCCAGGAGTGGGAAGGCGCCTCCGATGGAGGTAAGGGGAGGATGGAGGGGGCTGCGCTCAGGTGACGGGATTGGGTGGCCTAAGCTAAGCTGGCCAAAGGCGCTCCAGGGGCCTGCGGTTGGAGGCAGGGAGAGAGCCCCTCTCCTGGGGGGCAACACTCTCTTTCCCAGGCCCCCATCCTGAAATGGGGTGTTCTCTTGGCATCGAGAGGGGTGTTCTGGGGCTGACACAGGCCATTCCACACCCTCCAAAGCCCTGTAATCCCCCCCCCCATTTCCTCTTCTCCAAGAACAACTTCAGCCCAGGGAACAACAGCAAAGCCCCACTTTGCCCCACAGCTGAGCTCCCAGGTCCATTCTCTGGATCTCCGTGAAGCGCTGAGCTCCACCTGAGATCCTTGCGGGCCAGAGGGATGGCTGGGGGTCTCTCCCACGCCCTCTTTGCCATCCACTGCATTCCTCCAGCAGGAACGGAATGGGGCTCCATCTTTTGCCCCCCCAAGTCAAGCAGCCTCACATGGAGGAGGAGGAGGGCTGGATCAGGCCCCCTGGGGAGAGGGGGTGGCAGCCATGGCCTCAGGCACGGACAGATTCATGACTACCAGCGGCACTGCTGTCACACAGCTTGGCCGTGGACAATCAATTTCCCCAAAAGGAGCGACTGGCGGCACACACCCCCCCCCAGTACAGAGCCGGAGCTCCCCCCACCGCCTTCCCCCAGGAAATTGATAAATGGCCACAGCTGGGCCAGCCAAAGCACGGAGCCACAGGCAGGATCTGAGTGGCCAGACCCAGCAGGAAACTGGCCCCGCGAGGGTTCAAGGAGCACAGCGCGGTGTGAGTGGGGCGAGGTGGGCTTGCGCCAGGCCGTGGCCATGCCTACCTCTGCTCATCCCACCGTGCCAAGGCAGAGCGCACCAGCCCAGGATCCCCCAAATTCCAGGGAGGCTGGCTGGAATGCAGGGATTGTCTACAAAGATGTTGGCTTTTCATCCGTTTCTCAAGGGGGAACTTGAGTTGAGTTTCATCCAGACTGGTGGAGGGGAAGGGTCCCATGCTGACAGACTGGCATTCATAGGCACCCCCCCCCCAAAGAACCTGTGGGAGCCACTGCAGAACAGGCCCCGCTCCACCTGCAGGTAGAGGGAGAGAAGGAGGGAGAGAAGGCCTTTGGGTTTGGTGGGATTCAAGCTTTCCCAGACCCTCTTGGCAGGAGGTGTGTTGAGTGTGGGGGGGGGGAGCCAGAGAGGCTCAGCAGAAGGAAGGGGGAGAAAGAGGGGTCCCACCAACAGGGAGAGGGGACTGGCAGGAGCGGATGGGTGGGCACTGCGCGTGGGGTGCGCTGGACTCTTCTGTGGGAGCTGGGAGGGGGTGCATGAAGACCAATCCATCGGTCAAGTTGGTTTGTTGCTGTTCCATTTCAAGGCAGCTTACAGAATGAAAAGAGAAACAAGCAGAACCACATGCTAAAATAATGCTCAACAGTGTGAAGGTAGCCAGAAGAGTAGAAAGACAGGGAGCTTGCGGGAAGGACCAAAAAGAAAGGGTGTGTGTGCCGGGGCGGGCACTGATATCCGGGGGAGGGGGAGGCAGAGCACTGAGGGGCTCATGGTGCCAGCAGCAGGGTGAGTGGCAGGAGTGGTCCTGTGCCCCTCGCCCGCTGCCATTCCCTTTTCCTCGCGTGTCTTAGATTGTAAGCCCAAGGTCAGGGATCCGTCAAATTAACCATCTGCAAGCAGCTCTGAGAGCCTCAGTTCTCTAAATACAGTAAAAATAAATAAGCAAAGGCTGTTGGAAGCAGGAGGGGGCAGGGGCACGGGCAAGGATGCCAGCCTCTAGACAGGGTTCTTGTACTTTTCACTGACCCCTCACAAGCAGAGGGGGCAGCCAGGCAGCCCACCGCGGCTGGGACCAGGCTGGATGCAGGATGGCAACCAGTCAGAGCCAGGAGGGGCCCAGGTAAGAGGCGAAAATACCATTCCCCTTCCACTCCGCCTGCCTACCTGGGGATTTGGCGGTTAATGAGTTAATGAGGATTACGCTCTTCATTAAGCGGGGAGGACACAGAAAGGCAGAGGGAGAAGCGGGCACGCACGCAGGCACGCCAGGCCTGGCAGCCGAGCCCGGCGCTCTCTGGGATGCCCTGCTTTGAGGGCAGGGAGGGCAAAGGGTCCCGTGACTGCTGCCCCCCAGGGGAGTCCAAAGACAACACTGGCTTACCCTCTGCGTATTTATTTTAAATAGTTCAGGCTCACCCTGTAGCATAGAATTTTGAGCAGTTGAGAATGAAATAATTTTAAACCCTTTAAAATGACAAGGGCTGCAAATTAAAACAATAAAAATAATGTAAACATTTAAAATAATTAAGAAAGCTAAGGTTAAAACAATCTTAAGTCTCTGTAGGGCTAGAGACGTGGATGACCCATTCAGCCCCAGACGGAACCGCAGAATTCTAGAATCAGAGCTGGACGGGCACAAAATGGCCACCCATCCCAACCCCCTTCTGCCATTCAGCAACAAATACTCAAAGCACCCCCGGCAAATGGTCTCCCAGCCTCTGCATAAAACCCCCAAAGAAGGAGAGACTCCACCACACTCCATGGACGCAGCAGCAGATTCCACTGTCGAACTGCTCTTGCTGTCAGGAAGCTCTTCCTCATGTTTAGACGGAATCTCCTTTCCTGAAGTTCGAAGCCACTGCTCCACCGTGTCCTGGTCTCTGGAGCAGCAGAAAAAGAGGCTTACTCCACTCTCCATTTGATGTCCATTCAAATATTTAAACATGGCTATCACGTCCCCTTCTTTAAACTTCTTTTCTGTGAACTAAACATCCCCAGCTCCCTAAGCCACTCCTCACAGGACTTCACGGGCCATTTCCTGCGGTTTGGTTTCCAGCTGGCCTTTCCCGAAACTGCAAACCCCAGGATTCCATAGGATGCTGAAAGTGGAATCATGGCGCTGTAACAGTCTAGTGCGGAAATGGCCATGGCTTCCAGACTCTCCGCCATTTTGGTCACCCTCCTCTGGACATGTTCCAGCTTGTCAATATCCTTCGTAAATGAGGTGCCCAGAACTGGACACAGGATTCCAGGTGGGGTCTGACCACAGCAGAATAAAGTGGGACTATCACTTACCTCGACCTACACAAGACTCCTATTGATGCAGCCCAGAATCACATTGGGTTTTTTTAGCTGCTGCATCACGCTGCTGACTCAGGTTTAGCTTGCGGTTGATTAAGACTACTAGATCCCTTTCACATATACTGTTTTCAAGCCAGGTATTACCCATCTTATACCTGTGCATTTGTTTTTTCCTTCCTAAGTGTAGTACCCTACATTTTTCTGTGTTACAATACATTTTGCTAGCTTTGGTTCAATTCTCTAATCTGTCAACATCATTTAGAATTCTGACCCTGCTCTCTGGGGTATTAGCTATCCTTCCTAATTTGGTGTCATCTGCAGATTTGGTCACCAAGCCCTCTACTCCAACACCTGAGTCATTGACAAAGATGCTGAATAGCCCTGGGCCCAGGACAGAACCCTGTGGCACCCCACTGGTCACTTCTCTCCAGCATGAAGAGGGGCCATTGGTGAGGAGCACCCTTTGGGTTCAGCCAGTCAGCCAATTACAAAGCCACTTTTACTCAACAGTCCAACCCTAGTGCCACCTGGACCCCCAAGGGGAGGGCATCACAGCCACGGTGCCCCCGTGGAGGAGGCCCCGCTCCCACTTTCTCCAAATGTCTTGCTCCCACTGGTGGGATGCAGAGGAGCCCCCTCCCCTCAAGGGATTTCAGTAGGTTTTCCGCCTAGTCCCCCCGTTTGGGAACATTTCAGCTCACCAGGTTTTTGGGCTTCCCACCCATTCTAGTCAATTAATCCCAACTCTCTCTTAAAAATTGAGGCTAGTCCAGGCAAAACCACCCCCACGTGGCTTCTGGGAGCCCTACAATGATCTAGAGGACTGAGAGGAAAGAGATGGGGCTGGAGGGAGAAAATTCCAAAGAGGTTTCACAAACGTCTCCTGGTCTGGGAGGCCCCCAAACGGCCAAAGGGAGCCGGCTCGGCCACACAGATGCGAAACGGAGGCAGACAGGCAGTCGGGCCGGGTCTCCTTGCCCCCGCCAGCCCTTGCTTTGAGCTCTGGCCATTCACACAAGCTGTGCATGCATCCGTGTGCACCCCTCCCACACCCAGTACCCCTTCCCCATTCTTTTCCACATGCCATTGGCTCCCAATGTGGGCTTTATTCTCACCACCTGTGAAGATGGCACGACACTGAGGTTGCCCAAGGCAGGAGGATAGAGGTCTGAGGGAAGCCAGGACTCACTGCCCTTTCTGGTCCACCACCCCTCCATCTTTGTGGCAGCCCCCACCTGTAAAGCAGCACTGGCACTGAAAAACAAACAGCAACGGTGTGTAATGCCAGTCAGCTCCTCCCCTCCTGGCATCTTTGTCTCCTGGCAGGAACGTATGGGGAGGAGGATGAGGCAGACAGACCCACCGGCCAAATGGGGCTTTTGACCTGTGACTCTGGAATTCTATGGCAGTGAACTACTTCCTTGACGCCTTTCCTTTTCCTCATCTCTGGTACTCTGGGTGGCTCTTGGACTGTACCCTCAAGGGCACTGTAGGGAGTCAGTTAGGGAAGAAACACAGCTTTTACATGGAATCCGCCTCCCTCAGCACAAAATGTTTAAAAGTGCTTTAACACAATGATTACCACTGGAAGAAACCAGCCCAATTATACCCCTCAATTAGAAAAAAACTCACGATCTTTACTTCTAAGGTGTATTTGCTCTTCTACAGCTGACGGCCAAATTTCAAACTAAGAGGAATTGTCCTGCTTTTATAATGTAAAATAAACCCAGTTCTTTGGCTTTACACTTGCAGAAAAGCCAGCCCACCTTAATGTCGGGGTCTCCCTTCCCGCCGTTTGCTCCCTGCAGGTCTGCAGTGCCTACAGAATGGTTTTGCAGTCTCACCCCATTGCACGCTCTTCCAATCCCAGACCCACGTCCACCGCGCAAGACTGGGTGGAACGGCAGGGGGGCTGCAGTCCTAAAGCCGACGTCAAGGCGCCATCGAGCTCCCGGCCGCTCTTCCCAGGCAAGGGGTGGCCCTGCGTCTTCTGGAGACCCCTCCCTCCCTCCCTCCAAACGGGGCCTCGGAGTTCCCAGGTGAAGGCGGCAGCTCTGCGTGGACCCGGGTCACACCAAGAGATGTCGGTGTGCACTGGTCTCGGAGATCGAGCCCCGGGTGCTACCGCCACTGTCGGGGCAGCCGGGAGACCAAGGTTTACTCCGCACCGAACCGCTCGCTTCCGGCCGGGACCCCGGGGGATCCCCTCTACCGTCTGCTCCCGCCCTCCCACACAGCGCACGGGCCCCTCGCAGTCTCCCAAGGGTGCTCCAGGACACCCGCACGTGCCCAAAACGGCAGCAGGGAGTCTGCGCATTCCGGGCTGCGAGGGCAGCGATTTCCAGACACGCCCGCCTACCTCCGCAGGCGGAGAAGCGAGCGGCGGCCCGCGGCCCGCGGAGGGGGCTGCTGAAGAGATCAGCCGGCTCCCCTTCCCGGCGCGGGGGGGGTCTCGCTCCTTCCCTCTCTCGAGCAGAAGCAGTCCTCCTCCGGGCGGGGGGCGCAGCGCCCTTCACCCAAGCAGCCCCCGGAGACGACAGCGCCCGCGCTGGGAGCTCGCCCCCGGCCCTCGCTGGCGAACCGGCGCTCCCCTCCTCCCCGCCGGGGGCCGCCGGCCCTTCGCAAAGGGGCCCTTCCCGGGCCGGCCTTCCCGGCACTCCCGCTCCGCCCACTGGCAGGCGGCCCGCGCCAGACCGCCCCTCCCAGCCGCGGCGAGGGGCACTCGCCATCCGGCCCCGGGCCCGGGGCCTCCGCGCCGGAGCGCGCGCCTCCGTGACCGGCGGGCCGGAGAGGAGGGGGCGCGGCCGCCTGCCCGCCCCCTTCCGGCCCGGCCCCGCCGACGGGCCCGGGGGGACGGCGGGCGCGCTCCCTCCGCCGGGCGCCCGGGGCCCTGACCCCGGCTCGCTCGCTAAGCGGCTTCGCGGGGATTACAGCCCGCCGCTGGGGGCCTCCGCCTCCCCCCCTGGAGCCGCAGAGCGGGTGCCCGCAGGCCCCGCCGGGCCAGCCCCGCCCTCCCCCGACGGGTCGCCTGGGCGCTTTACGGCCGGGCTCCTCTGGCTCACCGCGGCGGCGGCGGCGGCGGCGGCTTGCAGGAGCCCAGCGGGCCGGCCAACCCGCGCCGCCCTTTCCCGCAGCCCCGGTCCGCGGCGCCGGAGGTCCACCCGCCCCCGCCGCCCCTGGGCGTCCTCTGCCGGCCGCGCGGGGAACTGCAGCCCCTCCCGGATCACGTGCCAGCCTTCGCTCGCTCCGATTGGCTCTCCTCGCCACCCCCACCCCCGTTGCGCGGCCGGGCCCCCGCGGTAACAGCGACGCCGGCGGGCGGGGGAGAGGAGCGGAGCGACCGCGCGGTGGGAAGGACAGGGGAAGCCGGCTGGTCCGCGCCGGTAACCATGGTGACGGCCCGGCTGTCCCCCGCCCCGCCCCGGATGACAGCGCTCAGGCCCCGCCCCTTCCTCCCCGCTTGCGGCTGCACGTGTGAATGGTCCCGGACTCGCGTGTCGAGGCTCCCTAGGGAGTCCCGACGGCGCTGACCTCGGCCAGGCCCGCCCCGTTCTGGAGTAGCCTCGCAGGGGTCTCTCCCGAGGGCCCCTCGGGGCAACTGGCTTCCCCACGAGGAGGCGAAACCGAGCCCCACCGCCGGCTCCCTCCCGGGCTGGTCCTGCGCCCCGGGGGCGGGGAGAGGCTGCTCCCGGCGGGCCCGCCCGTTCCTGCGCCCGTTCCCCCGCTCGCAACACCCTCGCCGGGTGGGCTGGAACGGGAGGCGGCGAGCGAGCGAGGAGCGGGGCCTCTTCGGGAAGCGGGGCGGGGGCCGCAGGCTCTTGTGGGGGCGGCGGGGGGACCCTCGGGCTGACCCCTCTCCCCTGTGCCTTGCAGGTGGTCGGGGCCGAGGCCGTGGGCCTGAACGCCGTCTTCGTCCTCCTCATGTCCCGCCTCTCCCAGGCCTCGGGGTCCTTCCTGCCGCCGCTGGGGTCCCTGGTGGGGCCCAGGAAAGGGGCCGGGCCTGCGGACGCCGGGGAGCCCGCGGAGGCCGGTAGGTGCGGGGGAGCGGGGGAAGGGGGGAGCGGGGAGGGCCCCGCCGGCCCCCAGAAGGAGCTGGCCACGGGGGCAGAGGTCGGGGGCAGGTGGTGGCTTAGAGCAGCCCTGGGCCTCTTGCGGCCCCCAAGGCAATTTCTGGGCCCCCGACTCCTACAGGCTCGCCACGGGGCGCCCTTTTGCCCCTCCCCAGAGGCAAAGCGCCTCCAGACCCTGAAACGCCTTGTGGGGGGGACCAGCGGCCACGGAGGTCCTGCGGGAAGGAAGGGAAGGGGTCCCCAGAAAGGTCGGGGGGCGACCCTCCCCCGTCAGATGAGCCCTCCCTCCGCTTTGGTGAATTTGTTTATTCGAGGCATTAATGTGCTTCCCCAACCCCAACTCAGGCCCTTTGAGGCAACACGTGGTGGATAAATATATTCAAAACTCAAAATATGCAAACAGAAGTGTTCTAAAACAGGTGCGCTAAAAAAAAAGAGTTGTACCTCTGCGCAAGTATCCATAAGACCAGAGATGATTGAGATAGCTTTTAAGGCACCCACAGCAAAATATTGCCCTCTTAGCTGTTGGCTGGAAGCTCTGCAGGGAGGGAGCCAGCCCGGCTTCCCTTGGGAGGGAGGGAGCCCTGACCCAGTCGATCACCTCTTATGTCAGGGAAGTGCTTTGAGAAAAGGGGACTGCTGGCTCCTTGCTTGGTGGGTGGCCATCTTCCTCCTCCTGGAAAGGCATGTGGCTACCCTGTGGTCCTCCGTGGCCTCGGCTCCTCCCGCCTGCGGCTTGGTCGTCCAGGCAGCGGGGCAGCTTAATCCCTGATCTTAGCAGCCCGTTACAGGCAGACCGGGTCCCCTCGGGAGCAGCCGCAGGGGCGGCTGACCCTCAGGAGGCCTTCCTTGGGGACGGGGCACTGGGCCTCTGCAGCGGGCCAGTCCCGCAGGACGTGCTTGCAGCCGGGCACCCATCCTTCTGTCTGTTCCTCTGGTCTCCCACAGGCTCCAGCTCACTGGCGGCGCTGGCCAGGTCCTTCCAGAAGGCAGAGGCTCTCCTGCGCCACTACGTGAACCCAGGCCTCTGGCGCCTCCTCCCCTCCCAGGCCAGCGAGAGCGCTTACGACAGCGAGGAGGAGGACTCTCCGGGGGGTCTCGCCCGCCTGGCCCAGGTGGAGGGCAGCTTCTTGGGCCTCAGCCGCTGCCTGCGCATCCAGGAGAACCCCCGGACAGAGACCTTCCACGGCCATGTCCGCCCGGCCAGCCCGGATGCCGCCCGGGGCGCCTTCTCCTACCACCCTGCCCGGGCCAGCGTGGCACGCCGGTGCGCCACCCTCCACGCCCTGCTCCAGCACCGCCACCACCTCCGCCTGGCCCGCCAGTATGGCCGCCGCCTCAAGGCCGCCTCGGACTTCGTGGGCCAACTGAAGATGGTGCGGCGTTGCCTCTTGCTCCCGGCTGGCCGGGAGGACCCCTCCTGGCCCTGCCTGCTGCGCGGCCTCTGCGAGGAGCTGCGCGCCCATGCCACCCATTGGGAAGGGCTGCGGCAGCACATCTGCCGGGACCCCTGGCTGCGGCCCCTGCGTCTCCAGCGGCCGGAGGCAGTGCAGCAGATGAAGCGCTCGCTCTCCCTGCTGGCCCTGCACGCGGCCCGGCTGCTGGAGGGATGCCTGGAGTCCTTTCTGCGCATGGTAGCCCGCCTGGCTGCCCCGTCCCTGTCTCCTGGGCCTCCTGCCACCCCGCTTTCGGACCTCTTCCAGGCTCTGGAGATCTACAACCAGGTGGTGGGTGACCCGGCCCTGCAGCTGGCTTTCCTGGAGCTGGGAGAGGCCAAGCCTGGGGGGCAGAGGGCACCTGGGAGTCCCCAGGGCACCTTCCCCATGGAGAGGGTGCTGGGCATCCTGGCAGCAGAGCGAGGCCAGCTGGTGGGCCAGAGACTGTACCAGATCCTTCTCCAACAAGAGCCGCAGCCACCAGTGGAGCCCAGAGGACCAGATCCAGCGCCCTGGGAGCGTCCCGCTAAGTCTTGGCTGGGGAGAAAGGTCGCTGAAGATCCCTCTGGCCTTTTCGAGGAACTGCGGACCCTCTGCCGGGAGGAGGAGGAGGCCCTACTGCCGCTGCTACGAGAACTGGTGGCCTCTACCCAGAGCCTGCACCATCATATCCTCCAACGGCCCAAGCAGGAGAAGCCCCCGCCCTTTCCAGAGCTCCCCCTCGAGGCGGCCGCCCTGCCTGGCTGGAAGTCCGTGCGCTGGTTGGACGCCTCCTTCGGCGAGGCGGCTGCCGGGCTCTACGTGCAGTTTCGGCCCCTTCTCTGGAGAGTCTCCATGGCCGCCCTGGATCGTGGGATGGAACTCCACTGGCTCGTGGCTCACTGGCAGGAAGGGGCGGGAGCTGCCCTGGGCCAGCAGCTAAGTCAGGCCCTGGCACAGGGTGAGTGTTTGCGTGGGGTGGGTGAGAGCTGAAGGGTCTGGGCACCACCTAGCTGTGTCAACGTTGAAATCTGTGATCCTGAAACTTGACTGAGGATCACCTGCCATTTCCTCCACTTGCTGACCTTTCTTGCAAAACAATGTAGTACACTACGTTCAGAATGCAGAGGTTGCTCTTGTTGATCTTCACTCAGAATCGGAGACTGGTCATATTTATTAGGAGCGTTTCCATTTTATGGGTTTGTGAATAAAATTCTTTCTTGTTGTCATCCTGCTCAGAGAAGAGTTCTACAGAGCCCCCAGTTTTTGCCAGCTGCATTCAGAGGGTGTCCATCGTGGCCTTACAGGGTTTTTCTGCTTGTATTCTTAGAACTTAGGAGTAGAACCTCTCTCTTTGAACAGGGGCTGGTTGTGACCGCCTTGGGGGGCAGCAGGGGGCAGGCAAGCAGGGCTGTCCTGTCCCTGCTTCCTCGTAGCTCTGATGGCTTCACCCCTGACATGCTGGGGCAACCCTATCACAAAACCAACGGACATCTCAGGGGGCAGAATCAGGAAGGGGAGGAAATAGGGCTGTACCAGTGGTTCTCAAACTGTGGCCTTCTGGATGATTGGGACTTCAGCTCCCAGAATTCCTGACCATTGACCATGCTTACAGGGTTTTCTGGGAACTAAAGTCCAAAAATCTGGAGAACCAAAGATTGGGAGGGGCTGCCATACCCCAGCTGCCTTGGGTAAGGAGCAAGGAAGAACATCAATTAGCATTAATGTTAATTGCATTAATGTTAATTGGCCACAAAGGGATCAAATATTCTAGATCTGATCCTGACCAACAGGGATGACCTTGTTAATGAGGTAGAAGTGGTTGGATCTTTAGGGGGGAGTGACCATACCCTATTGGAATTTGGCATTCAGTGGGAAGGAGAAGATAAGTGTAGACAGACACTCATCTTAGATTTTAAAAAAGCAGATTTCTGTAAACTTAGGGAGCTGCTGGCTGGAATTCCGTGGTCAAGAATAGTGAAAGGGAAAGGTGTTCAGGAGGCATGGGAGTTCCTTAAAAGGGAGATACTGAGGGCACAGTCTAAAACTGTGCCAATAAGGAGGAAAAATGGAAGGCATCTGAAGAAACCAAAATGGTTGACTAAAGAACTCTCAGTTGAGCTAAGTGTTAAGAGAAACGTGTACAGGAAATGGAAGAGGGGGGAAACCACCAAGGAAGAATTTAAGCAAGTAGCCAGGAGATGTAGGGAGGAGGTCAGAAAGGCTAAAGCACAGAACGAACTTAGGCTGGCCAGAGACATCAAAAACGATAAAAAGGGCTTCTTTAAATATGTCTGTAGCAAAAGGAAAAAGACGGAGACGATAGGGTCATTGCGCAGAGAAGATGGCGAATTACTAACGAGGAAGAGAAAAGGCAGAACTACTTAACACCTTCTTTGCCTCAGTTTTTTCCCAGAAGGATACAAGCACTCAACCTGGCGGTTGGGGAGCAGGGGAGGAAGCAGGGGAAATGTGGCACATAATAGGTAGAGAGGTGGTACAGGAATACCTGGCCACACTGGATGAATTCAAGTCTCCGGGGCCAGATGAATTGCATCCTAGGGTATTAAAAGAACTGGCAGAGGTCATTTCAGAACCGCTTGCTATAATCTTTGAGAAATCTTGGAGGACAGGAGAAGTTCCAGTAGACTGGAAGAGGACAAATGTTGTCCCCATCTTCAAGAAGAGAAAAAAAGAGGACCCAAATAATTATCGCCCAGTCAGCCTGACGTCAGTACCTGGAAAGATTCTGGAGCAGATCATTAAGCAGTCAGTTTCTAATCACTTAGAAAGCAATGCGGTAATCACGAGAAGTCAACATGGATTTCTCAAAAATAAGTCATGCCAGACTAATCTTATCTCTTTTTATGATAGAGTTACTAGTTTGATAGATGAAGGGAATGCTGTGGATGTAGCATTTCTCGATTTCAGTAAGGCCTTTGACAAAGTTCCCCATGACATTCTTGCAAAGAAGCTAGTAAAATGCGGGCTGGACAGGGCTACTGTCAGTTGGATTTGTAATTGGTTGACCGACCGAACCCAAAGGGTGATCACGAATGGCTGCTTTTCATCCTGGAGAGAAGAGACTAGCGGGGTGCCACAGGGTTCTGTCCTGGGCCCAGTGCTGTTCAATATCTTCATCAACGACTCGGATGAAGGAATAGAGGGCATGCTCATCAAATTTGCAGACGACACCAAATTGGGAGGGGTTGCTAATACGCCAGAGGACAGGATCAAAATTCAAAATGACCTGGACAGATTGGAGAGCTGGGCCAAGGCTAACAAAATGAAATTCAACAGAGAGAAGTGTAATGTCCTACACTTCGGTAGAAAAAATGGAATGCAGAAATATAGGATGGGGGACATGTGGCTGGATGGCAGTACATGTAAGAGGGATGTAGGAGTCTTAATAGACCACACGCTGAACATGAGTCAGCAGTGTGATGCGGCAGCCAAGAAAACCAACGCAATTCTCGGCTGCATCCATAGGAGTATGGTGTCTAGATCGAGGGAGGTACTGGTACCACTCTACTCTGCTTTGGTTAGACCTCATCTTGAATCCTGTGTCCAGTTCTGGGCACCCCAATTCAAGAAGGACATGGTAAGGCTGGAGCGAGTCCAGAGGAGGGCAACCAAAATGGTGAAGGGCCTGGAAGCCAAGCCCTATGAGGATAGACTTAAGAGAGCTGGGTATGTTTAGTCTGCAGAAGAGAAGGTTAAGAGGAGACATGATAGCTATGTTTAAATATTTGAAGGGATGCCATGTCGAAGAGGAAGCAGGCTTGTTTTCCGCTGCTCCAGAGACTAGGACAAGGAGCAATGGATTGAAGCTGCAGGAAAGGAGATTCCACCTGAACCTCAGGAAGAACTTCCTGACAGTCAGGGGTGTTCGGCAGTGGAATCTGCTGCCTCGGAGTGTAGTGGAGTCTCCTTCTTTGGAGGTTTTTAAGCAGAGGCTGGATGGCCATCTGTCGGGAGTGCTTTGAGGGTGTTCCTGCATGGCTGAAGGGGGTTGGACTGGATGGCCCCTGGGGTCTCTTCCAACTCTACATTTCTATGAATGCACCACGTGTGGAAAGTGCTCCCTTGAAGCCACACTTCCTGGAGCATTTCAAGGAAAGGGGTTCGGGGCTCAGGGATCCCAATTCCTGAGAAGGGCCCCTGGGGGACCCTAGTTCTGCCCCAGAGTGCTTTATCAGCAGGCTGGGTGTGGGCTGAGAATGGCTTCTGGCCAGCCCATAAAATGGCTTGGCCCCCTTTGAACCTTGCTCTGTGTTGCCTTGCAGCCCAAGTACCTACAGAGAGCGTTGAGGAGCTGAGAGCGCTAGCACTGCATCTGCTCTTGGGGGACGTCCGCCGGCACTGGGACCGAGGTAAAGGGCTGGCTTGGGGGTGGGGCTCTGGGAGGCTGAGGGCTGGCCTAAGGGGAGGCAGGGGGTCTCCCTCTCCCAACCGTATGCCTTGGGCCCTGCCCATTCGAGGTGGGGTGGGCAGGGCACCTTCCACCAGCTGGCCCTGCTCTTCCCTTGTCCAGGTTTCTGCTGTGTTTTGGGCTCCAGCCTCACTGACAAATGCACGGCCCAACCTGCAGCCCCGGGCGCAGATGCTGCCTGCAGCCAGACTGCCCAGCTCTTGCGAAACCTCTACCAGCTGCTGGCTTTCAGCCTGAAGTGCCTGGATGCCCACCTGCCTGTTGGGAGTACAGGTGAGTGGAGAAGGGAGGCGGAGGCAGCCCTTTCCAGCCACAGAAGGAGGTCCGGGCCTCTCACCACTGGGCGGGCACCTGCCAACTGCTTCCTCTCCGTTGCAGCTGAGGGTCTTCCCCTCCCCGCCGGCCTCCGCCTGGAGCTTCTCTCGCTCTCCGCAGCCACCACTCACGCCTCCTGCTTCTGGGTCATGAGCAAGGCCTACCAGTACCTGGCCTCCTGGTCCCTCAGCCAGTTCCTCCTTGTGACCCAGGGGGACTTGCAGGCAAGTAGGAAAGTGGGGGTGGGGAAGGGAGGGGGAGGCAGTGCTGAGCCCTCAGTCCAGTCCGAGGACATAAGAGCCCCGTTTGCCCCCAGGGCAAATCAGGGAAGAATACCGCTCCTCTCCCCATCACTTTGTCCCTGCTGGCCTGGCTCCAGATGGTGTGCGTGTGTGATTGTGTTTGTGTGTTGAAGCAGGGAGGGACGACTCTTGGGGACCTCCATGCCTCAGCCTTCCATTCCATGCTTTCAGCCTAACTGTGGCTGATGCCCTGGAGGAAAGAAAGGGGCGGGGGGGGGCTGGCTGCCAGTAGTGGGAGCCTTTTCTGCAGGGTCTTGAGGACAGCCCCCTCCCTCCACAGCTGCTGAAGGCTGAGGCGAAGGAGATGTCGGCTTTGGTGTGCTGGGCCTTGGCCGAGGGCAGGGGGACGCAGCGGCCTCTCCTCGTGCACCAGGAGGAGGAGCTGGCCCAGCAGGTCCAGGCAGCGTCCGCCAGCATCGAAGTAAGTCAAGCCTCTGGGCGGGCGGATGGACCCACGGCCTTCCAGATGTGGTTGGATTGCAACTCCCATCCTCTGACTGTGCTGATGGGAGTTGGAGTCCAGTGACATCTCCCAATCCCAGCAGGTCCTGCTGCATCCTTCTCCCAGCAGCCTCTGGGAATCCTTCCTCGTTGGTCTGCTTTTGCTTCTGGTTTCTGCAACCCCAGCTGGCCTTTGATAGTCATACAGAAGGACCCCCTGCTCCCTCCCTTCAGCTTACCAACCCCACCTTGTCCTTTTCTGCACTAACACTGGCACCATGGCCCACTTCACTGGTCAACTGTTCAGCCCGGGCCCAGAGATGGCCTGCAGTGTTTTTGCCACAATTGTTGGCAAATACTATTTGGGTCTCTTGGCTGTTGTAGGGAGCCTTCAAACAAGATGTGGTGCTGTTGAAGCAAAACAGGGGTGATGCTGTCTGTCTCTGGGCCCCCTTGCCTGCCGGGCTTCGCTGGTGAAGGAGCCGGGGCAAGACAGGCACTCTGGACGGCCAGGGCCAGTGCCCTCCTGCGAAGAGAAATGCCGCGGCAGTAAAGGATGAATGCTCAGGGTGCCATGGGGGGCAGAGAAAGAAGCATGGAGGGAGAGGGGGTCAGGGGGACAGGAAATGTGCGGGGGCAGCTTCAGCAGGCAGGCAAAGTCTGCTCGGCCCCTGTCTGATGGCTGAGGTGGTTGTCTGGGATGGCTTGGGCCAAAATGCCGCTGGGCTTTCCTCGGCTTCTGCTTGGCTTCCTCCACAGCAGAGGGACCCTCTTATGTGTGAAGAGGGGGAAGGGTCGCCCCCAAGCTCAGTTGGGGCCTCTGACAAGACCCCCAGGAGTTGGCCCCCCATGCTGTTCAGGGCAAGCTGGCTGCGCCTGTAGGGGCGGCTGCTTCTCTCTGGGCCGTGTTTGCCCTGGACTGTGGGGCAGAAGAGGGAGTGCGGGGGGAGCACCCCTGCAGGCAGGTGCATCCCCCTTTCAGCAGAGCCTAGGCAGATGGGCTCGGCTTTAGCTCTTGCGTTCGTGCTGTGGGTGAGACCCCGGACCTCTGCCCCCTGCCCCCTGTCTCACTTCCCAGGCACGTACACCCCTTTCATCCCCTCTGCTTCTCTTCCACAGAGTTTTGCCCACAATGTACTGAAGCTTTTCTCCCTGGACTGCAAACGTATGTCGGCCGAGATCTTTGGCCAGACCATGCCACTGGGCAAGCACTGGCGCCTTGCCCTCCGAGCAGGTATCTCACCACACTGGGTGGGTGTGGGTACGTGGTGTGGGCAGCCACGGCTGTGGGGCACAAGGGGTGAACCTTGTCCACTCTGTCGGAGGCACTGTGCCTCTCCGTGTGGTTCCCAGGGAGTCTGAACAGGAGGGCGCAGCTGCCCGGCTTATTTCTGGCGTGTGGGTAACTGGTGGGCCGCTATGGGGCACAGGGATAAGGGGCTGGAGAGGCCCTTTGTGGGCTGATCCAGCCCAGGGCCCTGGCTACGTTTCAAATTACAAATGGATTCAAATTGCATGAGGCAACAGTCCACCTAAATGTTGGGAAGAAAGTCCTGATTGTACGAGCCATGTGAGAGTGGAATGGCCGCTGGCAGGTGTAGGGGCTGGAGTCTGAGGCCTTCAAACAGAGGCTGGACCAGCATCTCTCGGAAGTGCTGCGGTTGTGTCTTCCTGCAAGGCAGGAGGGGCTGGACCGGATGGCCGTTGGGCTCCCTTGCACCTCCCTGATTCTGTGACTCCTATTTCTTAAAGCAGACCTGCTGTGGTTGGCACAGGACTGCCCGCCGAGGTCACAGAGTCCTAGGGTGGAAGAGTCCCCCAGGGCCATCCAGCCCGACCACATCCCATGCAGGAAGAGAGGATCACAGCACTCCCCTTGGGCAGATGGCCCCCCGGCTTCTGTTTAAAAACCTCCAGAAGAGGAGGAGACTCCAACACTATCTCTGGAGGCAGCAGCGGGTTCCGCTCTCAAACTGCTCTGACCGCCAGGAAGTTCTTCCTAAAGATTTGCAAGTGGGATCTTTTTCCTGTAGTTTGAGAGCGGCTGGCAAGGAAGGGGAATGTCTTGATGAAGGGGCCAGAGAAGGGGCAGAGCAGGACGGCCCTGGGGCTGCACCCAAAGCGGCCCGTGGGAGGTTGCTTTCCCCTGGGGCCACGGCTGGCACGGGCTGCTGCCCGGAGGGACTACCTGAGGCCCCTGTACTCAGCTCAGGGCGCCTTCCCTCAAGATCAGGGGCAGCAGCAGGTGAGTCAGAGGAGGAGGACAAGAAAGAGGGCTCCTGCTCTCTCGTCCTGTTTGCCGGCCCAGAGGAGGGGAGGGGGCTAGACGGCAGGAACCTGCCCTGCTTTAACGCACCCGTTTCCCCGGCAGAGCTGCCCACCTCCCCCAGCGAGTACGCCTCAGCCGCCACCCAGACAGTGCTGGGCCAGGTCCTGCAGGGGATCCAGCTGCTGCCCCGCGAGGCCCAGGGGCTGGCCGTCAGCCAGGTCACCACGGCCTTCCTGGAGGCCTGGATGGACTACATCCTTGCCCAGAAGATCAAGTTCAGGTGAGCCACCACCCTCTGGGAGCAGGGATGTGAGAGAGAGTGCCTCTGCCCATGGGGTGTGCGTATGGGGGGGGTGTCCGCTCCCTCTGACTGGCTGCTTTTATTTCCTCCCTCCCCCAAATGCACCCCAGCCTCCAGGGGGCCCTTCAGCTGAAGCAGGACTTCGACCTGGTGCGGGAACTGCTGCAGTCCGAGGACTACGGGCTGTCCCCAGAGATCAAGCAGCTGGTGCTCTCCCTGCGGGTCTTCCAGCAGATGGACAATGCCATCGCCTGCCTCCTCCAGCAGCCCAGCAAAGCCCCCCTGCCCTCCCACACATGGGGGGCCTTCCACAAGTGCTGTGAGTGACCCTTCTGCCCCCACCGCCTTCCAGCGGCGCAGCATGAGTGGCACGGCACGGACAGAGTGGCCCTTTGTGCAGCCAGATCCCAAGAGGGAGAGGGGAGAGAGACCTCCGTGCCCAGGGGCAGCCTGCCTTCAGCACAGGGGCCCGGTGCTGAGCGCCAGTGGCTGCGTGCGGATTTCAGGCCGCTCCCCTCGCTCGACACCTCCCCTGGGCGAATCTCCCCTCTCTGCCTCCTTCCCTTTTTAAGTGTTGGGAAGGAAGGCAGGTTGACTTTAGCAGAGTTGCACGAAGCACCCTGAAGGCTCCGAACGTGCACCACAGGAGCCGTGCTCAGAAAGGAGGAGGAGGCAGTGGCTGGCTTGTGTATTTCCAGCTGGGGCTGGGCCAGCAAAGTCCTCCTCTTGTGACGCGGCCCTTCTGGAATGACAGGTCTCCTCATCTACAGACAGGCAGGGAGGAGACGCCATTCTCGGTGGATAGGGCTGGTGAATATGAGAAACAGTCCTGTGCTTTATGAGGAAATGCTGAAGGAAAGAGTGCCTCTGAGCATACGTCCTTCTGATTCACCCTCTGCAGCCTTGGTGCCTGAGCTGGTCTCCTTTTGCACAGTGCTGAACCTGGGGCATGGGTTCCCCCTGCCTGGTAGACCCTGCTGCCCCGGCTTCCCCCAAGCTGAGCCGCCGCTCCTCTTTCCTCCTCCACAGGCTCCTCAGATGGGATCCGCACCCAGGACGGCGGCCCAGGCAGCCTGAACAGCCTGGAGAGTCTGGAAGGACTGCCAGCCCGTCCGGGGGCTGTTCTGGAGAGCCCGGTGGCAGCAGGGGCGGCGGGGGACTTGCTGAGCCGCGTGCAAGGGGGCGGCTGCAGCCCTGAGACCTACCTCAGCCCGACGCAGCAGGAATGGCTGGCGCTGCGCCTCCACGGGGGCCGCCGCTGGAGGGTGCCCGCCTTGCCCTGTATGAGCAGGACCTCCGAGCCCTGAGCGGCCCCAACTCTGCTCCAGGCTTCCATTCTCCCCCCCCCCGGTGCCTTTGCCTCCGGGCCCCTTCCCGGTGGGCAGCGGAGTGGCCATTCCCCGCCCCTCCCGTGTGCCTCTACCCCACACGTGCCTTGCATGACCTTCTCTTGAGATGCACTGGCCATGCTCCGAGACACACGGGGCCTCTTCTCCATCTGCGCCTGTTCCAGAGCGTCCTTGCGGCCAGTTCTCTGCCGGTGCTAAATGAGTCACGTCGCCAGTCCGGGTCTGTCCTCCCACTCTTACGGCCTCAGGACAGCATGGACCACTTCCCACAGAGGAGGAGGGGAGGACCACCACCAGCAAGCGGTCTTTGCGGGGGGAAGAGACCCTGTGGGACCAGCCCAGGGCAGCCAGAGCGAGGCTGTTATGAGGGACTCCTGACCCAGCTTGTCATGTAGCAGCATCAGAAAATAAAAGGTGCTTCATCACTTTGGGGCTGACGGGCTGTGGTCAGACTCACAAGGGCATGCATGGCGAGCAACACACTCCCACGTTGAGGGTTAGCAGCTAAACACTTCTGACCGTCAAACAGCCCTCCCCATAATGTTGTGGGTTTTAGGGGGTTGGTTTTAGCTGGGTTGGTGGGTGGGGAGGATTGGGTATGTTTTTAATGTTTTTAATATAATTAATGCATTATTGTTGTTCGCCGCCTCGATCCATCTGGAGAGGCGGGATAGAAACAAATATTATTATTATTATTGCAAGTAGGAAGTGTGGAGAGAGGACCCGGCCAGGAGAAAGGGGCTGGTTGGTTTGCTCTTCTGTGCCACCACACTCCCCCAGCTCTCCCCAACTCTGTTTAGTAGCAGTGCGCTCGGCCCGCAAGCACTTAGCAAACGCCTGAAGTGCTACGTCCGATGTGCCCCTCTGAATCCGGCCCCAGGTGGATTGCCTGGCCTTACCGAGAGGAAAACGGCTGAGAAGCAGGCTGGGATGCTCCGTGTGGGAGTGCGCGTGTGGGAGTAGCTCCAGCTCTCTGGAAGACACTGGTGGTGCTGACCGGAATGCAGAGGGGCGGTCTGGGGCCGGCTGGTGTCCTTGTGGGATGGTGGGCGGGAGGGGGAATTGGGCAGGAGAAGCCAGTTAGGGTTGGCGACCACCTAACGCAGCAGCGTCCTCAGGGGCGTAACAACAACAGCCATCACCCAAGAGACTTGCCACAGTCTCCCGGAACGTTTATCTGGGCCGCAGGGGAGACCTACGCCCACCATGCGCAGGGAATGTGGTCCCACTTTAACACAGAGAGAGCCAAAGGGTGTGGGAGCTGGGGCGGCACATCATTCCTCCCCTTGCACCCCCAACTCAGGATGATGCGCACGAATGCCACTCCCCCAGCAAAGTGGGCTTGGGTACTCAAAAGACTAGACCGTCCTGTAAGGACGACAACGACGACGACAGTGAGGATTTTGCTCATTCGGATCCCAACTTTCTCCCAGCAATGGGACTCGGGGTGGGAACCACATAAAAACATGAATATTTATATATATAAAGAGAGAGTGAGAGAAACCAGGTGTAGTGATTGGTGTGTTGGGACATGGTGATCCCGGAGACACAGGTTCAATTCCCTGCTTGACCATGAAAACCCACTGGGTGACCTTTGGTGGATCACAAACTCTCAGCCTCAGAAAAGACCAACATACACATACATTTATAAAGTTGTTTACAAGACAAACCATTTATAAAGTTAAATCATTAACATTGATTAAAAGATGACATACAAGCCACAAAACAGCACAGCAGACGGTGGAGGGCCCCTGCTAGGCCGTTTCCAAAGCCCCGGCCACCTAAGGAGGCCTTGAGTTGCTGGCAGAAAGAGGGCAGGAAGGGGGCCTCCTAAATCCCCCCTCCCGTCTTCAAAGTCTGGGAGCTGCGAAGGCCTCGTCCCCCACGTTCCCAATAGAAGAGCTCGAGGCCAAGAAAGCGGTGGGACTGAGGAAAGGGCCTCTCCCGAACATCTCACGACCCTAGTGGGCTCAGAAAAGGAGATTCAGTCGTCGACTTTTACCTTCTTTGCTGGAAGCCTGCCAAAACTTTTTAGGAACTACTCGTTTTCAAAGCATCTGTGCTGTTTACTCAGGCCTACATCCGACTGCCACTCCCAGCTGGCACAGACCCGTGGAACGAAAAGAACTTCCTTAAACATCAGCCGAGACCTCACTCGGTCCTCGCACGGAGGAGAGCCGGACGCGCGCTGGGCGGGCCCCTCCTGCTGGAAGCCCCGCGCAGAGCGCAAGCGAGGGGGCCGGATGCTCCCCCTCCTCTTGCACCACAGGGAGTCCTGCACGAGGGCGGGGCTGCCTCTACGACCCCAGGCCCTATTCCTCTTTTGTGGGGGGATGAGGACAGCAGGGGAGGGACAGGGAAAAAGAGCCCAGGACTTCAGGCTACCTGGACCCGCCTCCTCGGGCAGGCGGGTGGTACGGAGCAGTCTCCGGGCCGCAAGGGGAGCGCAAGCGGACACCGAAAGATGCAGAGGGGAGTCCGGGGGCGCACCGAAGGCAGCCGTGAGCCGTCCACGCGGGGTGCAAATCCGCACGCGCGGGGCGTTGCGCTGGAGGAGCTCCGGGACCACAGCCCTGACCTGAACATCTGCATTACGAACGTGCGAGTGCACGCCCGAGGGAATCTGCCCACCAGGATGCCAAGCGAGGACTGGCAAAGCGCCTCCCCCGGCCCAGGGGGGCTGCCTTTGCGGGGGGGGCGGCAACGGGACCCCCCGGATGACATCGCAAGCCGGTCTGGTCTAGCCCCCCCCGTCCCCCTCTGCTGCTGCCCCCCGCCACTGGGCCGCAGGGGCAGAGCGTTTTCGAAGCCGGGGGCTTCAGTGAGCCCTCCTCGGTCTCCCCCGGTGGGAGCGTTTGCGAAGAGGCTCCGCTGACAAACCGAAACTCCTCCCTGCCCGCCCCCGAAAAGAGCCCCGGCCGCCCTAGGATCGCAGGTCGGCCCAGGCGGCGGCGGCGGCGGGGGCGGCATCTGGCTGCTTCCCAGCGAAAGGCCCTCCTGACGACCCCCGGGGGACCGCGGTCGGGACCCCAGCGGGCGCCCTCTCGCTCCCTGGCCGGCGGCCGAGCCCCTCCGCGGGCGCCTCTTCGCGCCGCGCGGGGGCTCCCCGCGGCCCCCGAGATCTGCTTCCCGAGCGCCCTCCGGCCGGCCCCCCGCCCCGCCTCCCCCGCCCCCTGGCCCCCGCCCCCTCCCTCCGGCGCGGCTTCGGCGGGCGGGCGGGCGGGCGGGCGGGGCGGGGCTGGCGCCGTGAGGTCACTTCCTCCGCGGGCGGCCGGGGGAGGCGGAGGAGCGGCGGCCCGGCGACCGAGAGAGCGGAGCGGCCCTCGCCACGCGCCCGGGCCCTCGCCTGACCGCCCGCCCTCGCTGGCTCGCTCGCCCGCTCCCTCCCTCCGGGCGCCTCGACGGGGCGGCGGCGGCGGGAGCGCCAGCGGAGTCCGTCCGGCGGCGGCGGCGGCGGCGGCGGCGGGCGGGCCGGTGCGCTCCTTGGCTGCGCGCTCCCTCCTCCGGCGGCCCCGATGTCGGCCTCGGCCATCCCGGCCTGTTCGGGCGAGCTGCTGCGGGGCGACCGCGCCCCCTTCCCCCCGGCAAGTACCCCTCCGCCAAGAGGGACCCCAGCGGGCCCCCGGGCGCCCCCACGCCAGCCCCCCGGGACCCTTCCTCCGGGGGCGGGCCGGCGGGCGGCGGGCGGGCGGCGCGGTCCTCTGGCCGGGCCTGGGGGGCGAGGGGGCGCGTGGGCTCCCCGGGCCCGGCCTCCCGCCGCCAGGGGGCGGCCCCCGGAAAGGTCCCGCCTGCTCCCGCCCTCCGGGCCAGCCCGGTTCCCGGTGCCTGCCGCGCTCGCTGCGGCCGCGGGGGAGCCGGCTGGCGGCGTAGGTGGAAGAGGAGCGGGCGCTGCACGGCCCCTCTGTGGGCGCCGCTGAACTGCGCCTCCCGTCGTTTCCCAGCTACCCTCTGCTGCCCGCTGGGAGGTGCAGCTGTGAGCCAACGACGCCTGGAGGTCTGCGCCCCCCCCCGCGCTTGAACCCGGCACAATGCCCGGGAAGCACACCAGACTGCCCCGGCTCTGTGCATGTGCAGAGGGCTTTCTCCTCACACCAGCCTGCAGCTGTGCCTCCCCCACAGATGCTTTTTTGGGGGGGGCAGAGATCTGTGTGGGTGCTGACGTCTTCCTTCTTCCCCCCATGTGCCGCTGGTGGCCCCGTGCAGGTAGCGGATCAGGCTGGCTACCAGGATGAAGCTCTGGTGGCGGCAGAGGAGGAGGAGGAGCTGATGGATGGGGGGGAAGAGTCCCGGGTGTGGACCCCCCAGGAGAAGTCTCTGCACGAGGCCCGGCTGAAGGCCAAGGCTCGGCGGCGGCTGAGGCGCACCTCCTCCCGCGACTCCAACCGGGAGTCCCTCTCGGAGGCGGGGGAGCCGGGTCCCGATCCCAGCAGCCCCAAGGACAAGAGCCACGACCGGCGGTCCCGCATGGGCAAGGGCCGGGGGCTGCCCAAGAAAGGTACTGCTGCCTCCTCAAGCTCTGGGAGCCCACTGTGGGGCAGGGGGCCGTGCTGCCCCCATTCCCACCCTGTCCCTCCTCCTGTGGTCTGACCAGCTAGGAAGCTGCGGTGGGCTCAGCCAAGGGTCTCTTGGGTAGCCAGGCTGCTCCTGGCCATAGAGGCAGTGGAAGAGACCCCCAGAGGCCATCTGGCCCAGCCCCCTTCTGCCATAGAGGGTCATCCTACCTTAAACAAAGATCCCAAAGAAGGGGGGCCCACCTCTCTCCGAGGACTGGTAACTAGGAAGCCCTCAGAGGAGCAGCTGGGGAAGCTAGGTGTCTGTAGCCTGGAGAGCAAGAGAAGGTAAAGTGCTGGAAGAACAGGCATGTTTGAATATTTGGAAGGAAGCATGTCAACTGGAAGAAGATAGGGCGAGCTCATCTGCTGCTCTAGAGACTAGGACACTGCGGAGCAATGGCTAGAAGCTACAGGTAAGGAGAGCCCACCTAAACAATAGGAAGAGCTTCCTGAGAGTGAGAGCAGTTTGACGGTGGAGTCTGCTGCCATCTCAGTAGACAGTGGTGGAGTCTTCTTTTCTGGAGGCTTTTAATTAGAGGCTGGATGGCCACCCGTCAAAGGCAGGGCTTGGATTCTATGTGGCAGAAGAATGGGGTTGGACTGGATGGCCCTTGGAGAGGGTTTCTTCCAACTCTAGAATTCTGTGATTCCACTGTCAAACCGGTCTTACAGTTGTGAAGTTCTTCTTAATGTTAAAACCTTAGAAGGGACTCCAAGGACCATCTGGTCTGACCTCCTTCTGCCACCCAGGAGACATTCCTGAGAGGTGGCCGTCGTCCAACCTCTGCTTAAAGATCTCTGGAAAAAGACGGTGTAACGCCAACCAAAGAAATCTGTTTTGCTGTCAAAACAGCGAAGATATTCTACCTAATATTAAATAACAGAAGCAAAAGGAACCTTTTAAGATCCTGTAGCCCAACTCCTTGCCACTGCAGGAAGAAAACACCTGAAACATTCCTGATAGGTGGGCATCTAGCTCCTGTTTCAAAACCTCAAGTGAGGGGAGAATCTACCCCTCTTCTCCGTGCCCACTTGAGGGACCCTATTTCACTGTCAAGGGCTTTTTCTGTGAAGAGATTCTTCGTGACACGTGGTCAGGCTTTTTTTCTGTCCCCTGAGCTCAGTGTTCCAGGTGTTGTTCTTTGGAGCAGCAGAAACGAGCGACTTGTCCACAGTACTGAACCGTACCATTGTTATATCGCTTTAACAGCCGCGCAACAGGCTGTGGAGCCTTGAAGCTGGCAGGTTAGCGGGGAGCCTTTGGAACTGGCACCCAGAGAGCTCCAATGCCTCACCCAGCTACAGACCCTGAGAGCCTAGGGCAGCCGTGGGGGTCAAAGTGAAATTGTGGTGCTGAAGCTGCGTGGTGCAAACGCAAGCAGGGCTGCTTCATGTCCCTTGTGACAGCCACCTCTCAGATACTAGTAGGCTGTGTGTCCTGCCGTCCCCATCTGTCGGGAATGCTTTGATGGGTGTTCTTACATAGCAGGGGGTTGGACTCAATGGCGCTGGGGTCTCTTCTAACTCTGTGATTCTATGATTTTCTCCCCATCTCTCTCTCTCTCTTTTTTCTTTCTCTGTTTTTCGTTCCAGGTGGGGCCGGGGGTAAGGGCGTGTGGGGAGCACCTGGGGTGGTCTACAGCTACCAGGAGCCTGATGCCCGAGACCCCAACTACGATGAGGTGGCACAGGTACTCCTTGGCCCTTCGAGACACAGCGGGTCAATCCCAGATCTCTCTCTCTGGCTCTCTGGGCTCCTTTCCTCCCTTGCTTTGTGGTTCCTTAATGGCAAGCTGCTCTCTGTTGACCAGAGTCAAGGAGCCCTTCCTGGGAGGTTGTTGGCATAGCTGTTGGAAAGCTTTGGGGTCTCCCCCCACCTCACAGAGTCGCCACTCTGTGGGCATTGTCCCATGGGGGTGACTCCAGAGCTGAGTGGGGGTGGCGAGGCAGCAAGCCAGACAGCAGCCAAGCCACAGAATCTTAGAACAGCCAAAATGCTGAAGATATGGCCCTGCCTGTTAGAGGGGCTGACAACCCCCCCGCCCCCAGTGGCAAAAGATGGCCTTGGTTCCCTCGGCTGATGAGTCATGGCAGGGCAAGGGCAGAGAGCCAGATGGGCATCTGTACCAGGTAAAAGCAAACTCAGGTAGACGCCCACCTACCCACCTGTATGCGGGCCTGCCTCCTGCTCAGGAGGTGGAGGACATCCCCCTGGACGCCTCCATTCAGCATGGAGGAGAAGCTGGGGCTGTGGTTACATGTGGGTGGTCTTTGTGTGGCTGTGGACCATGCGTGAGGTCTGAGCACCTGACATCACCAGTGCACACCCTTAAAACAGGCTTAAGACCCATACAGCTTGTGGGGCTCCCTCCACAAAGGCTCTGGCACACGTGTGGTCACACTACAGTTTTTGTTGGCCAAAAAGACCCCCACACACACATGCAGACTGCCCCAGCCCCTTTGTGGGTCTCTGTCCGCCCCGTTGCATCCCAGGAGGTGACTGGAAGTGATGGGCGTTGCCAGGTTGGCTGCTGCAGTGGTATGCCCTGATCCCTTTTAGAAGAGAAGCTGAGGAGCCCCCAGAGTGGAAGAGGCGCCTGCCTCTGGGGGACCCCTGCTGTGTTTGTCTCGAGCCAGTTGCAGCCCATGGCCCCTGGGCACTTCATGATGCCAATGCATGTCCTGTCGTCCTAACTCTGGAGGAGACTCCTGCCTCTCTGCTGGCTTCCCTCCCCTTTGCCCTTGTGAGCTCCTTGGGCGATCCTGGTTGAACAGCTGGGCTTGTTTCTGGTGGGAGGAAAGGCGGGCATTGCCTGGGCAGGTTGTGTGTGGGGCTTGCCACTTCTTGCTGCCGCTTGCCCACCCTGTGCCCCTCCCCGGCCTCTGTGTAGGGCGACACTGTCTACGCCACGGTGGTGCCCGAGCTGGAGGCAGGGGATCTGGAGAAGACGGTGCAGCCGATGGTGCTGGAGTACTTTGAGCATGGAGACACCCTGGAGGTTGTGGTGAGTCCTTGGGAGGGGGTGCAAAAACGTGGGGGGGTCTTGTGTGGGAAGCTGGCTTTGCAACGGAGGCTGATCCCCCCAGTTGGGTGGCGGGCAGAGAGGGGATGAGGGCTCCCGCTCTTTGTATCGAGTAGACTGAGGTCTCTATCTGGCTTGGTAGTTGAGACAGCCCACTTTGGGTCCTCCGTGAGAAGGAAGGGAGATTGTCCGATGAGTGAATGAATGAATAAAAATTCTTGCTGGAAATTAGAGTGAGGCTGAAGGGAGAAGACTGGGAAGCAAGTGGGGGGCTGGGAAGGAGGTTGGGAACGATGGGCAACCGTGGTGAAGGGGGACCGGGACTTGGCATATTGTCTTGCCTGCTTGCTTGCTTCTCTTGCTGGCCTGGTCTGGGATGCCATCACCTTCTGGGGAAGGTTCAAAGGCCCAAACATGTGGCATCTGCCCCTTGCAGTGTGTCAAGAAAGCATTTTGCGCTTCCCTTTTCATGGGATGTCATCCTTCAGGACAAGGAAGTTCCTTCCAATCTTCAAGAAATACGTTCCATGCCACAACTTCAAACCATTTGACCTGGTCCTACCCTACAGGGCGGCAGAGAACACGGGTGCCCCTCCTCTCTGTCGCAGCCCTTGAGATAGTTAGAGCGCGATCACGTCACCCCTGCATCCAGGCTGAACACGCCCAGCCGCTCCTTCAGCATTTCCTTGCGTGTTTTCTCCTTCATTCCTCTCATCCTCCTTGATGCCCTTGTCTGAATTTGCTCCAACTTGTCTGGGTCCTTTTTAAAGTGAGGTGCCCAGGACTGAATGCAGGTGAGGTCCGACCAGCACAGAATGTAGGCAGCCTATTGTGTTCCTTGACCTGGAAACTATTATACTTTTAATGGCAGTGTAAGATAGCATTTGCCTTCTTTGCTGCGGCATCACACTGCTGGTTAACGTTCAGCTTATGATCGACAGTAATCCCAAGGTCCTTTTCACGTGTGTTTACTGAGCCAGGTATTTTTCATCCTGTGCCTCTGCATTTGATTTTTGTGGCGTTAATGTAGAATTTTTGTAGTCTGAAGTTAATAAGTTCTATAATATATTTTAGTTGCATTGCTTTCATCGTATGGAATGCTGGCGTTTGTAGTTTGAGGGGGCATTAGAGGATTCTCTGGCTGACAGCTCTAAATGTTCTTCCCTGAGCTGCAAATCCCAGGATTCCACAGGATGAAACTGCAGCAGTTAAAGTGGAACGATAACGCTGTAACTGAGTACTGTGGATGAGTCCCTGTTGTGATGCTTCCATCCTGCCCCCCCCAACTATGTCCTGAGAGAGCATCTGCCTGACACCCCCCCCCCCCGCCAGGAGTCAGCAGCCGCTTCCTCTTGGCCTCTTCCCACCCAGGGATGCCCTCTCTTTTTTCCAGGAGCTGCTTCGGGAGCTGAACCTGGGCGGACAGAAGGCGGCAGTCTCATCCCTGGCTGTGGCCCTCTCTCTGGAGGGGAAGGCCAGCCACCGGGAGCTGACCTCCCGACTCCTCTCAGACCTCGTGGGGAAGGTGCTGAGCCCCGAAGACATTGCCACCGCCTTTGACGGCATGCTGCACGACCTCCCGGATCTCATCCTTGACACTCCAGAGGCCCCGCAGGTGGGGCGGACCATCCCTGGCGGTCCCCATCCCTACCCCTGGAAGGAGAGGCTGGGCAGAGTGGGGCGAGGGTGGCGGCGGGGTGGCGCCGAGGGTGCCCCTTCGTCCCTGATGCCTCCGTCCGTCCGCCTGTCTGTCTGTGCAGATGCTGGGCCAGTTCATCGCCCGGGCCGTGGCTGACCACGCGCTGCCCCTTGACTTCCTGGAGCGCTACAAAGGGCGCGTCGACTGCGAGCACGCTCGGTGAGGGGGCCGTGCTTTGCTCAGGCTGCCCGTGTGCCTGCTCTGCCTTGTGGGCTTGCCGAGAGCTGTGGCCCAGGCTGGCAGGCTCTTTCTCACCAGAGCCCCCGGGGCAGGAGGCAGTTGTGGGGGGAAGAGGGTGAAGGAGGGTCGGGAGGGTTCTGTGCCCCCTCCTCCCGGCCTGGGCCTCTGCTGTTTTCCCTGACCACTGTCCTCCCTGCCCCCCGGCCGTCGTAGGGCTGCCCTGGATCGTGCCGCTGTCCTCTTACGCATCAAGCGAGACGTCAACCGCCTGGACAACGTGTGGGGCGTGGGAGGAGGCCAGAGGCCCGTCAAGCATCTCATCAAAGAGGTGAGCTTATTGCTTATGTCTCATCTGTCTCCCAGCACGGCAGATGAAGTTCGTGTTCCTGCCTGCCTTGGCATTTCAGAAGGGCAAGGGGAAGGCTTTGGGGTGGCAAGGGATGGGGTGGCAGCCTTGAGCCCTTGGGAGCCTTGGTTGAGCCACTTTGCCTTGGAAGAGGCACTTGGGCATTGGCTTTCCAGCCTTCCTGGGCCTTCTGGGCCTCCACCCATCCTCTTTCTCTCTCTGCCCTTCTCGTCTCTGCAGATGAACCTTCTGCTCCGGGAGTACTTGCTTTCGGGAGATGCTGCAGAAGCGGAGCGCTGCTTGTGCCAGCTGGAGGTGCCCCATTTCCACCACGAGCTTGTCTATGAGGTAGGCAGGAGATGCAGGGAGACCCACAACCCTGCCACAGGTGGGCACATATGTCTGTGGAGGAAGGGCCGTGCCCTGGCCTTGGGCATTGGTTGACTGTCCCCACAGGCAAGGAGCCTTGCTGGGGGGCCCTGCCAAGTGCTGGGGGCCCCCCTTCGTTGCACCTGGAGGACCAGTGGGGTTTCGTGGCTGAGACCAGAAGCAGCCGTTCCACCTTCCTTCCACGGAGGGCTCAGGCCAGTTTCTCCTGTGTTGTGCCAGGCTGTGGTGATGGTGCTGGAGTCTTCCGGGGATGCGGCGGTGGCCATGATGGTGAAGCTGCTGAAAGTGCTGTGGGAGACGGGGCTGGTGACCCTGGACCAGATGAACCGGGTAAGATTGTGCACAGTGGCACAGGAGGCCTTTGCACCAGGGTGGGCCAGAGGGCAGGGTCCATGCAGCCTGGCAGGGTCTCGAGGGCAGAGTGGGGCAGCCCCCAGTTTCAAGCACTCCTGCCTGCTTTGACGCCACCCTCCTCCTCCTCTTCCTCTGCCCCCTCACAGGGCTTCCAGCGGGTGTACAATGAGCTGGGGGACATCAGCCTGGATGTACCACTGGCCCACACCATCCTGGAGCGGCTGGTGGACCGCTGCTTTGAGGAAGGGGTCATCACCAAGCAGCTGAGGGACACCTGCCCTGCCCGGTAAGGCCGGCCTCTGCCTTTCTGACCTCTGTGCTTGCGGCCTTGCCCATGCTTTAGCGGGGGCATTTCTTTAAAAAGTGGGTGCCAAGAGAGGCAGGGAGAGATCCTGCACTGAAGAGACAAAGCACAAAATTACCCCCACAGAATTGGATGGAAGTTGCACCATGCAAGTGCAGAATAAATGCAAAGTGTGGGGGCAAATATGGAACCAAATGGTGATAAGCCTAAATAAACATGCACATTGTGCAACAGTGCGCAGTGCAGATGTGCATTAGTAAGCATCACCAGGGGTGCGGTCATTTTGTGTTGGACGAAAACGTCCAGCCATTACTGCAAGGGAGCCTTACGCTCCAGCAGGGTCGTGGCCTGGTTCTTCTTCTGAATCTCAGACTGTGTGCCTGCCCCTGAGGTGACTTGGCTCACTCTGGAAAGCCACTTTCTTAGAAGTGCGTTTTCCTAGCCCAGTCTTAATTATGGGGGGGGGGGTGCGAGAGGAACTCTGCTCCTTGGGCTATTGAGGGTTTGGCCCCCTTGTTCAGACAATTAGCGTGTAGGCAGCCGGTCCTCTTCAGAGGGGTGGGGGTGAGATGGTGCCGTTGCCCGTTGGAGCAGGAGAAGGAGACGTACGGACGGAGGCCTGTGGGGAAGGCGACCGGGGCGCGGGTGGAGTTGACGTCCCTCTATGCTGCTCTCCTGACTCCCTCTCTCCCTCTTCAGGGGCCGGAAGCGGTTCGTCAGCGAGGGAGATGGTGGCCAAATTAAACAGTAACCGGACAACGATGCTTTCAGCCTTGCCCCCCATGCCCCATCGTGGTCCCGCCAGCCAGCCAGCCAGCCTCAGGAGGGAGGGCAGGGGCCCCTCGCTTGAACACAAAGCAGTGCAGCCAGCAGCCAGCCAGTGTCTGTGGGGGGGGGGGTCTGCCCTGGAGGGGAGCTAGGGGCTCACATTTGCATTTGGACTGAGAAGCGGGGCTGAATGTGGTTGGAGGGGGGAGCCTGCTCTCCTGCCAGCCCCCCCCCGAAATCCCCCCCCCTCTGGTCTTCTGACTTCACCGTATAGATCTCAGGAAGGAAAGCAGGGAGGCTGGTGGGCCAAACTCTGGGAGGGAAAGTGATGGGCCCCCTCCTGGCCCTTCAGGGCTCCAGAGACCCCTATCCCAGGACAGCCAAGCTCTTGCTGCACCCAAGGACGCCCTGCCACACACACGCATGCGCACCCCCCCTTCCGGTCTCAGTCCTGAAGTGTACTTAACCTGCTGGAGCCGGTACTGACTTTAAGCCCCATCCCCAGCACAGGGGGTGCAGATGCTTAGTCTGGGGCAGCAGCGGGGTGGGACAGGGGTGGGCTCTGGTTGCAGCAGAACAGGCTCCCTGTCACCAGTCCCCCGTCCCCATGTGTGCCAAGCACTTTTGGGAGCAAGGGAGCTTGAAGCCCATTCTGCTCGGAGCTGGCTGTGAGGAGGGGGGCTCTGGTGATGAGGAGGGGGCCGGGGCATGGTCCCACAGGCTGCGCTGCTGCTGGGAGCCTCTCAGGGTATATGCGGGAAAGAGCCTCTCAGACTCCCTCTTGCAGGTTTCAGCGGGAGGCTGGGCTGGGCTGACCCGGAGGAAGAGGGCGAGGCTGCCGAAGAGCAAGAGGGCAAGGGGGCCGGGCCGGGCAGGCAGGGTGGCGGGAAAGGGGTGGCTCTGGTGGAAAATAAAAATGAGAAATACTCCCAGCGGGGCTGGTCGTGCCTTGTTGCTTCCTGGGGCGTGGGCTGTGGTGGGGGGTGTTGCCCGTGTGCACGAGAGACACGGGGTACTCAAAAAAGGCAAAATGGGGTCGGAGCGAGAAGACCGCCTCCGGTAAGGAAATTTGGGTAGCAGACCAAGCTTCTTCCGGCTCCAGCGTGGCCACCCGTTGGCAGACCCCCTCTCCTAGCAGAACTTCCAGCAGAAAGAGACATGGCAGCAAAGTCCCCACAGCTGTCCTGCTCCTTCCATAGCTCGTGGCTAGGGGTGCTCAGCAGTTGGAACGAAGCCCGGGCTGTGGCGCATTGGGTTCGGCAGAGGGATTTGCGGTGCGTTCTTAAGCACTGCTAGACCGCCTTGGCGAGTCCAGTCAAATTGATCCCTGTGGTGTCACTTTGGAGTATTGATCCACGGTCAGTCCTCGCACAGGGCAGGGAAGTGTCTTGTGTGCATTGGCCTTAGATCTGGGTAAGCCAATTAGGTACGATTCTTCTTGTAAAGATGGTGAAACTCATCCTTTAGGATTGTGCATTGTGATGTAAAGGCTGCTACTGTGCTCTGTTGGTTGTGTTTTCATGGCATGGAAGCCTGGAGCACGCTTCCTGTGTTTACTTGGGTGGAACGTGAGCTACAAGGAGCGTCCCCCAGTGCACCCTCATTCTGCGTTGGTCTGGGGAGGGGGCCGATCCGTGATCCAGATTTCCTTGGAGGAGGTGATGGCTCTGTGGGTTGTGCTTCAAAACACCCTGCGTTTTGAAATGTACAAAGATGTAAAAAACCAGCCGTAGTAACTTTATTGTGGCTGCAGCCATAGAAGGAAGGCAGGCAGGCAAGAAATTCAGCACCAGCAGGACAGGGTCTGCACACAGTGGAGCCAGCTGGACCTCAGATTAGGAGAGGAGGAGTGGATCATCACCATCGGTATTTGTTGTTAGTTGATGTTTATCCCTCCTTTTCCCACGCCTGGGACTCAAGGCAGTTTACAAGTGTAAACAGAAACAGCTGGAACTGTGCGCATTACAGTTAAAAGATGATCGTTACAGACCACGCAGCACGTGGCTCTTTGGGGAAGGGCCCTGAGTAATTGGTCCTCCAACGGCTGCTGAAACAAGGCTCCCCTCGCTGGTGGAAGGAAGGAGCCCTTCCAACCCTGAGGAAAGGAGTTCCAGGGCCTGGGGAGGAGGGAAGGGAAACAGGGTCGGGCACCAGAGGCGCGGGCGCAGCTGTGGCCCTACAAACACCTCTTGAAAGAGGCATGCCTGGGACTCCCATTCTGCGTTACTTGCCGCCAGGTCCCCGCGGGGAGCCTGTGTGTGTGTCCCGAGGAAACAAGCGCCAGGACCAGCAGCACTCCACCGAGAGCTAGTCCAAACGATGTTTGCCACCACGTAACGTGCTGCTCCGCATTGCCTGCTTGAGCAAATTGTGCAAGAGAGTTCACAAACTTTCAGAAGGTGGCAGGAGTGTCTATTTGTGCGTGTTCATGCACCCCTTTAAGTGCCCCTCAGCTTATAGCAACATCATAAATTAGGGTGATCTTGAGGAAGAAAACTCGAGTGTTTTTGCCACTTCATTTCCCTGCAAATGCACCCTGTGTGTGGTTGTTATTGTGTGCCCTCATTTCCAACTTTGACACCCCTAAAATGACTCTGTTACGCGTCTATTCTTGGCAAGATTTGCTCAGAGGGGGTCAGCCACCGATGCCTTCCCCTGAGGGAATGACTCGCCCCAGACCACCCCGTAGGTTTCCACGGGCACGTGGGGATTTGAACCCTGGTTTCCCGAGTCGCAGTCCAGCACCCAAACCGCTCCGTTATGCCGGGACTAGAAGCCGTGAGCAAAAGCGGCGCCCCGAGGGCAAGCAAGCGCGGCACCCCACTGCCTTTCCGACGGAGCGCGCGGCCGAGGCTGCCGGGTTGCTGGCCGCGCCTCCCAAGGGCAGAGAGAGAGACCTGTGGGTCCGGGGGAAGCCGGAGGGGGCAGCCCTGGCGGGGCTGCGTCCCGGTCCTCCCCGGAAGCCCGGCGGCGGCGGCGGCGGCGGCGGCACTTGCTCCTCCGGGGGGCTCCACCCGCAGCCACCGTCGCCGCCGGCGGGCAACCCAGCGCTGGGAGTGAAAAGGCAGCCACGGCGGGGGGTGCGGAGGGGAGCCCCCCCCCCGAGCTGGCCGACGGCGTCGCCTCGAAGGCCGCCTTCGGTCTTCCGGCAGCGAAAGCGGAGGGCGCGGGGCCCCCCGGGGCGGCCTCCCTGCCCGAGCCGCGGCCACGCGCTCCGACGTGCGGGCGCCTCGGCTCCGCAGCCCCGCCTGGCCGGCCCTCGGCCCTCGGCCACCTGCTCTGCGCACGGAAACATGTCGATCGCACGCCGGGGTCTCGCGTGGCGGCGGCGACATGCAGCCGGATCCCCTGAAAGCAAGGGACGAGCGGGTGCCCATTCGGGCCTTCCCTCGGCGGCCCCGCCGCACCCGGGAGCGGCCTCGCCAGCGCCCCCGCCGCCCCTCCGGAAAACCCCGGAGAAGGAAGAAGGCGAGCAAGAGGGAGGCGGCGGCGGCGGCTCCCCCCCGCGGCGGGCGAGAACTGGGGCAAGGGAACCCCGCGGCCTCCGCGCTGCGACATCTTGTCGCGGCGCCTCCGGCTGGGCGGCTCCCGGGCGGACGCCGCCTCCTTCCCGCGCGCCCGTGCGCTCTAACGCGCGCCCGCGCCGCCGCCAGGGGCCCCGCCGGCGCCCCCGAGGTCCCGGGGAAGGGAGGCGGGAGCGCCCGGGCCGGTCTCCCTCCCGGACCCGCCGCGGAGCGGGAGGCGGGGCGGCCCTTCCCGGCATGCCGCGGGGCGCCGGAAACGACGGGCGCCGCTCCCTCGCGAGGCATGCCGGGAAGCGCGGCCCCGGGGCGGGGCCTCGGGGACGCGTGGAGCCCGGGCGAGGCGAGGCGGGGCTGGCTGCCGCGGCGACCCCCTGCTGAGCGGGCGGCGCCCTCCGCGGCCGCCCCTCCCTTCCCGGCCGGCGCTCCTCTCTTGCAGGCGGGCGGCGCGCGGCGCGGGGATGGCCCGGGAGCGGAGGCGCAGGGCGGCGGAGGCGGGGGGCCCGCCGGCCGGGAGGACGGAGCGCCCGGGGGCCCCCGGCAGGCCCTCGCCCCGGGGGCCCGGGCGGCGGCGGCGGTGGGCGGGGGCCCTGGGCCCGCTGTGCGGGGCGCTGGCGCTGGCCCTCGGGGGCGCCCTCGCCTACGGCCTCTGCGCCCGGTGGTGGCTGGCCGCCCGCGCGGTGACGCTGCACCCGGCCCCGCGCGCCCTCAGCGGCCCCGCCGCCCCCGAGCTCCTCTGGGGCTCCTACCGGCCCCACGTCTACTTCGGCATGAAGACGCGGAGCCCCCGCGCCCCCGTCGCAGGTGAGGTCCCCAGCTCCCCCGGCCCCGAGAACGGGAAGGGGCCCGCCGGGGAGCGGGGGGGGGGCTCTTCCCCGTCAAAGGCGCCAGGCGCCCTGGGGAGGGGGGGAGGGGACCCGCCCCGCCGCGGCCCTTCCCCGTGAAGAGACCCCGCGCCTCCCTCGCTGACTCCCCGCTCTCCGCCCCGCGCCCCCCGCAGGTCTGATGTGGATGCACCAGCTGGAGGGGGGCGTCCGGCTGCGGCACACCTGCGAGCAGAGCGACGGCCTCCCCCGCTACGGCTGGCTTCTCCACGACGGCGTCCGTTTCGGGGTGCAGGAGATCAGAGACGTGGGCCTCGGCCTGCGGACGGAGTTTGTGAAGCGTCCCGGGGGCCGGCACGGCGGGGACTGGAGCTGGAGGGTCACTGTCCGGCCGGAGGTGAGGGGGGTGGGGAGGGGTCCGCCCCCAGCGGGCCTGCAGGGCAGAAAGCGGGTGGCCGGCCGGCCTGCCCCGCTTCGTTCGAAGAGACAACGGCCGCTTTGGTCTGTTCGGGCGCCGGGAGACCTAAAGGGGTCCGTGGGACCTCCTGTGTCTCTCTGTGGCGTATTTTAAGTATTCCGCATTCCCCGCCCCCGCGGTGGAGCTCAGTTGCTTCGCAGCCTTCGAGCGACCCCCATCAACAACGGGAAGGGGTCCTGGATGGGGGTTCACGCTCCACTCCAGATAGTCGCATTGCTGGTGGGGTGCGTTTCTCAGTCTTCTCTCCCAAGGACTCATTCACAGCCCTTCTAAAAAAACAGGTAGATAGGATCAGGCGGGCAGGCAAGCAAGGGGGCCCAGAAAGGAGACCGTAATCTTTTCCACACACTTTAGTTGCCTGGGGGTTGTGGTTTCAGGAGGTAAGTACGGCAGAGTTGTAGGTAGTAAACTACAGATACCAGGCTTCCATCGGCTGGATCCATAGCGGTGTGGAGCGAACCTGGTCGTTTCTCCTGTGCTCAGGGGACGGGACCCCAGACTCCCTTCATCTCCCTTCTGTTCTACGTGGCCACCGACGGGCAAGGGGTCCTGCAGCCGCTGGTGAAGGAGAAGGCCCGGATGGCATCTCTGACGGGCGTGACGGAGGAGCTGGGACACTTCACCATCACCTTCCTGCCACCCACCACTGAGACAGGCACAGCGCCTCTCTACGCCAGGTACTCTCCCTGCCCTGCCCCCACCACCTCTGTCTGGGCAGGTCCTCACAGGTGCTGTGGGGCCAGGAGAAAGCAATGGTGCTGGAACTCCCCTGGTGATTACCCCGCCCTCTCTCTTCCTCCCTCTCCCCAGTTATAACTACCTGGATACAAAGGTGGAAGGGCTGCACCGCCTGACTGACGTGGTGAAGGCGAGCCTGGCCCCTCGCTTTTCCTACGCCCCTCCAGGGGCACCCAAGCGCCGCTACTTTGGTGTGGATACCTATCGGGCTGTGCTGGGCAGTGGAGAGCCACGCAGTCAGCTCCTTGTCCACCAGGTGACCGTCTCGCTGCCGTGCCGCCTGGAGGTGGTCTTTGAGTCTGGGAGCGTCTCTGACAGGCCCGGACGCCTCGCGGGAGAGGCACTGACTGGAGAGCTGGGCCGGCACACAGCGGCCTTTGGGCAGCGCTTCGAGGAGACCTTTGGGCTGGCTGCTAAGGGCTACTCTCTGGAGGAGCAGCATTTTGCCAGGGCCGCCCTAAGCAACATGCTGGGTGGGATGGGCTACTTCTTTGGGCGCTCCCTGGTGCAGTCCCCGCACACCGAGCAGCCCCAGCTGTACCCGGAAGGGCCCCTCTTCACAGCTGTGCCCTCCCGCTCCTTCTTCCCCCGGGGCTTCCTCTGGGACGAGGGCTTCCACCAGCTGCTGGTGGCCCGCTGGGATCCCGCCCTCACCCGGGAGGTGCTGGCCCACTGGCTCGACCTCATGAATGCCGAGGGGTGGATCCCACGGGAACAGATCTTGGGTGACGAGGCCCGCACCAAGGTGCCTCCCGAGTTTGTCGTGCAGCACAGCAGCGCGGGCAACCCGCCTACCCTCTTCCTGGCCCTGCGGCAGCTGCTGGCCCAGGGCGAGGCAGACGAGGACTTCTTGCGGCGCCTCTTCCCACGTCTCCAGAGCTGGTATGACTGGTACAACCAGACGCAGGCAGGGCCGCTGCCCTACACCTTCCGCTGGCGTGGCCGGGACCGAGACACCCAGCTGTTCCTCAACCCCAAGACCCTGACTTCCGGCCTGGACGACTATCCCCGGGCCTCCCACCCCTCGCCGGACGAGCGCCACCTGGACCTGCGCTGCTGGATGGCTGTCATCTCGGCGGTCATGGCGGATGTGGCCAGTAAGGTAGGGGAGCCAGCGGGGGAGTACCAGCGCATGGCCGTGGCACTTGCTGACAACCAGTTGCTTGATGAGTACCACTGGGCCGAGGCACTGGGCACCTTCGCCGACTATGGCAACCACACCTCTGGCGTGGCCCTGGAGCGCGAGAAGCTCCGGCTCCCTCCTCCCGGACAGCCTCTCCCCACCCCGCGGCTGCTGCGCGTCATCCGCAAGCCGCCCGTGCTGCAGTTTGTGGGGGGCGCCCTTGGCTACGTCAGCCTGTTCCCCCTGCTGCTGGAGCTGCTGCGCCCCGACTCCCCGCGGCTGAGCAGCCTGCTGGCAGACATGCGCAACGAGAGGAAACTGTGGACGCCCTTTGGCCTGCGCTCCCTCTCACGTGGCAGCCCCTTCTACCTCAAGCACAATACGGAGCATGACCCCCCGTACTGGAGGGGCCCGGTCTGGATCAACATCAACTACCTGGCAGTGCGAGCGCTGCACTTCTACAGCCGGCTGGAGGGGCCCTACCGCGAGCAAGCGGCCACCCTGTACCGCCAGCTGCGCGCCAACCTCATCGGCAACGTCTTTCGGCAGTACCGGGAGAGTGGCTACATCTGGGAGCAGTACAACGACAGCAGCGGCCGGGGCCAGGGCTGCTACCCCTTCACGGGCTGGTCGGCCCTGGTGGTGCTCATGATGGCCGAGGAGTACTGAGAGGGAGGCGGAAGAGAACGCTGGTCCTGAGCCCTGTGCCAAGCACCAGGCTTGCCCCTGCCTGCTTTTGGTGGGCACCATGCTCATCTCCCTCAGGTCCCCGGGCAGGAGCAACCTGGAATTGGGCTCCTGGCACACCAGTCTGGGCTATGCCCCCTTTCCAGTGCCAGGACTTAACTTTTTTAAACAACAAACAGTGAAATAAAGCTGTGATGCAGGAGATTCTCTTGCCCTTTTGTGTATGGAGGTTTGGCAGGGGAAAGGAGCCCTCTCATGCCTTAGGCTCTAGACAGAGAAAGCCACTGGCGTGTGGGTTGGCACTGGCAGGCATCACTTTGTCAGGAAGTGAGGCATCAGCATTGAGGAGAGCAGGGAAACTTAGAGACCCCTGGGGATGAAAGAAGATTATGGGGTTTCCTCCGCCAAGTGTAATCAGCAAAAGCACTCTCAGTTCACTGAGGGTGTCCCTTTCTGTATTAAAAATTCCACTAGGCTGAGAAGGAGGAAGCAGAAAGCTTCGGTACACACTGGGGGTTGCGGAAGCGTAAGTGGAACGTGGGTGGGTGGGAAACCCTAAAACAAGCCAGTAAACCACTGCCAGGGTGGGGAAGGGGCTCTTCTGTAAGAAAGTGTGGCTTGCTCTGATTAAAACGGTTGCACTGCAACATTGTGTGCAGGCCTCATCTCATTCTGTGACTGACACAACCAAATCACCATCATTCTAAGAGAAACTGCAGCTCAGACCAGGAGGACCTGCTCTGCATTGAGAAGAACATGAAAAACAGCTCTGAAAACCTGTTATTTCACTGGCCTGCCACATCCCTCAATTTTTAAAATATGATTTCTGCCCCTCCCCCCAAATTTTTGCAAATAAGTGCATTTTTTAAAAAACAAAACCCACTTGAGCTTAGAAAATCCAATGAATTGGGTGAAAACCTTGTTCTCTCCACTTAGAGAGACAAACAGTTTAAACCAACATCTCTCAAGGTATCTCATGTGGGAGCCAACAATCACCTCCACCGCCACCTGGAATTGGTCCTTTGTGCCTCACCATCTGGAGTTTCCGTCCTGAAAACCTTGTTGCAGGTGGCACCAGTCTAAGCTGCTATGAGGCGGCTTCCTACGGAGGGAGGAATGTTTGGATCTTCAGGGCAGCCAAAGCAGCAACTGACAGGCCTGCAGGTTTTCTAACCTCCATGGGGGCAATGCAATGTGACATTGGCTGTGGTGAGCCCCGGGGGGGGGGGCAGCCTCAGTAGAGCCCCTTGCTCCAGCAAGGCTGCTGCGGCCATCCCTTGGGTGAGACGAAGGGCATGGACCCCCCCGCCGCAAGACTCAGAAGCACCAGCACCATTCTGTGCCCATCTGCCCTATGGTCCAATCTCTCCATGCCCCCAGCAACTGTCTTGCCTGGGAGGGGTCACTGGTGCTGCTGACACTGAGCACTAGACAGAGAAGGAAATGGGGGGGGGGGCAGTTCCGACAATGCAGATCAGAGGGGAAGGGAAAGGAGGTGCATTCTGTCAGCAAGCATGCTCCCATTTCCTTCCCCCTTTGAGGATCTGTTCCTTTACTTCCCTCCTTGCCCCCTGGGGCTTGACAGCTGAGGAGTGTGTGGGGAAGTTTGGAACGGGGATCCTTTTCAGAAAAAAAAAGTGGGGAGCAGCGTTCTGTTGCGCCTGTTTGGTGCAGAATCTCAGTTGGCACCCTGCCGGCAATCTCCATCCCTTCCTGCCATTAGCCACCACTGACTGCACTGCAGAACTGGGACCTCTCATCTTCATTTTACAATGCAGAGAGTTGTTTTCTTCTCCCTCCCACAAGCCCAAGGCTAGAAGTGCCAGAGCCAACTGGAACAACTGGGCTGGAAAAGTGGCAGCCCCCCCCCCCGGGGCGTTTTAAGCAGAGGCTGCAGACGGCCACTGGCGTCAGGGGCCTCTCCCCACTCAAAGCCCTACCTCCCCCTGCCCTCCCATCCGTCTGGCACTGCTCTCTTAATACCACGCCTTTTCTTTCCACTATTGGTGGTGCTACAATCAGGTCCATAGGAGAGGGAGTTGACGGTATGCAGTTTTGCTAAATGGATTAGAAACACAGTTTTAAAAATTTCTGACCTCAAAAATTTGTTCTGAGTAACACAACCTGCAAGAGAATTTTTAAATAAAACGGCTGCACTAACTATTCACACCTAAGTACAGAGACAGCAGATACTGCGGGCGGGCGGGGGGACAGTGGGAAGAGAGCGAGGCACTCGCAGTCAGAAAGAACACAGTAACTGACAACAATAACCAGGAAGAGAAATTTAGCTGGTGGAATCGCCAGTCGGTGAGGCCCAAAGAGGGTTGGGATGCCTGTGGGCTTAAAGCTCCAGGGCACCCCCCTTAAGAGAACGAGGATGCCGCATTCCTGGGGCAATTTCTTAGCTCTCCTTAACTTCCTCTCACTGCCCACTTCAGTCTGCCCAACAAAAGGGCCCCGTGTCGAGAGTGCTGCGCCCACCCACACCACGCGACCTCCACGTCCACCACCAACTGAAGAGCCTCTGGACCAGGACTTTCCACATCTCTTTAATAGTAAGCACGCACCGCTGCCCCAACAGCACAGGCGGAGAGCCCCCACTCCAAGGCTCCCAGGCACTGGCGGGGCACAGACCAACCCGGCTGCTTCAAGCAGCCGGAAAGGGAAAGGCCAGTTCCCTTCTCCCTGCACAGTCTGGTGGGACTGGGGAGTGAGGCAACCGGCCTCCGCAGGAACCCCTCAGTCATGCAACCAGCCAAGCCCAAGCCCAGTGCAAATGCTCGGCTGGGGGAGTTTGCCCCATGGGAAGAGCTACACCGCACGCCAAAGGCTATGGAGCGCAGCAAAAGACAGACACACACGCGCGTACACAAACATACACACACACGCGGCTGCTACGGTAGTTACGGTCCAGTGGGTTGCTCCCCCGCAGGCCCCTGGCCTCCCAGACCCACAGGGCGCAGGGGCCCGAGTCCACCGTGGGCTCCCAAGCCAGCACCCAAACATTTGTGGGGGAGGAAGGGGGAGCAGACCTTTGGTCACAAAGCTGGAGGAGGAACAGAGCGCGACACACAGTCTAAGCCTGGGAGGGAAGGGGAGCGTGGGAACCGCTGGCGGCGGCAGAGGACAGTGTTGGTGCTAAGGCGGAAATTCTCCACAGTGAACCGCCGCAGGTACAAGCCCTCGCTCGCTACGCTGGGCCGCATGGCACTTGGGCAGCGGCGGCTGGGTCTCTGAGGTGGCGGGACAGGCAGCCCCATGAAGCCGGAGAGGCGGTCAGCCAAGCAGGACTGGGCCCCTCAAACAGGCAGTGTAGGTGAGCAGGAGGAAGAGGGGGCCAGTTCCTCTGGGTCCCCTTCAGCCTGCCCCCCACACAGGCTCCGGGCCTCAGTGCTGGAGGGAGAGCAAGGCCCCCCCTTCTCGAGCAGTCGGGCAGCCTCTTCCTCCTCCTCCTCGTCTTCTTCCTCGTCTTCCTGGCCGCGTCCCACCTCAATTCCAGAGTCCCCCGTGAGGCGGCGGTGCCGGGAGTGCTCGCCCTCCTCTGTGGGCTCCAGCCCTTCCTCGCTGTCGGAGCCCCGCCGTGGATCGCCTTCAAAGAGCTCCACGTTGGAGGAAAATAGGGTGTGTCGGGGGAAGGGGGCTGCGGGGCCCATCCCCGCCCTGCCGGCCAGCTCCCGGGCGCCCACTGTGCTGCCGCTGCTGCAGCCCCCTGCCCCATCCACCTCGGTCTCCCCCGCCTCGCTGGGCGTGCTGGCCTCCGTGGCCGAGAGCGATGTGCTGCTGGGCGAGGTCAGGCAGCTGGACTCACACGAGCAGCTGGTGTAGTTCTCGGAGCTGCCAGTCAGGGTCAAGGTGCTGGAGCCCCGGCGGCTGGCACCGGAGCCTCCCAGGATGGCACTGTAGGGGGGAGGGGGGGTGGTTGGGCGGTGGGCCACCTCCTCGTAGGCAGGGAGCTTGAAGGAAGCCAGCATCCCTGCAGGAAAAAGAAATAGGAAGGCATGAGTGTGGGGGAAAGGGTGAGAAGGACAGCCCGACTTGTTTTCTTGGCTGCCCAAGAGACTCAGGGAGGACCAAGAAACCAGCCCAGCTGCCAGAAAGCCTTGGGGCAGCACGCCCTGTCTGAATTTTCTCCACTTGGGTGCATTCTTGTCCCCCTGATCCTCCTCCCGGTCAGGCTTTCTTTCCTCACACCATCCACTGGCAAGAAACACTGCTGCCCCGCTCAACAAGGCAACTGCTATCACAGCAGCATGTGGCAGTTCTGAGATGAAGGAAAAACGGCATCTTCCTCATGGGCCGCAAAGCTGGGAAGTAATGTGAGCCCCACCCAAGTGATAGCAGTGTCCCTAGGGAGACAAGGGAGAAGCTTCATTCTGAATGAGGTCCTTGCAGCGAGTGGGGGGGGGGTCCCTCGTGCCCAGTAACGTCAACACTCATGAGCAGCAAGGCCCCAAGGAGTTTTCAGGACAGGGGATCTCTCCAGCCCTCCCTGGAAAGGCTGCCTTGGGTCAGACTAGGAGCCTTCAGCCAGCAAAGCAGGGGTTCTGCCGCTGGGTAGCCTTTGCCACCCCCAAGGCTGAATCTCTACTGTTCAAGGTTTTCTTTGCAAGGAAATGGGAACGGCACAATTAAATTTGTAATGCCCCATGTCAAAATGTGTACAAGGGGGTCCATCCCAAGCCCCTCCTTTGCCAAGGGGACCCTGCCACCTTCTCCAACACTATCTGCACGGCAGCTCGGTCGAGTTGGATGAGGCCATTCCTGGTTCGCCCCCCCTCCCCCTAACCACAGCCACTCACTGAGGTCCATCATGGATGGGGGGTAGTTGCAGGCACCGTGGTAGGCGATGAGGTTGATCTCCCGCTGGCGCTGCTGCTGTTGCAGGCGCAGTTTGGCACGGCGGTGCCGGTAGGCACAGCAGCAGCCAAAGAGGAACAGCACCGTCCAGAGAAGCCAGAACCCTGAGCAGGAAGGATGGAAGGGGAGGAAGAGGAAAAAAGAGGGAGGAGTCTGCATACATTTAATTCAAAATTTGTTTCCAACTGGGAGTGGTTTTACGGGACAGTTAGTCTAATGGTCTTTTAACTTTTCTCTCATCAAGTTTCTAGCTTTATCTTGATTTAACCCTCTTGCCAGTCTCCCTGGGCCTCCTCACAGAGGTGAGATGTGCACAGTCTGAGCCCCGCTTAATACTGGAAGGAAGCATGCCCTGGAGCGCCCCCCCGTCCACCCGGCCCTGCCATCTGCCACTGCCACGGCCACAGCCCTGGGTGACAGCAATCCCCACCCCCGGTGGTACTCACACCAAAGCTCGTAGTAATAGATGCAGCAGCCTGTTTCCCCACAGCAGTGGCCCGTCTCACACACATAGGGCTGGTTGTTCACCCCAGGGCAGTACTCGCGCGCCTGCAAGGAAGAGGAGGAAGAAAAGGCAGCTTTTAAAGCGGAGGTGGGGCAGTCCTCGGAGAGGGGGAAGGGCCTGGCTGCAGCAGGTGGTCTTTGAGGGTCCCTTCGGACTGCGGTCCCACAAGGAAGGAACCCGAAGCCAGCACTACCCTCACGCTTCGTACGCAAACAAATAAATAAGCAGTGCTTTCCATTCTTAACGAAATTTGCGAGGATTTTGGATAGAATTCCACAACATCAACAATGCCCTAGAATGCTTCTCTTTTATATGCAGAGATACAGATCCCTCTAAGACCCCTAAAATGACCCCAAACGTGGGTAAAAGCTGGGGGGGGGCAGGTAATCCCGAGAACCACGAAGACAGCCTTGGCTCTCTCCCGGTTCCAGTCGGCCCCGGTGCCTCGGGTCAAGAGCAGTGCCCTCCTGGAAGGTGAGCGAGGGCCGAGTGTCCCCTCTGCGGACAGTCCTTTCCCGCCGGGGGTCTGGCTGGGCAGAAGCCGCGCAGCCCTCTTCGCTGTGGCCGGGCCTGGCTTGCTTCGCCCGCCACGGGGTCCCCACTCCGGCCCTATGATTCGCTCCAGTGAAGACGCCCGACCATGAACGGATGGGTTCAAGCGGCGAGAAAAGGGGTTCCGCCTGCACGGTGGCAAAGCCCTCATTACGAACACGATCGTTGCTGCCGCCGCTGCTGCTGTGAGCGCGGCCGGGGGCGGAGTCTCCCCCCTGAGCCCTTTAAGCAGAAGCCGGGCTCCACCCCTCCCCGCGGGCCCTTTTCTCCCGCGGCTCTCCGGACTCGCCCATCCTCCGCGGCCGGAGCCGGCTTCTTCCCTGCCGCTCCGGAGGCCGAGGACGCGAGCCGCGGCGCCAGTTACGCCAAGGGCCGCCTGAGAGGGGCGCAGGGGCCGCCCCGCCTTCCGCGGAGGCCGCCGAGCCGAGGGGGGGCGGCCTCGTCAGCAGCGCTCCGCGCGGCAGGAGGGGGCTGGACTAGATGGCCCCCGGGACCCCTCCGGCCCGTCTCCCCGGCCCCGCAGGGCGGGAGGACGGGCGGGAAGCGGGCCGCGCCGCCCCGCCCCGCCGCATCCCCGCCCCCCGCCGGGGCCTACCTGCCGCTCCCGGCCCAGCAAGGCGGCGGCCCACCCGGCCTGGGCCTCCCTTCCCGCCGGGGGCCGCCTCGGCTGCTGCTCCATGGCGCCGCCTACTGCCCGCCGGGGCCCCGCGCCACCGCGGCCGCCTCCGCCGCGCCCGGCCCGGCCCGCCACGGCCCGGCCGCCGCCCCCGCCGCCGCGCCCGGCATCCCTCCGGCGGCCGCCTCTGCCCTCGCCAGGGCCGGCCCCGCTGCCGCCGCCGCCGCCGCCGGCGCCATCACTCTGGGCTTAGCTCCCGCCCCGGAGCACGAGCCCACCAATCCGGCCCTTCCCCGGGGCTTCTCGCCAATCGGCGCCTGAGCTTTGGTTCCGCCGGAACCAATCAGAGGACGACTTCGCCCATAACAACGGCAGACAAAGAGGCGCGAGCCCTCCCGTAGCAAGGATGGACGCAGCTCTCCGCCAACGAGCGCAAACGCCTTCCAGCAACATGAATGACTGACAAAGGCTTTGGCCAAACGTAGTACGAGACTCCGATCCGAGAAGGATTGACGGATGGCTCAACCAACCGAGAAGGAACTCGATTACCGTGGGGGAAGAGTTTCTCAGGGAGGTATGGAAAACCACGCCCACCCGACTTCCCCGTCCTTAACGATCTGTCGACCAATGAAGCGAGAGGCTGAGAGCGTAAGGCGGAGGTGGTGGGGGAAGGCCGCCTACCCTGACCAATGGGAAGCGTAGAAGCCCGGCGATCCCGAGTGACGGATGGGCGCGGATTAATAGAGCTAGCCGGAAGGCCAGCCAACAGCAACCCCGCAGTGTTGTCCAGGGACCGCTTTTGGCTCCCAAACACAGATCTCCCAGAGCAAAAACTCTCCGCAGTTGTTGCAAAGCCACTCCCCGCCTGCAGGCGGCGGCACCGAAGTCCCTTCCGGCCGGGCGGTCTCGTTCTTGTCTTTGGAGCCGCGACTGTCAGGAAGCAAAGCAGCCATGTCGCCGGGCCTCGGGGGAGGGGGGGGCGGAATCCGCGAGGGAGTGCCTCCACGCCCCCTTCTGCGGCCAAGATTCCCTCATTTCCGCCTCACTGCACCGGAAGTGGCTCCGTACTTCCGGCGGATCCGGAAGCCCCGCTCGCGGAAGTGGCTCGGAGGAAGACAGGAGATCTTCCGGCGCCTCCTGCGGACGCGGGAGGTTTTTCTTTCTCGGGCACCCAAGGGGCTGCCGGAAGTAACCCCCCTCCCGGACTATAGAGGGCGCCCCCTCCCCAAAAAGAAAGGTTAGAGGAGGGGCGGGCTGTATCGGCACTCCATGGCGGGAGGGAGTTTGGGGTATTTAAATCTTGTGAAATCTGTTTACGGAGTCTTGAGTTGCCTCGCTGGATGGATTCCTTATGAAGGGGAAACGCAGGTCGACCGGGTAGCGATTTGTTGTACGACTCAGAACAGCAGCTTTTTAAAAGTGTTGAAATCAGGAGCAACAAAGAGGGCCAGGAGGGGATTTAATGGTTGGCAGAGAAGGTGCCAATCTCAGCAGGAGGAGGCGGAGGCGGAGGCCCCTTCGCAGCACGGGGAGCGAGGCCGGGCCAGCCGAGCTCCTGTCCATCTGCTGCGTCTTGGCAGGAGCGGCTGCGGCGCCTGAAGCACCTCGGTTTTCCCTGGCCGGCCTCTGCGTTTTGGCACCCCAGAACAGAAGCGGAGAAAAGCTCTGTCTGCGTACTGTTTCTCTTAACGCTGCAAGGTCTTACACTTAGGCGGAAAAAATGGAATGCACAAATATAAGATGGGGAACATGCGGCTGGATAGCAGTGCGTGTGAAAAGGATCTAGGGTTCTTGGTGGACCCCAGGCTGAACATGAGCCAGCAGTGTGATGCGGCAGCCAAGAAAGCCAACACGATTCTTGGTTGCATTAATAGGAGTATGGTGTCTAGATCGAGGGAGGTAATGGTACCACTCTATTCTGCTTTGGTTAGGCCTCGTTTGGAATACTGTGTCCAGTTCTCGGTGCCTCAATTCAAGAAGGATGTCGACAAACTGGAACGTGTCCAGAGGAGGGCGACCAAAATGGTGAAGGGTCTTGAAGCCGTGAAGCCCCGTGAGGAACGGCTTAGGGAGCTGGGGATGTTTAGTCTGCAGAAGAGGAGGTTAGGAGGGGACATGATAGCCATGTTTATATATTTGAAGGGATGTCACGTCAACGAGGGAATGGGCTTGTTTTCCGCTGCTCCAGAGACTAGGACAAAAAGCAATGGATTCAAGCTGCAGGAAAGGAGATTCCACCTGAACCTCAGGAAGAACTTCCTGATGGTCAGAGCTGTCCGGCAGCGGAATACGCTGCTTCAACAGAGTGTGGTGGAGTCTCCTCCTCCTTTGGAGGTTTTTAAACAGAGACTGGATGGTCCTCTGTTAGAGGGAGTGCTTTGAGGAGGGTTCCTGCATGGCAGGGGGTTGGACTGGATGGCCCCCCATGGTCTCTTCCAGCTCTATGATACTATGATTCTAAGTTTCCTCAGGTACTGGACTGGACCAGGAAAAACCTAGGGACCCCCACTCTCCTCGTCTGGCTGCAACAGGAAAGCAAAACAAACAGAACAAAGTGGTCACCAGAACTCTCCCCTTCTGAGGCATGAGGTTCCCTCCCCCAGTGCCCCAGCTTTGGAGCCCAAGGGGCAGGGAGCTTCTCCATTTAGCTCGCCCCTGAAGGCAACCAAACAGCTCTGTCTTGGATGAGCGTCACCTCTTCCCTTCCAAAGATGGGGCCTGCCTTGTGCCAGAGGTGGCAGCACCTGCACACCCCTCCCCATAGCAAGCAGAGACATGTATCCTTGTCTGGGAAACTGGGAGGAAAGCAACTGAGCCTGCCCCCCACAAACACCCCATGCAGTTGCCCTGCTCCTGTTGCGTCATGTTGCAGAGAACAGATAGTTATGAGACCTAAAAGCTCAGCAGCTGCTAGGAGGCAGCACAGCTGCAGCACTTCCTGCAGGTACTGCTTCATAAAGTCACTCCCTACAAAGGGGGACCCTGTTCTTGGGCTGTTCTCCCCTCACAGCAGTGGGGAAGGAGGCAACAAATCAGACCACTTGAGGCTCTCCAGGCTACTTTTACTGTCACTTTAATATCACAATAAATACTGAAAAACGAAACCATTTCCTCTTGCAGGGCCCAGCCAAGTGGAGCCAAAGCTTCATGCCCTGGCACAACACCCAGCAGGAGGGAGAGGGAGGGCCGGGAGCTTCCTGCTAACGGATATCAAGGGGAAGGGCTGCAAAGGGGCATGAGAACGTCACTCCAGTCCTTCGCTGCCACGCCAATGGAAGTGGTCTGTGTCACACAAGAAGGGGGGTGAGGGCTATGGTGCCCCACTAACTTATTGTGCCAGCACAGAGCAGCCACAGCAAGGTGGGTGCAGGAGCCTGCACATCAATAGTGTGCAGCTGTGATACTTGGTCAGGCGCAACAGATACTCTGTCTCTCCCACTGATACGTACATCTAGATCTCACTCAGCCAGGCTGTGACGCCACAGCTCAGAATACGCCATCACTGAACATCACTGAAGACGTGGCCTCTCTGCCATCATGCAGCCACGCCCATGTCCACAAGTGAGAGAAGGCCACCCAGTTCACTCTTCTCCATGTCCTCTCCAGGGCCACAGGAGGCTCTCTGAAGTGCTGTGAGCGCCCAGAGTCTTCTTAACAGGAGCAGTCAAGAGCCCTCCTCCAGCCGGTGGCACAAGAAGGTTAGGGTGCTAGGCCACCGCCTCCTGGAGCAGAAGGTTCTTCCTGTAGCAGGCTAGGCTGCAGAGGGGCACGCCAGTGCGGGAGCAAGAGTATCGTTTGAGGTTGGGGCAGCCGGCGACCCCGCAGGGAGTGGGGGGAGGTGCGGGGGGCAAGACGGAAGGCAGTAGGGGCAGGGGGGCTCCTGGGGGGAAGGAGACGGTGATCCCGTCGGCAGCAGTGCGGTAGGAGACGGTGGGGACGGCTGTCCCCTTGGCCTTGCGCTCCCTCAGGGTCTTCACTTTGGCCTTGCTGGTCTTGGTCAGGCGCTCGATAGTTTGGTTCTTGTTCTCCTCGGCCTTCTTGGCAGCCTGGAGGCGCCGCTTGCGGGCTCGCTCCTCCCGCTTGACAAGCATCTCCTCCGTCAGCTCTTTGGCTTTGTAGCCCATGGGCAGCTCCAACAAAGGCTGGCTCTGTTGCTTGTGCAGGAGGGCTTTCTGGAGGGAGGCAGAAGGGTGCAGAGACTGAGAAAGGGACCCCTGCAGGGTCTGCACAGAGGCAAGGAGGCTGCAGGCTTCGTGGCAAAGCAGCAACGCCCTGATCGAGGACCCCAGTGCTGCCATTCATGGAGGGGAAGGGGAGCTGCGTCCAGAGGCTCTGCGGTCCACTTCCAGACTCTGCACCTGCCCGGCCCCATCAGGGAGGCACCCCTTCCAGCCTGAGCATCCAGGTTTCCCTGTTGCTCTCCAGTGGGGCTTCTCAGCCGCCACCACATGCCTCAACCCAGGTGTGCACTGCCCTTTCCCCAGCCCTCTGTCCTGCTTGCACCCTCCCACAAAGCACACTCTGCCTCCTCACCTGCCTGGCAGTGAGCAGGGACTCATCCACCTCCTTCTTGAGCTCCCCATTGTCATCCAGTTCACCCCGCTCCAGGGCATCCAGCCAGCGCTGCTCCTCCTCTTCTTCACGGGCCGGAAAGCCCAGTTCTGTGTCGATCTCTGGCAGTGGGGAGGGCTCCAGGTTGCTGTCCTCATCTGGGGTGGGAGGAGTTTGACATTACGGGTACTACAAAATTTAGAATTCCTGCAGCGGCTGATGGCTTCCACATGAGCCTAACTGGGAAGCCACACTGGGCTTTTCTCTGAACTTTAAGGGAGCTGTCCAAAGTTCACAGAATCACAGAAGTTGAAGGCACCCCCAACGACCATCTGGCCCAACCCCCTGCCATGCAGGAATACACGGCTCAAGCATCCCTGAGTGGTGGCCACCCAACTTCTGTTTAAAACCTGCCAACAGAAGTCCTCCACCACCTGCTGAAGCAACCTATTCCGCTGTTTTAATAGTTCTTATCAAAAAACCTCTTCATCATGTTTAGTGAGAATTCTTCTTCTTTCCGTTTTGAATTCACCGCCTTGCATCTTAAGTCTCTGGGATGCTTTCTGTCTTTTTTTACCATCTAGCTCTGCCATTATGGCCCCAGCTTGTCTCTCCCAACAAGGTCTCCAGTTCTCCCCTTCTTGGGGCCAAATGACACCCACACTCTCCTCACATCCCCAAGTAAGCAGCCCAGTAGTTGGACTGGCTGACAGAGCGGAGGGGTGCACAGCTCTGCCCACCAAAGGGGTCCAGAAGAGCTCCCCAGCTGCTGCTGCTCCTACCGGGCCACAGACAACCCCACCAAAGAAACATCGCAGGTAAAGCATCATCTGCTCACCCAGCCAAGCTCGATATTGTTCAATGGGCACTCCTTCCATGGGCTCATCTTCATCATCCACGACCATCAGTGGGGATGGGGAGCGGGGCCTCTCCGGGATGACGGTGAAGGTTGGCACACTGGGGAGCAAAAGAAGAACCAAATACCTGCCAGATCAAAACAGGTGTGCAAAAGGCTACAGGATGAGGCCCCAGGTTAGCCAGGCTCAACTCTGAGCCTTTGAAACAGCCGGACGAAGCATCACAGCCCCAAGGGTGATCCTGAGCTACAGCGTGCCTCTCTTCCGGGGGCCTGGAGGGTGCACCCATCTCCTAGGTGCAGCAGAAGACACTCTGCCCAGCTGTGGGGGGGGGGCGTCAGCCTCTGGTGAGATTATTTATCTCATTTCAACAGCTCATATTCATCTCCAGCCAGAACGAACCAAGCAGGGAACGAGCACCACCTCCCGCGTCCCTGGCGCCCTCTGCCCCCTTTGCCCCTCCTGCCCAGTGCTAGCCCCCTCTCCGCTCGGTACCTCTTGGTGCCCAGGATCTGCCCCCCCAGCTTGATTTTGAGCTTCAACTGGGGCTTGGGGGGCGCGGCGGCTGCCTCCACCGCCACCGGGCCTGCCTCCTCCCGGTGATGCCTCTTCTTGTGCTTCTTCTTGTGCTTCTTGTGCTTCTTCTTGTGGGACCCGTGGCTGTTGGCCTCGTCCTCGTCGCCTGCGGGGCAGAGGGAGGAAGGCGGCTACCAACCGCTCGCGGGGCTCGGAGCGCGCCAAGCCCGCCGGGCCGAACCGCTCCGCGGCGCCCTCGGCTCCTCCGCCGGGAAAGGCGCGCCGACCCCCGGGGGCCCCGGCGCCCTTCCGGCCCCGAGGGCCACGCCGTCTCGCCCGCCCACCCGGACGGAGGGGCGCCCTTTCCCCCGGGCCGCCCTCGCGGACCCTTCCCTCCCCCCCGAGGAGGCCCGCGGGCGGGCAGGGGCCCTCCGCGCTGCGCTCACCCCGCCCGGCGCCCTCCATCCTGCCGCCGGCAGCCTCCGCCCTCCGCCACGCTTTGCTCATCGCTCTGGCGCACGGAAACGACGCCCCGCCGCCGCCGCCGCCGCCGCCGCCGCCCGGGGGACCACAATGGGCAACGGACACGGCCGCCTGTGACGCATTTCCGGCCCGGAGGTACGGGGCACCGAGAGAGAACGCCTCCCGTAGACTTATGTAGGAAGCTGGGCTCACGAGGGCTCAACGACTTCCGGGCCTCTTCCTGAAACTCCGTGGCTCCGCCCCCACACTTCCGCGCATCAAAAGTTACTTTTCTAAAGTAATTAATTCTGTTTTTCCTTGCAGTGCTCGGGAAGTAAGCAATCCTTGTAGTTGGGATGATTGAAAGGAGAGTTCCGTTACATGCCTGTGCTGCTCGTTGATTTCTCGTTCCTTTCTGTTTCCTTTTCGGGGAAAGAGAAACCCTCGGATTAATAAGAAAATAAAATAAAACGGGAAAACGCCCTCTGAGAACGCCGCCTATAAATGTCCTTAGAAGTCTCTTTTAGAAATAACCCGAAAGGGTCGCTCGACGACGCTGCTTTGCTCTTCCTTGACGCTCCCTTTGGAAAGTTATTTTGTTCCTCCCGAACGAGTTGAAACCGCAGAACGTTGCTCGTTGCTCGTTACTTCCGGGGTCGACAGGCCGAAGGTGGCCGCAGAGGAAGGCCTCCCTTCCGCCAGCCCCGCCTTTTCTCGGGGAGAAGCCACGGAGTGAAAGTAGCCACAGGAGCTGATAAAAATTGCTGTTTGAATTCCCCCTCCCAGAATCCCCCAGTCACCCTGGCCAGGGGTCGGGGGATTCTGGGAGCTGCAGCCCAAAAGTTACTTTCTAGAGCTCTACGCGCCCCAGAGGACTCGAGCGGGAGGCAAGACTCTGAACGGGTCCCCCGGCTTAGCATTGCCCTGGGCTTCTGAAAGGACCAGCGAGCAACCGGCTCGGGTGGTCCCCGAGGCCAGAAGGGGACCCCAGGGCCGTGCGGGGCAACCCCCGGGTGCTTCCATCGCCCAGCCGGTCTCAGGGGGGCGCCCAAGGGGGTCAGGAGGACAGCTGTGAAGGCAGGGGTCCCCAGAGGTCTCGCTCAGGGACCGGCCGGGGCCACGGAGGCCGGCAGATGACCTCCTCCTCCTCCTCCTCCTCCTCCTCCAGGCATGTGCCCAGGGTGCCTGCTGTGCCGTCCGGCTGCTGGGCAGGGGCCCACTCTTGCCAGTCTGGCCGGTCTACGGCCTGTCTGCCACACAGAGGGAGGCACAGCTTCTCGGTGGGCTTTGGGGTCCCCGACTATGTTGGCAGCAGAGGGTCTTGCATAACGAGACACTTACAGAAGTCAGAAGAGACTGGTCACATCTTTACAAAAACTATTGGATGTTTTTCTGATTGCAAAGAAATTCCCAAGTGCTGTTTCCATGGGAATTCTTGAAAGCACGGACAGACAATGTTGATGCAGTGGGCGGTTTCACCCTTGTGGCTGGACGGTGAGAGACGGATCTGGAGCGAAGGGGAGAGGAAGAAACAACCCGGGAAGGCTCATTGGCCGAAGGGCCGACAGACGCACGGTGGCAGACGGATGACACCGGGTGACTCAGGGAAGTGAGTCAAGGCCGCAACTGCCAGCCCTGAGCTAAGGTGGAACCAGATACATTTTGTGTGTTAGGAAAACTAAGTGTTGCAGAACTTTACTTGGGAACAAGGTAATTTCTTAAAAGAGTTAGAGCAGGAAAAGATAAATGAACAGAGAATTTAGAAGGAAAACTCTCAGTCTTTTAAACCTCCTGTTAGTGGTGTATTACTGGGACCAGGTGCCTGGCTGGTTCACCTGTGACGAAGGTAATTGCGCACGTGAAGATCTGTCTGGCTGCTTTGGACCCCTCCGTGTTGCCGGAGGCGAGGCTGACTGTCTCCTACCCCATCGCCATGGGGCTTACGGACACCAAAGACGTCCTGGTTTTGTTTTGTAATGGTTTTTGCCATGATATAGATTTTGTCCCCAGTGCCAGTAGACCTGCGGTCAATGCTGAGGGTCTCTTTTACACTACACAGTTATAGCACTTTCATCTAACATTAACTGTTATGGCTCCATCCTGTGGAACCTTGGGGTCTGTAGCTTCGAGCAGTACTTAGAAGTCTTGGTTGGAGAATACCTTGTGAAACTGCAGATCTCAGGATCCCATAGGATAAAGCCCAGAAGTTAGAGTGGGTTCACAGAATCACCAATCTGGAAAAGCCCATCCAGGCCAGCCCCATTCTGCCATGCGGGATCAGAGTGCTAGCCTGAAGGAGACCCGGATGGGGCTGTTTCTGCCACTGAACAAGAGACCAGAAGGGCAGCTACTATCAAGCGGGTGATTCTCCCTAAGCCACAAAGCACTGCGTGGCATTTTGCTTCCCATCCAGTGCATTGCATTTCTCTACAAAACAGTGCACAGTGCTGGGCAGATCAGGGAGCAGTGCCTCCTTGGCACCCGCCTTCTGGTGTAACGAGGCTGAGAAACAGCCCTGCCACCTTCGGGGCCGTCACCAAGCCGGATGGAGGAGAATATTCCTCCAAGTATCGCTGGGATCCTGAGTGGGTATGAAAGCAGTGCCCAGGCAGCAAGACGCCCCCAAAGGAAGCCCCCTCCCATTGAAGTCAGTCCCCTGCTCCCAGTCCAGCCCTGGCCGTGGCTCAGGAAGCAGAGAGCTCTTGTTTCTTGTGGGAGCAGCTGGATCACGTTAACCCATGGAGAATGCCCACCCCCTGCAGGGACTGGGCAAGGGCAGCATGCTTTTTAAGTTCAAGTGCGCTCAGAGGCATTTTGAATCCACGCACAATAGTTAATGAATAGAGAGTCAGGAACCCCACTGAGGCTAAACGACAGGCAGAGTCAGGCCTGCATCACAAGGTTGCATCCACAGCAGGTTTTAGGCATGTGGCTTAAAACAGGGCCACAAACAGGACTTAAGGGAGACCCACAAAGCCCATCTGAAAGACAATGAAAGACCACGAAGAAACAGGCCAAGTGTTGCAAGGCAAAGAGGAGATACGTAGGCCCAAAGATGCGAGAGGGTAGGAAGAGCCCTGAAGTTGGTCTGTGCCCTGTAGGACCCTTCCGACTCTGTGCCTCACTGCCTACAGCTGCCAGCCAGCCAGCCAGCCAGCCATCCACCCCAGTGGGAAGCCGATTGAGAAGTGGCAACTGGCCTTCAACTGTCTTCCAAACAAGGGGCGCCCTGGATGGACAGCATAAAAGCACTCTTCTTACTCCCAGTTCCCTTCTGGACGCTCCACATGGTCATTATGTAATGGGCTGCAGTAGCCACTGAAAGTCGTTTTCCTCCATCAGGTTGCCTGTCACCCTCTGAAGGTCATCTGTGCTGTTGGCCATCGAGAGACAGTTCTGTAAATTGCTGTGTGTGAGAGAGAGAGAGACAGAGAGAATGAATGAGTGAAGAAGTTCTTCCCTTGCAGCACTTCCCTGGGCAGAAACACCAAAGAGTCTTGTTGCTACAGAATCGTAGAGTTGGGAAGGGGCCTCAGAGGCCACCAAGACCAACCCCCAGTTCCATGCTGGAAATCTGGCTAGAGTAGAGCATCCTCACCCAGTTGCTGTCCAGAGAAGGAGACCCCAGCCCCTCCCTAGGTCATTGGCTCCACAGAGCTTGTCTTCATGTGGAATCCAATATTTTCTCAGCAAAATTTTTTTCCAAGGAGGTTTGCTGTTGCCTTCTCCTCCAATGGGGAGAGTGTGGGGCTCGCCCGAGGTCATAATCAGCTGGGGGTTTCCAGGGCTGAGCAGGGATTTGAACTTGGGTGTTTCAGGGCCCTCATCCAGCACTCAAACCCCTGTCCCAGACTGGCTCAAATAAAAACACTTATTCAGAGGGGCTTTCCATTGCCTTCCCCTAATGCTGAGAATATGACTTGCCCAAGGCTTTCCAATGGGTTTCTGTGGCTGAGTGGGGGTTTGAAGCTGGTGTCCCAGGGCGCTAGTTTGATGCTCAAACCACTATGTCGTGTTGGCCCCAACAGGGCGACCGTCTCTTAGGGCTTTCTTGGGAAGATTTATTCAAATGAGGTTTGCCTACCTTTGCCTTCCTCCAGGGCTGAGACAGTGTGACTTGCCTAGAGTCACTCAGTAGGATTGCATGGCTGACCAGGAATGCCAACCCAAGTCTCCTAGAGTTGTAGGCCAACACTCAAACCATTACTCCATGCTGGCTTTTAAAAACAGGGTCTTCTTGGCAAAATTTTATTCAGAGGAGGTCTGCCTCCATTTGCCTTCCTCTGAGGATGAGAGAGTGTGACCTGTCCAAGATCATCCAGTAGTATTCCATGGCTGAGTGTGGATTTGAACCCAGGCCTCCCCATCCAGCACATGAACAGTTACACTATGCTGACTCACCAGAGTGTCTGGCAGCACCTGAAGGACACAACAATTTTGTAAAAATTTGGTGTAAGTTCAGAGACTTCACCAGAGGCATGCCAAATAAAACTCTTTGGTGGTTAAGGTGGCACTAGACCCCTTTTTGGTGTTTTTGCTGCAAGAAACAAACCACTGCCTCATGGAGGCCCTGGCCCTATTTGCAAATTCAGGGGGAATTCCTTCCTCGCAAGTGAATTCAGAACTGGGAACTTTCCACCTGTGTCCTAAATCTTCTTGGCATCAGCTACACCAGATGATGCCAAGCTCTACTATTATAGAGAAAAGAAAAACTTTGGGAACTTCCCAATGGACAGCTGCTAGCACACTACAGGCCAGAAACTCTGTGCCACTATTCTGTCTCCCCCGCCCCTTATTTATGGGCAAAAGCAGCACGGGGAAATGAAGAAATGCCAAAGCCAGTGCCACTCTGGGCTGCATCAACAAGGCTACGGTGTCCACCAAGCCAAGTGAAGTGGCAGTGCCTCCCTCTTTGGCTGTGGTCAGACCTCACCTGGAGCCACGCGGCGTCCGGTTCTGGGCACCACAGTTCAAGAAGGATATTGGCATGCTGGAGCGCGTCCAAAGGTGGGTGGCCGAGATGATCAAGGGTCTGGAAACCACCGAGCCTTGTAAGGAGTGACTGAGGGAGCTGGGCAGGCTCAGCAGGGAGAAGAGGAGAGGTGGTGTAATCTGTTGTCGCATACCTTCAAGTCGGTTGGACATGCGGCGACCCTCTCTTGGCAAATTGGTTCACAGGGGGCTTGCTGTTGCCTTCTTTTGAGGCTGAGAGAATGTGGCCTGCCCAAGATCACTCAGACCTTCTTTCCTCTTTCTTGGAGACTTTTCAGGAGGGGTGGGATGGTGTTACCCTGATTTCTGGGGGTCCCGGGAGGGACACCTAAATGTGCTCACAACAATGGGGAGGGAATTAGCACAGAACACAAGTTAGCAATGCGAGAGGCAGGGTAACGTAGCGAGATCTTGAACCCTATGTCTGTGGGGTCAGGCCAAGTCAATGATAAGGCAGAGGTTAATAATAATAATTGTTTTATTGAAGCACAGTCAAACACGTGTATGCAACACACTCACACAAAGAACTATAGAAATAAAAGGTAGGAGTTGGATAGAGGGATTTTGAGAGGAGGTTTGGTATGGGAAATACTATACCTGTCCTGAAGCCCGGTAAAAGCAAAGAAGCTGGGGAGCGTCGATTCTCAGCACGTGGGGCTGAGGGGAGGCTCGTCAAACGGAGAGATGGCAATTCGGGAGGCAAGTCACGAGCAATCCAACGAGACGCTCGGAGTCAGGGGTTCTTATAGGGAAAATTGTGGCCGCAAGCTAGTCCGTACTTGGGGAAAACAATGAGTTTGGGGCTGGAGACAAAGCCTCCGAAAGGTCAGTACTTTAGATGATTGAGTTATAGCCAGATTGTCAATAGAGTGGCCAGTATGCAGACGCGGAGTGCTTGAGCGTTGCATAGTCCGCTCATCAAGCTGCCTGCGCGGGGCAGGGGATCTTTTGTAAGTAGCGTGCATACGTAATATGGTACTTGCCTTGAGGTCTCCTGAAGCTGCATTGGGCAATGACTGGCCTGCCTGGAGTGGGATTTGAATGGTTCAGCTATTGTCGGCCGCGCCTGTGTGCGTGCTTGTCCGGGGGCCCCGCAAGCACGTGGAGAGGAATGGGTGAAGGCCAAATTATTGATATCAAATGATATCTTAATATCCCACAAACTCGGGCTAGAAACAGCGGTAACAATGGCTGTCTCTTAGGGGCAACCAAAACAAACAACCCACCAAAATGTTTTTGGGACAGGGCTGTCATTTGCAGAAACCTCGCAGACTTCAGTGTTGCTTGTGTTTCTTGTTTTGGAATCCCCAAACATTTCAGGGCTACTGTGACCCTTTGGAATGCTGAGAAAGGCCCAAGTCCCACAAAATGGTTGCTGTGGTGGGCATGATGAGTCACACAACACCCATGGCGCACCACATAAAAACCAGCAATCAACTGGCCCAGGAAACTGAATACAAAGCCACGGTGGGCTCCAGTTCCCACAACACAAGTGCGTTCCTTTGTGCCCGTGGGCTTCTCTTTCACACTGCCCTGTCCACGGGGGTCTCTGAACCTCTCCGATGCTGTCTCACACGTGCGCGCTTCCCTGAACCAGAAAAACCACCATCCACCCACAGGCATGTACCCCCGCACCCCGGTCATCCATCACACCAGCGCATGCATGCACACACACACTCCCTTGACTCCCTCGTGAGGGCTCCCGGAGCTCAGGGGCTGGGCCTACTTTTCTGGTTCTCAGGGCATCAGGGAGGAGTCCAAGGGCAAGAGCAAAAAAGATGCTTGCCTATATACGTCCTCATCTGTTAAGCATGTGGTTTCTAAGGCCTGCTTGGGATTTTTATTTTATTTTAAAGGTGTGCGTATCTTCAGTAACAACTAAACTCCTTTTCAACATGGTTTCCCTTTATTAATTTCATCAGGGACCACAGGGAGTTTCCAGCTCTTCCACAGTCACATTTGGAGTGATGGAGCGATGCTTTAGTTGAGTGGTAAACTTACTATTATTTCTTCATGCTGTGAACCCATGAACCAAAGATTTCATATAAGCCCTGAAAAACCTTACTTTGGGGGAAAATAATTGGCAATGCCTGAGGAGTTTCTTGTTTCTTGTGTTACATTATGCCACTATGTCGCATTGTTAATAATATTGTTCAAAAAGGTGTGTGCAGTATATCCATCCCCATTTGCTAGCCTTGGTGTTTACTATTTGAACGACACAGCCTGTGGGGCTCTGCTGATGCTTAACGCATCCTGCCCAGTGAGATCACCCGGGGCTGCCTCCCCGCGACACCAGCAGAGCCCCGCAAGGGCCACTGTGCCCCAGGCTCAGGTTCCGGCCCCGAAAGAGCCAGAGAGCCTCTCCTGACCTGGCAACCTGGGGCTCCCTCCGCACCCTCCCCACTTCTTCCCCAGCCACCCTACACTCTCAGCCCCTCTCCAGCCCCCAGGCTGCCATCTTCCCGGCCGCTCTGACCCAGCCTGGAGGCTCCCTGGCTCTCTCTGCCAGCCAGACCTATAGGAGGGACATGCAGGCCACAGCCAGGGCCCTTTGCCTCCCCATCCCCTATTTTTTTCCTCCAGGTTGGGAGGGGGCTGCTTTTCAGTTGGCGGCCTGGCTGCTGAGTTGTAGAGTGAAGAAGCCCCCAACCAGCCTGCAGCTGCCCCTCTGGCTTGATCCCCTAAGATCACCTCCAGACCCACAACCTGCCGCTCGGGTGCGGGGGGAGGAAGGCAGGTCGGCGGTGGGCAACTGTAAGCCAGGCCTTCTGCCGTGCCTGCGGTTTTGTTTTTAAGAAATTAATTGGTGAGGGGAGGGGTACCTTGTGGGTGCCAGAGCAGGGTGCTTGTGGACACGCTGGCACCGTGCTGGGCAGCCCAGTTCCGTACCTGTGGAAGTACGACTTGAGTCCTTTGCTTTTCCCTCAAGATGCTCCTTGGAGGTCATCCTATCCGCTCTTCTCAGGCTGACCTCTGGGACCCCCAAGCCAAACTTTGCCCTCTTGGGCCGGCACTCCTTCTCAGCGCTGGAGCGGGTGTGTGTGTGGGGGGGGAGCCTTCCTTCCTCCCCGCCCCAGAGCCAGCCCCACCGCCCGGGGATCGGGGTGGGAAGAAGCTCTCTCCCGCCCGCCCCCCCGTTTGCCGTGACGAGAGAAAACCGGGAGCAGCTGGTTTGGGGAGGGGCGACGCTGAGAAAGGGAGGGCGTTTTGCAAGCCCTCAGCCCCCAGTTTTCAAGGGCATTTCTTTGCAGCGCGCCCTTGGGAGAAAGGCAGGGGCCCGCTCTGGATTCAAGGGCAAAAACGTGCAAACACGAAGGCGCGTCGGGACACGGCGAGAGGCTAGACTCGGAAACTCGCCCGCCCGGCCCGGGAGCGTCGGCCGCTGCCCCCTCCGGAGCCCTTCCTGCCTCCTCTTCTCTCCCGCGCCCGCTCGCAGTGCCCATAAAGCCAGTCCCGACGAATAAGGGCCGTGCGGCCAAGGGGCGCGTGCAGAGCGCTCCCCTCTCTCCTCCGTCTAGGCTTCCGCCTCAGCAAGATCAGCCGCCGATCCGACGGCCGGCCTCTCCCCGCTTGGGCTCTGACCGCTGGACGCTACGGCCGGGGAGGGCCGGGAGGCGCCGCGGTCCTGCTCCAACCGCGACACGGTAGCCGGGGCGTCTCTGCGGGGCGTCGCTCGGCCCCTCCCGCCTCCCGGCCTCTCCCCCTTCCAGGGCGGCCTTGCTGAACTGCAACTCCCACCATCCGCCTCACCCAGCACAGGTGCTAGGAGCTGCAGGGCAGCGACAGCGGGAGGGCCGCGGCATCCCCACCCCTGCCGTGAAGAGGAGCGGAGGGGCCGGAGCGCTGCTTGGGGGTCCTCGGATTAGGCTGCCCGACACAGGGAGTCCGGGGGCGGCGACCCCCAGCTGCCCCGTGCTGTCCTCAGGCGGCTTCTCTTCCGCTGCTGCCTGAAGGCCTCCCCGTTTAGCCAGCATTGATCTGACTTCTATCTTCCCCACCAAATCATGGGCCGTTTCCGCACTGGACTGTCGCAGTGCTGTTATTCCACTTTCAACATGCTATGGAATCCTGGGGTTTGCGGTTTAAGGAGGGGCCTCAAAGGCTCGAGCTCTCAAAGGCCCCTCCCCAAACTGCTAACCCCAGGATTCCATAGCATGTTGAAGGCGGAATCATAGCACTGCGACAGTCCAGTGCGGAAACGGCCATAGATTCACAGAGTTGGAAGGCGCCCCGGAGCCATCGAGGCCGGCCCCCTCCCGCCACGCAGAAAGCCAAAGCAGAAGCCCGGCGGAGAGATGCCCGCCGGCCGACCCTCTGTTTAAAGGCGTCCAAAAGAGGTCCGCTCTTGAACGGCCCTTCTTACAGCAAAGGGTTCAGACGGAATCTCCCCTCCGTCCATCGGATCCGCCCCCCCCCCGGCCAGAGCGGCAGGAGACGAGCTCACCCCCCTTCCGCGCGACGGCGGCCCTCCGGGTAGCTCAAGGCCGCGCTGCCGCGTCGCCTTCTTTTCCTCTCCAGGCCAAACGCGCCCAGCGGCGGGGTTTTAGGCCCCCCGTCACCTCGGAGACCCTCCTCTGGGCGCGGATCCCCTTGCCAGACTTCAGAGGTGCAGCCTGGCCTGGCCTACAGGCCGGGTCGTGTGACCCCCAGAGAAGCGCTGGGAAAGCGAGGAGCGGCTGCGCCCCGCCCCGCCCCCCGGGCCCCCTCCCCGCCCCGTATGCAGCTGGGTCAGCCGACCGCCCCCCGAGAGAGCTCCCCGGAGGGGCTTTCCCCGCGACTTCACGCAGCGAGCAGCGAGCAGGGAGCCCCGCGCCGCCGAGGAGCGCGCGCGCGCTCACACGCAGCCGGAGGCGTCGCAGGGCGCTCCAGGCGCAAGGAGGGGCGAAACTGTCTCCAGACGCGAGGGTTCGCGCCGGAGCGCGGGAAGTCCAACGGCGCGCTCCTCCCGAGCGTTGGCACGTCGACCTGCGCCAGCCACGGCGGGGGAGCGAGGGGGCCGGCTCCGAGGAGGACGCGCGGGAGGGAGCCAGCGTGCCCGCGCGGTGGATCTGTGAGCCTCCCGGGAGAGCGCCCTGAGCGGCTGCAGCCGTCCCCCGCGGGGCTGGAGCAGGCCCTTCCCCGCGGACCTGCCCACAATGGGCGCTTGAGCCTCACGCAACAGCCCGCGCTCTCTCCGGGCCACCTCGCGCCAGGCGCGGGCGGAGGACGCCCCCTCTCCCTTCTGCCCGTCCTGGAGGCCTCCCAGGAGAAGGAAGGGGCGGGCGGGGGAGCAGAGGGCAGCCAGGGAGCCACAGGTGGTGCGTGGGAGGAGGAGGAGGAGGAAGCCGGGCCGCGGCCGGGGCAGGGCTCAGAGAAGCGGCTCCAGGCGGCTTGATCGGCAGGGGGAGGCAGATCGGGGGGGTGGGAGAGAGCGGGAGCGGGAGGGAGCGCGCGGTCCCTCTGGCGAGAGGAGGGGATGGAGGCGGAGCCCTGCAGTGGGAGGGAACCGCGGGAATCCGGGGGGCACAAGGGCCCCCCAGTCCAGGCCTCTCCCACGCACGAGCCCACGGGCGAAGCCCTCCCGAGAGGGCCGCCCCCCGCCTCTGCTCAAGGACCTCCAAAAGGGGTCCCCCGTCTGCTGGGGTGGCAGCTGAAACGCTCCTGCCCTCAGGACCCCCCTCCGTCTGCCTCGTCCTCTGCTGCCTCCAGTTCTTTGGGGTCTCCGACAGACAGAGGGGAAGGGGGCATTGGCGCCCAGGGCCTTCCCCGGGTAAAGCCCAGGGCTCTGCCGTTGAGCCGGGGCCCTCCCCCGTACCCCAAAATAAAAAGCGCTTTGGCTTTGAGTCCCGGGGCCCTCTTGGTGTGGTATAGAATCATAGAATCCTAGAGCTGGAAGAGACCCCCAGGGGCCATCCAGTCCCATCTCCTTCTGCCTTGCAGGAACCCACATCAAAGCCCCTTTTTTGACAGATGCCCAGGATTGGAACTCGTACCAACAGTCCCCGGGGCTGTGCCGGAGCCCGCGGCGGAATCTTTAAAAGACGAGAACAAAATCGCAACAGACTTTGCGGGCGAGCGTGCCCGTTTGTCTAGATAGATCAGTTTCACACAATGCTTCGACTGTCTGCAGTTCTGGGATCTACGGTTTAGTGAGGTCCTTAGGCATGAGAAGAGAGTTTAAAGTCCGTTCCCAGCTACAAATCCCAACGGAACGGCGCAGCGCCAGAGACCCACCCCGGGACGGGCCAGACGGTTTTATCTCGGCGGCATCAGACCGCAACGCTGTCAGCAGCCGCGGCTTGGGAGGCGCGCTGCGCTTGGAAGGGGCTTCTCCCGCCCCCCACCAGCTGGCACTGACTGGCAGGAGTGTGAGGCGGAGGTGTGTGTGTGCGCGCAGCTGCAGGCGGGCCTTGGGGGGAGACACCGCTGAGGCTGGGGCTGAATGCCCCCCTTATCCGGGGACAGCCCCCTCCCACCCTTGCCCTGCCCCCTCCCCTCTGCCGTGCCCATCTCTCCCCTCTGGCTTCTGAGCTCTTCAGGAGGGCCCTCCTATGAAGCACTCGCCTCAGGCGGCAGATCGGGGGGGGTCCTGAAAGGCAGGCACTGAAAGGGGGCCTCCTCCCTCCCGGCAGTGCCACCCCCTCCCCCTCTGCCCGCCAGCCGCAGCCTTGGCACGGCCTCCCGCTCGGCCCGGCTGGCCGGGATCCCGGGACTGCGCCGCCCCCTTCGTCGGCCCCCTTCCTTCGCCCCCGAAGAAGGCCTGCGTCGCGCCCGCGCCCGCGTCCTCCGGCCAGGAAAAGCGGGGGACCCCCGCCGCCGCCGTCCCAGAGAGATCCGCCCGAAGCACGAGGCGTCTCTTCCCGGCCGGGAGGCCGCAGGGTGCCCGGCCGCCTCGGGGGGCCCGCGGAGGGCGTCGCTCCAGAGGGAGACCCCGGCGGCCTTCGCTCCCGCGGGAGGAGAGCCGAGAGTCTCCGCGACGGGGCGGGCAAAGTCTCGGCCCCGCCCCGCCGCCCAACACCGCCCAGGTGGGGCTGGCCGGCCGGCCTGCGGCGAGGAGCCTCTGTCTGGAGGGCGCCGCCCCGGGAGGCAGGCAGGCAGGCAGGCAGGCGGGCAAAGGCTCCCGCGCCGCTGACCCCGAGCCCAGCGGCCCTGCTGTTCCGCTCCGGCTGCGGCTCCTCCCGCCTGCTCGCCCGCCCGCCCGGCGGCCGGCTCCAGTGGCAGCATGTTCCAGCGGCACCACCGGAGCCGCGTGACGGTGGCGCGGGGCTCGGCCCTGGAGATGGAGATCCGGCGCGGGCGATTCCGGCTCAGCCTCCTGGGCGACACCGAACAGGTAGGCGCTCCTGGAACCGTCTTCTTGCTCCGCCCCTCCCCCGGTGGCCCCGAGTCAGGAGGACGGGGGCGGCTGAGCGGCCGCGAGTGGCAGCCGGAGCAGCCTCGTCCCGTGGGGCGGGGCGCCCGCGGCCGCCCAGCCTCTCCGTCGGCCTGAGTCCGGGCAGGGAGGGGGCGTGGGAGGCAGGGGCAGTCCGGCGCCTGGCGCGTGGGGAGCGGCGGGGAAGGAGACGGCGGCCCGCCCGACCCTGACGCTCGGGGGAGAGACGGAGACCCCCCTCCCAGCCCGGCTTAGCGGAGCCCCCCGGAAGACCCCGGCGGCCCCTCCGGAGGTGGTCGGATCGGACGGGGGAGGAGCAAACCCCAGCGAAAGAGGTTCCCACCACGTCTCACAGGGGTGGGGGCTCGCTCCGGGCCCTCAGTGGTTCGGGCTGCCCCGGTCCTCCTTCCCGGGGCCCAGCGATGCCCTTTGAACGGAGCCCCGGCCAGCCTCCTGGAACTTGCTCCCCTCGACGTCCGGGCCCCACTTAAGATGCAGGTGGTGGGTTTGCTTCTAGCTTTTTTCGTGCGTCATCCGCAAGTGCGGACACATGCTGGGCTGTATCTGCGCTGCACATACCAGTTTCGAGCCAGCTTAGCTGTCAAGGGTCCATTTCCTGGGCTTGGTAGTTCAGCGAGGGACTGCAGAGGGCTCCAGTGTCTGCCTGGAGGGAATTCTGAGCCCTGCACAAACTACACCTCCCAGGATTCTGTGGGATGGAACTGTGGGCCTTCGGGGGTGCGGAACCCGTCCTGTTGTGCAATGTGGAACCTCCGGGCTGGCGTTCTCATTGCTTCCGCGCTGCCACACAAGTTCCTTTTCCCAGGAACTGCTCCCATCCCTCCAACCTGCAGGAGAGATCCGGAATTTCTTGCCCCAGCCTGAGCTCCTTTTCACTGGGTGAGGCTGAACAACTTTCCCTTGTGAGGGCTTTTCTTTCTCCTGGTTCGGAGCCAACACCTTCTGCTCATTCTTGCCCCCTTTTGTTTAAATCAAGATAGTTTCGTGTCACCAACTGTCTGGCCCACCTCACTGCTCACTTTTAATTCCAGATCATGCGTGAACAATCTTTAAAGTGCTTCTTCCCTTACGGATTTGGTGGGGAGAGCTCCTCTTTATGTCCCTCCAGTGTGAGAACTCCCCATTGATTCCCACACACTGCTTCTCATTCTTTAACCAGTCACTGACCCACAAGAGCATCCCTCTCCCCCATAGCTGCTCAATAGCCCATGGGTCTGAGGAGCAGGACTTTGCCAAAAGCCTTTTGGAAACAAACAGAGACTTCTGGATCACGGCCCCCCTCCCCAGGCCTGGCCCAGGCCGCTCCTTGTTGACAGTCGAAGAAACTCTGGCAGGCTGGAGAGGGAGGACTTCCCTTCGGGGAAGCCAGGCTGACTCCTCTCCGGCAAGGCTTGTCCTTCGACACTCTTGGGCCGTTTCTGCACTACACTCTTATAGTGCTACGCTTCCACTTTCAACCTCCTGTGGAATCCTGGGGTTTGCAGTTTAGGGAGGGGCCTTTGGAGGTGGCCTCTGAGGCCCCTCCCTAAACTGCAAACCCCAGGATTCCGTAGGAGGTTGAAAGTGGAATAATCACGCTATAAAAGTCTAGTGCAGAAATGGCCTTGGTAGTGTTCACTTGTCCTAATGCTTGCCACCAACTTACCCACAACAGATGTTACACTCATAGATCTATAATTTCCAGATCCCACCGTCACCTTCTCTCATTACCCCATCATGTTTTGCGAACGGACATTGCGTTGGTCCCCTCCTTCTGATCCCCCTTTTGTACTCCTGTAACTCCCTTTCCAGTCATGCTGAGCCCACCCCCAGCTGTGGTCAGGAACCCAGGGGCCTGAGCATCCCTGTTGTTGCACCTTCTTCCTTGCCCTGCTTTCCTTTCTGGTTCCCTGGCCATCCAGTGAACCAACCCACCTTCCATTCCGTTCCCTTTTTCTGAGGCCTTCCAAGAAGGTTTGTTATTGCCTGCAATAACATGAGCAAGGGCCTGCTCAAATGTACCTGCATATTTTTCCATGTGCTGTTTGTCTACTCATGCACCTTTCATGCAAGCGTGTGTTGCTCCCTTTTGTTCTCTTTCTCTGGGCAAAGCAATTCCTGATTTGTCCTTTCCGCCAGTCACTTCCTTGGCCCTGTTCTTTGGCCAGGCCTGTGCACACTTGCTCTTGGCAGTGCCTCTCCTGATCTCTGGTATGCTTTCTAGCTGGGTTTCTGTTATTGTGGGCCACTGTGGAGCCTTCTGGCAAGGCCTGGCCTTCTGCTTTCCCTTCCAACCACCTTTTTACAAGTTGCCCCCCTCCCCTGGTGAAAAGTTTCTTCCCTGGAAATCCAACATGGACTGTGCTGGACCTCTGCCGCTATTTCCCACTCGGGCATCTAGATGAAATCGTTCGCACTGAGACCCCGGGCTCCGGTCTGTTCAGCCACCCTTCAGGCCTCCCACTGTGGTCCTGGTGGCACTGTTCACCGTGGATCCTGCCTGGGGCTGCCTCCATGCTGACAGTTCCACGGCCGCCCCTCCTACGGCCCAGTGGCTTAGGATCTCTCACATCTTCCCTGGCCTTTGGTGAGCAGAACGCACATCTGTCCTAACTGTGGGAGAGCAAACAAATACCAGGTACTGTGGGCTGTATTTCAGAGGAAGGAATTGGCAAGAACACCCTGAGTATGCTTTGCCCGAGAAAACCCTCTGACATTCATAAGTTGACTATGCACACGCGCAGACGCACAGTTGGAGTCACTGGTGACGGCCACACTTTTCTCCTTTGGACGTTTCCCCGACTCTGTGTTCTTTCACAGTGTGGCACTGAGCATTTTGATGGGGGGGGGGGGCAAAAGGATTGCCCCAGAATTAAATTGGGGCTGGGCATTCTCACCTCATAGCCTAGCCTGGAACACCCCTGGGCCCCCTCCTCAGAGCTGGGCCTACCATTAGGCAAGTTGAGGCAGCAGCAGATGCTGGGTGTCATGAAAGGATGGGAAACGGCGATTTACTGGGGTTCTTGTTGTTGTCCTGTCACTGCCAGGGAATGAGAGGGACGCTTGGGGGGGGGGGGGTTCTGTTGGCTGCCTTGGGGGGCTTATGGGCCTTGATTGGGGTGAGGGGTGGCACTGCCTTCTGGTCTATCTCATGAAAAGAATGCAGAGAGCTGGGGAGAAAAAAGGGAATGGGGAGGCAGCATCTTTAAGGCTATCTGGTTTTTGTTGTCACATAGGCTTTCATGGAACTTCTTTGGATGCAGCATGGAGTGGTATTAAGGCCTTGGGTGCAAAGCATATTTATGCAGTTGTGGGAGTGGGATAGAATGTAAAAAGCAAATCATGTGCCTTGCCCTAAATTTTCAAAGGGTTTTGAAAAGTGATACCAGTCTTTCAGACCTTCACCGTGGTCAGTTAGTGTTCACGTGTGAAAGCAATAAATCTGCTTACCAAAAGTCAGTTTCCCAGGGTTCAAAATTCTATCTCTCTCTTTGCCTCAGTCAGCAAAATGTCTTGGGACAGCTCTGCCCCTGCTTGTAGCCTCTGCCCCCTGCCCTATCTCCAGCGCAGCTCTTTGGAAATGCCCCAAGCCTTGAGTATAGGCGACCATGAGAATACGGAGAGCTTTCAGATGTATTTCCGGGCTGCAAAGTCCCTGATGAGAGAGGGGAATGGGAAGTGGAGTCAATTACAGGGTTTTGAATTATGTGTGTTAGAACTGTACTTTGGCAATGTCAATTAAGCTTACAAATGATTGATATATCGACATTTTTTTTTGAAAATGAACATTATGATATTGTTGAAGGACAGAAAGGGGCTGAATAGGACTTAGAGTAGAAGTGGGAAACAAGATATCAAAATATAATGGAATCCAGGGAAAGAAGGTGAGGGACTGTTACAGTAATAATTGCTCAGACTTCCAGATATACATTGATAGACTTTTTCTTTTATAACAGTAAGACTTCAGTTAAGTAATGGAGAGTTGGTAGAAAATATATGAGAGAATAGTAGAAGTTCATAAGAGATAAACAGAGAAAATGTCAATTTGAGAAAGCATAATGTAGTGAAAGCTGGGAACTGACAAGATGAAATGACAGTATTTTGAGTGAGTAGTAGAGGGAAATGCTTGTTCAAACAGTTGAGATTATCATTGTAGTGTGATTCTAATGTAACATGTAGAGTGATTTGCGAGAAGTGAAGACCAGACCAGAGTGTAAGATCAGAAATAATGCATGTAAAACTACAATTTAAAGAACCTTTTTTTATTTTGTGAAATTTAATAAAATTAATATAAAAAAAAAGGAAATGCCCCAAGCCTTGAGGGTGGGAGAGGTGAGAGCAGAGAGGCAAAGCTCAGCTGTAGAAAAGCTGCAGTCAGGATTTCATCTAGGCATGGGAAGAGTGCCTTTCTGTCATCACTGAGTAACAGGCGCCCCCAGGGTAGTACTACTGGATGGCTAGCCACGGGCAAGCGTCCAGCCCCCTGGGCTTTGCCCTTCTCTGGACCATTGGCCACTGGCTAAGTGGGAGGTCCCCCACCCGTAAGAATGCCTCACCCTTTGGATCCTGCCCCCACCAGAGAGCCTCTTTGCTCTCTGGTGGGGGCAGAGTGATGAGAGTGGGGACGTCAGAAGCCAGGACTGCTGTGCCTGTGGGTGGGACAGGCCAGGTGCCCCCCACACCTTTTCCACAGAAAGGGTGGATGCCAAATCCCCGCCCCTGCAGCAGGGAAGAACAAAGGCGCCGTTGTTGGCCTCCCTGCAGGACTTGCTTCCTCCTTGCCAAAAGCGGCAGCAGGAGCGGCCTCTCCCTCCCTCTCCCCTGGTCCTGCCCCCCCCCACAAGTCTTCCCCTGATTCTCTGCCTGAGCATGATGACCCCCAACTGCCCTCCTGCTTCATAGAATCCTAGAGTTCGAAGAGACCCCGGGGGCCACCCAGTCCAGCCCCACTCTGCGATGCAGGAGGGCAGAATCCAAGTCCTCCCTTTGACAGAGGGCCACCCAGCCTCTCTCCAGAAACCTCTAAGGGAGGAGACTCCACCACACCCTCAGGCAGCAGTGCATTCCACTGTTGAACCATTAAACTGCCTTTACCTCTAAGTCTAGGTTCACATTCAGGTGAAATCTCTTTTCCTGTAGTTTGAAGCCGTTGCTCCGTGTCCAGGTGTCTGGAGGAGAAGAAGACAAGCTTTGCTCCCTCTTCCGACATCCCTTCAGATTTTCACACATGGAGATCGTGGTTCCCTCTTCACCTTCTCTTCTCCGGGCTAACCGTGCCCAGCTCCCTAAGCCACGCCTCAAAAGGCTTCATGATTTCCAGGCCTTTTACCATGTTGGTCCTGAGGCCCAACTCTGTTTAGCTTCTGGAATCAGAGGAGAGAATGAGCACATTGTTCTTGGTGGCACAGGCTTACCCGGTTCCTCTGCGGTTCCCAGGGTGACCCCGGAGCCCTTCTGGTGCCATTAAAAACTGCAGGTGGGACCCAGAGTGGAGTAGAGGGCAGCTGCCAGGTTGGAGCAGCTGTGGAGCTTCTAGGATCGGAGAGATCCTGAGTAACTCTGGATAAGGCCCTGCCTGGAAGCGCACTCCTTCGTGCGTAGAATCCACCCCAGAGCCACTCTTCTGCAGCTGTCTGTCTGAACTGGAGACTCCAAGCTGGGCGACTCAGCCTCCTGGCCTTGGTTTTTGGACTGGCAGTTCAGGAGGCGAGCTGAGGAGGAAGGAGAGCTTGAACCCTGGGGGTTCTGGACCCAGCTGGCATCATAGAATCATAGAATCACAGAAATGTAGAGTTGGAAGAGACCCCAGGGGCCATCCAGTCCAACCCCCTGCCATGCAGGAACACCCTCAAAGCACTCCCGACAGATGGCCATCCAGCCTCTGCTTAAAAACCTCCAAGGAAGGAGACTCCACCACACTCCGAGGCAGCAGATTCCACTGCCGGACAGCCCTGACTGTCAGGAAGTTCTTCCTGAGGTTCAAGTGGAATCTCCTTTCCTGCAGCTTGAATCCATTGCTCCTTGACCTTGTCTCTGGAGTGGCAGAACACAAGCCCTCTCCCTCCTCTACATGGCATCCCTTCAAATATTTAAACATGGCTATCATGTCCCCTCTTCACTTTCTCTTCTGCAGACTAAACACACCCAGCTCTCTAAGTCTATCCTCGTAGGGCATGGCTTCCAGGCCTCTCACCATTTTGGTTGCCCTCCTCTGGACCCGCTCCAGCCTGACCATGTCCTTCTTGAATCGGGGTGCCCAGAACTGGAAACAGGATTCAAGATGAGGTCTAACCAAAGCAGGGTAGAGTGGTACCAGTACCTCCCTCGATCAAGACACCATACTCCTATTGATGCAGCCGAGAATTGCGTTGGCTTTCTTGGCTGCCGCATCACACTGCCGACTCATGTTCAGCGTGTGGTCTATTAAGACTCCTAGATCCCTTTCACACGTACTGCCATCCAGCCATGTGTCCCCCATCCTATATTTCTGTACTCCATTTTTTCTACCTAAGTGTAGGACCTTACACTTCTCTCTGTTGAATTTCATTTTGTTAGCCTTGGCCCAGCTCTCCAATCTGTCCAGGTCATTTTGAATTTTGATCCTGTCCTCTGGCATATTAGCAACCCCTCCCAATTTGGTGTCGTCTGCAAATTTGATGAGCATGCCCTCTATTCCTTCATCCGAGTCGTTGATGAAGATATCGAACAGCACTGGGCCCAGGACAGAACCCTGTGGCACCCCGCTAGTCTCTTCTCTCCAGGAGGAAAAGCAGCCGTTCGTGATCACCCTTTGGGTTCGGTCGGTCAACCGAAGTGCCTCTCTATCAACCAATCAAATGAAAACTGAACAAGACTACCAGCGTGGCGGGGGGGGGGAGGGAGGAAAAATGCAATCAAAACAAATGCATTATCCAGACAAGAAAGAGAGAGAGAGAGAGAGAGAGAGAGAGAGGCTTTGCAAGGTCCTCCCATTACTTGAAGCAAATGGATTGTTTTGTTCCAGGCTGTCCTCATGGGACTGTGAGGTCAGTCTCAGATGATGGCCCAGGCCAAGACACTGGGGCTGAGCTGTGGGGCGGTGGGGGCAGTTAAGTTTCCCAAATCTCTAGCCTTGTCCTCCTGTCTCTGTCTGTCGCTCTATCTCCTTGACTCCAGGGGGTGGTGAGCAGAGGAAATGCATGCCCTGACCCCCAACTGGGCCAAAAGGACGCACCCCAGCCCCCCTCCTCCTCCTTCCCAGCTGGGCCAGAGGGACTTTGCCCCTTTCCTCAGCTGCCCTGAAAGTCATCAGCTCACTTCCTGAACAGAGAAGGTCGTGAGAAACTTTGGAGGACCACTCACACGTCCAAGGCCGCTGGCAGCCTGGCCTGGATGAAGGCCCATTCCCATAAAATCCGAGTCACAAGAATTGCTTTGAGCTGTAAGGGTTCCTGAGAGGTCATCCAAACCAACCCCCAATCCCACCACAAGATATACTACTAGAAAACTCAGTTCTCTGAAGCAGGATCCAAAGAGATGGCCGTGCTACTTGGTTTTGACGTGAAAAGACATAAAGGGATCCAGGGTTACCACTGAGATGAACTGGGAAAAAGGAGCTCCTTGCCTCAGCTGCCGTGGCCTCCTCGTCATCAGGTGTGTTAGTCCAGCGGCATTTTGGTGCTGCTGGTCAGAGTTGGGAGAACCGGCCTGGGTGGGCCCTCACGGGCCTGGCCCTGGGAAAGAGGTGCTTCTGCTGTACTTCTGCCTCCCTTGCTGTGGGCTTCTCAGGAGGGTGACATGATAGCCATGCTTAAACATTTGAAGAGAGGTCACATGGGTGGCCTTGGGCACGTCACACACTCTCAGCCCCGGAAAACCTTGTGATAAGGGACTCCATAAAAGTCAGAAGTGACTCGAAGGCACACAACAGCAACAACAACATATGGAAGATGGGGCCAGCTTGCTTTTTGCTGCTCCAGAGACTAGGATACAGTGGAGCAATGGCTTGCTCCTAAACCTTAGGAAGGCTGGATGGCCATTTGGGGGTGCTTTGGGTGTGTGTCCCTGCATGGCATAAGGGGGTTGGACTCGATGGCCATTGTGGTCTCTTCTAGCTCTATGATTCTAAGAACTTCCTTCTGGCAAGAGCTGACCAGCAGTGGAATCTGCTGCCGCCTCAGCGGAGGGTGGTGGAGTCTCCTCCTTCTTTGGAGGTTTTTAAGCACAGGCTGGATGGCCATCTGTCCAAGAGAGGGCTTGGATTGTGTCTTCCTGCATGGCCTAAGGGGGTTGGACTGGTTGGCCCCCAGGGTCTCTTCCGACTAGGATTCCGTGATTCTGTACAGCTGTGGGGAAGAGGCTGCTGCGTTAAGTGGCCCCTTCCTCTGGTGGCCCAGTCCTGGCTGCTCCCAGCCCTTTCTGGTCTCCCTTTGTATGCTTTGGGCAAGGCCACCTGAAATGCAGCACCTGCTTATGTGTCCTCGCTTTTGGGTGGGGGTTGTGTTCCTTTTGAGGTCACTGCATTTTGCCATCTGAGTACAGCTGAATATAAGTCTCACGGCTGCTGGAATGGGGGGAGCTGGCAAGTGGATGGGGGCTGAAGTACTCTGGGGGTGCAGCAGCAATAGAAAGCTGTCTTTTTATACGTATCTGGTTGAGAGGCTGGCTGTTTGATAAACCACTGGATATCACAAGGTGTGCTGGTTTTTAAAAGGGCAAGGCTCCTTCGCTGGTGCAGGTTTTCCGGTATTTGCTGCACAAGGCTAGGAAACGGCTCACCTGTTGAATGCAAGGAGCCCCATCGGAACAATAATGGGAATGCTGCCTGGTGGAGGCACATTTTATAGAAGGGCGAGAGGGATGCTGGCAGCAGTGAAGGAGACTCCCGGAGAAGCCTTCGGCCCCCTGCCTTAATCTTAGGCCTGGAGGGCTGCCTGTGGCCTGGGTCTTGCACTCTGCATATGCACAGAGGCTCCATGCTCTTTCTCTCCTCTCCTTTGTTCTCTCTCCCTGCCATCACCATCTCCTGATTTTTGGTGGGAGGGGAGGGGGAACTCTTTGCTCTCTTGGCTTACAAGGCCGACTGTGTGTAGAGGAACTCCATCAAGGCAGGGTGCTGGGAGTGGCCCATGGGCCCCATGCCATCCTCAAGGCCAACTGGAGGCTCCCATGCCTCCCCAGTTTTTTTAAAAATAAGTGGTTTTGAATTGTGGGCCCTCCAGGGCCCCATAGAGCAGTGCTTCCCACACCGTCTGATGTGAGGGGCTGGCACTTTCTCTTTTGCCCAGTATGCCAGGAACTGCCACCACATTTGTTCCCCTGGGCTGCAACGGTTTTTTTCTCCCCCAGAAAGTCACCCGGGACCAGCAGTCAATGGACCAGGGACCAGAACTGGTCCAGGGACTACCTATTTGTCTAGCACTGCCCTAGGGAGCATTTTCCCAGCCCTTCAAAGTCCTCTGGGTGGCCAGAGCTGCCCCCCACATTAAGGCAAGCAGGGTGCCCTGCAGTGTCACTGCCGGTGCCCCCTTGGGCAAGGATCTGGCAGCTCCAGGTGGCATCACTGGGGGTGCCATGGAGGAGGAAGTGGAGCCAAGAGGACACGCACCCCACCTTGGTGCGTTTCCCCAGGCAGCCACTGGGCAGAAGGGGGGGCAGGAGCTAATTGAAAGTGGTAGGTTATGGGGGGGGAGAATGCCACTGAAGCCCCCTCCCCAAATTAAAACATACACAACAGCTTCTTCCAGCAGAAAATAATAGCCAAGCACACCTGGGAGAAGACAGGCGGAATAGTCCAGTTTGTTCACTGCTGTACGAGGTTTCTACTGCAAAGCATATGTCATGCAGGAGAGAGAATTAAACATGTGTGGGTATCCCCTCCACCAACACCCCCCAAACTCTGAAATCCAGGATGGTGCCCCCCAGAAATCGTGGGGAGGAATGCCTTCTGTTTGGTCCGTGTGAGGAGTGGGCCCCAGGTCAGGCAGAGGGCTCCCCCTCACCGTGGCCTCCTTGGGCGAGAGCTTGTCGCGTGGCCCTGCACACACGTCTGGGGACCGAGGCCTTCAGGAGGGGCCCTCCTCTGTGTCCCACCGGCGGGGGCAACGCACGGGGTGGACATGGGAGCAGCCCTTCTCGGCTGTCGTACCCCCAGTGCTGCATGCTCTCCCCGCAGAGGCCCAACTCTGGCGCCGGTGCTGATCTCATTCCACTGCCTGGTAATAGCATGGTGGTTGTGTTTTGCGTTGTATTTTGCTCGAGGCCAGAAGATTTAGTCCAAATCTGCCAGTGTGTGTGTGTGTGTGTATTTCACACTCTCTCAGCCTCAGAGGGAGGCAAAGGCAACTCCCCTGTGAACAAATCTTGCTAAGTAAACCCCACGGTAGGTTGGCCTTAGGGGTGCCTAAAGTCAGAAAGTACTTGAAGGCACACAACAGCAGCAGCAGCGGCGGCGGCGGCAACAACAACATTTTTACATTGTCTTAAGGAGTTTGCTTTAACTAGTCAGATTGTTTAATAGGCCTTCAGCCTGCTTAAATGACCCTTGCTGGTAAAGCAGACCTTCCTCCCGGCCGCCCTGCGATGCCTGGACACAGGGTGGGACGGAGAGGCGGCCGTGCTCACGTCTCAGCAGCCCCACACCCCTCCTGCCCCCAAAGTGGTTGGCCTGCCTTTCAAGGCTGCTGTGGGGAAAGCTTGTGCTACGTAAGTGTTGAGGCGCTGAGGCAGGCAGGCATCTCTGTGCGATCTTGTGGGGGGCAGCGGCTTGAATCCTACACGGGTGGCACATTCCTGGTTTGTTTTGGTCCTTCTCTGGACAGCAGGGGGCGGTGTGGGGCAGGCTTAAGTCTGGGGCCTCCCACTCTGACCGAGGGGCCCTCCTTGGGGCCCCGTCGGCCCCTGAACTTCTGCTGGGCATCCAGGCTCAGTCTGGAAGAGCAGAGGAGGAGGACGCAGGAGAGTGCTCCCGCCCATGGGCCGAGTGCACCTGCCCCTCCGTGGCTCTTCTCTGCATCACTGAAGTGGGCTGAGGCTGGCTCGGGCTCTTGGGGGGAACGATGCCCCAGGAGCAGTGCAACGGTCCCCGGAGGCCATCTCCTCTCTGGCCTGGGGGCACTTAGAAGGGAGGGTAACTTTATTCTTAACGTTTCACGGCTTCCACGCCTCCTGCTTTGACCTCTGGCTGTTTTCTGCCGTCTGGGGCCTCCTCCAAGGTGACGACCAACCGAAAAGTATATTTTAAAGCATTCTCTAAAAACAGATCGCAGCAGTTTTTCAGAAGCCAAAGGCTGGGCAGAAGAGGTTGGTCAGCGCAGCTAAAACCTGGCTTCCTTTGGAAGGGAGTTCCTACAGGTGCGTCACTGCAGCCGAGGTGGCTCCTTCTCTTGTACCTGCCAGCCTAGCTTCTTTCGGGGGAGGCGCAGCACAGGACCCGCGTGGAAGACCTCATAACCTGGGTAGGCGCTTAGGGGAAGAGGCGGTCTTTCGGACATTCTGGCCCCAAGCTCTTTAGGGCGTTGTGGGTCAAAATCTCCTGCTCGAACTGAGCTCAGAGGCAGATTGTAAGGCGATGGAATTTTGCAGTATTTGCAGCTGGCAAACGGTTTCGCAGGCAGCTCCATGTAGAGTCCGTTAAAGTAGTCCAGCCCAGTTTTGTGGCAGTTGCTGCAAAGAAAGCTGAACAGCTGGGGCGGCAGGAGTGGCCTGTGTTGGCGGTGCCTGGCGCTGGCAGAGTGACCTGGCGCGGAAGCAGAGGAGAGGCCTCCAGGTTGGGATTTGCCAGTGGAAACCGGGCACGCTGGACTGGCACGAAACATGGCACTGGAGAGCCCAGAATCCGCTGAGGCGACTTAGGCTTGTTGCTCTCCGGTGGGGAGAGTCCTTCATGGGGGGGGGGCGAGCGAGGGAGGGAGCGCGGTTTCTTAATTCTGGCACCCAGACACCCTCCACGTTTGGGCCCAACAGCCTCTCGGGCCGGCCTTGCCCCGCAGCCGTTGGGCCCAGCCGGGGGGGGGGGGCGCCTTGGTGGGGGTCGGCGGGGAGGCAAGCCCCCCTCGGGGCCTTCTCCCGCCTGCCCCCCGCATCCGCCCCGCGGGGGTCCCGCCGCCGCCTGCCGCTTTGGGCCTCGGGGCTGCGCCCGCTCCGCCCTCCCTGGCCCCCGTGGGGACCCGCTTCCTTTGCCTTCCGCCCGCGCGGGGGGCCGCCGGCTCCGTCCCTGCTCTCTCCGGCGCCCGGTCGGAGGGAAGGAGGGGACGGGCTCCCTCCGAAGGCGGCGGCGGCGGCGGCGGCGGCGGGCCAGCTCGGAGGGGCGGCCCTTGTAAGAGGAGCCGGGCGGGCGGGCGGGCGGGACGGCAGGCTGGGGCGGCCGGGAGGCGGGGAGGGGAGGGCGCGAGCTTTCCTGTCTGGAGGGGAAGGGGCGGCCGGAGCGCCTTCGGGGCGCGGAAGCCGAGGCGGGGGCCGCGGAGCGAAAGCTCGCCTACCCCGGGCGGCGGGACCAGCCGGCCTCGGACGTCGGGGGGGGGGGCGGCGGCAGAAGTTGGGGAGTGACGGGCCCCCTCCCTCCCTCCCAGCCGGGGAGCCCCCCGCGCACGCCCCCTCCGCCCCGCCGCGTGCGCCCCCTCCCCCCCCAGCGGGTCCGCCATGGGGTGGGACCCCCCGCCGCGGCTGCCGCTGCCCCCTCCTCCCGCGCGCCCGGGGGTCAGCCTTCCCGCCCGGCCCCCCTCCCCGGCGCGCCCTGCCCTTTGAGGCACACTGGCCGCTTGTTCGGCGGTGGGAGGTCCCGGCGCGGGCGAAGAAAGGGCCCATTCTCTCGGCCGGCCGGGCCGGGCGGGCCGGGCCGGGCCGGGCCGGGCGGGGGGCGCGGAATCCGCTGACGGAGGGGCCCGCGGCGGAGTGGGCCGGCCGGGAGCGGGGCGCCGGAGGGGGGTGGCCGGGGCGCGCGGCCCTCCGTGGGGCAGAGCTTCTCTTCTCTCGGCCGCCTGGCGCCCGGGGGAGCCGTCCCTCCGCCCGCCCCCCGCCCGAGGCGCCGTGGCGCGCGCGCGGGGGCCCCGCGAGGGGAGTCCAGCCGAGGACGCCTTGGGGCAGGAGCCTCGCCCGTCCCTCGCTTCCTGCCCGAGCCCCGCTCCCCGCCATGCAGGGCCGGCTCCACATCCTGGAGGACCTCAACATGCTCTACATCCGGCAGATCGCCCTCAGCATCCCGGTGAGGCACCTGCGCCGCCCCCGCCGCCCCCAGGCCCAGCTGGCCGTGGAGGGGGGTGGCTGCCGGCAGCGGGGTGGGCGGAGGCGCCGGGGAAGGGGCTTCTCGCCCGCCTCTGCGTGTGTGTTGGGGACCCTGCGGGTGCAGAGAGAGGGAGGTTGCTCTTCCAAGGGCTACGGGACCCTCTTCAGGGCTGCAGAGGTGTGCGGGCTTTAAGATTTCGCAGAACGCTTCTTCACGCTCCGACTCCCAGCCTTCCTGGCAGAGTCCTGGAGACCCTTAAAAAACCAGCCTTCCCTGCCCCACCGTAATTAGGGGGAAGGAACGTGGATGTCCTTTCTGTTCTTCTCTGAGCATCCAGAATGATTCTCTGGGCCTCCTTTGGAGGTCCTCTTTCTTTAAAGAGGGGTTGGATACCCCTTCGTGGGGGTGCCTTAGATGTCAGTTCCTGCACTGGCAGAAGGGGGTTGGACTAGATGGATCGTGGGGACCCTTCCCTCCCAACTCTGTGGTTCCGGGATTTCCCACCTGTGCTTGTTGTACTGCTTTGACTTGGGTGAGAAGGGAAACACCCTGCTCGATTGGAAAGGGGGAGCGGTGCAGCTGGTGCAAGACGACCCCCCCCTCCAGCAGAAGAGCCCCGTGGTTGGTGAGGGACCCCCCACTGCCAGTGCTGGCGGAGGGGGATCCAGGAACTTGGCCCTGGCGTTCTTGCTCCCTCTGTTGTGTCTTGGTTGTGCTTTGTGTTGTTCTCGGCGGCGAGCGCACTCCATTGCAAAGCATTCTGGAAGGGGCCCCTCGGTCCAGGGGCCGTCCTTCGGTGCTTCCTCAAGAAGCCACCGGTTGAGGGGCTTGGGAGGGAGGAGGCCTGCCACGCAGACCCTGTGACTCTGGATCTCTCTGTGTGGGGCCCCTGAGCAGTCTCTTGGTGTCGCTTGAAGACCCATCGCTGCCTTTCAAGCTGTGCTCTGCCCAAAAGCGGCGGGGCAAGTGGGGAGAGCCGTTGGAGTTTCTTCTGAATGTCCTCCTAGAGTGGCCTTGGTTTGGGGGTGCATTTCACCCCACTCTGCTAGTGTTGTGGTGGTCAGCTTGTGTGTCCCTGCATGAGCCTGCCTGTGTATTGAGGTCTTCTGGAGAGACAGCCCCCCCCCCGGCTCTGGGAGTCCAGACCGGGACCCTCCTTCCTGTCCTGTTGTGGGTAGATGGAGACCCTTCTGATTCAACAGGCTGTGGGGAGGGAGCTTTATATGTTCTGTGCTGCCCAAATTTCTTATTCTCCTTTTTCAAGACTATGCTTTTAACTTCCTTGACAGCTCAGTCATCTTTTTAGCTTTTGTGGGACGTAATGCAGTCCCTCCACTCGCTGGTATCTGCTTTAACATTTGCAAGCTGCCCTGTGTCCCAGGTCAGGAGTTGCCAGGGCGTGTGCCTGGAAGGGTTCGTAGCCACAGTGGCCCAAGCAGAAAAGACCAGCCGTCTTCTCTGGGCGCTCGGCCGATCCCTCCCTGTGCCTCACTCTGGCTGGCACGGCTATGCTGAGTTAGGAGCATCATCCCCTCTGGCATCCGAGAGAGACAGGGAGAGTGTGTGCGCGTGTGCGCGCGAGAGACAAGTCTCTCAGCTGTCAGGTTTCCTTTCTGCTGCGGTGCCATGTTGCCACCTTGGCGTGGCGGGGTCACCCCTCTGCCAGTGCACTCCATGGGTGTGCTTTGGTTGGTTGGGTGGTGGCTTCGCTGACAGGAGAGGGTGCTCCGTGCTGGCATGAGGTGGTAGGGTGGGCACTTCTGAGAAGGTTTCCCTCTCTCATGGGCGCTGAAGCCATAGGGTGCATGAGCGGTTGCTGGCTCCCTTTCTGAATAAAAGCAACCGTGGGGCTGAGCAGCCTCAGAAACACACCCAAGGATCCCCCCCCCCAAGAACTCCTGCCTGGCTGCCCAGAGTGTGGGCGGGCAGAAGCCGTGGCAGATCACAAGCAAAACAAGCCCAAGGGCCAAAGAAGCTGATTTGGGGGTGGAGGGAGGGGCCAAGATGCCCCTCCCTCCGCCCCTGGATCAGCTTCTTCGGCGTTGGTGTCCAGCAGGGTGGGCAGTGCCAGCCGAGTCCGGGCACGGGCGCGTTCTCCTCCCGGCCTCCACTGGCATAGATTTGGCCCTTGCCAGGCTCAGCTCAGAGCTCCCTGGCTGGGTTCTTTTCCCAGGGCCGAAGGCTGCGGCTTCCGGGGACTGGAGGAGGAGGCAGGTCCTGGCAAGGGAGCTTTCTGGGTGCCAGGAGGGTGGTGGGGAAGCGGACGGGTCAGGCCAACCAGCCCTCCGTGGGGCACTGCCCTCTGGGCCTTTCTGCTGCACAGCTCCCTTGCCCACAGACCTGCCTGGGAGGGGTGTCGTTGTGTGGTGGCCCCCTGCCATGCCAATGGCGCATGAGGCCCCCCAGCCTTGCCACTTGGATTTGCACCTCAGGCAGCAGAATTGGGGGGCTGGAACTGAGGGGGTGGGGGGCAGCCTTGGCCTTTTGTGGGGGGGGCAGGCTGGTTTTAAAGCAAGGCTCAGTGGTGGTGTGTGGTGAGGACAGGTGTGCGTGTGCATGCGTGAGGTGGCACAGAGGCATAAGATCCTCCCCTTGCAATGACCCTTCCCACAATACACGCTTTGTCCTCTTATCCCACAGGCATTGCTTTCCTTTTTCCCTGCTGAAGGGACTGCACTCTGCTTATGCTCAGAGTTACTCTTATTATTTTATAATGACACGAGAGCAGGCTGTGGTGCGAGTGAGTGAGAATCCCGGTTAAGCTGGGGGGGGGGAGAGATTGTGAGGCCTGAGGATCCCTCCCCTCCCCGCCTCTACCTCCAGGCTTTTCCCAGAAGCCCAATTAAGCCCTCCCTCCCACCTCTGCGGTAATCTCTTGGTGGCCGCAAGCTGATTAGCCGGGACCGGGGCGTGGGGGCAGGAGGGACTGAGAGGCTGGTGGAGCCGATCTCTCCTTCCCTGTCCCCACTGCCAGAGCCTGGGGGGGGCAAGTTATCTCCCCCCCCCAGTTTGTCCCCCCCTCCTTCCCTTTGCTCGGCTGGCAGGAGGGGGGTTTCAGGAGGGGCTGGTGGGGAGAAGCCCCCTCCTCTTCCCTCTCTCCCCAGAAGATGGGTCAGGGGGAACTGCTCTTCCCCCTCCATTTCCCCCTGGGGGGGTGAGGAGGACGCGGTGGCGGCCGTGACGGTGGCATCCCCTTCCCTCCCCCACTGGCTATTTATAGGCGGCTGCTGATGTCAGTCCCTCCGCAGCTGCTTGGCTGGCCGGCTGGCGCTGGCGCTGTGGCCCTTGCCCGGGCGGGTGGGCGGCCTCTTCCCTTCTCTTCCCCCCGGCCGCCTCCGCCTGCCCCCTCCCTCCCGGCTGCGGCCCCCCCCTCCCCGCTCCTTCGCTCGGCCGGGCTGTCGCCTGCGGCTCCGCAGCGGCCGCTGCCACGCCGCGCCACGGGCGCTTTGCCGCAGCAAGCAGCCGGCCCTGCCTGTGGGCGGGCGGGCGGGCAGACTGGCTCGGGGGGTGGGCCGTGAGGTGGGGGGTGGGAGCTAGGGCGGCTGTGCCGGCGGCGGCGGCAGCATGGAGAACGGAAGGGTTGCCAAGGTGAGTGTCCGTGGACGGGTGGGTAAGGGGCTTCTGCGCCCCGGTGGGTGGCTGGCGCACGGGGTAAAGCAGGGCATGCGTTCGTCCTCCGCCCCCCTTCCCTGCACCCCTCTGACCCCTCCCCCCGTGGCTGCCCGAACCCTCCTCAGAGGATTTGCTTGCTTGCTCCTGAAAATGCCCATTTTTTGCTGTCTCACCGTCGTTTGCTGCCAGTCTTGTAGAGGGAGGTCTTCCCATGGTGGGGCTGCCGGCACCAAGGAAAAGCATCCTTTGCAGATGTGCTGCGTTGTTCTGTGTGTGTGCGCGCGCGTGAGAGAGTGATGTGGAGGGAGGGGGTTCTCTTCCGTGTCTGGCACTGGTGCAAGGCTCAAGGGTGTGCCAGTGGGACAGCTTGACCGAGGCGAGGCTTTAGAGCCAGGAGTCAAAAGCCCTCCCTGCTGCGTCAAGCCGGAAAGGGCTAGACGCCCCCCCCCTCCCCAGCACGTAGCTGCTAAGGAAAGGGGAGGCTGGCTGGGGTTCCAACCCTTTTTGGAAGCCCCAAAGTGTCCTTTCCTCATCCTCAGACAACACGTTGAGTGAGTGGGTGGGCGGCATTCAGCGCGTGCTCTTTTGCATCGTCATTTCATGGTCCTGGGCGGCATGAGCTGCCTAGCACATGGATGCCACATCTGAGGGTTCTGCCAACCTCAGGATCTCAGCTGGCACCCCCTCAATGGGTACCCTGAATGGGGGGCAGGGCACTTCACTTCCTCTGGGTTGGCATAGCAGTTGCTTGGCGGGCTTCGTCTTCCACTGCAGATGGGCAGTGCCCCCTTGCGGCCCCCAGTTGAGCTCATGTTCAGGAGGGGTGCAAGGCTGGCCGTTTCCCTCTCTGCCCCCTCCCCGCTTCCAAAGCCTGCTGGGATGGACTACTGAGCTCCCCTCAGTGGGCTCCCTCCCACCAGAGAGGAGGATGCACTTTGCACATGCTCTAGTACATCTCTTTTGATACTCACTTTCTAGACCTGAGTCCTCACATCTGGAAAACAGAAACCCTGGAGCCCCTTGTTCCCGGGAGGAGGTCGTCTGGAGCTCACATGCCCTTTGGTGCAGGGCAAGGGTCGGGATTCGGGATGCCCACTGCTGTCTTTTTGTGTAGGGTGGGCCTTCTTCTTTCAAGCCCCCATCTGCAAAGAAACGAACGCCTCCCCTATTTGTAAAGTGGCCTTTTCCCCTTTGAGCAGCGAGAGCTCTGAACTTGGTGGGCTGGGGCAGAAATGTGTGGCAGTTACTAGAAAGGAATGGGGTGGTGGCTGGGAAGATGGCTGGCGCTGATACCTTCCAGCACTGTTTTGGGAGTCCGTCTCCATCTGCCTCCAGCTGGCCTGGAGGAACTGTAACAGATGGCTGAGGAAGAGCACTCTGCACATGCTTAAGGGCAAGGCATGCTCCTTCTCCTGAGTCCAGCCATTTGAAACAGGATCTGGAACTGGGCTGTGCTTTGCACTGGCTGGGACCTGTTTCCATCTCCTGAGGGACTCAGGTCTTGCAGAAGGAGGCGGGTCACAGAATCACAGAATCCTGCAGTCCTAGAGTTGGAGGAGTCCCTGTGGAGTCCGACCCCCTATTTGTGCAGGATCTCTGACTGGAGCATTCCCAGCAGCAGGGGGCTGCCCAGTCTGAAGGTGTCCAGAGAAGGAGAAGGCCCCACCTGTGTAACTGTGGCCGGAGAGGAGAGACCCTTTGCCTGTGTGTCCACTCCACCCCATTCCTCATGACGCTGTTCTGAGCTTCTCTCTGCCGCCGCCTTGGATCTCTAAAACAGATCTCCCAGACCCAGCAAACCCCCGTGTCTTCCAGAGTCCTGCCTGGCAACTCGGATTGGCAAGTCAGGCACATCCCAGGCTGGAGGGCCAGGGGAGGGCTTTGGTGGTGTCCTCCTGCATGGCCGAAGGGACTGGGTGGACTGGGTGGCCCCTGGGGCCTCTTCCAGCTCTGTGATTCTGTCTATGGAGAGGTTGGGGACAAAACCTGAATAACACAGGAGGTGTCTCACTGGTGATGTCACAGGGATGTCGTGCCGTTAAGCATTATGAATTCAACAACAACCATAGTTGCTCAGAATATGGCACTTGGGGTTTTTAAAAATCTAAGACAGGAATATGTACGTCTGTGTCAATTTTTGAGGCTGTGCTCTTGCCCTGAGATTCCTCCCCTCACCCTGAGGACTGGAGAGAAATGGCCGGGCCCTGAAACCTGGCCGCCCTCCCACTTCTCCTGCGGGCGCCTGGTTCCCTGGGGACTTTTTGTTCTTCTGCCGGTGCGTGCCTCAGCTGCCTTCACACATGCCCGCGGCCTGACTCTGCCCCCTGCCTCTCTCCCTCTCCAGGGCACGGACATCCAGAAGAAAATCGACCATGAGATCCGGATGCGGGAAGGAGCGTGCAAGCTGCTGGCGGCCTGCACCCAGCGCCAGCAGGCCCTGGAGGTCACCAAGAGCCTGCTGGTCTGCAACAGCCGCATTCTGGCCTACATGGCTGAGCTGCAGCGCATGAAGGAGGCGCAAGTCATGCAGCGCATGGCCCGACGGTGAGTGGGCGGTTTGTGTGTGCTTGCATACTTGTACGTGTGCGTGGGAGAGAGCGAGAGAGAGCGCTATGACTGGGCCGCCGGATCGGGGCTGTTCCAGGCCCTGAGTTTTTGGAGCCAAACCTGTGGCTTAGGGACAACCCAGGTGATGTCACATGGGGGTGATGTCACATGAGGCACAAGTCACTGGTGACTCATTAAGCATCCACAACATTTGCATGGAGCGTGCCATTCAGATTAAAAACTCCAGGAGATTAGGAAGATGTAGGTGTACTTTCTGACAGCGCTCTCACCCAGAGATTCCTCCCTCTTGGCCTGGGAGCTGGAGAAGAGAACCAGGCCTGAGGTCACGGAACAGCAGCCCCTCTGCCTTGGCCCCTTCCCCTTGCAGTTGCCTGGATGAGTGGCCGGTGATTTTCCCTGAGGATTTGGCGAGGGGGGGGCAAGAGGCCTAGGTGGTCCGACCTGTGGCTTGTCTGGCCGGCTTCAGTGCAGACCTGTGTGTGAAGCTGCAGGTGGGACTCATGGGGCTGAATGGCAGCAGGCTGTCGAGGGGCCCTGGCTGGCCTTGCCTGTCTGTCCCTCCGCAACCCTCTCTGATGGTCTCCTCCTTGCAGCCCTTCCTCTCCAAAGAGAGAGTATCGCTGAGTGAGCATAATTATGGGTTAATTAGTCCCGCAGGGGTGAGGGAGGGCAGGTCCCGAGGGGGACCAACCTAGCATCTCCTGCAGATTTGGAGATCAGCAGGTACCAGTTCCAGTCCTGGCTTTTCATCCTCCCTGCTGAGTCTTGGGGTTGGGCTGGGGGGACGCGGGATATAAAGGAGAGTAAGGGGGCCATCACGGGGGGGGGGACCGAATCCCCCAAGGAAGACGTGGGCCTTCTCGGTACAGGCAACCTCTGTGGGGACAGTCACCCTTGGCTGGCAATAGACGGGTAGACCACCCAAATGAAATTGCCATGGATGGGCTGGCGAGGGCACTGTTACGCAAAGCGGCTCTCTGTGGAGGGCACCAGGTCATTTGCTGATCCTTCCAGGGTCCCCAGATTCTCGCACGGGATCCAAGCCGTGATGCCCCAAAACTCCCGTCAGCCACACACCTGAGTGACTGTGGAAGTGAGCATGGTGGCGCTGACGGTGAACCGGTGGCATCTTATTTTAGATGAGACTTTGGGATAACATGTTCCTAGCGAACCCTGGATAGTGCTGGGGCATGAGCGCGAATCCAGAAGCCTTCCCCGGCTGTTGTTGGACTACAACTAGCCAGCATGGACAGTGGTGAAGAATGCTGGGCCCACCCATGGGCTGTGGAGGCAGGGAGGGGTTCTGCTGGACCTCTTGGTGCCGCTCGGGACCCTCCGTCCTTGCCGGATGCCTTGGAGGATTGGGTCCACAGCCCCAAGGAGCGTCTGCCTCTTTCCAGAAGGTGGGGGAACAAGAGGGGGTGTTGGGGGCTACTTTTCTTACACGTGTGGGTTTTCTTGTGCAGGACATTTCCATGGTGGGCCCCCGAACTGTGGAGCTCTCTTCCCAGAGAGATTTCGTTCTTTGTATTGTCGGAAGCTGGAGAAAGGCTTCAGTTTCCTTTTCTGCCATCTTTTGTTTTCTGAACCAGATTTTCCTGCTATTTCACTTTAATGGTGCCTGTGTTCCAACAGGATTTTGTTTTCTGTTTAAATTAGTTCCCCCTTTGTGAGAGGTTTATGAATAGTGAATTGTTTAAATAAATTTTTTGTATGAAATAAATGGTGCCACCCCAGCAGTAATGCTGTTCTCCTGCCTTCTCAGAGATACTTAATGTTCTCTGCTGCCTGTAGCGGGCGTGCTCCGGACTTTTGCGTAACGGCCCGGGCGGGACGGAAGTCTTGCCCCGCAGTGGGGCGGGGTACGGGGGTGTCCCTGCCCTCCGGTTGCTTCTGACTCGCTCTGTTTCTGCTTCTCTCTGCCCCGCAACCCGTCCCACCGCACACCTCAGCCCTTCAGATGCCGGCCCCGCGGAAGACCGCCTGCCGTGCCGTGGCAGAGTCTGCATCTCGGGTAAGGGGCCGTTCTTAATGTTTATGTTTAACCGTGTCGTTAATTTATGTCTCTCCTTTCTTCTAACAAAGTACAGCCAAAAAGGGAGAGCCAGTGTGGTGTTGTGGTCTGTGGGAAGGATTGTGGGACGGGGTTTGAATCTCGTCTGCTCAGCCCCGGGGGCCCACCCTCTCCTCTTGGCCTCAGAGGAAAGCGGTGCCGGTAAATCTCCTCCTGGGTAGTAAATCTACCGAAGAAAACCCTTGGATGGGGTCCCCATCAGACTCGTGGACTTCCGGTCACTATAAGCTGGAAATGACTTGAAGGAACACAGTAAAAATGACAGCGACAAAGTCCCAGTAATAATAACTTAGAAGTTATTTTTTAAAAATTAGATAAATTATCATACTAAAACACTACTAATCTAATTTGAAAGGCAGAACTTGTGTCTGATCTCAGGAGCCGAGGCCTGGTTAGGACTTGGATGGAAGAGTGCCAAGGGGTGCCAGGTGTGGAGGGCTGTGTTTGGAAGAAGGCAGTGGCAGACCACCCACCACCGACCGCACCTCGCCTAAAGGAAGCCCTGTGAAGCTCAGGGGTCGCCACAGGCTGGCAGGGTGCTCTCACCCACGTAGTCTACTTTAATGTGAAAGCACAGCTGGCCCCCCACGCTTGCAAGTTTAGCTTTCATGGATTTGATTATTTGTGAGTTTCTCCAACCCCTGCCCCCCCACCAACCTCGTGGGCTTCTTTCCTGGGGGAACCTTCCATCTTGGCAGCTCTGATGAGGCTGCACACCCGCCTCTGGCCCTCCTCCTCCTCCATCAGCTGCTGCCTGGTCGGCTAAGGATGCACTGCAGCCCGATTTCTCAGAACCCCAAACTGTCTCCCCGTGCCCCCTGAGACCAAGGAAGGAGGTGGACAGGAGAGGGAAGTGTAAGGCCACTATTGACATAGACAAGCCGGCACGGACCAGAAATGAAGCCGTAGAATCATAGAGCTGGAGGGGCCCCCAGAGGCGGTAAAGTCCAACCCCCCACTCAGTGCAGGAATCCAGCTAGAGCAACCTCAGCAGCAGCTGGGAGCTCTCCAGCTTCTTTTTGGAGGTGTCCAGAGAAAGAGGTCCTGCCAGGTGTTGGATGCTGCTTAGTATTAATAAGAAGAGGCCGGTCCTTAACTCTCTTCTCCCCCGTCCAGATCTCCGGATCCCCCTGATGTGGAAGGACACTGAATACTTCAAGAACAAAGGCGGTAAGTTCTTCTTGGGGGTGGTCCCGCATGCAGGGGGCCCACAGCTCACCCCTGCCTCCAAAGTCTTTTCTGCATGTCGTGCTTAGCTGTTGCAAAAAACAGCAGTTTGGCTCTGTTTTCTGAGTGTGTCTTGGAGACTGTGACACGCCGGTCTTGGGGCAGTTTCTCCGGCTATTGGTTTGTTTCTGGACAGAATTTCCAGGTGCTGGTTTTTATCCACAAAGTCCTAAACAGGACGTTGAAGAACCCGCTTTTTCCAGATCAAGTTGCCCTCAATGGACAATCATCAGTGTAAAGTCGAAGGCTTTCACGGCCGGACTCCATAGCTTGTTGTGGGTTTTCCGGGCTTTGAGGCCGTGTTCTATTAGTATTTTCTCCTGACGTTTTACCTGCATCCGTGGCTGGCGTCTTCAGAGGATACGCAGGCGAAACGTCAGGAGGAAATACTAATAGAACACAGCCTCAAAACCCGGAAAACCCACAACAACCTAATCATCAGTGTTTTACGTCCTACTGCCTAGAGAAGGGCAGGGGGTGGATGCTCGGGCAGGGCCTTACGGGGAGCAGCACCCCAGAGCTCCCTCCTGATGGAGGTGGGATTTGGCTTCCTTCCTTCTTTCTCTTTAGAATAGACTGTGCTGTTCCAATGAGCTTGTTAATGCTGTATGTTTTGTTGCTTCTCCATTTTAATATTTTTCAGTATTTTTTAAAAATATATGTGTGTATCTGTATTATTCACTGGGTTCTCTGGTTTTCTGTTAAGTTTTAGTGTTGTCTTTTTTGATGTGCTGGTGCAGGTGTTTTATCTGAACCAGGATTTGGAGTTATTCCTCCCTCCAGACATTGTTGGACTGCAGTTCCCAGCAGCTAGAGTAGCCTGCCTGGCCAATGGGAATTGCGCTGGAGCTGCCGTATAGTTCCTGCCGCTTTCTAAACAAAGGAGAGACACCCTTCTCTTGCTCTAGGGAGGAGCTCCATGGTGGAGCTCAGGGGAAAAGCTTGTCTGGCAGCCACGTAGCAGAGACTGAGCAGGACTGATTGGCCGGTGCCTCTGCTGTCACAAGTACGCATTGTTCTTTGGCCACGGTGGTGCCTCACTGTAAAAGGGGCAGTAAACTCCCTTCACTTTGGGCTTTGGGAAAGAGAGAGAGCTGATGGATGGACGTTCAGATGAACAAATGTGTGTGTGGAGCTTAAATGAAAACGGTGCACAGCCCACCTGGACCCTAAGCAGAAGGGCACGGCTCCCCACTGGGTGTGATTTGCTGGCATGGTTTGTTTGCATTGAGAGGGCAGGAGGACTCCCCACCCCCAGGAGAAAACTAGGCCCCTGCGCCCAGGCCTCTTCCCCAAACCCTTCTCCCCTTTCCCCCTTCTATGCTGTTCTGGGGTTCCTTCCGTCCAGCCCTCTCCGCTCCAGAACAGAGGCGGGAAAGTTAGTAGAAAAAGGTTAGTGTTAGAACGGTCAGTCTAGAACAGTTAATCTAATCTTTAAAAAAAATCTGAAATATGTCTACATTGGAAAGTGAAAATTAACTATTAAACTAATTTATCGTAGAATAATAATACAGACTGAGTATCCTTTGCGCGAAATGCTTGGGACCAGAAGTGTTTTGTGTTTTTTCAGATTTTGGAATAGCTGTGTTTGCATGTGCATAAAATCCAGTCCTGTACAGGAGATCTCTGGGGCGCCCGCTGACAAAGAAGCAGGAGACCCACCGCTGCCGCTTCAGAGCAAGCACCACCCTTGGGCCCCCACTGCCTCACAGAGCCTCGTGCCTCTCTCCAGCCCCACTGCTTGTGCTCTGCACGGACACAAGGCTGGAAGGAGACCGAGCTGAGAGATGAGCAAGCGGGAGCACCACCGTGGCCGCCGCCTTGAAGGCGGAAGCGGGCAGCTGATGGAGAAAAGTTTTGGATTTTGGAGGTTTTTGAATTTCAGATTTCTGGATTAGGGATGCTCAGCATAATAAGAATAACAAGAACAATAGTTATAGTAGTCGCTGTTGTTAGCGTCGTCATTATTAATAAATTATCTATCCAGTGGAGGTGCCAACAAATCCCAGGATTAAGAGCTCTTCTGCAGAGGGCATCTTCCTGGGACTTTTGTGGACCCCCTGGGTAGCCTCCCATGCAGAACGCAGGAGGACCACCTGGCTGCAGGGAAGATGAGCGGTGGAGGGTGTCTGGGCAGATGTGCCTTGAGACTGTGGCTGAATGCAGTCAGCGGTCCCAGGGAGAGTAAACCCACTGAATCTATGTAATTTACCTAAATGTCGCCTTACTGCTCCGCACTTGATTTGGTGGGTCTTTTTAGCTGGCGCCGGCCGTGGGATTGAGGCCAAAGGGTGTTTGGTGAAGGAGATGAAAACATAGCCTGAAATTGTATTCTCAAGGCTTCTTCTTCTTTTTTTTTTGGTCATTATGCACATCCCAAGGTCTTTTGCTGTTTTCTGAAGTACTCCGGATTTTATAGCAATAAAGAAGCATCTGGTTTCAATGATAATGGATCCTTCCTTATTTTTTGAAAAGGGGTTGGCGAAGGACCACTTACTGAGAATGTTAACCTCAGAAGCTGTTAAGAAAATTCATCCCAGTGGACCTTCTCTTGAGAAAGTGGTTTGAATCTTGTGACCAAAAGATTGCAATTTCCCCAACCCTGTGAGACCAACCAAAAGCAGGAAGTCGTTTTGCATAAATCCAAAGGGACTTTTGGGTGAACAGCTTTGGGTAAGCAGCCAGCTGGAAAATGTAACATTTGTTGGCTCCTGACCCTAATAAGCACGGTCTCACTTAATTAATTGATTAAGACCTTAATTCTGGACTTAGGCTCGTGCTGAAGTTCCAGCATAAGTCAACCACTTTAGTTAATAAATAAATGTAATTAACTTGCCCCTTCTTGTGAGAAAATTCCTCACTAAATTGATTTTAGTTGGTTACTTCCTGTCGTTGCTCCAGAGAACCAGGCCTGTTCAGCCTGGTGAAGAGAAGACGGAGGGGTGGCATGATGACCCCCTTTAAATACCTTGAGGGCTGCCACAGAGGGGAGGGGGCCAGATTGTTCTCTGCCGCAACAAAGGGTAGGAGCAGGTCTAATGGTTTGAAGTTACAAGAAGGTAGATTTCGACTGAAGGTTAGGAGGAACTTCTTGATGGTGAGAGCGGCTGAGCAGCGGGCTCATTTGCCTGGAGGGGTCATGAGGTCTCGTACTCTGGAGGTCTCCATAAGGAGGGTGGGCAGATAGCTCCCTGCTGGGGATGCTGTTGCAAGAAATCCTGCACTGAGCAGGGCGTTGGTGCCCTGGTTGCATGCAGGGCCTCTTCCAAATGTGTGGTTGCGTTATTCTGTGATTCTGAGAGTGCTTTCCTTATGTATTCCTGACTGGCAGGGAGTTGGATTTGGTGACCCTTGGTGTACCTCCCAACTCCGTTGTCCTGTGTTTCTGCACTTTTGTGGGAAGCTGACTCTGCGAGTGGGGAGGAAGTGAGGATGGGCAGCAGGAAGAGGGGCTCAGCAGTGGAACCCATCGGCCAGAGCCAGGGCAGGGTCTCCTTTCCTGAAGAACAAGAAGAAGAAGAGGAGGAAGAAGGGGAAGGGGAAGAGGAAGGGGAAGAAAGGCTTGGTAGCTCCCTGATGCAGGGGCTGCTCCAACTGGATCACCTGCATTGAGCAGGGGTTGGACTTGATGGCCCAGGAGGCCCCTTTCAGCTATGATTCTGTGGCCCTACGGCACTGTGACTTGTGCTGAGTGTCTCCAAAGGGTCATCCAGTCTAGTCCCTGGTGCCACTGCAGGAGGCCTACACCCTTGGGAGGGAAGCCACGCAACCAAAGGAGACTCTGGTTCCTCTGCCAGGCTGCTCCATCTTGCCGGTTGTCCTCACTTTTCCTGCGAAAGAGCCCTGGCAGGGATGGGGGCATTGTGGTGGGTGGGATTTGGAGGCCTTAAGAACCACTGCTGCCAGCTGGCATGAGACCCTTGTCTCTTTTCTCTTGTCAGACTTGCATCGCTGCGCCGTTTTCTGCTTGCTCCAGATTGGTACAGAGATCTACGACACAGAGATGGTGCTGGTCGATCGGACACTGACCGACATCTGCTTTGAGAACAGCATCCTCTTGTGAGTCCCTGTGCGTGCCCCCATCCCTCACCATCCCGTGTTCGCCCCTCACTCTCTGAAAAGACACGGGGATACCTCAGTCACAGCTGTGGCCGAGGCAGGGAATTTCTCCTTCATTCTGCAACGTGAGGAAAAGTATAAATGGGGAGAGATGTCCACGTGTTTCATTTTGTTCACATCTCAGAGGCTCAGTGTTGTTGAGCAGGGCATTTGGGACCAGGAGTCTTGGGGTATGAGCAGGAAAAAGGGAGTGACACTCAGAGGCCAGGGCAAAGGATGGAGCAGTGGTCCCACTGTCTGCTGCGCTCCTGAAGCAGGAAAGGTGGGCAAGCCGGCTGTGGGCAGACCCGATGTCCTCCAAAGCACGCTGGCTGGGATGCGTAGTTTCCGGTAGGACCACCTGTCATTTCCCTGATGAATCTCGGTCCCTCACCTCTGCCCGGAAGAGGATCCGGGGTCAGAGTTGCTGTGGCGTGTTCACCCTCACGTTAGGGGGGAGCAGCGGTACAGAGTGTTCTCTCATCTGAGCGATCTCGTGCTGTTACTTGGATCGGGATTTGTCTTGTTTTGTTTTTTGGCAAGTAATGCAGCCTGAAAGTATTTTAGCATTGCAGCAGCAGTCTTCCCCACCTCCTTGACAGCCAACGTGGTGTAAGTGGTTTGAGCGTTGGACTACGGTCCAAGAGACCAGGGTTCGATTCTGGCTTATCAGATCAAGCACCACAGTTTCACAGTGCTTGTGTTCTAGTAACCCGTATTTTACTTATGCGTATTTTATCTGTAGGTATGTACGTATGGGAAAAAACAGCATGCATAGGGTTTGGTAGTATCTGAGTTCAGGCATCCACTGGGGTCCTGAAACATATCCCTGTGGATAAATAGGGGGGTGTTACTGTACTTGAAGGATAAAAATAAATGGTGCCTGTTGCGCCCTTTAAAGGGACAGAAGGGTAGTGTAAAGGCAGAGCGTCTCCAGGCTTTTGGAGAACAGGAGTGAGCCAGCAGCCCGGCCGGTCGGCTGCCAGGTGTAGCAGCCGCCTTCCCATGGTGCCTCGAGATCATCTGTGGGCCCTCTCAGCATAGTCTTCAGGGGAAAGGGAAGGTAGGGCTTGGGCAGCTTCGAGACAGGCCTTCGGTGGGCATCTGTCCAGTTGTTTTTAAAAAATAAAGGAAATCAGGAGGGGTGGGAGATCTTGGGGGCCCCAAGGGCACCATGTTGGCGCTGGGGAGGTACAGCTGGGGCCAGGTGGGAGCTGGGCTGAGAGAGGGCCCAGGGTGAGACCCCGAGTGATGGAATCAGAGGGTGGTCTGTTTTTGTTTTATCATTTGGATGAAGAGGGCGTTGGCTGGGGGGGGGGGAGAGATTTGTTTTTTCTTTGGAATATTATTTGCTGGAAAGAATTCCAAAAAGGAGTACAGTTTGGGCCTCTCTTGTCTGAAATGCTTGGGACTAGAAGTGTTCCATGTTTGAGATTTTTTGAGATTTTGGAACGAGGTACCTTTTCGGAATAGCCTCACATCTTGTTCATTTGCTATTTGTGTTGTGCGTGAAACACAAGAATGGAGAGAGACTGAGGAGCTGTGAAGTGGCGGGCGTCTAAGCGTGGTGCTGGGTCCGAGTTCGTGCCTCTTGCCATTTCACAGAGGCCCCGTCTCTCTCCTTTTGCCACCAGCCGCCCACTTCAGCCTTAAGGGGGGAGCTGCAGCACCCCTCAGACGTGAGAGATGAACAGGTAGGAGCACCACAGCCACCACCCTGAAGGCAGAAGCGGGTGGCTGCGGGCAAAGAGTTCCCGTTTTTGGAGGTTTTTGGATTTCTGGATGAGGAAGGCTTAACCTGTATTTAAGAGAAATGATGGAAATATCAGAATCCTCTGATGCAGCCTGGAGACCCCACTGCCGCTCCATTCGTGGCTTCCAGCGGAAGAGCAAGAGCCGATCTGCTCCCGGAACCACCTGCCTTGGCTTGAGGTGCCCCCTCCTCGAAAGGGCATCCTGGGTTCAAAGCCCATTCCCCAGTTGCCTCTATTTCAAAGCATCCGTCAGTTTCCTTTCTGAGCGCTCACTTCCTCGGGTTGCAGCAGGGCTGGATTGTACCCGAGCTTTCCTCTCTCCCTGCTGACGCCCCCCCCAATTCTCTCTGTCCCCCCAGCACGGAGGCTGGCCCTGACTTTGAGCTGAAGGTGGAGCTCTACAGCGCCGGCCTGGAGGAGGACTCGGCCCTCGGCAGCACCCCCAAGAAGCTGGCCAGCCGCCTGAGCAGCTCCCTGGGGCGCTCCTCTGGGAAGAGGGTACGGGCGTCCCTGGAGGGGGGCGGCGTGCCCGGGAGCCCCTTGAGCAATGGAGGGAGCAGCCCCCTCTTGCTGCCGGCCCCCAGCGTAGCGTGAGTACCTTCCCTCCTCTTGGCCCTTCAGTATTGCATGCGCCTCCCTGGAGAGGGGTGCGCGCGCGTTGTGTGTGCGCACGCGTGCCCCGGGGGCCTCCTCCAGCTCTCTCTCTCTCTCTCTCTCTCTCTCTCTCTCTCTCTCTCTCTCTCTCTCTCTCTCTCTTCCTCTCCCAGGGGTCCCAAGTACCAGCTGCTGGCCTGCACCACGCTCCGCCTGGCACACGTCCAGGACGCCTTCCGCACCCACGACCTCGTTGTCACCGGCAATGGTATTCGCAGTGGTTTGGGGAGGGGATTTTGTGAGTCTCAGACAGGCCCTGCACTTGTGGGGCAGCTCCACTCATTCCTCTGCAGTGCAAAGGGGAGTTGTGCCCAAACCGTGGGAGGTGTGAATGTCTGTGAAGATGTTGGGCGGAGGCTCAGGGTGAATGGCCTCTTTCTCTCTCCCTCTTTGTGTTGAGACTGGGTGGGTGGCGTGTGATGCCGCCCAGGGCCCTCGGCTCCCACAGTTCGTGTCGTCTGTTTTATCTAAAGGGTTCCTGAGGGATGGACAAATAAAAACCAATTAAAGTAACAGAGATTAAAAGCATTTTTAAAGCACATTGAGATGCTCTTTTAAAACCAGTCCTAGAATCCAGTTTTAAAACAGTTAAAGCAGCAGTTTCAGCTATTGAATGCCACGTGGAAACGCCCAGTTTGGGCTGCCCTCCGGAAGCATAAAAGAGACGGGGCCAGCCCAGCTTCCTTGGGTCCACAGTCGAGGCACTGCTGCAGCGAACGCCCTGTTACCTGTACCCTTAATGACCTGACTTTGCGAGGTGCAGGGACGTTCCACAGGGCCTCTTCTGAGGATCCCAAATTCCTGGCAGGCGCATATAGAAGGAAGCACTCTTTCCAGTACTCTGGCCCCAGGTTGTTTATGGCTTTGTAGGTTGATGCTCGCACCTTGAACTGAGCTCAGAAGTAAACTGGAGGCCAGCGTAGTTCCTCCAGGACCGATCTTATCTGGTCTCTGAAACGCACACCTGACACCAGTCTGGCTGCTGCGTTTGCACTGGCTGCAGCTCCAGAACCCTTTTCAAGGGCAGCCCCATGTAGAGCGTGTGACAGTAGTCTAATTGAGAGGTAACGGAGGCATGAACCCCTGTGGCCGGGTCTGCCTTCCCCAAGAAAGGGCACAGCTGGCAAGCTGGGCAAGAGCGCTCCTGGCCGCTGCAGCAGCACGCTGGCTCTCCAGGCAGGCGGCCAAAAGGCCGGCCAAAAGGCCTGACGGCAGCAAAGGGCTGGTTCAGCCTCCTGGAGCCTTTGGCCAGAATCCTCGGGGTGTCCTCTGCATGCGTGAGATCCCCAAAGGAAGAGGGTGGGTGTTTTTGTCTTCTGGAGGGCAGCAGCACTCAGTTCAGAAGGTGTGGAAGCGCAGTTGCGTATATGTGTGTGTGTGCTGCGGCTGCGCGTGGGGGCTGCGTTCTCAGCCACGGGCACCCCTCTGCCCCTCTGGCTTACGTGGGATACCACGGTGTCAGTGTGTGTCTGGCTGCACAACGTTACTGTTCCAACGCAAGGCTTGCGTATCACGTTCAGTGCCCGCGTGTCCCTTTTTGGATGGGGCGCAGGGGGCTATATTCTTTCCTTTGTGTGCCATCCCATAGCCTCGCCGCCGCCGCCGGCAGCTGTCGGGCCCTGGGAAGGCCCACCGCCGCTCCTTCTTACTGGTGGGGAGGCAGGGAAGGGGGAGGCGGCTGAGAGGATGACGTCCTGCGGCCGCTGTGGCTCCCAAGGGAGGAAAAAGGGGCGCGTTCCTCATCTGAGCGCAGACCCCTGTTCCTCTGCCCTGCCCCCCATACCAAGTCCGGCTGTGGGCTCATGGGCTGAATCGCGTCCCCTCCCTCCTCTCCCCCCCAAAGCCGCAGCAACCACCACCGAGGGATGCGGGACCGTGCAGGGGGAGCTGTGGTCCGTGGGGGATCGTGGCCTCCGTGTGCCGCTCTGCGTGTGGAGGAGCCCTCCTCCTCTGCCTCCCGATGCAGGGTCTGAGGCAGCCCCCTCCTCCCTCAGCTGCCGCCCCCCGGCTTCTGGGCGTGAGCCGGCCCCTCCTTGACGCCTCCTCCTCTGTTTCTCCCCCGTCTGGCAGAGGAGAGCTCCTTCTGGCTCCCGCTTTACGGCAGCGTCTGCTGCCGCCTGACAGCCCAGCCCGGCTGCATGATCCAGCAGATGATGTGCGGCTTCCTCAAGGTGCAGGTGAGTCCTTCGCCCCCGGATGGGTGAGTGGGTGGGCGTGCAAGCGTGGGGGGGGAGGCGGTTGAGAAGCTGGAACTGCGGCCGTTGCCAGCAATCAGGCTGGTGCCTGGAGTAGGTTGTCCCGTGGGTGTCCTCGGATAATTTTGTGCGATGCAGAATTCCTTTCGATTCTGTGTGCCGATCAAGGCGGCAGGTGCGGGGTTGTGCTCGTGGTGCCGTTGTGCGTGCTCGTTCAGTTGCGCAGCGTTACCGTTCAAATCAAGGGTTGCAAAGCACAATTAACGCATAACCGGCATGGAAAGGTTTACGCCATGCAGCCCCATTGAGGGATCTCAGTCACCAACTCCTTGCCCCCAGTGAGAAGCAGCCGTGCGGCTCCCCCCGTATTGCTGCCTCCTCCCCTCTCTTTGAACGGGCCTCAGAAGCCAGCGTGGAACGGGCGTTCCTCGTCCCAAGAACCGTTGGGGGCCAGCTGTGCCGGGGGCGGGACGGCGTGGGCGTTTGGGCGGCCGGGCGTACGGTGTTGCCATGGGTGATGATGGGCTGGCAGAGAAGGATGAAATTCTGGTGGGCAGGAAGGGACGGGTGGAGCGAGGGGCACCGCAAGGGATCCCTGAACTGTCCTTTACTCCCCCCCCCCGCGTCTGTCTGTGCAGCAGGGGGAGCAGCAAGGGTGGGTGCGCCTCTTCTGCGTCCTGCGCGGCGCCAACCTCTTTTGCTACCGGCAAGTCCAGGATGTGGAGACCCAGGAGGAGCCGGCCCTCACCATCGCCATCAACAAGGTACCTCAGCTGTGGGGCTGGGAGCAAAGGGGAGCTGCTGGGGATAGGCTGGGCTGTGATGGAGGGGGCAGTGCCCCCTTGGGTCCTCCTTGGGCTTTGTGGTGTCCCCGCCATCAGACATGCGGGGTGTCCCCCCCGTCGGAGAACGTAACCTGGGTGAACTCCAACAAGGAGAAGGGGGCGCATCTCGGGGTGCTGAAAAGGCAGCCGTTATTGCCACAAAGCCACATGCATTTTGGCCTGGGGATGGATGCTCTTGTACGAAGAAAATCGCGAAAGGACCGCTCATAAATACGTATATTAAAAAACTGCAAAAGGGTCACTCGTAAACACATGATATCTCTTTGCATGAGAACATCCCTCGCCTCTGACTGTGCTGGCCGGGGCTGCCGGAAGTTACGGTTCAGGAACGTCTTTGGGGGAGCGCACGGTCCCCAACCCGGCTGGAGGAGCTGCTGTTAGGAGGAAATGGACAGGAGACCTTTCGCTGAAAGGCTGCTATGTGCCCTGCGCTTTGCGCAAGAGCAGAGGTTACGCCGACTTCTTTCCAAAGTCTGGGGCAACCCCTGACTTTTTACTAAAGTCTTGGGAGACCGCTTTGCCCTTGCGATGTGCCCGCGCCTTCACCGTTTCAACTGCTTTAAGCTGTTTTAGTGATGTCTTTAATATGCCTTTGTGAGAACCAGGTGGGATAATGGTTTGACTAGGACACTGGGAGACCAGTGTTTCAATCCCCACTCAGCCACGGAAACCCACTGGGTGACCTCTGGCAGGTCACACTCTCTCAGCCTCAGGAGGCAATGGCAAACCCCCTCTGAAACAAATCTTTCCAAGAAAACTTTGTGAGAGTTTTGCCTTCAGGTCCCCGTCAGTCAGAAACGATTTCAAGGCACACAGCAAGAAAGTATTCCTTTATCTGTTTTAAAGTATTCCATCGTTTTAAATCAGGAATTGTTTTCAGTTGTTTGTATTGTCTCACCTGCACAGCATCCTGAGATCCCATGACATAAAGTAGGAAAGAAATATTTTAATGAATAACTTTTTAGTAATGTAACCAGACTAGGACCTGACTGCCAGAGTGTTGGATAAGCCTGTATTTTTTGTCACAAGGTGTCTCCTCCCGCCCAGCCCAAATGAGGAGCCTGCTCTTTTGGGAGGGCAGGATGGGAGGGGCCTTTATCGGCCCTAGCCCCCCAGGGGCTTAGGCTGCAAAGCCTGCGCATGGTAGCTTCTGGGGCAGTGGTGTCTGCAGCCTTACTACTCCTTCCTTCACCTTGCCATTTTCCTTTGGGGGGTCAATCAGCCCCATCCAGCAGGAGGGAGGGAGGGAGGGAGGGGGGGCTGGACTCTTGGTTGACTGTTCCCCCCCCACACACACACAGACACACACAAGGCGGGGAGGCCAGGAGACACTGCTCTGCCTCTGAGGCCCTTTTCCCTCTGGCGCCCACAGGAGACACGGATCCGGGCCACCGAGAAGGACCCCAAGAACCGCTTGCACTGCATGTCAGTAACCAACCGCTATGGGGGTGAGGAGGTGACCCACACGCTTCTGGCGGAGTCGCGGGCTGAGACCCAGCGCTGGATGGAGGCCTTTTGGCAGCACTTTTATGACATGAGTGAGTGGACGGGGGATCCCTTGGGGAGAGGTGTGCGGGGGTCATATGGAACCTTTCCCCCACATTCTGTTCAGCTGCGGCCAGAGAGGCCTGGGTTCAAAAGAAGAAACCAGAGAGGAGGGACTTCAGCGGGTGTTGCTTGCCTGCAGCCGGGCAAAATGGCACATCTGCTGAAATTCCCGCACCTGCCTAAGGCACGGGCGCCCTCTCCGACCTTCGCTGTGGCAACCCTGCTGGCATGAGAGAGGCTGGCTCTTGGGGGAGGAGCCCACCTGCCGTTCTCGGCCCACCTGTCCGGGGCGGGGGGGGCGGGGGGGCGGGTGCTCTTGCAGCCACACAGAGCGGCCACGAGGGGGCAGAAGCGCCCCAGAGTTCTTCAAGCGGCCCGGGGGGCCAAGGCCGCGCGTCTTCCTGGGCCACTGAACTCTGCTGCCCCATGTTGTCGTTTTTTATAATTGTGCGGCTGGACAGACGGGGGCCGCCAGACGCATAAGGCCTATTGTGCAGCTACGGAAGCTGAATGGTGTTTGACTCTGTGCAGAAACCAGATGTGCGAGGCTCATTTTTGCCATTGCCATATTACTTTAATCAGCTTTATTGTTTGCTTGTGTTTTAACGTCTGTTTTGTCCATTGTTTTAACTTGGATCGTGAACCGCCTTGAGCCTCGTATTGGGAGGAAGGCAGAACGCAGATTAAATAAATCGGGAGAACTCTGGGCGTGGGGCATAGTGGACACCCAAACGGGCCCCGAGTCCGGGCGTCCGTTCCGGGGCTCCTGCACGGTGCGGACTTGGGAAGCTGCTCCAGCTGCTGCCCTTCCCTGCGCGTCACCGTTTGTGGGGGGGTGGCACCCAGCAAGGAGAGGGGTGGGTTGCAGATGGGGGTGGTGGAGGAGTGGGGGTGGCATCCCCTCCCCAGCCAAGGCCTCTCGCCCCCCCCCACAGGCCAGTGGAAGCACTGCTGCGACGAGCTCATGAAGGTGGAGGTGCCGTCCCCTCGCCGTCCCCCGGCTCTGCTGCCCAAACAGGGCTCCCTCTACCATGAGATGGGTAAGGGGGGCTCTGCTCTGCCTGTCATTGGGGTGTGGGAGGAACCCTTGTGAGCGGGGCTTGCTGAGTATTCTCCTGGCAGCCCCCCAGCCCTGCTGCAGTTGCGGGGGGCGTTCTGGGAGGGCCGGGGTCTCCCGTATTCTCTGCCCCTTTCTCTGTCTGTCTGTCTCTGGGATCTCTCTTGCTCTGCAGATCCTGTGGGGGTGCCTGTCCCCCCACCCCCACCCCGCCTTCCTCCGGGCACTTGCCACCGACTCTCCGGCTCTATGTGTCTGTAACTCTCTGCTCTCCTCCTGCTTTCTCTCTGCATGCCCCCCTTCTCGTTCCTCTTCCTCTTCTCTGTCCTCCTGGCCTGTTCTGCCTCCCCCCGCCATGCCAGCTCTCCCTGGCCCTGGGGGGCCACCCTCCGGCTGCGAGGGGCTTCTGTTGCAGGACAACGCAGTCTCTGCCGAGATTCGGGCTCTCCTGTCGGCCTATTACAGCGACAGGTGACGTAGCTGACCCCCTCCCCAGGAGCGGGGGAGGAAAGGGGGAAGAGGCTGGGGGGAAGAAGGCCTGGGAGCTCATTTGGGGGGAGTAGCCAGTGGGAAAAGGGAGAGTTTTGGAGGGGAATCGTTTTGAGGAGGCAGGGCGGGGAGGGGGTTAGGGGCCAGGAGCTCAGGGCTTACAGGGAGGGCGGGGAGGCCCTGTGGGTGGCGCCCCCCTTCAAGTGGTCTGCGGGTGTCAGGGGTCCGAGGGGGATGTCCCAGATAAATGTTTGGGCTGAAAGCCATGTGGGGGTCCATCGAGCCTCTCGGTTCCAGTTGCTGGAGGCAGGACCGTGTTGTATCGGGGCGCTGAAAACAGCGTATCTGGTTGGCCTCGATGGGGAGAGAAGGGCGGGCTAGAGACCTTACCCACGCAGCAGTGGGATAACTATCTGCCTCCCTCCCTTTTCTCCCCCTCCCCAGCTATTGAGCCAGTGGACGACATCGAGGCCGTGACGGACATCCTGGCCCGGCGGGTCTCTGGCCTGGGCGGTGGGCCGCCCTGGCTGTCCCTCTTTGAGGGGGGGTCCCCGCGCGGCACGTCTTCAGACAGCGACAGCGCCGCCAGCACCGGCCCGTGCCCCCCGCCCCCCCGCTGGAGCCGCCCTCGGACCCTCTCTCTGGACGCCAAGCTCAGCATGCTGAAGGGACGCTCGGGGCGCCCTCCCCGGGGCCCCTCGCCCCCCAGGGCCCGGGGCCCTTCCCCCTCCAGCTCCGGCTCCTCCAGCAGCGGCAGCCCCACCCCCGAGCCAGAGCGGCCCCCTGGGCCCCACTCCCCCCGGCCCCGATTTGACCCTCGCTTGTGGCTCCAATCGCAGGTCTGAGAAGAGGGGGGGGGGAGAGAGCATCGGCCGCCGGGGACCGAGTGGGCCACGGCCTCTTCATCCCGAGTGGCCAGCTGGCCCGGGGCCACCCCCATACCTCTTTCCCACCTGGTTGGCTTTCTCAACCGGACCAGCAGCTTCCTACGTGGGAGGAGCATCCCCAGTGGTCCGGCGGGAGCTCTTGGTCTGCTTGGACATTCCTCTGGCTCCACCTGACAAGTGGGGTCTGTACCCTGGCGGAACTGAGATGGGGGGACAGAGATCCCCGTGAGCCGGTGGGGCCGAGCACCCCTTCTGACCCGCAGTCCTTTGCTTCAGGAGAAAAGCACCTTCCTTCCGTCCTTCCTTCCTTGGTGAGAAACTGGAATGACCCGGCCTGGACAACGGATGAACATCGGCTTGGGGGTGGGTGGGGCGAGGCGGCAGTAGCTGCGCTTGAGCTCCCCCCGCCAGGCACAAGCAGGGAGCTCCCTTTGCACCTTCCTGGATGCCCCCCTCCCCGTCGGGCTCCCCTTCTTCTAACCATCCCCCCTTGCTTCAGGGATCTTCAGTGTGCCAACGTGGGGGGGGGGGCAGATGAGGCGTGGGGGGTTGCCAGGCAAGTGGCCCCCCCCTCTGGTTTGTGTCTGTCTCAGGGAGTGGGGCTGCCTCCCCTCCTTAACAAGCATTAAAATATATTTTGGAGGGTTTTCTTTCCATCTGAGTGCACAACGGGGCTGGCGGGGGGAGGACGGGCCCTGGCAGGAGGTTGCTGGTGTAGAATCCTAGGGACCCCCAGGGCCAACCAGTCCAAGCCCCTTCTGCCAGGGAGGAAGACACAATCCAAGCCCTCCCTTTGACAGCGGGCCATCCAGCCTCTCCTTAAAAACTTCCAGAGGAGGAGGCAACTCCAACACGCTCCATTGAGTGGAATCTCTTTTCCTGCAGTCTGAATCCCTTGCTCTGTGTCCTGGTTTCTGAAGCGGCAGAAAACAGGCTTCCTCCGTATGACGCCCCTTGAATTACTTAATATAGCTATCACGTTCCCTCTTTGCCTCTTCTTCAGGCTAAACATCCCCAGCTCCCTAAGCTGCTCCCCAGAGGGCTTCGTGGTTTCCAGGCCTTGGACCGTTTTGGTCACCCTCCACCGGACACGTTCCAGCTTCTCAATATTTGGTGCCGGGGTCTTTGACGCCCCCCGGTCTCTGCAAGGCCTCCCCCCCCCCCGCAGTGAGCACCCTGAGAAAGGCAGAGCCTGTTTATGCTTTATTGGGCTGGGGGGCTGCGTCTGGAGACGAGTGAAAAGCCCAGTGCTGTGGGGAGGGGCTCCTGAAAGCAGAAGAGCCTGGAACGGCGTGGTGTGGGTGGGGCGTGTGCGTGCGTGCCCGGGGGGTGGCGGGATCAGGCCTCTGCCACCTGCAAGCCGGGGTCCCTGGCGTCTCCTCGGCGTTCCGCGGAGCCGGGCCGGTCCCCATTCTGTGTTCCCTCTCCTGGAGAGAAAGAGGCCGTTACAAGGGTGGGGGTAGGACCAAGGAGAACCTTCCTGCCCCCCTCGTGGGGGCTGGCCAGGGAAGAAAGGGGGGGCAACAATAAGAGGAGGAGGATTACCTGCCTGAAGCTCCCCCAGTGCCGCTGGGGGGAGGTTGGCACCAACAGGAGAGCCCACCTGGAAGAGGGAGCAGAAGGCGGAGGCTTCCCCGACAGCCATCAGGCCTCCCCACTGCCCCCCTCCCGTTGGCCGCCTGGCTGGCACTTACCTGGCATCCCGTGTCTGCTTCGTGGGCTCTGGGCTGCTTCCCCCGTTCCGCAGCTCCCATCCCCTTGTGCCCCGAGGACGGGGCGAGTTCGGCTTGGCTGGGTGCGGGTGCCAGGGGGTCATCTGGCAGAAGGAGAAAAACAGAACGGAAGGGCTTTGCGTCCCCATGGCCGCTCAGCCCCTGTGGGGTGGGGGACCCCAAAAGCAAAGCTGCCCGAGGCCCCTCCCCTCGCGCAGGGAGCGGGGCAAAGTTGCGGCTCTCTCAGTCCCCCCAGGCGTGATGACCCCCGCCCCAGGCCGAGAACTGGGGAGGCAGCAGGAAGGGGTGAGAGTGAGGGGTCCCCCAGCTATGGGCCCCTCCTCAGTGAAATGTGTAGGAGGGAAGGCTTACCTGTGGCGGGACCCTCTTCCTGCGGAAATCCGTTTGTTGGGGGAGAGGCTGCCGGGGAGCTCCTGGACTGCCCCCCTTCCCCCTCTGCTTGGCTGGGTTCCCCCCAGTGCTCTCGGCTCCAGGGGCAGGGGCCAGGGGTCCCAGCGTGGGGCAGGGATTCCTTGGGGCGGGCCCCGAGTGGAGAGCGAGAGCCTGCTGCTTCCCCTGGGGGCGCAGGCTCGGTTTTGGGGGAATCTGCAAGGGGGTGGGGTGGGATCACAGACCTTGTCTGGGGAGGGCTGCCGGGAGAGGGAGAGGAAGAGGAGGAGGGGGCCCCAGTGCCTGTAAATGGGGAGGGGGGATCCAGCTCTGGGGGAGGGGCAGAGGGGGGAACTGCTCCTCTTCCCCCAGGAGTGGCCCCAGCAGCAGCAGCAGCAGCAGCAGCAGCAGCAGCTGTGGGGTGCGACAGGGTCCCGGTTTCCGGCAGAATGGCAGTGGGGGTGGAGGGTGCCTTTCTCTCAGGTGATAGGATGGGAGAGGGGGCTCCAGGGCCAGGTTTGGGGCTGACAGGGGGTGGGGGCTTGGGCCGGCGGGGGCTGGGAAGAGGGGCTGCTGCCCCAGGGGGTGGCCCAGAGGGCAGGAAGCCTCCAGGGTAGGGGCTGAGGGGAGGGTCCGGGCGCCGGAAGATGTAGGCCGATTCGGTGAGGCTGCGCTGGTAGCGGAGGAAAGGCCGGCGTGGCGCTCCTGGGAGAGAGAGGAGAGAGAATAAAAGGGCCCCTTAAAAGTTCCTCCAGAAGAGGGGGAGACTCGGTGCACAAAACCGGAACTCTTCATGCATCTTCATGCATCAAACGTGTGCATCTTCTTGATTCCCAGTGGCTGGGGTCTTGCAGCTGAAAAAGTTCTCCTGTGGGAGGGGCTGGGCTTCCCCCCAGTCTGGAATATCCACATTCTGGTGCAGAAGCAGAGTTGCGCATGTAGGTACACGTGCACATTGACTTGATAGAGTGGTTGCGCATTCAGACATGCGCAAGGGCAGCACAGAATTTTCAACAAGTGGCTCTACATCTGGAAACTTGTGCTGTGCAACCTTGACGTGCAATCTCCGCCCAGAAGCTGATGCAAAATGACGCCTTTCTACCTGTTCCCCACTCACCTCGTTGCAAAAGAAGAAGGGCTGCCAATATTTCACTTTCCTCTTTTAGATCCTACTGGGTGGGCGTGGGTGATAGGAAACTACACATCGGCCCACTCTCCCAAACAGAACCCAAATAAGGCCCAGTAAGGTTTTTGAATCATAGAATCATAGAAATGTAGAGTTGGAAGAGACCCCAGGGGCCATCTAGTCCAACCCCCTACCATGCAGGAACACCCTCAAAGCACTCCCGACAGATGGCCATCCAGCCTCTGCTTAAAAACCTCCAAAGAAGGAGACTCCACCACACTCCGAGGCAGCAGATTCCACTGCCGGACAGCCCTGACCATCAGGAAGTTCTTCCTGAGGTTCAGGTGGAATCTCCTTTCCTGCAGCTTGAATCCATTGCTCCTTGTTCTGGTCTCTGGAGCAGCAGAAAACAAGCCCTCTCCTTCCTCTACATGGCATCCCTTCAGATATTTGAACATGGCTATCATGTCCCCTCTTCACCTTCTCTTCTGCAGACTAAACATACCCAGCTCTCTAAGTCTGTCCTCAGAGGGCCTCATGGCTTCCAGGCCTCTCACCATTTTGGTCGCCCTCCTCTGGACCTGCTCCAGCCTGACCATGTCCTTCTTGAATTGGGGTGCCCAGAACTGGACACAGTATTCAAGATGAGGTCTAACCAAAGCAGAGTAGAGTGGTACCAGTATCTCCCTCGATCAAGACGCCATACTCCTATTGATGCAGCTGAGAATTGCATTGGCTTTCTTGGTTGCCGCATCACACTGCTGACTCATGTTCAGCTTGTGGTCTATTAAAACTCCTAGATCCCTTTCACACGTACTGCTATCCTGTGTTGCTCTCAGACCAGACCGACGGCCCCTGAATGTAGATCAAAACCAGTGCTGTGCAGTGGCCCTATTGCCAAGTAGGGGCATTCGGGGAGCTTTAGCTTCCCAGAAGGGAATGCTTTCAAACATGGGATTCCAAACGCAAAGCAAAGCCCGCCTCCGTCCCAACTGCAGCTCCTCTTCACACACACACCCGTGCCACCCTGCCTGCCCTGTGTGTGTGAGGCCACTGCCCTGGAAGGGTGGCACTGGCAGAAGGGCCCCCCCACTCACCTGGCTGTCCCCCTGGGGAAGACGGCTGTTCCAAGGCAGAGCCCGAACGCTCCCTCTGTTGGAAGAAGTCCCGCGGGTTGTGCGAACGCGGTGAAACCGAGGCAGAGGCCTCTCGCTGGTGGAGGGACAGAGAGAAAAAGCGGGGCGAGGGGGTTCGAAGGGGCCCTCAAAATAAGCCATTTCCACACACCCCAGTTACCCCCAGCAGTTCTAGGGGTCTTGTACGGAGGGGGCCGGCAGTGGCTGTGGGTCTCCTGTGCCTGTCAGGGAGGTTCTGTTGGGTCATCTTGGAATTCAGCCGCATGGCAAACAAACCAGAAACCCCTTGTGTCTTTGCTGGAGTGGGACTCTCTTCACCCCTCAGTGGCAAGCAAGCACACTGGCAACAAAAGAGATTCCACCTAAACATCTCAGAGAACTTCTTGACTCTAAGAATCCTAGAGTTGGAAGTGACCTCGATTGCAGAAAGACGCAATCAAAGTCCTCCCTTTGACAGATGGCCATCCGGCCTCTCTTCAAAAACCTCCAGAGGAGGAGACTCCACCACACTCCATTGGGTAGGTTACCCTCAGATGTTCCTCCTTAATGTTTAGGAAGTAGAATCTCTCTTTTCCTGTGGTTTGAAGCCATTGCTCTGCAGCATCCTAGTTTCTGGAGCAGCAGAAAACAGGCTTGCTCCATCTTCCATATGACATCCGTTTCAATATGGCTAATACGTCCCCTCTTAACCTCCTCTTCTCCAGGCTAAACATCCCCAGCTCCCTAAGGCACTCCTCAGAGGGGCTTCATGGTTTCCCAGCCTTTGACCATTTTGGTTGCCCTCCTCTGGAGACGTCAAACCAGGCAACCTGTTTGACTCGTCTGTTTGATTCCTTTGTCAAACGAGCTGTTTGACAGTGGAAGAGGCTGCCTGTGGAGAGTGTGGACTTTCCTTCTCTGGAGGTCTTAAGACGGGTGGCCATCTTGGGCATGCGTTAGCAATTGATTCCTGCACTGGCAGAAGGCAATGGGACCCGGTGCCCTTTAGGGGTCCCTTCCAGCACTAAGATCCTGTTCTTCCTTTGGAGCAACACACCCACAGAGCCACCAACAGTCTGGCAGGCAGAGGCACCAAGCTCCTACGATGTGCTAGGCTTAAACTAGTGCTTCTCCTTCCAGGTGTTTTGGACTCTAACTCCCAGAAGCCCCTGCTGCCAGCTTGGCTGCGGTGTCAAGGACTATGGGAACTGAAATCCAAAACACCGGGAGGAACCGCTTTTAATAAACTGCTGGTTTAAACGACTACGCCTGGGTTCTCACCAGTTGGGAGTGGGAACTGTGTGGCCTTCCAGATGTTGGACAACAACTCCCAGAATCCTTCACCAAAGGCTACACTGATGGGAGTCCAATAACATCTGGAAGGCTATACAATTCCTCGCCCCACTTTCAGAATTCCCTGCCAGGGCTGAGCCACGAGTCAGTGGACTGCGTCCGCAGGTTGACTCACCCACCGTTCAACAAGGAATCCAGTGGGGTTATTCTAACTGGGGCTCACCCACAGGAGTCGGGGCTGGGAGTTTAGCAAAGGGGTTCAGCTCCTCCGGGTCTCTGCAGAATGCGTGTGGACATGATCCACGGCCCCCCTGCCTGTGGCTTCTTGACCGGCAGCACCAGAAAAAGGGAAGATTAATTCAGCCACTTGGTGTTCCCACAAGGAGGGGCACAGCCGAGGGGTCCATTTTCAGCCCATTGCAGCAGTAAGCCTCGTAATCACTTCCTAGTGCCAAAACAGCACATTTGGAGTTGTTTTCTTGGTGTTGCTGGTGGGAATCTCAAGGAAGCACACAAATGAGAAAGTGGGTCCTTGTGGTCAGTTTTTGGCCCCAAAAGAGCATTTTCATAATCATTTCCTTAAAAATTGGGGTGGCGAGAGCTCTGGGCAGACAAATGCCTCATATACCCAGAGACCACTTGGTGCCCACTCTTGCCCGGGCAATTTGACTGACACAAAGTGTCAGCAACCATGGGCAGAGAGGGATCTTTGGCGGAAAAAGCATCGAGAGGGCCCAGGTCTACTAGGGCGGCTCTCAGTTTTGGGTGCTCAAGCTACCTTTGTGCCCACTGAGGAACGGTGGAGGGAAGTGGGATCCGTCGTGGCATTCCTGCCCAGGATGAGACCCTGAAAAGTGGTTGGGTGTCCTGGGGCCCGGCCACCCTGACCAAGGAGGGGGACCAAGGCTGGCCTCGCCAGGAATTGCCTCTGCAGGGCTCCCACAGCCAGGGAGGCTTCCCAGTAGGAAAGCCTACTGGCCGCCTCGAGGGGGGTCTGAGTCCTTAGTGGGCCCACAGAAGCAGCTGCTCTGCCGTGGGGTCCCGGGGGGGGGCAAGGGGGTGTGTTTTGGGCTCTGCCGGAAGAAGAAGGGGAGTCGTGGCCCCACGCGTAGCGCCGCCCTCCCCAGCCACGTTTCCCCAACTACACAGGCTCCACGCTCCCCGGGCCCTTCCCCACTCACCGTGGCAGCCCTCTCACCGCCGGTGGGGCTCTGAGCCCCGGCTTCCGAAGGCGCCTTCGCTCGCTGCCGTTGCTGCTGCTGAGAGAAGGAGAGAGCAGGCACCCACAAGCTCAGACCGCAACATCTAAACGGCACAAATCCAACAGGTGGAGCACCTCCCACCCCGCACTGAGAAAACAGGCACCTACCAGATGCCCGCTTGCCAGTGGGGCTGTTAGTCTGAGGGATGGGGCCCCTGTTGTAGCGGGGCCCCATCATTCCACTGGGGTCCTTTCACACTTTTGCACAATTACAGCCCTGGGATCCGCTCGAGCCTCCTTGGTCCCTCCTCGTGGGAACCTGGGACCCGAGGTTTGGCTTGCTTGCCAGGAAGCGTAGGAGAACTTCCACAAAGTACAAATCCCAGGACTCCATAGGGCACCGCAACGGCAGGTCAAGTGGGATGAAAGCGCTATAAAGGGAGTTGTGTGGAAGGGCTTCTAGGCTCCCTTGAGGCCCCTTGGTGGAGCTCTGGCTTTCTGGCCCTCCATCCCAACCTGTTGTTAACGTGACACACCGTTCCCCCAGCTGCCCCATTTCTAGGCTCAGGTGGGGGGGCAAGGCTGCCCTGGGAACGGGGAAGGGGGCTCACCTGCCTTCGAGCCTCTTCGTTCCGCCGCTCCTCTGCCTCTCGCTGAGCCTGCAGCTTCCTGGGGGAACAAAAATGGGGAGAAGCAACTGACCCGTGGGGCCAAACAGGGCCAAAGTGGGGTGCGTGTGTATGGGATTACCCCGAGGGCCGAGCAGGATTTGGAGGCAGTGGGGTGCCAAAGAGCTTGTTTTGGCAGGTGAGGCTAGATGGACCAGCGTTTTAAGCTGCCCGCTTACTGGCAGCGGAGGGGGGCTGTAGCAGAGGTGGGGCCTGAGCACTCTGCACCACGGGGCTGGGGTGGGACACGCAAGGTCACTCTCAAACCGTGCTGTTAAAGAAACACTTTGATACCATGGCCACACCTGCATCCTATGGAATCCCGGGATTTGTAGTAGCTCAGTGAGGCTCTAGAGGAGCTCCCTGGCTGTGAACTCTTAAGTATCTCCCAACGCTGCAGGTCCCAGGCCTCCACAGGATGGAGCCACGGCTGTCGGAGTGCTTCCACGTGGTCTGGTGCAAAAGTGGTCTAGTGCAAAAGGGGCCATGGCAAATGAAGGCCAGGAAGCCTCCTGAAGCTGAGCCAGCTGACCACCGAGAGCCATCTCGCCTCAGTTTTTGACACCAAGTGGCAACAGTGAGCCTCCAGGATTCCCGGGTGGGGTTCCTTTGGACCCCTCCCCTTGAGAAGTCCCGAGGGCCTGCCCCTGCTGCCGTTTGCACAAAAGCTGGAGTGTCAGCAGTGACCCTCAGTCACTGGGCAGGGGGGCGGGGGTGAGTCTTGCAGTCTCGGGTAGAGGGAGGGAGAGAGGCAGGGTGCGTGGCTTCAGCTGGTGGAGGCCCCCGTTCCGATTCGCCCCATAACCAGACTCCATGCTCATCCTGCCAGTCTGGCCCCAGGCTCCCGGCGCAGCCCCTGAACGCCAGGGTCAGTCGACCGCAGCGTCTCTCTCATCCGTGCCTCCGTGGGGGACAGGTGAGGAGTCCGGCTGCAAAGGCCTGAGCCCAGGGGCAGCGAGGCCCTTGGTCCGGGGTCCTTCCCACCTCCTCTCCCTGCCTCTCGCTCCAGGCTGCCTGCGCAAGGGAACCCCTGTCTGGGGGCGCGGGTGCTTCTGCCCTGTGACGGCCAAGTGGGGCAGACCAAGAGCTCTGCTGGAGCACGGCCCACCCGATGCCCCGGTCCCCCAGCACCCTCCCTGCCTGGGCTGACAGAAGGGGTCGTTGTCCTAGGGGTGCCACCATGTTCAACCCAAGGCTGATGGATCACCCTGGGCCACTCCAGCATGTCACTGGCCCAAAACACAGAGCAGGGGGCCATGCAACTCTCTCCACTGGGCAGGTGGACCCTGCTCTGAGGGAGGGACCAGGGAGGCAAAGACCACTCTTCCCAGCTTCAGCTGGTACACCTGTTACACACACACACACACACACACACACCAATCCTGGAGAAGTCAGATCTGAGCATTCATTCATGAGGTGGTCCAGTGGGTGTGATCGGTTTCAGAGGCCCCGTGACACGTCCCACCTCCAGCAGAGGCGAGTGCAGTAAGGCCTTTTCTGTGGCAGCACTTGATTCTAGAACTCTCTTATTTGGGGGAGAGGTGGGCTCCCTCCCCCCCTTTTTTTTTGGTAGGTGGGCAGTTCAAATAAGTTCATTCTACTCCGTGATCACTAAAAATCAACATGGATTTCTCAAAAACAAGTCATGCCAGACTAATCTTATCTCTTTTTATGATAGCGTTACAAGCTTGATAGACGAAGGGAATGCTGTAGATGCGGCATATCTTGACTTCAGTAAGGCCTCTGACAAAGTTCCCCATGACATTCTTGCAAAGAAGCTAGTAAAATGTGGGGTGGACAGGGCTACTGTCAGGTGGATCTGTAACTGGTTGACTGACCGAACCCAAAGGGTGCTCCTCACCAATGGCTGTGGACCCAGGGCCATTCAACATCTTCATCAGTGACTTGGATGAAGGAGTGGAGGGCATGCTGATCAAATTTGCAGATGACACCAAATTGGGAGGGGTTGCTAATACCCCAGAGGACAGGATCAAATTTCAAAATGACCTTGACAGATTGGAGAGCTGGGCCAAAGCTAACAAAATGAATTTCAACAGAGAGAAATGTAAGGTCCTACAGTTAGGCAGAAAAAATTGAATGCACAAATATAGGATGGGGGATGCGTGGCTGGATAGCAGTACGTGTGAAAGGGATCTAGGAGTCTTGGTGGACCACGAGCTGAACATGAGCCAGCAGCGTGATGCAGTAGCCAAGAAATCCAATGCAATTCTTGGTTGCATCAATAGGAGTGTGATGTCTAGATCGACGGAGGTAATGGTACCACTCTATTCTGCTTTGGTTAGACCTCATCTGGAATCCTGTGTCCAGTTCTGGGCACCTCAGTTCAAGAAGACTGACAAGCTGGAGCATGTCCAGAAGAGGGCAACCAAAATGGTGAAGCTCTGGAAGCCACGAAGCCCCATGAGGAGTGGCTTAGGGAGCTGGGGATGTTTAGCCTGACAAAAAGAAGGTTAAGAGAGGATGTGATAGCCATGTTTAAATATTTGAAGGGATGTCATGTCGAGGAGGGAGCAGGCTTGTTCTCTGTCGCTCCAGAGACTAGGACAAAGAGCAACGGATTCAAGCTGCAGGAAGAGAGATTCCACCTGAACCTCAGGAAGAACTTCCTTACGTTCAGAGCTGTCCGGCAGTGGAGTCTGCTGCTGCCTCCATGGAGTGTGGTGGAGCCTCCTCCTTCTTTGGAGGTTTTTAAGCGGAGGCTGGGTGGCCACCTGCCAAAGGGAGGGCTTTGGCGTGGGTTCCTGCATGGCAGGAGGAGGTCGGACTGGATGGCCTCGGCGGTCTCTTCCAACTCTAGGATTCTATGAGTCTATGAGTCTATGCTTGGTGCTTGATTGGCTGTACCCTAATTCTGCCCTTTCTCTTTTCTGGAGGACAGCTCCCTCTCTTTTATAATGGGCTAAGTTGGTCTGAACAGGAAGCAGGGCCCAGAGGAACTGAAGAGGGGGGAGGAATCACCCTCTGCAGAGAGAAGAGGGGCTCCAGCACTGAGATGGGCCCCCTCCCCTCGAGGAAGAAGTGGAGAGGGGCCACAGCCCCTCCTGTGGAAATGGCCCCCATCCAACCAACATCCCGGGTGGGGGGGGGAGCAAAGGCTCCACCAGGTGCTCCCTCCCCCAGAGGCCCACTCACTTCTGCTCCTGGATGAGCCGCTCTTTCTCCCGGACGCGCTGCTCCCGCTCAGACGCCTGCCGCCGCTCGTCCTCCATGCGCTGCCGCTCCCAGCGCCGCCGGTCCTCCTGCGCTCTCCGCCGCTCCTCCTCCCGCCGCTCCTCTTCCTCCCTCTGCAAGGGGGGGGAAATGGGGGCGATGGGCCTTTGGTGCCCCTGCATCACCCCCCCAACTGTCCCTGGTCGGCCTGAGCAAGGCAGCCTCCCCCCCCCGTCTCCTTCGACCACGTTCCCACGCGCCCTCACCTCCGCCTGGGCCCAGAAGGAGCTCCGCTTGGTGTGCAGAATCTCCAGCGCCGGATTCGTCTTCTTGTAGTTGGTGCCCTGGGGAAAAGGGGGCCGGGGTCGGCACAGGGAGGACGAGGGGAAGCGGCCCTGCTCACAGGATCAGCCTACATCAGGGAGGGGGCAAGCCAAGGCAGGGGCCCCTTTCTTCCCCCGCCAGCCCCAGAAGCAACACGGCCTCATGTTGGGCCAAGAATTGCAATCACAGGTAATTTCCAGGTGTGGCCCCTAAAGCGAGGCTGGAGAATGGGGCAGGGGGAGAAATCTATGCCAGGGCAGGGAAGTGGCAGCCAAGCGCCGCAGACAACTTCTGGAGACCCATTTTGTGGCCCCGAATTCTCTCTGAATGCACCCCCCTGGCCCCAGGCCCCCAAAACATCTTTCAAAAGCATTTTTTGCTATTTTTGGCCAGAACTGGCTCAAAACAGTTGCCAAACATGGCAACGGTGTCCCCAATCCTTAAAAAAGAACCTCTAACCCAGAAAAAAAGGGCTGAAAAGCAGCTGAAAGCAAAACAGGGGAGGGCGTCGCATCCCTCCCAGGGGCGTCAGGAGTGGTGGCGTGGCCCTGTGGGGAGCGCACGTGAGAAAAAGGGCCCCCGCCCCCTCCCAGTCCCCCCGCCATATAGTCTTGTGTGAAAAAAAAGGTTTTGGAAGTTTCCTCCTGGCTGACTAGGAACTTTTGTGTATTTTTGCAAAGTGGGGCCACATTTTCAGGAGTCCCCCCCACCGCAAAACCATTCAAAAGACGTATGTGAAAGTACAGCATGTGTGCATGTGTGTGTGTGTGCGTGCACGCATGTGAAAAAGGCAGGATCTTTTAGCGCAGCACGCACAACAGGTGAACAGCGATTTTGCACAGCGGAGCCTGGCTCACGCCGTGCACCTCAAGAGAACGATGAAAGCACAGGTCTGCTCCATCTTGTGCAAGGGTAGAAAATCTCACGGTGGCAGAGTATGTTTTCTTCAGCAAGGACGTCATCTGCATCCTTTAAAAGAGCCTGCCGGATGTTGCCGGACTACAAGTCCCATCATCCCAGCCAATGACAATGTGGGGCCAATGGGAGTCAGAGTCTCAAACGTTCTGAAGGGCTATAGGTTCCCCACCTCTGCCCAAAAGCCGGCAACGAGCTCGGCATCCCCAGTCGCGACGCCATTCCCTCCTCTTACCACCAGCTCCTCCGGGTCCCTGAGGGGCCCCTTCCCGGCGAGAGCGCCGCCCAGCGGAGCCGCCAGGGACAGCGTGCGCCTCAGTGCCTCCTGGGTCACCTCCTCAGGCCGGCTCGCCTTGACCACTAGGTTGGCTTCCTGCAGAGAGAGAAGGGAAGAGGAGCACGGCGCCGCCTGGTCTGGCCCAGGGGCCGGACCTGACGGGCCCCTTCCAGCCCCTGTGATTCTGCGACACGGCAGCAGACGGAGGGAGGAGGCCCTTGCCTCTGGTGAGTGAGGAACCAGGGAGGGAACCACGCGAGCGCGTGGCTGCCGCACAGGCGAGCCCCGGTCCCTCCGGCCCAGAGCAAGTCGGGGGGGCCACCACACTCCAGGGGTTTGGGTGTGTGGGCTCAGGGCTTCCTGGGGCCCCCTTCCCCCGTGCAACGTCTCCTGGTTGCACACTCCCAGGGTCCCACCGGGGCCCCCTCCCGCTACACAAGTTCAATTATCTAATCCACTCCCCCTGCCACGGTTCCATCCCACGGAGCCTCGGGATCTGCAGCGCAGGAGTCGTTGTTGCCGTTTTTGTGTGACTTCAAGTCCTTTCCCTCACAGCCCTCCTTCCTCCCGTCCGAAAACGGACTCTTCCTTAAGGAGAAGGATTACTCCTGCCCAGTGGCCTCACTGCTGGCACCCTCCTCCTGGAAGCACCGTCCTGGAGCTTGTCCAGCTGCACCTTTTTATTCCTTGTGGACGGGCAGGTTGAAAACAGCCGTGCAAAAGCCCCCTGTTCCCAAGGCCAAGGAGGGGACCTCGGAGGAAGGAAGGTCAGTCCGGGCCATTACGGAAGACAGAGGGACAAGAGCACAAACCCATACACGGACACGATGGTACCGCAGTAGAGAAAGCAGAGCGCGGAGGCAATCCGTCCCCACTTTCTTTCTGCTCCTTGGACCTCCGGGGGAAGGGGGGGGAGAGTTTGCCTTTGAGGGAGGGGGAGGTGAGCCCTGAAAATGCCAGTGCGTCTGAAGCCCGCGCAGGGTGCACAGCGGCCAGCCACCCTTAAGAGGGAGACAGATTTTCAGGCTCTCATAACGGCATCCCTAAAGCTGCAGGCAGGGAGGAGAGCCCCCGCCAGGGCATGGGAATCCCACCATGCCCCCTCGCCCCTTCCCCGGTGCCCAGTGCCTCCCTCACCCCGCCGGGCCTCCCGCCCTGGGCCCAGAGAGATGGCAGGGCGAAGGAACGGGGAGCGGCCCAGAAGGAGCAGGGCCGGGAAGGAGCGAGGGCAAAATACGGTCTCTACTCCCCCACCCCACCCCACTCCACCCTCCCCACACATTCGTGGCTTCCTGGCCCCAGATTCCTGGAATTCTAAGCTCTTGGGAACCAGATGTCTACAGCTGGCTGAGACCAGACAAGGAAGGAAGGAGAGAGGGAGGGAGGGAGGGAGGGAGGGAGGGAGACAGTGTCTCTGGGGAGAGGAAAGGAACTCAGACACGCAGATTCCGTGTGTGTGTGTGAGCATGCATGTGCACAAGCCCAGTGGTGTAGCGAGAGCAAGGGAGTTCAGGAGGGGGTGCCCACCCTTGAGGAATCAGAGACCCCAGCCAGAACTGTGCCAGTGTCTTCCTCAGGAGTATCAGCTGAGGGCTCGCATTCAGTTCAAGGCTGCAGAAAAGAAGTTGTGCGTGTGGTCCCATTGTGTATGTTTGTGCACTGATGTGCATTTGGTCACACTGCAATCACTATTTCACTCATAAGGCAGCACATTAGCGCTGACGCACGGTTTACATGGATGTACACCATGTGCTCAACACGAGTGCACACTGCACATGAAGATGCTCCTGCTAATTAGATGTCGCAAATCGTTAGCAAGGTGGCATTGCCTAACTCCACGGAAGCAGGGCCCTCTCTCTTTCCCGTGGATCCCGGCTGCCGTCTGTGGGCAGGCCCAGGGTGGCACAACCAGACGGCAGCTTACTGTTCCTCCCACTGCAGCTTTGAATTATCACAAGGCCACCCAGTCCCCAATCCCCCTGTGCCCCTGAAGACGGCAGCGCGACGATCCTCCAGGCAGGGGCCCCAGAAGCAGCCAAGCAGGCCCGGAAATCGGGGGGGGGCCACCGGGAGGAAGACAGGGGGGTGGGGGAGGAGGCTGGAAGAGGCCGGGCCGTCCCCCCTTTCCAACCCACCGAAGGGGAGCCTGATCATTCTTGGGGGGGGGCTCACCTTAAAGAAGGCGCGGATGGCAGGCAGGTGCCCGGCACAAGCTTGGCGGCGCTGGTCTGAGACCTTCTCACCAACCTTGGGGCAAAGAGAGGGATTAGTTCTTTGCTCCCTTTTCGTTCAGCCGTATTTATGAATGATGGGGGGCGAAGGTGGAGGAGGTGGCACATTTCAAGGGAAAGATGCCTAGGCAGGTGGCTCCAGAATGCACCCACAGCCTCCTCACGAGTAGGCCACCTTCACCGCGCCACTCTTCTTGCTGTGCATCCCAGCTGCCGTCTGTGGCACATCGAAGATTTAGAAAGTGAGCCTCTCCTGATTTTTTTTTTTCAACTCATGATTGCATGAGTTGAAAAAAAAATCAGGAGAGGCTCACTTTCTAAATCTTGGACGTGCCACAGGCAGCAAACCTCCATCCTTGACAACAGACTTCCCGCCCCCTCCCCAGCTGAGATTGCCCCCAGTAATCATTAACTCTCTGGGTTTAAAGTATGCTCAAATCATCTTTTTAAGGTTTTGCTTTGCAAGCAGTCTTGGGAAGAAGGCCTTGCCTCACAAGGCGTCACAGAAACCTTTGGCAAGAGTAACTTGCAAGGAACGAGAGGCAGAAGGTCCGATGAGGGTCTTGGCCGGCCACTCCAGGAAGTGGGATGCTGGCCAAGAGAGGCCTTTGGCCTCAGAACACGGGGAAGTTAATTTTGGACTATAACCCTCAGATTCCAGAGGCGGGACATACCAGCCGAGGGGAGCAGTCCGAGAAAAAAATATGTTTTCCATGCTCTGTTTGGCCTGCTCCAACGCCTCGTGGGCTCTCTTTATGTTTTTATGAATCCCCACCCATAGCTCATTGCCAGGCTGATGTGGGAGCTCACTGGGCTCAAGCCCTGGGGGTGTAGAGAAGACCTGCACTCTGCACATGCTCTTTGGCACTGCTTCACTTCCTCCGAGGAGGAGCTCTGGTACTGCCCGAACCTGGATCTGCAGCTTCTCAAAGACCGCACGGACCCCCCTGCCATGCTGCCAAAGACAAGTCTGGTCACAAGGACCCCTCCGAATAGCGCCCCAGCCTCCTCCCCCCCACTTCACCCACCCGGCTGCCTTGGGCCAAAGAGTCCCGAGCCTTGGAAAGTCGGAGGAGATGACTTGGGGAGTGAGGTCACCACTGGGAGCCCAGCCAGCCCCCTTCCTTCCTTCCCCTGCAGCCGCCCCCAGCCCTGCCCCACCCTCTCCAGGCATCTGGGAGGAACGTGCAGGTTCCCACAAACAGGAGCACATCCGGTTGGGGGGAGGGGACGGGAGGGGCTGCAATTTCAGCCCGGATTCTGCACAACACAGATTGGAATGAGACGGGGGGCGGAGGGGAGAGGAAACGGTCACCGCCCCCCACCAGCAGAAGCTCTGCAACAGGCGCAGGAGACAGGCGGGGGGAGTCCCCGGGCAGAAGCGGCCCCTGGCCCCAGAAGGGCTTCTCCCCAAACCCCTCTGTGAGGCCGGCAGGAAACCACCCGAAGGACGGTTCACTCAGAAGAAGAAGCACACGCAATGGCCGGGGGGGGGGGGGATTTCCATTTTCCCACCGCATCTGCCCCTCCCATATTTTGGGCAGGATCAACACCACTGGTCCTATTTTTGGAATTTGGTTTTTTAAAATCCTGGAACCACAGAGATGAACGGGATCCCAAGTGCAACCCCTTCCGTGGGTCAAACGCACACAAGGACTCCTGCACACTCTCACAGGTGCGTTGGCTTTGTGTCCCCCCAGAGATGGAGTGCTCAGCCCCAGGGAGTCTGAGGAACAACCGGCAGGGAAAACCAACTTCAGTAGAAAGGCCAGGAGAAGAGTTGCCAGGAGCCCCAGCTCCTCGGATGTGTAAGCTGCAAACCTGTCCACCTGCCGAGTCGTTATGCCGTTCAGAAGGTGTGCCCAGAGCAATTTCAGTGCATGGAGACCTTTGTATTGAATTCTCCTCTAATCCCCACAAAACCAGCACCCAGAACATGCAACAGGTTGACAGATTATACTTAGAGGGTGGGAAATGGTACAAAACTGGAACGGGAGTTGGACGTAAGTGTCTCTGAAAAGGAATGGTGTAAAATACCATCCTCCCCACTCCATAAATTAACATCAGTTTAATCCGAGATAACGTCTTCAAGGTAATTTGCAGGTGGCACTTCAACCCCCTCCAAACAGACTTACTACAAACAGGGGTACCAGATAATTGTTTAAACAAAAGTAATTTTTCCTATGTCCTCCCCCTCCCCTACAACCTTTGCTGAAATTCTGGAAATCTTCTTTCTGATCACTCATTGTGTTCTGACAAATGCTGTATACAAGCCAATATACTGAGCTGATTCTCTCTTTTCCTTTCTGAAAGCACTAAAACTAACCTATTTAATTAATTAATTAATATCCCACCTTTTTCCCAGCACAGGAGCCAAGGTGGCATACAACATTTGAAAAGCAGAACGCAGTTAAAAAGCCTCACCGTACAAAAGTTAAAGCACAATTAAACTATGTTTCTATTTTTAAAAAGGACATGTTAAAAAGAAGTTTAAAGCAGCATTATAATGCACTTAAAACATAATAAAATGAAAACACTACGCCCCTCATGAAAAGCTTTATCTACCACATACACTAAAAACCAAAAGCTTCCTTAAATAAAAAGGTCTTTATCTGCTGGTGGAAAGGCAGTGGGGAGGGGAGCAGTTAGACCCCCCAGGGAAGGACATTCCATAATTTGGGAGCAGCCACCAAGACGGCCTTCCCTTGTATCCTCACCAGACAGGCCTGGGAGGGTGGTGGGACTGTGAGAAAGCCTTCCTCCTGGAAATCATAGCACATGGCAGAATCGTACAGGGAGGTGTGGTTTTTCAAACAGTGTGGACCCAAGCTATGTGGGGTTTTACAGGTCAAAGCAGCACTTTGAATTGTGCCCAAAAACAGCCTAGCACCCAGTGGGTCTGTTGCCACAAGAGAGTTGTGTTCTCCCTGCGTCCAGCCCCAGCCTGCAATCTGGTTGCAGCTGCAAACAGTCTTCAAAGGCAGCCCCACCTTTAGTGCATTACGGTAATCCAACTGGACTGTCACTAAGGCATGCATCGCAGTGGTCAAGTCAGACGTACCAAGATGGGTGCATCTGGTGCACCAGCTTTAAATGTGCAGACACACTCCTTGCCACTGTAGAAACCCAAGCATGTCAGGGCTGAATCCAGGAGTACCCCCAGACTGCAGGCCTGCATCTTCAGGGGGACCGTAACCCCACCCAGCACAGGCTGGGTCCCTGTTTCCTGCTCTGCCCTAAAACTGGCTGGGAGGACCTCTGTTCTGTCCAGATTAAATTTCCATTTGTCTGCCCTCACCCAGTCCACCACTGAGAGCATACAATGATTTAGCACAGAGACAGCTTCCTTGGAACTGGACAGAAAGGAGAGACAGAGAGATCGGTGTCATCGAGGCAGCGGTGACATCCAACTCCAAAACTCCAGACAACCATTCCCAGTAATTTCATGTAGATGTTCAATAGCATGGGGGACAAAAGTGAGCCCTGAGGGAACCCACAGGCCAAAGGACAAGAGGTAGAACAGGACTCCCCAGCCCCACCTTCCGGAGTCACCCCTCCAGGAAGGAATGGAGCCACTGTAAAACAGTGACCCCCAAGTTCCACCCCAGGGAGGCTGCTCAGAGGGACCCCACGGTCAATGGTATCAGAAGCAACTAAAACATCCAGCAGAACCAACAGGGGCCCACTCCCCCCACCTGGTTCCCTGCGTTGGTCACCCACCCAGGCGACCGGAGCTGTCTCTGTCCCATAGCCAGGCCTGAAGCCAGGTTGAAATAGATCTGGATAACCCCTTTCATCCAGAAACCCCTGGAACCAGGAGGCCACCACAAGCTCCAGAACTTTGCCCCATAAAAGGAATATTGGGGGCTAGCTTGTGCTTTTTTTAAGTGGGGGCCTCACACAGCTTCTCCTAGGTGGGTGGAACTCTGCCCTGCTGCAGAGAGGCATCGGCTACCCCGCTCCCCGCTTGGCCAGTCCCCCTCTGGCTGTTGTCAGAGGCCAGGAGGGGCAAGTGTCCAGCGGCCATGTAGTGGCTTTCACCTCTCCAAGAATCCTGTCGCATCCCTAGGCTATGGTGGAGGGGGCAATGGGCAGGGAATGGGAATTCAGGGGGAGGAGGCCCTTCTCAGCTTTAGGGCTTGTTCGTTTTCCTACTGTAATGAAAGTAAAAATAAAAATTGGGAGCAAAGAATAAACCGAAAGCTGAGAAGGACCCCCTCCCCCTGAATTGCCATTCCCGCTGGGCAAAGAAGAGGGAGGACCAGCTACGCTTCCAAGGTTGGCTTCCTCAGAATCAGTTGCATCACCCTGGCCCCCTCCCCCACAATGATTCTGTGTTCCCCACCCGGCCCCATACGTGACCCATGGACAACACCCCACACGCCTGCAGTGCTGCACCGTGGAGACATGGAGAGGAAGGGGTACAGGGAACCCCCCGGAGGGAGCGGCATCACCATCTCCCACAGCGTCAGCCCAAACAATTCTGTTCCCGTCTGGAAAGGCCTAGGGGGAAGCCACCGGCCTTCCCTCCCCGCCACTGGAGCCCCCGTCTTCACTCTGCTGTGGCCAGAAAAAGACTTTTTGCCTTCTTTGGCCTTGTTGCAGAGTTTGGCTCAAGAGGGAGGGAGGGAGCGAGGGAGGGAGGGAGGCCAGCGACTGACTGGCCCAGCAGAGAGATTCCCACCCAAGATAAGGAGGCATCCCACCAGCGACTGACTGACTGTGCGGGACTGCGAGGGAGGCAAGAGCCCCTCCGCAGCCATCCGTGCTGGGGGCGGGGGTGTCCAGGGAGGGTGGCTGCCTTGTTAGCTGGACAGCTAAATGCCTCCTCCCCGTCGTGCCCACAGCTCCAGCGCCTACAGGATTTGAGATCCCTGAGAATCGCAGCAGCCTCAAGGGATGTCACGTTATGGGGAAGTGCCCCAGCAGGGATGGGCAGGGTGGTGTGGTGAGCCTTTTCTTTCTGCTGCAACAGACCCCTTCTCCAGATCCCACAGCTGCCTGCCTGCCTGCCTGCCTGCCTGCCTGAAAGGACGTTAATTCCTATTTGTTTTCCTGCAGGACTGTGGGTTTCCTGGCTCTGGAGGAAACCCTGGGAGAAGAGCAGAGCAGAGGCAGAGATCCTTTGCAATCTGCCAAGTCTTTGGGAGAATTATTCCAAGCAAAAGCGCAGACTGTTTACTCCAGCAAGGATGTACTGAAAGGACTCAGGCCCACTGTGTTTTGCGCATTGTCCCCCCAGCACCAAACACCTTCTTTTGCACAGAAAAGGCACAGGTATTTGTGTGCAGAGTAGTTCTCCAAAAGACTTCTCCGAGTGGGAATATCAAGGAAGCGCCACCAGGGATCCTTCCACCTCCGTGCAGCAGGGAGAACAGCAGGGATTCTCTTCATCTTCAGCTGGGGGGGGGGGGGCAAAGGCTGTGAAGATTTGCATCCTTAACATGCAGACAGACAGATGGACAGACAGACACACTCACCCAGTTGATGAGTATGACATGCTGCTGCCCTGTGGCACCATCCAGCAGGCGGCACAGCCCGTACATGACGCTGCCGCTCTGGAAGCGCTTGGCCAGTTCATCGGGGCCCCCGGCTACAAGAAGAGGCAACAGGCAGGAAGTCAGGAAAAGCTGCTGGGGCTCTCAGCCCCCCACACCTCCCAGTTCCTGCCTCAGGTGGGGCAAGGCCTAGGCCACCAGGGTCAAGATGTCACACAGTCCTGGGCAACACGGTGGATCTACACGAAGGGATGAGGCGGTTCCATCGGGTTTCACCTGCACAAAGCCTGACCTCGCCCACGGAGGCAGCTGCGGCGGCTAGGGCCACGATCCACCTCCGGCTGTCGCCTCTCCGGGGCCATTAGGACTGCCAGGAGAACCCAGCAAGAGGCAGACAGAGACCGAGAGAGGGAAGGGATCCGGCTCTTCAGGGCAGAACTGGCAACCAGGACCCAGGCCTGGCCAGAGCAGCCCACGCTGGGCAGCCACAGCTACCCCTGCCCAAAGCAGGCTACCCAGACCAGATGCAGCAAGAAGGGCGTCCGGCTCAGCAGAAGGCTCCTCCTCCTCCTCTCCCTCCCCCTCCTCCCCTAAGCAAGAGGTCCAAGGGAAGGACTCCCCTGGGAGGTCTTGGGCAAATCTCTTTCCAATTGGGCAAGGGAGGACCGACCCGGGAAGAGCCCCGAAACAAGGGACAGTGGCCAAGGCCGACTGCGTTTCTTACCTCCTGAATCCAGGAGCCTGAGATCGTTGGATTTCTCATAGGCGAAGAGGGCCCTGGAGGGGGGAGAGAAGAGGCGAGGAGGAGGAGGAGGAGGAGGAGGGGAGGGTCACCTCAGGGAGGAAAGCAACCCCAAAGCACATTCCCTCCTTCTGCCCACCTCCCCTGGCATTAAGGCTGACCGCCATCCCTTGCATCCCCCCAGACAAGAGGGTATCAAGGAGCCCACTGCCAGATACAGGGATGCCTGGTGGGGGGCCTCAGTCTTTTGCCTGAGCCCCCACACACCGGACCCTCCCTGGCCTGTGGAGCTCTTTCATGCCCCCCCTGGGGTGCCTGCGGGGCTCCACCAACCCCATTGCTTGGGGGCACAAATGGGCTTTTCTGAGGCTTCTGCTAGTCCCCGTTGGCAAGACCGGGCTGTGGCTTGCTTTAATTTGTTTGGCAGTTTAAGCATGTTTTTTAGACTGCGAGTTGTCTTCCTTTCTTTGTATTTTAAATTGTGTGAAAAGGATTTCCTAGTACGCTGACTGCAAATCCTTACGAAGGATGATGGATCCCTTCGGGGCTCTCTGGCTGAGGAGAAAGGCAGCCGGGGACAGGAAGCCATTGTCTCTGCCTCTCAAAACAAGGAGAGAACCCTGGATCATGCCATCAGGTTTAAGAGAAGCAAAAGGAAATCCTTTTTCACCCAGCACCTCATCAAAGCCTGGGAGCATTCCCTGCTTTCCAAAAGTTATTCTTTACTCAGCTAGAGGAGAGGCTCGGCCAGAGGCTCCTCTTAGGCCAGGGCTAGCTCGACGGAGCCTCCACTTCCGGAGGCCATCTACCACCCAGGGGCAACTCCAGGGAAGCCCTACCCAGGCACCCCACCGGCACCTTCCTGGCCTCCTTTGAGATACCTTGGAGGGCACCTCGGGCACTCAGAAGTGAGACAGATCCTTCAGCCTGAGTGGGCTGTAGCCATGGCTCAATATTTGGAGGGATGTCGTATGGAGGATGAGGCAAGCTCACTTTCTGCCGCTGCGGGACGAGGACACTTTGGCTCAATAGCTTCAGACTTCAGGAAAAGAGATTCCACTTAAGCCTTAGGAAGAACGTCCTGGCGGTAAGAGCAGTTCAACAGTGGGCTATGCTACCGCCTCAAGGGGGTGTGGTGGAGTCTCCTCCTTCTCTGGAGGTTTTTAAGTGGAGGCTGGGTGGCCATCTGTTCAAGGGAGGGCTTTGACTTTATCCTCCTGCATGACCAAAAGGGTCTGGACTGGATGGCCCCAGGGGTCTTTTCCACCTTTGGGATTCCATGATACCATGGGGTGGGGTGGGGGCTCTCTGAAGAACAGGGGGCTGTGCAAGCACCTGTGCACCCCCTGCCTCTGAGTCCTGGGAGGCCCAACAGAGAGTCCTCCCCCGCCCCCGCCCCCCCGCCTTATTCTTAACCTGCATAGGAGGAAATGCATCCAGTGAACAACCATCCAGGCTGGAAGATCCAGCACAATGAGGCGGGGAGGGGAGGCAGGGGGAGGAAGGCAAAGCAGCCTTATGGCTGGCAGACATCCAAGCCCACTGCCTGGAGAAAGGCAGGGTCAAGTTCCTGCACCCCCGAGCCCCTTTCTTTGCAATGGAAAGAGTCCCTTCTATTCCCACTCCCCCCAAGCCCCACCGCGCTTTCGTTTTTTGAGGGGCTGCTCCGGATGCCGTTCCACACACATGTGGTAGCCAGCCGGCTGACAGGCAGGCACTTCCCACAGTCCCACCGTCTGCAGGCCACATCTGGCCTCGATCCCCCACCAAGCACCCTCCCATGGGGAACCGCATCTTCATTTTGGGGGTAAAGGGCACCAAAGTGCTTCAGGGAAGGGGGGGCACCGGGATGGGCCACGGCTGAGGGCAGCCGACAAATCTGCCTCCTCCCACCCACCCCCAAACTGGCAGAGCCAGGAGGGATCTTGGTCGGATCATGTTTTTGCCCGGTGGCCCTTGGACACGAGCACCATCGCAAGGGAAGGGAGGCCTCGGCAGAGCTTTGGGGTCGCACCGTGGGAAAGAGGAAGGGGGACCTCGCAACTGCCTTGCCTTTCCGAGGCTGGCCGCAAGAGGGGGAGAACTGGATCCCTCCCCCAAGCTTCAGAGGGCAAGAGGGCACATCTCCTGCCACCCTGCCACTGTCTTGCACCTGTGCCCACCTACAACATTCCCCCCTCCGGCCTTTGGTGGTGGCCAGAGGATAAAGAACCCCCACCCCTTGAAAAGGGAGGGGCTGCAGGCTCCGATCCTCCCTCCCTCCCTACTTCAGGGGCCTGGGGGAAGTCAAAAGAAAAAGGCACTCTGTGCGCGCTCTGGCATACTCCTTGCAACCGTGCACTTTTAGGTTAGGCCCAAAAGGAGAAGCGGACGAGCGTCGTTCCCCGTCTCCTTGAAAGGAGGGATTCCCAGCTGGACCCCCCCACCGCACCCCCACGGGCTCCCCCGCTGCCCCCCGGGCCCAGGAGGGGGCTGCCAAACCAGACCGTGCCCGGCAGAAGAGGGGCGCTCCAGCCCCGGCGGGCGGGGAGAGGACGGGAGCTGTTGTCAGGAGGCACCGGGAGGGGAGTCCCGAGGGGGCGTCCGTCCAGGCCTCGCCCCTCCGAAGGACGCCGGCTGCCGTGCGGAGGCGCAGACACCCGGCCCGCCTCGCCTTCTCCCGGGGCGGCGGGGCGCCCAACCGCGGAGACCTGCCCGCCTGCACTCCTCCACCGCCGGCGCCGGGAGGGGTTTCCCGGACGGGGTCTCGGGGCGCCCCTCCGGGCAGACGACGACTGCAGGCGGGAGGGGCGGGGGAGCGAGCAAAGGGCTTTCCCGCCTTCCCCTCCCCCCCCCGCCCTAGCCGGGCTTTCTTCTTCAAGGCCAGGTGCGGGAGGGGCCCCCGGCTAATCCCCGGGAAAGGCGCCCGGCCCTCCGGCCGCCCAAACCGGTCCTGCGCTTCCCGGCCGGAAAGGGGAGGCGGGGCGGGGACGGACCGCCGGGGGAGGGGGCAGTGCCGCCGGCCAGACTGGCACCCCCCCTTTCCACCGGGGGAGGCGGCCCCGCGCCGGCTCTGACACCTGGAGAGGGGGGGAATCTGCCCGGAGGCGCGTGGGCGCCCCAGGGGGACGGGGAGGGGGGGAGGGGAACCCCGGGAAAGGGCCTCTGCCTCCCGCCGCCGCAGAGCCCGGCTGCAGGGCCGCCCCCGCCCGGCGGCTGATCGGCCTGCCGCGCCTCTCCTCCCCGCCCCCCGCCCCGCTCCTGCCGGTCGCTCGCTCGGTCGGAAGTCCAAAATCCACCGCCAGCGTTTCGTAACCGGCGCCCCGCTCGCCCTCCCCGCGACGCCCGCTTCCGCGCCTGGGACCGGGCCGGGGGCACGAGGGGGCCGGGCCGGGCGGGAGCAGCCCCGTGGGGCCTGGGGGGGGTGGGGGGGTGCATGCAGATGACTCCCGAGAAGGAGGCCCAAACATCCCCACACATCTGCAGGGAGAGGGGCCCCCGGGGGTAGCCAGGACTCCCGGGTCCCCCCGGCACCCTTCCGCCCGCGAGGGGAGAGAGCGAGGCCGAGCGGAGACAGCAGCCTACCCGGGAGGCGCCTCGGGGGCAAGGGGCCCCCGGAACCAAGGGCCCGGGCCGCCGAGGGGCTGGGTGGGGGCGGAATCTGTCCTTCCCGCAGCAGAAGAAGGAAGGAGAGCGCCCCGCTCCTTTGGCCGAGGACACCAGCCTCCTCCTCGGAGGTCGCACGGCAGCTGGGGGGTGGGCTGAAGGAGGAAAAGCCGAGAGTGGTGGTGGGGGGGGTCACGGACGACTCTGAAGGGGGAGCCCAGCTGATTTCCGGAGAACCGGCCCGGAGGGGCGGCAGGGAGGGCGGGCGAAGCAGGCGAGGGGATCCCAGAAGCCTCCTAATTTTTTCCACAAGCAAGAAACACACGACGCCCCCCGACGGGTCCTTCGTGGCCGGGTCTCCTTGTCCGGCTGAACTGCAAGCGCTCCAGGCGGGCGGGGGGCAGGGGAAGGTCTTGCCTCCCCGTTAGTCTCCCCGGGTAGTTTTCTCCCGGGGGGCGGACGCGTCTCTGTCGCTCTGCCGCGGAGGAAGGAGGCAGCGGGAGAGCGGAAGGGCGCCCCCTCCCCGGTTTTAGGACTTGCCCCCCGCCTCTTTCGAGGGACCGCGCGGGGTCCCCCTCCCCAGGGAGCCGCGCCTTTCAGGGGAGCGGGAGCCGCGGCTGGTCCCGTCCCCGAAGGCTCCCTGTGCCTGCCTGGAAACGCCGCTCGCGCCCTCCGCGCCGCCTCCTTCGGCGGGAGGGGGAGGAGAAGGGGAGCAGAGGTTCGGGGCCCCCCCCGTTTGGGAGACCAGGACCCGAGAATAAGAAGCCCCCACCCCCAGGGGCTCCGGGGCGCGCGCGAGCGAGCGGGGAAGGCGCCGGCGGAGACCCCCCGCCCCGCGCCCCGTCGCTCACCAGCTGGCGGCCGCTCGCCCGCTGACCACGTCGCCCTTGGCGGCCAGCAGGGCCAGCCCATGCTTCTCCAGGTCGATGGCGCTGCTGCCCATCTCGGCCGGCGGAAGGCTGCAGACCCGCCGGCGCCAAGACGGGGAAGCAGCCGGGCCGGGCCGGGCCGGGCGAGGCGAGGCGAGGCGAGGCAGGGCGGGCGCCCCGGCGGGCTGGTCCCGCCCCACCCTCCGAGGAGTCCCGGCCCACTGCGGGGCGGGACCGCCTGGACCGGCCGTCGAGGCGCGGCAGGGGCGCGCGGAGCCCCGAGCCTCCCTCGCCTTGGGAGGGCTCCGCGCCGGGCGGCGGCGGGGGGGCAGCGCGGAGCGAGACCCCGGGGGCTCCTCCGGCCCTCCTCGGTCAGCTCGAGGCGAGGGGATCTCTCCCACCCCACCCCGGAGCCCCCGGGCAGCGCCGCTCGGTCGTGGGGCTGGGCAGCCACCGCGGGACGGCCGCTGGAGGACAAGAACCCCCTGGAATTAGCGCCCCCCACGAAAGAATGGGGGGCCAGGGAGCGTCCTGTGCTCCCCTCCAACCGGGTTCGCTTCTCCTGAGCAACCTGCGTGGCGGCCAACGGTCGGGGGGGCGGTGAATGAGACGAAATCGCTGCAGGGCCGGTTGGGCCCTGGTCCGCGCCTCCCTGTACCCCCGAGAAGGGTGCCCCCCAGCCCGCCTTTCTCCTAAACAGGATTCTCGGAGGGCCGGCGGGGGGAGGGGGTGGGGGGATGCGCCACCCCGTCTTCTACTGGGCTGAGAGAGTGTGAATTTCCAAAGTGTGGGTTTCCGAGGCTGAGGCGAGCGGATTTAAGCCGGGATCTCCTGGGACGCGTCGTGCAAGGGTGTGCCTCGCCTGCACTCTCTGGGGCTGGAACTGGTTGTCGTCACAGACCCCGTGGTTCCCGGGGAGGGTTTATGGGCCCCCTGGCTGTCCCCCCGGGAAGGTCCTGGGATGGGCCAGGTAGAAGTCGTTGCTCCAGCCCCCCCTCATTCTAGCACCCTCAAGGAAGATGCTGCAGCTCCTCAGCTGAAGGGCTGGGGGGGTTCCTTTGCACGTAGGCCCCCCCTGCATCCATTAATCACGAATAAAGCTCATCTTATAGCAGAAATGTCATGTGTCAGTTTTTGGGGTCAAACACAAATTTTGGGGACGGTCTGGAACTTCAGCCATATCCAGCTCAAACGTCCACCTGCTTGGGTCTCTTTGGCCCATAAAGTGGGGCTGGTGGAGCAAACCTCTCCCCGTTCCTGGTGGCGCCGCCGTGGTGCCTCCGGCCTCCCGAGCGCGTTGCTGTGTTCGGCTGCCGTCCCGCCCCGCTGAGAGCGCCGCGGGGTCCCAGCCTTCTCTTGCCGGAGGCAGAAGGAGGAGGGGCTGGGGAGTCCCCCCGCCCGCCCGAGGGCAGTGCCAGAGAGAGAGGGAGGGAGGGAGGGGGGAGGGGGAGTTCAGCCACCCCCCACAGGTGGTCGGTGGCGGGCTTAGTCGTCAAGGAGGACATTTCTCCTAGAGAACAGGATCCCAGGATTGCAGAGCTGGGAGGGACCCCCACGGGCCGCCTGGTCCCAGTCCCTTTTGCCAGTGCCGGAATCCTGATGTGGCAATGCCAAAGAGGAAGGTCAGTGCCCCAGGTGCCAGAGGAGAGGGGCACGGGCAGGCGTGGGTGATCCTCCTGCTCCTCCGTGCCTCCAAGCATTCCCAATGGCTTTCAGGGGGCCAGGCACATTCCAGAGCCCACCAACCAAATATTGGAGTGCCTTGGACACCATTTTGGATGACCAGAAGTGGCATCAGGGCATTCCTGATTGGCTTTTTGGCTGGTTCTATGAAGGGGGGTGTCAGGAACCGGATTCACACACACAAATATAACAGTGCATAAACGCTATTTATTAAGAGCGTGATACATAGTACAGGACTTCAGTGAGTGAACTGGAGGCAATTAGCAAAATTCAAAACGTAAAAGACAATGATTCTTGCTTTTGAGGGGTGGGAGAAACAACATTTTGCAGTTTCGAAAAGCTCTTATTAGTGGTTTTTTTGTTCCCCAGCTGAAAAGTTGGTTTTTGGAGCCAGTTATTTTGGGTGGGGCGCTGGTCACTTGGTAGGGTCAGTGGGGATTCATAGACTCTTCCCCCAGGATCTCACACAGACCCCTCCCCGCCAAAGCCACAGGGCTCCTGCTTTGCTTGGTAATTCTGGGAGGCTGAGGCTGAGCTTGTCCTGAGTGAGGGAAGATCTAGATCAGGCCCTTCTTCCGGGCTCTTTGCTGCTTTCAATCCAAGGGATGTCCCCTCTGAAGTAGGCGCCACTGAGTTCAATAGGATTTACTCCCAGGTAAGGGTGTGGATAGTACTGTGGCCTCAGGGCCTTTCTTGTGTGTTCTGCTCCCTCCTTCCTCTCCTTTCCTGCCCAACCTCCTGGCAATCTTTCTCAGAAGGAAAGGAATCATAATTTCGCAACTTCTACTTGGCGTCACTTAAACGGGAAGTCTCCCTTTTCAAGCCTTTGCCTTGGGAACATGGGGGGGGGGGGCGCAGCGTGGAGGAAGGGATCTGTTTGGAGTTGGATCCTTAGCGCTGTTCGCAGAGCAGCCCCCTCCCCAACATGTAGCAAGGGAAGCCCTGCAGAACGTGCAGCAGGGATGGTGGCCAGGACAGCAGCCTTAGCAGCATTCTCTTGGTGGAGTGAAACGCACGGAGGATCCCCAGAGGAGCCAAGGAATCCAGTCCCATTTGCCCTCACAGGACAAGGCCCCAAAGTGGTGCTGGCATCTGGGCAAATTCCATGCTGCCATGCTGTTCCCAGGCAGCTGTGTGACTAAAAGGCCCTGTTGAATCACGTGCCAGCACTGCAAGGATGGCAGCTGCCCCCAAACCACCACAAGTGATCTTCCAGCTCAACGTACGGCAGTGGTCCCTGGCTCAGCATCCCAACTTCTGCTCTCCCACGTCGACTGCCCCATCAGACCATGGCAGCATTTGGGTTGCATGCTGGAGCTGCACCCCGACACCCAGGCCAGCCTGATTTTGGCACAGATGCCCAGTGAGGGCGCTGAGCCTAGGGGACTAAACTGAGACTACCAAATTTTAGGCAAAGCATGAGAAGCCATTGTTACCCTGTGAACTGGGGGTCCCGGGAGGGACACCAAAATGTGCTCAACTAAAGGTGGGGAAAATTAGCTCAGAGCACTGCTTAGCGTTACGAGAGGCAGGGTAACGTAGCGAGATCTTGAACCCTATGTCTACGGGGTCGGGTCGAGTCAAGGAGAACACAGAAGTTGAAATAATAAATGATGTTTATTAAATACAGGCAAAACAGTGTATGCGACACACGCATACAAGATAACTAAAGGAGATAAAGGTTGGAGTGGCATAGAGGGATTTTTAGAGGGATTGTTGGTTTGGGTGATACTTCACCTGTCCTGAAGCCCGAAAAATAGAGAGTGAGGCTGGGGAGCGATGTTAACTCAGCACGTGGAGCCGAGGGGAGGCTCGCCAAGCAAAGCGGCAGCAAGGTGGGATGAAACTCGGGAGCGATCCAAGGAAGGTATCGGAATCAAGGGTTTTTATAAGAGAATTGTGACTGCAGGCTGTGCCGTACTTGGGGGAAAACAATAGATCTGGAGTTGGAGACAAAGCCTCCGAAAGGTCAGAATCTGAATGATTGAGTTATCGTAGCGGTTCTCAGTAGAGTAGCCAGTATGCAGACGCAGAGTACTTGGGTATTGCACAGTTTAGCCACCAAGCTGCCATCGCGGGGCAGAGGCTCTTTTGTAAGTGGCGTGCATAGCTAATTAGGGTACTTGCCGGGAGGTCTCCTGAAGCAATGAGTCGCCTATTTCTGGCCTGCCTGTTCTGTAGAATCATAGAATCATAGAAATGTAGAGTTGGAAGAGACCACACGGGCCATCCAGTCCAACCCCCTACCATGCAGGAACACCCTCAAACTACCCCTGTAGTTTGAATCTTATGGCTATTAGCGGCCGAGCTTGTTTACGTGCTTGTCCGGTGGCCTCGCAAGCACGTGGAAAGGAATAGAGAAGTGCAGCCGAATTGCGATATCAAGGGATATCTTTTAATATCCCCAAAGCTCGGACTAGCCAGGGCAGTAACACCATGTTTCATTTGAAAAGATGATACAGTCAGTAAAGATGAAAGTAGTGGGCAAGGAGGAAGATGACACTACAGGTGGGTCAGGTCAGACCCGCAGCTGGAATATTGGGTCCAGTTCTGGGCACCACAATTCAAGAAGGACATTGACAAACTGGAGCAGCCTGGAAGCCCTGTGAGGAGAGGCTTAGGAAACTGGGGGTATTTAGCCTGGGGAAGAGAAGGTTAAGAGACAGCGTGATATCCATGTTTAAATATTTAAAAGGGTGTCATATTGAAGATGGAGCAAGCCTGTTTGCTGCTGCTCCAGAGACCAGGATACAGAGCAATGGATTCAAACTACAGGGGGAAAATGGAGAAGAACTTTCTGACAATAAGAGCAGCTCCACTGTGAAATCTGCTGCTGCCTCCGTGTAGCATGGTGGAGTCTCCTTCTCTGGAGGTTTTTCAACAGAGGCTGGATGGCCATCTGCCAAACAGAGTGCTTGGATTGTGTCTTCCTGCATGGCAAGATGGGCTTGGACTGGAGGGACCGGGGGTCTCTTCCAACTCTAAGATTCTATGATTTCATCAAGGAAGCCACGGCTGCTGTGGGTTTGCAAGGCGTGAGCAGGGCAGCAGATGGCAGGGCTCCTGGAGGTCTCCAGTTCTGGAAGTCACCTTAGGCCAAAGCGGACTTAATGGCAGATAACCACAATCCAGGGAAGGCAAAGCGATGGCCCTTCCTTCTCCCCTCCGTCCCTCCGACCCTCAGTCCTCTGTGCTGACTTTTCATACAACTGGGGGGGACGGAAGAGGAACAAACAGATCCTGCAGTGAGTTTAAATGGTGCAAATCTCTCCATGCACAGTTATGCATTCGTTCTGCTGCCCAACTGTTCACTGACTTGGCAGTATGGTACAACTGAGGCAGGACACCAAATGTGTAACTGAATGCACAACAAAATGTGCATGCACATCCATGTGCAGTGGTTTGACGCACACCAGTCTGCATCCTCAATACAGCAACTGCATGTCAAAGGCCATTTCTGCACTGGACTCTTATGGCGCTATTATTCCACTTTCAACACCCTATGGAATCCGGCCTGGCCCTCCCTAAACTGCAAACCCCAGGATTCCGTAGGATGTTGAAAGTGGAATAATAGCGCTATAACAGTCTAGTGCAGAAATGGCAAAAGAAGAATGTCCAGCTGCTTCCCTGAGATGCCCACAGGATTCTGCCCTGCCATCTACTGCTGCAGGGGATGGTGGAGTGGCTGGCGAGCCCTGGCAGCTCACAGAGGCTGTGCCCATGTCACCAGGGGACCGGGACAGGCGGGACGTTTCCCCTGGCTGGCTCAGAACTATGGCCCTCCGGGCCAGTTTGCGGGTCCCTCCCTTACCAGCCAGCCCACTTGGGGGATGCACAGCAACTTCCCAAAAGTCCTGCCAGCTCCCTGCCCTCTGCCTTTCCTTCCGCCCCACTTCTGGCCTTTTCTGTCTTGCTTTCCCTTGCCAGCACCGCGGTCCAGCCTGGGCACCTGAGCTCCCCCAAGCGTCTGCCACTACCAGTTCCAGCTGCTGCCCAGTTGTTTTTCTGGCTCCCCTTTTAGGGGTATTTCTCCAGGTCTTGTTTTCATGGGAAGTAGCCCCACCTACAGGCCCAAAAGCGCACAGCGGGCCACCGGTGGCCGTCCAGGGACTGCCTCCTGAGAGAGCTGCCCATGGTTTGGGCTGGACTGCCCCAACTCAAGGCAGAACGAAGCCGGGAGCCAAGAGGGCTCAGCTGCAAACATTCAGAGAGTGGGGAGGACGGCTGTTGTTGCGCTGTGGTGAATAGTTCACCCCCTACGTGTACCCATGTCGCCAACTGAGTGCCAGGCTCGGTCTTTGCAGTTTGGAGAGCTGGGCACAGACCCTTTAGCAAGCAGAAGGGGACAGGAGAACCACCCAAGGAGGGTTCCTCCTCACTATGAGGATCTGGGGGCACGCAAGGGGACCGTGCCGGCAGATTCCGGGTCTCAGGAAACGGAGGGAGGAATGGCGGTTCTCTTCTCCCAGGAGTAGGGCGTGTCCAGCCTAGGAATAATAGAATCCCAGAGTCGAAAGGGCCCTCGTGGGCCATCGAGTCCAACTGCCCCCAAAGCAGGAGCTCCAGCTAGAGCACCCCCAGCAGCAGGGAGCTCCCCGGCCTCTTTCTGAGGACATCTAGAGAAGGGGACTCCCCCACCTTTCTGGGCAATCAGACCTATTTATTGCTGAACCTCTCTCACCCTCAAGAAGTTCCTCCTAACACTGCATTGAGATCTATCCTCTTGTAACTCCAGACCACTAGACCTGGTTCTCCCCTCTGGGGCAGCAGGGAACAGACCTGCCCTCTCCTCTCTGGGGCAGCCATTGAGGTATTTGAAGAGTACAATCCTGTCACCCCCTCAGTCTTGTCTTCGCCAGTCTGGACAAGCTCAGCAACTTCAACCTCTCCTCGTATATTTTGCTCTCCATGTCTATTGTCGTCCCTGTTGCCCTTCCTGGAAGTTGCTCCAGGTTGTCTGTATCCAGAACTGAGCACAGCACTCCAGATGAGGCCAGTGCACTTGGAGACTACTGCTACACTAATTCAGGCTAAAATAGCATTTGGCTTCTTTGCTGCAGCACCACACTGTGGGTTCACGTTCATTACCATCAACAATACCATCAGCAATAATCTCAAGGTACTTTCCACATGTACAGTTGCTAAGCCAAGTATCCCCTATCCTATCACTGTGCATTTGTTTTTTTGTAGCCTAAATCAATCTTCTTGAGCCGTTGGGACTGCAATTCCCGTCGGCCCCAATCAGCATAGCTGACAATGAGAGATGATAGCAACTGCTGATCTCCCATCCAAGGACTCACCAGCCTGACCTTGCCCTGCCGGCGAAAGCACGCAAGGTGGGAAATGGGGAAGATGGAAGGCTGCCCTTAGGCTGAGTCACACCCAGGGTTCCTCAAAGCCTATTGCTGTCACGGGTCTCTCTGCGCTTTCGGGAAGGGTACCTTCCCCGGCTCTGCACGGAGAGCCTTCCTGCTGGTGGTGGTGGTGGGGGGTTCCCATCCAAAGCCCGTCCCTGTTTTGACTCCGAAAGTCAGAACAAGACCAGGCACGTTCAGGATGGGACGGCATCTGTGTGATTCCCTGGAAGGGATCCAGCTCTGGAACGTGGAGGGGGCTCCCATTGAGTGCAACAGGTGGTGAGGTGTCGGGGGAGGGGGGGCTGTGTTCCTTCTTCCGAAGCCTCCCAGGATCTTCCTGGGAGCGCATGCGTGTGAGTCCTGGGCTCCAGGCACCCCACGCTAGCACCGCTTGGCGCTATAAATATTGAGAGGAGCCGGGTGAGTTGGCGGTGGATAAAGAGCTGCCCAGGAGGCCAAGGAGGTTTGGGCCGGCCCAGCGGACGCAGCCTCCCCTCCTTGGGCAGCCCAGGTGCTGCCGCTGCTTTTCTTCGGGGGGTCCCCATTGCCGGGCAGGGTGGGGCTTGCAGGAAGGCCTTGCCAGGAACCCCACTTCAGGCAGAAGGAGAAGGCTGGGGGCTTCCTCACACTTCTCGTTCTTTGCAAACATTTTTTCCTGCTGGGAGGGAGACACAGAGGGGGGAGGAAGGCAGCGTCATATCCTGCCCCCGCCCCTCCAAGGCCACCCCTGCAGCTCCCCACAGGCGGCTGCCTGTGGACGAGGCCCCTCTCCGGCACACGCGGGCACAGGCAGAGCACAACTGGCCTGACCCCCCCCATGCTTCCGGTGGGAGAGGAGGGTAGGATGATAGCCCCGCCAGAGATGTTTTGGTACCTGCGCTGGCAGGCTTGTTTTGGGGTTGGTTCATGAGCTGTTAGACGTGGAGGGTGTGTGTGGGGGAGAGATGGTGGCTTGGAGATCCATCACGTCTTGTTGGGAAGATGAGAGTGAAACAGAGCGCATGAAGTGGTTGCTGGCCACAGAAACGGTTGTGTTTTATCAGGGAATCTCAGTGGAACCAGGAGAACCTGCGCTTCTGGAGCAGGGCCCGCTTGGCACCTCAGGCTGGATGAGGTGCCGGAGTAATGGTTCTTGCACTGGCGGAAGAACTGTCGCTGGGCTGAGATTGCCATGGGCAGGACAGGAGCCTTCAGACTACCCTCTTAGTTAATGAATCGAGATTCATTAACTAATGGGATTCATAAACGGAACTGCACGCCCTCCAGCTGTCCCAATATGGCAGGTGCGGCCCTGACAGATCCCTCACTCCCCACTTTTCCAGCTGCTTTTCAAACATCCCAGTTTCTCTCTTCTCTTCCCACTTCTCCCTTTTGTCCTCAGCTTGCTTGCCTCCTTATTTATTTGCTGCCTTTCTCCCAGAGTGGGACCCAAGGCAGCTTCCAGAACAATTACAATAAAATTTAAAAAAGATTAAAATCAACCACATAAAAAAGTTCAAAGCCATTATAAAGACATAAAACTGTTTTAAAAATAAATAAAGCATCCCAATAAAAAAAAAAGGCTCTCCTGTTCACACCTTAATAGACTGCTTGAAAAGAAATATTTTGCCAGCCCGCAAAAGGAGAGCAGGGAGGGGGCCAGCCCAGTCTAGCCTCCCGCGGAAGGCAGTTCCAGAGGGTGACGGCAGCCACTGAGAAGGCCCCGACTCCCACGTCCCCCACAGGTGAGCCTGGGAGGGTAGTGGAACCACGATAACAGTCCCACTCTGTTCCCCTTTGGTCAGAGCCCACCTGGAATAATCCCGTGTCTAGTTCTGGGCGCCTCATTTCAAGAGGGAGATGGACAAGTTGGAAAGGTGTCCTGAGGAGGGCGACCAAAGTGGCCGAAGGCCTGGAAACCATGAAGCCCTCTGAGGAGCAGAGCTGGGAATGTTTAGCCTGGAGCAGAGGGAGCAAGCTTGTTTTCTGATGCCCCAGAGGCCGTGATGGTGGCCACCTGTCAAAGGGAGTGTGTGTTCCTGCATGGCAAAATGGGGTTGAACTGGATGGGCCTTGGGGGTCTCTTCCAACTCTAGCATTCTATGATTCTGTGAAAACCTTCCTCTGCAGATCCTAGAACTCTGGCAGGTTCATATTATAGGATGATACTGTTTTTCATATAGTCTGGACCTAAGCTGTTAGGGCTTTATAGGTCACGACTAGCACTTCGAATTGTGCCCAGAAATGAACAGGTAGCCAGTGGAGCTGTTTTGAAAAGGGAGTTACGTGTTCCCTATAACTGGCCTCAGTCAGCAATTCTGGCTGCCCTGTTTAGAACCTGCTGGAGTCGCTGAACAGTTTCCAAAGGCAGCCTCACATAGAGTGCATTATAGTAGCTCAATTAAGATGTTGCTGCAAACTGAGAAGTGTACTCAAAGTGCAAAAATAGTCCGCCTTCAGTTGCAAACAGGAGGAAGGAGGAGAACGGGGAGGGGAGGAGAGGGGGGTGTTCAAACTTGCCCTCCCCGGGAGGCTCAGGCAAAAGCAAGCTGCGGCAGCCTCTCCTGCCTGGGTATCATTCTGAGCATGCTTTGGTGCCACTTGGTCACATCTGGCCTGGGTTTGTTTGTTTTTTTTTTGTTAAATATTGGAGGAGTCGTGGCTGTCCAGCAGACAAGAGAGACAAATTCCTGAGCAGAAACTGCCAGTGATTGGGGGGGGGGGAGCAAAGAGGGTGTTGCCAAAGGGGTATATGGGGAAAATTGTGCACTGATGGTGTCTACTTTTAAAAGGGGGGGGTTGAATTTGTTTGGCTTTTTGCTTTTTCACTGTTTCAGTGTAGAGGAATTCGTGCAGTTGGAATACCTGCTTTAAAAAACACTAAGCTTTCCCTGCTCCCCCAGGCTGGGAGATTGAAATAAATGGACCAGTTGACACTGTTCTTTGGTGGTCCTTCCCCCATCCACCCACCCACCCACCCATCCAGCTCAGTTTGTCTGCCTGTGAACAGAGAGGCCGCCCCGGTTCTTGCCCAGAGGAGGAGGGGGATGAGAGATCCCCCCAGCAGGACCCACGACCGCTATCTGTCTGGGCTTAAACAAGCTGAGACGAACTAGAAAAGGCAAACCCACGCAGCCTGGGAACACCGGTCGGAGCGTTGCAAGGCCGTTCACCATCCAGTCTCTTTTAGCCACGTGCAGCACTCCGGCAGATCCCACGGGGAGCCGGAGCCCCGGGCGAGTGAAGCTCTTGCGGCCCCTCCGGTTCACAGCGTTGGGTGGCCCGCCCCGCCCCAGGCCCCGCCTGAGCCCCACCCCAGCAGCCCAGCAGGAGGCTTAGTGCCGACCGGGGCCTTTCGTGGCCTCCGCTCCCTCTCCTTTCTCCCCCTAAAGTTGCCCCACCCCTTGGAGGTCCCCCGAGGGGAAAAGGCCTCTTCTTGCCTCTGGGTCGGGGGTGACGGGGAATGGCCAGCCTCGTTTCCTGGGGACGGGGGGGCGGCTGCCCTCGGAGCTCCCCCTGAAGGCGTCCGTTGAGTTATTTGTTGCATTTATGTGCTGCTTCTTAGCCTACCCAGGGCCCCAAGGCCAGGTGCAATGGGTACAAACAATTCTAACATTGTTGTTGTGTGCCCTCAAGCCATTTCCGGCTTATGGCCGCCTAAGGTGAGCCTATCGCAGGATTTTCTTGGTGAGATTTGCTCAGAGGAGGTTTGCACATGCTTTCCTCTGAAGCTGAGAGAGTGTGACCTGCCCAAGGTCAATACACCACAGTGGCTTTCAATTTTAAAATATATTAATTAAAAAAAAAGCAGACTGCAAATGCTCCTTAAAAATCATTTCAAACTGGACAGTCAAAACAGCCAGAGGGAAATACTCCAACTTTAGCTGCCTGGTGGCAACTCAGGAGGAACGGAGCCAGCCTGCCTTCCCACAGGACGGAGTTCCACATCTGGGTGCCGCTCAGAGAAGGCCCTGTCTTGTGCGTTCTCCAATCTAGCCCTGTGGGGTAGTGGGACACACAGCAGGGCTTGCGCATGTGGGAGGGTGTGGCATTTCACAAATCCTGACTCCAAGCTGTTTAGGACTTTGAGGGTCAAAACCAGCTCTTTGAACTGAGTTCGGAAGCAAATTGGAAGGGCTATGGCATCTCTGGTACACACACCACTTGATAAGACTCTGGCTCCAGCTTGCGAACATTTTACAAGGGCAGCCCCATGTAGAGAGTGTTACAGTAGTCTAATCAGGAGGTAATTAAGGTGGGAACCATTGTGGCCAGACCTGCCTTTCCCAAGAAAAGGGGCAGCTGGCACATCAGCTGAAGCTGGGCACAGGTGCTCACAGCCACCACAGCTGCCGGGCCTTCTAGGAGCAGCCCTGGGTCCAAGATGCAGCAGCTAGAAAAGCCAATGCAATGCTAGGCTGCTTCAATAGCAGTATAGTGTCCAGACTGAGGGAAGTGACAGTAGCCCTCTCTTCTGCTTAGGTCAGACCCCACCTGGAATAATCTTCTGTCCAGTTCTGGGCACCACAGTTCAGGAAGGATATGGACAAGCTGGAACGTGTCTACAGGAGGACAACCAAAATGGTAGAAGGCCTGGAAACCAAGAAGACCTGTGAGGAGCAGCTTAGGGAGCTGGGTAGGTTTAGCCTGGAGGAGAGAAGGTTAAGAGGTAACATAATAGCCATGTTTAATTTCTTGAAGAGAGATCATATGTAGGATGGAACAAGCTTGTTTTCCACTGCTCCAGAGACTAGGAAATGGAGAAATGACTCCAAACTTTAAGAAAATACATTCCTCCTAAACATTAGGAAGAACTCCCTGGGGGTAAGAGCAGTTTGACAGTGGAATCCGCTGCTGCCTCAGTGGAGTGCGGTGGAGTCTCCTCCTTCTTTGGAGGTTGTTTCTAAAGAGAGGCTGGATGGCCGTCTGTCAGAAGGAGTGCCTTAAAAGTGTCTTCCCGCATGGCAGGATGGGGTTGGACTGGGGGACCCTTCGGGTATCTTCCAACTCTATGATTCTAGGGTCACCCCCAGGCTACAAACCTGGTCTTTTAGAGGGAGTACTACCCCACCTAGAACCCCACGTTAGGCTTCCTACTGAGCAGCAGAAGTTCTGTCTTGTCTGGCCCGAGCCTCTGTTTATTCACCCACATTCAGTCCCTCATTACATCCAGGGAACAGCTCAGGTCTTCCCATCCACAGCTTCCTTGGCATCCCTTGTAAAAGAGAGAAAGGGCCAGAGCCATCAGCGTGTGGGTCACGGCCATCCTCTCCCACCAAAGGCTAGCGAGGACGCCTGAGAGGGCCTTCCTACTGGCTGCTCCCGGACTGCGGAACTCTCTCCCACCGGGGCTTGGGTTGGTCTTCCCTCTGCCCTCCTTCTTGTGGCACATACAGATAATTTTATTTAAATGGGACTTTTGGCACTTAAATATAGGCACAGAAGAGTCTTTCAATGGGAGCTTGTCTTGTACGTTTCATTTTTTAAGAAATGCTTTTAAAACTGGTTTAAAGTAGTGTTTTTAGTAAGATTGCTTACTCCATTTTTTAAAAACATTTTTATTGTAGGGTTTTTAGGTGTTGTAAATTAGTTTTCTGGAACGATAAGCCACGTTGATCACTAACTGTCCAAGGTCAAGAACCGGGGAAATAAATCAGGCAGAGGCACACGCCGAAGAATAATCGGGATCCCTTTCCAGCTGGGTATCCAAAAGAGCCACGCCAGGGCCAGGCTCAGGGCCAGCAGGGCGCCTGCCGGCCTTGAAGCGAGTTCGCGGCGCCTCCTTTCCGCGGGGGCCAAAGGCTGGCCAGGGACAGCGAGCGCAGCTCCGGCTGAGCGCCAGGCCTCCCCAGCGGGGCCTCGTGCGGGGCCGCTTCCCAAAGTCTCTCCCACGGCCGCCATCTCAGAAGTGGGCGCACCACTGACCGTACTCTCTTTTAATCCACGGTGTAAACTGCCGTGGGTCTGACGTTGGGAGAGAGACAGGCACATATTTCTCCCCTCCTTTACAAGCCTCGTTGCCCGGTCATCCCTGCCTGTTTGTTCTTTTCTTTCCCAGCGCTCTCCAGGGCAGCTGGCGAGTCAGATCTCTCCCTTCCATCCCCATGGGGCTGCCCCTCCTTGCCTCTGCCTCGTCCTCCCCATGGGGCTCAGGAGGGCTGCGCATGTGCCATGCAGGCAGAGGTCCCAGTGGCACCCCATGGCACAGTCCCTGGGAGAGGGGAGGGAGGGCGGGTGCTCGGGGTCCTCCCTCTGTTGCCATAACTGCTGGCACCAAGCGCGGGCGGCCAGGGAGGAAGGGAGCTCGGGGACAGCAGCCACGCCCCCCCCGTCTATCCGTCCCCCCCAGCTGCTGCCTCAGCAGAAAAGGCGCAAAGCAGGGATGAGCCCACTCCTGCCCGCCCTATGCCTCCCCCCCCATGGGTGATCTGGGAGACATCAGCGAGTCAGGCCCGTGGCCAACCCCCTTCCCGGCCTTCCCCGACGGTCCCCCTCTCCCAGTGCTGGAGCCAGGGGCACCGTACCCTAGGAATTCTGGAAATGCAGCAGCCCCTCTTCTGCGCTGGGAGGAGGACAAGGGGCCCCGAGTTACCAGCCGGGAGGAAAGCCACTGGGCAGGTCGCAGCATGCATGCACAGAGGCGCTCAGCTTCCTTTGGGGTGTCAGCGGTGAGGGGTGTGTTCGCACACACAGGCAGGTACCTGCCCAGTGCCCTGCCTTCAACCTCGGTGTGTTTGTGCACGTGCAAATCTTGCAGCCCTACCTGTGGTCAACACTTTGCCTCACAGTTTGCTTTCAACACTGGCAGGGTGCGGGGACAAATCACCTCCCTGGAAGAGGTGAGGTAGCAAGAAAGCTGAGAGTGCAACAGTTCCTCAGAGGATGTGCAGAGTTCCTCATCAGTCACTCCTCAGCGCCACTCACGGTCCTGCCGGTGACCCATCGGGTTCTGGAGGGGACTTGGGGGCACCTGCAGGGCTGGGTTGCTCTGTCCAAGAACCCCAGTGGACATGGGCCCCTCCCAAAACCTAATGGGGTGCAGAGCGTGTGGGGTCTCCTGCTCTGGGCCTCAACCTGTGTCTCTGTACAAGCCAGCCATGCACGGGACCCAACACCAGGGAGGGCTGACTCAGGTACGGATCTCTCTATAGAATCCCGCCCCACGGAAGCTCACCCGGCACCCCCCTCATAGGGCTGTTGGGGCGGTGTGGTTTTCCCTTCTACCCTCCTGGCCCTGGAAGAGCTGCGCCTTGCTGCTCCTGGTTTAAATTTGGCTTATGAGAGCCAGTGGCTCTGGAGACCAGGGTTTCATGGAATCATAGATTTGGAACAGACCCCAGGAGCTGTCCGTTCCAACCCCTCTCTGCCATGCAGGAACTCACATCCAAGCCCTCCCTTGGACAGAGTCTGGCCACCCAGCCGCCGCTTAAAAACCTCCAAAGAAGGAGGAGACTCTACTACCCTCCACTCAGACTCAGCACATCCCACCGCTGGACAGCTCTGACCGTCAGGAAGTTCTTCCTGAGGTTCGGGTGAATTCCTCCTCGGCCATGGTGTAAATGAAGCGGGGAGGAGAGGCCTTCACATCTGGGGTGACTTTAATCTCCTGGTGGGCTTGCAGAGGGGAGGGGGCAAGAACCCCCCATCTCTTTTGCTTTGCGATCTGTGGGAGAGTGCTCATCTTGACAACACACAAGGACAACAGGTATTCCACCATTCTTTCAAAGAGACCAGGGGCTCCCAGTCCCCCCCCTACCCTCAGCCCAGTTTTACCCACCCCCCAAACTCTTTTAGGGAGGCTGGTTGAGGAATCGTGAGCAACCCAAGGGCAGCCAGTGGGCATTCTGGCTGAGCCGGCACCTGACCCAGTGTCTCCCTAGCTCCTGTCCGGCACGCGGGGAAGGGCCTCACCATCTCAAGAGCACGACCAACCGTTCGCCCAGCACGTGGAAAATCCCAGGCAGAAGCCCTGGATGGCTGCTGCCCACTGCCAGTCACTGTGGGGGCACAGGGCCAGCAGAATGGCTCCTCCGCACCTTTGTCCAGCCTCTTGAGCCCACTTCATACGGACAAAGGCCTGGGAACTACGAAGCCCTCCGAGGAGCGGCCAAGGGGGCTGCATGTGTTTAGTCTGCTCTCTAAGAGAAGCTTAAGCGGGGACATCATGTGAACACGTGAAAGGAGGATGGCGCAAGCCTGCTTTCTGCTGCTCCAGAGTCTAGGATGCTGTGGAACCATGGCTTCGAACTCCAGGAAAAGAGATTCCACCTAAGCATTAGGAAGAACTTCTGGACAGTAAAAACAGTTGGACAGCTAGATACACTGCTGCCTCAGCAGAGGGTGGTGGAGTCTCTTCCCTCCTTGGAGGATTTTAAGCAGAGGCTGAACGGCCAGAGTCCGCCCAAGGGAGGGCTCCGACCCTGCCTTCCCGCACAGCCGAAGGGGGTTGGACTGGACAGGGCCTGAGGTCCCTTCCAGCTCTAGGGCCGTTTGCGCACTAGACTGTTGCAGCGCTATGATCCCACTTTCAACATCCTATGGAATCCTGGGCTTTGCAGTTTAGGGAGGGGCCGGCCGACCCCTCCCTAAACTGCAAAGCCCAAGATTCGTAGGATGTCGAAAGTGGAAAAATAGAGCCGCAACAGCCTAGCGCGGAAATGGCCTAGGATTCCACAGAGGTGCCGGGTTTCCTTTATTGACACTTTCCATTATAAACCTGAACCCAGAAAGTAGCTCTCAAGCACCGAGATGCCTCGCTGGGCGTTCCCCGCTTCTCGCGTGCCCGGGCGCTCGCCCCCGGCGGGTGGGCCGCCTCCGACTCCTCTTCGGGGGGACCCGCCCTGGGCCGGCACCTGCAAGTGAGGGTCCCGCAACGCGTCCTCCCGGACCTTCCCTCGCCCACCGAGCGGGTCCCGTAAGAGGGCACAACAGTTTTCCCAGCCCACAAGGAGCACCAGCTTCTCTAGAAACGTCCTCGCCCCCCGGGGCGCCCCGCCCACCCTCGCACGCCCTGCCCGGGGGGCGCCCGCGCCGAGTTCGCGGCTCGGTCTCTCGCAGCGCAAGGGCAGCGGGCTCTGCCGAGCGGGCGACTCCCGGGTGCGGGCGGCAAAGTCCTCCCGGCCCCCGCCGCCCGCCCCCGGCAGCAGCAGGGGCCGCCCCGCCCCGCCCTTTGCGCGACCCCTCCAGCCGCCACGCAGCTGGGGCGACGCTCCGTCTCTTCCAGGCCGGCGCCCTCGGCCCGGCAGCCCCCGGCCAGCACGGGCAGCTTGGGGCAGTCTCACGGGGGAAGAACTGAGGACGAGAGCACCCCCGAGCGTGTGCAGAGTTGCAGGAGGCAACGCGGAACCGCGCCCACTCCCGACGGACCCGCCCGCCTGGGCCCGAAAAGAGCGGAGCGGCGCTCCGGCCGCGGTGGTCACCACCGAGCCTCCCCGCCCCCAACCGGCGGGGCGGCAGGGGCTCAGCGCCGGCGAGGCCCCCGGCCCGCCCCCCGCCCGCAAGGCGCCGCCGCCGCCGCCGCCGCCGCCCTCCGCCTCCTTTGTTCGGGGCCGGGTGGGCGGGGCCGGCGCCCATTGGCCGCGCGGGGCCCGGGGGCGGGCGCGGGGCGGGGCGCGCGGCGGGACGTGTCTGCTGTGTCCGGGCGAGGCCCGCGGGGGAGGGGGAGGGGGCGTGGCCGGGGGGAGGGGCGGCCGATAACGGGCCGCGGGGCGGACGGAGGCGGAAGGACGGGGCCGCGCGGCGGGAGGGAGAGGCGGCGGCGGCGGGGCCCCGAGGGTGCGGCGGCGGCTGCTGCTGCTGCTGCTGCTGTCTCTGTCGCCGTCGCCGCCGGGCGAGGGGCCGGACTTGGCGGGGGGGATGGGATGGGGACCCCGAGACGGCGCCGCCGCCCCCCCGCCGCTTTCGCCCGCTCCTCCTCCTGCGCCCCCAACGCCGCCGCCGCCGCCGCCCCCCCGGGCAGCCCGACGGGGGGACGCGCCTCGCTCTCCGCCCCGGGCGCCGTGAAGGGGGAGCCGCGCAGGGCGGGGACGGTGAGCAGCCCGCGGACCGGGGGGGAGGGGCCTCGGGGCGCGGAGACCCCCTCCGCCGGGCTCCCGGGGCGGGGCGGGGCCGGGCGGGGCGGGGCGCCTCCCTCCCTGCTGTCGGGCGGGTGGGCGGCAGGGACCCCCGCCCCTCCCGCGGCGCCCCGCCTTGGCCCCCTCCGGGGGCTCTGAGGGAGGGTCCGGCTCCGGCTCCGGCGAGCGGGCTGACGCTGCGCTCCCCCCCCCCGGCAGCGGAGAGGCGCCCATGGACCTTGACCTGGACTACGAGCGGCCCAACGTCGAGACCATCAAGTGCGTGGTGGTGGGCGACAACGCCGTGGGCAAGACCCGCCTCATCTGCGCCCGGGCCTGCAACGCCACCCTCTCCCAGTACCAGCTCCTGGCCACCCACGTGCCCACCGTCTGGGCCATCGACCAGTACCGCGTCTGCCAGGAGGTGGGTGCGGGGCCGGCCGGGGGGGCGGGGCGGGGCGAGGGAGGGAGGGAGAAGCCGCCGCCGGGCAGCGCCCCCTCCCCGCCCCCCCCTGACGGACGGCCTTTGCCCCCCCGCCCCCCCCCCCCGCCAGGTCCTGGAGCGGTCCCGGGACGTGGTGGACGAAGTCAGCATCTCCCTCCGGCTCTGGGACACCTTCGGCGACCACCACAAGGACCGGCGCTTCGCCTACGGCAGGTGGGAGGACGTCGGCGGCGGGGGGCGGCGGGGGGCGAGAGCGCTGCTTCCCGGCCGAAGGGGTCCCCCGACTGGCGGAGGAGCAGCCCCCGAGAGGGAGGCAGGGCCCGGGGAGCGCGGCGCCTGGGGCGCTCCGGCTGGCCCTGGGAGGGCGGGGCCTGGGAGGGGTGGCCCCCCGGGTGGGTGGGTGGGGTGCTTGGGGTGGGCTGCCCAGGCGGGAGCCCTTCCCTCTGACGGAGGAGCGACTCTCCCCGCATGACTCTCCCTCTCGCCCGCCCCCCCCCGGGGCCAAACGTTCCTCCTGGGCTGCCGGCAGAGATCAGGCTGCCTTGGGGAGGGGAGGGGAGGGGAGGGGACGGAACCGGCCCGGTCAGTGGCCAGCAGGACAGCTGGGTGTTTGGCAAAGCAGCACGGTACTATTGATTGCTGCAGCTGACGTGATCAATCAATCAATGAGGAAAGGAAGGCAGAGGCCAGCCGGGGTGGGCGGGGGTCCGCTGCAGCTGCGGGGGGGGGGAGGACCCCCATGCAGAGCCCCCATGCTGCATCCTGTGGAGGAGACCCTCTCACCCCACCCTACCCTGTGGCGCTCTTTGTGTGCCCCCTCAGGGCTTGCTCATAGCACCATGCCAGGTTCACGGGGGGGGGGGGCTTTTGGCCTTTGTGGGCAGGGGTCTCTGGGCAGAGGATGGGGGAGTGGGGGTGGGCTGCCCAGGGCTGCCCGGCGTAATGCCCTTTTCCTTCGCAGCCAGAGCTTTTCTTGCCCTTGGCACCCTGCCTGCCGGCCTAGCCGCACATTCCGGGCTCCCGGCTCCCGCTGATAATCTCTTCTACACTCCTGAGATGCGTGCGTGGCAGGCGAGGGGGGCGTGCCCCGGATGCCGGGGTCTTTTGTCCCACAGTCTCCGAGCCGGTGCCTGCTGGCTGTCGCTCTGGGCACCCTCCACCTCCCGAGGGAGCCGGAACGAACGAGGCCCGCTTTTCCAGCCACCGTTCCCTGGGTAGCGAGGCGGGCAGGAAACAGAGTTGCCAGCTGAGGGGGTTCGGGAACCCCACAGTCAGGCGGTGCTGAACGGCTGGCGCCCCCCAGCTCAGTGGGGTGGGGGCTCCTTCTCAGGGGCGTCCGGCCTCACGGAGCAAGAGGCGAGCCTGGGGGTGGTCGGCTGGCACTTCCTTTGCCCGTCGTTGTCACCCAGGGAGAGCGGCCCCGGGGTGGTACGAGGGCGACGCCTGGGGAGTCCGTTGGCTCTCTGCGGCTGCCTCTGTCCTGCTGTCCCTGCCGTCTGCCGGAGGTGGGCGTGGGGCTCTTTTGCAGCCTAGGGGGTGCGTCTGTGTGCGTGAGATGCTTTTTGTCCCTCCCCGCTGACCCCCCCGTCTCCCCTGCAGGTCGGACGTGGTGGTGCTCTGCTTCTCCCTGGCCAACCCCAACTCCCTGAAGCATGTCAAGACCATGTGGTACCCCGAGATCAAGCACTTCTGCCCACGCACCCCCATCGTGCTGGTGGGATGCCAGCTGGACCTCCGCTACGCGGACCTCGAGGCCGTCAACCGTGCCCGGCGCCCGCTGGCCAAGTAAGGGGCCCCCAGCCGCATTGTCTTGTCTGCCTTCCTTCTGGGTGCTGGCGGAACATTTTTGATTCTCGGGGGGGGGGCAGAATCAGGAGTATGGGGGTGGAGGGGAGGGGTGGAACCGGAGCCACCCCAAAATTGCATGGTTTCCTGGATGGGGAGGGGGCTTACCAGCCTGTGTTTATTAAAATATTTACGTGTCCCATATCTGGGAATCTCACGATGACATGTGTAAGCAGTTAGTTTAAAACAGTTTTAAACAATAAGACTAATTTAAAAGGAGAAAGGCACATTGAGCTGTTTTAATATTTACAGCAAGATGGTTTAAAAGCTATCGAAATGGTTCAAAACAATTTAGAGCCACCCCCATGTGCAAATCTGGAGGAAATCAGGTTCCAGTGCTTTTAGCAAAGAGCTGCATTTTTACTTGGCCTCTGACGGACTCCAGAGAGGGTGCTGGTGTGGCTTCGTTCTCTTGCGGGGCCGCTCTGCACTGCTTCCAGTTTAACTGCCAGGGTGCCATCATCTCATGGGATCTGGGATTTGCAGTTTGGGGAGGGGCGCGTAGCACGCACAGTTCCAGAGCTCCGCTGCCTCACTGCCGAACGCCGTTATTCCATAGGATGGTCCTCCCGGGGTAGCTGAAGAGGAATCAGAGTGCTAGAACTGTGCGGTGTGGAAGGGCCTTTGCTTTTGACAGGACCCTCTTATTTCACAGAATCCTAGAACTGGAAGAGACCCCCAAGGGCCATCCCAGCACAATCCCCTTTTGCTGTGCAGGAAGCCACTATCAAAGCCTCCCTTTGACAAGGGGCCACCCAGCCTCTCTTTAAAAAGCCTCCAAAGAAGGAGGAGACTCCACCACACTCCACTGAGATAGCAGCGGATTCCACTGTCAAAGTGCTCTTACCATCAGGGAGTTCTTTCTAAAATTTAGATGGAATCTCTTTTCCCATAGTCTGAGTCCATTGCTCCGTGATCTCCACAGCGGCAGCAAACAAGCTTGCTCCATCTTCCAAGTGGTGTGGCCTCCTCTTCTTCCTTCCTTTCTCATTTCCCCCCCGTCTCTAGGCCCATCAAGCCTTCGGACATTCTCTCCCCCGAGTGTGGGCATGAGGTGGCCAAAGAGTTGGGCATCCCCTACTATGAGACCAGCGTGGTGGCCCAGTTTGGCATCAAGGACGTCTTTGACAACGCCATCCGGGCCGCCCTCATCTCCCGCCGCCACCTCCAGTTCTGGAAGTCCCACCTCAAGAAGACCCAGCGGCCCTTGCTGCAGGCCCCCTTCCTGCCCCCCAAGCCACCCCCGCCCATCATCCACATCCCAGAGCCGGTGCCCGAGGAGGGACGGGGTCCCACCGCCCTCTTCCACCAACCCCTCTGCGCTGACGTCGTCTTTTACCTGCAAGGGGGCCACCGGGTCTTTGCCCACCGCATCTACCTGGCCACCTCCTGCTCCAAATTCTACGACCTCTTCACGCTGGACTTGGAGGGCGAGGCGGCCAGTGGGGCTAAGGAGCCCGCAGGCAGGACAAAAAGCTTGGATGCCGCTGACAAAGTGCCTCCGGGGGCCGCGGCGTTGGTGTCTCTCCGAGGCTCTCATAGCGACGACCCGCTGTGTTCGGCACCAGCGGCCCGGGAGCTGTCTGGCTGGGGCCGGGGCTTTGCCAGCATGTGCTCGGAGGTGGTGCGGGACCCAGTGACGCAGCGGGAGAGGCCCATGACAGCGGTCTACCTGGACGGGCTGGTTCAGCCAGGCCCGTTCCGGGCAGTGCTGGAATACCTGTACACGGGCCACCTGGAGCAGCACCGTGCCGACCTCATGCAGGTGGCCGCCATCGCGGAGCTGCTGGAAGTCTTTGACCTGCGCATGATGGTGGCCAACACGCTCAACAAGGAGAGCTTCATGAACCGTGAGATCACCAAGGCCTTCCACGTCCGCCGGGCCAACCGGATCAAGGAGTGCCTAACCAAGGGCACCTTTGCGGGTACGCAGGGGGACAATGGGCCGGCTGGAGTGGGTGCCCCGCTGCGGGCTGGCGGTGGTTCCACCACGCCCAGCCCGTGGAGGGGGGGAGGCATCTTGTTGGCCCCGGGCCCACAAAGCCAGCCTGCGTAGAGGTTGCTCTGGCCTTGGGACATCGGGGTCTGCGGAGCGTTCGCCTGTTGGGGGGGGGGTCTTAGTCGCGCTTTATTTCTGTTCCCCCGCAGATGTGGTCTTTCTGGTGGATGACGGAAGGGTGCCAGCACACAAGCCGCTCCTCCTCGCAGGGTGTGACTTCATGGTGGCCATGTTTGGCGGCACGTTCCGGGAGAGTTGCGCTGCTGAGGTGAGGCCAGGATGGAGTGGCTGTAGAGGGTAACGGGAACGGGGGAGAGGAGGGGTTCTGTGATGGCCGCGGGCCGGACTGCCCTTCCTGACCGCACGCCGGCGATTTGGGGTGATGTTGGGGTCTGAACCTTCCTGCCCCGGTGAAAAGCTGCCTTACGGACAAGGCCTCCCAGGATGGTCCGTGGAGCCCAACGTGGGGCACTGAGTGGGCAGCCTATCTCCAAATCAGCCTGGGTGATGCTGGGGAGGGCTCTCTCCTCTTCCCCCCACCTTGCCTGCCGTTCTGAAAGCCCACAGGGCAGGTGGGAGCAATCTCTGGAAAAGCCGGGTGGTGCGGAGGGCAGGCTGGCTCTCGAGAGCAGGGGCAGGAGGGTCAGTTGGCCAGAAGTCGCTTTTGGGTGGGGTGGGGGCAGGGAGGCCTGGCCGTCTCGGCACCGCCCTGGGCTGTCCCGTGAGCCAACCGGTGGGCTTGGCAGGTCAAAGGCGGCATTAAGTTGCAGATGGGGTCAGGCTTCGGATCAGGTTGCGCAGCTCCTCTGGGAGGGAGGGGGCAGGTGGGTGGGCTTTCCTCACTGCCCCCCCGCCTTCCCCTCTTGGCTCCCTTCTCCTCCTCCGCTTTCACTTCCTCCTCCTTCTGTTCCCCCCCACAGCGCAGACCCCTTTCTTGGCAGGCGGGAGACCAGCAGGTCCCAGGAATTTGCTCTCCCGGCCAGTAGTGGCTGGTGTTTGGGGGGGAGGGGCTGCCCCACCCTCCCAAGATAAATTGGGCACTGCCCAAATAAAGGGGTCAGGGGATCATGCGGGACTGCGGCTGCAGCCAAGTCCTGCAAACAAGCCAGGAAGCCTGGCTCCTCCCCGGCCCTCCCCTCTGCTGCTGCTGCTGCCGCCTCCTCCTCCTCCCGCCAGCTGTTGCTGCTTCTTCCTGCTGCCCCACCCTTCCTTCCACACTGGGCTCTTTGGCTCTTGGCTCCCTGTGGGGGGATCTCTGTTGGATGAAAGCAGCCCCCCGCCCAGCCCTCCCGTCGGCCCTGGACTGCAGCCAGGGACCAGCCGTGGAGCTGGCAGTGCGGAGCAGTGAGCGCCTCTGAACACCTGCAGAGTGAACAGCCCCCCCCCAGAAGTCTCTGTGTCTCAGAGAAACGGCTTCCTGTCTTCCAGGAGGCTGAGGTTCCCAGCAAGGAGTGGGATGATGGGGCAGCGGGTGGGGCATTGGGGTGGGGGTGCTGCTGGAGAGCCTTTGCTGTTGGGCTGCGAGCCTGGTCTCTGCACCCTTGGCTCAGCTGTGGTTGCGCGAGAGTCTCTGGAATGGGGGGGACAGCAAGGGGGGCGGCCAAGCACTGGGGAATCGGTAGAGGGTGGCTTGTTTCAGTGCCCCTCCCTCCCTCCAGGTTCCCCTGCCGGGCACCGACTGTGCCTGCCTCCGGGCGATACTGGAGTTCCTCTACACGGGCCTCTTTGTGCCCACGCCAGACCTGGACGCCATGGAGCTGCTGGTGCTCACCAACCGCCTCTGCCTGACCCGCTTGCAGGCCCTGACCGGTGAGTCCGTGGGCCCACCGACCACAGCGGGGAGGGCTCCGGTGCACAGTGGCCGCAGCAGTACCCCCGCTCCAGCGCTGGCTGCCTGGCCGGCTGGCCCATCTGGCCACTCCCTGCTGCCTGGAGGCCTCTTACATAAGCTGCCGATAAGATAGCGAGGGCGGCGGGGATGCTGCGTCCCTGCAATCAATGTGTCCCAGGGCCTTGTTTTGGCTCGCCAACAGCACAGCGAGGGGAGGGTGGCGGCCCAGGGAGCAGAGGAGGCGGCAAGCCTCAAGCCAGGCGGAGCTGAATCCCGGAGCCACTGCCGGCACGATTGGGGTGTGCGAGAGCGCCTCTGAGCATCCCCCGAGTGCATCCCTGACGCTCCATGCTGTGCCGGGATGCGGCTTCCATGTCAAGAGGACAGTTTGCCAGCCCAGCCAACGTGCCTCCACTTGCCTGCCTGCCTGCCTGAAGGATCCTTTCCTGGTCTCTTCCCTAGAGCAGTACGCCGTCGATGAGCTCGTCCATGCCAGCCTGCAGCAAGTGGAAATCGATGCCCAGGTCATCCTCTACTTGGAGATGACACAGGTATGGGGGATGTGCCCGTCTTCGCTCTTGCCAGGTGTCCAGCTGTGTGGGCATCACTGGAGACAACCTCCAAGAACGCTGAGATGTTGCTTCTGGGGGCAGGGGTCTTAGGGGGCTGGGGGCAGGGGTCTTCCAGACAGGAGGATGCAGATGCACAATGTTGCTGGGGGAGAAGCCAGGCCCGATCGCCTGTCCTGCCTTTGTACTGTTAGTGGGCAGCCCCCTCCTCTCCAGTGCAGCGTTGGGGGTGTGCAGCTGCTCAGGGATGGGGCTCCCTGTATCTGGGGATGGGCAGGAGTGGAAAGAGCCACGCACGCGGTCCCCCACCAGGGCAGCGGGCGCGTTCCACCTGTTCTTCCTCACAGCCGCTGCTTCCGCCTTCTCCCTCCAGTTCCATAACGCCCGCCAGCTGGCTGCCTGGTGCCTCCACTATCTCTGCACCAACTACAACAGCGTCTGTCGCCGGTTCCCCCGCGAGATGAAGCGCATGTCTCCAGGTAGGTGCTGGGCCTCGGCGCTTGGGACAGGCCAAGGGGAGCCACGGTACAGGGGGACGGCTGCTGCCTCCCCAACTCTGGACGGGGAGGAAACATCACAGGCTCCCGGAAGAGTTCTCAAATGGCCTCCACTTGGGCGTTTCGTTACCCGGAGCAGGAGCGGGAACTGCTTATGCCCCTATCCCCTCTGCTTTAACTGGTGGTCACTTTGTCTGGCTTGGGTGGCCTGCAGATCCAAAGCAGCCCCCAACTCCCTGCCCTCCTTGCATCTCAGAGTGATGCCTGCCCGCGGCGTCTCCTTCCCAGCACTTGGAAGGGCCAGAGCCAGGCACGGGAGGCGACCCCCGTGGGGGCAGCAGGGTTGGGGGCTGGGCTGACGGGTCCTGGCTCTGATCCTGCCCTCCCTGCTCGGCCTCTGGCTTGGGAGCAGTGCTGCTTATTCTCTGTGGGCTCCCGCCATTGGGTCTGCTAAAGGTCTGCAGCCCTCAGAAGTGGGGCAGGAGAGGCCAGGGCCGCTGTGTGCCTGGGGATATGCGCTCAGCCAGTCCCTCTCTCTCTTTCTCCCCGGGCGCCACTGCAGAGAACCAGGCGCACTTTGAGCGCCACCGCTGGCCTCCCGTCTGGTACCTGAAGGAAGAGGACCGTTACTTGCGCCTGCAGAAGGAGCGTGAGCGGGAGGAGGACGCGCTCCGCAAGCAGCACCCGCGCAACAAGTGGTGCTTCTGGCGCCCCCACCACGCCAGCCACATCTCCTGAGCGCCTGCGCGCCTCCCCCGGGGCCAGGGAGGAGGGGGCGGTCGATGCAGCCATCCCGCCGGTGCCTTTGCCGATGAGGTTGGTTCCCGCCCGGGCGGAGGGAGACCGGTGCCCCCCCGGCCCTTAGGCGTGCGGTCGGGAGGAGCGCCTGCCTTGTTTACAACTTCTCCCCCCTCCCCGAAAGACAGACCCACGCCCCGGCCTGCCAGCTCTGTGCCTCTTGCTGCCATGCCTTCGCTCGTTGTTTACGCCCCTGCTCTGCTTGTGCAGCTGGGCCCCAATCCATCTCTCTAGTTGCTACCTCTAACCTTAGCAGTATTTTGGTGATGGAGGGGAGGCTGGTGGGGAGCTAGGTGCCTGTGAACAGGGAGGGGGAGTGTTGGGGTGCACGGGACCTGTGGCCGGGGCGGCTGCTCTGAGGTGGTGCCGGCTGTGAAGTGCGTCGGCCTGGATCCCGCCTGGCTGAACTGGATTAGTGGTCTAGGATGAATCGCTGAGCCGTGTGACTGGGGCGGGGGCGGGAGTGGGGGAGGGGAGCTGTAGGGGACCTCACGGAGTCAGTGAGAGGGTGGGGTGCATGGGGGGCAGGGGCCGGGGCCCCTGCCGAGGGGGTGGGGTAGAGAGTGTCTTTGAGGGCATCTAGGTGTAGAAGTGGCTTCCTGTTTTGTGCTTGTCTGGTGGGGGGCGCGTGTGCGCAGTGTGGGGTCCCCTCCCCACCCGCCTACGTCTGTGCCTTGGACACAACACAAACCTCTTCCCGGCACTGGCCCATGAAAGGGGGGAGCCGGTCTGGAACGCTCTCCCCCCGCCTTTATTTCCATACCTTGGTGCATTGAGGGAAGTAGTTGTCAAGTGAGAGGAGGGGCCTCAGGCTCCCCTCCCTGGCAAGTCTGCACACACACGCTCACGTATATGAAAAGGTTTTTACACTTTTTTCTAACCCGTGTTCCATCCCCCCCCCCCCGGAACTCAGCCAAGCACAAACCTAACCCAGGGTGGGGGCCCCCTTTGTGGCACTCGCTGTTCTGAAGGGCTTTTGGGTCACGCGGTCCTCTTGTGGGCCACGTGCACCCACGTTTCTAACCACTGTGAGCTGGGCCTAGCCACTCCCACCCTTTTCTTACACACTTCAGTATTGGACTGTTTTAACCTTTAATAAAGCCTTTTTTGTATTGTGTGCACCTGAGTGAGAGTCAGCTCTTTTGGGTCCCCGGGTGACGCTCCGGTAATGCTAGTGGGCAGAAATCCACAGAGTTTATGCAGCTCTGTCTCAGAATCAAAGCCCTGCCAGAGCTGGGCTGCAGTCTGGCTCTGCCCCTGTGGCGTGGCTAAGCTGGGCAGAGATGGCCATCCTGTGGGAAGCACAGAGAGGCATCTTATTTCAGAAGCACTCTCAATGGGGCATGCATTTCCCTGCCTGTTGAGACAGCTTATTCTGTATGTTTTGAGTTTTGGGATGAGGGAACGATGCAAATAAAGTGTTGTCTGGAGCTGTGGCAAAGCAGGGCTGAGCCAGTGGGGCACGAAACGGGCTTCTTGAGGCTTGGGATGAGGAAGCACGGGTGGGGGGTGTCAGCCCAGAGATCACAGCACGCCCTTCACCGGGCATGTCCTCATTCTCGCTCAGCAGCTGCCATCTGTATTCAGCTGGTAACCACCCTGCAGCCTCCTAGTCTGAAATGCCCAGCAAGAACCAAAAGTGAGACCTTTGCACGTGTAACTTAATCACGCTTTTGCGCCTCTGCTGCCCCCTTTCCCACCGTTCGCTCCTTTCTCTGAATCTGCTTCAGCTCTGTTTCTGGTCCTGAGCCAGGATGCCAAGGGCAGGGCTGACTTTGCAGGACTGTCCTGGGCAAGTTTCCCCTCACCTTGTTGGCCTGACTGTCGAGGTGCTGCTTGGCATTCCAGAGGCTCTGGCCCGTCCATGCGAACTGCCTGAGGAAAGTGTGTCAAAACTATTTGTGTGGCCGCAGATTTGGGACAGGAAAGGGGATGAAGAAGTACGCTTGCCCACAAGGCTGGGCCATGGAGGAGGGCCAGGCGGCTCCCAGAAGCCCAGTTCCACCACCCCCAGCCCACACTGGTCAGGTGACCGCATCAGGCACGGTCGGGCAAAAGGGAAGGCCTGCCAAGTGGGTTGAGAGAGGGGGCCCTGTGCTAAGCCCTCCTCCTATCACGTGCCTCCCTCTGTCAGGGTGGGGGGAGCTGAACTTCACCCTGCGTTCTAGCAGGCAGTCAGCTGGGCCATCTCCTCTGGCGAGAAGCTGCCAAGTCAAACAGGACGTCCTGGCTGTGCCATTTGCCTTTGAGCGACAACACAGTTTCTAATTGAAGCACAGATGCATGTGTATTTTTTTAATAAACAGCAAAAATACAAAGCGTGTCCCCACCTTCGTGCCCCTCCCTCTCTTGAGGCAGTTTAGGTAGGGCTGCAGAAGTCTCACAGCAGGGTTCCTAGAGGCTGTGGGATTCTTCTAGTGGGCAGCTTGAAAGAAAGGTGTGCGCGTGTGTGGGGGGGTGCCCTCTAGCCAGCCCTCAAGGCTGCTCAGTCTAGAGCTGGCTTGCTGGGCCCCTGCTAGCTGGGAGGGGGACTTTGCACAGTGGGACCTCCTGGGCCCTGCTTTGCCCATGACCCTAAAGGGGATCCAAATTAGACAGAAAGGGGAGGAGGGTCTTTTCTAGCCTGGACTCCCCCTGGGCTCCAAACCCGAACACACCAGATGACCCCGCATTGAACAGTTCCCGGCCGGAGCCTCCTCCTCTCTTTGGGGCCCCCTTTGGCCAGGGGGGCTACACCTGGACGTAGCGGATGATCTCACTGAGCTCAAAGCCCGTGACGGCAAAGGCGCTGCCGTCCGGGTCGCAGAAGCGGGCCCCGCAGAGCGGGGTGTCGGTGACACACTCTCCGTGGCAGTGCTCAATCTGCAGGGAGAGAGGGGGGTGGGTGGGAGGCTGCCGCTGCCACTTGCCATGAAGGAGGAGGAGGAGGAGCCACGTGTGTGAGACAGTCTCCTTGCCCCCTCCCTCCCTTTCCACTTATTACCTCAATGGCCCCTGTGCTCGGATTGCGGATCAGCCTCCAGACCTGCACAAAGGAGTCCTCAGCAGCAGACAGGAGCTGTGGAGAGGAAGGGGGAGCCTGCTCAAGGGGCTGCTTCTCCCCACCCCTGGCCTGCAGCAGCCCTTGCAGCTCGAAGCTGACATCAAAAGCAGAGGTGGAGCTGTGGGACGGAGGCTCCCACCAAAGAGCGGGATTAGAAGCAGGGCCAGGCTAGGCCAGCAGGGCAGCTTTTTGGAGAGACCCTCCCTCACACAGAGCGGCTGCACCCGTGCTCCCCAGACCCACTGATGAGGCGCCTTACAGGTGGCCCTCCCACTCTCCTCAAAAGCCACCACCACCACATCCTGGGGCTCCACAGGCAGCCCTGTGAACTCAGCATCTCAAAACAGGCCTGTGTGGCACTCTGGCAGCCATCTTCAATCAGCTTTGTGTGTGAGGAGGGATCGGAGCTGCTCCTTTCTCTGTGGATGCTGCCCCCCGACGCAGGTGCCGAATGCCTGGAAAATCTCAGCCCTTTCAGCCAGGAAGCGCCTCTCACCTTTCCTGTGAGTGGTGCCACATCCAGGGCATAGATCCAGCGTGCGTGAGCACTGACTCTGGCTCGTAGGATCCCACTTGCTGCCTCGTACAGACAAATCTGTCCATTCCCGTAACCAGCAGCAAGGACTCCATTCCACAGCTTCACAGATGAGCAGGTGCACCTGGTGCGGAAGAGAGGAATCAGGGCTGGTGGGAGGCTGCCAGGCTCCCGACTAAGGGAGGGGGCTGAGGCGCGATCGTAGGTAGGCCCCTGCTTTGCCAGCAAAAGATCCTACGCTCAATTCCTGGCATCTCAAAGTAAATCCCCAGGGAGCTGCTAGCTGGCAGGGTGGACAGCACAGAGCCAAACGGACCTGAAGAGCAGGGCAGCTCCCATCTCCCTAATCTCACAGACCTTGACGTCGCTGGGAGTTCCCATGGGAGGTCCCAGAGCGGGCACACTTGGCCCCTACAGGGTGCTGCATTTCTTCCTCCCGTCTGTTCCTGCCAGCTCTGACCAGGGCAGCCTGAGAGGAGCAAGTGTACAGAGGGTTCCCAGGGACTTGGCCTGGGGTGGGGGTGTCCTCCTCTTTCTGTGCAGCTGTTTGTAACCCCCCACCCCATCCCTCGTCAGCTGAAGAGCAGCCCTTACTCAGAAACTGGGATTTGGGTGACTAGCTTGAACTTCTCTCCAGAACGCCAGACGCACAAAGATCCGCAGTCGTCGGCCGTCACCAGGTCAGCGGCACCCTCCTGCAACAGGAGAAAGGGCAGATTCAACTCCCCTACCCTCTCCCATCCCCCGCAGGGGCCAGTGTATTAGAGACACAAAACCTGGGCAGGTGGATGGGCTGGGGGGTATGAGTGCTGGGGGAGGGCCTCTTGCAAGAGCCCAGCCGGCCACCTTGGAGAACAGGTCACTGTTCTGCCTGTGGAGGGAAAGGCTTGCTGCCCCTCACCCTGAAAATTTACAGGGTATCTCTGGTATCATGGTAGGATTTATTTCAAACTGCGCAGAGACTGGTTTCAAACTCGATGAGATACCAGTCCTGCTGCCTGGATTTTTTCTTTCATTATCTTTGAAATGTAGAAAATCCTTGGCTCATCCGACTAGGCTAAGACTTAAACCCTGAGCTGAAGCTGTAAGCAGGTAACCTGAAAGCATGCTGTAGCACTACTGCTTTTAAAAGAAAGCATGGCTGTATTCCCATGGTCTTACCACAGAAAAGCAGCACACAAATTAGCAGGTGATGAGGACGCGTGCGGAGAAGCCAGGACACCTCTGTGGACTGGCGTTGCTCATGGCCGTTCATGGCTGCCTGATCCTGGGGAACAGCCAGTGCTGCTCCTTCCAAGGTACCTTGCAAGGAGCAGGAAAGGCCAGCTGGCCTCAGGCCTTGCCAGTCGGGTGGCCCAAGAGGCATCCCAGATTGGGGGAGGTCCCAAAGCTGCACCCAAGCAGCGCTCTCTTGGAAAACAGCCGCCTCCAAATTGAGCCTGGCCACAGAGTCACTGAAACCTGGAATTGGAAGAGACTCCCAAAGACCTTCCAGTCCAACCCCCTTCTGCCATGCAGGAAGGCACCATCAAAGCCCTTTCAACAGGTGGCCATCCAGCCACTCTCTGAAAACTTCCAGAGGAGGAGGTTTCAGCACACAAAGGAGGCAGCAGCGTGTTCCACTGTCAAACTGCTCTTACTGTCAGGAAGTTCTTCCTCACATTTAGTTGGAATCTCTTTTCCTGAGCTTTGGATCCACCCCAGCTCTGATCCCAAACCAGAGTCTGCGCAGAACTCCAAGAAGACAACCTCTGCTTCCACATAAGCCCAGGGCGTGCCGCCCACCCCCCTGGTCCAGGGTGAGGTGGGTTCCTGTCCAGGACTGACAGGAGCCAGCCTGGTAGCTCGTTGGCTTCTGGCCGCCTTACCGGTTGCTCACAGAGCTCGGCCCCCATGTCTGTGATGGAGCAGGTGTGCTTTTCCAGGACTTCGCTGAGCGTGATGTTGGCGCCTTTGGAGGGCACATCGAAGACAAGGACAGCACCGGAGGACGTTCCTGTGGTGGGAAGGGGGGTGGGATGAGTGCAGGGAATGGCTGCTGAGACCCCCCCGCTGGCTTCTGCTTTCAGGGAGGGGCTTCCTGATCCCCCATCCAAACCAGCAGGCAGCCCTACATCCTCAATGCCATGGGTGGAACCTATGTGGCCTTCCAGTTGCTGCCCTTGGACTGCAACTCCCATTATCCCCCTACACCACCATGGGCAGTGGTGCAAAATGCTGGGATTTGCACCCCACCAACACATGGAGGACCACACTATTTGTGTGTCTGCTGTAATTCCCTTGGGGACCCTGGAACACTGCAACATGACTTCTAAATGCTTTACATCAATTTCTAGTACTTCATTTATTTCCTATCTCTCACAATCCCTCCTGCAGTGACCACCCTCCTGCACCTCTTTCCAGAGACATATGCCTCCAAATCACCCTCTTTCCCCCAAGCTGATGGGGAAAGATGGGGCCCAACCCACCTCTTGGTCTCTTAGGATATTAACATCATCATGGGATCGCCCCTCGTGTCAATTTGGTCTGACCTCTGCCTCCGCCACCCCCCGCTGGCCTCCCTCGTGCCTAGAACCCCACCCGGCATGCTTACCCACACAGACAAAACGCTGCCCAGTTGCCGCCACCCCACGAGCACACACCGCCTGGCCTGGAAATGACAGGAGGGGAGAGGAGAGTCAGAGAGCAGGAGCCCCTTCGCAACAGAAGTGGTGCTCGCACAACAGCCGTCTCTGCACGAACAGACAGCGTGGGAGGGAGAGAAGCGCACAAACAGCTCGCTGACTGGGGCCAGAGGCCTCCTTGGCCCCTGTGCCCCGGGGTGCACTCTGCTGTGCTGGCCACAAGACCCCTCCTGCCTGCTGATCTGGCAGGTTTTTGGTGTGCCCCTGAAAAACTCCCGCCTCAGGACTGCCGGCCCTCCCCGTTTCCCGCTTCTCAGGAGGCTTGCTCAGGCAGAGCTGGACACCTTCAGGAGGGACGTGAAATAGAACAGTGAGCGGGATTCTACTCTCATCCCCCCCAGAGACCCCCCCCCCGGGATCCACAGTGTGCCACAAGCCTCTCAGGAGCACAAAGAGTTAAGGAGAGAAGACCAAAAGCTGCCTGCCGTGAATTAACGGACATGCTTCCCATCTTGGGCCAAATAATGGAACCTGCTGTTGCTGCTGCCACAGACAGGAAACAGAGTGTGTGTGTGTGTGTGTGTGTGTGTGTGTGTGAAAGCAGTCCAAGACCAGCGTCGCCTGCCTAACGGCTGGGAGTGACGGGGCCTGGAGTCACTCCTTGCTCTCCCACTCTTGAGAAGAGAAGCTGCAAACCACAGCCCAGTCTGAGAAAGACGGCTCGTAACCCAGCCACACACACACACACACACACACACTCCTGGCTGGAAAGAGTACCTGGCGAGGATGACTCCATGCCCTCCAGAGCGTGCCAGTACACCATGACAGACCCATCTGACTCGTACATCTTGGAGGGAGCGGGAAGTGGGGGGGAAGCAAGCAGAGAGAAAAGAGGCAGCAGTGAGTCCAGCAGGCAGGCCCACACCCCCTCCCAGGAGGGCGACGGGGACTCCAGGATCAGCAGGCTCAGCGGCCAGCGGCCGAGCCCAGCGGCATCTCTCACCTGGATCCCTTTCCGTGAGGTCAGCACCAGGAGGACCCGGGAAGGGAGGCTGCACCAGGCCGCCTGGGAGGAGGGAAGCGGAAGTAAGGTGAGTGGACAAGGCCCGCCTGGACCCCCCGATTCGGCCACAGAACAAGAATACTGGCTGAGACAAGGAGAGGGTGCCTCTGCTTGCACGCAAGGCCCCCTCCTCGCGGAATGACCAGGGCCAAATGCAGGAACCCAGAAAGCTTCGGAAAAGTTTGAAACAGCAGAACGTTTGGGGGAGAAAGCTCCAGCCTGCAGCGTGACTTCTGCCGGTATTGCCAATCAGAGATAAGAAGGCACTGAAACTTTAAAACTGCTCCATGGAACCGAACCAAAGGAAGGACATTTGTGGCGAAGCGCATGCCTGTGGAGACATCCATGGACTTCAGAGGGGCCTGGACACTTGCGTGGGCAGGCGTCCAAATGGGTAGGACTTCCTCCTGGCCGCGCCGCCGGGACCCACCCTGTGCCTCAGCACCGCCTGCTCGTGGAATGCAGTCCCCGCCCGGTACCACGGCATGCCCTCGGGGAGGGAAGCGGGCAGCTCCAAGCCCCCCCTGTGGGAAACGAACAGGCCACGGGCTTTGGCCTTGGAAGTACTACAAAGGGCTCACGCAGGCCCAGAGGGTTTGCCCGTTGGGCAACAAGCTGCTCTCTCACTCTGGTCATGCTTGGCTCACATTGTAAAGAAGAAGCACTTGGTATACGCTGAGAAACAGCGCCTTCTCTCTATCTTAGTCTCCTATATTAGCTTTAGTATTAGGAGTTTATAACAGCGTTTTAATATTACGGATTTTAAGCCGAGACTCCAGCGCTTGTGGCGGCTCTTTGAGAAACCCGGGGGCGGGAAGTCCAGGACAACGATCGCAACGCCACCGCCCCCGACTCCGACGCCGCTCTGTGCGTCCTGGGGTTGGGGCCAGCGGGCGGCTCCAGGGCCGAGCGGCCAAACACCACGGCGCGAAGCCGGGCCCGCTCAGGCCGACCGCCACCCTCCCCTCCTTCGACCCCCTCCTCTTTCCACCCAGCCAGTGTTTACGCCCCGGGGCACGGACATCGGTCTTCCCGGTGACAGCGGCAGCGCGGCCGCCCCGAGGGCCCTCCCTCGATCGCTCGCTCGCTCGGGCGAGGGCCCGGCGCGGCCCCGCCCGGCCCCCGCTCACCTGGGTGACGAGGGAGGCGCCGAGGCCCAGGCCGCCCTCCTTGGCCTGCAGCTGGCGGTGGGAGAAGCCCAGGCCGTCATCCGAGGCGCTCGCCATGTTGACGGTGGCGCCGTGCACGCTGGCAAAGTAGGTGACCTGCTTGCCCCGGAGCGGCAGCACGCTCAGGTTGTTGTAGAGGGCCAGGCTGCTCTCCTTCAGCAGGATGCTCTTCTCCTTGCGGTACATGCCGCCGCCGCCGCCGCCGCCGCCCCGGCCGGGAAGGAAAGGAGCCGGCCCGGGGAGAGGGCGACGCCCCTGCGGGGGAGGGAGTCCCTCTTACCATGCCAGCCTCGTCCCGGGGGCGGAGAGGCTCCAGGGCTCCCTCGCGACGGCTGCTTCCCGGACAAGCGCGCCCCCGCCCCCGGGCCCTGACGCCCGCAGCGGGCCCTCGCTGCCCGAGCTGGAAGTCGGGGGCGGGAAGGCGCCTCCGCCTCGAGGGCCTCTGCCCCTATTTGCGGGGGCCGCGCTCTTCACCCGCCCCATTTACTCGCTCCTTCTCCTCAGGCAGCTCCGGGGCGAGGGGCTGCGGGCCGTGGTTCGGCCGTCTCCCCGGCCCACCTCACAGGGCTGGCGCGGCCTGTTCCGGCCTCCCGCCCTCCCCAGCGGGGGAGGAGGACCCGCAGCCGGAGGCGCCCAGGGCGACCGCGGCGGGGGCAGAAGGGGACGCGGCCTCGAGGACGGCCGGGGAGCCGGGCCCCCACCCACGCGGGCGAGGGAGGGGGCGGGGCGTGACCGAGCACGCGAGCTCCGTCGGTCGCCAGGCGGGTGACCGGGAGGGACCGTCGCGCGAGGGGGCGTGGCCACGTCCGAGAGGACTGTCGCGCGAGGGGGCGTGGCCAACCACAACCGCCGCGGCCTTCAGCCGAGGCGGCGCTCCCTCGCTGCCGCGGCGTCGGAGAAGAGGCGCCTCCGCCCCCGGCGCCTTCCCCTCGTTATCCCGGACCTTCGCCCGCACCCATCCGCCCGCTCTGCCTTCTCCTTACCTCCCTCGCTTCGTCCCTTCGTCGCGCGCTGCGCGCCGAGCCCTCTCCCTCGCTTCCCCCGCAGTCATGGAGACGACGCACGGGCGCGATGACGTCAAGCGGACGGGTGCTCGCATGTGGGCGGCGGCGGTTGCCTCGGCGACGAAGCGCAGAGGGGGCGGGGCTCCGGGCAGCGAGGGCCCGGAAGGAGGGGGCCGCGCCGGGGCTCGCGATGAAGAGGTACCGGGGCGACCGGGCCTGCCCGCCGCCGCCGCCGCCGCTGCCGCCGGCCTGCCTTCACGCCGCAGGGGGATGCGGCCCCGCCACTCCCTCCGCGGGGGCGGGAGGGAGAGGTAGATTGGGGAGGAGAAGCCCTTTGCACGTGCCCAGAGGCCCCCTGCACATCCGTCTCCGCTGGGCGGCGGCGGCGGCGGCGGCGCTGCAACTGAGCCCGCTCTCGGGACTGCCGGGCAGTGGACGCGTGTATTGGGAGCGAGGGAGGACCGAAGGCCCCCGGCGGCGCTGCAGTCCCCGTTTCCAGGCGGCGGCGGCGGCGGAGGCGGGGTCCTCCTCCTGTGCTGTTCGGAAAAAGGCAGGCGGGGATCGGGCGCAGCCCTGCCTGGGGCTGAGCGGCCCTTCCCCGGGCGGCCCCCTTGGGGGTCCGCGGTTCTCTCCCCTCCGGCCGGGCTGCTTTTCCGCCTGCGGGGAGGGGGCTCTGCGGGAGGGGGCGGGGGTCCGCGGGGGGCCGGTCTGGCCCTCCAGGCGGCCGCCGAGCGCGCTGCGCCCCTCCGCCGGTCCAAGGTGCCTCCCGTGCCGCCGGTGGGCGGTGCCCTCTCGCCCCCGCCGGCGCTGCTTCCAGGAAGAATAAAACGCGTCCGTCTTGCCCAGGGCTTTCCGGTGTTGGCGGCAGTTTGTGCGCGTCCTCCTCGCTCGGTCGTCCTCCGCACGCCAGCCCCGCGAGGGAGGGCGGGCAGGCGGCCGCGCGTCCCCGTGTTGCGGGTGAGGGGCTCAGTGGGGGCGCCCTGCCGGGGGGCCCGAGTCTGGAGCCAGCCGAGGTTTCCGTCTAAGGCCCCGGTCTCTCTTTTGGGGAGGGGGCGAGGGGCCGGGGGAGGGTGCCCGGGGGCGGCCGCCGTGCCGCTGCTTCCTCGCCCACCCTGGCGGGGCCCTTCGGTTTGGCTGCGAGAGTGAAACGGCCGGGCCCCCCTACTCCACCCCCCAGAGGGGCGGGGGGCCCTGGGCCGAGCTGGCTCTTTGAGGGCCCGGAGCCCCCGCTTTGGATTGTCTCTCATCTGGAGCTTTATGCCCTGGGGGGGGGGGCGGGCAGAACTAGAGTGGGTTGCCCCTGCTGCCCCCTGGGGGGGGGGCCCACAGACTCCCAAAAACGACCTGCCTCAGAGGAGAAAAGGTCTGAATATGGCCGGGAGTCACCTTGCAGCTTCTGGGGGCCAGAAAAAGGGTCGGGGGAGGCTGAGGTCCGAGGGGCCCATGTGGCTGCAGTTTGGCCCCCTCCCTCTCCATTCTTGGTGGGAGCCGGTGAAGGAGGGGCCCCTCTCCGGATGCTGATGCCGGCGTTGCGGTCGGGGGCTGCCGGGCGGCCTGCGCTGCAAGTCTGTGCGGGGGCACCTAGTACGTGCGCCTGTGCAAATTCCCCCCAGCGCTGGCGGGGGAGGCTGTTTCCCCCTCCCCTCGCAACAGCTGAGCTGCCAGCTCTCTGGGTGTCCCTCTTTCGCCCCAGGGGTGTTTCGTGCCAGAGGGAGGTCGGTCTAAAGGGCAAGAGTTCTGGGAGAGCTGGATTTCGTGGGGTGGGGTGGGTAAGAGGACACGGCAGTTTTGTAGCTGCTGGCTTTCCCAGGTGGGCGTTGGCTGGCACGGGAGCGGTGGGTGGGTGGGTACAGCCTGCAGCATGGCACGGAGGAGACCCAAGGAGGCTTCCCTCGGCACACCCGAGCAACGGCGCCAATCAGTCAGTCATCTAATGGGTTCATGCGTGCAAAAGGTGGGGAGGGGGGCTGATCGAATGGACCCTTTGCAGGGACCTGTTTTCCCTTCCCTCCTTCCGGCACCGGGATGATCTACCCCAGCACCATTCCGCCCCCTGGCCTCTTTGTGAGCCTGCGGCTCAGCTCTTGGGAGACGGGGGGGGGGCAGGTGGCGTCTGTGCCCCACGGCCTCCGTGCTGTCTGCCCGCATCACCTGTGGCATGCCCAAGGCCCAACCCCATCCTCCTTTGCTTCCAAATACTGGTCCTGCTCCCGTTGACCTCGGGCGGTGGGCCCTGAACCTAACTGGGAAGCATTCTCTGCTGGCCCAAGGGGTGCAGAATCGGTGGCTGAAAATGAGCTGCTTGGTACTCCCCACATGCCAGAAATCTGGGGCGGGGGGGGCATCAGAGAGCAGCAAACTGAAGGCAAAGCTGCAGTGCCCTGAGGCGGAGAGCCACTGCGCCAGGCAGAAGAGTCCAGGGGGACCCCAGTCACGTGGGTTCCAGTGTTCCTAAGCTCGTGCTTGTTGGTGAAGCCCCCAGTTTGTATACGGAAAGTCTCAGGGTCATCCCCCCCGCACCACGTCCTCTGTTAAAAGGATCAGCAGCGAGTGATAGGAGCAGCCCTCGCCTGTGCCGGAGGCTCCCCGATCAGCGTGAGCGGCCCTGGGTGGGACCGCCGGATGGACCGCCGGCCTAAGCCACTAGGAGGCCGCTCCCTAAGGAAGTCTGTGGAGAGGGCTCGACACCCACCTGTGGTCGGGGCCTCGCTTATGTCCACAGTACCTGCAAGGGTTTTCAGAGGGGGAGCTGCAGCTGGAACCCTGGACCCTGACTGCATCCTTGCTTCCCCCCATGCAAAGCAGGAGACCCCTCCAGGGTCCTGACCTGGGGGCTGGGGCCCCCGATCTCTCTCCTTCCGGTGGGAGCTGGACAGGGGGTTGGACCAGATGGCCCTTGTGGTCTCTTCCAGCTCTTTGTTGTCCTGTGCCTTCAAGTCCTTTCTCACCTACGGTGACCCTGAGGTGAACTCATCGAGGGGTTTTCTGGCCCTGAGGGTGCGACGCCCCAAAGTCACCTTGTGGGTTTCCATGGCGGGGCACGGGGGATTAGAACCCCGGTCTCCTCTCCTTCCAGCTCCATGATTCTGTTACTCACTCTGTTCTGTGGGTTCCCTGGCCTCCTGGTGCCCCCTGCCGGGCAGTGGCCTTGGAATCTTCATTGAGGCTGTCACAGCGCGTTCATTCTCGGATCGCCAGGCAACGGCACACGCCTCGCCGGGCGCCTCGGAACGGGACGGCCCTGCTCCACAGCTTCGTAGGCTCCTCTCTCCCGAGCCTTGGTGCCGAGCAGCCTCTTCTGCTTCCCCCCTACAGAAAATGGCATCCCGGGACCGGGTGGCTCAAGCCAAGTCGCGGGCGGAGCGGTCTCGCCCGCCCACGGTGCCCGTTCCCCAGGTAGAGATCGTCCCTGGGCGCCTGTTTGAAGGCGACTGGCTTTCTTTCCTCTCCTGCGAGGAGGCTGAGGACAGCGTGGGCGACATCTTGGCTGGGATGCTGGAGCAGGTCATGGAGGAATGCTACAAGGTCTACCTGGCCCGTCAGGTGAGAGGTGGGGTGTGCTGAAGGGGGCAGGTGCTGTCCGTGAGCAAGCGGGGCTTTGGAGGGCAGGAATGGGGGCCCCAGGGGTCCTCCGGGCCGTCTGCGAGAACTACAGATGAGCCACCCCGAAACTGAAGCTCCTCGCTGGAGGACCTGTTGCGTACGCCCCCACCCTGTGAGACAAGGCCGGGGGGGGCATGTGACAGGGTCCTCTCCATGGCGGCCCCCAGTTGTGGGCCTCTCAGCCACAGCAGGGAGCTTCCGGGATCATCTTACAGCCTTTTGAAGCTTTTGGGCCTAATGGATTTTGTCCAAACCTGTGCATGGTTTTATATGCTTTCTGATCAGTCCAAATGACCTGAACTGTCTTGTTTTAACCTGCGTAATTGTTTATCAAGTTCTGAGTCTGCTCATTGTAATTTTTTTTTTACTCTTTCATATTTTTTATTTAGTTTAACCGGTTTTGTTGTATGCCACTCTGAAGCTGCATGATACAGGGTGGAGTATAAATATTTTAGTAAAATAAAGTTAAGGTTTCATCCAGACATCCAAAACCAAGGTGCCCTTGAACTATCGGTGGACGTTAAGGCCCCAGCTGACTGGTGGCCCCTGACGCTACCTGCCTCGGTTTCAGAAGTGGAGAAACCATGAGTCTCTAGGCCGCTTTGGGTGGTTCTGCCCACGTGGTTGGTTGGCAGCTGTTTTCACCCACCTGGCAGAGGAGAGCAAGAAGGGCTTCATCCTGGCCCCCAAGGGAATGCGAGAGGAAAGAAGGGGTTCTGGATGGGTCCAACTAGTCCAACTCCTGACAGAAAATCCATAGCCAAAGCATCTCTGAGCAGGTGGCCATCCAATCTCTTTTTGGACCCCCTCCGCGACATCTACCGTTTTCTGAGTTGTCCAGTTTTCCACCTCCGAGCAGCCCTTAATCTCACGAAGTTCCTCCTAGCGCTTACTTGGCGTCTTTGCCATTTTGTTCCAGCCTGGTAAGGCTGAGGCCCTGGTCTCTGGGGCCCCCGGGAGAGGTAGAGTCTCAGTCTGTGGGTGGGAAGCCCCTGGGCTGACTCCCTCGGTCCCTCCCTCCCTTGGCCGCCTGCACCTGGCTCACCTGCTGCCCCTCTGCCACCCGCCCGCTCTCCCCAGTGCGTTCCCTACGTTATCAACCAGGCCCGGGAGGCCATGTTCCAGATCATCGAGTGGCGCTTCCTGGTGCGAGATGAAGGCGAGACGGACGTGCCCGCGGACCCTGCCTGGCAGGAGGATGAGGAGCCGGTGCCCTGCATCACGGACTCCTGGGCCGAGGGATCCGTGCCCGTCATGCAAGCCACGTCCGGCCCACAGGAGAGTGAGGTGAGAGAGCCGCGCTGGGCTGGCCGGCAGGGGGAGTGAGCATCTTTGTTTGGTACCCTGCAGTACTGGGCAGCCGGGCTGCCTGGAGGATCCTCTCGGGGGGAAGGGGCGAAGCTGACAGGCTGGGAGGAGTGTAAAGGAGAACCGAGTGGGAGCAGAGGTCAGATTCTGCTGGGAGGGGCGGAAGGGGCTGGGGGTCTTTGGCCTTGAGAAAGGCAGGGAGCGAGGGGGTGGCCCTGCTGGACCTTGTGGGGCTTGACCTAGAGTGGGCTGGGAGGGGAGACAGAAGGAAAGGGGGTTTCCCAGCATGTGGTCAAGAGGGAAAGAGCCAGCGTGGTGTAGCAGTCTGGGTGCTGGGCCGGGACTCTGGGAGACCAGGGTTTGAATACCCCTTCAGCCCTGGAGACCCCCTGGGTGGCCTTGGGCAAGTCACAGCCTCTCAGCCTCAGGGGGAAGCACGGGTCGCAGCCTCCTCAGAAAGAATCCTGCCCGGAAAGCCCTGGGAGGGGAGGGTTGCTGCAAGTCGGAGTGGGCTTGAAGCGGGGGCCAGCCTGGCATCCTAGTCTGCCTCTTGATTGAGGACTCCGGGAAGCCGGGGCTGGATCCCGCTCAGCTTCAGAGGAGGGCCCTCGTGGCATGCTCCTCTGAAGGAACGCTGCCAGGAAAGCCTCGGGAGAGGCTCACCGCAAGTCGGAGGGAGCTTGAAGGCGCAGGACGACAGCAGTCAGAACAAGGAGGCAACGCACACGCGCATGGCGGGGAGGGTCTGCCTGTCCAGCTGGGACTGGGCTCCTTGCTCTTCTCTCAGACTTGGGTGGCCCCGGCAGGCAGGGGAGATCAGGCCTCCCTGCACTCCCAAGGTGGCCTCTTGGTCTTAGCTTTACTCCACTGTAGGCCCGTGTGGGCCCTGCGGTGGGAGCTGGTCCCTTGCGGCCCCCTCTCTCCCTGCCAGTGACAAGGACGGCTGGTGCAGCCCAGCCCCAAGCGCTCCCGCACTGCAGGGTGCGGCCACACTCTTGCTCAAGGTTCCTTTGCGGGGAGTCCTGGGGGTTCCATGCCCCCCACCCTGAATACAACCCCTCTTTTGGGGGACTGTCCGTATCTTCTCCTTCTCCACCGCAGCACCTTTGTTGCCCTGAGAGCAGATCCTTTAGGAGTTATTTCTTATTCTCTTGTCTGTATAACACGCCTGGTGTGAAATGGAGAAACGGAGCTGATCAGGAAGCAACTTGGGTCTTGTGAAGGAAGGCTTGTCGGCTGCATCGCGTTCTGTGGGTGGCTGATTTCCTGACCTGGAAATGAGGGTGTTGACCTGTTCTGGATGGGGGAGGGGGGCACACTCTCTGGAGGAACAGGGGTGGAGTTTGGAGGTGCTCTGATGTGCACCTTGTTGGCCCAAATCACCCCATTACTGGCTTCAGAAGTATGCCAATGGCACATTTTCCTGGATAGGGGCTGCCCTATCCACAGGTAGACTACTGCATTGCACTCTGTGTGGGGCTTCCTTTGGCCGGATCAGGAGCTGCAGCAAGATGCAGGATGCAGCAGCCTGGGGCCCGTGAGATTCTGCGCACAAAAGAGCTGCACTGGCTCCTTTTGAGCTCTTGAGCTATCACGGGGCCTTTAGGCCTGTGCCTGCTAGCAGCAAGCCTTTGACTGTGATGCTCAGGAGCTGAAAAGGAGCCAGTGCAGCTCTTTTGTGTGCAGAATCGCATGTGCCCCTCCGGCTGCTGCATCCTGCATCTGGCTGCAGCTCCCGATCCAGCCAAGGGAGCCCTACACAGAGTGCACCTGTTGGATCTCTTTCCTCTTTCCCTGGGCTGAGTTGGGCCTGTGTGTGCGTGTGCGTGTGTAGTAGAGCCCCATACTGTCAGCAGGGACTGCCATCTCTGGCTCTTCTCTGGGGATTTCTCCAGGCGGGAATCCCCGCCTGGCTGTTTCTGGGGTGCCTGAGGCTCCAAGGGCTTGAACAGGATGGGCCAAGTCTGGTGTCCCTCTCCAGGGTGGGCTGGTCCCTCTGTGATGCGCTCTGGTGTGATCCGGGCCTACCGAGAAGGGTTTGTTGTGAGAGACGGGAGACCCTGCTGAGCTTTTGAAGTCGGAGGAGTCTCAGGGGTGGAACTTCTTCCAAGGGATTTCCTCCCCTGAACGACCACGACCACGAGGCAGAAACAGTCCTGGCCGGCCCTTGCTGGGGCTCCTCTTCTGGCCCCAGGGGGGTTTTGTTGCCGCTGCCGCCGCCCCTCTTGAAATCTTCCATTGCCAAAACCTGACTTTGCCAAGCGGCCCGCCTTACCGGGACTGGGGCGGGGGGCTGTTGGGGTCGGGTCCTCCTGACCGGCAGTTTTCCACGGTGCCCTCTTTCCCTCAGGTGCCGTTAGCCAGCCTCCAAGAGGAAGCCCCTCCTGCTGAAAAAGGGGTGCACGCCAGGGACACAGTGAGACTTGGTTTGGGGCCCCTGCGCTCCCTACTGAAGGAGGAGGAGGAGGAGGAGGAGGAGGAGCAGCAGCCTCAGCCCTCCCTGCCAGACATCCCTCCGGCCGGGTCCCGCAGCAGCAGGGTCCCACTCCGGTCCCAGGAGGAGCTCCCGCCGGTAAAGGCGGCCCCCACCCTGCTGCCCCTTCCATCTTCCTCCGCCACGGCCTACACGGGCCCCCCGCGGGCCTCCCGGTTCAGCTGCCCGCTGACATCCCCGGAGAGCTCGGAGAAGGAGCGGCTCCTGCAGAAGCCCTCACGGGTCCCCCTGGAGGAGGAGGTGGGCGGGGAGGAAGGGGACGTGGGGCGGCCCCTCCTCCTGCCCCCCTCCTGCAGCAACCTGCTCCGGATCCAGCTGGGCCGGCCCCCCAACACCAAGGACGTCTTCTACGACGAGCGTGGGCGCATCACCCTGGTCCCCCGCCTGGACCCTGCCCGGCTGCCCAAGCGCTGGATCCGGCCCGCAGCGGAGGTGGTGGACCCGGACGCCGAGTCCCGTCGGCAGGAGGCCCTCAAGACCGTCTCGGGGCGCTGCGCCCGCCGCCGGCACCCCCGCCGAGGCGGCCCCAAGCATCCCAGGGGGGCGACCAGGAGGGACACGGCAGCGGGCCCTGGCGGCGTCCAGCCCCCCGGGGCCCCTCCGGTGCTGCTGCCGTTTGAGGGGCTGGCCAGGGCTGTGCGGGGGCGGCTCTCAGAGCCGGCAGTCCGCCGTCTGCCTCCTCCGGGGCAGGTCCTGGAGCCCACCGCCCTCATCTTTGTCGAGCCCACCTTGCTGGTGGAGACGGTGGAACTGGCCCCGGGGGTCACGCTCCACCGCGGGGGCAGCGCCGACCGGCGCCTCCCACCGGTGGCTCCTCAGGGGGAGGAGGAGGCAGGGACGGCCTGCCGTCGGGAGCTTCGGCCCCTCCGACCCGAGGTGCCCTTCCCCGCGGCGGCCACGGAGCAACAGGCGACAGCCTCCCAGCCCCTGCCCCGGCTGCACCCGGGAGCGGCTGCACGATCGGGCTGCCCGTGCTAGCAGAGACTCGAAAGCCCCCGTTCTGTCAGATCGAGCTCCTCGTATAATAAAAGGAAGGACTTTGGCACGGCTCTCCTTCTCGTTGGCTGATTGGTTGGATCGTTGCCGGCTGCTAGCCGTGTTCTTTTCCACCACCCCAGGAGGGGAGGGATTAATCGTTGGAAGAGGAGGAAAGGGGGCTGGGGGCAGCTGGTCCCGGGCCCCTCCTGCTCCCTCCCAAAACATTGCCCTGGATCTGTTCCTTACTCCATGGAGACGGAAATACTCTGCGGAGGCCCAGGGGCACTCCTGTGTGTACTTTGGGTCCCCTATTGAAAGGAGAGTGAGACCTAAATGAAATGGAGCAACCGTCAGGCCGACTCCGACCGGGGCGAAGAGGCCTCTGCTTTGCTTGGGGGTGCCGCCTTCAGCCTGGCTCTCTCCGAGGTCAAGGCTGGAGGGAGACCCCCGGGAGACCGCCCCGCTTAGGCCGGGTGGGAGGGCCAGGGCCACCCGTGGGCAGCACGCTGTCTTTGGGGAGATGGCGGGTCTACTTTGCTGGTGGTTGGGGCGGGTGAGTGGTCCTGGGGCATGAACGCCCCCACAGAGCTGCTCCCGCCAGTCTCCTCAAATGCCCCTTTCCACCACCCAGCGTCGTGTTTGTTCATGACAAGAATTTGGAGCCTGTGCCAAGACCCGCCTGCCTCTCCCCTTCGCCTAGTGTACATTTGCCCTCCCTTGGTTAGTTTAAGGTCAAGGCTACAGTGGGAGGGGCTGAGGGCAGCCTGGCGGGTGTGGGGGGACATGGTGGGCACGGTGACTGATCTTCCTGAACTCGTTTCTAGAAATAATCTCTGGCTGAGACCCTACGTGCCGGCTGTGTGGCTGGGCTTCTTCACCCGTCCTTGGCTCACGGAAGACCCGTGCTCCCGAATCCAGCCGGGCTGCTGCTCCTTTGCCTTGCCCACCCCGTCTTCCACCTCCCGAGTTATCTGTAGGCCCTCCTGCCGTGGCTACGTTTGCCACCCAGCCCCATCTTTGCCCAGCTTTTGTGGAGCATCTATTTTCTTCGTGTCCTGAGGGTTGATGCTGGTCTCTTTGGCCGTGGCCGCTTCCTCCGGCCTTTCCGGTCTGTTGTTAGACCAGAGCTGAACCGCGTCAAGCGCTGCAAGGCTCACCCCGCTTCTCTGAGCGGGGGGCAGCACTGAGCCTGGTGGGATTCCTCTGAAAGGGGCCCGGGGAGGGTTACGGGCTGGCCCTGACGTGCCCAAAGTCCAGCCTGCTGCATTCTGTTACGCGGGGTGTTGTTCTCAGCCTCGCCAAGCGGTCTCTCAGTGCCAGCCATGATATGTGTTGCCGCTATAGCAGAAGCTTTCTTGGTGGTCCACGGATGCAGCAGGGGAGGACCCTGGCCCTTTCCTTGGTAGAGTCCAACACCCCCTCACAGCCAGTGGCAAACAAAATCCTGTCGCTGGGCATATGGAGAGCCCTTGGGTTGGGGTGCGCCCCCCCCCAGGCTGAGACAAATGGAAGACAGATCCCCAAAGCTCACTGTGTGTAAGTATGACCCATCCACTCCCCCCCCATAGCTATGAGAACTATGAAAGATAAGTAGGAGAGAAAAGTTCACTCCTCTGGCTGTTCCCAGCCTTTGTATCTTTTTGCTGCCTCAAACTGACAAGTGAATGCAAAATGTATCCAGCAAGGTCGTCAAGACCAGTTAGGCTCTTTCATGCCACTCGGCAAGTGTTAACATTTGACCACCAAGGACTCCAAACCCACCGCCGGACCGCAGAGGCCCCGCTCAGGATGTTCCACTCTCAGATGGGCACCGATGCTTCCTTCCCAACTCATCTGCTAAAACATATGCAACAGCATGTAGTGCAAAACAAAGTTGTACCGAATACCAGATAAATGCAGCACAGCAAATGGAATATAAAAAACATTGCTCTAGGTGACAGCAAAGCACACGGCATAGCAAGTGTATCTTAGGAGGCAGAACAGAAAGAACAGTCTTTTAAGCGCACTGATAGGGGGTTTTGCATGCAAGAGGGACTGCCAGCGGACCCATAGTGCCGTGATAGCACACAAGCGGTTGTGTCCATTTTTGCTCGTGTTTGGGAACATGAAACACTGTCCTGTGGGACGTGCAGCCTGTAGTTTGGTGAGGCACTAGATCTTTCTGGGAGAGAAATTCTAAGTACCTCTCCTTAAACTACAGGCCACTAGATTTTGTGGGATGCTCCCATGAAGATTGCAGAGGAATCCTAGTTCTGCAATAGTACAGTGTGAACGGGCCCCCATCCACCTGGCTGGAGGAGAGAATACAGGTGAGTGTGTCTCTTACGCCGTCTCCCAGCCTTCTGGGGTCATTGGCTGTGGTACGGTTTCCCTAGCAAAGCATCCGATGAAAGCACGAATGTTTTTGACAAAGGAAACTGGTCCCTAAAGCAGTGCAAGATTGTTTGCTGTGATTTTGCTGTGGGAGACGGCTTTTGTAACAAAGGGCGTGCCTGGCAGCTTGCCAGGGCAGCGAAGGGACTTTACAGACGTTTGAGATTGATTTCTGTCTTGTCCTGTGAAGGGACAGCACTTGACAGAACAAGGAAAAAACGGCAGTTAAAAAGTCAGAAGGAGGGTGACCTGGCTGGCTGGCCCTGTGGTGCGTTCCACCCAGAAACTTCGGCGCTAGGGTGGCAGGAGGACTTGGGTGGGTAGACGACGGCCGTGTGGAAGGGCAGCTTTGATCAGCCCCATGGTGGTGAGTTCTCTTTTTCTGTACGTGTTGTTGTTCCACCCCTTTTAACATTGCAAGATAAACGACAAACCATCATTCTGTTGGGTCCGTGACTTTGTGGCTTAGATTCCCACGACCATTAACAGTTCCAACACTCATTTCACCTGCAGACCCGAGGGGGCAGGCGGTGGGGCGTGTTTTCCGTCGCTACCCGTGACTGAGGGGGCCCATCCCAGTTGCTACTGCTGGGCTTGGTCCAAGCAGAAGCCGCTAGCTCCTTGGCCCTGGACTTTCACCCTGACCGCACTCAGCACTCCCTGAACAGTCTAAACCAGCAGGAAAACCACAGAGTGAGGTGGCTGACTGGTGGCACCAGCTGCTGGGCCTGGGCGCTGAACATGGAGGTCTTGGGCTCTGTCTTCTGCCATCCCATCTGGTTTGCCTGTTCCCTGGTCCTGTCCGTGGTGCTCTGGATGAGGAGCCGGTGCAGATGGAGCCCTGACGCTTGTCCGGTGGACCTGAGTGGCAAAACAGCCATCGTGACGGGAGCCAACACAGGCAAGTCTTTGGGCAGGGCCGGGCTTGCAGGAGAGGGCAAAGGGGGGGGGGCAAAGATGCTGCCCCAGCCCTTCAGGGCCTCTGGGCTGCCTGGCGGCCTACGTGGGCTGCAGCGCCCCCAAACGGTCCGGGAACTGCTCTCCGCTGTCTCCTGGTTTTTACGGGTGCACCTCTCCTTGGCCGTTTCCGCACTAGACTGTGATAGAGCTATTATCCCACTTTCAACCTCCTATGGAATCCTGGGGAGGGGCATTTAGAATTCTCTGCCAGAGGGCTCTTTGGCCTCAGGAAACTACAAACCCCAGAATTCCACAGGAGGGTGGTTGAAAGTGGAATAAGAGCACTATAACAGTGTAGTGCAGAAATGGCCCTTGGATTGGGCTGGAGGGGAGCTCCCCGCAGCCCTGTATCACCACCCTGCCAGCAGAAGGTGTGAGAGAGGACTCGGTCCTCAGCAGCACAGATCCCACTAGGTGCCGGCCGCCAACCGCGCCCCAAACATCCTCTCCGGGCAATAGGACGGCCGTGGGGTTTGGGAAGGGGCGACCACACCAGCGTGGAAGTGTTCGGCTATGGGTTCAGCGAATGCGGGGGAAGAAGCACTCCTAAGAGGAGGCTTGGAAAGAATGGGTGGCGGTAGGTAGGGTGAGAGGAAAGGGACCGACGGGGGGGCTCCCACATCTCGGGGCTTGGGTCCTCTTCTCCAATGAGAAGGGGAGAGGAACCTCATGGCGAGGGTGCCGTTTTTAAAAGTCTGTGTATGTGTTTATCTCTTTTTATGATAGAGTTACTAGCTTGATAGATGAAGGGAATGCTGTGGATGTAGCATATCTTGATTTCAGTAAGGCCTTTGACAAAGTTCCCCATGACATTCTTGCAAAGAGGCTAGTAAAATGTGGGCTGGACAGAGCTACTGTCAGGTGGATCTGTAACTGGTTGACTGACCGTTCCCAAAGGGTGCTCACCAATGGCTGCTTTTCATCCTGGAGAGAAGTGACTAGCGGGGTGCCACAGGGTTCTGTCCTGGGCCCAGTACTGTTCAATGTTTTCATCAATGACTTGGATGAAGGAGTAGAGGGCATGCTCATCAAATTTGCAGATGACACCAAATTGGGAGGGGTTGCTAATACGCCAGAGGACAGGATCAAAATTCAAAATGACCTGGACAGATTGGAGAGCTGGGCCAAGGCTAACAAAATGAAATTCAACAGAGAGAAGTGTAAGGTCCTACACTTAGGTAGAAAAAATGGAATGCAGAAATATAGGATGGGGGACACGTGGCTGGATGGCAGTACGTGTGAAAGGGATCTAGGAGTCTTAATAGACCACAAGCTGAACATGAGTCAGCAATGTGATGCGGCAGCCAAGAAAGCCAATGCAATTCTCGGCTGCATCAATAGAAGTATGGTGTCTAGATCGAGGGAGGTACTGGTACCACTCTACTCTGCTTTGGTTAGACCTCATCTTGAATCCTGTGTCCAGTTCTGGGCACCCCAATTCAAGAAGGACATGGTCAAGCTGGAGCAGGTCCAGAGGAGGGCGACCAAAATGGTGAAGGGCCTGGAAGCCAAGCCCTATGAGGATAGACTTAGAGAGCGGGGTATGTTCAGTCTGCAGAAGAGAAGGTTAAGAGGGGACATGATAGCTCTGTTTAAATATTTGAAGGGATGCCATGTAGAGGAGGGAGAGGGCTTGTTTTCTGCCACCCCAGAGACCAGGACAAGGAGCAATGGATTCAAGCTGCAGGAAAGGAGATTCCACCTGAACCTCAGGAAGAACTTCCTGACGGTCAGGGCTGTCCGGCAGTGGAATAGGCTGCCTCAATGGAGTGTGGTGGAGTCTCCTTCTTTGGAGGTTTTTAAGCAGAGGCTGGGCGGCCATCTGTCGGGAGTGCTTTGAGGGTGTTCCTGCATGGCAGGGGGTTGGACTGGATGGCCCCTGGGGTCTCTTCCAACTCTACATTTCTGTGATTCTATGATTCTATGATTATTGAATTTTTATCCTGCCTCTCTCTCCCAAGATGAGATTCAAAGTGGCTTACAATAATTTTAAACAGCTTAAGTTAAAATGTTACTATACAAAACTTAGAAAAGACTTAACAAAATTGTTTAAAAAACATGAATAAAAACAGTTACAAATCCCAAAACATACTCAAAACATCTGGCCAATGGGGGGGGGGGGTTTCTAGTCCAGTCAGTGTTCAGAGTTGTCCAGACTCCCACGGTCAGGATTTTGTCGCCCCCCGCCACCATCTTTTAGTGTATAAGCAAGGGACAGTAGGCCAGATCCACTGGTTCGTGCTCTCTGTGAGTTTCCAGGCCTCCTTGACCAATTGGTTCCTTTTGCTCTGGACAAAGTTGCATATACACCAACCCCTTGACTTGATTTCACTCTGTTTCCTCCAACATAATTCTGCACCCCTCCATCCTGCCCTGGCGCGGCCCATGGTGTATCGCCGCTGTCTGAAGCCCCGCCACCCCACAGCTGCTCCCAGGTCTTTTCCTCACCTCGACTCCCCCGCTTGCCGTCCTATAAATCCTAGGCGCTTCTGGTTGGCGTCCTGATGGTGCTGCTCACACACACAGCTTCCCTTCAGCGGGTGGTTGTCCTCCCTGGCTGTTGCAAAATGGCCGTGTTCGGCTGAAAGTTGTGTAAGTGGAGTTCCACAAGTACAACTGTTGCGCACGCAGCTGTGTGTTTCTGGACGGTGCATAACTGCTCAGCAGTGCCCTCGACGTCCCACTCGATTCGTGAGGTTTGCAGAAACAGCCGTCCCACAGGGTCAGGTTCACAGTTAGAGGCACAAAGCAGAAATTCAGCAGAAGGGTTGTGGGGAGCAGCTGCTGCATGATTGTAGGTTAACGTTTCCTTAGCACAACTCTGGCCCTGTCAATTATTGAATAGGGAACAAAGTTCTGTTCTTTGTTGGTAGTCTTTACTCAGGGAGCTGGTTTCCCATTTTGGTGCCTAAGCAGCCATGTATGTGCTACACCTCCCCAGACAGAATCCTAGAGCTGGAAGAGACCGCAGGGGCCGTCGAGTCCAGTCCCCTTCTGCCCTGAGACGCCATCGGAGCCCTCCCTTGGACAGATGGCCATCCAGCCTCTGCTCAAAAACCTCCAAAGGAGGAGGAGGCTCCCCCACGCTCCATGGAGGCGGCAGCCTAGTCCACTGTCAAACTGTTCTCACCGTCAGGAAGTTCTTCCTAATGTTTAGATGAAATCTCTTTTCCTGAAGTTTTCAGCCCCAGTCTCTGGAGCAGAAGAAAACAAGCCCGCTCCCTCCTTGACGTGACATCCCTTCAAATATTTCAACATGGCTCTTCACCTTCCCTTCTCCAGGCTAAACATACCCTCGAGCTCCCTCAGCCTCTCCTCACAGGGCGTCATGATTTCCAGGCCTCCGACCATTTTGGTCACCCTCCTCTGGACACGTTCCAGCTTCTCCGTAGTCTTCCTGGGCTGCGGTGCCCAGAACTGGACACGGTAGTCCAGGTGAGATGGCACAGAGTGGAGCTGGAGTTTAGGCTGTGGGGATGTTAAAACCACCCTCTTTCCCTGTTCCTGCAAGGTGGAGTTGGTCTGCTCCTGAGCAGCGTCCATTCAAAATTCTGGAGTCAAGCTGAGCGCTTTTGGTGGGACCCTCCCCTTCCCAACATCACGGGCAGGCTTGGGATGCTGCTGCCATACCGCTCAGCTCCCAGTTTGTGGTAGAAAATGCAGAGCAGGGGAAATTAAAATAAAGAAGGACACTGAAAGAGGAGCGGGGAGGTCACTGGTGACCCCTTGAAAACCCCCAGTTACAGGTAAGCAACCTCCTCTTCTCCTTCTTTTTCTCTTTCTCTTTCTCCTCTTCCTCTTCTTCCTTCTTCCTCATTCTTCCATCTTTTTCTCCCCCTCCCTCCTCCTCGTCCTTATAAAATCAGTGAATTTTTGTGGAAAGGGGGGAAGAAAAAACAGAAGGAGGGAAGATGAGAGGAGAAAAGAGGAAAATGGAGAAGTGAAAGCAAGAAGAGGAGGGAGGAGAGAAAAGCAGGGAAGTGAAAGAGCTGTGACTGGGTGACCAGCCATAACACTGGTGGGCTCCGGGCTGCGTTTGCCCAGAGGCTGCCTATAACTGGAGTCCTTGGGGCAGCCCTCCTTCCTTCCCATGTCCTGTCTCCCCCTCCCCACAAGCACCACTAGCAGGACCCCTTCCCCGAATTCTCCACCAGCTTTGCCTCCCTGGACCTCCTGAAGACAGAGCCAGGAAGAGCAGGTGCCAGCTGACTCCCTGTGCCCAGAGCCTGGGTCTTGCGGGTGTCTCCCAGCCCTTTGGGGAGCTCAGCAAACACCAGAGCAGAAAATCAATGGTGGGGGCTCTCCAGGAAGATGCAGCCCACCAGGCTTTTTTTGGCAGGGGGGGAGGTGAAGGGAGACAGAACTGAGTGAGCATAGTTCCTGCCACCAGGCAGATGGTTTTGAGTCCTGGCCAAACTGTAAGAGCACTCCAGTGGTGTACAGAGGGCCGCTCTGTGCTATGTAGCCCACCCAGAGAGCTGATGCTTTAGCCTGGAAGTTCCGGGCTGGGAATAAACGAGGGCAAGGAACCATAGAGTCATGGGCTCATACTGTTGGAAGAAACCCCAAGGGCCATCCAGTCCAACCCCGTTCTCCCATGCAGGAAGACACGCTCCAAGCAGGCTCCTTCTTCGGTTTTCCCGGCTGTTAGGCAGCGAAGGTCTTGCCTGGGTACCCCAGTTTCCTTTGTTGGCTTTTGGACTGTATAAACCTTCCATCTGCCTTTCCTGGGAAGTGGGGAGGCACCTCAGCCCAGGAGGGGGCCCATTATGCAGCCGTGGCAGTCCATATTGTTGGCCTTGGGGTGGTCTGGGTAGAATTCATTGTTTTGGGGGTCCAGGTCAACCACTTGTTGCATGGGGACCCACTGGGAAGAGAGCTGGGATGCTTTCCTCTCCTCTAGACCCCCTGATGCACCCATTTGCCCCCAAATGAGCTTCTTTTATAGCAGAGGTGTGTGTGTGTGTGTGTGTGTGTGTGTGTGAATTTTTGGCACCGCACAAACTTGGTTCCAGGGGTGTGTGTGCCTGGACTCCCTGCCACTTCCAGCTCAAAGCAGCACCTTCCCTCGGCTCCCTCAGGGATCGGCAAGTACGTGGCTCTCGATCTGGCGCGCAGGAACGCTCGCACCATCTTGGCCTGCCGCAGCCCAGAGCGAGGGCGGGTGGCCGTGGAGGAAATCCGCAGGGCCACGGGGAACCCCCAGGTGCAGCTGCGTCTCCTGGACACCAGCTCCATGGCCTCCGTGCGGGACTTTGTCCGGCGGTTCTTGGAGGAGGAGCAGCGGCTGGACATCCTGGTCAACAACGCCGGAGCATCAGGTAGCGGGAAAGGGGGGCGCAATGGCTGCTGGGGGGGGCAGCGTCCAGGCCTGCAAAGAAGAGCCAAGCGCCACAGTGGGGACTGGAGGTGGCGGGGGTGTGTGGAAAAACAGCCTAGAAGATCTTGGGCCCTGAGTCCTCCTCATCCCAAGATGCTCCTCGCCTGCCTTGGGGGAAAGAGCAGCTGGGGCAGCCCAAGTCCTCCCTCTGGTGATGCCCTCATCAGGTCAAGTCACCGGTGCAAAATCAATGCCGCTGCCTTTTGGAGCTCACAGGCTTCTTCATCAGGCAACGATGGTAGGAAATGAAGCAGAGGAAGACCAGTGAAGAATCACAAGTCTGCATCTTGCTTGTCATTTTATTGAAGGAGGAGTGTTGCAATTCCTGTTTTCGTTCTAGATCTGGCAGGATGAGGCTTTCCTGAAAAAATGGCTGTGCTGGCCCCGCAAAGGGACCGATGGTCTCTCAGAGACTGAGGCAGAACCAGTTCTCAGAAGGAGGCCCTTTGTGGGCTGCAAATGGAGGAAGAGGAGGAGGGGGGGTTGACTTCTGCTTCCTTTGTTCCCAGCCATCCTGCGGGTGACAGGCATCCCTCCTGATCTTTCTGTCTGCACCCTTCCTCCCACAGTTACTCAGCTTCATTACTCTAACAGCACCCCACTTCTTCCTCTGCATGATTTCCTAAAACCTCTTCTGCTTGATGAAGAAGCTAGTGGGCTTTGAAAGCTGGTGTGATTAATTTTGCATCTTTTAGTTGGCCTCATTAAGGTATCACCACAAGATATGCTTTGGATCCTTTTCCTTTGGGTGGTTGTGAAGGAGCTACATTGCCCTGAATGTTTTGCAGACAGGCAGGCAGGCAGGCAGGGCTTTGCTGCCCAATGGCAGAGTTTTGGTTCTTGCTCTCTGCCCTCTCTAGAAGCCACTGGGACCATCCTCCTTCCAGCCAGCGCTCTCCCAGTGAGATATCAATGATGGATGGGGCCCTCCTTTGCAAACCTTTGGGAGTGGCACCTACACAGACCTGTGTGGATTGTGCTGCTTCCCCTCTGCCAGGGCTCCAACCTGCACAGGAGCTTTGCTAGTGTTGGAAGTTGGTTGGGCGCCAGCAGAGCTTCCATTCCACTTGGAGTTGCCGTGGGAGGGGGAGAGAGTGGCAGAACCCAGGGTGGAATCACAGCCCCCGGGTGGGTCATCCGCCACCCACGGAAACAGCGGGAACAGTCCAGCTGCAACTTCATGCCCCTTCTTAGGAACAACGGAAGAGGGCCTGGGGGGTGCCAGATAATCTCTGGGTGCACCTTCAAGGCAGGCATTTCCATGAGGTTCCTGGAGACTCCAGGATGAAGGAGCTCCTCCCTGCAGTCACAGAATCACAGGGCTGGAAGGAGCCTCAAGGGCTATCTGGTGCCACCCTTGCCGTGCAGGAACACGTCACTCACGCAGTCCTAACGGGGTGTGTGCGTCCGCACTGCTCCAGAGGCGCCAATGCAGAAGAGGCCCCCAGCTTCTGAGGAAACCAATCGTTCCATTTTTGAGGTGCTCTTACAGTCAGGAAGATCTTCTCAATGTTCAGTTAGAATCTCCTTTAGAATCCCACAGCTGGAAGAGACCCCGAGGACCAAGTCCGGCCCACCCCTCTTCTGCCACGCGGGAAGGCATGATCAATGCACTCCCTTTGACAGGTGGTCATCCAGCCTCTCTTTAAAAACCTCATCCAAAGAAGGAGACTCTACCACACCCCATTCAGGAAGCAATGGATTCCACTGCCAAGCTGCTCCTGCCCTCAGGGAGTTCTTCCTAAAGTTGAGCTGGAGTTGCTTTTCAAGGACGTTGAGTCCATTCCTCCATATCCCAGTCTCTGGAGCAGCAGAAACATGGCTATTACTTCTTCCCACGGAAACCCCTCAGTCCATATCCTGCCCTCTGCAGCAGAAGCCAGGCTTGCTCCCTCTTTTCTGTGATGACAATCCTTCGGGTATTTGAAGATGGCTGTATCGCGTTGTCTCTCCTCCGTGCCGCTGTTCCTCTCCTGTCCCTCCTCAGGTTTGCCGCACACAGTCACCGCCGAGGGCTTGGAGCTGTCCTTTGCCACCAACTTCTTGGGCCCCTTCCTTCTCACCAACCTTCTGCTGGGTAAGGCCAAATATTGTTCCCTCCCCATCGGCCTCACGGCTTCACCCCGAGGATTGCGAAAGGGAACCCGAGCCACGTCTGTGCCTAAGAAGGCCGGGGAGGGGGCCGTAGGGTTAAAGCGAGAGCTTAGGCCAGATCCCCTCTGAATGAGGAGGCTGAAGAGGGTTTGTGCTAACCCAGACTCCAACAAAGCTCCTCCTCTTCTCTCTTCCTCCTTGCACAGATGTCATGAAGGCCTCGGCCCCTGCCCGCATCGTGAACGTGTCGTCGTTTGTGCATTACAGGGGCACGGTGGACATCAGGACCCTGACGGGAGAGCAGCGAATGAAGAGGAGCGATATCTACAACAGCACCAAGCTGATGAACGTGGTTTTCACAACCGAGCTGGCCCGGAGGCTGAAGGGGACAGGTGGGGCGCCTCTCCTCCCGCTGGGCACCCGCCCCGCGGCCAGAAATTCGGAAGTGCTGCTTTTAAATAGGCCCTGGTGGGCCGAAGGGTGTAAGTGGAACCAGCCTCTGTACCAGAGGACTGAGAAGGGACCGTTGCAACAGCGATTTCCGTAATTAAAAGGGGGGGGGGCATCCGAGAGGGACCCAGGAAGTTCCAGGCCAGCAGCCTTAGGATTTGTTTGAGATAAATAGGGAGACCTCACGAGCGGAGGGATATTCATGAAACCTGTAAGTCTTGCTGAAAAGAATCCACATTTCTCTTTTTTCTGCAACAGCAAATCCTGTCTCGCTGGCTGTTTAGAATTCACTGGAAGTGTCAGTAAGTAAGGCCGTTTCCACACTAGACTGTTATAGCGCTATTATTCCACTTTCAACATCCTATGGAATCCTGAGGTTTGCAGTTTAGGGCGGGGCCGGACGGATTCCATAGGATGTTGAAAGCGGAATAATAGCGCTATAACAGCCTAGTGTGGAAATGGCCTAAGTGGACAGGAGGGATGTGGTGGATTTCACTGTCTGCTAAGACTTCCAGAGTCCTTTGGAAAGGCTGCATGGCCACGGGCGCCTCAGCAGACCGAGCAGTCATGGGACCAAAGAGGAAACCTCCTTATGAGTCAGTAACTGACCAGAGAGAAGGATGCAGAGAGTGGGAATACATGGTTACTGTTCGGAATGGAGGAGGGAGAACACGGGGGGGGGGGGTCTAACCTTTCAGGGATTTTGGCATTGGGACCAATGCTTTTTAATTTGTTCATTAGCGGTGAGTAGACAGGTGAACTGATTTGCAGACGACACTAAATTATTTGGGATGGGGAGAAGAAAAACAGACAGCCAAAAGCTCCAAAGGCTACAGCATGACAAGAAAAAAAAATCTTGACCGTGAGAGAGCCGAGAAGGAGCCAGTGGAGTGCCTTCATGTGCAGAATTGCACCTGCCCCCAGCCTGCACTGGCGGTGTTCTGCACTGGCTGCAGTCCTTATCCAGCCCAAGGGCAGCCCCACGCTGAGTGCACTGCAGCAGTCTAACTACAGATGGTCCGTGCTGGAGGGCAACCCCTCTCCAGGAGAGGGTGTAGTTGGTGTTCCTGGTGGAGCTGGAAGTGGGGCTGATTTGGGCTAAGGCGGCGTGGGGCAGAACACCCCCCAACTATGCCCTGTTCCTCCAGAGGGAGGCTGACCTCCCATCCAGACCAGGTAAATGTCCCCAAATTCCAAGCATGGGAAGTGGCGCACAGAACCTGGCGCCGCTGGCAATCCTTCCTCCGCAAGTCTCGAGTTCCTTCCCGTGAGTTCAGTTTCTGAACAATCACCCCGTTCCTTCTTTCCCTCACTGCTGTCCCGGTCTTCCTCGCAGGGGTGTCAGTCAACGCTCTCCATCCCGGCATCGTCAAGACAGAGATCATGCGCTACTACAACTGGTGGTTCCGCCTGCTCGTCCACATCTGTCTCTTCCCTTTCCTCAAGGTGAGGCAGGGCGGAGCGTGACCCTCTGTGGTGGAGCAACAGAGATGGGGGTTCACAGCTTCTGGGGGGAGACATGGCAGGGGGCAGGGGCAGGGAGAAGGAAAGCAAAGGGGCAAACGAACCAGGAAGGGGGTGGGTGGGTGGGCAGGGGAGGGGAGAGAAGGGGTGGCTGTGGGAATGACCCCGGAAAGGGCACCGTGGCAATGGGTAACCGGGCAAAGGAAGTGGGGTGGCCCCCTTGGTGGTGAGACCCCTCCCTCCCAGGGAAGGTGAGCCCGGCCCCCTCTCAGCTCACCCTCCGCTGGGACTCCCGTGGGCTTCCCAAAGGGGCGTCCGGCTGGCCACAAAGGCCACCCAACTTCAGGATTCCTCATTTGTTCCCTGCCACCTCCGGGCGCTCGGCCATAACCTGGAGCTGGCAGAGGTGAGAGGGGGCGGAAGAACCCCGCTGCCCCCTCCAGCAGTGGGGGCACCCAGGGCCAGGCCTATGGGTGCGTGGGAAGCATCCGGCAGGGGGGCTGCGCCGGGCAACTCCTCCAAAGAGAGCAAAGAGGGAAGCCCCAGGGCCGGTCTGAGCCCCGGGCCTCTTGCCCACCTTTCTCGCACCCCCTCCACGGATTTGGCTATTTCCATTCCGCCTCTCATGAAGAGTTTGGAGTACAGCAAAGTCAACCTGTGCATCAGTTTAAAACGGCCACCCTAAAACAGTGGCAATTTACGCAGGCTAAAAATATTTCAAACATTTAAAACCAGCCACGGGCATGGATTTATCGGAAGTCTTTGCCCGCCCGAGTCCTTCCGCTTCCCCCCGGCCTCCCGCAATTCTGCTTTCCAGCTCCCTGAGAGCCAGGCTGCCTCACAGTGGGGCCTAGTGGTTAGAGCTGAGGCCTCTTCCCGCATCAACGTGGGGCTGCCCGAGTCAAAGAGAAACCATTTGGGCGAGGGGGCTGCTGGGGAGGGAAGACCCCTTGGGGACAGTGAGGTGTTCTCTTGCTGAAATGGGTGCTCTTACCATGCTCAGAAACAAGTAACGGTGGGGAGGGGAACCTGACGGGGAGGCTCTCTGCTGCAGGTCCTGCCCCCCCCACTCCTCTTGAGAAGGGGCCCCGTGGGAAGCCCCCTCCTCCCCTGTGGTGTTGACCCCTCCTCCCGGTCTTCCGCAGGGACCGAAAGAAGGAGCGACCAGCCTCCTCTACTGCGCCGTCTCCAAGGAGGCGGAGGGCATTTCGGGGAAGTACTTTGACAGCGACTGCAGCCTGGCCTTGCCCCTGGCCCTGGCGGAGGACCCGGCCGTGGGGCGCAAGCTCTGGGAGGCCTCGGAGAAGCTGACGGGCCTGGGGGGAGCAGGGGGAGCGGGCGAGCAATGAGCGGGGAGGGAATGCGTGACACCCCCAGGCCCAGGACCTCAAGACTGACTCCGGAAAGCCAGACAAGGCTGTTCCCTTCCTCTGAAGCTGAGAGAGCACGACTTGCCCAAGATCACCCAGTGGCTCCCCGTGGCTGAGTGGGGATTCGGGCCCCGGCTTCCTGGAGTCCAAGGGCGACGCCACACTGGCTCCAGCATGGCAGCCCAGATTCTTCAGGGGGCCTCGCCACTCTTGTCTTCCTCGGGGGCTGAGAGCGGGTGACTTGCCCAGGGTCCCGGTGGGGATTTGATCGCGGGTCTCCAAATCTTGAAGCCCTTTGCTGTTACAGGTCACCTGTGACTTACAGGTCACCTGTGACTTTCCCGGGGTTCTCTTGGGGAGGCATCTTCAAAAGAGCCTTTCCATCCTTCCCTTCCTCTTGGGTTGAGAAAAGGATGGCCATAGTCACCTGGGGCGGGCCTTCCAAGATCTGAACCCCCATCTTCCAGAGGAGGAGGAGGAGCGGGGGAGAAAGAATTCAGAGGAGGTCTGCCACCACAGCCTTCTTCCGAGACCAAGAGTGTGTGAAGCTGCTCAAGCTCTCCCCGTCGTTTCCAGGCCTGAGCAGGGATTCATTTCTGGGTCTGCCAGAGTCCTGGTCTGACACTCAAACCACTACATCGCACCGCCTCTCTTCCTCTGGGTTGGACATCCTCCAGTACACATCCCCTCGCCCGAGGTTGTCCTCATCCGCCATGTCCTTTCCTTCCGCCTTGTTTTCATAGAATCACAGAATCATAGAAATGTAGAGTTGGAAGAGACCCCAGGGGCCATCCAGTCCAACCCCATTCTGCCATGCAGGAACACCCTCAAAGCACCCCCGACAGACAGCCATCCAGCCTCTGCTTAAAAACCTCCAGGGAAGGAGACCCCACCACACTCCATGGAGGCAGCAGATTCCACTGCCGGACAGCCCTGACCGTCAGGAAGTTCTTCCCGAGGTTCAGGTGGAATCTCCTTTCCTGCAGCTTGAATCCATTGCTCCTTTTTGTTTCGATAAGAACTTATTTTAATTATCTTGTTGGCCAGCTTCTGTTTCCAAAAGAAGGGCAGCATGTGAATCCTGAATAGACCACCGAAACCCAAGTCGCTCTCCCTGTTGCCCCACTGAGGATACCGGCTGGGGGGGGGGGAGAATGGGCTCACCCACCTCCGCTCACTGACAGACCCGCACAGATCCTGGAAGCCGTGCGCCACGGGCCCTCGCAACGAAGGAGCAAAGCCAGAAAGTGGCCGGTTCGCAGGAAGCCACAGCAACAGTTGTGGGCTTGGGCGGTCTCAATTTATGGCTTCCATGGCCCACCCAGCTATGGGGAAAATGTGTAAGTCCAGAAAATAAATGTATCCATATCCTAAAATATTTCTTCTGTGGCTGCTTTGGCAAAGTCTTTGACAGCCAGGCCAAACGCGGAGGCAAAGTTAAACCAAAAGAATTTTATTCAAGAACGTGCAAAATAACCATGTTCACAAAAAGTGTGTTCATATAAGCTTGTTGCTGCAGTTTCTTCTCTGTAATGCTTAGTATTTCAACAGTTCACCCTGGTCCACCTGTTCAGATCCCTGCTCACTGTACCCGTTAGGCCTACAGCCCACCAGAACCACCCTTGCTCTCCCTTTCTGCCTCTGGCACACCCCCAGCACCTTTCCTGCTCTTAAGCCTCACTTCATTTACTCTAAAGAGAGAAATTACAATAGACCACAGCATAATCGCTCTGTTAATGCAATCCGTGAAACATCGGCACGACTTCAGGGGCCAGGATAGGGTTTTGCTTTGACACGGCCGCAGTGACACTTGGGAGCATACTCACCCAGCCACTCACTCTGATCATGCTTTAAAATGTAACAAAAGATGCTGCAGTTTGTGCCAACCCAGGCCCTGGTACTTGTTTCCTTCTGCCAGGTCGCCCACTGATTGCTGGGTGGGAATTTGGGGTGTGGCTGGCCACAGAGTCTTGGTGGCCACTGAGACTGAACGCTGGAAGACCCTGAGCAGATGAAAGGGAGTCCTTCACACGGCTCAGAAACAACAGAATCTGTGCCCAGAAGATGCAGTGACAGGTACCAGCCATCGGGCAGCTTTAAAAGGGGAGGTGGTGGTGGGTAAGGACACTTGAGGCCACACACGGGACTCTCGCAGTTCAGAACGGCAGTCCCCCAAACAATATACTTGGCAGAGCTTCCGCCCCCTTTCCTGCCTTTGATTCGTAATCTGATTCGTAAACACCCAAACTTTCTCTGTAGACTCGCTGGAATACCTCCCACCCTGGCCAAGGGAGCCCTCACGAGGCCGGGATGCTAACTGGTGTTACGTGCAGCGTGTTAGGAAACCACTGCCTCTTTTCACCTCACTGGAGAGGGACTGGTGTTTGCAGCTATAGTCCAATTCTTCGCTTTCCAGTCCTCCTTGGTAGTATTTTTTGTTTGAGGACTGCTGTTCTGAAGTTTGAGATGGCATGCCCAGGAAGACTAAAGTGCTCTGCAGCTGGTTTATGCGTATGCCCGTACCCGCCTGGCATTCGCAGTCTCTTTGCAGGCCTTGTGAGGCTGAGAGAGGCTGCAAGAGAATATGAACACACAGGCGAGGCCTTTAAGTCCCTATTAAGAACAGTGTAGGGCATCGGGGGGAGAAGGCAAGCCCTGCCAGCCACCTGCCTTTGCCTTGTGAAGGAACAGGCCACCTCAAAGGCAGAACTAGGCAGCTTGCGGGGCTTCTGTGCTGTACGTTTGCATCCACAGTGGGTTGAATTCGCTCCCTCTTGTGTGTGTGTGTCTGTGTGTGTGTGTGCGCGCACGCGCGCAATATGCTTTGCTGGTGCCCATGGATATTAATGGTTTCCCCGCTTTCGCCTGGAGGGGTCCTGTCCCCCAACCCCCACAAATGTGGAAGACCGACTGTACTCCGCGTCTTGCCTCCACCACGCCCTTCTGCCCCCCCGTTCTGGTCTGTGGCGGGGAGGAGCCCCTTCACTCCCACTTGATGCACACGTCGAGGCCTTCCCTGCCCACCCTCCGGGACAGCTCGTCGTAGTCCTTCCGATGGATGTCTGGGCAGTAGTTCAGATTCAGCTGGCTGAGCGGATTCTCCAGGGAGAGGATCCGGTGGACGGTGCCACTGGAGACTTGGCACTTGACCAGCGAAAGGTCAGTAAGGTGCAGCAGAGTGGCAGTGCCACCGGGGGGGGCCAATATCTCCTCAAAGACCCCGTCCAGTGAGAAGGGCAGGCCGAGCAGCGCCACAGTCCTCAGGCGATGGGCGCGCTTGAGCAGGGAGACCAGGCTGGCCTTCAACACCCGCGCCTGCGGGGGAGGCAGGGACTCGTGCAGGTCGGAGAAGGCCAGGTTGAAGTCGTGAAGCCAGGGGAATGCGTGGGGGGCGAGGCCGACATCTTCCTCTGAGGCCTCCTCCCCGCGCCCGTGCCTCCCCGAGTAGAGGAGGGAGGCGCTGAACTTCCGGAGTTTCCGGCAGTGGCCCAAGAGTGTGTGGAAGGACATCTCCTCTTCCAAGGAGAAGCCGTCCAGCGAGAGGAACTCCAGCTGGGCCCCCAAGTGCGCTGTGATTGGGAGCAGCCCCTCCAGCTGCTGGTGCTCCACGCAGCCCAGGCTTAGGCTGGTGAGGGAGCTCCAGGGCAGGAACTGCTGGGGCGGGGCAGGGCCGTCTTCCAGCACCACCGTCACCTTCGCCAAGCGGGGGCACACGGCACGTACAGTGGGCAAGGAGGAGTCGTTCACTTGCAGGAGCAGCCTGAGAGGCAGCGTGAGCTGGGAGGCGGCCTCACCAGCGCTGGTGGAAAATCGGTGCTGTACCAGGTCTTTCAGGGAGGGAAATCCAGAGGGCACGTGGCCACCTCCAAACTGCCGGTCGTGGATCAGGCACACGGCGTCTGTGGCAAACTCGTTCTCCAAGGAGACCAGGCTGGGCAAAGCCAGCAGCAGGTAGGCCAGGGCGCAGGGCAGGTCGTTGCGGCGCGGGCTGCTGTCCATGCCATCCACGGCCAGGATCTGCAACGCCTGGCAGCAGAAAGTGCCAGCCGTGGGGTTATAGGCCAGATGGAAGAGGGAGGCCGGAGAGAGCTTCTTGCAGCCAGAGATGTTCAGCTCACGAAGGCGCTGGCAGGTGGAGCCCACGGCCGACAGGACTTGCAGGTTGCACTGGGTCTCCGCCAGGTCCAGCTTCGTGAGACCCGGCAAGCCTTCTATGAGGTCAACCAGGGCATCTGTAGGAATGCGGCTACAGCCCTCGAGATCCAGAGAGGTCAGATTCTAAGCTCAGAAAATGGGGTGAGGGAGGAGGAGTGGGTGGAGAGAGAGAGGGGACAGTGAGTACAGTCAGCCCTTAGCTTTCACGGAGGCTGTGGGTGCAGCATTCCCCACAAAAGTGGAACAACTGTGAATATTGTAAGCTCCACAAAACATGAATTTCCTGCCAACAGCCTAGGCTCATCCCACAACCCCTCTGCCAGATTTTCCAAGCCCCTCTGCCTCCTCCGAATGCCTCCGTGCCCCACTTCTCCCCCTCCTCCTCTCTGTCTCCTTTCCCACCAACAGCCCCGGCAAGGAGGACAGGAGCACCTAGGAGGCGGAGAGGAAGAGGAGAAGGACAAGGAGGATGAGCTGTCCAAGACGCAGCTACAAATTCAGAAACAATCAAAACTGCGGAAGAAAAACCTGTGAAAGTTGAGGGCCAAGCGTAATTAGATGGCACTTATTTTGAACTGTACCCAAATGGATGGTCCTGCCTCATGTTCAAGAACACCCTGGCCGTCTAGGGACCCCCGGCTGCCTGCACCTGTCCACCTAAATCAATGTTGGCATGCCTGCCAGAAGCGTGGTTTTCTCTGGTGGCAGCCATAGGTCATGGGGTGAGCAGGATATGCTCTCCTCCAGAGCCCCCGGTGTCATGTACTGGATAACCCACACTCCATGAAACTCACCCTGAGGTAGACAGAAATTTATTGCTTATGGGTATCATGAGCAACACAGCATGCTTCCACGGAAGCTGCCAAAACTGGACGTCAGGCACAGGATACAACTGATGTAAGCTCTCAATACATGTTTAAATGTGCGGGGTAGCACTCACTGGTCAAAGCCATAAATCCCTTCACGTGCCTACCCTCTTTCCCAGGCCTGTGTTTGCCACCCCCTCACATGCCCTTGGCTAAGGTGGACTGTCCTGGGATATTTCACTCTGGTTATCCCCAACAGTCCTGTTCTCAAAACATCATTACTTTCAGTTTTTCCCATGACCCCATAACAGTAAATATGCCACAGTGACTGGCAGCCTTTGATTGACAAGGAAGTGGCAATTAGCAGTACTTAAGCTTGGATACAAAGCAGCCTTGCCTTCAAGGTTAAATACAAAGGTAACCAGAAAGTAGAAATTAGCAAAGAATACACATTCAACAGGTTAATATTTTAGACTACAGCCCTGCCTCCACATGTGAGGGTTTGACATTTGCGAATTTGAGTATTTGCGAGTGTTTGTGCTTCCCCTGCAATTCTCCTCCCTGCATTCCTATGCATTTTGCCCCGGGGTGAGCTCTCTGAGGCAAATGGTTAGGGGGAAACGGTGTCAAGAGCCTTCCCTTCCTCCTCCAGAATTTCCCCCTCCCATTCCCATCCATTTTCTCCACACTGGGCCAAAATGCATGGGAAGGGCAAGGGAAGGGGAGGAACTCTTGGGAGCCTTCTCCGCCCTGCACCCCGCTCCCTTCTGTTCTGCGTGGGAATGAGAAGGGGTGGAGCTCTGGGAGGGGGAGAAGACGCGGGAGTTATTTGCGATTTTTCCACTTTCGTGATGGTTCTATGCCCCGAACCCTCGCAAATGTGGAGAGAGGACTGTAGCATTTTAGTGGAAGGGAGCTTAGTAACCTGACACCAGGGGAAGTGGGTGAGATAATACTTCCTGTCTCAGCAGAGGAGATAGCAGACCGGAGTGGAGAAGCCATGGCCTCATGGAGACTACCTGGCCTCAAAGATGCCATTGCTGCCACTCCATGGACCAGCCCAGGTCCATGATGAGAGGACAGGTGAGAGCGAGCAGGTGCGCAAGCTGCCTGTGGAAGAGGCCCAGATGTGCCAAGCCATGCGCTCCCAAGCAAGAGGAAGGCTAGATGGACTGCAAACTTGGCCCAAAGATCCAGAAGGAACCTGAAGGTCAGACAGGCCAGGAGGCAGGATCTGCCCACGACACCCCTTGGCCTTCTGCTCCCCCTTACCTTGCAGCGCACAGTCACCATCTGGGTGATGGCATTGCTGACCAGCTTCGGGCAGGCGCGCAAGCTCAGCTCTGTCAGGTGGGGCACGAGAAGCAAGTGCAGCATGGGACGAGTGAGGCGCTTTCCCTTCAACTTGAGCAGCTCCTGGACGAGGGAGCCAGCTGAAGCCAGGCAATGCCGGTTGGGTGGGAAGAGAGGAAATGCCCAGGCATTAAGATAGGGCCTGGGAAGACTGGGGGACGAGGCTCACAGAAGGCTAAGAGCCAGTGGCAAAGGGAAAGAATAGGACTCTTTCTTCTGCCCTCATAACAAAGGGATGCACATCTTCCTGGAACAAGATCACTGGTGGGAAACCAACGCAGCAGTGCTTCCACAGCAGAGGGGAAACAGCTTTAGCTCCTTGGGTCCAGCTTCCCCTCTCAGCAAGTGGTAGAAATGGGCTCTAAACACCAAACCTCACCTGAACCATCCCAGGGCCAGCACTCCTGATCCCACTGGCTGGATCATGTGTCTTCTGGACTGGAATGCACCCCCCTACCCAGAGGGGGATTAACTGGAAGATGGTTGCTCGAGTGGGTCATGCTGTGCAGAACAAAACCAAGGAAACTGGACTTTGAAGGGATAACCCATTTCCTACCCTTAAAGCCATGTGCGCAGTCCAGGCAGGATGGTAGCAGGAGGTTTCATCCCCCAGTCTGTATCCTTGCCTCCTCTGTACCCTTGAACTGCCTGACCAAAGCATGAACTATCTAGAATCTGAACACAAGATAGTTTTCTTCTAGCACGGGACAGTGGTTAACATTTGGTCATGAGGCTGACAAAGATTCTAGCACCCATCTGCATGCTGGCACGGGGCAACAGCAACACACAGAGAAGGGCAGGCTTAGGCTGCCAACCAAGAGCCCATCTGCAAAGCACACTCAAAAGAATATGCTCAGCTGATGCTACACTTTACACTGTGCTCAGTTGTCTTTAAGCTCCTTCCAGGTTACCGAGGAGCAGTTCCCAGGACCACCTGGATAGATCTGCCACTAAGAGGTACACGGATGCTCAGGGCCACTGGACATGTGCTTGCTTTTGGCCGGGCCGTGTGCTTGCTTTTGGCCACCTGCTTGTTATAAGAACAAAAAGTTGGAGAGCACGCATTAAGGCCGACGAGAGATGTGTCACAGGAGACTAAAAACGGCCATTGTCAGACAGAAAGCTCGCTGCATTTGGCCTGGGGATACTCTAAACCTTCCTCGCAGAACCACTGAGAGTCAAGACAGCAGAAATTTCTAAACAGGGAACTTCTGCACCATCTCCTGGCAACAAGAAAGTGCCTTTCTTCTCTTTTATCACCTGCCTGCTTTGCCCTTTGCCCAAATGGCCTTTGGCGCTTTGCGTGCCAAACTCCCAGGGGAAGCACACACCCCCAGTGGAACTTGGACCCAGCGTACCTCTCTGCCAGCCTCCCCTCCCCCAGGCTGTGTGCCTCTCACCCAGCTCGCTGAAGGGTCCCTGGATGTAGCGGAAGTGGTACTCGTCCAGGTAGTTGTCCGTGTAATCCCTGGCCCACAGGCACTGCATGTTCTCAGCTATGTTCTCCAGGCAGAGCCTCTGGAGCAACTGGACGCTTTTCCTCCTGGGCATGATGCTGCTGGAGAGAGAAGCAGGAGGGAAATGGGAGAGGGACGGTGCTAGGAATGCATAGAGCTTCATTTCGAGAGAAGCGGCTCACTGCATGAAAGCATTCAAGTCAAGGGAGAGCTGGCGTTACTTATGCTGGTATGTGATGAATTCCAACTCTCTCCTCTTTTACTCATCTTGACTTGCACAGAAATAAGCACCCAGAAGCACATGCCAGGACTACAACTCCCACAAAGCTGGATCATTGGATGGGAATTGTTGTACAAAATGCCTGAAGGGCACTAGGTTGATGCAAGGCTGCTCTAAGAACAAGTGAATGGGTGCCACATATAGTAATTGTAATTGGTGCTTGGCATGCGATACATAGTTTTAGTCAACAACACTAAGAGTAAGCAAATGCATACGAAGATTGACAGCCCTCCACTGAACAGTAAACCCAGATTCTGTTGTACTTGCATTTTATTTAACTGCCCTGTGTAGTCCTTTTGTTGCTCCAGGGGCAGCTGATGCAAAAGAAAACTTTATTTGCATAACCTCTACAATCTCTATCCTACATTTTTGGGGGCCAATGTGCCTCCCAATAATAGCTTGAGCCCTCTCCTTGGCCAGTCCTCCAAGTCTGGGTGGGGGTATCCTTCCTCTGTTAAAATATTTATATTCTGTCCTTTATCCGAAAATCTGAGGGCACCTTGCAATAAAATCAACTTAAAACAATAAATACTAATTACAACAGTTTAAAAGATTGAAAATATATTCAATACTCTTTCAATGTAAAAACAGACAAGTTAAAACTGGTTAAAACAATCTTGAATACTGTAACTATAAAACATGCGCAACCTGGGTAAAATCAGTTTGGCCTGAAGGCCTTAATAAAAAGCCAGGTTTTAACCCGATGTCAAAATGATTCCAACACCGGTGCCAATCACTCCTCCGCAGGGAGGGAATTCCACAACCAAGCTTACCCCTGTCCAGCGAAGGCTGTGGCTGGCACACCAGTTGGTGCTGGATCCAAGCACTCTGAGCCTCACAGCCCACTCGGGCTTCCAGTGACAAACGTGGATCCAAGAGTACTCCCAAGCTGCATACCTGCTCTTTCAGGGAGAGTGCAACCCCATTCAAAGCAGGTAGAGTACCCAATTCCCAGATCTGAAAACCACCAATCCACTGAGCCTTTGCCTTGCTGGGATTCACCTTTACTGGTTCTCATCTGGCCCGTTACAGCATCCAGGCACTGGTCCAGCACCTCCACAGCACTGGCCAACCCCAATGATAAGAAGTAGTAGAGTATCATCAACATGCTGATAGTACCCAACCCCAAAACTCCTAACGACCTCTCCCTGTGGCCTCATACAGATGTTAAGCAGAACGGGAGACAAGACTGAACCCTGTGGCACCCCACGGCACAATGGCTGTGGGGCTGAGCAGGAGCCCCCCAATGCCACTGTCTGGAGCCAATCTAGCAGACAGCAAGAAAAGCACTGTTAAACAGTGCCGCCTGCTCCCATCCACCAGAGCCGACCCAGTACGATACCATGATCGGCGCCATCTGAAACCTTTGAGAGGTTCAGGAGGATCAACAGGGTAGCACTCCCCGGTCTCTCCCCTGGAGTAGACCATCTGGCTGTCCTGGGTAGCATGCCCTGGTGGAGTGGGTCTAGATAATCTGTTTCCCCCAAGAACAGCTGAAGCTGCCCAGCCAGCACACATGGGCACCTGGCCCAAATACGGGGTATTAGGCATTAGGGTGGAAATTAGAACATACTCCTGGGCGCAGGAGAGGGTGCGTTACAGCCTCCTTCCAGGCATGAGGCACCTCCTGCCGTCACTGTGGGGCCTTTGGTGCCCCTCGGACCCACCCAGCGAATGCACACCTGTTAAGCCTCGAGAGCCAAGATGGGCAAGTGGGACGGAGCGGCTCAAGCGTCTTCTCCACATCTCCAGGCGCCTCCCCTGACCGTCTCTGGCCAGAAGGTGAGGCAGTGCTGCTGCTGCTGCTGCTGCTGCTGCTCCTCCCCCGGGGGGCCTGAGCCGGTTGAGAGAAGACCCCCGCCCCATGCCAGGCCTTGCCTTGGGCACAGCACTGGGGTGGGAAGAAATGCTGCGGGAGGGCACCGCTTTCCCGGCCCAACTCCCACGTGTGGGGAGCTTCCTTCTTGCCGCCGCAGACCCCTCCAACAGAGGGCACCGGGGGGCGGGGGAAGCCACCCTTAGGGGTCCCTCGGCCTCCGGGCTGCCGGTGCTCGTCCTGTCTTTTTTGCGGGGGAGGGGCCCGGGGAGCTCCCTCGCCGGGGCCTCCCTTGGCGGGGAGCGGGGCAGCGCTCCCGGACCGGCGGGGCCCTCGGGAGGCCAGGGGCGGGCGGGCGGGCGGGAAGCGCCCCCACGGCCTGCCTCTCCTTCCCGGTTCCCGTCTCTTCCTCCTCCGTCCCGCCTTTCCCCTCATCTTGCCTCCAGGCTGCAAACTGAGCCCCAAGGAGGGAGGGGGAGAGGAGGGGCGGGACCGGGCCCTTCCCAGCAGCCCCAGGCGAAACCGAACCGCCACAGCCTCTCTCGCCTGGTCTTACCTTCACCCGCCGCCGCCGCCGCCGCCTCCTCTGGCCCCCGAGGCCGAAGCGAACCCACCCGCCCGAGGAGAAGGAGAAGAAAAAGAAGCACCCAACTCCTGCCCGACCGGAAGTCAGCCACTGAGAAAAAGAGGGAACGGTTTCCGCCTGCCTGTCCGGCGCGCGTGCGCAGATATGTGAGCGGGAGAAGGCGAGAGGACGGGCCAGAGAGTCTCCGCCTGTGGCTCTGTGCCCCTCATCCTCTCTCAGCTACCCGCAATTCGAGATCCTCCTCCTCCTCCTCCGGCCAAGGCCACGCGGCGTGCCGGAAGCGACTCTCGCCTTTTGGCCCTCTCTTTTGGGCGCGGGCTGGCTTCACGGGCCTAGGGCGCCTGCGCCTGCGCCGGGGAAAGGAAAGGGGCCTTCTTTGGTCGGTTCGTCCATAGCGGTGCCTGACTTGGGAAGCCGAGCGACCTCGCCGGCGCCGAGGCTGGGACCGGCGGAGAGAGGGGCAGCCTCCCCGCGCGGAGGGAGGGGGCTTTCCTGACAGGGCGGGGAAGGCGGTTGTCGGCTCGCGGGGTCGGTGAGTCGGAGGGGGGAGGCTGGGAGAGGCCGGAGGGGCGCCAGGGCGGGCCGCTCCGCCTCCTGCCCGTCAAGCCCCGCGAGGCGAGCCCGTTGTGAGCCGCCCTGCCGGCGGCCTACCTCGCCGGGGTGTACTCCGCCGCCCAAGGCGAGCCCTCAGCGTCCCCCGCTCGGGGGAGTGTGTGTGGCGGGGGAGGGAGGCAAGATACGGCGCTCTCCCCACACGTCCTCTCAGGCGGGATAGAGGCGGGAGAGAAAAATAAAAGTGAGTAGCCATCATCATCATCGTAATAATAGGTCGGTCAGAAGAGCAGCAGCTGTCCCCGCCCGGAGCAGTGGCCTCCTCGAGAGTAAGCCCCCTGAATCCTGCCTCCCGGGGAGGGGCAGCGGGGGCGCCCGAGGGCCCCATGCCGCCCGCAGGGTCAGCCCCCCGTTGCTCGTCCGTTGCGCTTCTGCCGTGGAGGGAAGTCCGGAGGGCGCTGCTACCGCCCGCCTCCTCCCGGCTGCTTCCCTTTGTAACTTGCAGGAACTTTCCTCCGGGCTTCCGGGAGGAGGAGGAGGAGGAGGAAGGGGCCGCTGCTTCCACCGCCGGAGGAGTCCAGCTCCCTCCTCGCTTCCCTTTGAGGCGGGCAGGCTCCCGGCTCGGCCCCACGCCCAGCTTCGCCACGCTTAGCCAAGAAGCAGCCCCGGGAGGGCCGTGGGGACAGACGAACCGAGGCCCGGTAGGGATGGGGGGCCCTTCCAGGCCGAGGCGCCGCCCCTGAGTTAAGACTCCCCTCCCGTAAACGAGACAGCAGACCCTCTCGGCTTCTAGTGAGCCCGGGGGTGAAGCCGGGATCCAAGAACGAATAAAATGGATTTGAGGGGTTGGGCTTTTGGTGCACAAACAGAGAAAACACGTAAGCCTAAATGTAAAACCGGTACAATGCTGGAAATGCCACGTAAAAAGAAAAATGCAGGTGAGGAGGATAAAATGGTACTAGGTCAGTAGAAGAGTCAGGTGGGTAAAATGACTTAAGGCACAAAATTGCTGAAGCACTGAACGTGAAAAATTCCTACAAAGTATTTCATGTTAGATGGCCCTTTACTTTTCCCTGCCTTCGTCTAAGCTCGTTAAAATCCTGAAAGAGTTCAGTTAAAGAATAGAGAAATATATGCACTCATAACTACCGGGTTGGTGTGGAGTCCTGCTTCTTGGGAGAGCTGGGTGGGGTGCAGATGAGGGGACAGGCCACCCTGGTTGGCCATGGGGGAGAGGAGTGTGCAGGTGAATCTTTAGCGGTGCCTCTTGGTTGTGTAAATCTGCAGTTGCACATAATGCACTGCATAGAGATGTGTGGGTTGTGCTGCTGTTCACAGAAGCTTTCCCTAATGAAGAGATCCATCTGATTATTTCTCTCGCAGAAGCTGGCATGCCCTGTAGCTCACAAAAGGCAGAGCAGAGCGTGGTGCCTCAGTGCTGTTCCTTTGTCTCCTGTGTTACCGGCTACCAGTGCAGTTTCATATTGCTGACTGTGAGTGCTCTATGTCTGCTGAGATTTGTGTGTTTCTTTCTGCCATTTAGCTGGACTGAGCTGACTTGGATGGTCTTTTAGAATCCTCCTCTTGCAGCAGGCTGCTACCTGGAGCCTGGTGTGGTTGTGACTGGGCAGTTCTCTGCTTTGGCATGATGGGCAAAGCCAGTGGTTGATAGAGAGCTCAGCTGGAGAGGCAGCCCTTACACGATTCAGCTGGTGGCTGTACAGGGCTGTGATGTGGGTGGCAGGAACTGCAGCTGCCCACTGGTCCTGGGCTTTGCTGTGGGGAAGGCAGCAAAAAAAAGCAAGGGGGAAACATGGTCAGTAAGCTGGTGTACCTGGGTTTTTCTGTGTGTTCTGTTTGTTTGTTTTTCTCACATCAGGGGTTTGGGTCCCTCAGTGGTATTCCCTGACACTGTGACCTTTTTCTCTACCTTAGAAAATATTGTAGTGAAAATAACTTAATAGCGCTTTTGATCTTACTATTGCATTGTCCTTGATGGCTTATGAACCTTCATCCAGCCTGGTAAAATGCCTGTAAATCAAAAACAAACTTCCACTGACTGATTTAATTTGTGGTATTTTTTGGCTTCAGTGTATTGCAGGGTATAAAAATACCACATCTTCACAATAATCTTTTTTGGGTGCAGAACCAGGATATTATTCCACAATATCAAAATACCCAGCGCCAGAACACACACACACACACACACACACACATTCACATGAAGTGGAATGTTTGCTTTGAATAGATATCACCCATGCTTTCTTTGTAAAACAGACAAATAAACAAAAACCCTGCAACTAGCACAGATGTAATAGATTTGTTGGGAGAACTTTTGTCTAAGCTGTTTTTTCTTTCTATGGGGGAAAAAACCCTGCACATGGCAGATAGGTGGAGTCCATGAACATGACTTGCAACTGTAGAGGTGACAATTTTGTAAAATACCTCCCATGTAGGTCTAGTTCTGTGTGATCACAGCCACAGAATTTGACTCTCAGGGACTCTCATGTCTCCCTCTGCCTAGATGAAGGTTGAAAAAAGTGCCTGAGCTGTGTATGTGCTGTTTTTCTGATCGATGTTGAAATGTGTGCAACTCCTATGAGTTACAAATTAAAATGATAGCAGTGCTTCCAATAATGAAATTCCCCTTTAATCAATGATGTAACACGCAGTGTCTGTGCAGAGGTTTCTTTGCTTGCTACCTGAATCCATGCAGCAGCCCTCCGCAGGAGGTCAGTTCCAGTGATGGGAAATCATTGGTCCATGGGCTTCTGGACTGGGGAGGCCTGAGCTTTTCTCTGTACTCTTGTCTAGGGTGTGAACTTCATTTTTGAATGATAAATTGAATTGTTGAAATGCCATACTCTGTTTTCCCTCTTACTCTGGTAGCATGATAGTGTAGGTTGTGAGCAAGCATAAAATCTTGGTATTTTGAACAATTCTCATTTTGCATCTCTTTCTTTGCAATTTCCATTCTCCTGCTGCTCCCAGGAATGCTGTAAGTCCTGAGATAGAAGCTGGTACTCCCATGCATTAGTGGCAGCACACACACACAGAGTCTTTTTTCCTATGTAATGCTAAGACAACATTTAGGGCTAAATGAACAAGCCTTGGCCAGCCTCCTTAAGTGTGGCTTAAGGAATGCACACTTTCGCTCCTCCCTCCTGTGGAGCCACTTTGAAGAGTTTATGAGTCACCTTCCATAATTCTTTGGCTTATTCTTAGCTATGAACTAGGAATCATGGTTAAAGACAAGCTCTAGTATTAAACAGGCCAGCTGAACAGTCTGGATCTTGCTGACTAGTTTAGTGTATGCCATCGATTCTGGATTAGAGAGCTAGTTATCCTGCTAGGTAATTTAATAATAAAGACATCTCCAAGAAAATTCTACCCTTTCTCTGAGTCTGAAAAGGTGATACCTGAATGGGAAAGTAAAAACAGACACCTTAAGTGCTTAAGACTATTTCCAAGCAAGGGACAGTCTGGCAGGTGAAAAATGAGTTAGTGTCCCTTACCCAGCCTGTTTTGATAAAGTTGTTATTATGTTCTGGTATTCTGTACCTAGGGCTCACATATTTTGGTTTGTGGCAGCACCTTTAAGCCTGACGGATTTTTGTTTTAGCATGAGCTTTTGTGGCTATAAACCCACTTCTTCAGATGTGCTATGGAGTGAAATTAAGGCCCCGCTCAGTTCTGCCTCTGAAGAAGTAGGTTTATACCACAAAAGCTCATGCTGAAATAAAAACCCGTTAGTCTTAGAGGTGCTCCCACATTTCTTTTTCCCTCTCCGTTTCCCTTCCTCCTTTTTATCTTGCAAAAGACTAAAATGTCTACTTCTTTGCTTTGTATTTGTTCTACAATATGTGTTAGCAGTGTGAGAAAGAAAGACTTGCCTGGTCTCTCAGCAATCTCTACGTCAATGGATACTGTGCACATAATGACAACAGCTGCCATGCTCATATTCTCCTTTAGAATGCCCATTTTGGTGTGGAGGTTCAAATATGTTTGGTTAGCAAGGACTAAAGCGGAAAGCATAGTTTGAGAGAAACCCTGAGAAGAGACAAAGTTTGTTGTGTTAGCCATTTACAGGCATCCCTCATTGATCTAGCAGGTTAGGGATCAGAGCATTGTCAGAAAATGGAACTGGTTGAAAAGCAGAAGCCATGTACTACTGTATCGTAGGAAGCATGAAGGGCTTACGGAGGCTCACCTGGGACTGACTGTGTGCTCGCTGCTTGCAAAGTCTCTCACCAGGCTTGGTGCCTTCCCCGCCCCCAGCTCTCTTTGTAAGCAGCGTGTGTGTAAGAGTGGTTCCAAGTGAGCCTCCATAGGCAAAAAGAACTGATGAAAGAACAGAATCCCCATCAAATTAATGGAACTTGTCCTTAATTTGGAAGCGTCAAAGAATGAGTTGCCAGGTAATGGGGCATCGAAAGGTGGGAGGTTTCCTGTACAATAATTTGTTAAAAACCACAGTTTCTGGTTCTATATAGAAATGATGCAGGAACTAGAAGAAGTGAAACTTAATCCCCCTGCATTGGAAGCGTCAAGGGGTTGGAACATGAGGAATAATGCATGCAGCACTAAACCATGGCTTAGCGTCGTGTGTGAATGTGGCCAGTAGGCAGCCTTAATGCAATAACCAGTTCCCATCCTGGCATGGGTGTGTATCTGTTGTTCACCAGTTCCTAGGAAAGTTCTTTCAGTTTACTGAATTTCAGAGGGTGCTTCTGCATCTCCTCTTGAGTAGTAGTGGCCCCCTGGGTTGTCTTCCTGTTTTCTGTTTCCCAAAACACTTTGTTGAAGGAGTGTTTTTCCCCACCTAATTCAGTGGAAGATTGCCCTTCCGTATAGATTTGTCTCATCTTCCAAAACTGAACTAACATCAGATTTCAGTGGGCTTAGGGAAATTTCTGAAATGCTATAGTCCAGTGGTTTTTAACCTTGTGTTGCTGAGGACCCCAAAGACTTAGCTCAAGGTTTAAATATTTAAATTTGAGTTTAAATATTCAAATATTTCTTTAAATATTTAATTATTAAAGGCTTCAGGAGGCTAGGATTAAAATCCCTGCTCAGACAGCTGGTGACCTTGGGCAAGTCACATTCTCTCAGCTGCAGAGAAGGACAAAGGCAAACCCCCTCTGAACAAATCTTGCCCTCCAAAAAAGCAAAACCCACAACCCTGTGATAGGTTCATCTTCGGGATGCCATAAATCAGAAATGACTTGAAGGCACACGACAGCAAACTGCCTCTGACTTTCTAGCCAATGTATCTCTTCCTTTTGAAAACTGACTTATGGTGACCCTCAGGCAAATCTATCATGGGGGTTTTCTTGGCAAGATATGTTGCCTTTGCCTTTCTCTGAAGCTGAGAGAATGTGAGTTTCCCAAGGTCACCCAGTGGGTTTCAAGGTCTCCAGAGTCATAGTGTGGGTGTGCACACATGCCTGTTGCTGTGTCTCTCAGTGCCCAGGCCCCTTGCTGCCATGGTCCTGATGAAAGGACATGGAGGCAGGTGTACGCGTGCACCCAAGCTCCCCTGTTTGCAAATGGAGGAGCAGTTTCGGAAACCACACACACCCTGCTGCCGCCGCCACCGCTGCTGCTGATAGTGTGCAGCAGGGCTTGTGGCCCCCCTCTGAAGGCTCTACAGACCCTTGGGGCTCCATGAACCCTAGCTTAAGAGCCACCATTACAGTTCCTCTCTTGGAGCTCTACATCATAGTTAGAGAGCTAGTGGATGGCCAGTGGCCAAGGATGCTGGTAGTACAACCACACCCGGCCAGACTCCCCTCCCTTGCTGTACCTGCTTGCATGCCTGGTTTTCAAGTCCCAGTGTGTGTTGCTTTCCTCCTCTCTGCCACATTATCTCCTTTGACGTGTGGACCTGTCGTGCAGCAGCTCTGATGCATCTTCAGTTCGTAAGCTGTGGTTACCAGGGGAAGGATGTGCGTTATTCTTCCCTGTGGGAAAGGGAAGAAAATTTTCTGTTTCTGCCCAACATCCAGGATTCCAAGAGGACTTGTGGCTTTCCTCGGAAAGTCCAGATGAAAGAGAAGCTGATGCGTGGGGGTGTCACGTACAAGTGTGTATGTAAAAACAAAATACCAGTCAAGTGGTACTTGATAAGGCGGGGGCTCAGTCAAGCTGATTACCAGTACATTCAGCAGAGACAAAAGGGAGCCCTGTTTGTATGATGCACCAGGCAGATGGGGAATTGGCTGCTTTGAGATTGGCAATGAGCAATTTGCATAGATGGCGTTGAAAAGGGGATTGACAGATTTGTGGAGGGGTTTCTCAGTAAGTGGTAGGTGACTGAACCATGCCTGTGGAAAGTAGGCATTTCCTAAATTCAGGGGTGGGAATCATGTGGCCTTTCCTGTGTTGTCCCAGCAGGCCTGTACGATCCCCTTGCCTGGTCCTGGGTGCTGGATGCAGTGGAATGGCAGAGCAAACCGCACAGCAAGTCCTCCCCCAGCCCACCCGGATTCAGTGGGTGTCCTTTTGGGCACCTGTGTGGCCATGTTGGAACTGGGACACTGACTGTAGGGCTCTTTGACTTAGATGAAGTCATAAAAGAAGATTTCATCTAAAAGGTACAGCTTATAGGAAGTTGCATGTGTGATGATGCTGGACCTTTTAGGACTACTGAGTGATTCACTTAGATTGGGGTGGGCAACATGTGTCCTGTGGTACACCATGCAGGCCTCGTGGGGTGTTTTTTGGCAGCTCTGGACTCACTTGGACTCCTGGACTGCCTTTTATTTTGTAAGAAGGTTGAGCTACCTCTCTTGGAAGCCCCCAGGAGCAGAAGATCCTTGTGGTGGGCTGCTGTGGGCCAATCTGCTTTGGGTTGGGGAGGGGGATTTTTGACAGAGTGTGCAGCCCTGGAGAGTCCCAAGGGCAAAAATGTTGAAATGTTGCCCCCGGACCCAACAGCACTGCCTGTCTCTGATGTAACTTGTTCAGATGGTGGGTGAGCAGGCAGGCGGATAGTTATTTCCTTTGGGGTTTTTAAGGAGGCTGTTCACTGTGGACATGGTTGTTTAAATGTCCAAGTAAAAATGAAATGAACAGAAAAAACCACGAGTTTAATTTATAATTATTAATTGTCCTGATGAACAAGAGAGCTATTATAGCAGGTGGCAAATGATCCCAAAGAATTAGAGAATGCTAATAACAGATGGGAAAACCAGAACAGGCAGCAAGGTGAGAGATGTCTTGGAATAAGAGGAGTGTGACTGGGGGGGTACAGCGGCTTTTGACCCCTGCGCAGATGTGTGTAGTGAAGGTGGGTACTCCTGTCAGTGTCCAGGAGCAGAAGGCAGACAGTCTTAGAAAAGGGACTTAGCTGCACAATAATGAGGAGGGGGCAGATGAGTGACTTATTTGGATGGAAATGACCCTGGACCAAAATAGACTAACCTCCTCCTGTTACCAGACAGCAGCATCCTCTGCTCCTCCGTGTGTTGCTATGGTTACCCCTTCAATGAAGCAGGATATATTGATTTGCAGTTTCAGTTGCTCCCGTTTTAACTGTAGAAAGAGAGAGAAGAAAGACGGTTGGTTTTCTGAAACATCTCTGTAAAACAGCCCCTGTGTTTTCTTGCAACAGCTGCAGCGTTGCTCCCACGGTGGTGAGGCTTTTTCAGCCACTGCTGGAATTGTGAAATGGTGCAGTTTGTCATTGCGCAGGTGCGCACGGTTTGGCTCATGCGGGGTCCTAGTGCCAAGTGGATCACAGTTTTCCTGAGGAAACAGGGAACTGTTTCCTCTGTTTCTCTGAGCTCCTAGGCTCCTTTGAGGGCCAGAAGAAAGGACAGAAGGGCTTCCTCCCTCAGTAGTTTGTCAGTCACTTCGGCTTTGTGGACAGGCTGGTAGAACAGCGGTGGAGAGCCCGTGGTCCTCCAGACGAGGATGGAGAACAGCTGTCCTGTTCCCAAGGGCAGTAGCTCCATTGGAAAGTCACCTGTTCCTCACCCTTGTGTAGAAGCTTGACTCTTAATGTTTTGAGTGACAGAGGTGCCCCTCTCAGTCAGTAGCCCCAGTTAGTGGCTCTTTAGGGCAGCGGGAAGGAGGATCCTCCTTTGGCTTGGTGAGGGCCCACTGAGGTCCATGGTGTGGGTCCTTTGGCACCGTCTGGCCATGCTTGTCCTTTGACAACATGTTTCCTCATCCAGTATATAACACATTATTGTCCCTCCTGTCTACCAACGTCAGACCCAAGGCAGCTTGTAACAGGCTTGAGCCTGGTAGGTACCAGAACTGATAGCTGCTGATTTGAGTGGCACTTTCTGTGTGCCAGGTGGGTGAGGTATTTGCTGGATGTAAATGTTGATTGATTACTTAAATGGAAAAAAAAAATCTCCTGGCAATATTACAGTTGCAAAAGGAAGAGTTTGGTTTTGTTGGGTCTTGTGGTGAACTAGAAGTTTTAATACCTGGCTGCAATTTAACATGGTCTTGGGAGGCACATACTCAGAGGCACCCTCACAACATCATCATCAACGGCATTTATTTATTACCCATCTCTTCCCATGGACCAAGGTGTGGAACAACAGATTAAATACAATTACAGATAGATAACCAGCTAAAAACACAGAATATCAGCTAAAATACATAATCACTTAGAAGAGCATACCATCGGTTAAAATAGCATACCTATTAAAACAATCTACTCAGAATAAAATTCATAATTTAAAAAAATAAGATTAAATTTTAAAAATTAAAAGAATACACACCCTTGAATCTTGTTACAACCACTGCTTTTGTACTTAAGGTGGAGTGGACCAAAGATTTTCGCCATTTGTTCCTGTCCTTTTTGGGGAAAAAGAGTGGATTGGTGCTCCTGGAAGCCTCCAATAGCAGAAGATCCCTTGCGTTATTTAATAACAACAAAGACTCATTTTGAAAGCCAGAAGCAGACTTCCAGTCCCTTCTAGTATTCTAGTAATTTCAGAACCGCTGGCGTTAATCTTTGAGAATTCTTGGAGAGCAAGAAAAGTCCCAGCAGACTAGAGGAGGGCAAATGTTGTCCCCATCTTCAAAAAGGGGAAAAAAGAAGACCCAAATAATTATTGCCCAGTCAGCTTGATGTCAATGCCAAGAAAGATTCTAGAGCAGATCATTAAACAGAAAGTTTGTAATTACTAAGAAAGCAATGCTGTGATTACTAGAAGTCAACATGAGTTTCTCAAAAACAAGTCATGCCAGACTAATCTTATCTCTTCTTATGATAGAGTTACAAGCTTTTTAGATGAAGGGAATGCTGTGGATGTGGCATTTCTTGACTTCAGTAAGGCCTTTGACAAAGTTCCCTATGACATTCTTGCAAAGAAGCTAGTAAAATGCAGGCTGGACAGGACTGCTGTTAGGTGGATTGGTAATTGGTTGACCGACCGAACCCAAAGGGTGCTCACCAATGGCTGCTTTTCCTCCTGGAGAGAAGTGACTAGTGGGGTGCCACAGGGTTCTGTGCTGGGCCCAGTGCTGTTCAACATCTTCATCAATGACCTGAATGAAGAAGTAGAGAGCATGTTGATCAAATTTGTAGATGATACAAAATTGGGAGGGGTTGCTAATGTCCTAGAGGACAGGATCAAAATTCAAAATGATCTTGACACATTGGAAGTGCTGGACCAAGACTAACAAAATGAATTTCAACAGAGAGAAATATAAGGTCCTACACTTAGGCAGAAAAAAATGAAACGCACAAATATAGGATGGGAGACACCTGACTGGACAACAGTACATGTGAAATGGATCTAGGAGTCTTGGTAGATCACAAGCTGAATATGAGTCAGCAGCGTGATGTGGCAGTCAAGAAAGCCAATGCGATTTTTGGTTGCATCAATAGGAGTATGGTGTCTAGCTCGAGGAAAGTAATAATACCACTCTATTCTGCTTCGATTAGACCTCGTCTGGAATATTGTGTCCAGTTCTGAGCACCTCATTTCAAGTAGGACATTGACAAGCTGGAACACTGACAAGCTGGAACAAGAGTACCAAGACGGTGAAGGGTCTGGAAGCTGTGCCCTGTGAGGAATGGCTTAGGGAGCTGGGGATGTTTAATCTGCAGAAGAGAAGGTTAAGAGGGGACATTATAACCGTGTTTAAATATTTGAAGGGATGTCATGTTGGGGAGGGAGCAGGCTTGTTCTCTACCGCTCCAGAGACTAGGGCAAGGAGCAATGGCTTCAAGCTGCAGGAAAGGAGATTCCACTTGAACCTCAGGAAGAACTTCCTGATGGTCAGAGCTGTCCGGCAGCAGAATATGCAGCCTCGGAGTGTAGTGGAGTCTCCTCCTTTGGAGGTTTTTAAGCAGAGGCTGGATGGCCATTTGTTGGGAATGCTTTGATGGGTGTTCCTGCCTAGCAGGGGGTTGAACTCGATGGCCCCGAGGTCTCTTCCAACTCTATGATTCGATGTTTCCCTCATTTTTGGATGATCCATGTGGATCTTGGAGGTTTCCAGGGCAGAATAGTGACTCCCAGCTCCACCAGAATTGCTCCACTCAGAGTTTAAGGCCATTAAAATAGGTATGAATGCTTATTCTGTCTAGAGCTTTGAAGGTAGTGAAAGAAACCTCATTCTAGTCTGGTTGTGAGCAGGACACAACCTTAAAAAGAAGCTGAGGCTTGAAGGCAGCCGGACAGTTTGCTTTTTGCAGTCTTTTTTCAGCGTTGCTTTAGCATGTTGCTGTTTACCCCCAGCCACCGAAAAGGCCAAGCTGTCTGTCTCTGGAGCAGTGGCCCAGGAGAATCGGTTCCAGCTTCCTGAGAGCAGAGTTCCTGGAGTGCTGCACTGGCCTCCCCTTTTGCATCAACCCAGCTGATGTGCCAGGGGCCTGCCCACAAAAGGATGGCAGAGAGAGGGCCTGCCAGCCGAGCTTCCCTTGGCAGGGAGTTCCAGAGCCCAGGGCGGCCACTGTGAGGCCCTCCCATTTCCACCTCTCTTGGGGTGGCAGCAGCAGCAAGAGGAGAGCTCCTGAATGCGCTTAAAACTCAGGATGGTCTCAGTAGGCACACGGGCCTCTCAGAGCAAAGGTTCTTCGGGTACTTTGGGCCTTGCTAAAGATGACTGCTGGGAGCCACCGTGGTGTAGTGGTTTGAATGTTAGACTATGACCAAGAGACTAGGGTTCGAATCCCCCCACTTGGCCATGGAAAGCCATTGGGTGACCTTGGGGAAGCCACAGACAAAGGCAAAGGCAAGCCCTTCTGAACCCATTCTGCCAAGAAAACCTGTGATGGGTCTGCCTTAGGGTTACCAGGCAACTTGAAGGCACACGGCAACCACCAAAGATCACCACCAGCACTTTGAATTATACCAGGAAACAAATGGGGGACACAGGGCAGCTATTTCAGCTGGGTGGATATGTGCTCTGGATACGTGGTCTCTGTTAACACCTGAACATCACCACAATTTAGGTCAAAGCAGCTTTCCGTAGCCATCCCTGTGGAAAGTATACAGGAAAAATCCAGATGTGGTAGAACTAAGGAATATTTCACCATGGCCAGATCTGTTTTTTTAAAAAAACAAAAACCCACAAACCCAGAGGCCACCATACTGTTGCTACAGGCGGCCTCTAGACTTTTACACTCTGCTCTAAAGCAGTGGTTCTTAACCTGGTGTCCAGGGATCCTGGGGACCAGCAGAGCCCTCACAGGGGCTCCATGAAGCAGCAAGGATGTGGCAGTGGGGGCGGAAGGTTTACAGGTACTGAAACTGGTCCCTCATTTGCAAACTATGGCTCTGGAGATGGGGGTTTGAATCCCCACTCAGCCATGGAAACCCACTGAGTGGCGTCAGGCAAGCCATATTCTCTCAGCCTCAGAGAAATGCAAAGCCAACAAATCTTGCCAAGAAAATCCTCATGATAGGTTCATCTTAGGGTCACCCTAAGTCAGTTTTCAAAGAGGAGAGACATGATGGCTAGAAAGAACCTTCCCTAGTCAGCAGCACTTTATTGTTGTGTGCCTTCAAGTCATTTCTGACTTACGGCAACCCTAAGGTGAACCTATCACAAGGCTTTTTTTTTGGCAAAAGTTGTTCAGAGGAGGTCTGCCTTCCTCTGAGGCTGAGAGAATGTGACTTGCCCAAGGTCATGTAGTGTTTGAGTGGATATTTGAATCTTAGTCTCCAGAAATCTTTAATAAATAAATATTGGAAATTTAAATAAATATTTGAAAAGTTACTTATTTCGGGAATGTTTCGATGGTGTAGTTCTGCATGGCAGGGGGTTGGACATTACAGCCCTTGTGGTCTCTTCCAAGTGTATGATTTTATGAATATTTAAATCTAAATTTAAATATTAAAATTGTGAGTTAGGTTTTGGGGGTCCCCAGCAAAAAATATATATTTGCAGAGTAAAGAAAAGGTTAAGAACCGATAAAGAAAAGGTTAAGAACCACTGCTGTAAAGGATTCTTACCACATCGTACCTAAATTACCTTGTATATTTAAGTAGAAGTTCTAAGCCTTGTAAAAGAGTTTGACCTCTCAAGTCAGAGGTTGACTTTAAAATGGGCCCCTTCAGCATAAATCAGGTTGAAAAGGAAATATGATGACAGCACAACAAGGAGAACAGAAATATCTAGGGGAAAGATCTTACTGCTCTGGAGTAACTATGGTTGCAGAATGAAGAAAATTTTACAGTTAGCACTGTAAAATTTTCAGAGAAATGAGGAATAAGCATTAGAAAGCCACTTGGCAAGATGGAGTACAAAATTGCTAAATTCAGTGTTAAGTTTTAGAAAATAATTGAACACCTCCCCTTTACCTGTAATGCTGTCTTGTTTAATTTTGAAAGTAACTTTTAGACTTTGAACAAAATGGAAATGCTGCATATTCTGGTGTGTTTGCTAGTTAACTCATGGGAGTTTGCTTGAGGTGAAGCATTGCTTCACCTCTGTGTTGTGTCCAGGGATGTGAAATATCTTGATGCCCTCCTTTGTGTCTGGGTTCACCCATACTGACATTTGGCTGGGATTGTTTTTGCCAGTCTGGGCAGAGAGGACTTATTGGCAGTCTGGCAGGCTTTGGGGTATGATGTCCTTAGCACCATCACCAACGTTGCTTGACTTTAACCATAATGAAAGTTTTCCCATATTCCGTTTTTATCTTTTAATACATTATTTCATTTTGCATTGCACATTCCGATGCTTCCTTCTTCTCTCCAGCATTCACAATGTTTGTGACAGGTCTTTACATTAAAGTACGGTAAAATTTGGTCAAGGAATGAAATTGGTAAGAGTACTGAGGTTTTTGGTAAGGGAGGGAGGGATAGACTGTGGCATCGGGGAGAGCATGGATTGGGGAATGGGGGGGCAGAGAACTGGATAGTCTGGAAGCCCTTCTCACCCTCCCCAAAAGCCTGCTCAGGAGTTTCCTGAAACTTTGGGGAATGTAACTAGCAGCACTAGGATGCTTCCGCTTTGGTCAGACCCTGTTTGGAATAATCATGCGTCCGGTTCTGGGCACCACAATTTGAGAAGGATATTGGCAAGCTGAGAAGTATTCAGAGAAGGCTGACCAAAATGGTCAAAGGCCTCGAAACAAACCTTATGGGGCTTAGGGAGCTGGGGATGTTTAGCCTAGAGAAGAGAAGGTTAAGGGGTGACATGATAACTATGTTTAAATGTTTGAAAGGATGTCGCATCGAAGAGGGAACAGGCTTGTTTTCCACTGCTTCAGAAACTAGGACAAGGAGCAGTGGCTTCAAATGACAGGAGAAGGGATTCCAGCTAAACATCAGGAAGAACTTCCTGATGGTAGGAGTAGTTCTACAGTGGAATCTGCTTCTTCCTCAGTGCAGTGTGGTAGAGCTTTGGAGGTTTTTAAAGAGAGGCTGGATGGCCATTTGTGAAAAGGAGTGCTTTGATTTTGTCTTCTTGCATGGCAGGAGGAGGTTGGGCTAGATGGCCCTTGGGGTCTCTTCCAATTCTAGAATTTTATTCTCCAGAAACTAAGTTTCCACTAGATTTTGTTTTGTGCAGTGCCTCAGTGTCAACATGGGGCTGTAGATGTAGCCGTAGAGGCAGTGTTGGAGTCTGTACCACATCAAGCTCAGGAAAGACTGCCCGGTTGGATCAGATATTAGGATGGAGTGCAGAATGTCAGCTTCCTTGCCCTTTGGTTTGGATGGTCAGCGGATGATCCTCAACAGATCGGAAGACTGGGAAAGGCCAGCTGGGGGGTAGGGGCCGCGGCGGGGGAGAGGAGAGAGGGCCGGCCAGCCAGAGCTCGTACCATTGGGGCATTTTAGTTCCCATCGGTGAAGGGACTGTGAGTCCGGTGGGTTGCATGCGAGGGTGCAAGAGGAGGCTTTTCTTGCCTCTGTGGGGATCTGTGGTTGATATAAATGATGATTCACAATGTGGTGGCCCTCCCAGGTGCCTGTTTTATGTTAAGTACCACAAAGGAAATGAGTTGCTCAGAATATTGATTTTTATTGGATGAGATGTTATAAAACTTCTCTCTTGTCATCTCATGGTGTAGAAGCGTGGCGATGCCACGCTTTCTGACCATGGCGGGTGAAGGCTGCTGCTCCAGCCATGGATCCCCTGTGCGCGTGTCGCCCCGCCACCGAGCCTGTGGCTCCAAGGAGTCCCCCTCACGCTTCCATGTCCTGATCCTGCAGGGGCCTGCAGGATCCTGCAGATTTGAGGATTCAGTATTGATTCTGAATTTACCAATATTTTGGATTGTCTTTACTAGTTTTTTTTTTAAAAAACAAAACTCCCATTTATGGTGTGTTACCATCACAGGGCAGCTGACCAAACGATAACATAAATGAAAATGCAGTTATAGCTATATGCAACAGAACGCCTACTTTAAAGATGGTTAAGTAAGTCCCAAATGCAGGCCAGGATTAATGTGTCTTCACTGCTGTGTCCCCTCAAACGCCAGCAGGGAAGAAGCCTCCCTGGAGAGGGAGTTCTAAAGGCGTGGGGCGACTGTGAGAGACCCAGCCGCACCAGTGGCTTTGGTCGTGAGGAGACATGCGAAGACCCAGGGGGAAAAAGGTAGAAGAAAGATTCTGGGGGGAAATGGCTGCTCACAAGTGTCAGCGGAGGAGCGGGACTGCTCACATCGCAGTTCTGGAAGGTTATGAACGATGTGCTGTGCAGGCACAGTCAGAGCATTTGTGTGAGTCACAGAGACCACGAAGAAGAACTGTTTTTCCCCATTTCTTCTGAAGCGTTTTTCCCAGAAGAAATGGGGGGAAAAAGAGTATGAAATACTCTCTTTTAGTATGAAGAATAAAATAGTTAAGAAAAGATGTTCCTGTATTTACTCCTCCCACATTATTTCTAAAACTTTGTAGCAAGGAGACTTTTAGTAATCTTGCATCACTATACTGTTCCTGGTTTTGATTTCTTTTTGTTGTTTCCGTTTATGGGAGCAGGTGTTTGGGGTCTGCTTGGTGCTGTGAGCGACTAGAGGAGATGGAACAATTTTCTTTGTTTTACTAATGTTGATGACTTCTTTTTTTTTTCCTCTTAATTGTGTGGAGGTTTACCTGTTTCTCATAAACTGGGGAAACCAAAAGGTTCTGTATAGTTCAGATGTTCCTTGCAGTTCAACATCTCATAGCTGCATTTATAACCAAAACTAAACATTTAAAAAGGAAGCTCAGTTTGTAATTATTTTCTGAATAAATTGCATTTTTAATATATCAGACATAGTAAATCTATGCCAGACAAAGTTGTACTTGATGCATTTTATGTTCTTACAGTGAGAAAGTGTCTTTTTATCCATAAAGGGTAATAGCACTGCATTTTTACATTTTTTTCTGAAAATATCTGGGAGTTTCCTGGAAAGGGAGGGAAACCTTTATTCCACATTGCTTCAGAATTTTTAGAAAATTTCCCCCTCTACTGGCAGGGCTTGTGATCTGATGGTTTGCGCAGGCTCAGATAAGACGCTCCCAAAAACCTTCAAGCTGTAATGTCCACAGCTGGCCCTCTGAATTGTGCCCAGGAGCAGATGGACAGCTAGCGTAACTGGAAGAGGATGGTTGGAACTCTGAGCAGCCACAGCCACTGAGTTCTCAGAGAGAGCCGCATCTGTCAACAGTTCGTTACTGGAAACAAACCTGGACGTACTTGAAACATGTGCTGCGGTAGATCTCTCCTTGTTATGAGCGGGGTTGATCCATTTGTCAGAGAAGGTGGCTCAAAAGGTGCCTTTGATAATGAGGCAATGTATTTTTAAAAAGTTGTTTTAATAGAAGACATGGATGTGGAAAGACTGGCTTGTAAGTGGGCTTCCTCTTTCTCTCCTTGCCTTCATCTCTCTTTGAGAGGGGTGGGTATGCCCCTTTGGAGGCAGTGGTTGGCCACCTTTTTAAAAAGAACACGGCCCTTTCCTTCGGAGACCCAAGAGCACATGTCTTGGAAAACAGTCCCATTTCATAGCCTGTAATCTGGTGCTCCATTGACCCCAAAGTAAGTGCTCTCTGAACCTCGTGGCACCCACATAGGAACATATGGTAAAAATTCCATACGCACACCCATTCATTTTTCCCAGAGGTAGCGCTGAACATGGTTTTATTGTAGGCATGGCTGGTTTTCTCTGGTGTGATTGTTTGTTCACCCGTGGAATTATTAAACATTAACCTCCTGGCTAAGATGGGCTGGTGGGGATCTTTCAGGTCTTCCACCAGATTTATTTGTTTTGTGATGTTGTGATAGTGAGTGTGGTGTGTGTAGTGGGAGGGGATCCTTCCAGGGGTCTAAATGTTTGTGAGGGGCCAAAAGAGATCAGAGGGATTAAGGAGAGGCAGTGGGATTTGGCAGAAGAGGAACAGAACTAGGTGGGGCAGGTCCCTCAAGGAAGAGAGGAGGCAGCCTGTCAAGCTGGGGATGGGGGTGGATGCTGTTCAAGGCCCAGGGGCAGAATGGCAGAAGGCTTGGAGGTGACGTGAGAGAAGGAGGCGAGGGGGCTAAGTGAAATGGTGGTTGGAGGACAGAACCCTGGTTTTAGAAGCCGCTCTTAGAGGACCACCTTGTGGGCAGAGCCTTGGAGTGGCCTGTGGCCTCGTCCGCTTTGGCCCTTCTCTGTTCCGGTGACCATCCCTTGACATTCTCAGCTGATGGTTGAGAATCCTTGCAGGGTTTCTCCTTCCCTGGCAGGGTGTGTGAGAGGAGCCTTTCTAAGCAGAGCTTGGATCTGGTGGAATCTCTTTGCTGTTTGGGTTTGCATTTGCATGGCCTGGTAGGACTGGGATTACCTGTCTCTGCTTCAGAGGACCCTGGTGGGCTTCCAGTGCTGGCAGCCCAAAATCTGCTGTTTTTTTCCTCTGTCTCAAAGCGTGTTAAAGCATCTTGTTCTGCCATATCTTCAGCCATGACCTGCAACCTCCCCCAACCCCACACCCAAACAGTTTTCCAGTCTTCCATCCTGGTATGTTGACCGACCGCTTCAAAGCACTTCTGGTTAACTGCTGTGTCTCCTGTCCCGTGCAGTTGCCTCAGGCAGCTGAACTTTGTGGGGTCTGTGCCTGCTTCCGTGGGCATAGTCGGGAGTCCTCTGTGTGCCAGCTTCTGTGGGTGTAATAGGGAGTCCTGGGAGGACAGGCCTGGCACCACGGGCACGTTTTGCTCTCAGGCTGAGGTGTTGTTCCCCAGGCCATTCCAGGCAGATGCGGGTGGGCAGCCCTGGAGCCCTGCCTGCCAGTTGCCTCCTGTTGCTGCTGCTAGAAGTGGCCAGAAAGGCTCTGTGATGTTTTTTGTTTGTGCTCCACACACACACACACCGCCCTCCTGCTTTTCTCTTCTGGCGTTTCAGAGCAAAAATGTCTAGCGTTAGGACCCAGTGGGCTGTCAGAATCAGTGACAGGAGTCTGGAGCAGCACTGGCGCAGAGTGAGTCTCCCTCCGTCAGCTGGGCAGGATTTTTGTGTCTTAGAGGGTCTTAGAGACGCCTCTCCCAGGGAAAGGGCGCCTTTCCCTTCTCCAGCGCTCCTGTGTGCCCGGGCAGAGGGTGGCTCTGGCGGAGGAGGAGGAGGAGGAGAAGGGATGATCACCTGCCTCCTCTGCAGCGGAGGGGCAGGATCCTCCCAGGCCCTCCCTCCCTCACTCCCCGTGAGCTGAAGAGCAGCCTTTTCAGAAATAATTGGAACGGGCAGGTAGATGGCCAGCATGGCCCAGACCAAGAGGCATGCGTTCAGCCGGGTAAGTGACACATGTGGGCTGGTGGCGGGGGGGGGGGTTGAGCCCCTATGCACCTGGGCTGTGGGGGTCTGGGCCAGCTGAGGGGCAGCGTCTCTCAGTGCAGCATCTCTCGGTGCAATCTGTTGCAAGGGTATGGGCCGGCAGTCTTGATGCGGCGTGTGGGAGAAACCATGTTTTTTCCTGTGCTGGTCCCTCTCCGTGGAATATGTCTTCCAGTCGTGGCTGTTAAGGGATGCGGTGGGCTTGGCTGATCTGACTGAATTTCTCTTGTTTGCCAAGCCCTTCAGGATGAGATTAGTCGCTGTTATTTCTTGGTAATTAGTGTTGATAGTGTAATGAGGCATCAGCTGAGCCTCTGGTGATAGTCTGTTCTCCTATTCTGGGCTCCCTCCCCCCCTCTTTCTTTGCCGCTCCCCCGCAGCCACTGTCCCCTCACTGAGAAGCCAGCACAGCCTTGGGAGTCCAGACTTCCACCATGTTGCAGTTCAGGTACCAGCTGCAAGCTCGGCAGCAGAACCTGGGACTGGCCTCACAAGGGGTTTTTGTGTGTGTGTGTGGGGGGGAGTTCTTATATGTGTTGGGTTATTCTAGTCTCTTTCCACATCTTCAGCCCCCCCCACCTTCCTGGGGTTTGAAATGATACTAGATTGGAGTGGACAGCTGTGGTGGTCCCAGGGTCAGTTTTCTACCCACAGGAGCCTCTGGGGGCTGCTTGGACTTCTAAAAACGCCCCAAATTGGAACAGAACAAAAAATAAAAACAAAACGAAACCAGAGGTGGCCAGAATTCCACTTCTGCTTTTGAAAACGAGGTATGTTTAAATGGGAAGCTTTGCAGCATCACTGTGCAATCTGTTGGAAAAACTGAGTGGGTGCTCCTGGAGGCTTTGGGGTTATCCAGGAGGTCCTGCTAAAAGAAGCACTGGGGGACCCATGGCCCCAAGACCATGCTTTGTCCCCCCTTCTGCACTTGATCTTGGGCTGGCTGTCAGGGGGTGTTTTTAGCATGGCTGTGAGTTGCCCAGGGGCTTTTCTTGACCCATGGTCGTTTGTGGGTACTGGATGGCCATGTGTCTGCCTTCCTCTCTCCTTCCCTTTCCAGGGCCTGGAAGGAGAGCTGTCTTCCTCCAGTGCACCACAAAGAAAGCTCCTGCCTGCCCCCTGCCTCCCGGGGACTCCTTTCTGGCCCCAGCTTTCCTCCAGCGCTTCACTGCTGGACAGACCGGTTTGTTCTTTGGTTTCTCTCATCTGAGCCAGGGTAGATTCAGTGGAGACCGCTGCCCAGGGGGTGGGGTGCGTGTTTCTGCAGCTCAGCTGACAACCAGAAGAGGCTTGAGTGCCTCAGAAGTTGGCTCATGTGCTTCCCTGGCGTGGGTCTGTGAGGAGCCATTCTGGGCCCACCCCTGCCCTGGAGCTGGACGGGGCTAACTGTTGGCCTCCTCACATGCTGGGTGATGGCTGGCGTGCCATGGGCCCAGGCTTGGCAAATAACATCGCTTGCCGCAGATCAGCTCCATTGTGGGATTGTGCGTGTGCCATGCCCTGCGAAGGTAGACCTCCATGAGGATGCAGGCCTTGACGCTGACCAGGTTGGAAAGGGACGTAGCTCAGACAGGAAGTGTGAGTTTTGCACGTGGAAGGACCCCGTCTGGGAGCCACTGCCAGCCTGTGTAGACAGGACTGAGCTAGATGGAGCTAGCACGCTCAGCTGGGAGAATGCAGCTTCCCACATTGCATGCACCTTCCTGCAGCCCTTTTTGGAATTGTTAGTCCAGTGATGGACTCAGCCATGGTAATCTGGCAGTGGTGGGCTTGTGGGAAACGGAAGGGTAGCTTGCGGTACCTCCCTTGTGAATCTGTGGATTCAGAAGTGCTGTTGGGTTTCCTCTGGGATCTGGACAGGCGATACAGAGAAGACTGGAATAGTGATGTGTGCCACTGGGGTGGTTTTGCTTACCCTGCCTGGCTCAGGAAAAGTCACCCGGCTCAATCTGAGTAGCCGGCTTTGAGGCCGTGGCATTTGTGTTTAAGCCTTTGTAGCGGAATGGGGCATGACCTCTTGGCTTGAGTTGTCTGAAGCATTTGTTGTTGTTTGCTCTTCGGCAGTGCTGTGCTAGCCTTTTCTGGTTTGGGTTGTGCCGGTTAGTCTCTTGCCAGACTGGCAGTTTCCCCGTGGCTGGGCATGGGGAGGAGAGAGAGGTCTGACTTGTTGGTTCTGTGCTCCCATCTGCCATCTTAGTGTGCTAGAGAAGTTCTGTTGTCTTGACTGTATGATTCACGTTCCTCTTGTGTGGGCTGGTTTCTCCCATTGACTGCTCTTGAGCCTGTTTTTTCTTCGCCCCCACTGACTTTGCTGCAACAGTCACCCTGTCTCTTCTTTCAGACAGGCTCGCTGCCTCCATCCTAAACCAAGCCAGACAAATACCTGGATTGGCCGCTGGCCTTGCTCTGAGCAGCCAGAGCGGGGCTTCTGCCACACAAACAACCAGGCTTCCTGCCTTGTTCTTCTCCAGTCTAAGAGCAACAGATCATCCCTGCCGCTTAGATCTCCTTTGATGAGACAGCAGCCACCCCCATTCTGTCACTGGGTGATGAGTCTGGTATTAATCCTTAAGTAATCTCCTCCTCGGGTGAGGAGGGAAGATGGCAGCACCCTGGAATGACATGCCTGCTGATAGAGAGACTTGGTTGCATAGGCTGGTCAACTTCGTTGCAGGCCCAGCCCCTCTGCCTCCCCCACGCTCATCAAATCTGCCCACCCACGACTAAAATTGGAAGTCTGAGGTGCTTTTAACCTACAGTCCTGCTGTGTTTAAAGGTTGCCTTCAATGATTTCTGGCTGTTGAAGGAGGCCCAAGTAGCACCATTTCTTCCAAGTGTAGTCCAAATTATTGTAGCTTTAGAAGTGAACTCCAGGCCCTGCAAGTGAAGAAGGAGAAGCCTGAGGATTGTGGTGAGGAATGGCAGCTACTGCCCATTGCCTTCAAGTTAAGCAAGGAGGCACTGCGCATGTGGCATGGAGCATCCTTGTTCTCCTGGGCCTCCTGAGCACACTGGGCTTTCAGCAGCAGAGACAGAAGCTTGCTTGTTTGGGGAACATTTATGTGATTTGCATGTTCGGTGAAGGATCTGTGCTGGCAGCCCCAGGCAATGACCCTCTCTCTCAACTGAAAAGGACAGGAGCTGCACAGGGCTTGACTGTGAGTCAGGTATCAGGATTCTGCCATTTTCAGTGAGTTTTTGCAAGCTGTGCAAAATGTCTTCCTGATTGTTAGCCTATTTGACTTTGGGGTGGAGGGGGTGTGGCGAAGCAAAAGAAGGAAAGCAGCACCCGTTCTTAACGGTCTTAGTGTGGCATGCAGTGCTGGCTTTGGGACAGAATTGTAGAATCCAGCTGCAGCATCCCCAGCGGCTAGCTGTCTAGCCTCTTTTTGAAACCTCCCTCCAAGAAAAAAAGACTGTGCCGCCTTTCTAGGTAATTAGTTCCATTATTGAGCTGCTCTTACTGTCAAGAAGTTCATCCTAACATTCAGTTGAAACCTGCTCTTCTGTAATTTCAAACCATTGGACTTGGTCCTTCCTTCTGAGGCAGCAGGAAACACACCTGCCCCTCTTCTCTGGGACAGCCTTTGAGATATTTAAAGAGTGTAGTCATGTCACCCCTCAGTCCTCTCTTAACCAAGTTGAACAAGCTCAGTTCCTTCAACCTTTCTTCATACATTTTTGTTCTTTGTCTCTCTTATTCTCATTGCGTATCTCTGAACCGGCTCTAACTTGTCTATATCCTCCTCAAAGTAAGATGCCCAGAACTGGGCACGGTACCTTAAGTGAGGTCTGATCAGAGCAGAATACATTGGGACTGTTCTTTCCCTTGTCTTGGAAACCATGGTTCTATTAATGCAGGCTGAAATATTATTTGCCTTCCTCGCTGTAGCATTGCGCTGCTGTGTCATGGCCCTCTAGCCCAGCCCCTTACTCAGCCCAGGCTCTGGGACCAGTGTCCTTGAGAGGTTTCAACCCAGCCATGTGCTTCCTTGCATCACTCTTGTTTTCTACAGGCGTATGTTGCCAGTTCCAGTACTGAGATCCCCAGCTGCTGTGCAGGTCTTGACACCTAAGCTCAGCAGACCACACAGAGCCAGCAGGGGAATGAAGAGGCTGTCTCCAATGGCTTCTGGCTCCTCTGATCATAGAACCCTAGAGTTGGGAAGGACCCCAAGGGCCATCCAAGCCAACCCCATTCTTCCAGGCAGTAAAACACAATTAAAGCACTCCCTGTGATAGATGGCCATCCTCTCTTTAGAAAGCTCCCAAGAATCAGACTCTGCCACACTCCGCTCAGGCAGCATATTCCACTGCCAGACAACTCCAACTGTCAGGCAGTTCTTCTAGTGTCTCTTTTCCTGTTGTTTAAAGCCATTGCTTCATAGCGTCCAAGTTTCTGGAGCAGCAGAAAGCATGCTTGCCCCATTCTCCTTATGCTGTCCTTTCAAATATGTAAACATGTCTATCATGTCCCCTTTTAACCTTCCCTTCTGCAGGCTAACCATCCCCAGCTCCCTCAGCCATTCATCACAGGGCTTCATCATTTCCAAGCCTTTGACCATTTTTGGTTGCCCTCCTCTGGACACCTTCCAGCTTGTCAGTAGCCTTCTTGAATTATGGTGCACAGAGCTGGACACAGGATTCCAGACGCATCCCACAGATTGGAGTTCTCCCAGAACATCTGTGCCATGTAAGAAAAGTTTGTTGCTGTGGCTGCATGCCTTCACGTTGTTTCAAACTTACGGCGACCCTAAGGCACCCCTGTCATGGAGTTTTCTGGGACTGAGAGTGTGTGATGTGCCCAAGGTCACCTAGGGGGTTTCCATGGGCAAGTGAGGACTCCAGCCCAGGTCTCCAGGGTCATGGCCCAGCACTCAAACCACTACACCGTGCTGGCTCTTGAGAGAGAAGGGACCCTCCCTAAATTTCTCTCAAGGGTCACGATGGAATAGGCTGTTCTCAGGGGGTGGCATCTACATAGTCTCTACCAGAGTCCGACAGCTTGTCCCCCCCCGATATGTTAGTTAGGCAGATGTTACAGCTGTTTCATCTGGACCTGGGTGATACTTCTTGGTGCAGTCCAGGTGCTTTGATATGTCTCTGTTTGGAAGTAGGGTTCTCAGGTGCTTTCTTTCACTGTGTTAGCTTTTGCTGGGCTATTGTGATCGTTCAGATTTAAAGCTGTTTGGTGCATTTCTTTTTCCATAAAAGCTGCTCTGCCATGGCTTGGCTTTTGCTTTGTGGACTTTGCTCCTTCCTGAAACTTGTTGGTGTTTTCGTGGGCATTGGTGGGGCCTTCTGGCAAAAAATGGCTGCCTGTTGGAGAATTGTGAGTGCAGATGACTTCCTAATTTCCTGAAGCCAGTAGTTCTTCTGGAATTCTCCCTGGCCCCATGATGCTGAATTTACTCCTAGCTGCTGCAAACAGTTCAACTTGCTGTTGCTGTCAAAGTTTGCAGTTTCAGTCTACTGCTGTATACTGCTGCTGTTAACTGAGCTTAGCTCTTTGAATTCTGCAAGTCCCTTTAAAGTAGATTCTGCCAATACGATTATGATGGTAGAAGATTTTAAGCCCTCTCTTTTTCATAAAAATTGTCAATTAGAGTAACTTTTAAAAAGCCCAATAAGTCCAGTTAATAGCAAATACAAACAGTGAATGCAAAATAGGTTAAAATTTAATATATCCACAGGCTGAATGCCCCCCCGTTGGCCACCAAGGAGTCCTTCTTGGCTCTTGGTGGGAAGGCAAGGAGAACCCTCTCAGGAGATCTTGAATTAATAGAAGGGATTCCAGCCCCGGGTCTTTCAGGGCTTTGAAGGTCGTAGGAAGCCCTTGATTCAGATGCAGAGAGGGGCCAGAGAGCCAGATGGCTGTGCTCCTGATTGCTGGACCTGGTCAGTAGCCTCCTAGAACAGCTAAAGTTACTGAGTGCTTTCCAAAGGCAGCTCCAGGTAGAGTGGGGCTGCAGTAGTCTAGCCCTGATATATGTATATGTGTGTGTGTGTGTGTCTTGTCATGGCCAGATCAGCATTGTCTATTACCTGGCGTGCAACCTCTTTTGGGCTGAGGCATTCCTGGCCCCGCAGCATCTTTTAAAGGAGTTTTGACGGGGGCCGGGGTCAGCTCATGAGAATGCTGGGGCCTGAGGTTCTGTGGCAGGGGTGCCAGCCCCCTTCCAAGTGTGGAGCAGTGGGACTCCGCTGCGGGAGTGGGTGCCCTGGTGAGCAGAGAACAGAGCTGGGGTGGCTCTCTTAAAGTCGTGCATTGAGAGGTGCCTGTTTCCCTCTCCCTCCAATGAATTGGTTGGTGTGAAGGCCGGATCCTTCCTTCCTTCCTCCACCTCCCTTCCCCCTGCCATCTAAGTTTGACAGCAGCGGGTGTTGGCTGTGACCTGCATCTCTCTTTGCAGACCAGCCTGTCCTTCGGGGAGTCCTCAGAGCCTGCCCTCCCCCACTACTAGCCCAGTGCAGAGGCAGCCAAATTGCTGCCTCCTTGCCCCCTCCGGCAACGTTGAGGGAAGGGAAGGGCCCATCAGTTGCTCTGTGGGATGATTTCGTGCCCCTCTTCACTCTCCTGCCATTACCCACACCTGGCGAGAGGCACGTGCTGGCTGGCTGCAGTTAGCAGCCTTGGGAAATTGCTTATTGATTTTAAACTAGACTTCTTATTTCTTTAAAGCTTTGCATTCACAAACCCAGAGTTTGAGACTGAGTATTTTTCAGAGCACCTGCATTGCTGCAGTTTTTGACATGCTTCTCATTTTTACCAGTTGTTGTTTTTTTAAAGAACCAAAAGGCACACGGTAGCTTCTAAAATGTCCAACTAGAGTTAGTCTTTCTTCCCCCATTCCTCTCAAAAAATCCTTTTGTATCTGGGAAGATTTTTTATTTTTAAAAAATTCTGTGTCTTGCTTGTTTGTGCTTTGATCACGTTGCGGATGCTGCTGTTTCTCAGCTTCCACGGATGGTGCCCTCTTGTTGGGTCATTCACCGGTCAGCCCTTCTGTTTTTCTGAGCAAACTCCACCCCTCACAAGATGAATTGCATTTATCCCGGGGCGAAAGAGGGGCAAGTGAGAAGATCCCCATCTTACCTGACTCCGGAATTTGTTTTGCAGCTTTGCCTTTGTATGGTCATGTCAGAAGTGCCAGGTCCCCTTCATCCTTGAATTCCAGTCTGTGGAACAAACCCGAGGAGAGGTTGTCAGGCGAAGGGGCTGGTGGACTGCTCCACTCTGCTAGGAAACAACTCTCAGAACTGACAGCCCCCTGGGCCTTCCTGCAGCTGGTTTTGTTGCAACCACTTACTCCTGTCTACTGATGTCAGTCTGCAAAATGGCACTGCACAAAAAAGAGTCCTAGGATGAAAATCTTTGTTGTGGTTTCAGTGTGTTTTGTGTGAACATAAACTGGAAAACCGTGTTACTGATTCATGAGTGTGTCCACCTGCCTCTAGTGGTGTCTTTGATCCCTGGGGGCGGAAGAGGCCCCCTGATGTTATGAACACAGTGCTGGTCTGACCTCACAATGTTGGCCTGATCCAAGCCAGCCAAATAGCTGGCAGGAAATGCAGGAAATGGCCTTCCTGATGAGACGTGAGCCACTGGGGCTACAGAAGTCCCGGCCAGGTGGGTGTCCTTTGGTGCCAGTTAACCTTGGCTGAAGTTGCAGAGGCCCAAGCTGCTGGCAGGTGGGTGCGTCTCCCCTGGAAGCACATCTTCCATCCGCGTGCAGCCTGTTCCTGTCTCTGTCCTTGGGCTTAGTTCTGGCCGGGACTTTGTGCTGCTGCTTTTCTGGCCACTGTGCAGAGCTGGTCCTTTGGTGGTTTTCATCTTGTGGGTATGTATGACTGTGACAAGTGAGCAGTGCATAAACAGTTAGGAGGGAGAAGGGGCAAACTCATCTAAAAGAGAGTCAAATAAAAAATTTAAAACAACAGTGTCGATAGTGAACCGGGAAAGAAAAGGGCAGTAGCTCGTTTCAAGACTGTGTGTGTTTCTGTCATGTGGATAATGTCATGTGATGGGTTATTCCTCCTTTAGAATGATTATAATTTCAGTGCAACAGGAATTTTCAGTTCCTGAAAAACAGGCTGGAGCAATAGGTTGCCAGTGAAAGCCAAAGACTGGTAGTCGTGCCTGTACTATGCAGGGAAATGGAGGGTTCTGATCTGGATAACAGTATGTGTGAAAGGGATCTAGGAGTCTTGGTAGATCACAGGCTGAACGTGAGTCAGCAATGTGATGCGGCAGCCGAGAAAACCAACTCAATTCTTGGTTGCATCAGTAGGAGTATGATGTCTAGATCGAGGGAGGTAATGGTACCACTCTATTCTGCATTGGTTAGGCCTCATCTGGAATAATACTGTGTCCAGTTCTAGGCACCTCATTTCAAGAAGGATATGGACAAGCTGGAGCATGTCCAGAGCAGGGTGACCAAAATGGTGAAGGTTCTGGAAGCCATGAAGCCCCATGAGGAACAGCTTAGGGAGCTGGGTATGTTTAGTCTGTGGAAGAGGAGGTTAAGAGGGGACGTGACAGCCATGTTTAAATATTTCAAGGGATGTCATGTCAAGGAGGGAGCGCGCTTGTTTTCTGCTGCTCCAGAGACTAGGACAAAGAGCAATGGATTCAAGCTGCAGGAAAGGAGATTCCACCTGAACCTCAGGAAGAAATTCCTGACGGCCAGAGCTGCCCGGCAGGGGAATCTGCTGCTGCCTCCATGTAGTGTGGTGGAGTCTCCTCCTTCCCTGGAGGTTTTTAAGCAGAGGCTGGATGGCCATCTGTTGGGAATGCTTTGATGGGTGTTCCTGCCTAGCAGGGGTTGAACTCGATGACCCCTGTGGTCTCTTCCAACTCTATGAGTCTATGATTCTATGATCATGCTGTCATGATCAGGACTGTAAAAATCTTGGGCATTTCCTCCCGTAAACACCAATGGTACATCTAGTAACCTTAAGAAGTAGTGCATAAAAATTAGCGACAGAGGTAGCAGGCTGTTATGTTTTCCCTGCCCAGCTGCTTGTAATAGCAAGTGCCTCCCCGCTAGGGTTGCTAACTGAGATGTGGACCCCAATCTTGGGAAGAGAGTGCTGTTGCTTGGGCAGAGAGAGTGTTGCGGCCACACAGCTGCCAGCTTGCTGACCGGGCGGCCTCTGTTATGGACGGCATGGAAATATGCGTGGGGTCAGAGGTTAATCGTGGGAAGATGAAGGCGGATCTTACTGCTGCTCCGGCCCTTTGAGTGTTGTGGATTTCTGCTCTGGAAGGGAAGAGCGACCTGCAGAGGCACTTGATCTTCTTGGGTACCGTATTGCAAAGACACACACAAACAAAGCTCATGGTGTTACCAGATGTGCTTTTAAGGTGCCCCAGGGACTCTCTTGCTTCTTCTGTGACAAACTGACATGGCTGCCGCTTTCAGAACTCACACAGTCCAGAGTCATGGGGTCATCTTGTGAAGCCCCGGAGATTCCGGACTGAGCATTTTGCGGTTGTCTCTCCTCCTGCCTGTGTGTCTCAGATCTTCTCATTTAGATAAGAACGTGTGTCTTTATGGGTGCAGAACTGGCACTTCCAACGGGGTTTGGATCATGCCCAGGCCAGGTGCTTGCCAGGCTCTTTGTCTGCCACCCAACCTTTCAACCTGCCTGGTGTCCCAGATTCAGCCTGCCTGCCTAGAGAGGCAAGAAGGCAGGAGTAGGCCTTGTAAATCAATAGCTCTGGCCTAGTTTGAAGGCGAGGCGACCAGCCAACCGTAGCGGCAGGCAGCCGCCCTCGGAATGAGCCGGGTCTGGATGAGAGGGGTTGTTTCCTCCTGGACTGGATGCTTGGAACAAAGGGAGTTGTTCTGCAGAGCTGTGATGGAGGCCTGTGTTCCCTGTTCTATCAGTGGAGGTTGGTTGCTTCAGGGAGTTGTGCCAGGGTTCACGTCCTCGAAGCACTCTGCAGGTGCAGAATGGTGATGACTTCAGTGGCGGCAAGGGGTGGGCAACCCTGGTCATCAGTTTGGAGGTGTGTGTGGTCCTTGGTTGCCCTGCTCAGGCCCCACCTGCGGGCTTAGCGTTGTCTGTTTGAAGTGGGGGAGGCCAATGCGGTGTGGTTGGGAACTGGGACGCAGAGAGCCTTGTTAAAAAAGAAGGAAGGGGCCTCGTGGCACCTTTAATATTAACAATAACCAAAACTTTCATGGGCTCCGGTCTACTTTTTCTGATGCATGGAGTGGTTGCATGTGGCCTCGTGGGAGAGAAGGCTGGTGGCAAGGGAGGGATTCTTTTTGCGTGCCAAGAAGTGACGGAGAGCCGGTCATTTGGGGTTAGATGCTAGGAGAGCCTTTGTAGTGTAGAAACAGTCTGTCTTCTGGTGGGAGCATCTTTTGCAGGGAAGAGCTGGCCTCTGTCCAGGACGAGCTGGAAAAGCATCTGTCTTCTTCGCTAGGGGACAGTTGTATTTCTGGGTTGATGCAACAGACTTCTTTGACCTTTAATATCTTGCAAGCTGTGGGCCTGATGCACCTCAGAGCACACACCGCCCTGTACAAGCTCCCTGCTTGCTGAGGCTTTCTTCGAGAGCTCTGCTCCCAGCTTCTTTGTTTGAGGAAATTAGAATTTTGGCCAGTAGCAGTACCTACTGTATGGTTGCTCCAGTATGGGCAAAACCACACCCTGGAGGAGTTGCGGCTCTGTTCCTTTCTCCTGAATTTCGTACTTTTTCGTTTGACAGTTTAAAGCATTTTTATCTTGCTCTTTAGCTGCAGAGGGTCCTAGAGAAGCTATGAGATCAATAAAAAAAGACTTCCAAGATGCAGAAGGCTTGCAATGTAATGGCACCACGTAAAAGGCAAAGCAAAAGGGATGGGAGGAGGAAAAAAAGCAAACCCGGGCATCGGTTCTCCAAGTGGTTAAAGAGGACTGGGTGATGTGGAAACGTTTCAACGGGGAGGAAGAGCTGGAGGGGGCTGATCGGTCAGCCAAGCCAACTGAGCGGTCCAGGTGGGAGGAAAGGCCTTCTCAAGTTCTGGCTGTGAACTGGTATTTTGTTGCAGAACGTTAGCTCAGGTTGTGCTGCTGTGTTTGTGGTTTTAGTTGTATGCATTCGTAGTTTCTTATGGATTGTTTTTTTAAACTCATTCAACGTGCGAATGAAATGGGTTAGAAATATTTGAACTAAATAAGCGTACATCCTAGCAGTTTGTGTGAATCTGTTCGAGCTCCAAGATCTGCAGGAGAGGCCCTACTTTCTGTCCCTTCTCTGGCTTGTTTGGTGGGAACAAAGGGGACAAGGCCTTCTTGGTGGCTGCTCCCGGGCTCTGGGAAACTTCCTCCTTAGAGTGAGGAGGATGGCTCCCCATTGCTTTCCTTCTACCAGCAGACGAAAACTTTCCTTGTCCATCAGGCTGTCAGGAATTGGACACAATAGGCTTGTAATGATGTGCTGTTTTGTGGATTTTTATACTCTGCTTTTTAATGGATTTTAAATGATGTGTGTGTGTATGTATGTTTATTTATTTGGTTTATACCCTGCCTTTCTCTATATAGGACCCAAGGTGGTTTAATGTTGTAAACTGTTTTAAAAATAACTTGTATAGTTTTGCTGATTTTTTGCCTTTGTTTTAAATTTGTAACCTGACTTGAATACCAGTACGGGAAAAAAGTGGGGTTATTGATTTGTTTGTTTGCTTATTTATTGAATTTATACCCTGCGTTTCCCCTGGGGTGGGATCCAAGGCAGATAAAAAGAAATAAAATAAGAATAGCGGCAGCAGCAAGCAATCATTTTATATTTTCTGAACGGGAAGGCAAATGGTAATGTAGATTGTTATTTAGACTCTTCGTGTTTGTGGTGAGAATCAACAAGCAAAGTGTTTGAAACGGCTGTGGATTTCGCATTTCCGCTTCCTTTTTTGTCAGAAGTCCAATTTCTGCACCCTTATTTTGCCTCAAAAGTAGACTTGGACATACATTTACAAACCGCCCCCCCCCCCCGCAGTCTAATTGGTGCTTGTGGAAAAATATGAATCAAGTGAAAACAGGACGAAAACTCAAACTGTATTGTGAAATCATGGGTGCGGGAGCTTCAGCAGTGTGAATTAGAAGTAGAGTGATCATTAGAATTGTAACTGAGCAAAGCTCCCTTTGCTGCTGCTTGGGAGCAGAATATGTATGGCGTCTGTGGGACGGGGGAGAGGGAGGGAATTCTAAAAAGGGGGTAGTGCTCTGGCAAAGGCCTCTCTAGCTGGGGGTGGCATGTGACTGGATCCCCAGTGCCGGTTGCGGTTTTGGGCAGGTTCATTCAAGAGAGGGGGCTGTTTCGGGCACCGTGGCCTTAAACCTTTTGTGGAGGAGACAGAGTACCTCGAAAACGAACTGGAAGCGTGCGTTTGGGTCAGGACCAGTGACACGTGGCCTCCAACAGCTGTCTGTCAGACGCGCTGTGTGCTGGCTGTGCTTTGCGGGCACCTTTTGCGGCTAGTCCCACGTAGGCAGTTTGCATGGCATAGGCGGGGTAAGGCGTGGATGACAGTGGCTGGGTCCTCCTTCCCCCAGAAAGGGCACAGCCGGTGCAACAGATGAAGCCAGGGTGCCGGTGCCACCGCCGCCATCTGGTGGCCTTCCAGGAGAGCCCCCGACGCTGTGTGCCTGTGTGTTTAGGGCAAAAGCAGGAGTCGTGCCACCTTCCAGGCGTGGTTAGACCCCGGTTCCCCGCATTCCTCCCCGCTGGCTGTTCTGGCTAGGACAGATGGAAATTACAATTGAACGTCATCTGGAGAACTGCATGATTCCCACCTCTGATTCATGGGGAGCACCACCCCATCCACGAAAAGGTTATACGCCCCAAATTGGGCCGTCTTGCCTGATGACGAACAGAACTTCGTTTAGTCTGGATTAGCAGTCGGTTTGTTCATCCTCACTGCGTCCAAACAGTGCCACCTCATTCTTGGCCTCAGTCAAAAGGGAGAGGTAGGACTGCACGTTCTCATCATCTGTCAACAAGGCCCTGCTCCAGAGCTCCAGGTGGGCTGCTGCAGTGGCTTTATCTAGCTGTTAAAAAGCACATTAAAAGCAAAATGAAATAAATAAACTAAAAATCCGTGAAGGCCCCATGGATCAAAGACCAAGGAGCTGAGCAGTCCCTGCACCTATCACTGCCTGGCTGAGATTATTCGGCCCGATAGATCCAGAGCCACCAAAACCCATATTGAATGCTGAATGCCCCAGAAGGATATGAAGCTCTTACTGAGACTGGTCCCTTCTGTGTAAAACTGCCACAGCTGCTGCATGTATAGAATTCTAAAATCCTAGAGTTGGAAGAGACACAAAGGGCTGTACAGTCCATCCTGCCATGCAGGAGGACACAGTCAAAACACTCCCTTTGACAGGTGGCCACCCAGCCTCTGTTGAGAATTCTGCAGAGAAGGGGAGCCTCCACCACACTTCACAGAGGTGGCGGCAGCGTGTTCCACTCTCGAATTGCTCTTGCTGTCAGGAATTTCTTCCTAAGGTTTAGGTGGAATCTTTTTTCCTGTAGTTTGAAGCCGTTGCTCTTGTGCCCTAGTCTCTGGAGCGGCAGAAAACAGGCTTGCCCTTTCAAATATTTAAACATAGCCATCAAGTCACCTTTGAACCTTCTCTTCTCCAGGCTAAACCTACCCAGATCCCTAAACTGCTCACCACAGGGCTTCATGGTTTCTAGGCCTTTCACCATTTTGGTCACACTCCTCTGCACATGTTCCAGCTTGTCAATATCCTTCTTGACTTGTGCTGCCCAGAATGGGACACAGTATTCCAGGTGAGGCCTCACCAAAGCAGAACAGAGTAGAATGATAGAATCCTACAGTTGGAAGAGACCACAAGGGCCATCGAGTCCAACCCCATTCAGCCGTGCAGGAAGAGACAATCAAAGTATTCCCAACTGATGGCCATCCAACCTCTGTTTAAAACCCTCCGAAGAAGGAGATTTTTAAAGTAGTCTTATTCTGTGCATGAATCGTAGAAGGATAGCGTCACAGAGCAGGAAGGGATATAGAAAGAGTGGGGTGAAGTTTTTTTCTTTGTGCCCCAAACAGCAGTTTTGTCCTAAAGATAAAGTGGAAATGGTTTTCTGCAGTTGGCTGAGATAATTGGCTTCTTTTGTCTTTTATGTCTCTCCAGGCATCCAGTGCCAGTGGCAGGATGAGTTCGGTGGAATCAAGCGGCAAGCCCCTGAAAGTGGGCTCCAGAGTGGAAGTCATTGGGAAGGGATACCGTGGGACCGTGGCTTATGTGGGTGCCACACTCTTTGCCACTGGGAAGTGGGTCGGCGTCATTCTGGATGAAGCGAAGGGCAAGAACGATGGCACAGTGCAGGGCAGGAAGTACTTCACCTGTGAGGAGAATCATGGCATCTTTGTGCGGCAGTCACAGGTAAACCTCTGCTCAGGTGTCCCACCTGTGAGTGGGCTGGACACTCTTCCCTGTTATTTGGTTTCTGTTTGTAGCACTTAGGTCTCAAGAGCTCTGTTGAACTCTGCGGGTAAAAGGGAAGATGGGAAGACAAAGGGCAGATTCACACAATGCAACAAGTCAGGCATCCTGGCCTGCTGAATACAAGCAGAGAGGCTGTGCAGTCTCTCTGACCACTCCTAACTGTAGCAGGACTGGATAAGCAAACCCCTGTGTGCTGTGGTTTCTTTGTTGTGTCCCTGTATAAGCCGGCCTAGTCTCTAAAACCTTTGTGGGAAGGTTTCGGTCTCTCAGTCCACCTGTCTTTCCAGGCATGTTTGGTCTTCCAGGGAGATGAGGCCTTCTTGGTGGCTGCCCCCGGACTTTGGGACTCCCTGCTTAGAGAGGCTGGGATGGCTCCCTCGTGGCTCACTTCCTCCAGCAAGTAAAAAGCTTCTTGTTCCAACAGCCTTTTAGGAACTGGCTTAGAGGGACTTTTAATGGTGTGCTGTTTTTTTTAATATCTTTTAGTGAACTTTTGAATGGTTTTCATTGTTTAGCTGCTTTATAAAATAAATGTTGTCTATTTTTATGGATGTTCTTCTGTGTTTTCAATCTGTTTTGGTTTCAATATTTTGTGAACCACCGTGGATTCCGTTGTTGGGAATCAGGTGAGATACAAATGACTAAAAGGAAGATGGTGGTGGTGGTGGTGGTGATGGTGTCATGCAAATGCAGACAGTTTCCTTCTCTTGTTTATTTCTCTCCCAACAAACCAAAAGCAGCCCTGGATTCTTTCTCTGGCTTGTTGGGAGGGAAGAGCACTGGAGAAGGAGTGCTGCCACCACACTAGCCACAGAGCAAAGCGCTTGCAAGTGGGTGGGTGGGCCAGTTGCCGGGAAATGTTGTGGGGAGGAACATCTCAGTGGGTGGTGGGACTGTTATAAAGGTGGAGGTGCCCTTGCCGTGTGGGAGCGCAGAAGAGGCAAATGCCTTTCTCATCTACTGTTGAGCATGAGGCGTTTCCGGGAAAGGTTTGCCTGCCCAGGATTGGCTTTGAGACAGCGGTCTGTAATGGAGTACTCCTATTCAGTCTAGACCAGGCATGACCGTCAAGCTTGGGATGCCTAGCAAGAGTGTGAAGGATGGGCGTCATCTGTGAGGGAAGAATTTTGTCTTCTGTTGGGGCTGGGAATGAAATGTTGGAGCTGGGCCCTGCCTCAGTTGGTGTAGAAACTAAAGCCTCAAGGGAACTGTCGTGCTTGTCCTCACATGTAACATTGCTGTGTTCAACTTCGTGCAGATCCAGGTTTTTGATGATGGCGCAGACACAACATCCCCGGAAACGCCAGAATCTTCCACTTCGAAGGTCCCCAAGAGAGGTAGGGATGTCCTGATACCTTTCCTTCAATTGTCTTCCCCTTTCCCTGTTGTCTTCCCCTCTTCAGTTGTCTTCCCCTCTTGTGGGGAGGCAGCCTCAACCTTTGAGGATCTTGGGTTGAGCCGTTGAGGGGGACCGCAGCTGAGCAGGGTCCCCTCCTTCCCCCATACACTACATCTTCTTCCCTTCAGATTCCCCAGTTCTCCATTGCAGCTGCAGGCACAGCCCTGTTTCTGAGGTGGGAACCAAGTTGCTCCCACCACCCACACCTTTAAATCAGTGGCCTCACAGGACAAGAGAAGTAAGAATGACTCACATGGCCAGAGAGTTCCCATGGAAACCAGTGGTAGTGGCTGCTGATGCCACGTTTCTTGGGGGGCTTTTCACAGACTGGGCCAGACAGGAGAGGTCAGATGGCTTGGCTGTCATTTTCTCTTCTTTGGCTCCCATGGGATTCAGATCTCACCAGGTCTCCCCGTAATGCCTGGCATCCTGCAAAGGGTCACCAGGCTCATCTTTTGCCTCCTTGTTGGGCAGAAAAGGCTGTTACAGAGTGCCAAACAGAATGGCTATGCAGGGAGAACCTCTCACCTCTCTGGCGCATGTGAATATATCAGTGGGCTGGAGCAGATGTAGGAGCCAGAGGGGGCAAGCAGGCTGTGGCCAGCATTCAGGACTAAGAAGGCATTTGGTTGGCTCAAAGGGAGCAGTTGTCTGACTTCAGGATTGCTTGTAGCACTGCTTCTCAGGGTATCTGATGTGAGGGATCAGCAGGGTTCCCCCTCTTCAAGATACGCCAGGGACTGAGACTGTATTTACCCCTATTAGATGCAGCTCTTTCTTTCCTCCTTGGAAACCTGCTGTGGACAAGCACTGGCACTACTTTGAGCAGCACAGGCTTACAGCTTCTTTTATCCCGGGCCTCTCTTTCTGACCCTGGGAAGAGGAAATTATGTTCAAACTGCATGTCAGGGCTAACTCCCAGACTCCATAGCTTGTTCTCAGAGCCAGCAACCTCCTTCTTTCAACCCTGCGGTAATCTCTAAATTTTTGGACCCCACCATTGTCTTCTACTCCCAGTTTGTGATCCTTGTCCCCTCCCTCCTGCAAATTTATAGAGTTAATTTCTAACATTCTGACGTGTGACCACTGATGCACATTTCCACCCCCTGAGTAGAACTACTGTGCCACCTTTTTTTCCACCTCTCTGTTACGACAAGGGTGACAGCCAGCACGGCTCATTCTGGGGAAGGGGTTTGAGAATGAGACCTCTCTGCCACCACCCCATGCCAGGGAGTGTCTGGCTGGTTGATCAAAACCATGAAAGGATGTGCCATCTCATATGCATGTGCAGTAAGCTCTTTTTAAAAAGGTGTGCATTGTGGGGGGGGGGGTCTGGTCCCAGTTGTGGGCTTTGTTTTGAATATGATGTTCTTTTCAGGCTACCTGCTGTATTCTGCAGCCTTTGTCTGTATTGTGGATGGAACCTATTTTGCTTTCAGAACAGCTGATGTGGGCCACCTGGATTCTGGAATAAGAGGAATTATATCCTGCTTTGTCAGTTTTCATTCCAGAGTGTCATGCAGATCCCATAATCAAGCTCTCAGTATCATAAACTTATTTTCTTAATGTGTTATTGTAATTTTGTTTGTATACTGCCCTAAAAGCCTAAAGAGATGGAAGATGGGTATCAAAAGGGCCACTTAAAAAAAAAAAGCTAATCTGGTAAAAGAGAGTTGTGTGAGGAAGAAAATTCTGAAATTATAAACCATGAATGCCAGTAATGTTAACTGTTTTTGGGTCAGTGTCTCTCTGGAGAGCTGAGCAGGATGACCAAAAATCCTCAAGGTTTTGCACTAATTGCCAAATGTTGGGGAACGCCGGCAGTTTCCTTGCTGTACAAAGGAGGCATCTGAGATCGAGCTGGTAGAGGACTGTGCAGACTGTGCTGAGGGGAAGGGAGGTCCTGTGTTGGATACTGTGGGTTTCACTGAGCATGATGCCACTGATTTCATTGCCTGGAAGTACCTGATTTGTATCTCTTTGGAACTGGATATTTTCCCCCTTTTCCCAGAGATGAACTCAGGGATCGTCCAGCAGGATAATAGGAATCTAGACATTCCTTTTGCTTCAGAAATGGATTGCCCCAGTTAAACTTGGATTTCCAAGTGGTCCTTTTTTTTTCTCTCTTCCAGATTCTTCAGAAGGTCCCAAAGCCAGTAAACTAGTGAGTATTTTTCCTTGGCTCTTATGGTTAATTCATTCCATCCACATCTTTCCTACAGTCTGATGCAGGAGTGTTTTTCTGCAGAATTGGCATTAGATATTTTGGAGCTGATGACACTACGTTTGTCACTCCAGAGGGAGGGTGTTGGTGGCGGCGGCATGGAAGACACCAGTTGCGAAGCACATTTTTGTACCCTGTAGCAGCAGTTTCCAGATCTAGATCTAAGAGGGGCGCAAAGAGCATTCAGTTCTGCAAACAGCATGCAGAAGCGTCACCTGCCTTCTTGGCTTTCACCCAGTTGATCTGCCTCTTCATCCTTTGAGCTGCAGAATGCCCTGCGCTGTTTCTCAGCTGCCTTTCTGGGCCATGCTTTCATGGAGGGTGCAGCAGTGTTCTTAGGCTGCCTCCTGTGCTGGTGTTATTTTCCCAGAATTTCTAAACCCAGGCCAGGCAGTGGATGCGAATGCCTTGCACTGTCAGGGAGCTGTGAGATGTCTCAGTCTCACACCCATTGGGTCCCGGTGGCTGACTGAATGACCTGGAAGTGGGAAGAAGCTCCTTAACGGCAGCTGTGCCAACCGAGCAAGGCCCCCTCTGAACTGTCTTGGGCTGGTGCTGCTGGATGTGGGCCAGGCAGCATCCTAGGCAGCTGGCACCTTGCACCTTTCCCTCTGGGATGCTCTCACGGTCACAGTGGATCGCAGCATCCCGCAGCTGCGGGTGTGGGCTGGGCAGTGTGATGGTGTCAGCTAGCACTGACTGTTGTATCTCATGGTTCGGGACCCCCGTGGGGATCACAAGCGCCCACGTTCAGTCGTCATCCTCCATGCGGATGCAGAGAACATGCAGCCACTGGTGACATTCAGTGTGCATCGCTGTTGTTTGGTTTCCCTCCTCATGGGGTGCATGTGTGTTTGTTGACAACGTTGATTTCACTCTTGGGTTTCTGTGCTGTAACCCATTCGTTTTTTCAATGTGCCTGCAGTTCCATAAGATGCCTGCTTTGATCTCACTGAGACCGGTGAATGCTGAAAGGGGTCCATGGGGGCAGGGATGAAAGGACAAAAGCAGGGGGTTGAGCAAAAAGGGGAGTCCTGTGGGAAACTCAACTCTCCTCGAGGGGGACAGGTTGAATGGAGAGACAGTTCTCTCTGGATTGGCCCCCAATTACTGCCTGCCTGCCCGCCCGCCCGCTTGTCCTTGAGTGATTATTTCTCCTTATGAGGAGGAGCCTGTCTGCAAATGAGGCAGGAGAGTACAGGAGTCAGGGTGACTGAAAAGCCACGTGTGAGAGGAAGATGAGCCAAAGCAGGGGGCCAGGGAACCGGGAGCGAGCCTGGGGCTGCCCAGAATCAGAAAAGGAGCCCGGAGTGCTGGGCAAGCAGGCACTGAAAGAGAGCAAGCTGGCTCCAGGTTCACTTCCCCTTCCAGTCTCTCCCACACTCAGCTGGGGTTTTGTTTTGGGGCCAGGGAGCTTGCTGTGAGCCAGCACGCTTTCCCAATCCAGCCAGCTCTGCCTCCCTCCCTGTACAAACTCTCCTCCTTCCTTATCCCTACTGCCCCCCTGCCATCTTCCACGGACCTGGAAGTTTTCTCATCCTGTCCAACTAAGCGGTTTGGTTACGGAGCAGGTGGTGCGCTTTCCTCCCACTGAACTGAGTCCGTGGAGTTTCAGTCACAAGTAACTTTTCACCTTGCTTTCCAGGATACCTAAAAGGTGATCTGGAGGCTTTTGACTTTACTGTGTTTCCCTTGCTTTGTCTTATTCCTTCTCCGGAATATGTTTGGGGGTGTGTGTCAGATGGAATGAAATAGGCCACAGCGCTGACTTGCTCCGCATCCGCCCCCCCCATGCTCAAGGCGGGGTATCTCTTTCCTTCTGCACCCGCCTCCCCCATAACTGCGACAGTGCCGCCAGCATCTCTTCTTTCCCCCGCCTGCTCCCTCCCTCCCTCCCTCCCCTCCTCCCCAGGACTCACTCCAGCATCTGTGCCGATGACCCACGCGGGCCACAGGCATAGTTGGGCCGGGCTTTAGAGCCAGTCCCTGCCCAGCCCAGCGTGGGGGCCTCACTGGTTGCCCCCTTCCCTTACCCTTCTCTTAACCAGAGGCCCCCGGCCCCTGCAGCCTTTTCTGTTCCGGCCTTTCTTCTCGTGTCACCCCCGGGCCCTTCCCCTCCCTCCAGAACTCTGTGGCCAAGACTGCCCCCCTGCTTCAGTCTCTTCTGGCCTCTCCCATCGCCCTGGCCTTGCAGCGTGCTTCCATCACACCCTGGGCTCTCAAGGATCTAGCAGGACAAAGTTCTTCTCTTGACCTCTGAATCCAGCGGTGGTCCCTTTTACCCTTGTGACCCAACCTCTACCCCGGTTGCCTACAGGGCCACCGGTTGCCCACCCCTGCCTGTCTGTGGCTGAAGCCAAGCATGTGCAGCGGAAGGCAGAAGGCACGCTCCTCAGTCTTTGTGCTTGCCCCGTTTCCCTCCCTTTGGATGTCAGATTGGAAGCTTCTTGGTGGCTGGGACCGTGCTGTCTTGTATTTTGCATATTGTTGTGCACATTGATTAAAAATGAGTAGTGATAACCACGCGCAACTAAAGGTTGCCCTTTGGGTGTTGCTGTCTAATCCATGGTCCTTGTGAAGGGAATGTGTTTGGCCCCTTGTCTCCATCTCAGCCTGCCCATGAGGCAGGCTCCTCCCTTCTTCCCCTCCCCGCCTTTACCCCACACCCCCACACCCCCACCCCGTCCATCAAGCAGTCTCTCACTTTTGGTTAGATGCCTTCTGCCCGGCCATCTCTTTTTCTGATAAGAGCGAGGAAGGTGAGAGCGGGGGCTGTGCAGCATCTTTCTTCACCTGCATCCTGAGCATCAAGTGCCCCCACCCCTGTCTGCAGCCCTCATCACAAGCTGGGAGTGGGAGCTGGCAGTCCCTGCGTAACGCTTGCTCCGCCAGGTGGCAGCAGAGGCAGGAACTGCAGAAGGCGCGGTTGCCAGAATGTCCCTCCCTGGTTGTCAGAAGGGGATGGAAAGACCGTCTTTGGAGAAGAGGTCTTTTATGACCCTTGGAAGGAGACACTGTCCTCACGCTTACATCTGTTTTGCCCACTTGTACAGCGTTACAGGGTCGTGTGCATACCCGTAACCTCTAAGTGGTTCTCCCATTTGTAACTAAAGACTACTCAAGCAGGGGAGACCATTTTGAAAATGCTTTCTCACTTTTGTTCTGCCGTGGAAACGAAATGCCTTTTATTCAGCAGCCCTTTTGAACGTCCGTACGTGCATCTGGTCTCTATTTTCGCTCAAACTACAATTGGAGGAAGCAGGAGTCACGAGGAGAGCCCTGTACCAAAGCAGAGTGGCTGTGGCCCCAGGGAGACTTGCTTGGGAGCAGCTCACTTCAGTCTAAACACAATTAGGAGCGAGGTGTGTTTGGTCTCCTGTTGAGACTGTTAACCTATGGTTATCCAGCGGTGAAGTTGCTAGCTAACGACAGCCATCTTGGGGTTGGGGAGGGGGGCCTGTGCCCCTCTGCCCCTCGCAGTCCCATTTGCTGGGGCCGTAAGGCCAGGCGGTGTTTGAGGTGAGCTGGATTCAAGGGTGCTCTTGGACTTCTGGTGTAAAGGACTGATTTCTCTGTTGTGGTATTGTCTTCTGCAAATCTAAAATACTGCTGAACTGCACAGCCATGGTCATTGTGGGGGTGTTTCCATGTGAGGGGCCTCTCTTTCAGGACTGGGAAGGGGAGGAGAGAGCCATGGGTGGCTAGGTGCAGCCATATTCCTTTTTGAAGCGTTTTCTTCTGTTGGGTGCACCTGTTGGCGGCTTAGAGGGCAGGCAGGGCTGAGGTGGAGTGGGAGGCAGAGGGCTGCCAAATTGGGGCTGGGAAAGGCGTCTTGCTGCTTTGCTAGCCTTTTGTCACTTCGTTAACAGCCGTACTGCTGGGTGGTCCCTATTTGCCCCTGGAGTAGCCACTGTTTGTCTAACTTCTAACCTTTATCCTCTTTCCATGCAGCGTGGAGTGAAACCTAAAAAGGTGGTGCCTATTTATTTATTTTTTCTTCTGAAAAAAGACCTTTATGCGCATGAAACCATTCTGAACATGGCTGGGCTCATGGCTGTTGTGGCCTCAGTTGCGCATACGCATGCACCCCCTCTTGCATGTCTGTTCCTTCTCTGGCACCTGAGGTGTCTTAAAAATGGCCCTAGAGGGTGTTGGGTGGGCCGTGTCTCCTTCACCTTCTGCCCACTGTAACCCGCAGGGGTGTCTTGAATGGCAAGATTTGGGGTGGTTCTCTGCGGGGATCTGCTAACCTGTTTGTGTCCCAGTCAGTGTGGCTGCAGGCTCTCATGGCAGAATGGGCAGTGGCCTGTGGCAGGGCCCCTGCTTTGCATGAGGAACCTGCCAGGCCCAATCCCTGGTGACAAATCCCAGTGGAGCTGGCAGAACTCTGACCTCTGCCCTGGAGTAAGAAACCATTGCTGCTGGTCAGCGATCATGCTGGCTTGAGCGGACCAGTAGCCTAACTCAGCACAAGACTGTTCCCTGTGCTGCCAGCCACCCTTCAGTCTTGACCCTGTGCGACAGACGGCCAGAACGCAACAAAGGGTGTTAATTATTAGCTGTCTTTGCTTCAACTGCTGCAAGCCACATTGATTCTTGAACTGGGAAATAACAACAGCAAGAACAACAACAACAGCAGGTTTGAACAAATGGCCAAGGAGGACAGGCAGGCACCCTGGGTCTCAACTGTGGCAAGAAGAGCCTGAGGCTGGTGTTCCCACCCTGCTGCGTCTTCACTCTCTTGGAGCAGAAGCCATGTTGGCAGTTCTGTTCACCGCAAGGGAAGCTGCAGCCCTCTTTCAGGAGACAGGCAGAACTGCCTACCTTGCCCTTCTTTGTGCCTGGGCAGAGGATACGGGATGGTCAGTAGCTCTTGGCCATCCAGCACCAGCGGATGAGAGAAGCTACCATACAAAAACAAGGAGCTGGCCACAGAACTTGTTTCAGAACAAAGACACCTGAAGCTGTTGCTTCTCAGGAAAAATTCCAATATCCACAGTATTTTCTAGTTGTGAGGCTAGCAGTGGTTAGGGAAATCGGACAAGCAGCCCTGGAAAGAAGAGTCAGAACCAGGGCCCTGAAAAGCTGCCTCCAAGTTCAAAGGAAACATGTGGAGGTCTGGTGGTGACTCTCCAATGTCTCCTCTACCTCTTGGAAAAGGATGCAGACAGACACCAAAGAGAGGTCCTACCTGCTTGCTGCTTCCAGGCGGGGGTGGGCAACTCCTCCCGGGCCTCCCAGACTTCATGGGAGATGGTGGCAAAGCACTGAGGTCAGGCTGGCTTTGAGGAGCGACAGTCCAGTGGGGTCTTTGTGGGCCCTTCGATCTCAGGTGGCAGCCCCTTCCTGCCTTCCTTCCTTCTGCTGCATGCGCTGAGGCCCTCTGACCCGCATGTGCTGCGTCCCCTCTCGCTTGTCCCTTCCGCTGCCTGCAGAGCTGGGAGCTTGGTGCTTTGCATGAGGAGCTGGCCTGGCCCTGGGTCTGCCGCCTTTCCTTCCATCCTTAGAAGCACACGGAAGAAGCGGCGTCCCTCCTGCTGAGCGTGTCCCACTGATCCTGTCTGTGGGGCTCCTGGCAGCAGGTCTTGGCTTGTCGGCTTGTTTGTGAGGCTGCTGCGCTGTGCCTCCCCCACCTCCCTGGAGAGTTTCCCACACCGTGACCAAACTCCTTAGGAACAAAGATACGGCTGGCTTCTTCAGCTCCTTCGGCAGAGGGGTGACGGTGTGGCTGGGGCGTCCTGTCGTGGCACCTTGCCCTCTGCCCCAGCTCCTTAGTCAGGGCCCCAGAAAGTCTGTCCCTGGGCTTGGGGCAGCTCCCCTCACTTCAGAGCGCTTAATTTGGCCCTGGCCCTCCTGAGGGACTGGATCGGTCTTTTGAAAACAGACCTGGGTCTGGAACAACCGAAGGTGACCGTAGGTAAATCCTCCCTGATGAGATTAGGGAGCTCCTTCCAGCCCAGCTGCTAATCGGGTTACTGGCTCCCTCCCCCTCCGACTGTGCTTTTCTGTGTGACAGATGGCCCCGGTGGTCCCGGTGGGAGATCTAGCAAAGTGCCCCCTCCCCTCCCCCGCCGCTCTGCCCCTTGGCCCACCATCTGTCTGGCTCTTGGTCAGAAGGGAGTATGGGGCTCTCTCCTCCTGTGTTCATCAGGGGAGTGGTGGCAGTCTCCTCTGCAGGGTGGGACCCTCCTTCTGGGCCTTCTGGTGACTAAAAGAGACTTGTATGTGACATTCCACACTGTTTCCTACACACAGCCTCCTGCAGTGTGCAGCCCCCTCCATCATGTGCTAGGCAGGATGAAGGGCCCAGGAGGGGCCCGGCACTCGGAAGCCTGCAGACACATCATAACTTGGTCGAAAGTCACGTCTTGGAAGCAGTACTTTGTCCGATGGACTCCAGGGCTTTCTGGGAGTTACCTGGTGTTGTTTATTTTCCTTTGGGAGCCAGACCATTCTGCAAGGAGTTAAGTTTGCTTATCAAGGGGGCTTTCTTTGGCTTGGCTCCTGTCCCCAAATCGTTGGAGTCCATACTCCCCCTTGTTGCCAAGGACGTAAGAAAACAGGAGCCTGAAGCTGCATCAGAAGAAGAGCCTCTCTGGTTCACACTCTTCACAGAGTCACCATCCAGAGGGCTGTGGGAAGCCTTTCTGCAGGAGAGGAGTGTGACTTCCTCTCTGTCTCGTTTTCCCTGCCCGCTGCCCCTTAGTAGGAGAGATGATAAGTAGCCATTGCCCTGCTAGATAGTCACGGATGGCCCCGGCCCTGGTGAGTGTATGTAATCCTCCTCAAAGACTCTCCACAGAGTGTTGGCCCTCTTGCTCTAGTGGAGAAAGATGTAGTTTAGGCTTAACAGACTGCGTGGGGAAGCCTGTCCCCACCCTCTGTCCTGAGTGTCCCACCTTTCAGCTTCACAACTTCAGAGTGTGTGTATGTGTGTGTGAGAGAGAGAGACCCTTTGGTTTCTAGTATTACAAAGGAGGGAAAACTCACCTTCTCCCTCTCCACTTTCTTTGCCTGCCGTGAGCATAATTTTGTGCTTCTCTACCCTGTCTCCCCTTCTCATCCCCACTTCAAAAACTAAAGAGCCCCAAACTTCTCCTCTTAGAGGAGTCAGGTGCCCTGGGGTGGGGTGGGTTGGGGTGAGGTGAGAGTGCTGTTCCTCCTGCTGGACCGTGCGAGGGGCACAGATGGGAGGCCGGGTGTGCCTCCCTCCTCTTCCCTTTTGAGAGATCTCTGGAACAGGCTCTGGTTTCCGATGCTCCCTTGGCATTGAGGCTCCCTCCTCCTCTGCAGCTGTGGCCGTGAGGCTGAGAACTCTCCAGGGGAGGGACGACTGTGGTCCAGGACAACTGTTTTGAATCCAGCAAAGCTCCGTCTCCACTCTGCCTCCAGCCCCTTGTGATAAGATCTTGACTGGTTGGGGGGCAGCTGAGCATGGTGTGTAGGCCTGAAGGATCAGGTGGCAAGGTGGTCCCTTCCCTTCCCCTCTTATCTTGGAGGGGGGCCACTGCCGGTCAAGGGCAAGCCACACAGGGCCAGCTGGGCACGTCGCCTGGCCTGAGCTAAGGAGTTCTCTGTGTTTGCCACAACTGCCTTAGCTTTGCTTCAGCCTGCATTTCTACCACCCTGGTTTTTGTTTAAAATGGCGTTTAGGCTGTTTTGAAGGAAGTAGCCCTCCCTATAGCGAGTGGTTTTTCTTTTGCTGCTTTCCCTCGCCTCAGCTGGCTGCTGGAAAGGAAGGGCCTTGTTTCCACGCAGCTGCCTCCCTGGGGTGCAGCACTGCTGCCTCTCCAGCCCCCTCCTCCCTCCCCCCCCCGGAGCATTTGGGGCTTGGAGGCGTCTTGCAGTGTTTGCTCCTCTGAGCTCTGTTTGTCAGCCCAGCGCCGGCAGGTGCAGCGCCTTGGCTTCTAACCGATTTCTTACCAGGCCAAGAGGGGCAGTTGCTTTAGGAGCCGGAGGTGTTCCTTGCTAAGGAGGGCCTGCTGTAGCTCCGTTGTGTCATCTTGCCCAGTGTGGTGGGGTTGACAGATTTGACACGGGTAGCGGTCAGCCAAAGCAAATCCTCACTTCAACAGATTTGGCCTCCTCCTCCTTCTCCATCCTGCTGTGCTAGTACAGAGTGATTAGGAGCAGGAGGAGTGTGGTTTTTAGTGCATGGATTTCTAAGGGTATTTTTTTTAAAAAAGAAGATGAAGAGTAAAATGCAGCCTTCAGGGAGGGCGATGCCAAGCCTCACCTGGACAATAAAGCTGGCCTGGAACACCCAAGGATAGGGGGTCCATAAATCAGCGTCAGCTGAGAGCAACAACAAAGTCCAGTATATTTCTTTTTTGGAACAGCGTTGGCACAGAAGTTTCTAGCTCTTTCCTGGTCTGGTCTAATTGCTGTGATGGCAAGACTGTGATAGGAGAGTGCAGGAGAGCCCAAGGATCTGGGTTTCTCGCCAGGCTTACCTTGGGACACTCTGCAGGCCAAAGTGTACGAAGGAGCCTGGCAACTTGAATTGTAGTCTCTGAAAAGATTCTTGAAATGTCATGTAAGAGTTTTATCTTGAGGGCAAAACCTGGCCTTCTGCGTCATTCACTTTTAATTTCAACCAAATAGCTAGTGGGCTCTTTTTTTTTTAATTCTTCATGCTCAGAAGGTAAGCTGGAATGTTATTCCTGTGCCCCCTAGATTTTTGAATGCAGCAGTTCCTTGAAGGGTGAAAAGCGCTGTGATCCTGGAGACCAATCCCATGGGAACCGGGGAGCTCTGGGCACGCGCTGAGCCGTGGGCTAGGGCTTGTTGCTGCACCCCAGAGGCAGGGCCCTTGGGGGTGACCTCACGGGCATAACCGGGACAGGGAGTGTGAGGCACCCAGTGACTGTCGCTGCAGGGTCCGAGCCCAAAGGCAGGCGTTTTGTAGAGGCAGCCCAAGCACATGACTCCTGGCCGTGGACTTCTGTGTCCGAGTGAGCTGGTGGGTGCTGGAGCGTGCTTGGCAGAGGGGCAGAAAGGGAAGGAAGGACAGTGCCTCTCCTGGAGATGCTTCCAGAAGCGCTGAGGGGATGGACACACAGAAAGGACTAAGAGGGCAAAACAGGACAGGGGGTGAGTCCTGCAGGGTCACATAAATTCTGTGTCCGTGGATGGTGAAGCGTGCCAGTTCTCACTCATTTCAGTTCACATTCCTGAATGTGACTTAATCTAGTTCACAATTCCCAGGGAGTAGGGTGGCAGGGATCACATTTAATTTTGGTACTGCCTAGTCTTTCATAAAATACACGGGAGTGTTTTGTGCGTCCTAAGAGGAGATGTGCTGGGCCAGACCAAGTGTCTGTCGGGTCTGGTATCTGGGAGGCCCACAGGTTGGGCATGAGCACAGCGGTGCAGGGCCCTTGTCTTCCTGGGCCCCAGTGAGAGCATCCCTCCTGCACTCTATGTGCTGAGCACCCACCTTTGAGCTTCCTGTGATGACCCTGGGTTGTAATGTTTCCAGGGAGGAAGAAAACTTCCCCCTTCACTCTTTTATCCATGCCATGCATAAGTGCATGTGTTGTTTTTCTCCTTGCTCACCACTTTTAAAACGCTAGGTAGCCCCAAACTTTATAACTTTTTCCTGATGGGGTTGTTGTTCCGATCCATTGGTCTTTATGGCTGCCCTCTTTCTTCCTCTTTACTTGTGGTTGTGTGCCTTCAAGTTGTTTCTGAGTTATGGCGACCCTCAGCATTTCCCCCTTACAGCATTTTCTGGGGCTGAGAGCGTGCGATGCGCCCTAGGTCGGCCAGCCCTAGGTCGGCCCTAGGTCGGGTTTCCATGGCCGAGCTGGGAATTGAACGCTTGTCTACAGGGTCGTAGTGGTCTGACGCTTACAGGGCACTGGCTCCCATGTTCAGGTGAGGTGACCCATGTGCAAGGGGTGGTTTTGGATCCTCTTCCTTTTCTAAATAATGCCCAACATGGACTCCCTTTTGTGCTGCAGCTACCCCTGAGTGGCTTTGTTTGAATTGAGCTGTCCGGTGTGATGTCGTGGTTTGAATGCCGGACTGCAACCTTGGAACTGAGGGCTCAATTCCCCTTTGCTTGGCCGTGGAAACCCACCGGGTGACCTTGGGCGCGTCACACACTCTCAGCCCCGGAAACCCCATGATGGGTTTGAAGGCACACAACAACAACAACAACAACATAAACATCATCAGTTCACCTCAGCCCACATTACCTTTTTATTGGTCAGTTGCCACTAGGTCGTCTCCTGTCAACCACCTGCAAAGTTGGGAATTTCTGCTCCACTTACACTTGCTTACCCTGAACCTCATTTTTAAAGTTCATTATACCTCATTTAATAGTTTAATATCTACTTTCTTATTCTGGAGATACCTTTTTTGGAGTTCTTCCTGATCCCCCTTTTCAAAAACTGCAACAAATAATTGGATCATGTTAGCATCTATATAGTACTCAACCCCAGGTGAAGATAATTTTTGATCGAGTAAGAATCATCAGTTGCAATAAAAAAGCCTCAAGGGACCTTCCTGCTCTCATTCCTCCATTACCAGAATGGGCCATTTATTCCTACTGTCAGCTTCCTGTTGTTTAATCAGTTTTCATGAATTAAATGGTATCTTCTTTAAGGTTATCTTAGGTACAGGTACATATTTTTTGTAAAAAGAGCAGCACAGTTGTGTGTTAAGTTCCCCAAGTGGTCTCAGCTTGTACTGTCTGAATCCAGCAGTTTCTTTTAGTAACGTCTAGAACTTCCTCTTTGTCACCACTGTTTGCCTTAGTTTCCCAAATTCCTTCCCAAAAAAGTCAGTTCAGCCACAGATGTCTGTTGCTCCTCTTTGGCAGGGAAGGCAGGTGAAAGGAGCCCACTCAGCCTCTCTGCAGTCTTCTCCCCCGTCGCCGCTGCCTCTTTTGAAGCACTGCTGTAGTTTGATGGGCCTACAGTGGTACAACGGTTTCCCAAGTCAGTTCCCTGTTCTGGAACTATTTAAACACTTCTGTAGTAGTAGTCTCAATGCAATTAGTGGCATGCTTTTGAAAATCCTTTTTTGCGTCCTTTATTGCTTGCCTGTGTTTCCTTCAAGCGAGCTTGTGTTCCTTTTCCCTTTTTGGGCAAGACTTCCAGTACCTGAACAAAGTCCTTTTTCAGCTCTGGAAGCTCCCTTGATGCTGCTTGTTAATTATGCTGCTGGTCTCTACACTTGGCACTCCCTTTTCTGGCATGTGCTGTGCCTTATAGCTGACCATCTGTAATCGTGATTTTGAGTAATCCTCCAGTGTTTCTCACTCTTTCCCTTCAGCTTCTTCCTGCCCTCCTGACTTATTTTAGAAATGTCCTATGTTGAAGTCAAGTATGACTGTGTTGGGGTTTCCTAGCACTGGTTCATTTGCATATAACTTCAGTTGGCTAGCACTGTGATCGCTGTTTCTAAGTGGTATAAGATCTGTTATTTCTTGTGTGACATCCTGGGTACCACCACATAGGGTAAACTGTGGCTCCTGGGAGTGCCCAAGCTCCTCTGCCCCTGCGTTTCATTCCGGTCACTCTTCCCCAGCTGCTTCTGGAGCGACCTGTTCTCAAGATCACTGAGAGCAAGGAGAAGAAGGGAAGGCTGCCTGTTAGCACCCACCAGAGAAAGCGGATCACTGGCCATGTGCGTGCCTCCCACCCCGAACCAGCATCTCATGTGGCCTCAGGACCAAAGTGATTGTTCACCCTGAGATGCAGTGCCCTTTGCCCATGCCCTTGTTTTGGCCTCAGCCGAGGAGTTACCCATTGAATTGTGGCCTCCGTAAGTTACATTAACAAACAGGCAGCATTCATCTTCTCACAAAGGGCACCTCCATGCCCTCCACAGTCCAGGTGGGGGCAGCCCTGCAGCCGACCTAGCCAGTAGTGAGGGATGATGGGAGCTGCACTCCACCAGCATCTGGAGGGCCATGTGATACCCAGCCCTGTCTGAGAGACTTTGCAGGAGGGAGAGAGGCTGCAAGCTTGCCTTTAGCAAACAGGCAGGGCTCTGCAGGGATCACATTTGGGCTGCACAGCTACTCTACCTCCCCAAAGGCTTTCCTCTTACGGTGAAATTTGTAGCTGCACGTTCTGCGTGGGTGTGTGTTCGTTCTCCTGTGCACACCAGCGAGGGGAGAACCTAAATGTGATTGATCTCAATCATACAGCAGGGCTGTTTTGCCCGTGTTCCAGTCCAGACCGCCTCTCCTCCTGCATTTCTTTGTGGGGCTGCAGGGGAGACCACAAGGGAGCCCCAGAGCGGCTTGGGGGGCACTGTCTCAGTTGTGGAACGGAGGGCCCCCTCAAGGGCTCATCAGCTGCCGGGCCGGGAGAAACAGCCCAGCAGCACCAGCCGGGGAGGAGGGGGAAGCCTCGTTAGCTACGGAGGGAGGGAGGCAGCTGAGCAGGCGGCGTTGCTAAGCGACGAGGAGGAGCACCACCTTGGGAGCATCCCCGAGCGGCCGCGGCTCGTCCCTTCTCTCTCTCCTCTTCCCTCCGGCCAAGAAGAAAAGGCGTCCCCTCCGTTGCCAGTGTGGCAGGCGGGAAGACAGGCAGGCAGCAGCGCCTGTGTCTCGGTGTCTGGAGCACAGAGCTGCCCGCCCGCCTGCCGCCCGCCTGGAGGAGCTTGGGGAAGGGAGGGGAGGATGGAGGAGCGGTGATGTAATGAGCAGCCAGGGCGGTGGTTGGAGGCTGCCGGCTGAGGAAGGGATGTGTGGCCGGCCCCCGGCTCCTCCGCCACTGGGATGCTCCCGGGCTGTAAAGCCCCAGTGATCCTCCCAGGATCCCGGAGGAGAAACCGTGGCTGGATTCTCGGGTCAAAGGACAGCCGAGGGAGGACGACAGCAGAGCTGCAGCCATTTGCAAGATCTCCTGGAGAGAGGCTGTGCTGGGGAGGAGGAGGAGGAGGAGTGCGGCATTGTTGTGATCGAATGGTCTAATAATCTTCCTACCTCTCTTTCAATCTCTCTCTCTCTCTCCTCTCTGCTTTGCTCGTCTCTGTCTTCTGCAACCATGAAACAGGCCGCAACAACACGGAAGGTACAGTCTAATGGACGAGCGGTGGCTGCTCCTGCTGGTGGTTTTGCTTCCCAACCATTTCCATTGCTCTAGTGAGACGGCGGGTTCATTTTGAGTTTGTCTCCTTGGAGCTGGCCAGAGGAGATAAGCTAGGAATTGCAGAGCAGGGTGGGGGGATGCGGCCAACATGCTTGACTCTAGGGCGACGTGCTTGCATTTCATTACCTGTCATTCCGTTCCGAGTTTGAGTTCCTCTCTCTTTTTATTTCCCATGTCATGGCATGCAGTATATTTCGAGCTCAGCTGCATGGAGGGCCTGGAGGGAGGGTTGGGGAAGAGGGTGGAAGGGGAAGTACTGCTGCCTGCTCCAGAAAAGTTGCATGTTGATGGCTCTCTTTCTCCGTCCTCCTCCTCCTCTTTAGCCAGGCTGCCTGATCAGCCATTTTCCCCAGCTTCTTGTACTCTGAAGCTAACTGACAGCCAGAGCTTTTGGGCCTTTCTCCCACTCCAAGGGCTGTTTTTCTTGGTGGTGGTGGGGAGCAAGCACACCTGTCGGCTTGAGTTTGCAGATGCCGTTCCTGGGTCTTCTGCATGCAGACAGGGGCGCGCGAGCAGTTAAGAGGCCAATGTGCAAGTTTTCTGCTGCAGCGGGAGCGCTGCGTAGCTTTAGTTAAGAGGCAAGAGACGAGCTTGATGCCCGATCCTGGGATGTCTGAGAGGCCAAGGGGTGGTGAGGTGCTGCTGCTTGTCCTTGGATTTTTTGAAAAGTCTTCCCTTGAAAATCCTGCTTGAGGGGATCTTGATAGAAGCTAGTTCTTGAGTTGCCCTTGGGGGCCCCAGTCAGAGGCGAGAAACCCACACCCTGTTTTAGCTGCTGAAACTGAGCAGTCTCTGTTCTCATCAGGGACAGGTGTGGAGTAAGTTGATTTCACTTGGCTTCTGGGTGAGTGCAGATGGCCTCTCTGTATAGAGTGACCCTGCCCTGGAAGCGGTCCTTTGGTCTCCTCAGTGGAACGGGGGGGGGGTGAGTGGCTGGTGGTCCTTTCAGGGAGGAAGATGAGGAGGAGGTCAGCTCTTGGAAAGTTCTCTCCAGCCACTCTGACCATGAGGAAAGCCCTACAGCAGTGGCAGGCAGTTGTAGGTGCTGGCAAGGAGAAAGACAAGAAGGAGAAAGAGGAGGAGAAGAAGAAGAAAATTGAGCCATCACCTGGGGGCAGGGACCCTGAATTAAGTTTGCTTCCATTGCATGCAAGCCTTCTTCCATGGCAGTTAGATTTGGCCCACCCCATTAAGGGTCTCTGGATTTCCTCAGTCTGGCCCTCCAGATGTTTTGGATTGCAAACTCCTGTGATCCCTCACTGTGGGCCACATTAGCTGAGCCTGATGGAAGGTGCTGTCAGAGTGTCTGGGAAGCATCTGGTTGGATGAGTCTGCTCTAAGAGATGGTCAGGACCCCTGGAGCGGCCAGGCTGCCCATCACCCACCTGGGCACATCTGACAGCAGCAGCTTCCTCTGGCATCTGGACAGAAAGGGGAGGAAACACACACAGAAAGGCCCTGGGCGTGGGACAGTCCAGGGTCCCTTCGTGCAAAAAAAACAAAGACTGGTGTCTGAGTGCAGAGAAAATCCTGTCCGAATTGTGGAAACCAGGGCCCATACTCTAAAGTAGAGTGGTCCCAAAGTGAGTCCTGCCCCTTTGAATGCAGCCGTGAATGTGCACTTCTTGCTGAAAGTACTTGCTGTTCAGAGTGCATGGCAGGCAAGCAGGCGGGCCAACATGGCCTTGCCCTCTTCTGGGGCAGAATGGGGATTTCGCAAGCCAGCTGAGATCCTGGCACAGGTGAGGAGTAGATGAGCCCCATTGTCCTGGCATGGGCATCCCAGCCCCTGTGGGTCAGGGGCCCTTGAGTGCATCTCTGGAGAGGGGTGCATCTCTGGAGTGCATCTTTGGAGAGGCGACCTTGCAGATCGGTTGGTGCTTTCGGGGCTTGGGTGGCCGTGGAGTGAAACAACGGAAACCAGTTAAGAAGTGTGTATTACCTGGGAGAGGGGAAGCTCTCAGAGCAAGTGGATTCCCTGACCCTAGGAAAAAAACATGAATTCAGACTGAGGAGAATGGAATATATCCAACACATGAAAAATGAGATACCTGCAGCCTGTTCTTAAAGGGGACGTGCACGGCTGATTAAACAACATAGATTGCCTCTGGCAGGATGTTTGGAGTGGCCCTGCCTTTGATGGGTGCCTTGCTTCCAGCTAGATGTGCTCCCACTTCCTGGTGAAGGCCAAATTCTCAGCAAGCTCGCTCTGGCTTTTCCGTGCGGGCTTTGGCACCACAGACGTCCGCTGCAGTTTCTGCCTCGTTGCCTGCCGACTTTGCCTCTTCTGGCGGGGCAGGGCCTTCGACTGCTGTGCTGCTTTCCCCATCTGTTGTGTCGCACGGCCTCTGTGTGGGACAGTTGCTGAGGCAAAGGGTTCACTTGGTCAGAAAAAGAAGGTTCAGAAAGTGAATCAGGAGTAGATTGGGTTTTTATCTCCCTGGCCCTTGCATCCTAGCTCAGGACAGTGGCTTTCAGACTATGCAGTAGATGAGTAACTGTATGTGGCCATCCTACTTCTCCAAATGGAAGAGCATCCCCTGCATCCACCTTGTGCTGTTTCTGAAATCCAGGGAGTTGGGGAACATCTCTATTCATTCCAGCCGAACATATGCAAAATCTTAAGATCCAAACTTTTTCCAAAAGGCATATGTGTGTGTTGCAGGGGAAGATGCTGGCTTGAGGTTGTACCATGATGAATGTCTGGTTAGTGTCACAGGATGTCCTACAGAGTTCAGATGACATCTGAGGCTATGGGGAAGCACCACCAGCACATACCAGCTGAGTGTTGCTCACTTGGAAATGTACACTCCAACTGTTACATAGGCTTGTCTCTGATTATGGGCAAAAACACACAGTTTCCATGTTATACTGTGAAAAAAAAATAAAGAAAATTTCCTTTTAAAAAATATTAGCAACATTAGATGATGTACTATGTGAAAAACAATTGGGGTAGTACTACGTGATGTGTCTCTGAACATATTTTAGAAGTTCGGGCATTTTGGATGGAATATTCTGTTTTAATAAGAAGGGTTATGTGTAATTCTGGTACTTCTGATGTCTGGATTGGATACCACATGGAGGTGGATAAAGACATACAGATGAAATGTTGCTAAAAACGAGGATGGCTGGAGCCAGCCTTCCCATAACCCCAGTGGCGACTGAGAACTGCTGCTTGGGAGAAGAGCATCCCTGTCTGTGTGGGGAGAGTATGGCAGTGCTGGTGTGAGCATGTAGGGAGGTGGGCTTGTCCTGCCTCTGCAGTTCCACGTTGGGGTGGCTTTGGCTCTTTGGCCGTTCCTCCTGCTCACCTGTGCACTGATGCTTGGGGTTCCAGCAACTGTGTGAGGCCGTGCCGTGGAGGGGGACTTACATAACAGCATCAAATATTTAGGTTCTTGCAGTCTGCAGTAGAAAATACCAGGGCTGCGAAATATTCAAAATTGGAAGAAAGGGTGCCTGCTGCTTGCTGGGCTTGTGAGCAGTTCTGGCTTGAGTGCCCATGTCATCCACTTGGGCAGAAAGAGGCCCTGGAGCAGGGAGGGATCATGCACCATTCCAGCTGTTGTTGGGCTGAGTGGAGTCACAGCCCAGCAACATCTGGAAGGCTGCAGGACTGCCCCCTCACCCGCCCTTGAGTCTCCGACAGCCCCAGGCCCGATCCTCTTCTGGAGAAAGGCCCTCTTGTTTGAGTGTTGGGCACACCCTTCCGCTCAAGGAAGAGTCTGTCTCCCTTTCTTGGATGCCTGATAGTCAGGGCCGGAGTCTTTTGGCTCCTCCAGTTAAGGTGAGGGGCCTGTGGAAATTGGCTTGGCCCCTTCCTGGTAGCCGCATAGTGCTGGATTCTAGGCCTTGGTTATGGATGCTTGCTAGGAGAGGGCTTGCAGTCTTCCTGGAATTTCTTGTGTCCCAGAGTTTCTACCATGTTGCCCATGGCAGCATGTCCTTGTAAAATGTTTTGTTTACAACTCTACTGGAAGGTTTCTAGGAAAAGCCCTAGTGAAAAGATGGCAGAAGCACATTGGTCTTGCATTGGGAGGACACAAGTAACAGTTCCCAGTTGGGTTGGCCAGCTGGCTTCACTGGTACATGCTCAGTGGTTTGAGGGTTTCTGAAGCACCGTGTTTTCCCGTATGAGTCTGCCCAGACATTGAAGTCTCCACTATGTGTGGCAGGAACACACAAGAGACAGGGCCTTCTTGGTGGCTCCTCACAGGTTCTGCAAGTCCCTTTTATTTCTTGCATTTTTAGTAGATTTGTTTTAAATTCACTAGATACAGCAGTTTAATTATAATAACTTTTTGTGTTTTCTTAACCTATGTGTATTGTTTTTAAAATCTGTGTCTGTTGCAACTTCTGTTAACTGAGTTTGATTCCTGGCTCTTGGGTGTGGGAAAGGCTTGTGAGAAGGTTGTGGAGAAAGTTGCCTTCATCGACTTTATCTTTTAAGATGCCATGGTCAGAGCTACTCATAGGAAGGTACGTCCTGCACCTGTGTGTCCTGTCATGATGGATGCTGCTCCTTTTGTGCGGCCTGAAGATGCAGGCAAAGTCCTAGCAAGTGTGAAATCACTGGCATGCCTGGCTCTTGTGCTGCCTGGCTGATCAGAGGAGCCCCTGGGAGCCTTGCCGAAGGGCAGAGGAGAATGGGGAAGTAAATGTCTCCTTAGGGGAAAATGTCACTCCATCCAGCCTAAAGAGGCCTGTTGTGAGATCTGTGTTGGGAGGAAAACTCCCCAGACCTATCTGGATTCCGGGGGAATAAATTATTCTGGCCCAGTCTAAGATCTCTCGTTTTTGGACGCTGAGCTTGAGTCTCTGGGGTGTGTGTGTGTGTTTCATTTGGCTTCGTGACTCTAGGTTATGACAGCCCATCTAGGTTGTGGATAGGCAACTTGGAGGGTCACACCTGCCCTTCCTGTTTCTCAAACCCAGAAGTGAGTGGAAGGAAGAAGAGCAGGCTATCTCAGACCAAAAACAAGTGGGGAGGAGACAACTTTTAAATGTCCATATGTGTGTCCTGTAGGCTTGTTCATTTGAGAGCCGAATCTCACCCCCCACCCCTGATGTATGCACGGATGTGTTCTGGAAGCGTCTAATGCAGCCATTGGGTGAGTGGGGGTCACATTGGTGGCCTTGGTGCTCTACATTGTCCCACATGTTGCATCCTTCCCACCGTTTATCTGGACCAATTCCAGGGGGCTTCAGAACTAGTTTTGAGAGGGAGGCAGCTTTGGTGGCATTGGCAAGTGAGTACACAGAGGTTGACTCTCTGTGGTGTTGCCTTCTGGATGTCCTGGCTGGGGAGAGCTTTGGGGGCACGGGACCCGAGTGAATGATCTGGCCTTTCCTTGGAAGAGACCTCCCAAAAGGACTTCACTGGTGCCCGCTGGCCCCTGTTCTTTCTCTGGGGCCGTTTCTGTCCTTCATGCTTAGCAACTGCAGGGAACCACTAGGAGGAATTATCTGTGGATCTGGAGCATATTGGTGATAGAATGTGAATGGCACCCAGCTCTGTTTCTCTTTGTTATCAGAGCAGCTATCAGTAGGTTAGATAAGAAGAAATAAATTGAAGCTTAATCCAGAGATGATTCTCATCAGGGGGAGTTTCAGTTAGCTATATTTTGGAATGAGGGGAGTTTGGGGGTACTCCTGGTTCCTACTTTTTGCCTGGATGCCCAGAGAGAGATGTGGTCGGGGGTGCCTTTGCCCAGTTTAGTCTGATGCTCCAGTTATGCCCGTTCATTCGGAGATCAGCCACAGCCTCATGGTAGTGCATGCCATAGTTATCCAGGCTGGATTAGTGCAAGGGGCTGTGCCTAGGACTGCCTTGGCAGAGGCATTGGAAACCTCACTTTCCAAACATTCAGAAGCAGGTAGCAGAGATCTCTGTGGGCACTAGTGGCCCATGAGTCACGGAGCCCCTGTTCTGCAATACCTGCCCTGCTCTCCACTTTGTTTCCAGGCACAGCTTGACACCCCAGTGATCACCTTCCAGACCCTAAATGGGCTTGCAGCCTAGATGCCTGAAGGATGCACCCTCCACCCACCACTGGGGCACAGCTGGTGGGTTTAGGAGGAGAGATCTTTTTGGTGGCTGTGTCCAGTTTGTATGGAAGAGCTTTCCTTGTGAAACCTGTGTCTTTTTCTCCCATCTACCTTCGTGATGTTTTCTCTTTTTATTTGGTTTCTTTTCTTTTGCCAGTGAGTTAAAGTATCCCTGTTCCAGGAAACATTTATTTCATCAGGCAGATGATATTGCATATAATAACGGGTCTCTGTTTTAGAATATTTTTCATCTGCTGAGCCTTGATGCTGCCTCAGTTGGCTTTTCACTCTTGTAAACCACTTTGGAAATGCAAATGCCCTGGAAGGGTTGAGGCATTCAGTTTGCCAAATAACGTATATAATGCATGAGTCCTGGAGCCCTCCAGTGTGCCAGCACCTTCCGGGGCATCTTGGCTTAATAGCTTTGATGGAAGCAGGATGATCTGTGCCAAAAACAGTCTCCCTCTTTCTCTCTCTCTGTGCCAAGGAAATTGAAAGGTCAGAACCAGAATGGCTGTTTTCTGCAGAACAAGCCAGGGGACACGGATTTGGCTGTCTCCAGAGGCGCCTTGGGGGCTGAGTGACTCTGAGCCTCTGGCAGGGTTCCCTTTCCCAGGGGCATTTCTGGAGACCCTGCCAGGGACAGGGACAGGGCCCTTCCCCACGCACTGTGCCTTCTTGGCCACAGAGCTCCAGGCACCTCTGCTGTTTCTTTGCAGAAATGCCAGCAGGCAAAGGAAGTGGGGGTGAGTAGGATGGGGGCAAGAAACTAATTGGGCCAGCATACGCCTACTTCATGAATATACACCCCTGCTCTGCCCTCATCACGTCTTCTCCAGCCTTGCTTCTGAAATTTTGTCGGCTAACTAGCCAGGTGTTTTTGATAGCCCTGTGGCCTAGAAAGTTAAGATTTAGAAAGTGAAGGCTGAAAATCTAAAGAGGCTGACTTATTCCTGCAGCCGTTCTCTCATGGCAGCCTTGCGTGGAGAGCAGCAACTGGCTTGGAGTCATCTGAAAGCGACATCACAGAACTATTTGTGATGGTGCAAAGCCGACTGGCACTTTTCGCCCCCAGTCACCAGCCCAAGCCAGCACTCAGATTTATTCTTTGGGTGGAGTGGGAGGGGTTCCTGGCAGTTGGCATTTGCATGGTTGGCATCCAGGAGCCGGGGTGGGGCGCGGGAGCAGAGTTTGGAGCAGCCTCCCTCCTCTGACAATGAGCACTTTGTCTGTCTCTTCTCTTGCAGCTGTTCTGCAGGAGGCCGGGCTGGGCTGGTTGAAGTGTGTGTGTGTGGAGGGTTGTGGGCTGATCCCCCCCACGAGGTGGGGACCTCTCCCTGGGTTTCCCATGTCAGGTCCTGGGGAAATCAGAGCCACAAGAGAAGCAGTTTCTGATGCCAGGGTGAAGTTGTCGTTTTCTGCCATAAATCAGCAGAGCGTGCTCCCACACTGTTCTGCCTCCATCCCCATCCTCCAAGGCATACTTTGCAGGATGCGGACTGGGAAACTGTGAGTCTCTTAGAGCTGCTCTTCTGTTGAGCTGGCATTGAGGGCTTGAACAGGGAAGAAGGGTGGCGCCTTGCTCCCTTGTCTTGGGACCAGCCCTTGGATTGGGGCCTCCTCCTAGAGGCCAGGCTGTGCTTCGGAGGCGTCCATCAGTCTCATCTCCAGGGAAGGGGCTCTGACTTGTAACTCTATCTGTGCATTAGATGCTAGGTCCCACCCACTCACCCCTGGCACCTTTTCCAGGGCCAGGGAACTCCTTGCCCCAGAACCTGGAGTGATGCTGCTGGTCTGCATAGGTGCCCTGTGTCCTCATATCCTTCGACCAGTTCCAGTCTCTCGCCCCACCTCTGCCGCTGCTGGTGGCCGTCCAATCCTCAGGAACCTGAGGAGTAGTCGATGGTGGACCAGCTGCCTCCAGTGTGGACAGAAGCCTCTTGGAAGGGAGGAGTGATTTCACTGGCATCTGCACAAAGGACCCGGGTGGCTTTGGCGTTGGCACTGGGCAACTAAGGTCCAGTCACTGCAGATGGGGGAGGGGGGTCTCCCATTATCATTCAGCTGGCTGTCCTGCTTTGGGGATTCTGTGCCCCAGAAGCGTGTCTTGGGTGGGGGAGAGGGAAGGACCCAACCTTTGTCTGGTCCTCTTCCTTGGCGCCCATACAACCCAGGCTGCCTCCCGCACGCTGCTACTGCTGCTGCTTGAGTGCCACCCAGCAGGAAGGGGGTCGGGGGGCTGGCATGCAAGCAAGCAAGCAGGATCGGGGGCAGTTGCAGATGTGGCTGCCAAGCGTGCAAGCTCTTGAGCCTAAGGAGCCGATCCCGGGCACACTAACCACGTTCCTGTCTTTCTTGTTTCCCCCTCTGCACTTTGTTCTGCCGCCACCACTGCCGCCACTACTGCTGTTCCTGTCACTGCCGCTGCCTCGGCGCTGTTTGTCTCTCTCTGTTCCTGTCTCCCCTGTACGACTGTCTCCCCTTCTCTGCCTTCTGCTCCTCTGGCCTCCAGACCACCACCAGGAGGCCCAAGGTGAGAACACGTGGGCTCGGACAGCCTTGGCGCCGGGGGCGCTGCAGCCTCTCTGCTCCGGGGGGGGGCTCTGAAGGGTCCCTCCTGCCTTTAGACCGGCGCATCTTGCCTATTGCTGGCCAATGGGGTGGGGTGGGGTGGGGGGAGAGGGAGGGCCTGTGGAGGGCGGCCGATTGGGAGGCAGTCTGGCTCAGGCGTGAGTTTGCATATTGTAAGGAGAAGCCCCCTTCTGGAGCACTTTGTCCTTTGCTCGAGCCCCCAGCGGCAAATCCTGACAACTCTGCCCTGTCTTCTGGGTCACCCAGTTGTGACCTGCGGACCCTGAAGACTCCTGGCTGCCTTAACAGTCTTGCATTTACGCGGCCCAATCTCACGTGCCGCCTTTCTTCTTCTCCCACTCTGGACGGTACCCCCCCCCCATAAGACAGAAGATGCTCTCTAGGTCGTCCTCCGGCGTCAACAGAATTTGCCTCAAGGCCAGCCATGATTTCCACTGGTACTTGTGGGGCCCAGCTTGCATCTCTTCTGTTTGATTTGGGGGCGGGGATCCCACTGTTGAGGGGATCAAGACTTACCGAGTGTCCGTTGCAGTGCTCCATCTGGCCGTCCTCTCCCGTCCAGCCTTCTTGTGCGGAATTCCTGTGTTGCTCTCCTTAGATAGAAATGCAGTCTGACTGTTGCATTGTACTATGGTGTTTTCTGCACATGGTGTTATCTGCATATCTTAAGCAATTTAAATTTCTTAGATATCATGATCTGCATTGTAAAAAACTTTACCATAGTCCATAAAGCAGAAACTGATATTCTGAAATTCTTTGGTGCATTCTTTGGTGCATTTCATCAGCCAATGTTATGTTTGCAATATGCTCTGTTGTGCCTTTTCCTTTTCCAAACCCAGCTTGGACATCTGACATTTCTCACTTCACATATGGTACAAGTCTTTGTTGTAAATTTGAGCATTAGTTTGTTTGCAGTGGAAATATCAGCAGTGTTCCCTGGTGTTCCTCTTTAGGGGGAAGTTGGAATGCATACTGAGTGCTTACTTTCTGTGCGCCATTGTTTTACTTTCCATATCCATTGAAAGATTTTTGTTAGAATTTGGATTTATTCTCCATAGCCTGGCATTGCTTTACTGTATGTCATCTGTTTGTGGTGACTTATTTCCCCCAAGTGCTTTGAAAGCAGGTCCCAGTTCACTTTCCAGATCGGGAGGTTCTTTGACAAAAGATTCTACTCTGAAGAAATCTCTCATTCTTTCGTCTCTTTTGTAAAGTTATCAAGTTTATTGCTTCCATCTTTTTTTTTTTTGTCCTCAATATATAATGTGCTTCACTGTTAGTATGTTTTCCTCACAAAAACATCCACCCAACCCCTGTTCAAAAACCTCCAGACAAGGACAGTCTGCATCTGTTCAGCTGCCCAACAGTTCTTACTGTAAAGAAGCTCTTCCTCATGTTTAGGTGGAATCTCTTTCCCTGTAATTGGTTGTGCATCATCTTATTCCACATTAGAAATAAAAAGATTACTCAGGAACATTTGGCAAGAGACTTCTGTTTTAAAATTGCAGTAGTGTAATGCCCAGTGGATCCACCCTTACTGGCACTCCTGCAGGCCTCCAACAGAGGTTAGTGAGGCAGGGCTGCCCTTTATAGAAGCCAGGCCTGTGTTGCCCTTCTCCTTCTCCTTCTACAGGGTTAGAATTCTCACTGTAATACTGCTCTCCACCAATTTACCCACACAGTGTTTGGCAAAAAAGTCTGTGATTTCCTGTCTCCCCTCGGAACACTCTATAAAAAAGTCAGCCTTAACTTGCCTCCCTCCAGCCGAGCAACGAGGAGGTCACTTAAGAGTGTCAAGGAGCATGTTTTGTTGGAAGATCCATAAACCGAGCACATGTTGAGCTTTCGGCCTTCTCTGGCACCCCTTGTGTGAATCCAAATGGCTTGTTTGATTTTCAGTGTACCAGTTGGGCCTGGAGGTTCATCTCCCGTCACTGCTGTTTGATGCACATTTAGAACCACATGGGTGTTGGGATGAGACCAAAAAAGACCCCCGGACTAGCGTCTATCTTTTCATAGTGTCTAACCTGATGCCTTTGGCAAGCTGCTCGTGGCCCAGTGGGTACTGAAGACAAGGATTCAAAGGCTGAAACTGAGTCAGAGAAGAATTCTTGTTTTTAGGGCCAAGTTTCATCCTAGGGACATAAATTGCAGTTTTGTGCCTTCAAGTCATTTCTGACTAAGAGCCACCTTTATAGGGGTTTTCCTGGCAAGAGGGGGTTTGCCTTTGCCTTCCTCTGGGGCTGAGAAAGTGTGATTTGCCCTGTGGGTTTCCATAGCCGAAGGGGAGATTTGAACCCTATCTCCTGGGCCAGAGTCAGACTCGCAAACCACTCTGTCACACTGGCTCCTGGAACAGAAGAGCTCGTTGTTTGTATATTAAAACATTTTAAAACCACCCTTCCTTCATATTTAAGGATACCAAGACGATATACAAATGTATAGAATAATATAATAAAATTATCAAAAGTTTAAAAGTATAATCGGAGCAGAGGTATTTTTAAAAGGGGTGGTAGTGGAAGCAGATGAAATTAGACACTTAAAATGCCTTAGCTAAGAAAAAGGTGTTGAGCCAGTGCGTAAACAGCTGTGGTGTTTGTGTGGGTTGCACCTATACGGTGATGTTCCTCCACAACCGTCATCTTCCCAGCCCTCCTCTCCAGGCAGCCTGTGGTCCCTCTCTTCTTGGCCCCAGGTTCTGAGGCTCAGGGTCAGTAAACAGCATATTGTCTCTGGTTGACCTGAGCGCGACCAAAAGGTAGCGTGGATGTTTGTGGATAACTGGGTTCATTGGTTCCTTTGCACTTCTTCCAGACCTCGTATGAGAGTCGCCACCCCGTGGGGCTGTGTGGCGTGGGCAATGCCACAGCACCAGAGAGCTCATTGGACACCTCACAGAGCAAAGGCCCTCCTGACCCTTTTGCGTTCTCTCCCCTTCTCTTTCCACGGCCATCTTGCAGCCCACCCGGACAGCCAGCTCAGCAGCGTCCAGTGGCACCGCTGGGCTCTCTGGCTCAGCCTCGGCGTCAGCAGGCGAGATGAGCAGCAGCGAGCCAAGCACTCCGGCACAGACGCCCCTGGCCGCCCCAGTGGTCCCGACTCCCTCTCTGGCTTCTCCCGTGGCCCCTCCGGCCATCCTGTCCCCCACCAAGGTAAGTGGGCTGTTCTCTCTCTTCGAGGCTCCGGCTCAGCTCTGAAATGCGTTGGCTCTGCCTCTCTGGCTCTTGCCTAGATGTGGCAAGTGAGAGGCCGGGTTGGGCCTTGCTAGTCTGCCGGTGGGGGGCTCTTGGTCAGGCTTGGGACTGGAGTGGGGAGGGGGCAGCTTCCCTTCTAACACAAATACCAGCTTTGTGCAGAGATGGGAGTGTGAAAAACAACACACTGCTTGAAGTCCTGACTTCCTCACCACCAGTGCTGCTACTTGAAACTTTTGAAAGAAGTGAGAACTCCAAAGGATGCATCCACCACAGCCTGCCATTTGGCCCTTAGTGGCATATTTGCTGTTTGGTCGTGAAGCAAGACTTCTTGGTTCATTTATGATGGGGGACCAAAATAAACATTAATGCAAGTGATGCTTGTGCCTGTCGGGGAGAGGATTGGGGTGAGGGGGCTGGATGTACTTGTATATGAATATATGCAGGAATTAGGAAATATTACTTATAATGGTTAAGGTGTTAACATTCAGTATTTTGTCTTACATGAACAATACTGGTGCAGAAGTCTAATTTTTAAAAAAAATCCTTTAAAAATAGAAATGTAGCCAGAGTCCGTCCTCCAAACTGCAAAACTGACCCTAAAAATAGCATAAGTAAATATGTACTTGTTGCTCCTCCCCAAAACCTGTGCCCTGCGTCAGTGTAAATTAAACACTGAGAAAAGGATGTTATTCATCCTTTGGCCATCCTTGCCCTCACCTTGTGGCCATGGGACCCTTCCTCTGCCTTCCTTTCTCCCTTCAGGCAAACCCACTCAGGCTGCCTCCTTCCGCTTTCCCCTTCCATGGCAGGATGGCCCTTGCCTCAGGTCTTCATAGGAGATCTGGATTAGGCTAGCAGCTCTTTTAAATGATACAGACCCTATTAATGATGGTGATAGAAACTAAACACAGAGTTCTGGGAACCCCAAAATATTTAATTATACAGATACAGGATATTAATGAAGACGTATGATTCTCCTCATCCCTTCAGTACACACATAATGTAGTTGCAGCATCTATCTGGTGAAACTGGACAAAAATGTCTGAGTTGTTTTTGAAAACCCCAGAATTAGGCAGAACAGGAACAGGCTGGGCTGTGAAGCAGGCACTTTCTTGTTGTGCCTCCTGCCTGCCTGTGCCCTGGGAGTGAGGGCGCCTCTACCTTGGCCTTGTAGGAGGAGGAGAACTTACGGGCACAGGTGCGAGACCTGGAGGAGAAGCTGGAGACGCTCAAGATGAAGCGGAATGAAGACAAGGCCAAGCTGAAGGAGCTGGAGAAGTACAAGATCCAGCTGGAGCAGGTCCAGGAGTGGAAGAGCAAAATGCAGGAGCAGCAGGCAGAGCTCCAGAAGCGCCTGAAGGAGGCCAAGAAGGTGAGCAGGGCTCAGAGGGCGGGGGGGGGGGGAGCAGCAAATGGCTAGTTGTACAGACCACTCTGTGTCCCTCTTGTATGGGGATGTTGCTTTCCCCTTCTCTACTAGAACATGGTAGCCTCACTACAGCCCCATGACGCAAGAGTGCAGTCCCCAGCATCCCTCAGGTCTGGACTCTGTCAGGGGCTGCATTGGACATTCTCTCCCCTCTCCGCATGCTTCTCAGGGCCTTCTGTGAACCTGAACTGGCCTGTTAGCCTGAGGCCCCGGCTCTTGGCGTTGAGTGACAAACAGAGACAGTTTGGCCAGTGGTGGGAAGGAGCTGTTGAAAGAGAGATGCCATGGGTCTGACCGCCTTCTTTCCCCACAGGAAGCCAAAGAGGCCATGGAGGCCAAAGAGCGCTACATGGAGGAGATGGCCGACACGGCCGACGCCATTGAGATGGCCACTCTGGACAAGGAGATGGCGGAGGAGCGGGCCGAGTCCCTGCAGCAGGAGGTGGACTCCCTGAAGGAGAAGGTGGAATACCTCACCATGGATCTGGAGATCTTGAAGCACGAGATAGAGGAGAAGGGTGAGGCTGGCAGGGAAGATGGCACGTGGGCAGGAGGGCAACCCAAGTGGGAGCACCTTGTTGGTGGGAGGGGGCTCTCTAGAATGGAAGGGGAGGAGGGGGAGCTTAGGGCACCAGAACTGCCTGGACCCCTGAAGTGCAGCCCCTTTCTGGTGGGAAAGGCAGGGCCCACCTCAGGAACGATCATTGTGGGGCCGGTCTCCCTGCCTTGCTCAGCCAGGCCCCCTTCTGCCTACCACCAGCAGTGCCCTCACAGAGAGTCCAGCCTGTTTCCTGCTTGGGCTTTTCTCCCTTCCCAAGACAGAGGGATGCTGAGATGGCCTCCAGTGTACTCTATCTGGACCAGCAGGCCCTGGGGGGCTCCTCTGCTCACAGAAAAGCAGTGGCATTGGGAGGCTTCTTGGTGGCTGACCAGAGAGACACTGAGTGTAGCTCCGTGAAAACGTCTTCTGTGAAAAAACACAAATTCCACGTTGGGGATCATTCAGAGAGCTGAAATGGTGATTCTGGACATAGTTTGTGGTCCGATCTGTGGAACTCTCTATCACATGATGTTGTGATGACCACCAGCTAGGGCAGCTTCATGAGCGGGGTTGAACAGATTCCTTGAGGAGAAGGCTGTCCATGGCCATTAGTCAGGATGGCTACGTGTCACCTCCAGCACCAGAGTCGGAATACCTCCGTGTACAGTTTGGTGGGCAGCACAGGTAGGAGGGCAGTAGCCCTCATGGCTTGCCACTGGGCTTCCAAGAGATGCTTGCTCGGCCACTGTGGGAACATGAGGCTGCTTTATCTGGCTCGTGAGTCCTTTCCCCTTGCCGCCCGTCAAAGAGCCAAGCAGAGGCACAGTCCCTGGGCTGCGGTGGCCACCCCATCTAGCTGGAGCAGGAAGGAGTCTGGACCCACTGTTGCTGGGCAGCCACGTAGAAGGAGGAGGGCTTATGTGGGGATGTCTGTAAATGTGGAGGGGCCAGCAGGAGGCTTGCTGTCAAGAAAGCTGCACTGGGCCGCTTGGAGAGCCTTGCTGAATACCCTGTCTGTTCCTCCAGGTTCAGACGGTGCTGCCTCCAGTTACCATGTCAAGCAGCTGGAAGAGCAGAACGCCCGCCTGAAGGAGGCCCTTGTGAGGTAAAGAGGCTGCCAGAAGGGAGGGGAGGACAGAGAATAACCCAGCGAGCCCCTTCAGTCTGTGTCCTGCTTTCTTTGCTGGGGGTGAGATGCAGGCTGCCCTGCATGGGTTCCTGACATGGCAGGAGCACCTCCTGGCCCCACAGAGGCCGCTTCCTTTGGGTGGGAGCTCTGGGGAGGAGGAGCAGAGGCTTGGCTGAGTGCCTTCCTCTCCTCCTGGCCTCTCAGAACAGGAGGGATTGCTCCTTCCCCTCCAGGATGGGGCACGGGGAGGGCGTTCACAACCACCCTGGGTCCCGTCAGTGACTCTGAGCACACTTCTGTCCTGCAAGGATGCGGGACTTGTCTGCCTCAGAGAAGCAGGAGCACGTGAAGCTCCAGAAGCACATGGAGAAGAAGAATACGGAGCTGGAGGCCCTGCGCCAGCAAAAGGAAAAGCTGCAGGAGGAGCTGAAGCAGGCCGAGAGGACCGTGGATGAGCTGAAGGAGCAGGTGAGGCGGGCAGGTGCTTGGCTGGGCCTCAGCTCTTTCCACCCACACACCTGCCTGTCCCCGTGCCCGTCCAGCACCTGCAAGCCTCTCTCAGACAAGGGCCCTGGTTTTATGGGAAGCCACACAACATTGTGGTTGTACCAGAGCCCTGCCGTGTTTTCTGTGTCCATCTCTGTTTAGCCCTGGGAAAATTGCACTGGTAGCACAGGCCAAGAGCCGTTCGCTCTTGTTTTCAGATAGGTTTGTGCACTGTGTGCACTGTCTCTTTTCCCCCAAGTGGATTTGACGTATAGTGAGTTGTGTGCCACTTTGTCTGCCTTTTTTCCTGTTCTGCATCTCTGGTCCAGCTGGAGGGAAGAAGGAACCTGGCTCTTCCTTTCTTTGTCTGCTTCCCTTTCCCCAGGTCATCCCCTGAGGAATGCACCGTGCACGCCACCTCCATGTCCACCTTTGCCTCTCAAAAAGGGCGTTGTGATTTAAGGATTAACAGGGTCTGTCCCCTGGCAGCTCTCTCTGATGCTGCTCTCTTTATTATCTCCTGCTTCCAGACTTTCCTTTGTCTCCTTCCCCGTCGGGCATAAATCCCAGCCCCCAAAACTGCATCACCTCAGGCAAATGGCTTTGGGCAAGGGAAGCCAGCAGTTGGTTTGAAAAGGTGTTCCCCGTTGAGTGGTGGGGCTTTAGCCTCCTGCACACAATTTGTGCATGCTCATTTCCCACCCCTAGGGAGCAACAGGGCTTTCTATGCAGGGAAGGAGAGGGGAAGGGATTTCCTTCCCCTACAGAGGAGGAGAGCTGGCTAGCAGCAGCCACTGCCACTGTGGAGTGATTAGTAGGGGTGCCTGCCTCTGGGTGCTGGAGCTCAGCTGTCTGGAAGGGGGCTGAGGCAGTAGAAGAATGAATGGGGAGAAACGTGTTGGCATGTGGAATAAAGTTAGCATGTTGCGAGGCCCCTGAGTGCAAGACCCTCAGTGGTGCTGGAGTCAGCCACAGTCAGGCCATCATGCCTCACAGCAGAAGAGCAGCAGGAGGAGGGTGTCAGGAGCCACCCTATGTCTGCGTGCCACATTTGGGACTACCTTTGCGACCAGGAAGGGGCTGGAGGCTGTGCACCTCTCTCACAGGAGACTCCAGCATCCTTCTTTATGCGTGGCAGAAGGGAAGGCTGGTGGGCACCCCAGGACTGACCAAAGTTCCAGCCCTTCTTCTGTGATAGGGAAGAATAAAGGAGCAGGAAAGAAATGCACGGGCCATAAAACTATTTTGTTTGCGGGATTAATCTGGAGCGCTTCCAGATGAGGTGTCTCCGAACTCCCTGCCAGTGGAGGCTCAGTCCTGCTTTCCAGACTCTTGCTTTCCATGGCAACAGAGGCAGTGGCTTCTGTTGCCAGGGGCGGTTGTGGGAATATAGAGGCCACGATCCCAGTGAACCCCCCTGAGCCCAGCTGGTCTGAGATCAGGATTAACTCCCTGCTCCCTTCTGCCTTTCTCCCAGGTGGATGCTGCTCTGGGGGCGGAGGAGATGGTGGAGACGCTGACGGAGAGGAACCTGGATTTGGAGGAGAAAGTCCGAGAGCTTCGCGAGACTGTTGGGGACCTGGTGAGTTAGCAGGAGGGAGAGTGCACACCCAGAGGCTAGGGGTGGAGAGGAAGGGGCTTGCTCCTGGCTGCCCCCCAGTGGGAGTAGGGGTCCTGGGCTGGTTATATGCTCCCCCAAGGTAGCCAGCTGGATGTTGTCCTTATCTGCCTGCAGCCACCGCAGCACCCCTTGCTCTTGCATCCTCTGTTCCTCCTACATCCTGCCCATCCGAGTTTCTGGAGGCCACTTTTTCTCTGCTGCTTCTTCCAGGAAGCCATGAACGAGATGAATGACGAGCTTCAGGAGAATGCCCGGGAGACGGAACTTGAGCTGCGGGAGCAGCTGGACATGGCAACGGCTCGGGTTCGAGAGGCAGAGAAGCGGGTGGAAGCGGCCCAAGAGACGGTGGCCGACTACCAGCAGACCATCAAGAAGTACCGAGAGCTGACGGCCCACTTGCAGGTACGGACGGGTCCGCTGTGCTGGGGGCGTGGGGCGGCCAGGGCTTGGGGCGCCTCAGACCTGCTGGAGGAAGGGCTTAAGTCCTGGTGAGTTCAGAAAATGCTTGGCCCTGGACATGCACAGACAGGCATGTGCTGGGGGAGGCTGTGTTTCCTGTTTGAAGGGCCTTCTAGTCAGAGGAGCCAGCAACGTGTCTTCTCTCTACACTGTGGCTCTGGCTCAGGCCCAGTTTCTTCGGTTCCACCTTCCCTTGAGTACTTTTGCTCCTCTCCTGCATTGCTGTCGAGGGTGGTTTGGGACCTGGAAGTGTGCACATGCCTCCAAGTTCAGACGGGGTGTGCTTTCCTTCTCCTCCTTCCCCCTTGAGCCGGGCTCCTCTCCTTCCCCTCTGTGGCCTCTGCCAGCAGCTGGCACGGCTGAGGGTTGCTCTCTGTCTTCCAGGACGTCAACCGAGAGCTGATGAGTCAACAGGAGGCCTCGGTGGAGCGGCAGCAGCAGCCTCCCCCTGAGATGTTTGACTTCAAGATCAAGTTTGCCGAGACAAAAGCCCATGCTAAGGTATGATTCCAAGAAGTGCACGTGTGTGTGTGTGTGTCTGTATCTGTGAGAGAGAGAGAGCGCATGGAGGCAAGCTCTGCTGTCTCCCTCAGAGACGCAGGTAGCGCTGAGGGTCAGACCGCCCTGTGATTCCAACCCTGGTGTCCTTGCCACAGGCCATCGAGATGGAGCTGCGCCAGATGGAGGTCCAGCAGGCCAACCGGCATGTCTCCCTCCTCACTGCCTTCATGCCCGACAGCTTCCTGCGCCACGGCGGGGACCACGACTGCCTCCTGGTGCTCCTCCTCATCCCACGGCTCATTTGCAAGGTGGGCACTTCCTGGCTTACATGGCTGCTTAAATCAAAGTCACAAAGTTTACAAAAAAAAATTGAGGGAAAACCATTTCTCCCTCAACACATTTCTTACGGACAAAATGAAGAGGTCTGAAATCTCCTGCCTTGATTGAAAACATTGCTCAGGTTTGCTTTGCTTTTCCTTCTTTATTTTCATGTTTCTGTTTTTTTCCCCTTTTGTCTTGGTGTACAGACACCACAGAGTGACACACATGGCTAAAGAAGATCATTATGCATTACAAAAAACCTCACTTTTAAAAAGCAAATCTTTACCAGACTCTTACAGTATTCTTTGAGTGTTATATATATCACATCCCATATTCTTGATTTCTCAAAACCTGAGACACTTGGAGGCCTCTTGTGTGGTCAACTGTGCTCCCCTCCCCACAGCATATCCCCCCCCCCGCCACTCAAAAGAGCTTCCCAAAGCTGACCAGGATCCTTGCCTCTGTACTGCCCTTGGCGCTGCAGCTGCAGCTGGGCTGATTGGTGTCAGTGGAAGAGGTCTCCCAGTAGGAGATGGCTTTGTTGCTTCCTCACTCTGAACGGTGCAAAAGCAGCTGCTTACATGTTGTGAGGAGGAGGGCTGGGGTGCTGGGGGAAGTGACATGCTGGACCCATCTCTGACAGCTGCTCCCTTTCTGGAACAGGCCGAGCTGATCAGCAAGCAAGCCCAGGAGAAGTTTGAGCTGAATGAGAACTGTGCAGAGCGAGCCGGCCTCCGGGGGGCACCGGGGGAGCAGCTGAGCTTTGCTGCTGGGCTGGTGTATTCCCTCAGCCTCTTGCAAGCAACGCTGCACAAATACGAACAGTAAGTGCCTCTGGCAGTGGCCGCGGGAGCCCCAGAGCCGACCCTGCAAGAGTCCTCCTGCGGGGGGCCCAGCCTCAGACTGATGGCTTGTGCTTCCCCCTCCCCACCCCACCAGGGCCTTGAACAAGTGCAGTGTGGAAGTCTACAAGAAAGTGGGGATGCTTTACCCTGAGATGAGTGTGCACGAAAGATCGCTGGACTTCCTGATTGAGCTGCTGCACAAGGACCAGCTGGACGAGACTGTGAACGTGGAGCCCCTGACCAAAGCTATCAAGTACTATCAGGTGAGGGGTGGGATGGGTTGGAATGGCATCGGGGGGGCTGCCTGGGGAGGGCCCCAATTTGGGCCACATGATGGCCTCCCGTCCCCAGGTGCTTAGAGTACTGTCATAAGAGGCAGGCCCCCTCCAGGCAGTAGTGTTCTGGTTTTCTGCAGCATGGGGAGGCAGTCCTTCATGCTGGGCACCAAACCTAAGGTGAACTCAGCCGCCTGTCCTTTTAAGAGAGTTGATTTTTGGGGGGCTGTCCTGGTTGGTATCTTGGTGGAAACCAAAGATAAAAGAAAGCTCTACCATTGGATAGGAAGGAAGAGAAGAAGCCATTTTATTCTGGAATGCGGTTCTTTGGGCCCTTTAGAACTCAGTTCAGACAGCAGCAGTTTAGATGTTAGAGATCTGATGGGGGGACGCCAGAGAGTCCAGGTCAGCTCCTGGCTTTAATAGCTGCTGCAGCCTTCCTGGGCGTGGTTCTCAGGGTGATGCCTGGTTTGGCTTCCGTGATCACCATCTGCCCATGATCCTGAGCAAAGGATCAACAGACAGGAGAGCTGTCTGGTATTTTAATGCCACGAGCACCCCCACCCCCGAACCTCTCTTGGCTAGTGGCCCAAAGCCTCTACTTCTCCCAGAACGAGGCCTTCTTCTCATTCACCTGCCTCTCTCCCTTTCCAGCACCTGTACAGCATCCACTTGGCTGACCAAGCAGAGGACTGCACAATGCAGCTGGCTGACCACATCAAGGTGGGTAGTGTTTGTTTTTTGCTGGGGGCTCTGAGGAGACCCGTCTGCTTCCAACTCCCATGGCCCCTTCGGACTTCCTCCTGGGACAGACAGAGAGAAGGGACGGGGTGGGATGAGCAGGGGCTGTCCCCAGCTTTCTGCAGTCCATCAGGAAGGCAAAAGCTTAAGAGGTGGGCAGCTAATGCCACCTCCCCACACATAGATGAGATGTGGGATGTGGCAGCAACTCTGCACCAAGTGACAGGGCTTGTGCTTGCTTTGCAGTTCACCCAGAGTGCCTTGGACTGCATGAGCGTGGAAGTGGGCCGGCTGCGCTCTTTCTTGCAGGTAGGTCCTGTGGGTGGCAGAAATGACAAGAAGCACCTCAGCCTCTTTTGGGAGGTGGCTTCAGCTGGCAGGGAGGGCTGGAGCAGGCTGTGCTGACTTTGTCTTTCTTGCGGGCAGAGCGGGCAGGAGGCATCTGACTTGGCCATCCTCCTGAAGGACCTGGAGACTTCGTGCAGCGACATCCGGCAGTTCTGCAAGAAGATCAGGCGCCGCATGCCAGGCACTGATGCCCCTGGCATTCCCGCGGCCCTGGGCTTCGGGCAGCAGGTAGGTTGCCTGAGATGGGGTCCCCAGTCTGTTCCCCCAGCACGCAAGGAGCTGCCTTCAGTTCTGGAACATCCCACCCTCATAGCTGCCTTTTTATCCTCTGATCTCCCCTCCAGGTCTCAGACACCCTTCTGGACTGCCGTAAGCACCTGACCTGGGTAGTGGCTGTGCTGCAGGAGGTGGCAGCTGCCGGGGCACAGATGATTGCCCCCCTGACAGAGAATGAGGGGCTCCAGGCAGTTAAGCTAGAAGACCTGGCTTTCAAGGCCAGTGAGCAGGTAAGGAAAGAAGCCTTGGCTTCACCTGGGATAGCTGACTGCCGTCCCCCTCCTCAGCTCCATATGTGCAGTTGCTGTCATCCACTGAGGTCTGTTCTGCAGGGCTGATGTTCCTGGCCTCTGGGCTGTTTGGCCCAGGAACTCATAGGCAGTGATAGGCAATACGGTGGCCCATGGACTGATGCAGGCCACCGGCCACCAGCTTGTGGTCCTTGCAGAGTTTCCAGAAAAGAAAGAGTAAAGTTGCAGCTGATGGGTAGAAATACGGTTCCATTTTGTGGCACACTGGTGGGGAGGGGGGATCGCCCATCCCTCACATGAGATAAGCGAAGGGGCCCTGGGCTGGAGGATGAGGGCCAGATGGCCAGAGTGCAATTCCACGTTGGAACTCTCTGCCTTTGGATGCAAGCAGCGCTGGAACTGAGGAGGGTGCACAGCTGTCCTGAGTTTGCCTGAGGGATCTCCTGTGTGTAGCAGAGGGGCTACTGTTGGGAGTTGAGTCTGGCCCACATGGGGCTGCCTGCTTCATGGGAGCTCCAGAGCACCATTCCTTGGCCAGCAGATGCAGTGAGGACAGCCCGGGCTGGGGTCCTGAGTTGGGAGATGGTGTCTTGGTAGCCTCAGAGGAGCAAGTGTGGGCCGGGCACAGTTTGGTGCCTTGGCAAGCTGGTCCAGTCCCCTTCCTGACTTCTCCCACAGCTGTGTTTTCTGCTGACTCCACTCTGCCTACCTGGTTCCCTTTCAGATCTATGGAGTACAAGGCATCAACCCGTATGAGTGTCTGCGCCAGTCGTGCAACATCCTCATTGCCACCATGAACAAGATGGCCACTGCCATGCAGGAGGGCGAATACGATGCTGACAAGCCCCAGACCAAGGTGAGGTGAGGGGCAGCTTCTCTCACTTGCCAGCAGTCACATTGGGCCAAAGCCTTGTGCCCCCCCTTGGCCAAAAAGGTGCGAGGCGAGGGTGGTGTGTCTGCTGGGTGCCTGCGCATGGGCCAACAGAAGCCTCCCTTGGTTCCTTGCTCATTTCACGGGCTGCTTCTCTTGCACTGCAGCAGCTCAAAGAGGAAGGGCGAGGGCCTTGTCCCCAGGCCTCCATGGGTTTCTGGTGGTGTGTTCTTGAGGCCACGTTGTCACCCAGAACCTGAGCAAGCCAGCCTCCATTCTTCTTGCAGCCCACTCCCCCTGTGGATCTGCGAGCAGCCGCCTTGCGGGCTGAGATCACAGACGCGGAAGGCCTGGGGCTGAAGCTGGAAGACCGAGAGACGGTCATCAAAGAGCTCAAGAAGTCCCTCAAGATCAAGGTGAGGGGCCAGGTGCCTCTCCCAGAGAGCTGCCCAGGGAAGGGGGCTGCCTCTATTTTTCCTGCACTGTTTCCCAGAAACAGACAGGGCTGGGAAGGCGATGAGCCCGGGGCGGGTGGGTGGCGGTGGGCAGAGGTCTTGTTGGCTCTGCTGGGGGGGATGGGGTAGTGGTGGTGTCCCCTCCCCCCACTGGAGACCTCATGTGGCTCTGGGGTCTCCCTCCCTCCATCTTGCTGCCTAGGGGGAGGAGCTGAGCGAGGCCAACGTGCGCCTGAGCCTCTTGGAGAAGAAGCTGGACAGCGCCTCCAAGGACGCTGATGACCGGGTGGAGAAGATCCAGACCAAGCTGGATGAGACTCAGGCGCTGCTGAAGAAGAAAGAGAAGTTAGTGGAGTGGGGGTGGCAGGCTGTTCCCTGACGCTCTGGAATCCCTGGCTCCTGTGATTCTGGGGGTGGAGAGATTGAAAGAGCTTCAGAGCCCCTCCCCTCCTGCATTCCCTTCTTCTGCCCAAACGGTGGTGGTGGTGGAGTGGGATGACCAGATGCAGTGGGCCTCTGGGAAGCCTTCAGCAAAAGCTCTCTGATTCCTCTGCTCTGGTTGTCTCCCGCTTACACTCGTTGGGTAGACAAGGCAAAGTGCAGTCATCCAGAGCTAATAATGATTGTCACTCCCAGCGTTCTGCACCATTGGCCGTGCTGGCTGGGTGTGTCTCCCACAACATATGAAGGGGCCACCCTTTGCCCTCCCACCTCCACTGTCACTCTTGACCCTGTCCCCATGCCAGGTGTTTTCCTGGCCTTTACCGCACGACGTTTCCCTGCCAGCATCACAAGGTGCACCTGGGGAGGTGGGTGAGCCTTGGAATGGAGCCTTTCCCCTTCCGCTTGCCCTGGGGCAGCGGCAGCAGCAACTCCCTCAGAAGAGGAACCGGGGGGGGCAGAGCTGGCAGGAAGCAGCCCCCTGCCCTCACTGGTCGAGGGTGCTCTGTCTCCCGAGCATCACCCGGAGCCAAGCTCACTTTCTGTGTCTCTTGCTCCCCCTGCAGGGAGTTTGAGGAGACCATGGATGCCCTGCAAGCAGACATCGACCAACTGGAGTCGGAGAAGGCGGAGCTGAAGCAGCGCCTCAGCAACCAGTCCAAGCGCACCATCGAGGGTCTGCGCGGGGCCCCTCCCTCTGGCATCGCCTCCGTCATCTCTGGCATCACAGGAGGTGAGTCCTTGGCCTGGCTGGGCAGCGGTGTTGCGGAGGCGGATCCTTGGACACAGGGCAGGGCATAAGTGTTTGGAAGAGTGGAGCAGATTCCAAAGTCATGCCCTGGCCCAGGGGCTGCCAGGCAGGCAACTCCAGAGAAGCCTGTAGGCAGCTCCCCCGCCACCAGATTCCAGGAGGCCTCAGCCTGGCGGGAGCCTAACGTAGCAGGTGTCGCCAACAAAATGGCAGTGACAGCAGGCGCAGCAGCAGTGAGGGCGGGTGAGTGGGTGTGTCTGTGTTTGCACTTCACCTGGTGGATGGTAAGGAGGCTGCTGTACACCCCACCCACCTCCCATGGAGGTTGCCCAGGCTGTTGGCGACTGCCCCCTCCCAGGGGTGCCCCTGTGGCCGTGGCATGGGCCTGCGTCCCTGCTAGGTCGTCCCCTCCGGATCACAGGAGGGGTTGGCCGTGGGGCTGCCCAAATGCACTTGCAGGCACGGGCCCTGAGGGAGACTGCTCCTGGCGCTGCCTTTGCCCTGCCCAGTTTCTGAGCACACCGCCCTCCTCTAACTCTGCCCCTTCTTCTTTCCTCCACGCCCTCCTTGCAGAGGAACAGCAGAGAGGTACCGTAGCATGTGCGGCCTCAGCTGCCTGCATCCCCCGGGGCCATGCCTTGCTGGGGGACTTTTGTGCCTGGCAGTGGGGTGGGGTGGCAGGACGCACCTGGGGGTCTTTTTGGAGTGAGAGGGGAGCCGGCGGTGCTGGGAGATGGCTGTCCGGGACCTCCTGATATTATTGGATATGAACTCCCATCAGCCCCAGACTGAGAGCCATACTCAGGAAGGATGGGAGTTGTAGTTCAGCCACCTTGGGAGGGCCCCAAGTCCCCCATCCCGCTGCTCTGTGAGAAGAGTGAAGGGTGGGAGCTGCTGGAAGTGAGAGCAGAAGAAAGGGCAGTCTTGGCAAACATTTCGTCAGGAGTCTTAGAATGGTGGTGCTGGAGGGATGCAGAAGATGTGCCTGGGGGAAAGAGAACTTCCCCTCCCCCAGTTTCCGCTCCCTCCTGCCCTCTCCCCCTCCCTCCCACATTCCCCAAGAAGCTTTGGACTTCCAGCCCCTGGTTGTGGGGAAGCAGCCTTGGAGAAGCACGGGCAGGGAGAGGTGCTTGCCACTCCCTCTTCTCCTGCAAGGGCTCCCGAAGCCCTCCATCCCTTCTGGGTGCATGCCAGGACTGCTCCACAAGGCATCAGGACCCAGGGTGGGTGGGCGGGGAGCCTGCATGCGGAGGCCCAGTCAAAGAGTCAAAACCAAGGCAGGAGGCCTGTCCTCAGTAGCCCAAATGCATGACTGGAGCGGAAGGCCATTTCTGTTGTGTTCTCCTGGCCTGCCTTGTTTGCATGAAGCCAATGCTAACACCATTTTCTGTCTCTGCCTGCCTGTGTGTGTTTCCCTCCTTCCTTCTCTGGGGTCAGCCAAGGGCTCTTTGAGCTTGCTGGGCCTTTGTGGGGGCAGAGTCCCCTCTTGCTGACCCTCAGTGGGGAGTCCGGACATCGCCTCCCACCCTGACATTGTGCCAGAGGGCAAGTCCGAAGTGCCCACTGTCTCTTCTTTGTGATCTCCACCTCTGAGTCTCATCTGGAAGGCCTTCTTCTGATGCCCTGGCCTTCTCTCCTTGGCTCCCTTTGCAGGCATGGCTGCTGGCCAGGTGATGGTGGGCGGCTCTGGCCCCGTGCAGGTGAAGGACTCCCCCCTCCTCCTTCAACAGATTGACGCCATGCAGCTCTCCATCAAGCATCTCAAAAACGAGAACAACCGGCTCAAGGTGAGGGGGGCCGAACCATGGCCCCAAGAGGCTGTTTGTGGCTCCAGCCTGGTCTTTCCTCATATTGGGGGAGGAAGCCAGTCTGATGGGAGGAGGCCGTGTCCCCCCATTTCATGGCTTTCCTGTTCCAGAGACTGAAGATCTGAGCCTGCCCTGTGCTTAGGTGGTGTAAATCTGCCCTCACGTGATTACGTGGCAGCTGCACTCACCCTCCCCTCTGCTGGGTAGCAGCATGGCCTGCAGCCCCAAGGAATCCAGTGGCACCAGGAGGCAGTGGGGGAGGCTTACACACAATGGCAAGGCTGGGATCCCAAAGAGAGTAGACTAGAGTGGAGTAGAATGGTGAGTCAACACGTAGGCAAATCCAGTGGGTCTTCTCTAACGAAGGCAAACACTAGGATCGAGTCCCAGGTGATGGATGAAATGGCCGTGGAACTCTTTTTACTCAGCCGTGAACCGAATAACAGTGAATAACATTCATTGCGCCACAGCCCAAAAAAGTACAACCGCACATGTGAGAGAACGGGAGCCCAGACGTGGCGTAGTGCAGGAGGAACGTCTCCAGTCCTGAGCTCCCTGTTCCTTACAAGCTGCTCCCGTTCCCAAGCGTTCTCTCTGAAGCAGCTTTGTTTTCCTTTCTGTCTGCCCTTCTCTGCCCTCGGAGGGAATGGCAGTAGATGCCTGGGCTGGGTGGGTGAGCCGGCAGCAGGATCGTTCCTGCATCTTCCTTAGGAATCAAGACAACTGGTCCAGCTGAATGGGGGGTGTCAGTGTCAGTGGCGCGCTGCGGCTGGGCTCGGTGTGGCCACCTGGTCCTCCTTCCCTCTTCCTCCCCTCTCCAGGGAGCTCAAATGAGGCGGGAGCTGGCATCGCTGCCCCCGCTGCGCGTGCCCAAGCTCACCCTCCCCAAGGACCGGCAAGGGGAGGAGGTGGTCTCCAGCGCTCTCTACCGCAAGACTAGCCAGCTGCTTGAGGCCCTCTACCAGATGAGTGCCAGCGCCAAGGTGGTAGACATCACGCGGCAGAGGACGGGTGAGCCCGGTGTCGGGGCTGGATGGGGGGCGTAGGACAGCCATGCTGCCTCTCTCTTGCCCCTGACTGCCCTGTCCTTCTCCCTGCAGCAGCCAGCCCAGCTGCCCAGCTCCTGGAGCAGACGGCCCGCCTGAAATCCCTCAGCGAAACCATTGACAGGCTGAAGGTAACCATCCTTGGACGCCCCAACTGCCCCCAGGGGGCTCTGCAGAGGAGCGGGAGGAGGAGGACGATTAGACGGTGGAAGTACTGGCTGCTCTGGACACCTTCGCTTGGTGGCTGTGTGAGCACATGCTCTCCGGCACCGCGGAAAGGGCAGGGGGCTGGTGCAGGATTTTGGCGGGCTGGGATTGTCGAGGAAGGGGAGAGGGAGGCAGCTGCTGCTTGAGACGTAGCGTGCCACGTAGAAAGACAGTATGAGCGTGTCACCCGCGGGTGCCAAGAGAGTGAGGCGCAGCGCTTTGGGGCTGGGGTGCTGACCAGACCGTTTCCTCTCCGGCAGGATGAAGTCATGAAGGAGACGGTTCTCCAGCACCCCGGAGCCGGCGTCCCCACTGACTTTGGCACCTTCCCATCAGCCCCCTTCCTGAAGGTGAGCGTTGGGCCTGGCCTTGGTGGGGGGAGAGGGAAGGAGGGAGGAAGGACTCTCCGCTTTCCTCTGGGATGAGACCCCGGGCGGAGGATCGGCCTGGTGCTGCGTCCTTCATTCCCCCGCCGGCCGTTCTCTCCACTGCAGGCCAAAGAGGAGCAGAGAGAGGACACGGTCTACATTGGCAAAGTGACCTTTCCCTGCCAGCCAGGCCACGGCCAGGTCCACAGACTGGTCCTCACCCCGGAGCAGCTGCACAAGCTCCATGTCCGCCTCATCTCCTAAGAGAGCTCTTCCCGCTCCCCTGCTGCCGCTGACCAACCGCAGCAGCTGCAAAGCTCTCCTCGTGCCACTGACTGCCTGAAGCGCTGTGTGTGTGTGTGTTCTGTGTGTGCCTGCAGAGCGCCCTGTGTAGCTGGGCAGGCGCCCTGGCCGAGATGACCACCCTGCCTCGGGCAGCCTGTTCTCTTCCTGATGGGCACTGGCCAATTGGTCCTCAGTCTCAGCCCAGGCTCTCTCCTCATTTCCTGCTTTGGAGGAGTGCCTGCCCATGGGCTCCGTCCCCCGTCCCCTTGCTCTCCGGTTCCCTTTGGGGCCCCAGCCCTGGAGGGAATGGAAGGTGTAGAGGGAAGGAGCACCTCCCTCTCCCCCTGGTGGATCTGGGATCTGGGTGCGCAGCCTGACTCCCCCTCTCCACATAATCAGCAACGCCTGACCATTTAAGCTGCTCCCTCCACAGAGGCCATGCTGCTGTGAGGTGACTGGAGGAAGGGGGGGCATGCTCTTTTGGGCCTTGGGGACGATCAGGTGCTTCTCCCTTTCTGTGAACACTACTTGCCTCCTCTGGCAGCCCAGCTTCTCCTTCCTTTGTGTGTGTGCGTGTTCGGCATCTCTTCTAGAGGAGGGAAGTAGTTCTGCAGCTGGGAGGTCCACAAGCACTTTGAGGCAGAAATCTTCTTGCATGTTGACTTCTTGGAGCTCAGGAGACAATAAACCACCTTGAACCAAGGTCATGTGCTGTCGTTGTTTGTCCAGGTTAGGAGTTCCCAGGGGTCTTGGCACTAAGCCAAAGCTCAAGAGGGCTTCCCTACTGCTCTGACACCACCTCTGTCCCACCTGAAGCAAAAGCTCACCGTCTGTCACCAGATCCTGCATTGCAAAGCCTGCATTGTGCAGGGGCTAGGGATAGATGCAAGGTGAGCCCGTTAGATGCTGTTGGATTGCAAACCCCATCATCCCTCACGTGGCTCTGCTGCAGGTGGCTGATGAGAGTGGCAGTCGAGCTACATCTGCATGTCCACATGGTCCCCATCCCTGGACTAGACGATTCCAGTGCCTTGTTTCTGATGCGGCAGGGAAGCCCATGCCAAAAAGTCAGGCGTGCCAAAATAAAGGCCTTGCTTACCAGCAGGACTGGGGCTTTCTTCAGGAATTGGGGACAAAGGTGTGACATGCAAAGCCTGCTGCTTTAAAAAATGTTTTTGCTTCCTTGCTTCCCTTGTTTTGCTTGTTTGATATTTTGGGTGTCCTAGCATACAGAAAGGTGGTACAAGTAGGCCAACACACATGGGGGGGGGTGGTCTCTGCACTCCCAAAGAAGGGCCAGCATCTGTCAGGAGTCCAGGAGAGAAAAGAACCCATGGGGAATGGGCCAGGCAGACTATGGGGGAGAAGCACACTGTCCCCTGCCCCTGCCGAACAGCAGATTTATCTTGTAAATGAAAAACGCAAGTGGAGCCTCAGAATGGAGATGGAGAATGCCAATGCCTGCCCAAAGCAAATGCTGAATGAGCCCATCCTCCTGGCATGCCTGTGCCACAGAGACTGGCCAGAGGGCCCTTCTTCCATACATCTGGCTATCTGACATTCCCTTAATGGTTATTGGACTGGTGGCAGTGAAGTTGCTGCCTGGTGCTGTAACAGAATACCATGAAGATCTTCTGTTTCAAATGTTCTTAGGCCTTTAAACTTGTCAGGGCAGCTTTCCTTAAGAGGAGTGTTTACCTCCTGCAGGGTCTTTGGTTGTCTTGCCAGCTGCTGCTGCTGCCAAAATGTGGAGGAAAAGCTCTTGTCTGGGAAGGTTTCTGAGGGAGCACCTTTTGGCTTAGTCACTGTCTGCACGGTCACAGCTATGCAGCTGCTGTCTTCCTGAGATGATACTGTATTTCTATTTGATATAAAAATAACTTACATCCTTTTTATATACTGCACCATTATATGGTGTTGTACAAAAATAAAAGAGCCCTGCCAAAGGCATACACAATCTGTAATTTAAAAAAGACTACACAATTGTTCATATGGTAGGTTCTATGATGCATAGGGACAAATTAAGTCACACCAACAAAATACCCAATTTTAACTGATAAAAAGTACAGTCTTCTTGTTTTTTAATGTCTACCAGGCCGCAACGTAACAATTAGAGGATATCTGACAATTACCTTCCTAATAAGCTTGACATGTTTCTTGCTGTGTGTCTTGGAGTGGTTTCCAGTTGATGGAGACCCTGAGGTGAACCTGTCACTGGGTTTTCTTGGCAAGATTTCTTCAGAAGAGGTTTTCCTTGCCTTCTTCTGAGGCTGGGTGGGACTCAGCCAAGGTCACCCAAGGGTTCCAAGGCTGAACAGAGGGGATCTGAACCTTGGTCACTGGGAGTCCTCGCCCCCCACCCAAATCGCTAGACCCCGCTGACTCTCCAGAGCTTTCGTGGCAGGATCTGTCCAGCTCTTGCCTCTGGTCTTCCTCTGAGGCTGCATGTGGCGTGTTCCAGGTCGCACAGCCAGCTTTCGTGGGTGTGTTGGGATTTGACCCCTGGGGGTCTACAGCAGTCGTAGCCCAATGCCCAACCCGCTACGCCACCCTGGCTCCGAGGACTAACTCTGGCTGCAGCTAAATTAGGCCTGCCAGTTTAAACTGGGGAGGACTACTGTACCAGGCCTTGACGAGCCCTGCCTGCTGAAATTCCTCCTTCCACCTGACCCTCGAGGTTGCAGGGGCCTCCCATTTCCGCCCTGGCAACCCCACCTGGTGCACGTGGAGGCACCGCCCTGGGCGGGGGGCACGGCTCTGCTCTAACTGTTCTGCAGAGGACACGCCATACTCCTGTCGATGCAACCAAGCATCACGTGGGCAGCCAAGAAAGCCAAGGCGATTCTTGGTTGCATCAAGAGGAGGATGGTGTCTAGATTCAGGGAGGTAACGGTCCCACTCTATTCTGCTTTGGTTAGACCTCATCTGGAATAATCCTGCGTCCAGTTCGGGGCACTTCATTTCAAGGAGGATGTTGACAAGCTGGAGCGTGTCCAGAGGAGGGCGACCAAAACGGTGAAGGGGCTGGAAGCCATGAAGCCCCGTGAGGATTGGCTTAGGGGGCCGGGTAGGCTTCATCTGCAGAAGAGAAGGTTAAGAGGGGACGTGACAGTCACGTTTAAATATTTAAAAGGATGCCACGCCGAGGAGGGAGCGGGCTTGTTTCCCGCTGCTCCAGGGACCAGGACAAGGAGCAACGGGTTCACGCTGCAGGAAGGGGGATTCCAGCCGAACCTCAGGAAGAACTTCCCGACGGCCAGAGCCGTCCGGCAGCGGAATCTGCCGCCGCCTCCGCGGAGTGCGGCGGAGCCTCCTCTGGAGGTTCTCAAGCAGAGGCCGGACGGCCATCTGTCCAGGGGAGTCCTTTGAGCGTTGCTCCTGCGCGGCAGAAGCGGGTCGGGCTGGAGGGCCGCGGGGCCTCTTCCAACTCCAGGATTCTAGGAAGGAATTTCAGCGCGCGGAAGCCGCGGCGGCGGAACCCCCTCTTCCCCGCCGCCCCCGCAGACAGAAGAACCCCCTCCGCACTCCGGCCTGGCAGCTTCCTCCCGGGCACCCGCAGAGAGGCGCCCGGAGGCCCGGCCGTGCCCGGGCGCGCGGCCTGTCCTCCGGGGGCGGCCGAAGGCGCGCAAAGGGGCTGCTCCGGAGCTTCGCCGCCCCCCCCCCCCCGCGCGCGGAAAGCAGCCCCGGACGCCGCGCCGCCGCCGCCGCTCCCGACCCTCCCTTCCTCGCGGGGAGGGGAGGGGAGGGTTTCCGGGCGCCTCCTCGACCTCTCGCGAGGCGTCCTCGCGGAGCGCGGGCCCGGCGGAAGAGGCGGGAGCTCCTCCTCCTGCCTCCCCATTGGCTGGCCTCTTTCTCTCTCGGCGGGGGAAGGGGGCGGGAGACTTCCGTTTCCGCCTCGAGGCGGCGGGCTGAGCGCGAGGCCCGCGCGGCCGTTCAGTCTCGAGGGGCCTCCGCCGGGGAAGGACGCGCGGATCCGGGGCGCGGCCGCCGCCGCCGCCGCCATGGTGAGGCCCGGCCTTCGGGCGGGGGCGCTTTAGCGGGGACCGGGCACGAGCGTTAAGCAACCGGTGGGTTAACCGCGTTCTCCTCCCTCCGGGCAGGTGCTGCTCCACGTCCTCTTCGAGCACGCGGCCGGCTACGCGCTCTTCGTCCTGCGGCAGGTGGAGGAGGTCGGGCTGCTGCTCCCGCAGGTGGGTCCCTCCCCGGCCCCGCTTCCCCCGCCCGCGCCGCCCCGGAGCGCGTCAGTCCTCTGCGCGCGCCGCGGTGCCCCGCGTGGGCGCTCTGCGCGCGGCGCGCCCCTCCTCGCCGCTCCGGCCCTTCCTTTCTTCCCTTGGGCCGGCGGAAGGGTCGCGCCCCCCCTCCCGCGCGCAAGGCCTCTCGCCGCGCGGGCCCGGCGGGGCGGGGCGGGGCGGGGCGCGGGAGCAGAGGCCCGATGGCGGCCGCCTCCGCCTCCCTCGGGCGCCGCGGGGAGCGGGGGCCGGGCCCCGCGCCCCCCGGAGGAGCTGCGCCCGCGGCCTTTCCTGCCGCGTGGAAAGCGGGGGGGGGTGCACGCGGAGGAAGAGGCGGCGGCGGCGGCGGCAGAGGGGCTCCCTCCGAGCGCCGTCGTTGGGGGCTGGCGCCCGTTTTGGGAGGCGTCTCCTCGTCGGTGGAGACGCGGCTCCGGCTAAGCGCAGTCGCCCCCCCCCCCCGCAGATGCAGCGCTGCTCTCCGTGGCTTGTTACCCGCGGTCCAAAAATGTTAGATGGAAACCGGCGGCGCCTGGGCAGCGGCCGCCACGTGGCTCGCTCCCGCCCCGTGAAAGGGCCCCGGTGGCCCCCGAGGCAGCCCCGTAGCTTCAGGGGGACCGTGGAGAGGCTCCGCGCCGCCCCGTCCCGCAGGGCCTCTCGGTGTCCGCGCGGCGCCCGAGCGCTCCCCGCGGCCTGTGGTTTCGGGCACCCGCAGGGTCCTGGAGTGTATCCCGCCCGTAAGGAGGGGGGTGGGTGTACCTCCGGAAGTGCCGAAACGTGGCGGAGGGGCGGGAAGTGCAGTGAAGTCGGGAAAACCTCCCTCTGCAGGTGGAGGAGAGCGTGCTGAACCTTGGCAGATTCCTCACCCTCGTGAAGCTCGTGGCCTTCTCCCCTTTCAAGTCTGCCCAGAGTGCCTTGGAGAACATCAACGCCGTCTCGGAAGGTGAGCCGGGCCGGCGCTTCCTCTCTGCCGACGGCCCTTTTGTAGCCGGGGTGGTGCCGGGCGGGACCCTGCGGCTCTGCCCGTCTTGCTTTGGGACCTGCTAGGTGCGCGTCTGGCCTAAAGCGCCCGCCGACCTTTGCCGGTAGCAACTGTTGCGAAGCGCCGCCTGCCTTTGACGCCGAGGTCGAAGGCAGACCTTTGTTTTTCTCTCGCCTGGCTCAGGGATCTTGCACGAGGACCTCCAGCTTCTGCTGGAGACCAACCTGCCGGCCAAAAAAAAGAAGGTCCTCGTGGGCGTCAGCGATGCCAAAATTGGGGCTGCCGTCCAGGAGGAGTTAGGGTACCAGTGCCAGACAGGAGGCGTCGTTGCTGAGATCACTCGAGGTGAGACTGCGGGAATGGGGATTTCTCCGCCCGCTCCTCCCTTTTTGGCCTGAGCTCTTGCTTGCCCGGACTTCACGAGGGGAGCGTAGACAAAGCCAGGTCATCTGTGTTCTCTGGCAGAGCAGGCGATATCTTGACTTCTACCTCACTCCCACCGCCAGGTATCCGGTTGCACTTCCATAGTTTGATCAAGGGCCTGACAGCCCAGTCAGCCTCCAAGGCCCAGCTGGGGCTCGGACACAGCTACTCGCGAGCCAAGGTCAAGTTTAATGTGAACCGAGTGGACAACATGATCATCCAGTCGATTAGTCTCTTAGACCAGCTGGACAAAGACATCAACACTTTCTCCATGCGGGTCAGGTGCGTATGCGCGTCTCTCTGTCTGTCAAGGCCCTTAAGAGGCCTCTGGCTGTTTTCTGCCCAGTCTCCCCATGCTTACCACAGGCAGCGCCTGGCTCCAGTGCTGACTGTATAGAAAAGGGAGATACAGAAAGCAGGTTCCCTGCATACACCCCAGCCGGGCTGCCTCTCTCAGCTGTGCTGTATTGTTAGCAAGGGCACAAGTCTTCCTGTAGAGAAAAGGGCTGTTCTTGGGCTCAAGCCCTTTTGACACGTGAAGCTCTCTAGGTTGGCTGTTGGGAGCAGGAAGAAGTGAAGACAAAACACGAGCCAAGGCTGCTACTGCCGCCCTTTCTCTGACCCTGCCGTCTCTTTCTCTTGTAGAGAATGGTACGGTTATCATTTCCCGGAACTGATAAAGATTGTGAGCGAGAATTACACCTACTGCCGCTTGGCTAAGCTCATCGGGAACCGGAAGGAGCTGAGCGAGGAGAGCCTGGAGACACTGGAGGAAGTGGTGATGGATAGCGCCAAGGCTCAGGCGATCCTGGAGGCCTCCCGCTCGTCCATGGGTCAGTGGCCGGGGGGGCTGTGGTGATGTTGCCCTGAGGAAGGAGCAGGGATGGGACTCAGGGAACATGCTGGGGCCGCTAACAGGAAGGACTTTTTTCTCTTTGAATGGCTAGGAGTGGCTGAGGGGCTTTGGCTGTACGGAGTCAGGACCCAAACAGGCAAAATGGCTGAGGGTCAGCAGTGGGGAACACGGAAGGTAGAGGACATCTTCTATGAGATAATAAAGAGATTGAGGAGTTAGCGTGAGGTTGATGTGCTGCACAAGCAGCTTTTTTTCTAAAACAGTGCGATTTTCTGCCTAGTTTTATGATTACAGTTAGCCCCCCATGTTGGCTGGGATTAGGAGCTCAGGACCCCCACGAAAGCAGAAAAGCCAGACATATATCAAAGTGTGTGCACGTGTGCGTTCGTGCAGATACACGCGTGTCTGTGGGAAGGAAGCTGAGGCAGGGTGGGGAAGATAGGCATCTAGGATCCAAGCCAGGTCAGGGAAAGGAGACGGAAGGCGGGGAGTCAGAACGATGGCCCTATACACCCTCTCCCTCCCTCCTCCTTCCTGGGGGGGTGTCTGGAGGGGCATCGGGGGAGGGTTTGTGGTGCTGAGAAGGTGAACTGTGACCCGTCCTCAGCTGGCCAGGCAGTGGCTGTTGGAGGAGGAGGACGACGACCGGAGGTGGGTTTTTAGAGGGCGGTGCAGCCCGATCGGAGCTGCTGAGAGGGAGCGTTCCCCCACGGAAGCAGTGCTTGAGGTGGGGGGCCGGGGTTGGAGAAGCTTGCAGATAATCTCATCGGTGAAAGGGAAGTGTAGAGGGGTGAGTGGGTGTGTGGCTTTTCTGGCTGGACGATTGTGAGAGGAAAGCGTAGCAGGGAGCAGTTCAGTTTGCCAGCTGCCCGGGAATGTGGAAGAGCCACGAGAGCTTCCTGGAGTTGGCTTTTGCCCTCAGTCGCTGGATTTAAGTGCGGATTCAAGCAGTTTGGCTGTGGAGGAATCTGACCGAGAGACTGGGGAGCCAGCGTGGGACAGCATAGAGCAAACGTGGGTTTCCTTTAAGCTCGGTGTTCTCTGATTTGGTCTCATCGCTGTAAATCAGTCTCTGGCCTCTCTCATGAGGGAATAATGAATGTAAAATGCTGGCAGGTGGCTGTTCTGTTTGCCAGCAACCCAGGACAGTGAAGCCTTGGGGCTAACTCTTATCCCCAGCTGCTTTAGTTGAGTTTTGGCCAATTTCAAGACATTGTCAAAAACCAGGTCAGGATTCTCTGGATACGTGGACCTCCCAAGCGGCAAGAGAGGAGCGACTCCTTTTCCACAGGTTCCAAGCTCTTGTTATTTCTCCTTAATTTGTTGCAGGAATGGACATCTCTCCCATTGACCTCATCAACATTGAGAGCTTCTCCAGCCGAGTCATCTCGCTCTCAGAGTACCGCAAAAGCTTGCAGGAATACCTCCGCTCAAAGATGAGCCAGGTGGCACCCAGCCTCTCAGCTCTGATAGGAGAAGTGGTGAGTGTTTAAGCGGGCGTGCTGGGGGGTCTTGACATCTTTGCCGACCACAGATATGATGTTTGTTGTGAATCTGTCAATCCACTGAAGTTCTCACTGTAGATAGCCACTCGCTGCTGATCTGTGGCGGAAGGAAGAGGAAACAGGGCGGGTAGGAGGAGGTTGGCAACTAGTAATGAGTGTTCCTCTCTGCTATTCAGGTGGGGGCCCGTCTCATCTCCCATGCTGGCAGCCTCACCAACCTGGCCAAGTATCCTGCTTCCACAGTGCAGATTTTGGGCGCAGAGAAGGCCCTCTTCAGGTACAACTGCGGGGCGGCTGCAGTGATGGCAGGGCTCTGGGGGGCTGGGAAAGAGACACGGGCTGTGCACCACAGGCCACGTGCGTGACGGACTCAGTCCCCCAGCCTCTGAGCGGCCACCCTGGGTGTCCCTTTTTCCTTTGGTCTGGCAGGTTAGCTATTTCTGGTTGGGGCTGGGAGGGGTGGGTTGGAAGTGAGGCTGGTGAAGCCTGTGAGGCGCTTGTTTGTGGGGCTGGCAGGACTGTAGCATTCTGGGCCTAAGTTGGGGGCAGGGGACTGCCTTCTCTTGGTCCCGTGGGGTGGAAAACAAGCTAACAACAACCAGCTGTGCCTCTCCCTCCATCGCCATCGCCTTCTCCTCTTCCTGCCCTGCAGAGCCTTAAAGACACGGGGCAACACCCCCAAGTACGGCCTGATATTCCACTCCACCTTCATCGGGCGGGCAGCGGCCAAGAACAAGGGGCGCATTTCCCGCTACCTGGCCAACAAGTGCACCATTGCCTCCCGCATCGACTGCTTCTCAGGTGAGGTCTGGGGACCCCTTGTGCAGGGATGACCCCCATCCCCCCATCTCCTCCTGGGAGGGCGTGGGGGCGGGCACAGACAATCAAGACACCCAGAAGCTTTGCTGTGATGCTTACATTTTTCGTCAACAGCATTTCACGCAGTGAATGATGACTCATCAGCTCTGAGCAAAGCTTGCCATACACGGGGGTGTGTGTTGGCGAATAGGGGACTGTTCCTGTGCCCCATTTTTAGCGGTGGGAATTCTGGTTGTGGAAATGTAAGGGTCCAAGGTGTCGCTCATGTGCCTGCCTTCCTCTGCAGAGGTTCCAACGAGCGTCTTTGGGGACAAGCTCCGAGAGCAGGTGGAGGAACGCCTGGCCTTCTACGAGACAGGGGAGCCCCCGCGCAAGAACCTGGACGTCATGAAGGAAGCTGTGGTGGAGGTAAGGGGCGGGCGAGGGGAGGGAACGGCCAGACCCTTTCCCAGCCCAAGCGGCAGCCGCTGGACGCGATGAGAACTCCCAGGCCTGACTCGCCTACCGGTGGAGGCAGAAACTGATTTAATGAGCCTGATCCAGCACTGACCATCCCAGGGGGCTGGGAGTTGGGTGCCTGGGGCAGATGATAAGCAGTTGTTGTTGCCCTTTTGGCAGGCGACAGAAGTGGCAGCTGAGATTAAAAGGAAGCTGAAGAAGAAAGAGAAGAAGAAGCGCAAGCGCGAAAAGAAGCGGCTGGAGGCTTTGGCAGCAGGGGAAGAAGCGGAGAACTCGGTGCTGGAGACGACAGCAGAGGTGATGTGGCCTCAGGGGCGGGGGGGACAGATGCTGTAGTGGGTGGGCTGGACAGCCTCGTGAGGTCCCCCTGGTAAAGGTGGAAGGCCTTGTGGTCCCTTTAAGAAGTGACCAGATGTCTTCACTCATTTTCGCTTTCAGTGTTTTAAAGGTTTTAAGAATTAGGGCTGCTGAGAAGACGTGATTGTTGTTCTTACAGTTTTAGCTGTCTGTGGTCTAGCTGCATAAGGCTCCTCGTGTGCACACCCTCTTTCTCTCTCGTATTTCAGGAAAATGAGGCTGAACCCAAGAAGAAAAAGAAGAAGAGGAAACACCAAAATACAGAGGAAGCAGAGGTGGAACCAACAGAGAACGGCCTGGAGGAGGAAGAGGCTTCGCCCAGGAAAAAGAAGAAAGCAGCTGTGGTGGAGAGCCCCCCACCAAAGGTGAAAAGGACAAAAAAGAAAAAGGCCAGAGCGGAGGAGGAAGAAGACAGTGACAACTAGCGTGGCACTGGATTCCGAGGAATCCTCTCCGGTTTGGCCAGCCTGGAACAGGGAGCCACCCGTTTCTTCCAGGGAAGCCTGACTTCGGGGTCGGCAGTGCTCCTTCCTTCTCTGTCCAGTACTTTCAAGGCCACTGAATGTACCCTGCCAGGCTGGGAAGTTAACAGACAGGTGACCAGCCTGCAGGCGGGGTCTGGGGCAGGATTGTCCGTCCCTTTAAACAAGTATCTCGTGCTCCAGGGGCGGAGGGCGGGAGATTGCTGCGCTGCCTCCCCCCAGAGGAACACATAACTGTTAAGAAACCGCCACTCAGCAAGCGCCTATGCTGCCTCGCTAGTAACGGGGTGGCGGGGGGGGGCAGCAGCTGCTTCTGCAACAGAAGCACCTAACATTTTGCATTCTTACTCCGCCAATAACAATAAAATATGTTTTTCTAGCAGTTCTATTTTCTGTAATATTATTGAGGATCAAAGTGATACCTGTGTGGGTGGCCAGAGTGAAAAAGCACAGGAGTTTTGAAGTGGGACTGTGGCCGTTCCAGGCTCAAGCTGAGCAAAATGGGCGTCTGGGACAGCAGAGACCCAGTGGCTCAGTTTGGCTCAGAAAACCAGGGAGGCGGTTCTGCTCCCACTTGGATGCCGTTTGTGGGAGGGAAGGGAAGCCTGTTTTCTTTAACTTAGTATCAGTAATTGGTTATGAGTAACCAGCTGCAGATCTGATCGCGGAGAGGGAGCTCGAGAAGGTGGGCCCAGGGAGGCGAGACCTCATCGCTTTTCTTTTTCCTAACAAGTTCTGAAATACCAGGAAGAGAGCCTGTCTTTGTAGCCCTAGCTTGCTTTAACGTTTGTGCATGGGCTCAGGGAACCTGCTGGCACCCAGGCTGCAGAATACGAGGCTGCCTCTTTGGCACAGCAGCCTGTGTGCGGTCAAGGGGCACCCTAGGAACCTTTTCCCCTCTTCCAGCAGAGCTGTATTCTCTTCTCGTGGTTCTATTACACACCGTCCATTCTATGTGGGTGCTATGGAGAAAAACGAGCTTCCCCTGCCGGATCTCTCCTTGGTTGCAAAGGTCATGGGGCAGCCTCTCCTGAGGATAAAATGCTCTCAGCCTCTTGTGCCAGCCGGCCTGAGCTCCGGGAGGTGGGGTGGGGATGTAATAGTTTGACAGACACTCTTTCAGACCCAGCCATGAACTCCCTGGCACCCTTGTGCATGTCTTCTGCAGAAGAGCAGAGTGGCTAAAGCCTTTTTATTTGTGCAATATGACAGGAGGCCAACCTGAACAGCCTTGGCTCACGTTAAATAAGGAAGCAAAAGCAGAAAGCGGGGAGGGCCTTTTCTTGGCTCTTCTTCCTCCTACTCAGTCATGGCTGTGATCACAGCGCGGGTGAAGTCGTGGGAAGTGGAATAACCACCCATGTCTGGTGTCCGCACCTGTAAGGAAGACAGGAAGGGAAGGATTACTACGGCACTTCTGCAAAATTCAAGATAGAATATGATAAATTGTGAAGTGCTGTTATGTGTAGTCTACATTCTTCTAGCTATTAAAGCTTTAAAATTGTTAACAAAATTACTTCATTCTCCCTTCTGCCTTGCAGCCCAAGCAGAGCCTGGATGTAAGATGCTTTGTGCAGCTAAAAGAAATGACCCATTGAAGGGTGGGAGTACTGGACTAGCGGCTGGTGGCTCTTCATTTGGAAGCCCAGCTCCCCTGATGACCAGGTTCAGGGCCTGCTGGGACTCAAGCCAGAGCTGGCCTCGTCTTTTTCTCTCCCCAGTCCCCAAATAATTGAACAACTGCACGCAAACACCGCTTTTTGTTTACCAAGAGATTCTGGGTGGCATTGGCACGAGCTCAGGTGCGTGTCTGCTGGAGGCTCTCACCTCAATGCTGTCCATACCTGAGGGTCTCGCTGCTTCTTTGGTTTTGAAGGGGTAGCTGTCCCCCATCTCTTGGAAGTGCAGTTGTCGGTTCCTGCATGGCAGGAAATTGGGGAAGGTTGCCTCTGGGGGCCCTTCCCGCTTTGTGACTTGAGGCAACTGTGGGAACATAAACTGTGTGTGGGGAAGCTGGATACACCCTCAGCCCACCTATTGTCCTTGCTGCTGTCTCCAGGCCTAGAGAGTCAAATTCTTTAGTACAGTTATTAAATGGAAATGTGCTTTTTGAAAAACAGAGCCATTCCGCTTAGCATTATGAGGCAACGGAAGACAGAGCTGCTGAGGAATGATGATTTCTGCTGCAGAACTATGCCATGCCTGGGAGATGGATGGATTGGGGAGGGAGGGAGGGGCTCCCACAGCTGAATGCAGAAGAGGAGCCGCCTGGCTCTACTGGGACCAGCAAAGTCCAGCATCTGTCTTTCCCCCAGAGGCCTGGAGGGAGGCAGGGAAAGCTATAATGCCCTCCTTGGCACAAGTTTTCCAGCAAGTGGTATTCAGAGGCAGCTGGCTCTAACGTCATGGGCAACGGGGGGCCTGTGCGGCTTCCCCTTCACAGTCTTTGCCTTCATGGATGCAGAAAAGCCCTTGAAGGTAGTGGACTTTGCCAGACCTACCCAAGCTCTGGAAGACCATGTTGAAGGCACAACTACAAACATTAAATTGCATTCCAGGTCCTCTCTGGCCCATGGCTTTCCTTGTTTGCTGCTACACAGGCTGGGTTATCTCTGGTGCCCTCTTGCCTATGAGATCAACATCGGATCAGGCCCTTTCTATGTGACATCAACAGTTCTTGACACAATACCCATCACTCGATGCTCACACACAGCAAACTGCATTTGGCATTCTGCTGCCCACTCACCCAACAGAGAGAGACGGGAGGGGGGTCCTTGGGGAGCTCTTCAGGATCTGCTCGTGTTCCCACCATCCTAAGTGGGTGTCGTCGGCAAGCTTGGCTGCCTCGCCTCTGAATGCATGAAGTAGCCACTACAGAGCTCCTCAGAGTGGCTTTCCTTTTGGCCTCCTCACCTGGTCAGTCCCCCTCCCCGCTTTCTGGCTTCTCTTAGGCAGGCAGGCAGGACCAGGTCTAATGCTTTTAAGTTACGAGAGAACAGATTACAACATTAGAAGGAACTTTTTGACAGCGAGAGCAGTATGAAACCGGGACCAACTGCCTAAAGAGGTGGAGGCACCTCTTACTCTAGATGTTTTCGAAGAAAAGTTGGGGACTCTGCACCGGACCTGATGGCCCACGGGACCCCTTCCAACTGGAAGGTTCTGTGGTTCAGTTGCCAGCGGGCAGATCGACTGAGGAGATTTTGCCAAATGTTTTTGGAAGTCCAGGCATGTTCTGCCTACCTGTGTGCCCCATCCTTATCTACGTGCTGCCACTGCTAAATCAGCCCGTCGGGTCAGGCAAGAGAGCCAGCATCAGGCAGCTAGTGGTGTGAGTTGGAGAAGGCTTCTGGGAGACCGGAGTCTGAATCTTGCCAAGAAAACACCGCAAGCTGGAAATTACTTAAAGGCACACCACCGTCACCACAACAGGAGGCAGGTGCTTCTTCCCGTTGGAGAAGCCACACTGATCTGTCAGCAAGCCCTATTCTTCTCCATCTTTAAAATTTAGTTTATTGAACCTAAAGAAAACAGTGCAATCCTACACACGCCTATTCACAACTAAGCCTTCCTGCGTTCCCTGGGGATTACTTGTAAGGAAAAGGGAAGAGTTAGCAGGGTGCAGCGCAGCAGCAAGCGAGCAGATTTGTCGCCTACGCTTTTAAAGGTCAGCATTCACTTGGGTACTTTCTGGGAGAGTCTGGAATTTTGATCCACCAATCTCACAGGAATTTTTAAAGAACTCGGAAGGCAGATGCCATTGAACCCCAAATGCATTTGTTTTTAATCATACTTTTAAGTCCAAGGAACCACCCCTTCTGACTTGGCTTTTCTTGTTGCCCACCTTCAAGTCATTTCAAACTTACGGCACCCCAAGGGGAGCCTATTATGGGGCTGAAAGTGTGTGACGTGCCCACAGTCATCCGGCGGGCTTCCACTGCTGAGCTGGGAGTCAAACCCTGGCCGCCAGGGCCGCAGCACACCGCTTAAACCATTACACCCTTGGTTTTTCAGGCCCCCGGGAAACAGTTTATAGCACAGGTATATACCAATTGATCTAATTTATACCCCCCACCCCCAAACGGCACCCAAGATTGCTAACTGCCGTCTCCTCCGACTCGTCTCCACTCCAATTTTAACCACTCCCCTCCAGCTCTCCATGGAGGTTCCTAACGACATTCTCAAAGAATTGCGCACAGGTCCTCTGAAACGTTTAATGTCATCACATCGAAATGCTTTTGCGGACGGAGAGGACATTTTTCTCTGCTCGCCGTCACCGCATTCTCTGCGAGGCCCTGACTTGGCTGCAGCACGAGCAGGGAGAGTTCATGCTGCGGGCCAAGATTCTCAACCCGGTCCACAGGGCGGGTGCGCCGACGGGCCGAGGGAGCCAAGTGGGAAAGGGCAAAGAGGGCAGACGGGCAGCTTGCTCTCGGCCCGCTGAGACGGAGCCGGCGGTGAAATGTCCAGGCAGGCAGGCAGATGATGATGGGGAGGAGGATGCGCACATGGGTCTGAGAAGACTCGGCAGTCACAGAGATGCTGAAAGCGGGAAGCCGAACGAGACCGCTCAGGCTGGCGCGGAAAATCCTGACGCCCCCGTCACGAGCACGGCTGGCGGACACAGGAAAGGGGGGGCCTCCTCGGTGGCTGCCCCTTGAGTCAGAAAAACCCTCCCGGAGAGGCCAGAGTGGCCCTCCCCCTGTTGTCCTTCTGGCAGTAGGCCAGAACCTTTTTATTCAGACAGAGAGTTTTGAAAGAGAAAGTACCTAAAGAACAGGCTGGGGGTACTATATCATTTTAACTTTGTAATAGCTTTTTATCTTTTTAAACTGCATTTTATTCTTTTAAGTTGAGGAGTGAATTGTTTTAATACTATGAATAATATTTTAATGTTGACTTTTTGTATGTCTTTAATTGTATTGTTTTAAAATGCAAGCTGCTTTGAGTCTCAATTTTGGGCAAAAAAACTGGGACACAATAAATGTATTAATAGTAGAACTTAACAATAATACAGGTTTGTTCACTACTGGCACGGAGTGTGATCACGGAGGCCTGCGTTTCCTACCCACGGATCAGTGCCCCCTCCCCTGCCGACATACTCTAATAAATACTTAGATTCCTTCAGTCCCCTCCCATTCCAGGATGCAGGCAAACTCCAGGACGGATTCATTGTGCTGGGGCAGACGGCACCCTGATGGGCCTTTCCACCACCCAGCCTCCGCCTGTCAAGGGGCTGCGGCGCCTCTGATTCTGCCAAGGACCACCACTGCTGCACGAACACTTCTGGACCTGCCATGATTCCCTAAAACCGCACGACCAAGCCTGGCCCAAAGCTGCCTCTCCTCCTCATACCCCGGGAGGCCTCTGGCACCTCCAGGGCAGAGGAAACTCTCCCATGGAGGGTCCCGGGCTCAGCTCTGCCAAAAAGGCTGGAGTCTGGGGGACCAGCGGCCACAAGGGCACGGCGGCAGGAGAAGGAGGCCGCGGCCGTGGGCCAGGATCTCTGCCGGGAAGGCAGGAAAGGGAGGGAGGGTCCTGTGGAACTGCACGCTGGGAGTGTGAAGCCCCCGGGAAGCTGGGCGGGACCCGGGGGGCAGCCTGAGCCGCCCTAGATGCCATAGTGGGGGTGCAGGTGATCAATCACGGACTTGACGAAGTCAGAGGTGGTAGAGTAACCGCCCATGTCCTGTGTCCGCACCTATAATCCAACACAGGGAAGAGGGAGAGAAGGGCCCGGTGAGCAGAGGGACAGAAGGAATGAAATGGCGGGGGTGGGGGAGGCAAGCCGGCTGGTCAGCCGGTCAGAGAGAGCATCCAGCAAGCAGCTACGCACAGAGAAAGAAAAAGAAAGAAACGGAGAGACAGACAGACAGAAAACCCGCAAGTACCAGCTGCAGGGGGAATCAGAGAGACCAGAAAAGAGAGGGGGCAGCCTGTTCACATCCCCTCCCAGCAGGAAAGAGCCAGCCCCAGCCGACTCAGCCACAGCCTGGGTTTCCAGAGGCCTCTCCCCGAACCTCTCTTCCTCCCAACGGAAGATCCTGCCAGGTGGGAGTGGAGAAGGTCAGACAACAGGAGGAGAGATGGAGCAGAAGCTGGTGCACCAGAGCAAGAGGACGGAGAGGTAGCTCTCTGGGCTCACCTTGCCGACTTTGATCACCTTCTTCACCGCGTCAGAGATCATGGACGAGTGATATTCCAGGCTGGGAGGGAGAAGAGCAGGGAAGAGGGGAGATAATACGAGGCCAGGCTGAACATGCCCACGGCTTCATCCTCACAACAACCCTGCAAGGTAGCCTGCCTGGCCAAGGTCACCCCAGGAGGTATTCCAGGGCCCCCCGTGTCCCCTTCCATGCCGCATGACACAGCACCCGTCCTGCCGGTGGGCAGCAGGAAACCTACTTGAGATGCCTCAGCATGTTGGCGGAGGAGAGCAGCATGGCGGTGGGGTTGGCGATGTTCCTCCCCACAGCTTGGGCAAAGGGGTGCCGGGCTCCCTAGAAAGGAGGAGGGAGGGGAGGGGAGAGTGAGGCCTTCAGACACCAGCCCCCCAACCCCAAAAAGGCCATCACCCGAAGAGAAGGAAGGCGAGAGGGTTTGGCAGAGGCAGCGGCTGCCTCAGGGAGGAACCAGGCCCACCCCGCTGGCCGCTCACCATCTCAAAGACGGCGTACTCGGCGCTGTAGCTCTCCCCGGGTACCACGCCGGCCCCGCCCACCAGGCCGGCCGCCAAGTTGTCAATGATGTTGCCGTACAGGTTGGGCATGACCAAGACGTCAAACTGGTAGGGATTCTGCACCAGCTGGAAGAGACAGAGAGGGAAAATGGCCTTGAAATCAGGCTTGGCCAGACGGAGCCACCTCGGGTTCAAATCAGCCCCGACCGGCACCCAGGCCCATTCTGAGGAGCCAGAGTGCCCGGCCCAGCAGCGCTCAGAGCAAGCAGAAGGTCGATTCAGAATGAAACATTTGGCAACCTGGCCAAGGGCGTTGCGTGGCACTCTCTGCATTTCTTGCTCTTTAACAGCTATGCTTTCAAATTGCTTTTCTTTTTAAAATTCTGTGGGTACTTCAATTCTAATTTAACTATCGTATGTTTTTGTGATGTGAGTTTTTACTTCCATCTGTTTTAAGTTCTGACATCTGCCAGGAAAAAGCCAGGAGACTGATGGACAGATACAGATCACACAGGTAGGAGGAGCAGCAGTCCTGGACTGGCATCGGACCAAAAAGGGGCCCCTCTGGGCAGCCTCCTGCACCCACAGCTGCCAACCAGAGCCCCAGTGGACCCCAGTCCCCCAAAAGCCCAACAGCACCCTCCTGCTCATCTTCTATAGATACCCCCAGGGAGAAGGACCCAGCCCCTGACGCTGGGGGTGACACAGAGCCACCCAGCGAGCCCGGGGGTCCCTCCCAGCTCTACCAGGCTATGGCCACATGGGGGTGACAGGTCAATCTGAACGCCCGAAGAAGCTAATGGGAAGGGAGGGAGTGGGCTGCCCTGTTTACTGCTCTCCCTTGTCTTCTGTTTCCGCAGCTGCAAAGAACAGACAGACACCTCTGTGTTCTCGGACAATGCGAGTTCTGCTTTTACAAAACTTTCACCTCCGTTTACTCCAAAGAAAGAGGCAGTGAGGCGGCTGGGACCTTGTTCGCCAAGGAAATGCCGCCTCTCTCAAAATGGCAGCAGCCCCCTCCCCCTTTGCCCTGCCTCCTCTGTGGCGCCCACCAATGACGAGGCCTCCTTGACCTGGTTGACCGAGCGGCCGCCTGGCCAAGCTTCTTATCCGCTTTGCTCAAGGAACTTATCTCGCTGGGGGTGCCGGGGGGGGGAGCAGATGCGGGAGGCTTGGCTGAGCTGACCGACCTGCATGCAGCAGTTGTCTATGATCATGGTGTCGAATTTGATCTTGGGATACAACTCTGACACCTCCTCACAGCAGCGCAAGAACAGCCCATCACCCAGCTTCCTGGAAAAGAAGAAAACACACACACACACACACACACACACACTCAGTCACGGCACAGCTGAGCAGTGCAGCTTCCTTTGACTGGTTCTGCTTTGATCTGACACATCTTCTGGCTGCCTAGCCTGGTTGGGGGCAGAATTCATTGTTTAATGACCCACTTCTATCACTTGCTGTGGGAGAGGATGCTGGAAGCAGTGAGGGAGACCAAAATGGTAAACGGCCTGGAAACCATGGAGCCCCATGAGGAGCGGCTGGTGAAGAGAAGGTTAAGAGGTGGCACGATAGCTGTGTTTAAATATCTGAAGGGTTCTCATATGGAAGACAGAGCAAGTTTATTTTCTGCTGCTCCAAAGTCTAGGATACTAAGGAGCAATAGGTTCAAAGTGCAGGCAAAGAGATTCCACCTAAACATTAGGAAGAACTTCCTGAGCCCAAGGGCTGTGTGACAGTGGAATATGCTGCTGCCTCAGTGGGGTGTGGTGGTGCCTCCTCCTTCTTTGGAGGTTTTTTTAAAGAGAAACTGGACGGCTGTCTGTCAAAGGAAGGGCCTGGACTGTGTGTCGTCTTGCATGGTGGAAGGGAGCTGGACTGGATGGCCTTTGGGTTCTCTTCCAACTCTAGGATTTCAGGATTCCAGCTAAAGGGCTGGCAGGCTCTGCTGAAGACCACCTTTTGTATCCATTCACCAATAACCTCTAGGTTATCTTACAGCAGTGATATATATCATTTTGTGGTGCCAAACAGAGACTTAGAGAGGGCTTCGGCTCAGAACGAGGGCATAAGCAGAGAACCTGCTGCAAAGAGAAAGAGAAAGAGAGGGGGCCGCCTATTTCTCTGAGAGATCTCTGGGTAACTCAAGGCAACTGATTCATACTTAAGTTTGGGTAACTGTACAGAAATAATGCCCCCTCAGCCCAGAAGGCTTTCTGTCTCAATCTGATGGGCAAGGCAAGATGAGGGAACGGAAGGAGGACGGGTAGATAAAGCTTCAGGGGCCACGGGGCAGGCAGCCCAGCCTAACTGGTTTATCCAGAAGCATGATCTACAGTGTGGGCATCACAGAATAACAGAGGTAGAAGGGGTCCCCAGAGTGCAACCCCACCACCCAAATCAACACATAAAATCCAAGCTTTCCAGCCTTTTTGAAGACATCCAGAGAAAGAGACTCCAACAGCTCGTTCGGCCACTGGTCCACTGTCAAACAGCTTTTACGGTCAAGACGTTCCTTCTCACGTTCAATCAAAATCTACCCTCCTGTAGCTTAAAACCATCAGACCTGGTCCTACCCTCTGGGGCAGCGGGGAACAGGCCTGCCCGTTCGGCTCTGGGACGGGTCCCTTGAGGTATTTAAAGAGGGTAGTCATGTCACTCCTCAGTCTTCTCTTCACAAAGCTGAACAGGTCCACCTCCTCCAATCTCTCCCCCGTATGTTTTGTTCTCCATTCCTCTTATCATCTTTGTCACCCTTCTCTGGACCCATTCCAACTTGTCTATATCCTTCTTAAAATGAGGCACCCAGAACTCACCGCAGGACTCCAGATGAGGGCAGACAAGCACAAAATCCACTGGGACTGTTACTTCCCTCGACTTGGAAACTATGGTTCTACTCCTGCTACATATTGCTGGGCAGGCATTATGGACCAAGATCTCAGGTGCAGAATTCCAGCAACCCAAGAACCATGGAAGGTGACTGTGCCCAAACCAGCCAGAGACCCAAAAGGAACCCCCAGTTAGTGAGAGAACAGAGTCCCAGAGGTGGCGTAAAGGGGGCAGCCACATGATCCAGGGTGCTGGGGGGTGCTGCTGTACCCATCGCCCCCGGCTCTCCTACTCACATGATATTGGCTTTGTGCACGGCTGTGACCTTGGAGCGCCCCTTCTTGGTGGCAAAATCAAAGGCAAACTTGGCAATGCGCTGAGATTTGGCTCGAGTGATTATCTTCATGCACTCAATGACCCCCTTTGCGCTCTGAAGAAGGGAAGAAGCAGAAACTGCGTGAACCCTCCAGCTGGCAACATCAGATTCCTCAGGGCCCCTCTGCTCAATGTGCACCAAAATTACTTTCAACGGGAAGGAGATGCTGAGATTCCACAGGCAGCATGGAGGGACCAGCCCTACTGGGCTCCTCCTCTCCCTGAACTTGCTCTCTCAGAACCTGTGCCTCACAGTTTGCTTCCTTTCCTCCTCCCTCCACAACCCTTTTTCCTTTCACATCATTTCCTTTTTTAGATTCTAAGCCTGCAGGAAGGGACTGCCTGGCTCTTAAGTGACCCTACATAAGCTCCTCTTGGGGTGCTTTGGGTGAAGTTAAAAATGCTAAAAGATATAATGGGAGTGGATCAGAGCCCGTCTCCTTCACAGCCAAGTAGGAAACGGTACAAACCCAGATCTCCCCCAACTCGCTGTGTATGCTGCTAAAGAGGGTGGCTCCAGACCCACAGCAAAGCTGCCATGGGTTCTCCTGGACGGCTTTTTGAGTTCACATGACCTACAGTCAGACCTTGCTGGTACAAATGCAGAAACTCCGCCACAGAAGCAGCTGACCGTGTCTGTCCCATGAAGAACGCTTGCATTCAGTTTGAGATTGTGGAAGAGGAACTGGGCGTGTGGTGCCCTTGCACGCAGATGCGCTCTGAGCACTACGCCACACAGTCAGTTGCTCACTCGGTGTGTTGGTTCAGCCACACAACGCTGCCATTCAACGGAAGGGTTCCGCAGCACCGTTAACACGCAGCTATGTGTGAGAAGATTTATCCCACGTGACCCTCGTGAACAACCTCAGCGAGATCTCTTCATCAGTCCCCGTGTTACCTTCCTGTGTGGACCAGGGTGTGCAGCAGCACGGGGCGGGGGGCAGAGGCCAATTCCACCCCAGAGCTCAGGGGCCATCCCTGCCCTCACGCAAGGTCAAATACCTCCATTTTCCTCTGCGGTCCCTCTCAAAATGGTGACTGGAAACGACACTGCACATTTGCTGTCCTCATTTTGAATGGGGCTGCAGAGGAACATACAGATATTTAGGGACAGTGGGGGTCCTCTAGATGGGGAACGGCGTTTGTGCATTTTCACACATTTGGGGAATTTACTGTGTGGTTTTCAGGGGGCTTTGGAGACTGGTGGGAGGCTCTGGGAGGCCCGGAAGAGGGATCCAGGGACATCACACAGCATGCGGAGCACACTCTGGTGGAGACTCATCACTTCTATCATCACCCCAGCCCCAAAATGCTTCTCAGAGACACCCTTCCGACTCAAACCATGACTCCCACCCCCGCACCAATCCAACGGCCTAGCCTGACTACAGAACCCCCTAAAGCAAGGCCCCTCCCAAAGCGTGGAACCTTCCAGTCTAACCCCACCCGAACAAGGAGAGCTTGCAGCCCCCAGGTATGGCAGAGAAAGGGGCCCAGTGCCCACCTCGTGCTCCAGGGAGCTGTACTCCCCCTCCGTCTGCTCCCGGATTATCACCAGGTCCAAGTTGTTGTGCCGCGTTTTGTAGCCGGGCAGGCTGGTGACGTGGACCACGTTCGCAAAGAGGTCTAGCTTGCGCCTGTGAGAGGAGCCGAGGTTACGCTTACGGTCTTCCCTACAGACCTCCCTCCGCCCACAAACAAAACTGCGCCGGCCCCGCTGAAGCCGCTGGCACTTCTGGGTTTGCCATCAACGCCCAGCCCCCTGTGAGGGGGCATCTGCTCACTCTGCACCAAGCACCCACCTCTCCCCCCGTGTCCCAGTTTAAGCATTTCCTTTGCCTATGACTAGAATTACGCTGAGTCCAGGAAAAAAAATACAGATGTTTTGAGTGCCCTGGAACTCACTATGCCTCTTTAGAAAGAGTCTACTTCAGCTACACCAGTGACACAAGGCAGGTAATGTTTCCTTTTTGGTTTGATCTATTACCATGTAGCCTCCAGCATTTGTAGCCCTGCATGCTCTTTAAAATTACATTCTTATGATGTAGAATTTAACCTTGCTGGATCCTTTTTACTACTGTAAAAAAAGATTTATGTTGCAAGGATTGAAAGATAAAACATCCATCACCTAACATTCAATGCTGAGAAGGTCTTACTGGTTTGCTGGTTAGCAAGTATGTGTTTCATGGATGCCAACCTCAATAAAATGTATTTTTGGAAATACAGGCAGCCTGCATCAACATATATACCTAGCCCTTGTTTGTATAATAAGTACTTCCCCTCCCCTTTTAAAAACCTTTCTTCCTTGTCTCTCTCTTTTTCCTTTCCGATTCTTTTTTCTTTTTTTTTTTTGTAACCATCCATTTAAAAACCACAACATAAAATTAAGAATGTGCGCCCAGAAGGTGAAGCATGCAGCAGAAACACCTGGGGGGGACCCTTGGAGACACAGCCCACCTGATGCCTTTAGCACAGGGGTGGCTACACGCGAAGCCAGACTGCCCGTACAAATTAAGATTCTGTTCAAAGGTGGCCAAAGCCTACCTGAGCCTCATGTCGTACGAGGCCAGCTCCCCTTTGTATTCCATGGGGGTGTGGATCTTTCCTGCAAGGATATGAGAGAGCCCCCCCCCCCATGAGAAGTGTGAGAGAGAACAGTTCCATGACTTCTGGTGGTGGTGATGGGCGGGAAACGGGGTTGAAAGAGAACCAGATCACAGAAACCTGTCCGCCAGCAGTGTGTGAGAATCCCTGATCAGCAAAATCTGAGCCTGCTCCCCAGGAGTGAGTCTCACAGTTCTAGGGTGGGCAGGTAACAAGATGATGGGGCTCCCTTCCCCTCAGCCCTGCTGGCCCTGTGCCGTACCTATGAGGGCCACTTTGCTTTTCTTCATGGAGTCAAAGACCTTATCCAGAATCTCCTCTGAAGCCATGTTCTGCACCTCACTCAGGTGGTACTCATCAAACTGCACGGGGACTCCAGCAACCTGTAGGGAAGACGGTTAAAGGCATGGAGTCTGACTGGGCCAGGTGAGCTAGAAGAGCAAGAGCAAATACTGGAGAGCGCTCAATAGAATCTGAGGAAAATGGGGGAGGTATGTCCTCGAGAGCTCAGTGGAACCAGCCTTTTTTCATTTCTTGTTGCCAAGCAAATGGAATGAGATTTTCCACTTCAGAAATTCCTGCTGCCAGAGAGCATACTGCCCCTGAAGAAGACCACTGAAATATATACATAGGCCAAAATGTGATGGTCTTGCTTTTAAATAAATGTATCTGCCCTTTTCTTCCTGTGATCCAGGTGAGCTAGAAGGCAAATCTCTCTCCTTCATTTGCAAGAGGGGCCCCGTGTGGCACAGCCAAGTCCATGGAAACAAACCCAGGAGGAGAAGGAGGAGGAGGAGGAGGACTGGCTGAAGGAACCCTGCTTGGCTGCCAGCAAAACCCCACATGACCAGTCCCCTGTGAAACAGCCAAGCTGGGGACAGACAGAGAGAAAAGGAGAGAGAGGGCGGTCCCCAGCTGGGCTTTGGGTTTAGATCTTAGCCCTGCTGACCCACACTGGCTTATCCTTCCACCCAAATGCCCCATCTTCTCAGGGATAAACACTGGTGTGCAAGAGAGTTTTCTGCCACGGAAAACCACTGGGGGACCCTGGGTGCATCACACACTCTCAGCTCCAGAAAACCTTGTAACAGCTGTGCCTTAGGGTCTCTATAAGCTGGAAACACTTGAAGGCATACAACAACAACAAATATATGTGGAAACGGGTATCTCACATGCAAGTTGAAAAGGGCGGTCTTTAAGGAACAACATACTGAACATGATTAAGTTCCATGCATGTAAATCTGCAGTCTACCTACAAGGCAACTGGAAGATCAATCTCCAGGACTTTTAGAAAAGCATGGCTGGAATCCAGTGGGTGAGTCCCAACTAGAGCAAACCCACAGAATCACCTGCCGAATGGAGAGTCAACATGCAAGTAAATCCCACCGGTTCAGTGGTCCTGCTCTAGTCAGGACTAAGAACAGGATTTAGGTCTGAGTCCCCAGAGCCTGGTAACCAACGGTTCTCAAATCAGCACTCGGTTAACTGGTGAGATAAAACTATTTAGGGTCTTTTCACACTACACAGTTACAGTGCTATGACTGTCCTTTAACTGCTATGGCAACATCCTATGGAATCCTGGACATGGAGTTTAAGAGGGGGCTTTTTGGAATTCTCCAGCAGAGAGCAGCTGTAGTCCCCTTGACCAAATTATATACCCCAGGATTCCCCAGGGCATTGCCATGGCAGTTAAAGGGGAAAGACAGCGCTGTAACTGTGTAGAGTGAAAGGGGGCCCTCTGCCCCTCCCTCTCAAATCAGTTTCCAGCACCTCTTGCTTTTCCTTCATCTCAGCACCAAGATCAGGAAGACGTTATCCACCCAATCTTCTCCACTGACTCACCAGGGGTCACCCTCAGAAGCCAGAAAGCGACCCTCGCTTGTCAGTTCACCTTGAGAAGCAGAGGCGCTCACCTTGAACACTTCCTTGACCGAGTGCATGAGTTCCGGGCCCACCCCATCCCCAGGAATCATGGTCACCGGGAACACCCCCTCTCCTTTGGGGCTCTCCATCTGGAAGAGAAGAAGCAGCATCACCCGCATTCTCTCTGCATGGCAGCAAGGTCAACTCCAGCTCCCACCCACTCCCCGCCATCTTCGAAACAGGTTCTTTAAAAAGGGCAAGTGAGGGAAAACAGATGGCGGGCATTATGGAAGGAGAAGGGCAAGAAAGGAACGGGTGAGAAAGAGAGGGTGCAATCTGCCTCAGGAATCCCCGAAGGTCCCTGTCATGCTTTCTTTTTAAGCTTCCAGGCAAACACAGAACAATGCTGTGGGCCACTTGTCCCTTTCACCAACTAGTCTGACCAGCAGTAGTAGCTCCCCAGAATCCCAAGCAGAAAGATGCCTTCCCCTGGACTGCCTGCCTGGTCTTTGTAAATGGAGATGCCAAGCTATTCTCCAAACCCACGAAACTCTCCAGGCAAAACCAGCCCGCTGAGCTTCAGTCCCTCCCTTTTCCAGAGACCTTCCATCCTTGCTCAGCACCTTATCTTGAAGAACTCTTTGAGCTGAGGCGGCTTCATCCTTTACTCAACAGCTGGCAAAAGGAATCCCACTCTTCTTCATTTTCAAGATTACTGAATATTTACTTTAAACCTCTTTCCACTGACTGAGAAAAGCTCAACAGCACTTCAAAGACTGCAGACATGATAGTGATCCTTGTAAAGGACATCCATTTTCCCCATTTTGCTAAGATGTGAGAGAGGTTTGCCTGGCTAAATACTCTTATTTGGTTATCACTAGTTTCTTTCAGACACTCTCAAGAAACGCAGACCTGTGGCTTAACGGGATCAGAAACAAAGGGAAAGGGGGGCAACCCGGGCTAGAGAAGAGTGGAACAGCTCTACGCTTCTGAACCTGAGGGTAGGACGGGAGTTGCTGGGGAATCTCTTACCCGGGCTTGCTTCTGCAGAACAGCAACTGAAGTGCCAAAGTTTCTCCATATCCCACAGCTCTGGGGTTGCAGGAGAGTCTGCAATGGAAGAGAGCAACAGACATGGGGGTCTCCACCAGCTCCTGGGGCACCAAGCATTGCCTCACTCAGACAAGGCTTGGCCTTGAACTCTTAGAATTCACTTGCAACCAAAATGAAACCATGGCTGACACTTCCCTTCTCCTCCCTGTGTGCCAAAGCAGCCAAGCAGAATGCCTGCAAGAGACACCAAGGCAACCGCCCTCCCCTCTTTTTTGTCCCCACCCCCAAGTACTGCGTCCAGAATCAGGAAAGTTCAACTTTGCTTATCATGTTTAATCCCTGCGTTTGCTGAAGCCCACTTTAAACCCATCTGAGGGAGAAGCCCTCACTACTTCTTGTGGCAGCTAGTCCCACATGTTCACAGAATCACAGAACCTTAGAGTTGGAAGGAATTGCAAGGGCCACCTAGCAAGCTAATCATTATTGAAAGATGTTTCGTTCCTAAGTATCTCTCCTGTGGGATCTGCTATTTTCCCCACTGCACACACTGAGGTGACACAATGTTCTGAACTCTTTGCTCCAACCCGAAGGCTTCTCCCAGGTCAATCCCTGGCAGTGCAGACCCATCAAAGCACAGGTGACAGGGAGGCTGTTTTATCCAGTAAGCATCATTTCAGCACTGCTTATAGTGAGCTGCCTGAGACTGCCTGGAACCCAGACTGGGATCTCCTGGAAAGTCACTGTATATAAAACCATGGAATCCTAGAACTGGACAGTACAAGGGCCATCTAGTCCAACCCTATTTTGTCATGCAGGAATACACAACTAAAGCCCATCAAAGCTCTCTTTAAAGACCCTCAAAGATGGAGGGTCTACCACACTCTGAGGCAGTCTGAATCAAATAACAACAATTTCACAAAGAATTGTGCTGGCTGCCAATATACTCCTGGTTCAGATTCAAGGTGCTGATGATGACATTTAATGAAGTGAACTCCTTGGGAAGGACCTGGATGGCTGAAGGAGAGCATGTCTGTATATCCCTGCTGGGGGCAGGGTCCTCCGCTATGTTCTGCCTTTGGGAGCAATAAACTGTGTATGAGGATGCAAGACCTTCACAGCTGTGGCACCTTTGAAGGCTCAACTGAGGCCTTATTCCATCACCAAGGTAAAAAAAAAAAAATGGCCTTTCAGTCTATCTTTTCCAAATGTACATAGATCTACATTGCTCTGACCCTTTAAGCTGCTTTAACTTATTGATCTGCTTTATGTATTTCAGGTCTGCTTCAATTATTTTATTATTTTGATTATGACTTGTTTAAACTGTTTTAATTGACTTTAACTGTATGCTGCTCTGAGATTCCACCATATGGGGTGAGATTATAAACAAACGTGTACATAACTATACAGGTATATCTCAGGTAACAAAGTAGATGCTTCTTAGGCATTAGTCCTTTAACAGAAGATGTGGTACCAGGGGCAGAAATAACGTGCAAAGAATAGGGAGAGGTTCCTAAACCACACAGAAGAGCAAATCAAGATGTTTCATCAAACAGTTCATTAAAACTAACTGCATGCACATGTGAAATGAAATAACAAGGTCAGGAAAGCCTTGCATAAATGGGGCGGGGGACACATTTGAACCTTCTAGAGACCACTTGGAAGTGTCTTCTAAAATCCATCCCGGAATGGTTAGTTCTTTCACCAGCCGCCTCTTTTCTTACTATTTCCATTCTACTGGCCAAACACACAGATCTATGTTGCTGTTTTAATTTGTTGGAATAGCTGGTGAGGCAGACTAGCCCGCTCCCCGCTTTCCCTTCTGTTTCGCTGTTCACACAGGATCAATAATGGGCGCTGGAGGCAGCTGCTGTTTGCCTTGCCCTTTTGTAGGTACACACACAGGGCTACAGCAGAGTCGCCTACGGCAGAATCCTGCTCCTCCCCAGGTCTACCTTTTCCGCACTGAGGACTGCACACACGCTGCTGCAGCCCGTCACCAAATGTCTGTGTTTCTCTGGCCCTCCTTTACCGCCCTTCCAATGCTGGCGCTGCTCCTAAATCTCCAGCTAGACAGAGGAAGGGGTTGGGCAAAAGTACAAAGACTTCATAAAAAGGAGCGCCCTTTTAGCCGAGGTCTGCCTGCACGGGGCTCGCTCGCCCTTTTTCTGGGGCGAGCCGGGCGGGGCCATCCAGGAGACTCCCCACCCCTTACCCCCAGGCCCTCCTTGACCCCAGGCCGATCGGGAAGGAGGCCTGCTCCCAATCCACGCGCCCGGGCCTCGCGCTGCTCCGGGAACCTCCTTCCCCTCCAGCTGGGTTCCTACTGGAAGCCCCCCGGGGCCGCGCGCTCGCCATGGCTCTCCTCCGGGCTCAGGCGGCCGAAGGGAGGGGCCGGCAAAGTCTCTCCCAGGACTCCCGGCCGGCCGCCGGCATCGCCCGCTCCCCGCCTCCCCCCCCCTTCGGCCACTCACCGCCGCCGCCGCTGCCCGGACGCGCCTGAGAGCCGCCATCTTGCAATCCCAGAACGCCTCGCGGCCCGTCGCCCCGCCCCACCCCGCGGAGGGAGCGGAACCGTAGAGAGCCGAAGGCAGGAGTGTCCCGGCCTGTTTCCGGTCAGAGGCGCCTGTCGCCGTCCGCACCCGGAAAGGGCCCGTGTTTCTCGGGCGGGCGCGGGGGGGGGCTCCGTTCCCCCCTACGCCGCGGGCTAAGGCCGGCGGCAGCGCGGGTCTCCGGTCGCCCGCGCCTCTTCCCTGGCCAAGGGGCTGCCCTATGCGAGCGGTCTGCACTGCAGGGCTGTCGTAAGACCCCCCCCGGCCGGAGGAGGGGCAGATTCCGCCTCCGCTGCCAGGCAGAGCCCGGGCCCCCGCCTGCCTCCCGGGCGGGCTCCGCCTGGGCCCCCGGGGGTGCGGACGGGCAGCGGGAGGAAAGAGGAGGAAGGGTTAGAATAATAGGGCAGCGCCCCCCCCGCCCGCCCGGGGGCGAATGAGGGGCCGGGCTCCCCAGACCCGAATCCTGCTCCCGCGCCCAGAGTGACCGTCCTCCTCGTTCGCCGGGCCTCTGGAGCGCTGCGGGAGACCGCGGCTGGCGGCCGAGCCTCTCGCGCCCGCGCCGGGCCCCCAAGCCGAGGGCGCAAGGCCGGCCACCCGGGGCGGGCCGCGCTCCCCTCTGCGGCGCCGGGGATTTGCGGACCGAAGGGGACCTTCGCGGAGCGGGCGGTGCCCTCGCTCCGCGCGCCCCCGTAGCCGCTCTCTTGCTCCCCTCCCCGGCGCCTTTGCCCTCGCGGCTTTTCCGCGCGACACGCTTACGGCGCGATGATTCCACTTTCGACGCCCTATGGAATCCTGGGGCTTGCGGTTTGGGGAGGGGCCGAGGGGGCCCTCTCTAAACTGCAAACCCCAGGATTCCATAGGATGTTGAAAGTGGAATCATCGCGCTGTAAGCGTGCAGGGCGGAAACGGGCACTGTTATATTGCTGTTATTTCACTTTCCACATGCTGTGGAATCCTGGGGCTTGTGGTTTCCCGGGGCCCAAGGGCTCGCTGGCTGGGAATTCTAAACGCCCCCCCCCAACCGCAAACCCCGGGGTTCTACAGGGTGATGAAAGGGAATAATAGCACTATAAGAGTGTAGTGCGGAAAGGCCCTCAGGCAGGGAGGGAGGCTGTATCCGGAAAGAGAAGACGCAGGCGACCTCAGACGCTGCAGCGCGAGGCAGGCGTGCAGTGGATGGGGCCCCGCAGCCCTCAGGGACGATGCGGGCGCGGCGGGGGCTGGAGGCAGCGTTTTTCAAAGCGGAATTTCTGGCCGCACAAACACACACGAGCGGACACTTAGGGAATGCAGAGCCTCCCCTGCCGGTTGTTTTTATTGGGCAGTTTCTCGCGAGATCGGCAGGTCTTAGTTGGTGGGCAGCTACAGCTCCACTTAGAAATCTGCCTAAATTCAATAACCGGGAGCGCAGTCCGGTGACTCCGGCCCCACCGCTGCCAATGCCAGCTCAGTGGCGCTTCTGACACCAACGGAAGGGCTGATGTTCTTCCTGCCTCAGCCAATCCGTGCTGCCGAAACTGGTCCTGCTCCAAAAACAGGAGCTTTCTCTTTTTCACCAAGACTCTTTTTCAATCAAGCACCGTCACTCAACCGCAGAGTGAGCGCTTCCTGTGGCTTTCCAAATGTGGATTTCGAGCTGCACAATGTTTTTCCCACGTGCACATTTTGTGTCCCTTAGGCTGAGTATGGAAAGGCCCACCTCTGTGCTCTGCAGTTGCCAAGGCAAGAAAAGAATCCTCCAGCCTCCCCTCTCACCGGCCTCTGGGAACGGAAACCTCTCTGCCTTAGGGCAGCCCCCTCCACCCCAAACACTTCCCCAAATGCCTCTTGGTCTCTAGCATCATGAGTCCCCCTCCCTCGAAATACTCTATCCCCTCCACATGGAAAGTTTTGCCTCTGGCCATCCACACTCCAGCAGTTTGGACCAACTTCCTCTCTTTGTCACCCCACACCCTCACACCAGCCCTATAATAACACCACAGCTGCTCCCATTTTGCTGGTTGCAATTTATCTTGTCCCCTCAACACACAAACACACACATGCAGGAGGAACAACCTTTCCTGAAAGGTCTCTGACCTCTGGGAATTTCCACACAGCCCCCCCACAAGGGTGTTTATGGGCAGCCATTGAAAGGATCATAGATTAAATTAATGAGGTTCTGTAATCCCAATGATTAAAATGCAAAATAATGTCAACCTTGAATTTACTGGTCTGTGCTCAGATGCAGCTTCCTTCTAAATACAATGTTTTTGTGGTATAAGAAAGCGATGTCATGTCCACATTTCTGTTGCTTTCTAGGTGGGTACCAATTACCAGCCTCCAACAGTAGTTCTTGGTGGTGACTTGGCCAAAGTCCAACATACAGTCTGCATGCTCAGCAATATTACAGCCATTGCAGAAGCCTGGGCCTGCCTGGATCACAAATTCGACTTCTTGTATGCCAAATGTACTTTTGTCCACTGGTATGTAGGAGAAGGAATGGAGGAAGGAGAATTTTCTGAGGCCTGGGAGGATTTGGCTGCACTTAAGAAAGATTATGAAGTAGGCACAGACTCACTGAAAATATAAACAAGATGAAAAGCAGTTTTAAAAGTAGTACAATAAAAAGAGTACACTGAAAAGCATTTCCCTGAAATATCTTAAGTTCTAAAAGCAGGTTGGATTTCTAAAAAATACATATAAAGGTCTTTGCCTGCTGAGAGAAGGTGAGCAGCGACGGGGCCATTCTAGCTTCCCTGGGGAGGAGCTCCAGAGCCCGGGGCAGCCACCAAGCAGCCCCTATTGCATGTCCCCACTGACCATACCTGTGAAGGTGGTGGCGCTGAAGGAGGGCATCTCCTGAGATCTCAGGCCCCAGGCAGGCCTATAGGGTGGAGGGACATTTTTACCAAGCAATGCAAGTTGACACTGAACTCTTTGGTTTGCATAAGTCACAGCCAGACAGATCTGTGCATGTTCTTCACAGGGGGAGGCAGCTGCCACAACAGCATAAATTATCTTGTTGGGTGTTATTTCTTACTTCCTTCCAGTGCTGTTTTAAAGCACTGATAGATTTGCAAATAATGAAACAGCAAGCACAAATATGTTATGGATGTTGTTTTTGCTGGATGAGCGACTGCCAGTTTCCTGAGAGCCTTAGATAATTAGCAGAAGGAACTGGCAAGCACAACTGTGGGATTAAATGGCACCATAACTTCCTATCTGTTGTGAAGGCTGGGGTCGTGTCCTTATCAGCAGCTCCCCTGCCCCAGACAGGGTTGGTTGGTACCAGGCAAATACAGCAGCTTGTTTAGTATTGGAGAGTCAGCCCCACCTTGTTGGACTTGAGGGTGTGTGTCATTTTGTGTGCCCTTGTGGGCACCAGAGGGAGACAGAGGCAGTTCTGGCCCCTGAGGCACAATCCCTCTACAACAATTATCAGCTGTGAGAGGGCTGAGAAAAGGGCTTGCTTTTCTTAAAGCGCATCTCCCCTCCACCAAAAAAAGTGGCAGCTAGTTTTCCCTATTGCAGTGAGGAATGAAAAGGCACAAGTTCAGGTCAATCAACCTAGCTTCAAAAGACTTCTGTGGGCAGGCCAAATGGAAATGTGTCCAACAATTTTGTGAAACTGCCTCTGATATAGGTAACAGGAAGAAGTTAGAGACCTAATTTTTGGGGCAGTAGGTGGCAGAATCGCCCTTTTTTATTAGACAGCAACCTGGGTGCACGTGGCCAGACAGAAGTGCTCTCTGGAATGCCCCATCCAGTCCCAATGTTCCAGCTCTGGTTCTGTAAAAATGAGGTTGGCGTAATCGGTCGGGTCAAACCCACAGCCAGCCATGGGTATGATGACCCCTCGGTGAGATGATACAAGTCTTTACTCACTTCTCATCAGGCAGCAAAATGCCTTGAGTGGGCCTGGTTTTGCCTAAGAGATGGCCGGCCGGCCCCTCCCGAAACTACAAACCCCAGGATTCCATAGGATGTTGAAAGTGGAATCATAGCGCTATAACAGCCTAGTGCGGAAATGGCCTCAGTCTTGCAGCTTCTAACACGGAGTTGACTTTTCACTACCTCAGAATTTCAGAGCTTGTTCCTCAAGGCCTGGGGGAGTCCCAGTCCTGGCTGCTAGGCTTCCTCAAATGGCTACCTCCTTCCTTCTTTGCTGTGTTCCTTTCTTGCCCTTTGGAATGGTTCCCCCTCCCCACATTACAAAAAGTTGCAATGCTGCTCCTAGAGTCTGGCTGCTGGCAAGTAAGAAGACAGATCTCAAAATCTGGCTGCTGGTCTTTTGGCCCACACCTTATTTTCATTAGCTCTGCCTCCGGGTTTCTTTGAATTTGACCCTTTTGCTGGGCAAAGTTCAACCCCCTTGGCCCAGGTAGACGTTCTTTCTTTGAAAGTGCCTGGGCCACAACAAACTTTATGGTACCTCGGCTAACTTTTATTGAATATATCAATAGTAAAAGAGGTGGTGTGCAACCCCGCTCCCATACAAATCTGTGGAATGATCCCTTTGTCATTCAGAAACTACACATTGCACATTTTCTTTATATTTCCCCTTGCAACTGCCTTCGATGTCAATGTGTCACTTTTGCTCTTGTGTTCTTTGTATTTTGGAATTTCAAAAAAGTAAAGAATCAGTTTTTCCCACAGAAAGGGAGATTCTAACCCTGGGAAATTCTTGAATAAGTTTGCACATACACGCACATACACACATATACACATTCTGCTCCCACTGCATGTGAGTCCTGAGGTGGTTTAGTGTAAGGAGGGCACACCTGGAGGAAGTGTAAAATCCTAGCACTGGGGTCCCCAGGAGTCATCTAGTTCATCCCTTTTTTGATTCAAGAATTAGGGGTGCAGACCCAGCCTCTGTTTAAACACCTCCAAAGAAGGAGTCTTGGACTAATCTCTCAAGCTGGTTCACAAAGGGAAAGGATTTCATCTATGATGTTGCTGGTGTTGGTTCTTGATTCCCAGTTCATACAAAGAAGGAACTGGGAACCAAAACCCAACTTAAGAGAGAGTGAGATGTCCCACCTACTGTTTGTGTGACCTCCTCCCCTCACACCAGGCCCAGGACAGCCTTCATTAGTGAGCCCCCCCGCCCCAGAACCTGAGCCATTAGCAGCCTTTCTGGGTGGCGCTGCAGAAATTAAAAGAAGTGTGGATGGGCAGGGGCTGGGCAGGGTGGGGGGGGGTAGCAGTGGGGGAAACAAACAGGTTTTCCTTCAGCCCCCAGATTTCTAGTATCACCGCAACTTAAAACTGGAGTTGAGGCACCCAGAGAAGGGCAAAAGGCAAGGGGCATAAGGCCCGGGGCCTCCAAGGAGACCTCCCTCTGACGCTGAGAGAGTATGACTCACCAAAGGTCACCAAGTGAGTTTCCCTGGCCTCCCTGTGTCTTAATCCAACACTCAGACCATAGACACCCCCCCCCCCGGCTCTCTCCAGTGGAGCTTACTCCCAAGTGAATGCACCTGGGACAGGTGGCAGCCAAGCTTTGTTATTCCTGGGAAGACTCAGTGCCAGTCATTGCCTCAGTATTTCTTGGTGGCTGTTGTTTAGTATAATTCTGACTGACAATTCCAGGGGAGGTTCAACTGCTCAAGAGTCTTGCATAAGGTCCAGTTTTGCCAGATTGTTTGGGAAGGGGCTCTGGACCCCTCCTTAGCCTCGTCTTGGGTGAATTGAACCCCCATTCCGGAGGTCCATGGAAGTCTGTGACGTGGGCCAGCTGAGCCCCGCAAGGGCTTGTCTAAGTGGTGAATTTGGGTCAGACGCCCAATCCACATGGGAACAAAGGAGAGCTCACCTCCAGACGGTGCCCAAACTCACCCTTGCTGGAAATGGGATTGCTTTGCTAATGACCTTTATTGTGGGGCATTAGCTTCTAAACACCTTGACAGCTGAGTAATGGATCTTCATTGACTGAGCCCCTTCTGAAGAGGAACTCCTCCCCATAAAGAAAGCTAGGATGGACTTCGGTCCCTGGGAGGGAGCCCTGAAGAAACGGGCTGGTTTCATTGATCTCTGCTGATAAGCCATTTGTGGCCACTTTGGTCTGAATCCAAACTCCCTTGCAAGAAGGGCTAATGATATGCAAAAGAGCCAAAATACCTGGCGCCCTGCTGCTCATGGCCACTTAGCAAGGCACAATTAGTGACTGCATTTATCAGCCCATTCACAGAGGGTGCATAATTATCTAGAACATCTGAAGCTAAATAAATCACAGGTAGCAAGTAACACAAAGTGAAATTTGATGGCCTTTCCTCCTCTGCTTCGGAGTACTGGATGAGGGGCCATCATCAGGACACAAAGAGGGAAACGGAATGGTTTCCAATTGGGAAGGAACCCTTTTAGATATGCAGATGACACCCAAGGACTAGCAGAAAATGGCACGGATTTGAAATGGCTATTGAGGAGAGTCTGGGAAGAGAGCACAAAGTCAGGGTGACAGCTGAACTTCAGGAAAACCAAACTAATGACCACAGGTGGTTTACTTCACCTTAAAGTAGATGATGAAGAAACTGAATTAAAGATTTCCTATACCTTGGCTCAGTCATTAATCAAAGCAGAGACTGTAATCAAGAAATGAAAAGAAGCCTGAGGCAGCTGGGAAAAGCAGCCATGAAGGAACTCAGGCCATTTCCGCACTACGCTCTTATAGCACGATTATTCCACTTTCAACGTCCTATGGAATCCTGAGGTTTGCAGTTTTGGGAGGGGCCAACTGCTGGCCAGGTCCTTGAGTATGAAGATATAGGGTTAAATACCAACGTTGGAATTATCTGTGCCACAGTACTGCTGACTTCTATGCATGTTTGTGAAAGCTGGACAGTGAAGAAAACTGGCAGAAACAGAATCAATTCATTTGAAATCTGGCGCTGGAGGAGAAGAGTTCGACAGATCCCCGGGAATGCCAAAAAGACAAATAAATGGGTCCTAGGGCAAACCAAGCCTGACCTCTCCATAAAAGCCAGTATGGCTAAACTGAGGCTATCCTTCATGTCATGAGAAGACACGATTCATTGGGAAGGTGGGGTAATGCTCAGCAAGGTGGAAGGCTGCAGGAAAAGAGGAAGAGCCCATCATGGAGGGATAATTCAATCAAGGATGCCATGGCAGCTACCCTGAGTTTGTAAGATCTTGGAAGGGCTGTTGATAACAGGGTGCACTGTAGGGCTGCCAGTCACGGGGTCACTGTAAGTCGAAACCCACCTGATGGCAATTGACAGCTTTCAAATCCCAGAATCTTAAGAGTTAGGAGAGACCCTAAGATTCCAGGAAAGGCCCAGGATTTGAGTTCCTCACTGAGCCATGGAGACCTGCTGGGTGATTTGGGCAAGTCACTCTATCTCAGCCTCAGAAAAGGATAATGGCAAAGCGCCACTGAACAAACTTTGCCAAGAAACCATTAGGAGAAGGTTGCCAAAATCTGGAATTCATTTGAACAGGAAATCCAGTGTGTTGTAGTGGTTTGAGTGTTCAACTAGGTCTCCAAGAAGTCAGGATTCAAATCCTGGCTCAGCCACAGAAACCCTGCGAAGAAACCTGGCCAAGAAAACACTATGATTGCATTGCAATAAGTCAGAGTTGGCTTGAAGGCATTTCACAAGAAGGCCAGCATGGTGCAGTAATCTGAATGAACTCACAGAAGTCATAGAATCCTAGAGCTGTAAAGAGACCCCAGGGGCCATCCAGTTCAACCCCCTTCTGCCATGCAGAAAGACACCATCCGAGCCCTCCCTCCCTTTGACAGGGGGCCTCCCAACCTCTGCTTAAAAACCTCCAAAGAAGGAGGAGACTTCAACACACTCCACGGAGGCAGCAGGAGATCCCACTGCCCAACTGTTCTTACCCTCAGGAAGTTCCTCCTAAAGTTTAGCTGGAACCACTTTCCTTGTAGTTTGAAGCTATTGCTTCAACTCCAGATGCTCCATGGGCCACATCTGGCAGCTGCACCATATCCGGACATGGTCACATCAGCCAGGTTGTCTTGACATTCTACTGGTTTGTTGCTTATTTATGCAATGCATTAATTAATTGCTTTTCTCCCCACCTAGGCCTCCAAAGCAGAGCACGCTGCTAGATATGGGGGCTACTCTTCTCCCAGTGAAGCAGAAATGGCCTGAGGGGTGAGGCAAGATCCAAGCATTCGGAAAGGGAGGGGGTGGCAAGCACAAGACAACTCACCCGCTTCCTTCCGCCTCTGCCCCCACCTCCCCGTTGCTGCCAGCCCCAAGAAAGAGTCCAGCTGTTTGGAGATCCCACAGAAGAATAAAGGGCAGCCAGGGCCCCCACCTGCCGGCGTGTGTCCTCTCCAAACAAAACGGAGATGGACACAGGTTTGCACCCCCCCCCCACATGCGGAAGGACAGCTGGTCTTCCCCCAGCTCCTTTGATGGGTCTGGGGCCAGAGCGGGAGGAGGGGCTCCTCAGCACACACACCCCACCTGGGACAAACAAATCTGTTTGTCCTTTCCTTCTGCACAAGGGTGTCAGGGGAAAAGCTTTGGGGAATTGCAGAAGCCCCAGAGGGCTCCTGCCCTGGACAAGCTTTGAGCATGTTTATCCTCTCTAGGGAGGGATCCAGCCCCCTGTTTGCACTGGTGCTGCCTGCAGAGACCCCTTTGAACAGGCCAGGCCGCTTAACAAGATGGCAGCCAGGCTGGGGCCCTCTGTGGCCGCCCCTTGTCCCCTCCCCTTTTCCTCTGGGGAGGCTATTTGGGACGGCATAATGGGAAATCTGTTTTACAAGCGGGGCCTTTCATCTCCCCTCCTTTTACGAGGCCCTATTTGCACTAACCCGAAAGGGCACCCAAGATGAGCAGGTCTTCCCTCCCTCCAGCCTCTCCTGAGGGCACAACTGAACTGGTCTTTGGTTTGTGGGTGGCCACCTTGAACTTTTATGGCCTCCTTCTTGCAAGCCACTAGCCCTCGTGGGATGCATACTGGCCCACAGAAGTGGCTTTTGATATTTGCCGCTCAGCATCCTCCGAGGCAATGAAACCGAGTAAAGAGAAATTAAGCAGGAGGAACAAAAGCTGCTTGCCATCTGGGCTAGGAGCGGCCACCCAGGCTGGATCCCTTGAAACGTTGCAGCTTGGAGATGCAGGAATCCTAGAGTTGGAAGGGGCCGCAAGGGCCATCTCGTCTAGCCCCCATTTTGCCATGTGGGAGCCCACAGCTGCAGCATCCCCTAGAGATGCCCACCCAACCTCTGTTTGAGACCTCCAAAGGGCAGCCCGTATTCCCTTGTCCAACAGTTCTTCCCGGTGTTTAGGTGGAACTTTCTTTCCTGTCCTTCAAATCTACCAGGAGCTGGAGGGGCCATGCCAGCTGGTGACTCCCCACCTAGGAAGTGGTGAAGCCCCTCTGCATTTTAGTCCAGACACTGAAGGCACAACACACGGGGTTGTTGCCCTCCAAACTAGGTTCCACAGCTTGGATAGCTCATTTAAAGTTCACACTGAGACACTGGGTGGATTCATCATCCCCACATTGGCATAGGACCCCCGCCCACAGCTCCCAGAGTGGGGAGTATTGTTTAACCAGGCCAGATGGGCGAAACACGCATGATTTCTCCTACTCCCAGCATTTTGTTTCTCCACTGTGGTGCCCGGGCGCTGAGTTCTAGATGAGCCCAGCGCCCCCCAAAACTCTGGGCACCCCTGCCTTAACAGTGCTGTGGGAAAACTCTCCTTCACAAGCGAGAGGAAATCAGTCCCAGTTCCTGTAAAGGAGCGCTCCCTGAACTGGTACCCTCCACTGGTTTTAGACTGCAGTGCCCATGATACCCAGCCTGTATGGGTGGGGACGATGGAATTTGGTATCCACACATAAGGAGGTCACTGAATTGGCTGATGTTTTGGCGGGTGGGTGGCGTTTTGGACATGACTAAGGCTCCCTGGGATGGTTTGGAGCCTCAGGTGGCCCCTAAAGAAGAGGAACGTCTTAATAGCAGGGATGCTCGGCAGTCCTCACCGTCCTGGCCCCGAGCAGAGGCAGCCCCGGGGGCCCACAGAGCCCTCGGAGGAGAAGACCCAGCCGCCACCTCAGCTCTGCCTCTGTGCTTCTCCTGCTCTCCGTCAGCCCGTGCCTGCCTGCTCTTTCGCTCTCTCTCTCTGGGACCAAGTGAAACCCATGCCAAGGAAGAGTGGCTGTGGGGTATGCCTCTCTCTCCTCCTTTCAACCAGGGGAAGTGTTAAGGAACTACCCATGGGCAGAAAGAATGGAAATGCATAGGTGTAAGATGGACGACACCTGGCTGGACCACAGTACCTGTGAAAGGGATCTTAGTTGACCACAAGCCGAACATGAGTCAGCAGTGTGATGCGGCAGTTAAAATAGCCAATGCGATCCTAGGCTGCATCATTAGGAGCATAGTGTGTAGGTCAAGGGAAGTGATGGTACCACACTTTTCTACTTTCGTCAGTCCCCACCTGGAGTAATTCTGTGTCCAGTTCTGGGCACCACAGTTCAAGAAGGATATTGAGAAGGTGGAACGTGTCCAGAGGAAGGCAACCAAAACGGTCAGCAGCCTGGAAGCCAGTAACCCCTCTGAGGAGCGGCTTAGGAGCTGGGGATGTTTAGCCTGGAGAACAGAAGGTTAAGAGGTGACATGGTAGCCATGTTTAAATATTTGAAGGGATGTCATATGGAAGGTGGGGCAAGCTCGTTTTCTGCTGATCCAGAGACTAGGACATGGGGCAATGGCTTCAAACTGCGGGAAAAGAGATTCAATCTGAACCCTAGGAAGAATTTCCTGGCAGTAAGAGCAGTTCAAATACAGTGGGATTCCACTGCTGCCTCAGTGGGGTGTCAGGGAGTCTCCTTCTTCTTTGGAGGTTCCCAAGCAGAGGCTGGGTGCCAAGGGAAAGCTTTGTGTCTTCCTGCACGGCAGGAGGGGGTTGGATTGAGAGTCCCCTCGGATACCTTCCGGCATTACGATTCTGCGGTTTTCTCCCTCCTCGGTCCAGCCCGGCTTTGGACACGTTCTGCCTGGCCTCGGCGGACCCCTTTCCGTTCCCCCTAGAATGGAGGGCTGCCCCGGAGCAGGGAGGCTCCTTCATTCCATTCTCTCCCAGCCGCTCTTGAGAGACTGATGTGTGACTTTGCCCAGATCATCAGCGGGAGGCAAGGTGTGCATTTTCTAAAAAGTCCTCTGAAGACTAGCGGCCATCTGAATCCGATCGAGGCAGGCTCTGCGGCTTCGGAGGCGGAGGGGAGGCGGGCAGGTGGGGAGGCAGCTTAGGCGAGGCCCAGAAAAGTCCCGGCAGTCCTGGAGAGCCCTCTGCTTGCGTCAGCTTTAGGAGGTTCAGCCCAGAAAGCGTTGTTCCCTGGCAGGAGCTGCCGGGGGCCAGGCAGAAGGACGGGCAGAAGGCTCTTGAGGGCTGGGAGGGATCCTGAGGGGCGTCCAGCCCAAACCCCGGCAGTGCCCAACCCTCCCAAGAGGCGCCCAGCCTGCCTCAGTGTAGCTGCACTTGGTTTTAATTTGCTGTGAGCCACCATGGGCGAATTCCTGGCTCTTCGCTCTCTCTCTCTCTCTCTCTCTCTCTCTCTCTCACACACACACACAGGTGCTGCTTGTTACCTGGCTGCCTAACAAGGCACACTTGCTGAGAGTCCTCCTTCTACTCAGCCATTAAAGGTACAGGAGTCCCCTCTAGATTTCACTCTGACATCTCTCTCTCTCTCTCTCTCTCTCTCTCACACACACACACACAAGAACAGGGGTGCCTCTCTGGGCCTTGCCCTGCAGCTGTGCCCCCCCATCCTGTCCCCAGTGGGTCTTCCTTAAGACACGGGGGACTCCTTTGCCTCCCCACTCTGGTGTCCGCCCTCCTCCCTGCAGCTGATTGCCGTCTCCCCCCAGGTCCTTGCTGTGGGCCGGGCGGGTGTGCCACTGCTCTGGCTCCAGCGCGGGAGGACCTTTTCTCAGCTTGGGCCCTTTGAGGTCCGAACTAATCCCGGCGGTTCAGAGGCCAGAGGCCGGCAGAGACAAAAGGCAGGGGCCGATCCTCCTTCCCATCCGGCTGCATTTACCCCCCCCCCCCCCGTCAACTGGCATTGAGCTCCGCCCTCCCCGTAGTCCAGTTGGGCTGCCTTCCCTTCCCACTTTGATGAGGCCGGGGATTATTTCCGACCAAGCCATTGTTCCCTTTGGGTTGGGCATGTCCTCCTCGCTTAATAGAGCGGGGATTAGCAGATGCCTACACAGTCTGGGAGCGTAATCCCAAATCATGCCTCCCCCACATACCACAATCCCCAGGACCGGAATTTGTTTTCCAACTGCGGCTCCTGGAATTTCCCAACAGAGTGGCTGTTCCTGCGGGGGAGTCACAGGCCAGAATCCTGCAGGTGTCTTTCAGGGGCATACATTCTTCTAAGGAAATCACCAGACGTTTTTGCTTAAAGGCAGCATCTGTGTTCTGCTCGAGGTTGCAGAAGAGGATTGCTGAAGACGGCCCACACGCCCGCTGAGCATGGATGCACATGGCACAGGGGCACCAGCGGCACTTCCTGCAGTACATGTCCACGTGTTTTGTTGCACACTTTAGTGTCATGATTCATTTGCACAACACAAAGCTTGTACACGCACACAATCCAAGTGTAATTACACATATGGAGATTTATGCTATGTGTAGGACCTTGGACCGTGAATTTTAATTCAAAAATGTCACTCTTTCATGTGTTTTTCAGGAGAGTCATTTAACCTGGGCAGTGGCATCAGCGAAGTCTGAAACCTCAGCCTTGGTGGAGGAGGTCATTTTAGAGGGGTGGTACAGATGGACTGAATCAAGGTTCAGGGCTCTAGGGGGTTTTGCAGTCTCTCTCTCTCTCTCTCTCTCTCTCTCTCTCTTACTTTCTGCATTTTGGGTCAAGACCTCTCCCAGAACACAGGGTCCAAGCAGAGGGGCTCCTGCTAAGAGGAAATGAGCAGTTCCTGACTGGTTGAGAGGGGCAAGCAACAACCAGGAGCTCCCCATGGGCCGTTCTCCCTGGGCATTTTGTGTGGGCAATTGAGAAGGAGGTACAATGTGATGTCTCACAATTTATCTAGGGTGAAGAGACACAAACAGTGAGGAAGCTGCTTCAGCCACTGGAGACCCTTTGCTGGGTTTGTTTTCCTGCTTGACAATACAACAGGGTAGCCAAAGCAACCAAAAAAGGACATTCCACGTCTTCACTAGGAAGGCCCTCTGCCATTTCCACACTAGACTGTTATAGCACTATTATTCTACTTTCAAGATCCAATGGAATCCTGGGGTTTGCAGTTTTGGGAGGGACCAACCAGCGCCTCCCAAAACTGCAAACCCCAGGATTCCATAGGATGTTGAAAGTGGAATAACAGCAGTATAACAGTCTAGTGCGGAAATGGTCCAACCAAAGCAAACCAAACTAAACTAAACCAAATCAAAAAGAGCTGTTTGTTGGTGGAACGGACAGCTTTGAAGAAGAGCGGACTCTCCCCCTTTGCGGGGTCCTTAAACAGAGTGTGGATGAGCGTCTTTCAGGAGTGCTTTTGTCCTGTGTCCCTGCATGACAGCCATAAGTTTTGGTGATTCTGTGATATTGAAATCTCTGCCTACAGCAAATCCAAGCTGGCTACCCTGGTGGGAGGGAAGGCACAAGAACCTGCGACCTGTCTGTCCACAGTGAGGCTCATCAGGAAAAATGTAAGAGTTTTTGGATGGAACAGAGCAGACTCCCCTGGAAAAGCAAAAGAAGGAGGATGATTTTAGGGATGAGGAAGATTGCCAAATGCAGAAGGTAAACACGTGGAAGAACATGGCCCAGAGGATATCTGGAACCAAGCTGTGTCTTTGGAGTCACACAATAAATCCAAGGCCCTCTCCTTCGGCAGTGAATTTGGGCCGCGAGAACAGGGACCGACGTCACAAAGTGCCTTCAGAGAGCACAGCCTGGCTGGGGGGGTGGTCTGTGGGTGGGAGGACCCCTTCTGTTTGCAAGAAGAGAGATGGGGGTCGTAAGTGAGTGCCTATTAAGGAGCAAGGAGACAACAGTGAGCAGACCTGCCGGGATGACTTCAGAGGTATGCTTCTGGACTTTCTGGTCCAAGGGTCCAAGATGAAACAAAGGGGGTGCCAGGATTCACCCACCCAGGTGACTGTGATGCCTTCCATCTGACTGATTTTGGGACAAATGACAATGTCAGATACAGCCTTCAACATATTTCAAGGGATTACCATACTCTGGGGAGGAAGATTCACAGTGCATGGGAAATAAGATGAACTTGAGCTCTTAAACACAGGAAAGCAAATATGGTTTTATAGGCATCACGGAAACCTGGTGGGCTGAGATACATGACTGGAAAGTAGCAACAGAGGAAAATAATGTATTCAAAAGGGGTGGAACTGACAGGAAGGGAGTAGTAGTAGCAGATGTGTACACCTGTGAGGAGATCCATGAGTAAAGGCATGGAAAGCAAGTTGAGAGCATGTGGGAAGAAATTAAAGGAGAAGAATAGTGACAGCATGGGATGGAGGGGGGGGTCTGCAACAGACCTCTGAGCAGGACTGGGGGCGTGGAAGAAGATGCCTTCCTTGATCAGATTGCCCTGCTATGAACAAAAAGAGATATACAGTAGTAACGGGATGGGGGACATGTGGCTAGACAACAGTACGTGCAAAAGGGATCTAGGAGTCTTGGTGGACTACAAGCTGAATATGAGTCAGCAGTGTGATGTGGCAGCTAAGAAAGCCAATGCAATTCTTGGTTGCATCAATAAGAGCATTGTGTCTAGATCAGGGGAGGTAACGGTCCCACTCTATTCTGCTTTGGTTAGACGTCATCTGGAATAATCCCGAGTCCAGTTCTGGGAAACTCATTTCAGGAAGGATATCGACAAGCTGGAGTGTGTCCAGAGGAGGGCAACCAAAATGGTGGAGGGTCTGGAAGCCATGAAGCCCTGCGAGGAACAGCTAAGGAAGCTGGGTATGTTTAGCCTAACAGAAAGAAGGTTAAGAGGAGACATGATAGCAATGTTTAAATATTTGAAGGGACGTCATGTCGAGGAAGGGGTGGGCTTGTACTCTGCCGCTCCAGAGATTAGGACAAGGAGCAGTGGATTCAAGCTGCAGGAAAGGAGTTCCCACCTGAACCTCAGGAAGAACTTCCTGGTGGCCAGAGCTGTCCGGGAGTGGAATCTGCTGCTGCCTCCATGGAGTGTGGTGGAGTCTCCTCCTTCGCTGGAGGTTTTTAAGCAGAGGCTGGATGGCCATCTGTCCAAGGGAGGGCTTTGATGTGGGTTCCTGCATGGCAGAAGGGGGTTGGACTGGATGGCCCTGGAGGTCTCTTCCAACTCTATGATTAATGGACAACCTCAGCTACCCTATATCTGTTGGAAGTTCAACTCTGCCCAGAATGGGAGGTCCAACAAATTCTCCACTTGCCTTGCTGACAGTGTCATTTTCCAGAGGGCCTGGGGTTTGTCTGTCTTGGACCTGATTTTCTTCCACAGGGAAGACCTAGGCAATGAGGCAGAAGCAGTGGGAACCAGGGGTGGGAGGGACCAGATCCCCCTAGAATTCGTTATGTGGTGGGAGGAGTAGGTGGCTGCACCCTCCGGGCTTTTCGGTCAGATTACAGAGCTGATTGACTGCTGTGGTGACCGGGGGGTGGCTGGGTGGGTGGGCAGCAGAGTCCAGCTCTGTCATTCTGTCTGTCCCAGGAAGAGTGTTCCTGTTGACTCCAGAGGGAAACGGCCATGTGGGGCTTGTAATGGGTCAGGCCAGGGCCTGCCGCTAGTTCATTTAGCCACTCGGTTCATGTAAGGGTCCCTTTGGCTGCTATAAATATGTTGGGAAGTGAGCAGTTCCTCACCTGCATTTTTACAGCGCACAGCTTTCCCTGCCTTGCATTCAGAACACTCTGAGGAATTACAACAGAGGCATGGGATCTGGTTTTAGATCCCGCTCCAACCCAACTCACACCTTCCTCTCCAACAGAGACAGATACAAGCGGATGAGGGCCCCAGAGGGTGGGAAAAGGCTCGGATGGCCAGGAAAAGGACCCCGGTGGATGCAACAGTGGGCAAAGAAGTACTGGAAATGCCTTCGGAGAGCGGGGTCACACATCAATTGAAAGACCTACACTGTTGTTCTCTTGGCATACACTCCCACTGTCCTGCTTTAATCCTCTGTTGTCTCCCTTTCCCGGTTGCATTTAAAATGTCTCAGTTTCTTGCTCCCCCTCCCTCTCTCCCCTGCTGTCCCCAGTTTGCTCCAGTTCTGAAAGGAGAAGCAGAAACCTCTCCCTGCCTCTTCTGCTGGCCCCTGATGCTCTTAAGGTTGCCTCCCACAGACAATGAGCTGCTCCAACGCCTTGGCCAGGCCAGCTCCATCTGGTGGAAGGGAGTTCCCCGGACTAACCCTGCAAAGACAAAAATAAACAAAACAAAACCAAAAGCTCAGAAGGCAAGCCCGCTCTTTGCAGATGACAATAATGATGCTTGGGATCCAGTTAGCGTTTTACGCATGTGTATCACCTCCTGAGAAAGTGGTTGGCCATTTTTGTCTGCTGTGGCATGGCCGTATTCATTTCAAGTTTCTGGGAGCAGAACTGAGCATGTGGTGCATTTCGCAAGGGTGTGCATTGAGCACTGATGTGCATGAATGTGAATATTTGTTGTGTGTGTGGAAGTGCATGGATGTTAGGCATTGCACTGAACAAACAAGGTAGTGTTGCATAGCATGAACAAAAAATTACACTCCATCTCCTTCATGCAGGAGGGCCTCACAGCCGCCTGCCGGAGGTGCTGTTGGTGGCACCAAGTCCCCCAGGCCTTCTGCTTTGCTCCCCCCCCCGTGTGAGCAGAATACCATCCCAGAGAGGGCACTGGGCTGATCCAGCGTGGCCGATCCTAATAAGCTCCTCACATTGCTTACCCTTTCTAAATTGCCTTGACCCCAGCCTGGCCAGCCGCTCTCCGTCAGAGGGACCTCCCCGTCCCAGTCCCGCTTCCCAAATTGGATTATTAATTTCAAGGTCTCTGGCTTTGCATTCCTCTCCCTGCTTTGCCCGAGCAGGGATGCCTCTTGCAGGAGCCTGAGGAAGATCTCTGTCCCAAAAGGTTAAGGAGATTGGCCAGGACAACGGCCAGCTCTGTCTCTCCGCGTGTAATCTTGTTTAATGGTTAGTCCTCTCCGGCCTTGATTCCTGATTGAAATAGCAAATGAAGACACCGTTGCAACCGACTGTTGCAGATCCAATTTGCTTTGTCTAGAGCTGCAGCCGCAGCAGTAACAGTGTCTTACAAATAGCCGTGCAAAATACACGTGAGTTCGACAGTGGATTTCTCCCCAGAATTTGAACCATATCTGTAATAACCCTTTTGGAAAGCAAGCCCAAATTAAAAATATAATAATAAAAAGGCAGGGCCAGGAACCACAAAGCTGGACCAAACCTGAACTTTTCCTGGGAAGCCTCCGTGGGGCATCTGTGCCGCTTGCTGTGGCAGAGCCTGGTTCCTGCCTCTGCTTCTCTCTTGGGGCCCTTTCACACTGCACAGCTATAGCACTATTATTCCACTTTAACTGCCATGGCAACACACTGCAGAATCCTGGGATTTGCAGTTTAGGGAAGGACATTTAAAATTCTCAGCCAGAGAGCTCGTGGGTCTCCCTAAACTACAAACCCTAGAATTCAACAGGATGTTTCCATGGCAGTTAAAATGGAATAATAGCTCTGCAAGAATGTAGTGTGCTGGCAAGGAACTCCTTAGGCTGGCAGCTGACCCTCAGCCCGTCCGGGTCTGCCACCCAAGGAGGCCTACCAGGCAGAGAAATGCCCTTGCCCGGGAGGGTCTGTATCTCACCGTTCGTTATTGGGTCGCCAGGTATCTCTTACGCGAGGGCCAGAGAGCTTTTCCTTTGATACAGACCAAAAGAGATGCCAGAAAATCCCCATTGCATGCGGGCCCTTCATAAAGACGGAAAAGTGTTCATTGTGTAATTTACGAATGTGGGGTGTCTGTGGTGTGCCTTCCGGTCCTTTCTGACTTATGGTGGCTTGGGAATGGCTTAGGGAGGTGGGTACGTTTAGCTTGGAGAAGACGGAGAAGGGAAAGGACAAAGTCATCTTTGGACAAATGAAAGAATGGCATCTAGAAGAGGGAGCGAGCCTGTTTTCTCCTGCTCCAGAGACTAGGGCCATTTCCACACCAGATTGTTATAGTGCTATTATTCCACTTTCAACATCCTATGGAATCCTGGGGCTTGCAGCGTAGGGAGGGGCCTGATTCTATGACTTCAGGCAACCCTGCGCATTTCCTAGGGTTTCCCTGGGCCAGGAATCCTCAGAGGTCATTTTACCAGTTCCTTCCTCTGAAACGGAGCCTCCAGCACCAGAGATACATTGGTGGTCTCCCACCCAAGTACTAACCAGGGCTGCCCCTGCTTAGCTTCCAAAATCTGGCAGGATCTCTGGTGTCTTTCGGCTATTTAGGCAGTACTGGGTTGCTACCGAGGCTCCATTCTCTAGATATGGCACCTGTTCGTTATTTCCTCTGTCAGACTTTTTCTGCTGCAGTTTTATTTTGAGTTGTTTTGGCTAAAAGGCCCAGGGCCAGAGAGGAGGGCGGCACTTTCCGATTGTCTGATACAAAGACGTTTGGCTTGTGACTCTACGAAGACACCAGTCATGCCTGAGCTCCACGTCACAATATACTGCTATTTACTCAGTTCAAAGGCATAAATTTGCAAAATATACGTAGTATCCCGCCCACAACACCAAGGTCTGAAACCATCCCGGGGAGGCCAGGACAGCGCCCTCCCTGTTTTCCTTCCATTGGCAAGCAAAAACTTTCCTTTTCTGGGAGGCTTTTCACATAGTGTGCTCTTCTTTTGACACTGTAGCCTTTTAAATGGCTTTGTTTTACACAGTTCAATTCCATGGATACTTTGATTGCATTCTAACAATAACTTTTAGTATCATTTCAGTTATGTCTAAGTGCTTTTATCAATATTTGCTTTAATTTTTGTGAGCTGCTTTGTGCCCCAGAGATAAGGAAATGGAGGAAAGAGGAGGAAAGGGTATCAATGAATTAACTTTCTATTAACTGGTTTTTCTATTTCATTATGGGTTTTACATGTGTGGGAGGGCCAGGTGGTATTTAGGTGGTATTTATGGCAATAGATTCACATTTTAGTAATGTGTTTTAGTATGGTGTCTTAGCTTTAATTTAGATTAATTGAGGCCATTTCCGGACTAGACTGTTATAGCACTATTATTCCACTTTCAACATCCTATGGAATCCTGGGGTTTGCAGTTTGCAGTTGCAAATCCCAGGATTCCATACGATGCAGAAAGTGGAATAATCGCGCTATAACAGTCTAGTGTGGAAATGGCCATAGTTTAGCTTAGTCTTAGCCTCAGTTATACATGCATATTGTTTATGTGTAGTATCTTTCTTTTTCTTTGTCTGTTTCTCCTTTCCCTGCTGTTGTGTGTTTGTTTGTATTAAAATTAACACATATGAATTCAGCAGAAGTTTTACCCCAGGCTTCAAAGCAGGTGTCCATGATAGTGGACGCTGTTCCCAAATAAGCTTCAGTGCCCTTTAAAGTTCAGCCTAAATCCCAGAACCGATTTGCTGTCCTACCGGCAAGAGAGCCGGCAGCTGCCCTGGGACTGGTGTTGAGGGCAGGGGTGGGGGGCATTTTCTGGAATATGTGTCACAGGGTGCACCTGTGGCGTAAGGATGCTCTTTCCTGAGGCTTCCCTCATCCTCACCTGCAATTCCACCCTTGCCTCTTCTCTTCTTTCCTTTGGCAGCCTCATCCAGGGTCTTCCTCCAGTGGGGAGCTGGTGTGTCTTGCATTCCACCAGAACTGCAAAGTTTCTGCCAGATTCTGCAGCCCCTCAGCCAATGTAACTTGCACATAGGATGGTGCATTCGTTAACCTTTTAATAATATTTTAAACTCACCATTCTGCACAAAATCCTCACAGTGAGGTGTACAGATATAACTTTTTAAAGAAATACAAAAACAAGACATCAGTGCAATGTGAAGAAAACCCCGTAAGAAGAAGTAAGCCAGCACATAATTGTGAGGGTAGTTTTTCGGAGGTTGTTATCCCCTGTGGATTCCTGTGAGGAAAGGCAGGGTATGACTGAGATACAGAAATGGTTTTCTGGCAGAGGCTATTGCGTAGCAGATGAGGAGGGTCGTTCCTGGAGACCTTGGAGTGTGGCGCTGGAGTCTCCTCCTTCTTTGGAGGTTTTCAAAGAGAGGCTGGATGGTTGCCTTTGATGGTATATTCCTGCATGGTAGAAAGGGGTTGGACTGGATGGCCCTTGGGAGTCTCTTCCCACTCTATGGGTCTATGATTCTATTATTTTGTGGCCCAAAAGCTCCCTGGAGAGGAAGAGACCCTAGAGAAGGAGCCGGGGTCTTGAGAGGGAGGAGGAATGGCAGATCTGCCCCATGCCAAGCGTCTTGGAGCGCTGAATGCTTTTCCTGCCTTTTCCTCCACATCCTTCCACATCTGTGGCCTCTGAATGGGGACCCAGCACTTGATGTGACTGCTCCAGCATTTTAATTGTGCAAGGGTATTACAGCGTCATCCCCCAGCCCAAAACTTAATTTGTTTTAATTAACTGGGAACGGCAAACAAAACAGGCATTGGTTCTGCCGTCATGGTTGTGAGTGAGCCATAATCCCAAGGCAGCCCCCCATTACTTCTTCCTCTCTGCACTGTCCTTTCTTAATTGGGATGTTAATGAGCAGGAGAGGGGGCCAGAGGGTTTTCCCAGACTCCCTCTCTCAACACACCCCTCCTTCCCTCCCCAAATCCCCTGGCCAGCAGCAAACAAGTGGCCACAATAGGATAGGAAGCTGTGGATGGAGCTCAATCCCATCAGCCACGGTGCTCTTGGGCAGGGATTTATCTGTGGGCCCGAACAATACCTGCATGCTCCTAATCACCACAGCAAAGGGGTTGCGGAGGAGAGCCGCCCGGTAGTGGTGTGTCATTAAAGCCCGGCCCGGCTTTGTCGGCAAGAGCCCTTTGTCTCGCTTTCATGAGTTTAAATCAATAGACACCATCGCAAGGGGCAGAAGTGCCGGGCACAAGCCTGCTCCAAGTCCAGGATGTCCATCCAAACGGCTGAGCAAGGCCTGGGCGCTCTTTCTGCCCACTCCTCCTGGAGGATCTGAGGCAGTCTGTGTCCCTCAAAGGAGATGGAGGTTGACTCCGGGTGGAGGCAACGCTTCGGGCAGATGGGTTTGGCCATGCAGGGTTGCCGGTTCAGGAGCGTCCCTGGGCCAGGACCTGAGACCAAGGGTTGGCCCTTAGTGATGTCCACTAAAGCATGGATGTATTGAACACCATCCACAGCTCCTCAGAGCGTCCTATTCCAAAGTGGAAATGAGGGACTACTAAGGCAGGGGAAGGAGGAGACGGAGGATGAAGGGAAGGGAAGGGAAGGAAAAGACATTTAGCCAGGGCGGCCGGGAGCCCTAAGTTGGTGGATTGTGGAACCTCCTCCCTCCGCCCTTGGAAAAGGCAGCCTCATCCTGACGAAGGGGACCCCTGGCTTAGTTGCCGGGATGACCATGCGGAGCTGTGCTGAAGACACGCCCAAGAGAAGCCTCTCAGGCAGAGGCAGAGAGCTCAAGTGGGCCAGCGCAGCCAGAGCAGCCGGAATTGCCGTGCCAGGAAGTGCGCTTCAAAGTATGGGGGTGGCTCTCTGCGTGAGAGACGACCAGGAGCCCCTCTGTCAATCAGCCACCCTCTCAGGCCCTGCAGCTCAGGGGGGCTTCCTTGCTGGAATCTCTTCTCCTCCACCATGGTCTCCCTCTTTCCCTACTGCCCCCCCACCTTACCGAGCATTATTATATTTCGTGTCGTACGATAGCCTCAGCTCAGTCATTGTGGCTCCATGGGAGAGTTCAGCCTTGATTTGGTTTGGACTAATTCATTTGTCCTTTTGGTGGTCCCTGGGCCACTGGGCTATTTTGCAATAAAAGTGCCTAAAAGCAGATGTTAGCAAGAGGGCTTGATGCAGAATTTCATGGAATCACAGAAGCTTAGAATGGAAGGGATCACGAGCGTCATCTAGTCCAACCCCAATCTGCCATGCAGGAAGACACAGCTAAAGAGCTCTTATAGGAAAACAAAATGTAATGTTTAATGAAATCTCTTTTCTTGTCATTTGAATCCACTGGTTTGTGTTCCATCCTCTGAAGCAGCAGAAAACCAGCTGGCTCCACCTTCTACCAGACATCCCATCAGATATTTAGAGATAGTTCTATCACGTCACCTCCCAGACTTCTCTTCCCCCAGCTAAGCATGCCCATCTCCTTAACCCTCTGCTCACAAGGCTTTTGGTTTATAGACCTTTCACCATCTCAGCTGCCCTTCTTGACGTGGCCTAGCTTGTCAATGTCCTTCCTGAGCTGTGGTGCCCAGAACTGGCCACAGGGCTCCGGGGCGGGCCTGGCCAAAGCAGAAGAGGGCACCACTACTGCTTCCCCAGAGCTGGACATTACGCTTCGGTTGATGCAGCCTAAAATTGCACTGGCTTTTTGACCTCAGCACCACACTATTGTCTCACGTTTAGCCTGAGGTCTACTAAGACTCCTAGATCCTTTTCACATCTCCTGCCCTCAATCAGGTTATCGCCCATCTTATATCTGTGCATTTCATCCCCCCCTCCCGCCTAAGTAGAGTAGCTTACATTTAGAATCCTAGAACTGGGAGAGACCCCAAGGACCACCCACTCCAACCCCATTCTGTTATGCAGGAAGACACCAGCAAAGTAACCCCTTTGATAGATGGGCCTCCAGACTCTCTTTAAACACTTCCAAAGAAGGAGAAGACTCCACACTCCCAGGCAGCATATTCTGCCGTCTGTTCGCTCTTACCGTCAGGAAGGTCTTCTTCATGTTTAGGTGGAATCTCCTTTCCTGCAGCTTGAAGCCATTACTCTGTGTCCCAGTTTCTGGAGCAGCAGAAAATAGGCTTGCTCCATCCTCCATATGACATCCCTTCAAATATTTAAACATACCTATCATATCCCCTCTTAACTTTCTCTTCTCCAGGCTAAACATCCCCAGCTCCCTAAGCTGCTCCTCATAGGGCTTCACGATTTTCAGGCCTTTTACCATTTTGGTACATTTATCCCTGTGGAAATTAGTATTGTTACTTAAGGCAGTTTTGAATTCTAATCCTGTGCTCTGCAGTATCGGCTATCTTTCCTACTGCTCTCATCTGCCTATTTGATAAGCACAACCTCCATTCAATTCATCCAAGTCATTGATAGACATTAGAACATAAACATGGAATATTTAGTATTTGATGGGCATGGGACCATAAACATGGAATCCTTAAGTCAACCAGTCAGTCTCAAATGTGCAGGAACTGCTGTGGTGTTGTGGTTTAAGTTTTGGATTAGGATTCTGCAGATTGGGATTTGATCCCCACTCAGCCACGGAAACCCGCTGGGCGACTTTGGGCAAGTCACACTCTCTCAGCCTCAGAGGAGGGCAAGGATGGGAAACCCTCTCTGAACAAATCTTGCCAAGAAAACCCTGTGGTAGGTTTGCCTTAGGGTCTCTGCAGGTCAGAAATGACTTGAAGGTCCTGGACAAGGACAACAACAACTCAGTTGTGCTTTCAGATTCCTGTGTCCCCCTCCCCCTCCCCTCCCTTCCCTCCCCCCCCCCTTTTTTTTGCAGAAATAGAGGAATCTGTTTGGCCCTTTGACACCTCCTCACTTAGCTTCAGTTGACTGTTTTTGCCCTGGGTGGGCCACATTAATGGAGCCTCCAGCTTTGCCGATAAGGGGAATGCGACACTGCTGGGCCTTTCCCCCCTTTGCAGTGGTCCTTTTGCCGGCCCAACAAAGACATGGCCAAAAGCCGACATTCTAGGAGGAGGGAGGGAAAGGTAGTAGTCCCAAAGGACTCCCGTCCTCTCCAGGACTCCAGACACCCAATCCACAAACCCGGGCCAGCTTCAGAGAGAGGTGTTTGTGTGTGTGTGCGCGCGCACATGCAAATGCCATTGTCAAGGCTGATTGCTGGCAATGATGGGGCAGCGGAGAAGCCTTTGCATGTTCCCCTGCTGCCCCACCCTGATTATCATTAGCACCTGATAATCACCAGAAGCCTACAGTGGTGCTGTGGTTTCTTCGCGACTGTGTACGTGTGTGCAGTGGCGGGGTGTCTGTTTCCCTAAAATGAGATTAATGGAGAAACAGACTCGGAACCCTTTAGTTGGGAAGCGGCTCCTTCACGGGGGAAAAAAGTGGAAGGCTTGATGCATTTATGCGGGACAACCATGGAAGGATGGAAAGGGACTTGTGTCTCCCCCTATAATAATAATAGAATCTGGGGGGGCTCCACTCCTCCTCTCAGAGGAAAGGGCATCCCTCACGCAACACACCGCCAAAGGGGAGACCTGGCGGCTGGCAGCTTGAACCAGAATGGGGAATTCATGGAGCATAAGGCCACCTATGGGGCCGGAATGCACTCAAGGCACCAGACCACCCTGATCTTGGAAGCTAAGCAGGGTCAGCCTTGGTTAGTCCTTGGATGGGGACTGCAAAGAAGTAGCAGGTGCCATGGGCTGCTTTTCAAAGGAAGGAACTGCCAAAACCACCTCTGAGGATTCCTTTGTCTAAGAAATTAATGGGGTTGCCATCAGTGGCAGGAAATCTGACGGTGCATGTGTGCAAGCGCGCACGCGTGCACGCGCACACACGCACACACACATGGCTACCAATGGCAACTAGTTATGATGGCTCTATGTCTCTTACTACTAGCTATGAGACCTGGAATCCACACTGCACAGTGTAGCTCTTTCAGTCCACTTTAACTGCTCCAACCTCATTTCTACACAATCTTGGGACTTGTAAATGAGGAGGTACTTGGAATTCTCTAGCGTATTTTCCTGAACTACAACATTAGAGGAGTTGCCGGAAGAGGCCAGTTCTGCACTACACTGTTCTAGTGCTCTTATTCCACTTTCAACACCCTATGGAATCCTGGGGTTTGCGGTTTAGGGAGCGGCCTTTAGAACGCTCAGCCAGAGAGCTCTTGGGCCTCAGGAAACTACAAACCCCAGGATTCCACAGGAGGTTGAAAATGGAGTAACAGCACTATAACAGCGTAGGGCAGAAATGGCCAGATCCTTCCAAATACCTCATGAAGCTACATATCCCAGGACTCCAGAGGATGGAGCTGCAGAGCTTAAAGGTGGGATCCAACTACTACGGTTGTGTGTTGTGGGGAATCTGACAACGCGTTCCTTCCTATCAGCTGCTGGAGGACATGAGTGGGAGGGTGCCCTTGCATTCCCCTCTGCTTTTTTTGGAGCGGGGCAGGGGCTTCCCACAGGAGCAACTTGCCGGTAAATCCGAAAATAGGGTGCAGGGCTGGCTGGCCTTTTGATCCGAACCTGCCCTGCTCCTCTTAAGTTCTTTTTACCGTGGGCTCCCTTGGTGTCCTGTCCTCCTTCCAGGGTGCCCCCAGAGCAGCGTGGCCCCCACTCCCAGGGCCCTTCGGAGGCAGGGAGACACCCTGGACAGAGGAAGATCCTGTTCCACCATCGCGATCGTGCATCTCCTCTCCTCTGTGGGCGCCCCGACTGCCTCTGGAGCAGCCCCCCCGCAGACCCCGTCCCTTGGAGTGCAACCAGTACCCCGGATCACTGCCTACGGAGGAAGGTTGGTCAGGCTGTTTCCCTGTTGTGCTCTTTCTTCGTGCCTTCGTCGAGCCATTGCGAGTCCCGCTGGCCCCCCGAGGGTTTTCTTGGTGAGATTCATTCATGGGGCGTTTTCCACGGCATTTATCTGGGGCTGGCGGAGTGGGAGTTCCCCAAGATCACCCCGTGGTGGAGCGGGGATTCGACCCCAGGTCTCCCAGAGTCCTGGTCCAACACTCACTACGTTTGGTTTCCTTGGATAGATTTCTCCAGAGGTTTGTTGTGGCCCTCCTGTGTGGCTGAGAGAGCGTGACTTACCCAAGGCCACCCAGGGGTTTCCATGGCTGACTGGGGATTTGAACTCCAGCAGTCAAATTGCTACACCGCTTTGGCTAGTCCTAGTTTATCACTGTATATTTTTTTCCTGCTTTGGAGAAGAGGCACATTTAGGTTTCCCACCTGTGGTGCCAAACGGGGGCAACGCCAGAGGGTGTGGATTTTGCCCCGTTGCTGGGAAAGCCTCAAAGTGTACGCTGTGGAAATGCTGCCACGTAGGGGTGCCCGGCGCAGTCATCCCCTGAAGCTGAACGGCCAGAGAGTGAGACTGAAGGAGTTTCTTCTGTCCACAGAACACACCTAAGCTGTGGAATTCACCGGCTCGTCCACACTGCGCAATCACGGCCGTTTGATCCTGCGTCCGTTGCCATGGCTGCCTCCTATGCAATCTTGGGATTTATAGTTTTGTGAGGTACTGAAGGTCCTTTAACAGAGCGCTCTAACGCCGTTGTGCACAGATTGGGCTAGTGAGCAGGTCCCTCTTCAAACTACAGACCCCAGGATTGCACAGGATCCAGCCATGGCAGTTAACGTGATGTCAAACGGCTCTTATGGTGTGCTTCGGACGGCTTTAGACGGGAGCGAAAGGAAAAAAGACCATCAACAGTCGGTTGAGACCCTGACTTCTCCTGTCAGAGTCAGGATGCAGGGGAACCCAAAACGGAGGGGGTGGACCTGCTGGCGGGCCTCTCTGGGGCCTGCTTGGGCCTGATCCACCAGACTCGGGGCTCTTCTCACAGACTTGCCCTCAGCTCCTGGTTTCCAGGAAGTCTAGAGAAAGGGGGGCAGCTCCCCTCCCGGCCCACCTTCTCCCCCCTCCCCTGTGCTCCTCCTGGGCCCCTTAATGAGCCCCACAGCTCCCCATTAGCGCGGTGTGCTTGCCTAATGCGTCCCCGTGGAGAAACCGCGGATTTTCACTCGCTGGTAACGACTTGGGAAATCTCACACCAGAGGGTGACCCTCTCAACCACCTGCCCTTTGGGGGTCTTCCCAGCGCGGGGGGGCTTCTCCGTGCAGGAAAAGGCGGGGGCCCAGCTTCTTCGCGGCCCACCTGTTGGAGGAGCCGGAGGAAGGCGGTGGGGCAGGAATCGAGCTCTGGTGGGGAGGAGGGGCTGCTTGGAAGGGGTGCCTCTGAACATTCCCTCTTTCCGGGAGGGGGCGGACCCCCTCCCGCCCTCTCTCCTTAAACGTCCTCTCCGCCCAGCAAAGGGGCCGTGGAGGGAAGCGCACTTCCTGGCTCCTCTCCCCAAAGAAAAGGGGGCATTAACATTCCCCGCACCTTGACGAGAGATGAAAGGGCTCCGGGAGCTCCCCTTGCTCCGGATGGGATTGCGATGGGGGGGGCGCCCCCTTGAAAGCGGGGAGGGGGCTTCTTTTCTGCCAAAGGAGGTGGAGGAGGACAAAGCCGCGGGCGACTTCAAAGGCTCCTAATGGAAGCTAATGATTCCCGGCGAGGGAGGCGGCCGCGTTTTACAGCGCCGGGCCTACAAAGCGCCCCTCCCGCGGTCAGCGGACCCCCGGGTTTTTCCGAATGGGGGCCCTTCCCCGACTCCGCCCCCCACCTGCAGGCCGTGCCTTTGCCTCCACCCCCCGCGGGTGTCACTCCGGGCTCTTGCCCGTGAGAAATTTCACACCTAGTCCGGCCCCCCCGCCCCGCTTTCCCTCCTCCCGGGGTGTCCGTTCGCGCAGAAGGGGGAGCCCGGCCCCGCCCAAGACCTTCCGCCTCCCCGCGGCCCGGAGCCAACTCCGGCCTCGGCGGAGCCCCCGCATTCGGAGGCGCAGAGCCCCACGCACGCGGTCGCGCGTGGGCTGAGCGCTGCCCTCCTCACCCCCGGCCGCCGCATTGGGGCGCCTCCCTGGCCGCGCGCCCGCCGCTTCTTGTCCCCTCGTGCCGGGGCGATCGGACCCAGGGGCAGCTGCCCGGGGGCGCGAAGGGGCACGCCGGAGGCGACGCCGGGCCAGACGCCGGGGCACAACGGCCGCGACGCCCCTCGAGTCACCGGCAGGCCGGCGGGGGAGAACGAGCCCGCCCGAGGAATCTTTTAGGGGCCACCCGGGAAAGTGGGTTGACTCCCGGCCCGTGGCTCCGGGGGACCCCATTTCCGCACTGGACTGTTATAGCACTGTTATTCCGCTTGCAATATCGGTCGGCCCCTCCCGAAACTGCAAACCCCAGGATTCCACAGGATGTTGCAAGCGGAATAATAGCGCTATAACAGTCCAGTGCGGAACGGGTCCACGGTTCAAGTACCGCTCAGCTGCGGGAACCCGCTGCCTGATCGTGGGCCAGTGACTCTCTCTCAGCCTCAGAGGTGGCAACCCCCCCTCTGACGAACCCCGGCCAACAAATCCCCAGGATAGGGTTGCCCCGGGTTCGAGTGAATCAAAGGCCGGCGGGCGGGGACTTTAGGAGAAGGGGGTCCGGGGCCCTGCTCCGCCGCGGGAGTCCTCTCGGGCAAGTCACACTCTCTCAGCCCCGGAGGAAGGCCACGGTGGCAAACCTCCTTGGGCTCAGTCTTGTCGAGGAACCCCCGCGAGGGACGGGGCCGCCAAATGCGGAGTCGAACTGAGTCGGCGCTCTGGACGTCCGCCCCCACCGGGGTTGTCAGACGACATAAAGGCGGGGCTCCTCTCCCCTCGACGGTGGGGCAGAGGAACTCCTCCCGAAATCCCCCCTTTTCTTGTTCTTGTTGCTGCCGCGTCCCTCCGAGTCGCTTCCGACTTCCGCCGACCCGAAGGTGAACCTGTCACGGGGTTGTCTGGGGCTGAGAGTGTGTGACGCGCCCACGATCACTCGGTGGGTTCCCGTGGCCGGGCGAAGAGGGCTCCGGCCCCGGTCTCCAGGGCTCGCCGTCTTCGACACGCCCGCTGCGCCCGCGCGGCCACCCGCGCTCGCGCTGCCGCGAAGCCACGGCGACCTCCGCGGAACGGCCGAAAAGGCGCCGCGGCGCACGTGGGGAGGGAGGCCGCGGGGGCAGGACGACGCCCGCAGGTCCCCGGCCGAGGTCCTTGGGCCTGCGGAATGAGGGAGGGGCCCCGGGGAAGCGGCCTCCCCCAGGGCGACTCTGTCCGCCGGCCTTGAGGGCGCCACGAGAAGCCTCCCCGAGAGCCCCTCGGGGCCTTACTTCCGAGTGGAGCGCTCCCGCCCTCCCGGCTCCTCCTGAGCCCCCGGGGCGCTGCGGGCCCACCTTCCGGGCCTGGCCGCGCTGCCTCGGGAGCAAGGCGGGCCGGCAGGTTCCTCCTCAGAAGCCAAAGGGCCGGGAAAAGGTTCACGCGTGGAAAGCCGCCCGAGCTCCTCTCGCCACGGAATGGATGACATTTTGGATTTCGAGAACGTTGCGACCCGCGTGTCTTTTCGTTATTTATGTCTCAATTAATTCATAGGCTTGCTCTCTGAACTGGGTTCAAAAGGGACTGACCTAGATGCGCTTTGAGATGTTTAGCGCCCGCACCTTCTTTCAAATCCCTCGCCCACGCTTTCTGATTTGTTTTTTTTGGGTGGGTGGGTCGGAAAGACTGCAAAAATAACGTTACAACAAGGGAGACCCAGATCAAAACTTTGGACCCAGGAAGAGGTGTTGGGGTGCTGGGCGAGATTGCCCCCCCAGCCTTGTGGGGAGCCCGATGCCTTTCTCTGTCCCTCCCTCCGGTGCCCGGTTACAGGCAGACCGTAAGCCCCTTGGGGCAGGGAGCTCTCCTCCGGCGCCCCATGCGCTTTCCTCAGGATAGCAAGGCTCGAGCCGCGCGAGCAGGTCGCCTTCGAGGACTCTGCGCTTTTGGCTACCTCGAGCCCGACCCCGGCCAGTTCAGCAACACAGGCGTCAGTCAGGGGCGTGTGTGTGTGTTCGGGTTGCCTGTGGGTTCCCTGGGATTTTCTTAGGCAAAGAATATCCAGAGGTCCCGCCCCCCAGTTCCTTCCTTTGAAACAGAGCCTCCAGCCCCTGGTGTCCGTTGGCGATTTCCCATCCCAGTGCTAACCAGGGCCGACTCTGCTTAGCTTCCAAGATCGGAAGGAATCCGGTGCCTTTGGGGCATTTAGGCCCCCGCCGAGGCGCACCGGGCGACCTATATCCTCCCGCTGGTTTCCTCCACGGCGTTGCTCCCAGGATTTGCCGCCCGCGGCGCCGAGTCTTCCCAGCGGCGTCGAGGACGGGCGGCCTTCGGGGATTCCGCACTCACTGGGTCGCCATACGTTGAAATTCGCTGGTTGACAACAACGTTCTTCTCCGCGGTTTCGTCTGGAAAGAGCAATTAGGCGTCATTGGGCTTGCAAAAGTCCTCCCCCGCCGCGATGAAGACTGCGAGGGATTCAGAAGGCGCGCTGAAGGACAGAGGTCGGGACGGCCTCGGAGGCCCCAGGGCGACGGCGAGGCAATTCTTCGGGGGCGAAGAAGGGGTAGAGCCCGCCCCCTCCGGCGTCAGAGCCCCCTGACGAGGGAGGAGAGGAACCGGAGGCGGGGGGGGGGAGAACACGTGCAAACCACGCAGCCGGATCCTGCCCCTAGCCAGGGGGCTTCCGAAGGCCGCCCCACGGTAGCCCAAAAGCCGGCGAGACCTCTGGGCCGACAGCGCCCCAGACGGGGTGGCCCCTCGGCGGCAGCCCCACGAGCGCGGGAGGGGTCTCCGTTCTCCCCGGCCCCGGAACTCCAGCGCGTGGCGGCGCCTTCGAGAGGCTCCCGCCCCACCGCTCGGGGGGGCGTAGAGGAAGCGACCCTAAGGGGGCCCCGCCCCCGCCCCTCCCGGGCACCATAAAGACCCCGCGCGCCCCGGCGGACCCGACACACGCCGCCGCCGCCGCCGCCCCCGCGCGCCCGCCGCCATGCCCGGCTCGACGGCTCTGCCTGCCGCCCTCGGCCCGGATCGGCCCCCGCAGCCTTCCCGGGCTTCCTCCGCCGCCACCTCCTCCTCCTCCTCCTCCTCCCCGCGCAAATCCAAGCGCCGCTTCGACATCGAGTCCCTGCTGGCCGAGCCCGAGGCGCCCCGCCGGAGCCCGCCGGGGCCCAACGCCTGGCCGCCGCCCGGAGCCCCCGCCCCCGCCTGGCCTTTCGGTCACGGGGGCGGTGGGGGCGGAGGGATGCTGCCCTTCCCGGCCCTCTTCCTGGCCGAGCCGCCGCCGCCTCCCGCCGCCGCCGCCGCCTGCTCGCCGCTGCCGCTCCGTCCGTGCGCCCACCCCGGCTGCCCCAGGCCAGGTGAGTCCCCCTCGCCGCCGCCCCGAGAAGAGAGGGAGCCCGCGCCGCTCCTCGGGGCTGGTCGGCCGCCCGGGCGGCGGGAGGCTCCGTCGGGCCCCCGCCTGGGCTCCCCCCCGTCCCCCCCGTCCTCCCTCTCCTCCTCGCTGGGTTTCGCCGGAGCCCCGCGGGTCGGTGGTGCCGCTTTGAAAGGAGGCGCCGCCGGGCGTTCCCGGATCTTTTACGAGGGACTCGCGTGCCGTGAGAGCTGCGTTCTCAAGACCGACCCAGCGCAGGCCTTGGAGCCCGGGCCCCGGAACCCCCGCCCCACGGTCCTGGCGGCTGGGGAAACGCTCGGAGCTGCGGTGAACGGGCAGAGTTTCCGGGCGGTGCTTCCTCCTGGGGCGCGGGAGCGAGAGGGTGAAGGTTCGGTCGACTCCAGCGCCCAGAAGCCCCAGTACTTAAGGATTCTGGAAGCTGAAGTCCGAAATCTGAGGCGCCCCGCGGGGTGGGAACGGCTGCGGGAGAGGGGATCCGGGAAGAGGAAGCGATTTCAAAGCAGAGCCCGGACCTTCCAGGGAGGCTGGGTGTGTGCGTGTTCTCGGACGGGTTCCTTCGGGGGAGGCTTGCCACCCTTCCTTCCTCTGAGGCTGAGACAGTGGGACTTGCCCAGAGTTGACAGGGGGCTTCCCAGTGAGCTCAGCAGAGGGGATCTGGACCCTGGTCTGTCCGAATCCAGGACTCAGACCCTCCACCAGGCTTTCTCACCCAGGGGTTTGTGGGAAGGTTCTTTTCCACGGGAGGTTTGCCTTTGCCTTCCTTCAAGGCTGAGAGAGTGTGTCTTGCCCAGGTTTATGGGGGATTCTGTGGCCGATGGGAATTGGTTGGCCGGGAATGCGTTTGCACGGCGAAAGCTAGCGTGGGATGCCTGACCCGGCCGCGGTGAGGCGTGCCCGAGTTACACCCCAGTTGGGTTACCGTGGTGCACTAAAGGTGAGGCTGCCTTTGAGGAGTGTTTGGAAACTCCGGCTGCTCCGAAGAGCTGCAGCCGGATTGCTAAATGGGGCTGGATGCGGGGGGAACGCAACTCCCTTGTGGCAGCAGCTCCTCTGGGTGCCGGTCCCTTTCTGGGCACGGTTCAAATTGCTCGTTTTGACCTGCAAAGCCCGTACGGCTTGACCCGTAGGTCCTGGGTCCCAGTTATGGAAGGACTGTGGCTTGGAGGTCTCTGTAGGCTGAGGGTGACCCGAGGGCAGTTAATGACAACAAATCTCCTTTTATGAGTCCATTCGGGGTCTGAGGTCATCTGGGGAGCCCCTTTTCTCCATCCCCCCCACTTTCTCAGGCTCGCTTCTTGGGAACAAGGGAGACGGGGCCCTCTCTGTGGCAGCTCCCAGACGTTGGAATTCCCTCCCTCGGGAGGCCGGGATGGCCCCGTCCTTACTCTCCTTCCGTCAGCAAGTTGAAACGTTTTTGTGCTCTCGCACTTTTAGAAACTGGCTGGAATGACCTTTTAGTGATATGCTGTGCTGTTTGTGGTTTGTATACAGTCTTTTAATGAATGTTAGTATTTTTAACTTTAAGAATTGGTTATTTGTCTTTTAAGTAACTTTTATATTTATACCTTTTAATATTTTCAAATAGTTTTTAATCAGCATTGTAAAAATCCATTGTAAACCACCTTCTATCCCTTTGTGGGGGAAAAGGCAGGTTATAAACAAATAAAATAAATAAAGATTAATTCAGAAGAGGCCTGGCACCAGTTCCCTCCTTTGAGGCTACGGAGAGAGGCCGACTCGCCCAAGGCCGCCCAGTGGGCTTCTGCAGTTGAGAAGGGATTCGAGCCCTCGCCTCTCAGAGCCCCAGCCCGACACCCGGACCGCCATCTCTTCCTGGCTCCTTGGAAATGATACCATTTTTCAATGGCATCTTCCCAAATCCCCCGGCTAGGGGATACTAGGAGTTGCAGTCCCCAAAAAGAAAAAGAAAATTCTTCCATACTTTGCACAACTCTCTGCACATATTCCCCCTTGCTTGCCTTTTTCTTCTAAGTGAGAGGGTTTCCAAAATTGCAACCCTTCTCCCCAGGGGTTTCACAAGGGATCTGCCCCCCCCATCACTGATCAGGCACAGCCTCCGTCCTGCATGAGAAAACCCCTGTTGAGATGTCCCAGCCAGAAGGAGAAATGTTAGAGCAGCCCACCGCCCTAGACCCTCCTCTCTGGTTTTCAGCGGTCACAAGCGTTTGAGAATTCTCACAGCTATCTGCTGTAAGGGATCTCCCTTTGTGCCTTCTGCCGTTTAACCACTTACAAACACGGGCCAAGAGTCTAGACTCTCTGGCTTCCCTTCCCTAATCGTTGTTCTTCTAGGTCAGTGGTTTTCAATCCATGTTCCCACAGGTATTTTGGACTCTAGCCCCCAGAATCCCCAGCTGTTGGCCAAGCTGGCTGAAGCTTTTGGGAGCTGAAATCCAAAGCTCCTGGAGGAACAATGTATGAGAATTGCTGTTCTGAATGCTGTGGATCAGAACTCCATCAGTCTCAGCCAGCATGGCCAGTGCTTGGGGATGATGGGAGCTGCCATCTAGATGTCTAGAAGTCTGTGACGGTGTTGTCCACGGCTGCTCAGTTTATTCAGGAACATTTAAAACTTCTGTTTCATACAAGGAGAGGCTCTGCTCAGATCCTTAAGAGTTTCAACCCCCTCTAACGTCTGGCTAGGAGCGATCCAGCACCCAGATGTGAGTTCTTTATGCACTCTCAGGCTTGGAGAGATGAGATGAGCCCAGCTCTTCACCCGCAAGCCTTGCTGAGCTGAACCAGGCTGCGTCTAATAAGGGCTGTTAGTGAACCAGTGTGCAATTTTTCTGTGGTGCTCCCCGTTCCTTCTTTTTAAAACAAAACCAAGGCTGCCTCTGCTCCTTTAGCCTTGTTGGCAACCTCCTGGGCTTTGTGTCGCTGTGCCTTCCCATTCTAACTGAACTTCTACCGATGTGGTTTAAAGCCACCTCCTCTGGGTGCCTTGCAGGGGTCTGAGCTTCTCTCCTCCCCTCTTGTAGTTTCTGACACTGTTCTGGCACTGTTGAAACTCAGAAATTGTCTCCTTGCGGGAACACTGAGTGCAGTGCTGGCCTCTCTCTCTCTCTCTCTCTCTCTCTCTCAAAAGGCATAACTCCCGCCTTGCAGCAACGTCTCTTGCTCTCTCCCCACCTTTCTGGACACGGGAGAAAATACTTGTCTTGACTTACAAAGTCCCGTACAACTTGGGCCCGGATGATATGAAAAGCCGTTGCCTCAACTATCTTAAACCATTTAAACTAGTTTTATGATATTATTATGAGGTTAGACAGGATGTAAATATCTTAAATAAGTACAGGTTGAGCCTCTCTTACCTGAAAAGCTTGGGACCAAGGTGTTCCATGTCTGGATTCTGGAATACAGGAACTTTTTGGAATAGCCTTGCATCTCGTTCATTTGCTACCTGTGTTGTGTGTGAGGTGTGAGGCTGGAGAGAGACGGAGGATCTGTGAAATGGCAGGAATCAGTGCGAATCCATGCCTCCTGCCATTTCACAGATCCTCTGCCCTCTCTTTCTGCTGCCAGCCACCTTTTCCTGAAGTTCCATTCCTCCATAGGGTCCAGGTAGTCCAAGGGGGAGCCAGACCCCCCCGTCTTCCTCCCTTTCCCCCTTTCCCAGGTGGGTGGGGCTCCGTGCCTGATGGAGGGTGTTTCTTGCTTTGCAGTTGCAGGTCTGGACTTGTCCAGCTGCATCCTCGCTCACTCCCTGGGGGCTCCCCTGTCGTGGAGGTCTGGGGGTCCCTGCAAGATGAAGAGGGTCCGCACCGTTTTCACCCCAGAGCAGCTGGAGCGCCTGGAGAAGGAGTTCCTCAAGCAGCAGTACATGGTGGGCACCGAGCGGGTGGACCTGGCGGCGACGCTGCACCTGACGGAGACCCAGGTAAACCACGCTGAAGTCTGGCTGCCTGAAAGGCCCTCAGTGAGCCAGATCAGTTCTCAGGACCCCTCGGGGAAGGGCTTTCTCTTAGTCCTGGCACTGTCACAGGAAGGTTTGGGGGGCGCCTGGGAGGCAGGGCCCCCTCTGTGGGGCCGCTCCCAGGCTGTGGGACCCCCCCTCCCAGAAGAAGAGTCGGCTGGTTCTTGCCAACTTGTTAACTGTTGTGCTGTGCATTTTAATGTTATGCTTTAATCTCGTTTTATATTTTGATTCTTTAATCTCATTTTAACTTTTGTATCTTGTGGACTTTACTGTAAGCCACTTTGTGTGGGAAAAAGGTGTGACAGGAATAAATATGATGACGACAGCAAAACAGTAATGAGGATCAATTTCTGCTCTTATTGGCTGCTTTCTTTCTGCTTGGAGGCAGAGACCTTTTTGTTTAGACAGGCTTTTGTGGGAGGGGATTTCAGTGGGGCTGGGGGGGATCACATGACGGGCCTTGAGGGCTGTGTGTTGTTGCCCCCACTCTGCCCCAGAGCCAGCTCACGGCAGGACGACTTGGAGAACTGGAGACTTTTGGAAGGGAAGGGAGATTTTAGCAGAAGGGCGTGCCAGCCGGGTGCCATCACAGTTTGCCAACCCCGTTGGGTGTCCATGTGTGTGTGTGTGTGTCCATGTGCCATCTACTCCATTCACAGCTGTAGCTTCATCTTTTTCCCTCCGGAAGGTGAAGGTTTGGTTCCAGAACCGGCGGATCAAGTGGCGGAAGCAAAGCCTGGAGCAGAAGGAGGCGAGGCGGACGCAGGTTGGGGCAGCCCCTGCCAAGCAGTCGGAAGAGAAGGACACTGACCAGAATGACATAGATGTTGAGGACTAGCAGCTTGTTCCTGCCCCAAGGACATGGGGTTTGGCACCCTGACATAGTCCCTCCCTGGGAAGGAGCGGACGGGAGAAAACTGAGAAGACCGCATTGGCTCCAGTGTACTTCTGTCGCTCGGCTTTACTGTAGGGTTTTCAGGTTTTAATACTCTGAACCGCTTTGGATTTTTTTTTTTTTGAAAAGGAGAAGCGGTTTCTGTCTTCCTATGAATTCCTGGAAAATACTGGGGATTTGACTTCAGACTTTCTGCATGCTAAGCATGCGCTCTGTCTCTTCTGAGCTGTCCTCTTTCCCCCCTCGTTCTCCATTTTCTGTCTCATTAAGTCTTAGACCCCTGGGACAGGCAAGCCGAACACTCAGAAAAGCTAGAGAGAGAAAGCGGTGTCTTTGGCAGCACGGGTCCAGGATGAAGCTGTGGCAGATCTGAGAAGTCCCTGATCTTGGGCAGGGTCTGCCCCACCTGGCCCTCCCAGCTGAAGAGCTTTGTGGGCCACTCAGTGGTGGGTCCCGGGCTTCAGTTTCCTTCCCAACCGTTGGCCGTGGGAGCAGGTTTCCTAGGCTGAGCCTCACAGCCTCCTCTCCCCACACAGCACACCCCCTTTTACTTGTAGCACTGCTATAGGACATTTTGTCCCCAGCTGATTTGGTTTTTGTTGTAGTTCCTGGCATGCCTGTCCCACACATATTCTTGCCTGAGATCCCACATAGGGGTTGCATAGTGTAAACCTTTGCATGATCTGTGCTTTCAAGTCACCTGCTGACTAGGGTGCCTCAATGAATTTCACAGGGTTTTCTTAGGCAGGGAATCCTCAGAGGTGGTTTTGCCAGCTCTTTCCTCTGAAATATAGCCTGCAGCATCTGGTATGCGTTGCTGATCTCCTGACTGGGGACTAACCAGGTCTCTGCTTAGCTTCCAAGATCAGACAGGATCTAGTGCCTCTTGGGTATATGTACCTATGCATTAATTGTGCCATGCAGCCTTTGTGTTGAATGGCAATGTTGGGCAGCTGAATGAGCGCCTGAATGCACAGCCACATGGGCTTGCACATCCATGTGCTCTGAGTGTCAACATGCAATGGGAATGCGTGCACGCCCACACTGTGCACAGATGAGCAATGTGCCTCTGCCTGCGTGGTCCTGACTCCACTGAGATCTTCCACCAGGGTTTATGTGTAGCATCAGTCTGTGCATGTGGCGTTACGCTTTAATTGTGCTGTGCAGCTTTCATGTTGACTGGCAATGTCGTGCAGCCGCCCCAAGGTACCAAATGTGCAACCAAATGCACATCGGGGTGTGCATGTGCTTCTGTGTGGATAGATGCTCAATGAACAGCACGCACAAGGCTGTTTCAACAACTGTGAACTGCATGGGGCCGACAGAAACGTCCAGCCACATTTGTGGGGAAACTTACACCTGCGTAACACACCAACAGAGTCCAGCTGATGAGTGTTTGGGTGGATGCTATCCATGGGCACCGGGGCAGTGGGAAGAGGCCAGATTCAGCAATGTGTGTGTGTGAGAGAGAAAGAGAGCGAGCGAGAGAGAGAGCACATCAAGGCCCACCCTGCTGCAAAGGCGGTTGGTGCTCGGCCGAAAGGGCTCCCCGGCCTCCTCTTTCCCGCCCTCTCAGCCTCCAGCAGTTAAGCCCTTCCCAGCAAACATCTGCAGCCTGCCGTTGCATTAGAAAAACGTCTCTGGACCAGGGACTGGCCGAGCCCTAAGTTCTGTAATTTGAAGAAAAACAACAATCCTGAATTCTGTACACAGAGGACATCATGTAAAAATGAGCCAAAGCAAATGAGCTGATTTGCATAACTTATGCCCTGCCTCAGGCGCTCCAATAATTTAGAAGTGGTGGAGGAAATTGGGCTTGTCATGTGGAAGGAAGGTGAAAGAGATGGGAAATATTTCAGAGCCTTCTTTTGATGAGCGTGGCTGGAATGCTGCTGGTGTTTTATGCACAAGTAAGTTCCCTTATGCCCAGAATCACAGAGCCAGAAGAGACCAGAAGGGCTGTGAAGTCCAACCTCCTTCAGGCAGGAATATACAACTTTAGCTCTCCCAGGAGATGGCTGCACAGCCTCTTCTTAGAAACCTAGAGCTGGGCCAGCAAGACGCAGGGGCTGGGCCCGTGGCTACGAAAGAGCCCTGTGGGACCATCTCCTCTCCCGGCCCCTTTGAAATGCACACTGGGGCTGTGTGGGACTGGCACAATGGCACACTGGTGCAGGAGACTTTCCTGTAGGGCCTTGCCTGAGGTTTTCCAGGAAATCTTTGCCGCTGGGGTTCGGTCGGATCGCCGGTTTCTTCCCAGGCGTGTTGTTGATGTCTGCTGCGTTGCTCTGAAAAGGCCCAGCTGGGGTCTGCTGCAGCCTTTCCTTCTGAACTCGGCATCTGCATGCAGAGGCAGAATGAGCATGTGGGGCAGGAGGTCCACTCTGGGCCTCGGGGAGAGCACCAGCTTAGGTCCCTGGCAGACACGTGGTCCTAGAACGCGCCTCCCGGTTGGCCTCCCAGAGGTCCCACTGGGCCCCGACCGTGCCCCAAAGTGCACCGCACCGCTGCCTTTTCCCATTTCCGCCTCCATCTCAGCTTCCTGTTTGGAGTTTCCTCCCCGTCTTCCTGGGAAGGCAATCCTTTTCAACTGGGACATTTCCTTCTCAAACCAACCAGCCTGATCAGAGGGAGCGCTGTGAACTTTCTCTCAACTGGCAGGGGAGCCGTGGGAGGCCTTTGCCCCTTCCCACTCCCCGCTGGCCACTCTCCTGCCGCCCACATTCTGCTCTCTGGCCAGTTTTTTGCCGAGTGCCTCAGTTTCCCCAGGCCAAGACCACCCAGCGACGCCGCAGCCTGACGGCAGCCTCTTGTGCCTCTGCCTTTTCCTTCCTCTGAAAAGTAGAGTGTTGCAAACTAGCCAATCAAACAATATTTATTTATTTAGAAGTAGTTTATTTTTGTTATTAAAATGGGAAAGCTGAAACTTAATTTATTTTTTTATTATGACTTTTTTTGCACCATATTAAAATCTAGTTTGTAGAAAACAAAAGAAAGAATGTGTGGAGATTCTTATCTGAAGCTCTCATCCTGGCCGGTCCGAGGGGTGCCTGGTACGGCGAGAGGGAGGGAGGAAAGCGGGGATGCTGCCCCAAGCGGAGTCCGGGGCAATAGACTGTGGTTGCCGTGCCCCCACAACGTCACGCCGAGGCCTCCCTCCCAGGGAAATTAAGTTTGGTCTCAATCCAACCAACATCTAGCTATATTTATTTATTTTCATAGAATTATAGAGTTGGAAGGGTCTTGTGGGCCTCCTAGTCCAACCCCTGTTTTAATTTTTGCAAGTCCCAGTTTTGGGAAGACATCTGGGGTGTAATGGTGATGGTGATGAGGTCAAGACTGTCTGAATTTTGTGAAGTTCTGCTGGGCTTCCTTCCCAACGAATGATGCGGATCAACGAGGCAGCTGGATAAATTGGATTCTGGACTCATCTTGTCGGGGGAGGCTGTTGACATCAGTGGCTGCTAGTTATGGTTATAGAATTGTGGAGTCCTAGGGTTGGAATCCTTAGGAAATTGCGGATGATACAAAACCATGGGGTGTGTGTGCGTGTTGCATAACATCGGATAATAGGAGCAGAATTCAAAAGGAACTAAATAAACCAGAAAACTGGGCTGAAAGAACTAATGAAGTGAAATTCAACAGAGACAAATGCAGAATTCTACATTTAGGCCACAAAAACCAAATGCACAGGTATATGGTGGGGGATACTTGGCTCATTAGTACTATGTGTGGAAAGGACAGCGCAGTTAGGACCTTTATTCAGCTGTTACATGCACAAATGGGCCAGGTAGAGAAATAATCTGCATTTTCAGAGGAGGTTTATTCAGAACGCTCAGCAGCCAGCAGGTGGTGGATTTGCCAAAGTTTTTACCTAGGTGTGTTTGTGGTTCTAATCCAAGAGCAATGGGCAGCAATTCTTCCACTGGGCACAAGAGGGCTTTGTGTCCCTGTGCAGGGGAACTGGGTCGCTCATACTGGTGAGACTTCCCCTCATTTTGCTGCTGGTGCTGTTTGTTTGTTTGTTTTAATATTGGGGCTGGGGAGGGGGGGACGAGTTCCAGACCCAATGGCCCCTCGGTCTCAAATAACCTTGTTTCTTTGAGTTGATGTGGAGTATGACTCTGATTTTGTGCATGGATCTGGGGTGAAAAAGCACTCCAGAGAAGGATTTTGTTGCATTGCAGTTTCTAATTCCAGAATCTCCCTCCACCCCCGTGCATCCACCCCCCGTGTTGTGTGTTATCAATCTGGCTTTGAGTTATTGCAGCTCTGGGAAAGAAATACCCTTGGGAGCCTCCCCGCCACCCACTGCCCAGCTCAGCTCTTGCAAACTCTTGCAAACATCACTTCCCTGAGGGAGCCCATCCACCTCTAGAGCAGTCTCCATCTTCTCCCGTGGCCTTACATGTTGCTGTACCTGATTTTCTTTCTGAATTAGTCCCATTGTCTCATGATATGACCAATGTTCAATGGCCTCAGTTCAGTTGTTTTGGTTCCAGTGGAGTTCAGACTGGTTTCTTCTCTCAGATCCCATAAAACTGGGTTTTCTGAACTGACTTTTCCAAATGAACAGAGCAAGCAGAGAGAAATGTAAGGTCCTGCACTTAGGCAGAAAAAATGCACATGCACAGATGCACAAATATAGGATGGGGGGCACGTGGCTGGATCACAGTACATGTGAAAGGGATCTAGGAGTCTTGGTGGACCTCAAGCTGAACATAAGTCAGCTGTGTTATGCAGCAGCGAAGAAAGCCAACGCGATTCTTGGTTGCGTCAATAGGAGCATTGTGTCTAGATCAGGGGAGGTAATGCTACCACTCTATTCTGCTTTGGTTAGACCTCATCTGGAATACTGTGTCCAGTTCTGGGCACCTCAGTTCAAGAAGGATATGGACAAGCTGGAGAATGTCCAGAGAAGGGTGACCAAAATGGTGAAGGTTCTGGAAGCGATGAAGCCCCATGAGGAACGGCCTAGGGAGCTGGGGATGTTTAGTCTGCAGAAGAGCAGGCTAAGAGGGGACATGATAGCCGTGTTTAAATATTTGAAGGGATGTCATGTCAAGGAGGGAGCGGGCTTGTTTTCTGCTGCTCCAGAGACCAGGACAAGGAGCTATGGATTCCAGCTGCAGGAAAGGCAATTCCACCTGAACCTCAGGAAGAACTTCCTGACGGTCAGAGCTGTCTGGCAGTGGAATCTGCTGCTGCTTCCATGGACTGTGATGGAGTCTCCTCCTTCTTTGGAGGGTTCTAAGCAGTATAAAACCTAGTATAATGTTTCTAAGCAGTATAAAGCCTAGTATAATGTTAAAAACCCAATTACGTTGCTTTATTAAAGCATTAATACTGTAAAACAGTACAGAATAATTTAAACACAATGGTTTGCTATGGACGCCAAGGCAACTACTCAGGTCTGGGCCTCCTGCTCTGGGGTGTGCCACAGAGGCCCCCTTGGCGGGTTATGGCCTCCCTCCGCTTCCCCTTGTGGGGCTGGGAGGAGACGGGTGGCCACGAAAGACCCGGACAGTAACCTCTCTTTTTACCCACCTGCTTGTGGGGTTCTCATAGCCGTGAGGATGGCGGGCGGGTCACAGCCTTCCAGCGCTGCCCCCTTTGCTGCTTCCTGTCTCGTAGAACCTTGGGGATCCATCTTCTCACGGCCTCATCCTGGCAGCGGGCAAGAAAGGAGGCGTGGGGCCTAGGCCAGGGGGCCGTTATCTAGCCACAGGGATCTGGAGCGCTGGCCAGCGGATCGTCCAGGTGGAATTTGTTGCTTAGGGAATGCCCGGCACTTCCACAGGGGATGCTGGGCCCCATCAGCTGAAGGGCTGGGAGGCCCCCTCTGCTGCCACCCCCTCCTGCATCCCTTTACCACCGATAAATCTCATCATCCTATAGCAGAGGGATATCCGTATCAGTGCTTGGCAGCAAAGTCTTGGAGAGGCCAGAATTCCACCCAGCTCCAGCTCGGAAGAATCCGTTGTCACAGGCAGCCCGTTTCTGATGATTCTGGGATGCTTCGACTCTCCTCTGGGGCCATTTCCACACGAGACTGTTATAGTGCTATTATTCCACTTTCAACATCCTATGGAATTCTGGGGTTTGCAGACTGGCCCCTCCCTAAACTGCAAACCCCAGGATTCCATAGGATGTTGAAAGTGGAGTAATAGCAGTATAACAGTCTCGCGTGGAAATGGCCTGGCTCTGCTCGATAGAATCTCATGCTCTGAAAGGGGTGGTGTGTCTCTGTGTGCCCCAGAACCCTTTGGGATGTTCTTGAGCAAATGAGGACAAAGGCAAGAAGGGGGCCTTTCAGAGAAATCGGCCTCGTTCCAGGCGGCGCGTCTGACCTTTGTGCTAAATGGAGCTTTTCTCAGGTGAGGGGAAATTCAGTCTCTGCAAACCTCTGCAAATATTTGGCCAGCCAGATAACTCTCTTCTCTTCCTCTCTCGTAAAATGAAGGGCTTTCCTCTAAAAAGAGGGAGACATCCCACAGCCTCTGAGGATGAGGCAGACCTTTCGTCTTTGTCTTTTCTGTCTTTGCCCATTCCGTTGCCCCTCTGGGGGCACCGAGGGTGGAGCCTGACCTTCCCCCTGGGGTGGCAGGAAAGCACATGAGGGAGAATGGTTTTGGCTGGTACCCCACTGGTATTTTATGCACCCCTAAAACATTCTCTTACTCATGTAGTTGCATTTTCTTGGCCATGGCATCTGTATTCGGCTCACCACAGTGTAAATGGAGTCTCACAAGTGTTAATTGTTGCACTTGTGTGTGTGTGTGTGTGCGCGCGCGCGCGCCTTCAGATTGCCTGTCAACTTATAGTGACCCCTGTGAGTCTCATGAGGTGGTTTTTCCAGTTCCCTCCTCTGAAATGGAGCCTACAGCCCCCGGTATTTGTTGGCAATCTCCCATCCAAGGACTAACCAGGGCTGACCCTGCTTAGCTTCTAAGATCAGATGGGATCTGGTGCCTTTAGGGTATTTAGGCCTACTGGACATGCAGCTGTGCCTTCCTGGATGAGGCCTGACTAATCCTCAGTGCCTTGAATGAGCCACTTGATGTACTGGGACTGTGGAAGGAGCCGTTCCCTGTTTGCAGATATGCCAGTTGTCACGCAGCGCCCAGACTGAGCAGGAGGGTGTGATGTGGGCAATCACGACCCAGCTGCAAAGTTGTAGGCTGACATGATGCAAGCATGAGACAGGACCTTGGCTAAAACGAGAAGTGATGCCAGAGGCCTTGGTGCGCAGGTGGTCATTTCGTCTCTCCTCCCTGTTCAAGGATATGGCGCACGTAGGGAAAGGGCAATAGCAGAGGTCAGCAACTGGCTCCACACATGGTGCCGCCGGCAACGGTTTGGGTTTTTGGAACACGGCCTGAATTTCCATGAACGTGGGCTTCTGGCAAGGGATGGGCTGCACCTCATGAAACTTGGCAGGAATGTTTTTGCAAACAGTCTTGCATGGAGGATTAAGAGGTCTTTAAACTAAGTTCTGCTGGGGAGGGAGACAATATTATTCAGGGCAAGGACTGGGCGAGCGCAGGGGGAAAAGGCCCAAATGATATTGACCAAGTAGTACAAGCGTCCAATGGTGGGAGGAGTAGGAACTATAGTACAGGACTTGCAGGAAGGGCCCAGGGATTTAAGTGTCTCTACACTAACGCGCGGAGTATGGGAAACAAGCAGGATGAACTTGAACTCCTAGTACAACAAAATAAATACGATTTGATGGGCATCACTGAGACCTGGTGGGATGAGTCTCAGGACTGGAATGTGGGAATAGAGGGGTATAGCCTATTTTGTAGAAATAGACCAAACAAGAAAGAAGGAGGAGTAGCCTTGTATGTCAAGGATGTTTTCACCTGTGAAGAGATCCATGACTTAACCCCAGAAAGCCAGGTCGAGAGCATCTGGGTAAGAATTAAGGGAGCGAAAAACAATAGGGATATTCTGGTGGGGGTTTACTACAGACCTCCAACCCAGACGGAGGACCTTGATGACGCCTTCCTCAACCAAATGACCGCGCATTCAAAAAGGAGAGATACAGTAATAATAGGAGATTTCAATTACCCGGATATATGTTGGCAGTCAAACTCTGCCAAGACAGCAAGGCCCAGCAAGTTTCTTGCTTGTCTTGCAGACAATTTCATGGTCCAGAAGGTGGAAGAGGCCACAAGGGGATCAAATATTCTAGATCTGATCCTGACCAACAGGGATGACCTTGTTAATGAGGTAGAAGTGGTTGGATCTTTAGGGGGGAGTGACCGTGCCCTATTGGAATTTGGCATTCAGTGGGAAGGAGAAGATAAGTGTAGCCAGACACTCGTCTTAGATTTTAAAAAAGCGGACTTCTGTAAACTTAGGGAGCTGCTGGCTGGAATTCCGTGGTCAAGAATAGTGAAAGGGAAAGGAGTTCAGGAGGCATGGGGGTTCCTTAAAAGGGAGATACCGAAGGCACAGTCTAAAACTGTGCCAATAAGGAGGAAAAATGGAAGGCGTCTGAAGAAACCAGAATGGTTGACTAAAGAACTCTCAGCCGAGCTAAGCGTTAAGAGAAACGTGTACAGGAAACGGAAGAGGGGGGAAACCGCCAAAGAAGAATTTAAGCAAGTAGCCTGGAGATGTAGGGAGGAGGTCAGAAAGGCTAAAGCACAGAACGAACTTAGGCTGGCCAGAGACGTTAAAAACAATAGAAAGGGCTTTTTTAAATATGTCCGCAGCAAAAGGAAAAAGAAAAAGGCGATAGGGTCGCTGCGCAGAGAAGGTGGCGAATTACTAACAGGGGGAAGAGAAAAGGCAGAACTACTCAACACCTTCTTGGCCTCAGTTTTTTCCCAGAAGGATACAAGCACTCAACCTGGCGGTCGGGGAGCAGGGGAGGGAGCAGGGGAAATGCGGCCCATAATAGGTAGAGAGGTGGTACAAGAATACCTGGCCACACTGGATGAATTCAAGTCTCCAGGGCCAGACGAATTGCATCCTAGGGTATGAAAAGAACTGGCAGAGGTCATTTCGGAACCGCTTGCTATAATCTTTGAGAAATCTTGGAGGACAGGAGAAGTTCCAGCAGACTGGAAGAGGGCAAATGTTGTCCCCATCTTCAAGAAGGGAAAAAAAGAGGACCCAAATAATTATCGCCCAGTCAGCCTGACGTCAGTACCCGGAAAGATCCTGGAGCAGATCATTAAGCAGTCAGTTTCTGATCACTTAGAAAGCAACGCGGTAATCACGAGAAGTCAACATGGATTTCTCAAAAATAAGTCATGCCAGACTAATCTTATCTCTTTTTATGATAGAGTTACTAGCTTGATAGATGAAGGGAATGCTGTGGATGTAGCATTTCTCGATTTCAGTAAGGCCTTTGACAAGGTTCCCCATGACATTCTTGCAAAGAAGCTAGTAAAATGCGGGCTGGACAGGGCTACTGTCAGGTGGATCTGTAACTGGTTGACCGACCGAACCCAAAGGGTGCTCACCAATGGCTGCTTTTCATCCTGGAGAGAAGTGACTAGCGGGGTGCCACAGGGTTCTGTCCTGGGCCCAGGGCTGTTCAACATCTTCATCAACGACTTGGATGAAGGAATAGAGGGCATGCTCATTAGATTTGCAGATGACACCAAATTGGGAGGGGTTGCTAATACGCCAGAGGACAGGATCAAAATTCAAAATGACCTGGACAGATTGGAGAGCTGGGCCAAGGCTAACAAAATGAAATTCAACAGAGAGAAGTGTAAGGTCCTACGCTTAGGTAGAAAAAATGGAATGCAGAAATATAAGATGGGGGACACGTGGCTGGATGGCAGTACGTGTGAAAGGGATGTAGGAGTCTTAATAGACCACAAGCTGAACATGAGTCAGCAGTGTGATGCGGCAGCCAAGAAAGCCAACGCAATTCTCGGCTGCATCCATAGGAGTCTGGTGTCTCGATCGAGGGAGGTACGGGTACCACTCTACTCTGCTTTGGTTAGACCTCATCTTGAATCCTGTGTCCAGTTCTGGGCACCCCAATTCAAGAAGGACATGGTCAGGCTGGAGCAGGTCCAGAGGAGGGCAGCCAAAATGGTGAGAGGCCTGGAAGCCAAGCCCTATGAGGATAGACTTAGAGAGCTGGGTATGTTCAGTCTGCAGAAGAGAAGGTTAAGAGGGGACATGATAGCTATGTTTAAATATTTGAAGGGATGCCATGTAGAGGAGGGAGAGGGCTTGTTTTCCGCTGCTCCAGAGACCAGGACAAGGAGCAATGGATTCAAGCTGCAGGAAAGGAGACCCCACCTGAACCTCAGGAAGAACTTCCTGACGGTCAGGGCTGTCCGGCAGTGGAATCTGCTGCCTCGGAGTGTAGTGGAGTCTCCTTCCTTGGAGGTTTTTAAGCAGAGGCTGGATGGCCATCTGTCGGGAGTGCTTTGAGGGTGTTCCTGCATGGCAGGGGGTTGGACTGGATGGCCCCTGGGGTCTCTTCCAACTCTACATTTCTATGATTCTATGATTCTATAGGCAGGAAGGGACTCCTCTGCCTTCGCTCTGGAGAAATTTCTTCCCCAAAAGGTTCAACGGTTATATCAAAACTAACAGGAACCACCTCCCAGAAGCCCAAGTCTGTGGAAGCTGTGGTGCCCCCCGGGGTGTCACTGAACATACAGGCGTGTATGTCATGTGTATTTGGTGGCCCATTCAGAGGCACAGTGTTGCCGCCAGGGTTACACAGTACAATCTGCGAGTAACTCCGCCTGCAGAGACTGACACGCCGCCAGCACCGCTCGGACCGGTGTCGGTCTGCGTGGAATCCACTGCTGGTCTGCAGAGAGGTTCTAGGAAAGAGAGAAGCCAGGGTAGCCAAATGGGCACAACCGTACTTTCCCTGGGACACTAGAGGGAGAAAATGTCCTCTGCATCCGCTTGCCTTAGAAGCATCACACTGTGAGACCTGATGTGGGATCCTGTCCATGTCAGGTCTCCTGTCTCTGTGGGGTTGAAACTCCTATCATCCCCCAACAGTCCATAGCCTGCATTTCTGGGGGAGTCACACTTGGTGTTCGTGGTGCCCAGAAGCCACAGACCTTGGCTGCATGTGGGGCACAATTCTTGTTCAACTTGTTTGACTTGTTAAAAGGAGAAACCACAAGTTTCAGTAACTTTGGTGGAAGGGGACCAGTTATATCGCAGAGATTGGGGCACGAGGGCAGATCTTTGGCCAATCAACGCATCTGAATTTATTTAGCTCTTTATGGCAGAGAAATCTGGTCACTACTGTGTGTCTCGCTGTTTTCAGCCAGTGGCTTCACCTGTGCAACTTTCCAGGGGCTGCAAAGCATGAATTTTCCTGTTGGGAGGTACGCATTGTGCTGCTACGCAACCCTTGCGTTGAATACACACCAAAATGTGCAACCAAATATGCAACTGAATATGTGTGGGCATCTATGCACAACATACAGCACACACATACATGCAATCCATGTGCACCTGTGCCCATGCGTCGTGGCATCACGTGCACAGTTCCACCTCTGAAGTGAACACAGCTGTTCTATGTCAGACAAAAAACAAATTCCAACTTTTTTCTGCAGAGGAATTTATGCTGTGTGAGACACCCACAGCATTTTGGTTTTTGGGTGCCTGGATTTTTAAAAATGCAGGTTAAGCCCATCCCTCTCTCCCTGTTGGGGAAGGGTATATGTGCATGGTTCCTGTTCCAAGGTGGCTCCAGCAGAGGGTGCAATTTGCCCACAAAAGCATCGCAGCGGGGCAAGGACGTTGCGAGGAAGAACTAAAGACGAAAGGAGCAGACTGGTGGACCTAATTTGCCCAGAAGTGTGGGGCCTTCCACTGCCATTGTTGCTGGCATAAGATGGTGCAGTGAAGGGCACCGCGATGTCCTGAACCGGCATATATTGGACATTCTCTGCAGGCGTTTGAAATGAGTTGGCTCACTAGCACGGTTGTGGATTAGCATGCCGAAGGCAAAGGCCACAATCCGAAAACCAGGGATAAAGGGTGGGCTGCGTTCGGAGCTCAGGGGTGATGCCATTGGGCCCATTTGGACGTGGGAAGCAATTGCTGGCAGAACCCCGTCTCGCCTGGGAAGGGTTCCTTCTCTCGACGGAGTCACGGAGCACCTGAAATATTATAAGGGGAAGCAGACGATATATTTGGTAGCTCCTGCCTTTCCCTTTAAAACAAGGGTGTCTCCTGCCATTCTGAGAAAACTGGCAAAGCCAGTTGCGCCGTTTGGACACAGTTAAACTGTGCTTGGGAGGAGTGGCAGATGATGACTCCAAGTCCGTGGAGGGCCTGGGCTTCACAGGAACTCTCCGAGGTGCTGAATCTAACCAAGCTCCCCGGGGTGACGTTGGGGCCCGTCTGCCGAGGAAGACCGATGTGGATTCTCCGGCTCCACTGCCACGGGGTCCAGCAGCCGCTGCTGCTTGTCGCCCAGCCGTGCCGAGCACTTGGCCACCCAGCCCTACAACCTGACCCCAGCCCGGGAAGTTCGGCACAGCCAAGGGATCGAGGGGGCACCTTGGCTGGTGATCAGAGGGGGCACCGGAGAGCCACCCATCATCTAGGATCTAGCATTCAGGGAAGACATTCTTGCTTCTGACTTAGAGGGCTATACCACGTGGCTCACTCGCTCCCTACTCAGAGGGAGTTTGCCATTGCCTCCCTCTGAGGCTGAGAGAGTGCGACTTGCCCAAGGTCACCTAGCAGGTTTCCATGGCTGAGCAGGAATTTGAACTCTGGTCTCTCAGTGCCCTAATCCAACCCTCAAACCGCTATACTACACCGGCCTTCCAGTTACCTACCTAAGTGTAAATATCAAGTCAACCCCACTCATCTTTCCAATTTTAATTTATGAGCCATACACTTCCTTCCAGCTGGTGGTTCCTGCCTCTCTGGATTCCCTCCCAGGGAACGGCACACATGGTGCCCAGGTGCACATCTCCAAGGCAGGTGTGGAGTCCACCCGTCCCGGGCAGCCAAGAGGGACAAAGAGGGGGTTTTTTTTGCAGGGTGAATTAAGGCATTTCCGGACCCCATCCCCCATGTGGTCTCCTGCCCCGCGGTCCCATTCCTCATTGGGATGGTGCATTGTCCCCTCCCCAGCTCTTGCTCGCTGCTGCCCTGTCAGGCCCTTTGCTTGGCGACGCCTTCTGGGCCCATCAGTTGCCGGGGTCCATCTGTCCAGTCTGGAATGTCATTGCCAAATGTGGGAAGGAGACACCCTCAGAATCGAGAGCGGGGGATTTCTGCTCTTATTTGTTAACAGCGGCCGCCCCTCTCTGCTCCCTCCTTCCGCCCCTCTAATCTTGGCTACAATTGCAGTCTGCTGTGCAAACAGATTTCGGCCCTGCTTTGCGGGGCCTGCATCCGAAAGAGGTCATTTAAAGCCACCCAGAGGAATGCCGGGTAATCTGGCGAGTGAATCATAGCATCACTAAAGCAGGATTGAGGCGATTTTCAAACCAATTGCCCTTCAATATCCCTAATCCTGGGTGCTGAATGGGGTCCTTAGCTCTCTCTATTATTCCAACATTATTATCTATTGATCGACTTTTACAAAGGGTCACAAAGTAAATAGAATTACCCGCGGGAGGCGGATGCCCCGGCCTGATGGCTTTGCTCCGAGGGCCCGCATTCTGCTTTCGTGGCGCGGACGGGCCGGCCGCTCAGCAGCAAGTGCAGGGTCAGCGCCGTCCCTCCTCTCGCCATCCCCCACCCTTCACCCACCCCACTGCCCAGCGAGGACAGAGCCAAATCCCCAGCGGGGGAGCTGCCTGCGGGAGGGCGCCTGTGGCAGGAGCGGCCCCCACTCTCCCTGCCGAGGAGGAAGGAGGGGCTCTTAAAAGGCAACTTTGAGGGCACCCCAGGAGAGTCGGCCTACTGCCAGGGGCAAAACACAGGGTGGGGCTCAGAGGCCTGGTTTGCACAAGAACTCGCCCCGCTGGAGTTGGCAGACATTGGCCACCGTGCCCTTGAGATGCGGACGAGGGGCTGTTTTCGGACTTGATGAAGAAGAAGAAGAAGATGATGATGATGATGATGAAGAATTAACTGGCCTTGCAGTGGCAGAGTGGCAGGTCCCACCTACCGCCTATGCCACCCCATCCATGCAGGGTCCTGCCTCTTCTGCCCTGCAGGAAGGCACAATCCAAGCCCTCCCTTTGACAGATGGCCATCCAGAATCTCTCTAAAAATCTCCAAAAAAGAAGGAGGTCCCACCACACTCCACTGAGGCAGCAATGTATTCCGCTGTCAAACCACTCTTGCCACCAGGAAGTTCTTCCTAATGTTTAGATGGAATCTCTTTTCCTGGAGTTTGAAGCCACTGCTCTGCGTCCTGGTCTCGGGAGCAGCAGAAAACAAGCTTGCTCCATCTTCCATATGACATTCCATGGCTGTCATGTCCCCTCTTAGCCTTCTCTTGTCCAGGCTAAACATACCCCTAAGCTCCCTCAGCCTCTCCTCATAGGATTTCATGGTTTCCAGGCCTTTGACCATTTTGGTCACCCTCCTCTGGACACGTTCCAGCTTGTCAATTCAGCCGGAAGCGAAGTGAGGTGTGTGGCACCGGCACGCTTATTTGTGTGTTGCGTGCTGCTCGTTGGACATTGAGGATCGACTGTGTGGTCGAACACGGCGCGATTGGCCATTGGCCTTTCACGATGCAACAACGTGCAGAGCAAGGCGTGTGCGCCTCTGCGAATGCGAAGCGACACCGCCTCTCTTTGATGCAGGACCTCAGCTATCAAGTTCAGCCTCTGACGGAGGAGCCGTCCAGTCCCATCCTTCCTGTGCCCACCCCCCATTGCAACCTCCGCACCTGCAGGAGGACCAGCCTGGCAAGGAGAGGGGGCTGGAGGCTCCCGTATCCAGGGGTTGGGGAGCCCGGGGGGGGGGTTCGGCAGTCTCAGGTAGCCCCGAACTATATTTCCCAAGGAGGTCTGGCACCTTGGACGAATCCCGTGAAGTTGAACGTGGTGTTTAAACGTGACAGCCCTGCCTGAATACTCAGAAGGCCCCCTAAACATTAAGAAGAACTTCTTCAGAGCAAGAGCAGTTCCACAATGGAATGCCCAGCTGCCTCGGTGGGGTGTGGCGGAGTCTCTTCCTTCTTTGGAGGTTTTAAAAGAGAGGCTGGGTGGCCTCTGCCAAAGGGGGGGCTTGGATTGAGTCTTCCTCCATGACAGGAGGGGGTTGGACCGGATGGCCCTTGGGGTCTCTTCCAGCTCTAGGGTTCTGTGATTGTGCGATCCCTTGCTGTTTGGATTAAAAGCCAAACCCAGCGTAACCCCTGACGCAGAAATCGTGAGCTGCCAACATTGGCAGCCCCTTGCCAGTCAGCAACTCGCAGACCTTTCCCTTGGCACTCGGCAAAGATCCCTTCCTTCGGGGGTCCATTAGCCAGGCCAGGGGAGGGGGCGCCGTGCCTTGGACCCCAGGCCCTCTTCGCTGAGCCCCTGTGCTGCCTCCCCGTTTGTCTCCTCATTTGTCTGTTGGAAAGGCAAAGGCTTCCTCTTTGCTCCCTATTATATTTTTATGACCCGTGAAATGAGACCTCATGAAGGACTAATCGGCAGTTTAGAAGGAAAGGAACGGCTCTATCTCTTTAAAGGTCAGCAGCCAGTCTCCTCCGGAGGAGGGGCGGAGCAGGAGTTTTTCCCCTGGTGAAATAATAATAATAATAAAAATATTTCCTCCATTTCCTTGCTGAGATTAATGATAAATGGTCCATCCCCTAAAAGAAGCTGATAACACTTCTAATTTTACTTCAAGGCCAGAAATGCCATTTCTACGCAAAACAGGAGCGCGTGACCGACGGACCGGCGTTCCCTGCAATGAGCGAGGCCGCTTTTTTCGCCCAGGCGAGACTTTGATAGAATTTTTTTATATTATTATTATTTTGTTTTAAACTGGAAATGGCCCTGGAGCGACCGACAGCGCACAATAAAGCAAAATCATATTTTAGTCAAAATAGGCAGAACGGCGCTCGCAGCCAACTTTCAAATTAGCATTTTGAGGGCAAAAATGCAGCCAATTTGAGATAATGAGGCCTGATTATTCAATCCAATGAATGTTAAATAGGGAGACGGGGCTCCGGCGCCTTATCTCACCTGCCTTCGATGTAGTTTATTTTATTTTTTAATCGTTTCACATTTGAACTCTTCATTTGTTCCCGACTCCCCCCTCGCCCCCACCCGGCCCTTCCGTGAGTGGGGGCGGCCACGGGGGCTCGGCGCCCGTGTTTTTGCACACGGAAACTGAAACAACCACAACAGCAGCAGCAGCAGCAGCAGCAGCAGCAACAGAAAGCCAGCCCGCTGGCCGGGCGAAAACGGAAAGGTGGCCCCCAGGAGCCCCCTCCCTCCTGGGCCCGGGCCCCTCTCCAGCCCCGCCGCGGCCGAGGCGCAACTCGCCTTCTGCTCCCTCTGTGGGCACCAGATTTTCTGCAGGACACGCTCTCAGTTTTATGGGCGTGAAGTTAGGAACTTGAGCTCCAGCTGTCGTCCTTCTCCACGCAGACCTCTTCTTTCTGACCCAAAGGGTGTGCTCCCCGCCGTCTTCCTGTCTAAAAATTCTTCAAGTGGATGCCATTTGGCAGTGAGAGAACACCCCCCCCCCCCGAATTTGCACGAGATCACACGGCCAAATCGGCAAGCCACTTCACTTTCTGGGCCAGGGAACTTCAGATTACGGCTGCCGTCCTGTTTGGTGTTTTTCCTGTTCCAGAGTTCCAGGTTTCCCCACAAGCTCTTTCAGCCCTGAACCCTGACACGTGTTACTGCTGTAAAATCAGCTTTATTGGCGGTCGGCGGATGCAGCCGATGGCCCGCTCCGGAGAAGGACGCCCCGGTTCTTTATGAGGTCCAGGACCCCTAACAGCCAAGGGTGGAACTGGGACCCCGAGCAACTAATTCTAAGCAGCTTGTCTGTCCCTGGACAGCAGGCCAGTTCTCCACCGCAGGCGAAATAGGCTGGGCTGCAAGACCCCTCCCGTGCTGAGGCTGATGGAGGATGGACTTCCAAGGGTTATGTAGTGCACAAAGCACAGAAAGAAAACCGAAGTGTGCCAGCATGACCCATCTCCCCCTGCCGGCAGCCGTGGGGAGGGTGCAAGGAGGGTACGAATGGGGGGTGGGATTCACCCCCGAGTCTGTTCCCGGCCCTCCCAGCTTTTCTCAGCCTCAGACCCCCAAGCAGATGCAGAAAGCATCCAACAGGGTCGCTGGTACAAGCCGACCCTTTCTCCTCGCTGGGTAGCTCTTAATGTTTGCCCATGATGCAAACAGAGATGCTGAAATCCACCCGCCTGCTGGCAGAGGCCCCGATCACAACAGTGTTGTATACTCACACATAAGTTCCCTCACACGTTCAGTCTTGTACTTTTTTTGGATCGTGCAGCCCTTCCAGATGTTCCAGGCAAGCATGATTGCATGCCATACACCCAGGAGGGATCTCTTGCAGCTGTAATCCCAAAAAGTAACTCCCCCAAGCCCTTCTTCCCCAACCCCACCACAGCTGTTATTGTCGTGCCGTCAGGCTCCCCCCACCCCATATTTTGTGCATGCTCCACGGCTCGGAGGGGCAGCGTGAGGCCCTGGCTCTAGCGGGGTGTGTGACTCACACTGGTTCAACTCTGTTTACTTGCAGCCTGTCAGGGATGTGCAAATCTGCACAATTTGCACCCAGTTAATTAATTAACACAGAACACGGCTCTGCATTTTGTGTGTAGTGTCCCCCCCTCCTTTCTCTGCAGCCTGCCTTCTTGGCCTGTCCTGTTCTGAGAACATGTGGAGTGACTTCCCACTTTAAGTCCAGTTCTACAACCTGGCCAACAAGAGAGGCCTGCCCTGCAGGGTTGTGCGTGTGAGAAGAGAATAAGGACTGTGAACTGGTTAGAAACATAGAATCAAAGAAGGGGCCACAGGGGCCATCCAGCACCATATCCTTCTGCCACGCGGGAAGCCACAACTACGGCACTCCTGAGAGATGCCCATCCAGTCTCTGTTTAAGGACCTCCAAAAATGGAGAATCTACAACCCTCTGAGGGAATCTATTCCACTCTGGAGCAGCTCTTATGGTAAAAAATGTCTTTCTAAAGTTTACGCCCAATTTCTTTTCTTGTAATTTGCATCCATTTGTTCATGTTCTGGTTTCCGGAGCAGTAGAAAACAAGCTCATTCCTTTTTCTACCTGTTCTCCTCCAGATCTTTAAAGACAGCTCTCCTGTCGCCTCTCTTACTTCTCTTCTCCAAGCTAAGCATACCAAGTTTGTACATTAAAAGGGCCGTCGCTGCATCCGGGGTCAGGCAACCAAGGCAGTATTTCAGGCAAGGTAAACCTGGCCTGGCATGTCTTGCGGACGCGATGAGGAAGGATTACCTTTCCCTGCCCAGCTGGTAGAGTCTGGGCCCAACTGATGATCCGCTGGAGGCTGCGTTAGACCAGGCCAGACTGTCTGTCCATCTGGCCCGCTGTTATGGTCAGTTCTGTTCCAGCAAGCCATAGGGGCATGGTGGTCTTCCATCACTCACTGCCTGAGGTCTTTGGGCTGGAGGTGGCAGAGGCAGACCCTGGTCCCCTCTGCAATGCAAAGCAGGGACTCTGTTACCTGCTTTGCATGCTCATATGTACCACTGGCCCCTGTCCTAAATTGCAAATGGTCGAAGGCCTGGAAACCCTGAAGCCCTCTGAGGAGTGGCCGAGGGAGCTGGGTATGTTTAGCCTGGAGAAGAGAGGGTAAAAAGGAGGCCATGGTAGCCATGCTTCAAGGGGGGTTGGACTGGATGGCCATTGGGGTCTCTTCTAACTTTAGGATTCTGTGATTACTAGGAAAGGACAAATGGGGTTGCACCTCAGGGCTAAAATCCTAGGCCCAGCAAGTTTAGGGGCCCGGCAAGGAAATGTCCAGCGAACGGAAGGTGAGAGAGACCACGAAACATGACCTTGCTCCTGGGCTAGGAAGGTTGAAACGACTCACCGGGACTGCACCACCCTTCTTGCTTTTTGAGAAGGCTACTTCATAGTCAACGACTATCTCTCTAAGGTAATTTTTGCTGTCTCCATGAAGAACTGCCTAGATCCCACACCACGGCTAGAATGGGCCTGGACATTAAGCTCCCTATCGGCCACCTGCTAGAACAATAATCACTGCTGTTGGGATGGGAGACGGGCCGTGCCTCTGCCCTTCCGTCTCCCCCGGCCTCTTTGTGGACAAGGGTGGCACCTCGGCGCAGGGAAACCGTCGCCAGGCTCGGGAGTCTTCAGCGCTGGAACTGGAACGGGCTGGACAGAACCAGCCAGTTCTGCTTCTTGCTAACGGTGGTGCTGGACCTCGTCGGCTGAAGGGCTGCTGGGCCTTCCTCCGCTATACTCCACTTACCACCCATAAAGCTTATCCTGTAGCAGGAATGCATTTGTCGGGACCCTTTTGCATTCCACAATGCTATTACTCCACCTTAACCGGCCTGGAGGCGTTCTGCAAAATCCAGGCCCTTCGTTGGGTTGGGCACTCTGGACCTCTGGCTGGGAATTCTAAGTACGCTTCCCCAAGGTGCAAACCCACAGAGTCCATGGGATGGAGCACTGACAGTTAAAGAGGAACCACAGCACCATAAGCGTGTGGTGTGAAAGGGCCCGACTCTTGAGGAGGCTCAGAATTCCAGCCACGTCCGGCTCAGAACCACGTGTACCCCTCAGAATCGGAAACAAGCCCACTGATCCTTTCACAGAGAGGTGGCTGTCCAGCCAACAGAAGGACAGACGGGCCAAACAAATCTGAGCGTAGAGGAAACGTGCAGCAAGAAGAAGACACTAGTCAGAGACTTGTTTTTTGCTTTATTGGGCATGGAAACCAATAAGGCTACTGTCCTCACAAGGAGATCACTGGAGGGGCCTCTATGGGGTGAAATAAACAAGCAAAACTGGAAACGAGAGAAAATGCTGCATCCATTTCATCTGCAAATGAATCTGTTTTCTTCTAAATAGCGTACAACTGCTCTGATCCTAAACTCCATCTAACACTCTCTTTAGGGCTGTCTTTAGTTCAACTGTTAAAACCGATGCAACAATTTAATTAAGCAAAGCAAAAAAAAGAAAAAAGACAAGCAAATCTGTGCCTCTGAGGAAGAGGACTCTAGTTCAGAAAAGCTGCGCTCAGCCACAACTGGAGCCTTTGCTCTGTTATTTTTCTGCAACAGATGAGACTGTGAGTTCCGGCCTTGGGTCGCACAATTCCTTTTCCTATGCTTAAATACGCAACCTGATTTCCAGTCCCTCCAGGGGCTTGGTTGTTTAAAGCACTGCAGTGTTTAATCTGACAGGAGATCTGGCACAGAGGAGCTGTTTTCAAAAAGCGCCTCCTCTCCTCCAGCCCCCAACAGCAAAAGCAGAAGGGGAACAAACGCAGCAGCTCAGGCTCCCTGCAGCCGGTGGCTTCCGGGTCAGCGGGATGGAAATCCACTCCAGGTGTCAGCGTGAACTTTTAAGGAGCTTAGCCAAGTCTTACACGTGTGTAAGTTCCCCTACAGAAGCACCTGCATTCAGTTGCGCATAAGGTTGCACATGGACACATAGTTGCACATTGCACATGGATGCAAGCGGGTGCACATTGTACCTGGCTCTGCACTGTGTGTGGATGAACATGAGCATGTTCTTGGTTCAGTTCTGCAGTGTGTTGCCAGTCAACACAAGGACTGTGTAGCTCTGCATCCGAGTAGGGGAGAGATTGCTTTCCTTTTTCGCCCTCTTCTCTGTACTTTGCAGCCCTTCCTTTGGCAAAGGGAGTGATTTCTTAATTATTCAGTGCAGATGAGAACAGAGCTTCTGCACGGGCGCTTCCACTGGGGAACAGCTTTCCGTGCTACTGTTATTTTGATCCTCAGCAGCAGGACCCAGTTTTGTCAGTCCTTTCTCTTCCTTCTCCCCGATCAAAATTACAATTTAAAAAATGTCTCAACATAGGGAAAACTCTTTTAGAAAAAAACTATAATTACTGCAGAGTAATGGGATGGAGGTGGACCAAATTAAGAAATAAATTGCTGCTTGAAATTCCATTTCTTGTGGGTCTTTTTGAACGTCCAGCCATCACAGACTCTGTCAAAACACAATGCCACTACTGTAATTAGATTTATCTTTCCCTGTTCAGACGGAGGAGCCTGTGAAAGGAACCCAAACCCAAAGTTTTCTAGTCCTGGAGTCTGGATCACACACAGAAAGCTGTCCCTCCCCAGTTACCTACCGAGCCAGCTGGGTCACAGACAAAGGGCCTCTGCATGTCCCCAGAGACACCCTTTCCTCCCTCACTGCTCTTCTAGGCCTGGTTTCGTGGGACGGCGAGCCGCCTGAGCAAGCGAACGGAGGCTCCTCTGGGTGCCCTCCCTCCCCGCAGCAGTCCCTCCGTGTCCTTCCAGAGGGTTTTGATGCTGAAACTGACATTTGCTGATCCATAAATCACTCTTACCCTGCTTGGCCAATTTATTGCCGGCTCAAGTACATTTACTAGTTTTACTAGTTACCCAGATTTAGTAACTGTTCCATATTCATGGATGCTACTTACTCACAATTGGTACTTACTAATGATTTGCCACTGTTGCCAAGATTGTAACGCCGCCGCCCCCCCCCGAACCGCCTTCCTCGTGGGCATCAGCTGCACAGGGCAGAAGGGGTCCCTCCTGCTGCTGGTGGTCGAGGGCGGGGATGCAGTTTCCCCCAGGTCTGGGAAGGGGTTTGTCAGCTGAGATTGCTTAGTTAACCGTTCTTAACTAAGCAGCTGGTGCAGAGTACTGGCCAATGGGTGCAAATATAATTGTCGTGCTTGCCTCTATGTCTATGAACATTTGCACGCTTGCGCGCGTGCGCACGCCCAGTGGCTTCAGCTGGCCTACTTCACGACAGCCTAGAAGGGCCAGGGAGGGAGAAGGAGAGCGTGTAGGTGGCTGTGTATATGTGCGCCTGCGTGTGTTTGGGAGGGTAAGAATGGCGTCTGCTCTCCCTCGCTGCAGGGCCCTCTGTGCACCCTCGGAGAAGGCAGCGGGGAGGACGGCGTGGACGGACACCTCCATCACCGCTAAGGAGGCCACCTCTATCCGTTTAGCATCTCCTCGCCTTCTCCCAGTTCACCGTTCTGCAAACAGAGAAGGATCCATTTGATCACTTCAAAAGCAACCCCAGAGTGGTAGAAACACAGAGTCGGGAGAGGGCGGCATTGCGGGTGTCAGTCCAGAAGATGCCAGAAGCCTGGAATGGCAGAGTCATGCCCAGCGTCATGCCCTGCTGCTTCCAGAGCATGGACTCTGATTCAGAGTCTGAAACAGGGGGCATGCCAGAGGCTGAGACAGGAGGCATGCCGGGGCCTGCGGTACAGAGAGAGGTTACAGTGCCAGAAACAGAACAGGGGGCAGTGCCAGCTCTAGCAGAGAGTCCTGCCTCTTCAGATATAGAGGAACACTTACCTAGACCCAGCTTTGCAGAGCACAGGCAGCAAAGAGGGACCCAGTGTCGCTCTCTCAGGATTTATAACTGGCAACAATCAATCAAGTCACAGCTGCACTTGGCTTCAGACCTATTTAGCTGGCATCCTTCTCCTCCAGGGATTGTCAGAACTTTTCTGACTTTCTACCCTGCTGGATGCCTTGACGAATGTTTGGATGGACCTTGGACACTCCTTTGCTTCAGAACCCTGTTGGATTTTGTTTATATTGGACTTTATTTACGATTCCGTACTTACTGCCTGGAAGTTAGGTAAGGAGCCGAAAGCTATTCAGTTTGTTTTATCAGCTGTGCCAAGACTGAGATAGGACACCCGGCTCACCGGGAAGGATGGGCAGCCCTTGTCCTGAGTCCTAATGCCTTGAAACCCAACATCAGGTCCAGGAGCAACGCACAGGCTCTGAACCTGGCCGAAGAGGCCCCCAGGTACATCCTACCCTGCGTCCAGCTGGGGTGATTTATCTTCTCTGCAATGGTTTGAAGGCTCAGAGGCCCTCATCCTCCTTTCCACAGTTCCCCACCCCCAAAAAACACCCCTGAAGGAAGTACTGATCTTTCAGAACTACTCACAAGGCATCCCCCAGACAGCTGAGATTATGCTATATGGCAGTCTACAAAGCAGGGCCTTGGTGGCTGTGGCACCCGCGTTGCAAATGGTGAAGAAATGGCTGGCTGTGGCATTCAGTGTGGCCTTCCTCAGTCAAAAAAGCCTAGGCACGATCCAGCCCAATGTTAGAAGGACTGTGACTCTCTGGTTGCCGTGTGATGCTGCTGCTGAACTTCTGTACAAAACAAAAGAGAGGGACTGCTGCAAGCCTCCCCTCTCAGGTTTTCAGGCATGGCTTTTACAATGATTGTCACTCGCTAGGAGGGTAAAGGACTCCTTACAGAGGGCCTAAATACCCTAAAGACACCATACCCCATTTGACCTTGGAACCTAAGCAGGGTCAACCCTGGTTAGCCCTTGGATGGGAGACCATCAATGAATGCCAGGCGCTGTAGGCTCTATTTCAGAGGAAGGAACTGGTAAAACCACCTCTGAGGATTCCTTGCTCAAGAAAACCCTAGAAAATCCATGGGGTCATCATAGGTTGGCAGGTGACATGAAAGCACAGACGCACACAGCATAACACGTGGCCGAAATACCCTAAAGGCAGCAGATCTCATCTGATCTTGGAACCTAAGCAGGGGGTCGAGCCTGGTTAGTCCTTGGATGGGAGACAACCAACGAACACCAAGTGCCGTAGGCTCTATTTCAGAGGAAGGAATTGGCAAAACTAGCTCTGAAGATTCCTTGCCTGAGAAAATCCTTAGAAATCCACGAGTCTCCAGAAGTCGACGGGCGACTGGAAGGCACAGACAGACACAAAGAGTCGTGTGAAGAGAGTTGCCTGAAAAGAGTTCTTGTCTTCGGGTAACGAGGGTAAAATGAAGCTGCGTCTCGGAAGTCAGACAGATGAGCCGAGAGGGATTTATTTGGCATAGTGTTGTTGTCGTTGCTGTTAATTGCCCCGGAGCCAGCTTCAGCTTGGGACCCTCTGAAGGAGATGCCCAAGGGCCCCTCCGGTCGCCCACAGCCCTGCTCAGGTCCACTGTGGCTCCCTTGGCTCAACAACCCACCTGCAGTGCGGTCTTCCTCTTTTTTCCTACCGCCTTCCACTTGACCAGCCTTACCCACTTTCCTAATGAGTCACATCATCTCACCTCCAAAGTACGATCGCCCTCTCACATTTTGTCTCCCAGGGAGAGTTTGGGCTTGATTTGCTCTTGGACCCCTCACGGGTCTTTTTGGCAGCCCCCCCCGGGTATCCGTAACATTTTTTCCCCAGTACCTACTTGCCAAATTTCCTAGTTTTCCTTATCTAGGTTCTCCGACTTACTTTTAAAGAATTGTTTTCAGCAGGATTGTAAGTGGGGCCTTTCACAGTCTGTGCTCCCCACCTCAGTCCTCAGACTGCGAGGAAATGGAAAGCAGCACAAATTAACAACCGACACACCCTGAGCCACTGCGGTGAGAGACTCTGCTAACTTTGCCTCTGGGAACGCCAGTGAATCGCTTCAGAACAGAGGGAGACTCACCTCCTCTAATGAGTAACAGGAACAAATTGTTTTCAACAAGTAAGTTTCCAAGCCTTAAAACTTACGGTTTTAGCAAAGCTTCTGTTCCTCTCTTGGCTTTATTAAACACTTAAAAGTTTTATTTTTGGGGATGTATTTTTGCCTACCTGGTTTTAAAGAAGAGAGACGTGGTTCTAAACTGTTTTAGCCGATTTTGTCTTGTTAACTTTTTCGACAAGTTTTAACATCAATTGTTTTTGCTGTTTGCATTCTATATTGCTTTAAAGTGATTTTATTTGCACCCTGCCCTGACAGCTCATGAGAAAGGACAGGAGGAGGAGGAGGAGGAGGAGGAGGAGGAGGATGTCATCATCATCATCATCATCATCATTTTAAAAGTGCTGCATATTGCCTCGAGTTGGCCATGGAAAGGCCATTGTGGCACTTTGTTAAGGAGGGCAGAACCAGCAGCCCTGCCCCTTCTTTTGATGCAAAGCCTCCGGGGGCCCTTGGAAAGGTCATGCTGCTGCACAGAGGCTGCGGCAGGCAGCTGGCCAGGGAATGCAAAGGCCAGGCCATGTACGGCTTGCAACACGGACCTGGCAGCCGGGCTGGCTGGCTTCTCTTCAGGGGGACCCGGCCCCACACGCTGCCGTCTCTTCCCCCAGGCAGTCTGCCCTTCATGCGGCCCTGGATTTCTGTCTTTCTCAAGGAGGTTCCCAATTAATCCTCCTTTTTTCAGCTACCCTTAAAATGTCCCAGTTTCCATCCCCCCTCCCATTCTCCCCCTTTGTCCTCAGCTCACTTCAGTTGCTGCAAACTGGGTTCAAAGTGCAAAAGTTATTTGCACTCAGTTAAGTCAGAAGGGAAGGTGGGGGAGTGGGTCTTGCCCTTCCCTGTAGATTCGGGCAAAAGCAATTGCTTCAGCCTCTCCTAGCTCGTGTGTTCTTCCACGTTAGTAACTTTTACCCTCTTTTGGCCAAATTAATAACTTCTCCCAACTCTGATGGCGCTTGGCCACATACGTCCCTGTTTTCATCTGTGAAATGTTCAAGGTATGTTCCCATGTTCTGAAATCTTTTAAAACCTTGTTGACGCAGGTTTTCAAACAGATGTTGGACGCCTGTCTACTCGCTGTGCTGGCACGAGGGGGCTGGCCCAGATGGCCCCTGAGGACCCCTCCCGCTCTGTCATTCCGGGAGAAGGGGTGCCACGGACTTCTTCGGGGGTCCCCAGTTTGGCACCTGAGGGCGGAGAGAAGCCCTCCGTGGCCCGGTCCCTCCGACTTGTCACGACACACACGGACAACGCGTGCTGCCTTGGGACGGGTGGCGTTTGCTGCCAGGCGGACCGGAACCGTGAAAGATCCCCATGGCGGAGAACCAGGAGGAACTTGGGGAAAAGGGCGCCGCTATTTCTTGGTCCAAGGAGGACCAGCTGGAGTGGAGGGCGTCAGCACAGGCTGGAAGCTCGCGCCCTCCCACATTCCACGGATGAAAGCCAAGACCCGTGCGGCCAGGCAGCATCAGTGTGTGTGGTAAATATGGCAACAGTTATTAATGAAGAAGAGCACGCAAGCCGGGAGAGGCTGCAGCAGTTTGCCTTTGCCTGAGCCTCCTGGGAAGGGCAAGATTTTGACTCCTCTTCTCCCTCGCCACTGCTGAGTTAATGAAGTGCAAATGACATTTACACTTTGAATTCAGTTTTCAGCAATTGAAGTAAGCTGAGGACAAAAGCGGGAAGGAGAGGAGAAAAACCAGGGCATTTTAAAAGCAGTTGAAAAAGTGAGATGACGAAGGATGAAATCGGACTGTCCCTGCCCGACTGGGCAAGTTGAGGGGTATGGACGTGGAATGTGGGCTTCTATCCAGACTCTGGATGATCTCTCCCCGTTAAGTTGCACGGACAACGTTGGTGCTCTGGGCAGCTGCCCAGGAAAACACGGATGTCATTCCAGGTCGGCATGGGTTTCTTTCAAAGAATTAATGCAGAAGCATCTCGGGAGATGAGTGAAAAAGCAATCAAGGCAGCAGGCAGAGAGCTGGTCGGTCTCACAACCTTTCCTCTCTGCCAGATGGTGCAGAGAAAGGGAGGAGAACAAGGATGGGGAGGAGGAGAAGACAATGAGCCAATTAGCACTTGGAAGTGCCAGTTTCCGGACTACAAATCAGCCGAAGAACTGCCCCCAGCTGAAGCAGTTCTCCTTGAGGAAGCGGTGAAATCGCGGGAGCGGTGAACATGCTCCCCACAGACACACACGCACACGCGCGCCAACTGTTGGGGGCTAAAGCTGCACACTCGTGCTGGGACTGCATCACTGATATACTCTGGACCCAGTCCAGTGAACTCTAAGAATCCTAGAGTTGGAAGAAACCCCGGGCACCACTCAGTCCAACTCCTTTCTGCCACATGGGTAGACACCATCAAAGCTCTCCCTTGGACAGGTGGCCATCCGGGCTGTGGTTGAAAACCTCCAAAGAAGGAAGGAGACTCCAGCACACTCCACTGAGGCAGCAGCATATTCTACTGTCAAACAGATCTTACCATCAAGAAGTTCTTCCTAAGGTTTAGGTGGAACCTCTTTTCCTGCAGTTTGAATCCATTGCTCCATCGTGTCCTGGCCTCTGGAGCAGCAGAAGACAGACTTGCTCCATCCTCCATGTGACATCCCTTCAAATATTTAAAGATGGCTATCGTGTCGCCTCCTAACCTTCTCTTCTCCAGATCAAACACACCCTGCATCCTAAGCTTCAAGGTTTCCTGAGAGGAAGAAGCAAGACTACAGGAGCACAAATGGCTCCGAAATTCCAGGGCCTGGGGTAATGCTGATCTGCCAACCCTGTGGCCTCAGGAGCATTGCACGCTTGGGAACACCACGGCACAAGAAACTTGTGTGCGTGTGAATGATGCTGCCGGTGGCGCCATGGGGCTCCTGGGCACTGAGGGTCTGTGAGCACTTGCTCCAGTCGGCCCACTGATAATGCAGCCTTGCCACGGCATTTGTCATGTGAAAGGGCCTCTGGAGCGTTGCGCGATTGTGAGGAGCATTTCAGATGACATCCTCACAATTGCGCAATGCTGCTAAGGCCAGCAGGTGCCGATTGCACACTATATCGTTTTCGGCTTTTAGCCAAAAATGATGCATGATTGCGCATCACTCCAGGGCCCCACACACACTTACCGTCCATGCGGAGCCTCCTGTGCTGCGTCCCTCACGCTTCCTCCCCCGGCGCAGCCTGGGAAAATGCCCGGCTGCACTGCGGAAGGAAGAGGCGGCCCGCCGGCCAACAGGCAGCTCCTGCGGAGCCAGAGCAGAGGGGACGCGAGAGCCTCATGGAAAAGGTTGCTCACGTGATCCCACACGACCACGCTGGACGGAGGTAAGCGGCGGAAAGGGCCCAAGGTGGTCAGTGCTGCGTCCGTGGGCTTGAAGTTGGTTGCTTCCGTGTGATTCTTGCAGCCAAGTGAGCTGGAAAGATCTTAGACCTCATCTCACGTCTTTTTGCACAAAGATGGCCTGATGCAAGCCTCCGTGCCTCGGCCCCATCTCCTTCCCCCATGTGATGTTTTTGGAGGGAAGAGAGGGGGTCACCACGATAGTTTCACACCTGAACCTCCCTCATCTGGAAACCTGAAATCCTCCAGAAACCAAAACTTTGTGCCACCAGCTGCCCGCTTCCACCTTTGAGGTAGCGGCTGCGGTGCTCCGGCTCATCCATCTCTCAGATCCTCCGTCTCGCTCCAACCGTGTGTCTCATGCACAACACAAGAAGCAAACGAATGAGAAGGGGGGCTGAAGCGAGACGAGACAACCTGTGAAATGGTGGGAATCCAAGTGCAGGGCTTGGCATGAAGTGTTGGCTGCGGCATGCCTGCTCCTTCATCAAAGGCTCTCCAGAGATCTCCTGTACAGGAATGCAGTTTATGCAAACACGGGTACGCCAAACTCTGAAAAACATCCAAAATATGAAACCCTTCTGGGCCCAAGCATTTTGGGTAAGGGATGCTCAACCTGCCCCCTGTCCCCCTTCGCTTGGTTCCGTGTGCCTGAAAAGAGAGAAAGGGAGCCGGGAGCAGCAAGGAGGTGTTTGGAAGAACGGGGTGCTTGGCTGGAGGGGGAGCCGGGAGGGAATACAATTACTGGAACAGGAATGGAAAGCGAGAGAGACCCAGAGATATGAAAAGAGGAAAGATAATCGAAAGGAAGTGGGAACAGGCAGCAGGGCGGGGGGACACAGGACTGAATGAAGGAGAAATAAGAGGAAGATCATGAATAAAGATCCAAGGGAGGCAGGCCAAGCACAGCTGGTGCGGGAGGTGGCGCTGAATGCATAATCCGATCTTGGCGCAAAGAAACTCCGATAAGAAGCCCCAAGAGTCCGCGGGGATGGAACCGTCTTTCAAAAGTGCTCCAGGGAGGCTGAGGCCTCTCCAGTGCCCACGAAGGTCCCGAAGGAGGGCCTGGGCTGGCACTGCTGGCTGGTTTTTGCTGGGTGCCCGCACGGCGCTCACTCTCCTCTTTGCCACCTGGTCGGTTGCAGGTTCATGTGTAAACAGACTGACTCCTCTTCCAGATGGGGGGGTGGACAATCCCAAAATTGTCTCTTTCTCTTTCTGTCTGGAGTGTTTGGTCTCTGCTGGTTCACTTGCAGACACAAACCATCACTGGACAGGGCAGCCATCAAGTGACAGTGTGCGCTGGTGTGCAAATTCTTCCTTCGTTATTGTGTTCTTGGCCATCAACCTGAACCCAGGCATCCTCGTGGCTTTGGGGCTGTGCCTTCGTGTCCTCCTTTCTGCTACAAAGCGGCACTACAGGCAGCTAAGGAGGCATGCAGTTAAAATGCAGAAACAGGTTAAAACAGAACGCTCAAAAGCACCGGAGCAAAATGCAGTCCGAGCACCCAGAAGGCACCCAGAACACCCTTGAACAGCTGCCTGCCCTCCCAGGTTTCACAGACAAAACTGGGACGTGTTTGGTTAAGCAGCGTGAGAAAGCGTTCCAGAGGGCAGGAGCTATTAAGGAAGAAAAACAGGCAAGCTAGGAGAGGCTGTGAGAGTGTGCTTTTGCGTGAGCCTCGTGGGAAGGGCACAGTCCCCTCCTCTCCCTTCCATCCTCAGCTGAGTTAATGGAGGGCAGACTGTTTTTGCATTTTGAACCATTTGTAACAGATGAAGTAAGCTGAGAATAAAGGTCAAACATTTGAGGGACAGGAGAAGAGAGAAACTGAGATATTTGGCATGGACTGACTGATCCTTTCCAGACACTTTTCAAAGGGAGATTAACTGCATCTATACTATCTAATAGTTTAGATGTTGAAGGCTGTCCTGACTAAGCTGGCCTGCCAGCTGGTGGGGCAGCAGAGGGATTCTTTTCAGCCTCCTTTGAAAAATCAGGTGGATTTAGATGAGAGACAGTGTTATTCCAGATATGCTGCCCCCCCAGCCTCATTTCCTGAATTTCCCCCTCCAGGATGGATTGAGGTCGCCCTAAAACAGTGCCGCCAAGTCCCATCCCAGACATCTCAAAAAGATGCAAGGTCATAGAACAGAATTGCAGAAAAACAGAGCTGGAAGAGAGTTGTGGGGAAATGTGCCCCTTGAGAGTTTAAACAGTGGAGTCTGTGGTGGATCGAAGAGAGGAAGCCAAGAGTTTATTGAATGATGCCCTGGGCAGACTGAGCCACCGGGCATGAAAGCAAAAGGACACTTGGCTATTTACTGCCATTTTGAAAGTCCCCCCAGCAACTACATATAACGATATACGGACAATCACAAGAGGAGGCCAGATACGTTATACATATCTTAGTCATTCATTCAGCTGTAAGCAAGCACCAGGTGAGAAGGACTCATTTTGAACATTTCTTATGCATTTCAGATTATTATTGCGGTAAGTAAAAAGTCCCTATACGAGGAGGAAGATGGGTCAGAATGTCCTGTAAAGGCTTAAGTAGCTCTCGACAGAATCCTAGAGTTGAGGGGGACCACAAAGGCCATCTAGTTTAACCCCCTCTGCAAGGCAGGAAGACACGACTGAGGAACGCCTGAGAGCGGCCACCCACCCAACCTTTCTTTAGAGGCCTCCAAAGGAGGAGAACTCACAACCGGTCCAGGTAGCCCATGTCCTGTTGCTGAGCAGCTCTGACTCTCAGGGAGGTCCTCTCAGAGTTTGGCTGGAATCTCCCTTGCTGCATCTTGAATCCATAGAGGTTTGGAGCCTCCTTTCTGGAGCAGCAGGAAGCACTCTCGCTCCGTCTCCTGGGTGGTGATGACGACCCTTTCAACAGATAAAGCAGCTTTATTTGTTGCTGTTTCTGTTGTGCACCTTCAGGTCACACAGTCTGAAAATGTGGCTCTGGGCAGGCCACATTATCTCCACTCCTAAGAGGAACACTGTCACAAACCTCCTCCAAGGAAATCTGGTCAAGGGAACTGCAGGGACGGGTCCCCCCTGCAACTGGACTTGGACTGAAGAGGGAAGCCAGCGTGGCTGCTGCTCTCGGTGTTGGCCCAGGACTCTGTAGGGTTCGAATCCCTACTCAGCTGTGAAAGCTCCCTGGGTGGCCTTGGGCAAGTCACACTCTCTCAGTCTCAGAGGAAAGCAAAGGCAAATTTGCTTGGCAAACTTGCCAAGAAAGCCTGGTGGGAAGTTGCGGCTGTTGTGGGTTGGAAACAACCAGAAGGCACACCACCACAACAGCGACATTCACACTAGGCAAGCGCCACCTAGGATATCTCAGCCACTGTGCGTATGTGTGTGTGTATCTCTGTGTGTGTGCATCTTAGCAGTTGTGCAAGATATGAACTTCAGCCCCCCCCCGATCTCTTTCGAAAGGGGGGTGACTCCCAGTCCCCGCAGAGCAGGGCCTCTCCCCTCTTCAGCTGGGGAGCCAAGGACACGCTCCATCTGGGCCAGGGCAGGCGGAGACCCCCCGCTCTGCCCCACCCTGGGCTGCCGCCCCGGCATTTGAATTCTGGTGGTGACAGAGGTGAAGGTGGCAGGCAGCAGAGGTTCATGTGGAATTACGGAGGGGATTAGAGATGATGAATGCAAACAAGAGGAAAGAGACCCGGGCCAAGGCTCTGAATAAAACATGCCGCGCGTCCACTCGCCTTTGTCTCGTGTGTTAATCCGGCTGCGGACGCTTAACTTTCCGCGAAGGAATCGGTGTCCTTGAAGATGCCTGCTGCCTGGTCACCTCCAGCCCTCCCTGCTCACCTATGGAGGACGGCTGGATGGACGGATGGACGGACAGACGGCTGGCAGCGGGAACCTAAGAGGAGCCCTGATGGTGCAGGATTGGACCCAAAAGGGGCTTCTGTACTGCCTCTTCCTGTGGCCCATAGAAGAAAGGTGGGCTCCAGATGCTCCGGTGATGGGAAGACCACCAGCAGGAGGAGACAAGCTGGCTAAATGCCCTCTCCTCCTCTTCCTCCCCCTCCCACAATTGGCACGGAGAGGCGGCAGAGCATGGGGGCTCCCGTGTCAGGGGGGAGGAGAATCCACTCTGGTTTTAGCCCATACTTGAAAGGAGTTTGACTGCCAGTTTGGGGATATAAATAAAGCTAACACCACGGTGTAGTGGCATGAGCACTGGAGTAACAACCTGAAGGAAACCCAGAGTGACCTTGGGCATGTCACGTACTCTGAGCCCCAGAAAATCCTGTGATGGCTTCGCCATAAGTCAAAAATTACTTCAAGGCACACAATGACAACAGTAGTAATTTGTTGTTGTTTTTGTTATGGATTATAGATGTGGTAGTCCTGGGGAACAGCAGAATCAGAGACACAAGGACGGGAAAGATGAAGAACTGTCAAGACCTGCAAATGGAGATTCAGTCCTTCTGGGAAAAGAAACCCTCTGGGGTCCCAGTGGGTGAGAGGTGCTCTGGGAGCAATTCCAAAGGGACTGAGAAATATCTGAACAGAATCACTCTGGTTGGAACACAATGGCAAAAACTGACAGTACTTGGAACAGGCCACACAAATATGCCCCTCTGGACTGGGTGGCCCTTGCAGTTCCTTCCAGCTGTAGCATCCCTCACGGATCCCCAGGTTCTTGCGTGGAATCTGGGTCTCTGAAGGACCAAAATTCTAGCTGATATCAGTAATGGCCCTAAATCCACAGCACTGGGTCCGCTCAGAGGCTGGGGTCCAGCACACCAGGGATAGTTTCTTAAAATTCCAGGCCAAACCCCAGAATGGATTTTCACACACTGTAGGAGGCCAGGAAGCCATCAGTGGCCAATGCTGAGGGTCATATGGCCCTGGCACTGGAGGGAATGCACCCCATTGTTAGTGCCCCGGTAGCACATTTATGAATCTGTATGGCTCACACTTGACGCTTACTTCCCCAAACACTGATGTGCAAATTCAGGACAGATCTTCTAATTGCCTTTTCAGGACTATGCTGTGTCAAAGTATCAAAGTATCAACATCAGCCCAGGCAATGCTGAGTAAATTCTCCTTGCTGAAGTGACCCCGTCTTGGGATTCAGAGGGGGTTTGCCTTTGCCAATTGACTTCTTCTGAGGCTGAGAGAGTGTGACTTGCACAGAGGTTTCCGTGGCTGAGCAAAAATTCAAACCTTGGTCTCCAGAGTCACGCTCTAATGCTCAAACCACCACACTGTACCGAATCTCAATTTTTTTCTCCTTATTTACAAAAATCTGTAGCTGGAAACGGTTGCAAATTTTGCTTCTAGTTGAACCGTTACCGGGGCGCAATACTTGGGTGTTTTGCACTGCTTCTAAGAGTGCTGCCAAAGGTGTTTGGTGGTTGAGGGGCATGCTTCTGAGCTGTTGCAGAGCCTTACCTGAAGGATTCAGGTCCGCTCTGGACGCCGAAGGGATGCTGACGGAGCAAACCTCTTGCACAGGAAGGCCGGCAGGGGGCGGCAGCTGTCCCGGGAGTTCTTTTTCCTGCGGCTCCTTCGTGCGGCGGCGGCGGCGGCGGGGCTTCAGGTTGGAGAGCGACCCCCTTCTCAGGGGCTAGGAGAGGGCAAGGCACCAGCTCTCAGCTTAGGAGGCGGGGTCCCGGCAGTGTTATGCCGAACTGCCTGCGCCGGGCACAGAGTCTGCCCCCAGCAGAGGCCGCAAAGCCGGCGTGCTCCCCGCCGCCGTTCCCCGGAGGCTCCGCGCCAGGGCCGTCCTCCCGCGCCCCGCACAGCCCGCGCCCTCCGCTGGAACCAGTTTGAACCCACCGGTTTCTCCCTCTCTGAGGGGCTTCGTGTCCTCCCTGGAAGCCGAATTCGCCGGGAGCGTTGGCTGGGCTGCGCGAAGCTTGGGGGGCGGAGGGGGTTTCCGGGGGTGGGGAGGCTTCGCTTCTCAGAAGCGGCGGAGGGCGCGCCCGGTTGGCCGCCCGCTGGCCCCTCCCGGGTGCCTGGCGCTTCCGGTGCCGGAGGGGGAGGTCTGGCCGGCTGCGGCCCTGGCGGGGGGCTTCTGGTTTCGACGCGCGGGGGAGAGAGTTGGACGGGGGGAGCTAACGGACCCAGGGTCGGCTCGTCTGGACGGGGGTGCAGGGGGAGGAGAGCCCTCTGGATAACCCCCGAGAGCTCTCCTCCTCCTGCAGCCCCGTTCGGATGAAAGACGAAGGGGCGCGTTCTAGCGCAGACTGAGCCGGAATGCTCCCTGGGAGCCACGATGGCGAAGCCGAGGCTGTCGTGCTTTGGCGGAGTCGTGAGATGAGGTGGCTGCTGGAAACGGGGATAACGCTTGGCGAGGCGGGAGGCGGAAGGAGGAGAGGGAGCCTGCGCGGCGGGCGGGAAAGGCTCTGTCGAGGAAGCCGCGGGGTCCGAGCGGGGAGCCTGCGGGGGTCTCTCACTGGGAGCGTCACCGCCAGTCAGAGTCACCTTGACAGCCCGTAACTAAATGGGTTCCAGAGCAAGTCCGGCCTGGATGCTTGGATGCCTCCTCGCTTCGCCTTGGTCCCTGGGGGGAGCGAGACAGCCCGGGCGCTGCGGGTCCCCGTCTGCCCGGACGAATGGGTCCCGTCGCGCTGCACGTTGGAGAGGTGGACCGTCACGGGCGGATGGTGGCTGAGAGATGCCACACCAGGGTTTGGGGTTGTCCCGTGCCATCAAATGGCCCTTGACTTACAATGGGGGCACTCCTCCGAATGGAAGACCCCAGAACCAGCGTTCGCCCACTGCCCTGCCAACGTCTGGGGCTTCCTGGGTGGATCCAGTCCGCCCGTCCTGCGGTCTTCCTCTCTTCCCCCTGCCTTCCCCTTTGCCAAGCACCAGCACCTTCTCTTAACGGGTCGCCTCATCTCAGGGTATCTCTGGGTCAGAGCAGCCTCGGCCGTTCAGTCATCTCGGCTCCAAGGCAGAGTTCAGGCCAGATTTACTCTGAGAGCCGTTTGTTTGTCTTCTTGGCCATCCTTCGTATCTTCAGCATCCTCCTCAGGCACATAACGATGGCCTCAGTTTAGTCGATTTGGCCTCTGATGGTGGGGCTGTAGCAGGTAGACCTCTGCGTGGTGAGCTGCACACTGATTGCACTGCACAACCCTTGTGATAAGCGAGACGCCCGACTTGTAACCCAGTGCGCAACCGGATGTGCGTGCACATCCACGAACACGTCACAACACAGAACACACAGTGGAAACCTATGCACGTGGGACTGCGTTGGTAGTTCTGCTTTTGTAACTTTGAACCAAATACAGCGGCTGCTCTTTGGACAAAAATGCCCGACCGCTTCCACACGCGGGAGCTCCAGCAGGACTCCACGTGCCCACCAACTCTCCTGGTCTTTCAGGGCAGTCCCGATTGATCATCCACCATCTCGCCGTTTCAGCTGCTTTTAAAGTGCTCTGGCTTCTCTCCCCGATCCCGTTCCCGCTTCTTCCTCAGTTTATCCTCACTGATGCGGGCCGAGTTCAAAGGGCAAAAGGGGTTTCCATTCCCTGAATTCCTCAGCGGGGAGGGGAGGGGAGGGGGCAGAATCCTTCCCTCCCCAGGAGGCTCAGGGAGGAAAGCGGCCTCGCCTCGCCTGCCTCTTCTCGCTCTTTAATAATTTTTGCCATGTTGACCACGCTCCTCCTACACGTCTCAGGTTCCATCTCTGAAATGTCAGAAGATAGAATTCCCTGTGGATGGCTGTGGAGATGGTACTAGATTTGGCCAAGGGCTGGTGAAAACGGACCTGCTGGCCAGGCTAGCCAGGGGATTCTGGGACTTGTAGTCCAAGAAAGCAAAATTTTCCCTCAGGGTCAGGGACTGGTGTGTCCAAATATAGACCTCTTTTAGTCTGCCTGTGGGAAGAGAACTCATTCGTGTACACACACGCACGCACACCCCTGACAACTTCTAGGCCCGTCTCTTGGGTCTCCCAAGTGGAACAAATGCCCCTGTGCCCCGGGGAACGCAGGAAAGAGCAGGAGGGGAACATTAGGCGGGTAATGACCCCGTTTGGATGCAGCGGGCGGGCCACGAGAGATGGGGGAGATAGAGCAGGTTGTCCCTGCTTCTCCCACTTGCTGGAATGGAGGAAACAGCTTTGAAAACCTGGCCTATCTCGCTGGCATCTGGGCCTCGCCGAGGCTGGCGCCCCTTTCCGCCCACGGAGGAGAGATCCCTCCCGGATAAGAGGAGGAGGAGGAGGAGGAGGAGAAAGCCCTCTGTGCAAATTAGCCGGGGAATGGCCTCTAACGAGCCAGCCCGGCCAGGACCTGATTCTGCATGCCTTGCCCTTACGTGCGGAGGGCCGAGGCGGGCCTGGCTGCCCACCCTGCCCTCCCCAGTGACCTTGCCAAGGGGGTGGGGGGACGCAGCCGCAGCCATGGGGCTTGAGGGTGCCAACGTCCTCCAAAGGGCCCATTATTTTCTTTATGACCCTCGTTGGAGAGCACTAGAAGCCCTTAACCAGGTTCTTCCTGCACGCCTAAACTCTAGTTTTACACGCTCAAATCATGAAAGTTTAAGTCACAGCAATGACAGAAATTTGAGGAGCAAAGGAAAACTTCAGGGGCCGGGCAGAATTCTCACCGGGGGGAGATGCCCTCATTTCCCACCCCCTCCCTGTAGCCTTCCCCGGCCAGGACAAGAGCGGCAGCCACAGCCACTGGGACCCCGGCCCCTTCTACCAGGCCAGTGGCTGTCAGCCTTTGGCCCTCCGAGGGCATCCCTGAGCCCCAGCCGTGCCATCAGGGGCTTCTGGGAACTGAAGCCCAAACCACCTGGAGGGGCAGAGGCTGAGAATCGTGGCTGTAGGGGGCAGACGGGTGTTTTCTGGCCTGGAACGCCCTAGTGGAACAGAGGGAGGGGGCTTGTTGTGGGCAGAGCCACTTTTGCCCTCTCGGAACAGAAGAGCAGCCGCAGGAACGCTGCTGGATCAGGCCAGAAAGGCCCCAACCCACCCCATAGTCCAGTTTTGTCCACTCTGATCGGCAGCAAGGGCTCTCCGAGGTCTCCAGAAAGGGGAGGCCTTTCCTCTGGCCAACTGTCCAAGGTGCTGGCGGCCATCGGTGCAGGGGTGGCGGGAGCCTCCAGCTCGGGAGGCTGGGACTTTTTGATTAGCAGCGGCAAAGAGACAACCCGCTCTTCCCGCCCCAGATGCCCCAGGCTTCTCGCTTCTCTCCGAACTTAGTGGGGAAGGACTTTCTCAGCAGCAAGAGGAGCTATTTGGGAGAGGAATGGAGGGCCTCAGACAGAGGAGGAGAGAGCTTTAAAAAGAGGCTGGAGGGGCATCTCTCAGGAGTCCTGAACTTGCGTGCCAGGGGATTGGGATAGATACCCCCTTTGGTCTCGTCCAACTCTCTGACCCTATGATTCTGACGTCCCTTGGTGTGAGTGCCCCAAAGCTCCCTAGGATCTCAAGTGGGCACTGATGGGCCATTCGCTTCACCAAAGACCCGCTCCCAAGTGCCGAGGCGTGGGGAGCCGAGGAATCCCCCTGCCACGGGGCAGGGGAGGTGAATCCACTCCTCTCTTTGCCTCGGCCCTCCTGCCTGTGCTCTGATTTTACAGGGAACTCTGTGGGTGCCCAGCCCCTGATCCAAGACTAGCACCATGCCCACTGAACTTGGAGAAGCTGCAGCAAAATCATGCACGAGTATGCTGCCTCTGCAGAGGAGGGTCCACCCGCTGCCCCTCTGCTGATGAGAGGACTCCCTCCTTTCTCTGGCCTGGCTGCGTGCATCTGGGATGGACAGGGCACGAGAGAGAGAGAGAGAGTCTGTGAAGCTCCTCACTTGGGATCAAATGCTCCCAGCCCAAACTCCTGGGAGAGGGAAAGCGTGAAAAAGACAGGCAAGGATCTCTGCAGTGGGATGGCTGGGCCTGCCCTCCCTGTTTCATCCGCCAGAGGCCCCCCATGTGCTTAAAACACATTGCAGCCACCACTCATTGCATGGGCAGCTGGGCATTCCCATCGGCACGGGGTGGTGGTGGAGGGGAACATCGCTGAAGGAGTTGGGAGGGAGGAAGGAATACTATGGCTGGAAGCCTGTGGGTTTCTTACTCACGAGCAAGTTCCCCTTCAGAAACAGCTGGACTTTTTTGTTTTGTCTGATGTCTGCCTTCAGTTCAAGGTTGCAGAAGCGGACCTGTGCGTGTGGTTTCCATTATGCATGCGGATTTGAACGCGTGCGCAGTATCCCTGCATGCATGTGTGATTAAAATGCACGTGCATATTCAGCTGCATACATGGTTGCACATTCAGTTGCACTATTTGTTGTGCACCAAGTGGTGCAGCCTGTTGCACAATGCTTCCGTTCAGCACCAGGGCTGCATATCACAACTCATGGGAGCATCCATGCACAGGAACCCAGGTGCAAGCTCTTGGCCAAAGTCTTTGCATGGGTTTCTCCAGACAGGAGGCAGAAAATATCTTCTTTTCTCTTTATTTTTTTTTAAACATTTTATATTTATAATATTTACATAATTGTACATCAATCTTTAATCCACATAATTAACTCTATTTATTCCTTCGATTTCATACTCTTCTTCTAGAGTTGTAGATATCAAATCATATACAACACATAACATATATACCTAGCATATGACCTATATCTAACTTATACTCATCATATAATAACCATATAAAATACCTTTAAACAATTTGAAATTTTTTAAATACCTACCTAATAACCTTCCCTTATTACATCTTCATAATTTACAGACGGTTATTACTTATCTATTTTTGACCAACAACTTTTCCATATATTTAATACTTCAGCATTTAACCGCTACTTTAAATCATAATTTCACAATCTTATTTTGTTTCACTAGTATCTTGCTTCTCAAAGTTTTTATCCAAACATTTTTCTTTCTCCTAACTTATAATATATGAGTGGTTTTCTCACTTAACATGTTTCACTCCATTATATTTAACCCATTCACTACTGTTTTTCCCCATTTGGACTCCCAAAGAGGGGTAATTAAATTCTATTCTTCGTTAAATTGTTTTTTTGGTTTTTCTGTCAATATCGATGTCAATTTATCCATTTCCCATAATTCATATAGTTTCCACAACCAATCTTCAATATCTGGGACTTCTTTTTGTTTCCATTTTTGCGCAAATACTAGTCTTGCTGCTGTTACCGTGTAAATTACCATTTTCTGCAATGAATTCTTTTTGAAATATTTAATATCTAACATATTCAATAGATACATTTCTGGATTCATTGGGAAATTAATATGAAGGGCTTTAGTAATGCAATCATGAATACCCTTCCAATATTTTTTTGATTTAGCGCACGTCCACCATATGTGGTAAAAAGTCCCTCTCTCAGCACATTTCTGATACATATTTTTCATATTCTTACTTATTTTAGCAATTTGTATTGGTATATAATACCATCTGAAATATATCTTATAGTAGCTCTCTTTTAAATTTGTACTTATACAATTTTTTTTACATCTTTCCATGAATTTCCCCAGCTTTTTAATGGAACTGGGCGTCCACCATTTTGCGCCCATCTTGTCATGTTGTCTTTAACAGTCTCTTCTTCCGTATACAAAACTAGCCTCTTCTTTTCTCTTTAGCCCTACGGTCGCTCCAGCTGGATCCAGCGCGGGAGCATCACCGCTCGGGGACGTTGCTGCCTTTGGCAACTTCCAGAAAGGGCTCCTGGGAGTGGTATTCCAAAAGAGAAACTTTTAAGCTCTGGGCTGGGCAGGCCAGTCCTCCGCAGAACACAGTGGGGTGCGGCCCCTTATGGGGTGCCCTGTTCTCGAGGAGTTCACCTGCAGGGTGGCTTCTGTGGGTGGGGAGGCAGGTAGACATCCTTGCCTGGGAGATCTGACGGGGTCCAGGTTTAACTAAAAGCAAAGCAAAAGGCTTGGTTTTTATCATCCATTCACTTGAAATGCTGCCAATTGAGATCAAAGTTCAGAAGGAATTTGCACCCATTGAACCAGCAGAAGGTGCAGTATGGGGGGGGGGGGGCAGGATCTGGTCCTTCCCAGGAAGCTCCAGCTCAGGCAAAGGTGTGTTCTCCCTCATTAATAAATTGCTCACTTTATTCATCTCTGCCCTTTCCCCTAAGAGCGCGGCTCAGGGCAGCTTACTGAACAGAGAGAGGCAAGCAAAACGAGATATGTCTGAAAACCTACAAGAAGTTAAGGTTGAAATAACATTAAACTGTCTGTAGAATAAAAATGTTGATTTAAATGTCTTTGGGTTTCTAGCAGCCCATCCCTGCTTGGGTCCTGATCCCGGAACGACGGCGGTTGGATAAACGCACGCAAAACCAGACCCGCCGCCCGCCCCCCGCCAGTGCTTCAGCCGTGCTGCCAATCGCCTCCTGCGGGCACGACGCGGCACAGGACGCCGGGCGGTCCGTGGCCCCGAGCCTTGCCCGTGCAGGACCCTGTGGGGCCCGGGGAGGGGTCTCCCCGCTTCGGAAGGACCAACCCTTCCGCCTCCACAGAGCGGGAGCCCCCCCCGCGAGCAGCCTTCTTCCCCAGCCACCTCGACTGACAGACGGGTCAACCCCCGCCCGATGCTGCGGTAACCAGCACCCCCCTCTCCGCCCTGGTCGTGAAAGGAAGCCTTCGTCCCACCCTTGGGCCCTGAGGGGCAAATCGCCCCTCCCCTCCTCAGCAGGCCCTGGCGGTTGGGGCGGGGGGATTCACCCCTGTTAACCTTTTTGCTGACTGACTAATTGGTCGACGTAATTGAAACATGGGGGGGGGGCAGGAGAGCTGGAGGGAGTGGGAGAGGGGCTGTGGTGCAAGGACCCCCATCTGGAGAAGAGGAGGCCGAGGATCAGCGGAGGGATGCTCTGGCGCCCAAGCCCAGGCTGGGTGTCCCCGGCCCTGGCTGGAAGGGTCCTGGGTGGGAGGGTGGGAGGAGGAGTTGTGCCGGGGGGTGGGGGGAGAAGGCCGGCAGCCCCTAGGCTTCCTGCCTCCCCTCTCAGCCGGCCTCAGCCAGGTCCCTTCCACTGAGAGATACCTAGAAGAATCTCCTCCTCCTCCTGCTTTCTTTGAATAATTTTTATTAAAGATTATATGTATTAAAGTTACACCGTACACTCCTATCAAAAAGAAACTACTAACAAACTACAAGTGTGAGAACTAACAGAATAATAATTAACTAACAAACCAAATACCAACTCACAATTCAAACAGAAGCAGATAATATAGTAAAGAAAGAAACAAAAGAACCAACAAAAGCCAAGCATACTACTGCATAAACTATAAAGCTACGTAAAAGCTACTTCCACGGCAGTGCTTTGGCAAATATTCCATCTGCCTTGGCCTGAACGGAAAGGTTTCTGGGGGCGGCGCGCCCTTTCTCATTCCGGATCTCGGCTCCCTCCTGCCAAGCCGGGGCAACCGCGACGGGCGGGCGAGGCGAGCGCAGACGGCGCGAGGCGCGGCCGCAACGCCGGCGCTGCGCTTGTGTCACAGCAGCGCGTGAGCCTTGCAGCAGCCCAGGGCTGCGGGCCGGCCTCGGCGCTCGTTCGTCCAGCCACGGGTTTGGGAGGCGCCGCGAGAGGAGGGCGGGCAAGCCGGCCCAGAGATGTGGCCGGAGAGGGGCCCGCGCGGTCCCTTCCAGCACAATGATGGTAAGAGTCCTCCTCCCTGTTTCTTTTCATGGAGACCAACACCCCCCTCCCTCCCTCCTCCTTTGAAAAAGGATCCTGCAATTGGTCTCACATGTGGCTCAAACGTGCACGCAAAGCATGTGTGCCAGGGAAGGAAAGTCCTGGCTACCGGCAGAGGGTGCCCTCGGCCTTTCCACTTGAAGGCCGCTGGCCTTCACCGGCTGCAGGAAGGAGAGGAAGCCCCGCCACCATGAAGGAAGCCTGGAGCAGAGCAGCAGACGGGGGCGTGCGTGCGGGGGAGCTGCTGGTCGGAGGGGCTGCCGGTCCTGCCAGCCGAAAGACGCGGCGCAGTTCTCCCATTTTTTCGTTCCTCAACAGATGTTCCGGACAAGGTCGTGACCGTAATGCAGCCTCGCTCACTGAAGTTTGCAGGATTCCTAGGTTCCTTACTTTGCAGCTCTCCTGTGTCTTCCTTTGGTACCTTTCATCTCCCCCACCACAAACCCTTTAAGAGATAAAATCTCTTTGAAAAGTTGCACAGTATCTTTTAATGAGGAGCAAAATGTGGTGCCTGTCTGGAATAGAAATCCAGACCGGGAGAAGAGGAAGCTGGGTAGGAACTTCGGACAGTTAGAGATGGAAGAGGACGACCAGAATCCTGCAGGCATCTTGCACGTGCACGTTCCCCCGTGAAAGACTTTGGACCTTCTCTTCTGAAAACTAAACATACCCAGCTCCCTAAGCTTTTCCTCACAGGGCTTCATGGCTTCCAGACCCTTCACCATTTTAGCAGCCCTCCTCTGGACACGTTCCAGCTTGTCCATATTCTTTGTGAATTGAGGTGCCCAGAACTAGACACAGGATTCTCGATGAGGTCTAATCAAAGCAGAATAGAGTGGTACTATTACTGTCCTCAATCTAGACACTACACTCCTATTTATGCAACCAAGAATTGCGTTGGTTTTCTTGGCTGCCGCATCACACTGCTGACTCATGTCAGCTCGTGGTCCACCAAGACTCCTAGATCCTTTTCACACGTACTGCTATCCAGCCACGCATCCCCCATCCTATATTTGTGCCTTCCATTTTTTCTGCCTAAGTGCAGGACCTTACATTTCTCTCTGTTGCAATTCATTTTGTTAGCTTTGGCCCAGCTCTCCAATCTGTCAAGGTCATTTTGAAATCTGATCCTGTCCTCTGGGGTATTAGCAACCCCTCCCAGTTTGGTATCATCTGCAAATTTGATCAGCATGCCCTCCGCTCCTTCATCCAAGTCACTGATGAAGATGTTGAATAGCCCTGGGCCCAGGACGGGACCCTGAGGCACCCCGCTAGTCACGTCTCTCCGGGATGAAAAGCAGCCATGGGTGAGGAGCACCCTTCGGGTTCGGTCGGTCCACCAGTTACCGATCCACCTAACAGCAGCCCTGTCCAGCCCGCATTTTAGTGGCTTCTTTGTGAGAATGTCATGAGGAACTTTATCAAAGGCCTTACTGAAGTCAAGAAATGCTACATCCACAGCATTCCCTTCGTCTATCAAGCTTGTAAACCTATCATAAAAAGAGATAAGATTAGTCTGGCATGATTTATTTTTGAGAAATCCATGCTGGCTTTTAGTGTTTACGGCATTGCTTTCTAAGTGATTACAAACTGACTGTTTAATGATCTGCTGTAGGATCTTTCCTGGAATTGATGTCAGGCTGACCGGGTGATAATTATTTTGGTCCTCTTTTTTCTCTTTTTTCTCTTTTTTCTCTTCTTGAAGATGGGGACGACATTTGCTGGGACTTCTCCTGTTCTCCAAGTGTTCGCAAAGATTATTCTGAGTGGTTCAGAAATGACTCCTGCCAGTTCTTTAAATATCCTTGGATTGAATTCATCTGGCCCTGGAGACTTGAATTCACCTAGTTTAGCCAGATACTCCTGTATTACTTCTCTACTTATTCTGTGCTGCATTTCCCTCGCTTCCTCACCTGCTCCCCACGCCCCAGATTCGGTACTTCTATCCTTTTGGGAGAAAACTGAGGCAAAGAAGGTATCGAGAAGTTCTGCCTTCTCACTTCCCCCTGTTATTATTTGGTCGTCTTCTCCACGCAGTGACCCTATCATTTCCTCTCTAGACTTTCAAGCAATCAGTTCTGGAAGATGAATCATGAACATGTGGTGGCAGCTAAAAAAGCCAGAGTGATTCTGTGCTCCATCAATAGGAGTCCAGTGTCTAGGTCGAGGGAAGTGGCAGTAGTCCTCTATTCTGCTTTGGTCAGACACCACCTGGAATAATACTGTCTCCAGTTCTGGGCACCACAGTTCAGGAAGGATATGGACAAGCTGGAATGTGTCCAGAGGAGGGCAACCAAAAGGGTAGAAGGCCCGGAAACCAAGAAGCCCTGTGAGGAATGGCTGAGGGAGCCGGGGATGTTTAGCCTGGAGAAGAGAAGGTTAAGAGGGGACATGATAGCCGTGTTTAAGTATTTGGAAGGGCTGTCATATGAAAGATGGAGCAAGCCTGTTTTCTGCTGCTCCAGACACTAGGAGATGGAGCAATGGCTTCAAACTTCATAAAAAAAATCCACCTAAACCTTAGGAAGATCTTCATGAGGGTAAGAACAGTTGGACAGTGGAATCTGCTGTTGCCTCAGCAGAATGTGATGGAGTCTCCTCTTTTTTGGAGGTTTTTCAAGAGAGGCTGGGTGGCCATCTGTCAAAGGGAGGGCTTTGATGCTGTTTTCCTGCATGGCAGAACGGGTGTCCATCTGAGTTCTTGCTTCAGTTGTACAAAACATAAGGGTTGCACAGGACAGTCATAGAATCATAGAATCATAGAATCATAGAGTTGGAGGAGACCCCAGGGGCCATCGAGTTCAACCCCCTGCTATGCAGGAACACCCATCAAAGCATTCCCAACAGATGGCCATCCAGCCTCTGCTTAAAAACCTCCAAAGGAGGAGGAGACTCCCCCACACTCCATGGAGGCAGCAGCAGATTCCCCTGCCAGGCAGCTCTGGCCGTCAGGAAGGTCTTCCTCTTCCTCAGTCACAGCACAACTGTACACACAGAGATTTACCCAACATGGATCTTGGCCGGAGGGAATTTTATTAAAATGATTTATTCCCCAAATATTTAATGATTTGGGGAATAAATCATTTTAATAAAATTCCCTCAGGCCAAGATCCATTTGGCTGAAGAGAGAGGCCAGGCCTTCCTGTGGCTGAGCCCCTCCCCTGGGCCCCTCTTCCAAGCCGGCTGACCCACCCGGGACAGTCCTCCAACTGCAGTTCTTGTGCTGCTGCTTGGGCGGAGATGGGCGTCTGCAGCCCTGATCCTGAATGGTGTGCTCTTAGTGGCCAGGGACTCCAAGAGAGGTGGCCAGAGAAGCCGGGAGAGGCTGGAAGGACAGGACTTGCTGGGGAAGCTGGGCTTATCATAGGCTGGGCTGTAACGTGATGAGCAGCGAGGGCTGCCGGGTGAGGATCACCCCAGGCCACAAGATTTCAGGGCCAAAGGCTGAGGCCGAGGGACAAGAGCCCCTTGTCATGTCATAGGGAGTGGGTGCTGGTGATGTCCTTCAGGAGGGTACCTCAAGCATCAGCTGCAGCAGCACAGAGCGTGCCATTCGGGAAAAAAACATCAAGTCTAACGAATGCAACACACACACACACACACACACACACACACACACACTCTTCAAGACAGTGCTCTTGCCCTGAGATTCCTCCCCCGGCTCCTGAGGGCTGGGAACCCACCTTCAGCCCTCTTGAGCCGGCTCAGAAGCCTCCACACGCTCGGCCCACAGCCAGGGTTGCCGTCTTTCTGACCGACCTCTGCCACTCTACCTTAAACAGCCATTCCAGTGGCAAGCGTCGGTCGTAGGTGGTTCTGCCTCTTTGCTCAGGCCACAGCCCACCTGGGGGTTCTCGTAGCCCTGCGCCCAGCCCGTTCCTGTAGCCCTGGAATCCTTTCCTGCCCAGCTCGGCCCCCCGCAGAGCCCCGTCACTGCCTTCTTCCCCCTCCTGCCCGTCCTGCTTTGCTTCCACCCTCAGAGAAGTAGCTCCGCAGCAGTTTGGGTTTCAGGGACGGATCGCCTGACCGGACACTTTTCTGCAACCGCAGCACAGCAAAATCCCCTGAATCTGCCGGATAATCCGTGGAGGGCGCGACACACCTTTCACGGGGCACCACCATCTTCCTTCTCCGGGTTCTTAAGAACGTCAGACACCCCGCACATTTCTTGTTTTATGCAATAGGAAACCCCCACGCCAATTAAAACCTTAGCACAGATTCAGACTAGAATTTCCTAACGAATTCAGTTATTTGACTTCTATCCAGAACTTTCTTTTGGAATCAGAACTGAATGAAGCCTCCAGTACGATTAAAACAGATACAAATGCAAACAAATAAAAACAGATTAACGATTAAAACCAGGAAAAAAACTATAATACTAAAACACAACTAATTAAACTATAATAAAAAATGGAATAAAAAAAAGGCAGTTGAAAGTACTTTAAAAAAAAAGTCTGTCCAAAGTAGCCCGCCATTGTTTGCCAGCACCCCGCCTGCCTGAGAAATTGTTCCCCAAGAGCAGAAGGGCAGCAGGACGGGGCTTCCATGGCCTAGGAGCAGACATCCAGAAGACCCTGCCCCAGTCTCCAGCTGGTGTGCCCCAGAAGGTGGAGGCACGAAGACGAGGGCCCCGCCAAAGAACTCAGGGCCCGGGGGGCTTCTGTGGCAGACTGTGAGTTCACATGGGGAAATGGTATCCTGTAGGATCCTTGACTTCTAGGGCTGGAAGAGACCCCAAGGGCCAATTCCAGTCCAATTCCAGACACACTCCAAGCACTCCCTTTGACAGATGGCCGTCTAGCCTGGCCATCTAGCCTGTCTCTTAAAACCCCCAAAGAAGGAGGAGACTCCACCACACTCCAAGAAGGGAGCAGAGTATTCCAGTGTGGAACTGCTCTTACTCTCTGGAAGTTCCTCCTAACGTTTAGGTGGAGTGTCCTCTTTTCCTGTAGCTTGAAGCCATTGCTCTACGTCCTAGTGTCTGGCGCAGCAGAAAGCAGGCTTCTCCATCTCCCGTAGCAGTCCCTCTCTCCGACTCCCCCTCCCTGCTTTCTCAGGCAAGGTCACTTCTGAGGCCTCCTGCAAGGCTGATATTCTCTTCTCCCACAGCTCTGTGTATATTCTCAGCTGTGCCTCACATGGCAGGATAAGGGTAGGTGGATGTCCGGGGCGGGGGGGAGGGAAGGTGCTTCTGGGATGAGGACGGGGCCTTCCGGGGAAGGACAAGAAGCTGATCACATTTCAAGGCAGCTGCAAACACCTCTTGTTCTCCTGGCATCCCAGGGCTGATGTGGAGGAGGAGGAGGAGGAGGATGGATTGCCATCTGATCCAAGGGGCGGGTGCTCTTCCATGACATTGTGTGTGTAGCAGAGAGGTGTCCTGGTCAGAGAGGAGGAAAGAGAGAGAGAGAGAGAGAGAGAACGATGCAGCTGCTGGGAAGATGACTCTGTGTGTGGGATTTGTCCGGAGTGCCTTCAGGCAGGCCAGGAGCTCTCTGCTGGCATGCAGCGTGGAGGCGGGTGTACTGCCGGAGTGGGGCCTTGGATCTTGGCACAATTGGCCCAGCAGACCCCCAAATTCGTCCCAAGGTCAAGCCAGAGAGGCACTTTGGAAGATCTGTATGGAGTGCAGTAAAAAAGCACAGATTCAGCCCCTTTGTTGAGTGGTGGCTGGTTGGGTGGGCACAACACAACAGGCTTCCGTGGTCAAGCCTGAATGGAGGCTTGGAGAAGTACCAGCCAAAAGGAATAGGGGCATTGAATTCCTCTTTTCTCCACGGGGCAGATGTTTGCCCCTGCCTTGAACCAGAGAGAGAGAGGGAGAGAGAGAGGGAGAAGGAGAGAGCAACTTTTGCCCAAATCCCCACTGTTTTTATTTCCATGATTGTCCGAGGTCTGGAAGCAAGACAGACTCCTACAACCTGGCCCCATCTTGCAGAACACTGGCCTAAATCTTTCATTTAATTCCAATTAGAGCGGAGCCACTAAATCTAAAAGTCCTTTTTTCAGTTCCTCTCTTTGTGGTTATTTGCAGACATGTCAACTTCCACTTATGGTGACTCTCTGAATGAGTTCCAAGAAAAAGCAGTGTTAGTTGGATCAGGATGCAAAGGGATCTAGTAGCACCTTTGGGACAACAGGAGAGACTAACTGGATCTGATGAAGCAGAGTTAACTCTACAAAAGCTTATGCTACCCACTTCTTTCTCTCAGTTCGTCTCAAAGGTGCTGCACGATTCCTGCATGGCAGAAAGGGGATGGACTCAATGGCTGTTGTGGTCTCTTCCAAATCTATGGCTCTATGATTCCTCTGCAGTTGAATGAGCAACCCTCCACTGCCCTTAATAGGTCTTGCAAATTCAGGGAAGTGGCTGACTCCCTTGATGGAGACCATCCACCTGTAATGGGGCCTCCATCTTCTCCTCCTGCTTTGCACTTTCCCCAGCATTATTGCATTTTCCAATGAGCCATATTGTCTCACAATGAGTCCAAGGTATGACTGCCTCAGCTTAGTCTTCTTGGCTTCTAGGGAGCTTTCGGGATTGGTTTGCTCTCAGACCCATTCATTTTTGCACCGACGGCCATTCACATTCCACAAGTAAGTGTTTTTTTCTTTGCAAGTGCAACTCCCTGTGCACGGTCCAGCAAGCAGAGAATCCTAGAGCTGACAAAATGGTCAGTGTGGCTGGAAATGGTGGCCAGCCGCGAACCACATGGCTGTAGTGAAGGAGGGACACACTGGAGACCTGTGAAGAGGCCACTGAATCATAAACCATATTGCTGGAAGAGATCCCAAGGGCATCCAGTCCATCCCCTGTCGGCCATGCAGGAAGACACAATCAAAGCCCTCCCTTTGGCAGGTGGCCACCCAGTCTCTGTTTAAAAATCTTTTTAGAAAGAAGGAGACCCCACAGAAATGAAATTGCTTTCAATATTTTCCATGTTCTTGGAATTTCTAACTGTGCAGATCCTAGCAATATAGCAGTAAGTTCTTTATGAAAAACATTTGTATTTCGCCCTTCAAAAATGGTCAATGATAACAACCAAAAACTTTAGAGGACCAGCGTTTGAGAACCTCCCCTCTAGGATTTTGGTGGAATAAATGCGAACATAGTTTTACTTAGTGCTCCTTTTTTCTTTTTCAAAAACCAGACTTTCTGTACTTTTCTCTGTCTTGGCTGCTTAACAAATACCCCTTAATTGGAGCTGGTGGAACTGGAAGTGCCTGGCGTGTTACAGCTCAGAAGCTCTCCTGCCCACGCGCCTCCTCCCTCGCCCACTTTGCTCGCGGAGCTGTTAATGGGAGAGTGTGGTTTAGCGTGCAGGTGAACACAAGAGGTGCGCCCGGGGAAAACGCTGCGCGCTTTGAAAACTGGTAATGTGCAGATGGAAAATGGGAGGGTGAGAAGACATGCGAAGTGCCATTCTGCCCTGAAATGGCATTTTGTGCCATAGTGCTTCTATTCCACTTTAAAAGCCATGGAAACATCCTGTGGAACTCTGTAGTTTCCTGAGGCCCAAGAGCTCCCTGGCTGAAAATTCTATGTGCCCTTCTCTAAACCGCAAATCCCAGGATTCCGTGGGATGTTGCCATGGCAGTTAAAGCAGAATAACAGTGCTATAACTGAGTACTGCGAGAGCCCCCGCTCAGTTTTGGAGAGGAGTCGCTTTGGGCAACAGAGATTTGAGGAGGCACCAAGAATAATAGCTCTTGCAGTGGCGTAAGAAGCGTCACCGAACGGGGATTTACGCCAAGGAAGGAACCACCTGATTCTCCAGCTAGTTCACGAACGAAGGCAGATCCATCAAGGGACCGTTGCTCTCTGAGGTTTGAGAGCGGCTGATACCTGTGGAGGAACTGCCAGGCTGTGAGCAAATGGCAAAGCAGGCTTTGCCTCCGTTGGGCCTCCCATTCTCAGGCGTGGGCGAATCTGTGCCACCGCTGGACCGCCTACTTTTCAAAAAAACGCTCTTGGAGAGCCCAGGAAGGAGACACAGCGGGGTTCTGCTTGGGAGAGACCCCCCCTCCGGCCTCTCGGGGGTCTCCAAAATGGACAGACCCTGGGCGGGGGGCGGGCTAGGTGTAGGAAGCTTTTAAGCAGCAGCAGCAGCAGCAGTGTGGTGCTCTGGTGAGAAACTGTAACTCTGTCAGGAAGGCATACCTTATTACATTATTATTACTATTACTGTTAATTATTATTATTATTTTTTTCATGTTATGTCTCAGCTTTCTCCTGATGATGGGACTCAATGCAGCTAATGACATTAAAACAATAGAAATTAAAAACAAAATGCTCATAAAAGTACAAAAATGAGATTTAAAAACGATTTATGAAGATATTACATGTTAAAATATTTAAGTACATTAAAAGAGTGTATACACCCGGTCAGACTGGAGAGCTGGGCCAAGGCTAACAAAATGAAATTCAACAGAGAGAAGTGTAAGGTCCTACACTTAGGTAGAAAAAATGGAATGCAGAAATATAGGATGGGGGACACGCGGCTGGATGGCAGTATGTGTGAAAGGGATCTAGGAGTCCTAATAGACCACAAGCTGAACATGAGTCAGCAGTGTGATGCGGCAGCCAAGAAAGCCAATGCAATTCTTGGCTGCATCAATAGGAGTATGGTGTCTAGATCGAGGGAGGTAATGGTACCACTCTACTCTGCTTTGGTTAGACCTCATCTTGAATCCTGTGTCCAGTTCTGGGCACCCCAATTCAAGAAGGACATGGTCAGGCTGGAGCAGGTCCAGAGGAGGGCGACCAAAATGGTGAGAGGCCTGGAAGCCAAGCCCTATGAGGATAGACTTAGAGAGGTGGGTATGTTTAGTCTGCAGAAGAGAAGGTTAAGAGGGGACATGATAGCCATGTTTAAATATTTGAAGGGATGCCATGTAGAGAAGGGAGAGGGCTTGTTTTCTGCCGCTCCAGAGACCAGGACAAGGAGCAATGGATTCAAGCTGCAGGAAAGGAGACTCCACCTGAACCTCAGGAAGAACTTCCTGACGGTCAGGGCTGTCCGGCAGTGGAATCTGCTGCCTCGGAGTGTGGTGGAGTCTCCTTCCTTGGAGGTTTTTAAGCAGAGGCTGGATGGCCATCTGTCGGGAGCGCTTTGAGGGTGTTCCTGCATGGCAGAAGGGGGTTGGACTGGATGGCCCGTGGGGTCTCTTCCAACTCTACATTTCTATGATTCTATAAACCTTAGAAACAGAACCGCACAGCTTTGAAAGCCCAAATCCAATGTAATTTGTAAAAGCCAGATGGCACAAAAACGTTTTGACCCGCCGGGGGAAGGAGAGCAAGGAGGGGGCTGTCCTGGCCTCTCTGGGGAGGGAGTTCCAAGGGCTGGGGGCAGCTACCGAGGAAGCCCTCTCCCCACCACAGAGCTGACAGGGAAGGAATAGCATAGAGTGTACGGCAGGCATAAACCCGCCGCACATCCTGGGGCCGGGTGGGCAAAAGGCAGCCCTGCGGCCCCTCTGAGAATGCCCTCGACCCCTCCAGGGCAGAAACAGAGAGGGGGCGCTGCCGCCGCCTGAAGCCCCCGGGGCGGCCCCCTGCCCTGCGACTAGGCTGCGGGGCCTCTCTGCACCGTCGAACACCAGGAACAAGTGCCCATTTGTGAGAAGCGGGAGCGGACTCTCGGCCGCTTTGCTTCTCCTCCTCTACATTTCGGCTGCCCGTACAACCCCAGGACTGGCTGCAGGGCCCACCCGTGCCTGGGAGGGAGGGAAGGAGACTGTGTTCCCACAGATGGGGCTGCGCTGCCAGCCCCAGCAGCCAGGCTCTTAGCCGGCAAAGCCAGCAATGAGGAACGCTGGGACTTGCAGTTCAGCACCATCAGGAAGGCCACAACATTCAGGCCATTTCCGCACTACGTCGTCATGGTGCTATTATTCCACTTCCAACATCCTACGGAATCCTGGGGTTTCCGGTTTAGGGAGGGGCCTTTGGAGGCGGCCTTCGAGGCCCCTCCCTGAGCTGCAAACCCCAGGATTCCATAGGATGTTGGAAGTGGAATAATAGCGCTATAACAGTCTAGTGCGGAAACGTTCACGGAAGAGGCTTTGATTGCGCGGCCCCATCCCATTTTCCTCCTTCCCCCTAACAATCAGCACCAACAATCAGAAGTTTAGGAAAAGGGGAATCTGGGGGGAAAAGCGGAGGTCTGTCTCCAAGTGTTCAGGAGATGGGCTGTCGTCTGTCTGTCTACAGATATAGATATGTAGCCGCAGATATTGCATTTTAGAACAAGCTCAGTGTGCTTTGGCCTATGCACGTATTTCAGTGGCTCTTTCGGGCCTGCGTGCAAACAGAAATATCATTTTTACGCAGCCCCTGAAGAAGGCCACTGACATATATAAATAGGTCCAAATGTGGGCTTCTCCTGAAATAATAACAACAAATAAAATGCCCACCCACTGAGCCCTTGGACCCACGTCTCCCCCCCTCCAGTATTTCCCTCTTCTTTAGGAAAAAAGGAAGCGGTGGTCCCACCTGGGGGTGTACCGGAGGCCGGCGAGGACAGAGGGCCACCACCCCAAGGCCGACAGCTGTAGCCGGGTGCCTCCCCCGTGCCCCTCCCCAGTTGTTCCAGGCCCGGACTGCGACAGGCTTTGAGCATCCAGGTGAGCAGACGGTGGCAAAGCTGCAGTGAAAACATCAAAGGCGCTGGGGGGCGAGGGAGGGAGGGAGGGAGGGGCTGCCCTACTTTCAGAGCTTTGTTTCACTCTCTCAGACTCTCAGGCTGCAAGGGCTGCTCTTGGGTAGGTGGGCGTAGAGGAGGAGAGGGAGCGTTTGCGCTCCCCGGGCCGAGTGATGAATGCCTGTGGCACAGACTCCTGGAACATTTAGTGTCACCGGAGACAATGCATCAAAGGCGCTGGATTCCACCTCAGAGGCGCCTTGTGTGTGCTTTTCCTGCAGTGGCAGAAAGGGACTGGTCCGGATGGCCCCCGGGGATCCCTTCCAGCTCTGCAGCGTGTCCAGAGGAGGGCGACCGAAATGGCGGAGGGTCCGGAAGACGTGAAGTCCTATGAGGAGCGGCTTAGGGAGCCGGGGATGTTTAGTCTGCGGAAGAGAAGGTCAAGAGGGACAGGATAGCCACGTTTAAACATTTGAAAGGATGTCACGTCGAGGAGGGAGTGGGCTTGTTTTCTGCCGCTCCAGAAACCAGGACAAGGAGCAATGGATTCAAGCTGCAGGAAAGGAGGTCCCGCTTGAACCTCAGGAAGAACTTCCTTAAGGTCAGGGCTGTGGGGCAGCGGAATCTGCCGCCGCCTCCACGGAGCGTGGTGAGTCCAGCAGAGGCTGGGTGGCCCTCTGTCGGCAATGCTTCGGTGGGCGTTCCTGCGCGGCAGAAGGGGGCTGGGCCGGAGGGCCCCTGGGGTCTCTTCCAGCCCTGTGACGCTGATTCTGTCGTCCTTGGGGGAGCAGCCTTTGCGAGGCACGGCTGGTGGGCACGCACTGGGCAGGGCCTTCGTGGTGCCTGCTCCCTCCCTCCTTGCCCTCCTTGGCTGGCAGCCGAAAAAAGCCTTTCCCCTCCCTCAGGCTTTGAGGAACCGGGAACCGAGGGGGGGCGGGCGGCGGTTTTCAACAGGGCACGCACCATTTTGCTGATTTATTTATTTTTAAACAGTTCATAAACTCACGGGTACTCTAATGGCACGTTGATGGTAGCTTTTCACGTCGTTCTACTTACGACTTTTGCATTAACACATGTGTACAACATACTGGCGCACTGTCACGTTGGAGATTTCTGTCCCGCAAACCCCCCATGCTGCCCCCCCCGCAAAGGCAAATTCGAGATGGGAACCGCTGCAGGAAAAGCAGCACAGAAGCGGCGGAGTGGGGAGAGCTGCCGGTGTGGCTTCCACGCGGGGCGTTTGCTGGACCTGCTGCTGCCCCCGGAATCTGACATCTTTATCACATTGCCCTGTTAAAGCGCCGTCATTCCACTCTAAGCGCCACGGCAACCTCCCATGGAATCCTGGGATTTGTAGTTGAGGGAGGGGCACTGAGAATTCTCAGCCAGGGACCTCTTGGGCCTCCCTGAACTACAAATCCCAGGATCCCACTGGATGCCTCCACGGCAGCTCAAGCGGAATAACAGCGCCGTAACCGAACACGCAGCGTGATGAGCGTGGGAGAGGGTCTTCCATATGGGACCCGGGCCGTATTTTTCTCTCCACTTCTTTTTCTCACCAGGAGAAAAGGATCCAATCAAATCAAAAAGAGGAAGGCAGAACAGGTGGACCGTTTGAGTGTCGGACGGAGACTCGAGGAGAGCCGGGTTCGAGTCCCCGCTCGGCCGTGGACATCCCCATCCCTGGCGGTCTCGGGCAAGAAGCCTCGGCGGAAGGCAAGCGCAGATCTCCTCTGGAGAAGTCTTCCCAGGAAGACCCAAGAAGAGGGTCGTCGCAAGCCGGAGAGGCAGCGGGATGTAGCGGTTTGGGCTTTGGCCTAGGACTCTGGGGACCACGGTGTGGATCCCCCTCAGGTGACCTGGGCAAGTCACACTCTCTTGGCAGCCTCAGGGGAAGGTAGTGGTGGGACAGCTCTCTCGGAAAGATCTGGCCAAGAACACCGCACGAGAAATTCACCCGAGGGCCCCTGCCACGGTGCGGAAGCAGCCTGCGGCCACACTGCCGCCGCCAGTCCTTTCCAGCTCTGGGTGCTGCGCACGCGGGACCGAGGTTCGGAGCCCCGCTCAGCGGCTCCGGCAAGGCAGGCGCTCTCGGAGGGCAGCTTCAAAGGAAGGCCAGGACGGCAAGCCTGCTCTGAGCAGATCTAGCCCGGAGACCCCGGGACGGGACGGCCGGGGTCAACCGGAAGGCCCACGGCTCCCCCCGCGCCCCCGGGACACCCCGCTGGCTCTCCGGATGATTCCGGAAGGAAAGGAAAGGCGGGCTCGGCCTCATCCTACGCGGCCGGGAAGCCCCCGGGAAAGTCTCCCGGCGGAGCCAGGAAAAGACCCCTGCTGCGGGGGGCCACGGTTGCTGCCGGCCAGAGCGGGCACGGCGGGGCCCGACGGCTCCCCGGTGCGCCGAGCAGCACAAACCCAGCTCTCAGAGGCGGCGGCGGCGGGCCGAGAGGCCCGCGGTTTGGTCCCCGGTGGCGGGCGTGTGGCGGGGGACCTGGCCCCCAGGGCCCTTCCTCCCCGCTGGAGCCCCCGCTGCCGCCGCCGCCGCCGCCGCCAGCCCGCGCCAGACGCGCACCGGGAGCCTGGGGGGGGGAGGGAGGGGGTGTGGGGAAAGGGTTTTGGGGAGCGCGCCTCCCTGGAAGGGGGCCGGAAAGGGACCGGGGCCCCCGTGCCTGGGGATCATCGGAGCTGGCGGGCGGGGGGGCTCCGCCCCGCTGCCCCTGTGGCGGCGCCCCGCTCCCTCTCTCCGCCGGGAGAGGCGGGCGAGGAGGGGCCGGCGGGGGGGGGGAGGAGGGGCCGCCCCTCCGGGCGGCAGGGAAGGGGGCGGGGCCGGGGGCGGGGCCGGGGCGCGGCGGCTGCCCTGCGGGGCCGGGCGGGGCGGGGCGGGGCGCTCGCTGCCTCTTTGCGGGGCGCGCGGCCGGCTGCGGCACCGGCTGCGGCGCGCGCCTCCTCCCCTGCGCGGCGGCGGAAAGAAGGCGGGCCGGAGGAGGACGAGGAGGAGGGGAAAAGCAACTTTGCACCGCCGCCTTCGCCGCTCCTCGGCGGCCGGCGGGGCTTTTTTTTCCCCTGCCGCAGCAGAGCCGCCGCCGCCGCCTCCTCCTCCGCCTCCTGGCCGGGCCGGGCCCTCTCGCCGCCCGGGGCCGGGATGAGCCTCCCGCGGGAGCCGGAGCCGCGGGAGGCGCCGGCGGGGGACGATGGGCCCTGCGGCGCCGCCGCCGCGCGCCCGCCTGCCGCGTGGTTCCCGAGCCACGTCCGGGTGGCGGTGCTGGCGGCGCGGGGGCTGCGGAGCAAGGGGGCCCCGGCGGGCGACGCCTACGCCGTCCTCCAGCTCGGCCGGCAGAAGCTCCGCTCCGCCGTGGCCACCGACCGGGGCGGCTGCCCGCGCTGGGAGGCCGAGCCCTGCGCCCTCGAGATGCCGCCCGCCGAGCCGGGCGAGGCGGACGCGGCGGCGCTGCTGCTCCGGGTGACCGTCTGGCAGCGCGCCCTGGTGGGCACCGACCGCTTCCTCGGCACCGCCGCGCTCCCGCTCGGCGCCCTCCTCCACGCCGGGCGCGCCCACCAGCGGCAGTGAGTAGCCGGGCCGCGCGCCGGGGGGCGGGGGGGCGGGCGGGGGCGGAGGAAGAGACCGGGACCCCCGTTGGCGGCGCCCTCCCGCTGCGGCCTGAGCGCCTCTGAGCCTGTGCAGAGCGCCCCGGGCGGTCCAAGCGCCGAAGCAGCGACGCCCGCGGCGCCTCTCCCCGCCTCGGCTCCCCCCCCCCGACCCCAAATCCCAGCAGTCCCGGTGTGTGTGTGTGGGGGGGACGCTTGGCGCGGGGGCTCTCGGGGAGTTTCTGTTCCCAGCTGGGGCGGCGGAGCGCGTACGGGGTGCAGTCCCGCACGATGCCCCCAGAAGCGCTCGGGGCCACGAGTTACTCTGCGTCCGCGCGTGATTTTGGACCGTTGCAACCCTAAATGGGTCGCGGGGGGATGGGTTCGCCCTTCCGGCGCTAGCAGCGCCCCCCGCCTGTCCGACGTGGGAGTTTTGTGGCGGAGTGGGTGGGGGGCCCGAGCGAGAGGGGAGGGGGCGCAGAGGCGCCCCTGCGCGAGAGAGCTCTCGTTCGGGGGGCGGGAGGAAAGGGGGCGCCTGGAGGGCGGGGCGGGGGTCGCCGCGGCCTCTTCTGGGCCCCTCGGGGGAGAGCGCCCCCCCCGATTCGGGGAAGGCGGGCGGGCTGCTGCGGCGCCTCTTCTCGGGGTCCGCCCGGGCGGGGCGGCGTTGGGGGCTCCCGCGCCCGGCGTCGGCCCGGCAGGAGAATCGCCGAGTCATCCCCCCCCGCGGGCCGAAGTGGGTCGGAGGCGGGCGGGGGGCGCTGCGGCGGCCGCGGGGCCGGGCCGGCGGGGCCTCGATCGGGGGCGGCCCCCAGGCAGGGTCTCCCACCCCCGCCGGTTGGGGGCGCTCCTCTTCCTGGGCCTTCCTGGGGGGAGCCGTGGGTGTGGCTGGCAGAAGGAATGAAAAAGGCCTTGGGCGAGCCGCGGGAGGGGGCGTCGGAGGAGCCCCCCCACTCCCTCTGCAGCCTTTGGGGAGGGAATCTTCGGTCCCCCCAGTGACAGGGAGAGGGGGTCTCACCGGGCACCCGCGCGTCCCGAGACCCGGGCCAGATTTCCTGTGGACGGGGAGTGGGTGGGGGCTTGTTTCTGAACGGGGGGGGGGTTAGAAGGGCCCCACCCAGGAGGACCGGAGGGGGGAATCTAAGCTCCGTCTGTTGACTGGGGGCTTCGGGCAGGGGTCACGGTTGGGGGGGCATCCAGGGAGCTCCCCTCCACATAATTCAGTTTGTATTTGGGCTGTTTTGTACCCCCCCCCGAAAATCTCAGCATGCAGAACCGGAGAAATGGGCTCCTAGGTGGCCTCGGACCCACAAGCAGCTGGAGGGGATGGGTGGGGGGCTGTCTGGGGGTCCTTGGGGTACGTGGCTGAATTAGGGGGTGGGAGGAGTCACAAGAGGGCCTGATTTGGGGGGGTCACCAACTGCCTGGCCCCAGTAGCTCTCCTTCTCCTCTGCACTGGGAGGAAACCCCCCCCCAAGTTATCCATACCATTGCTGGGTTGTTTTTTTATTCAAAGAGTTTCTGACTGCTTTTTGTCTTTCTTAAGGGTGTGCTCTAAAGGGTTTTAATGTTGTCCCGTTGTTTTGTTTGTTGTTAAATATATTTGTACTAAATATTTGTAGCTAAATTTTTGTATGTTTTTGTTTATTTGTACTTGTTTCAAGTGGCAGGCTGCCTCTGAGACCCAGATCTGGGATTAAGGCAGGGAAGGAATGAAGCTCTTCGTCATCATCATCACCATCATCATCCCCACCTGGAGTGCAGAAGCCCCTCCCTTCCTCCCCCTCCCTGGACTCCAGATCTGGGACGGGGAAAAGGCAGACCACCGGGCAGTTCCAGTTCCCCCGCCCCCAGTTTTTTGGGGTGAAAAATTTCAGGATTCAGTGCGCGCGCGCACGGGCCTTCAAGTCGACTGTTGAATTAGGTGACCCCATGAATCCTGAGAGGCGGTTCTGGCACTTCCTTCGCCTGAAATACATCCTACCTACAGCACCTGGGATTCATGGGCAGTCTCTCATCTGAGGACTAATCAGGGTTGGCCCTGCTTAGCTTCCAGGGTCAGACAGGGCCTGGTGCTTTTGGTCCTTGAGCCTGACTCCCCCTTGCTCTGGGCGCTTGGTAGAGTGGGGCTGTAGGCTTTGATCCTGGGCTGGTGAGGGCAAGTCTTCCTTTCTGATTATTTACTCCCAAGAGTGCCTCTGTGCACATGCGGAGAACAGTGGGTGTTATTAGGTATGCACCAACGGGGCAGACGCTCCTTCTCTGGTGGCCGTCTTGGAGTTGGGAACTTCGAAGGGCCAGTCTGGCCCCCGCCTTGGAATGTGTCCGGCAGGAACAAGAGTGTCTCTGAGCACATGTGTGGCTGTGCCTTTGCCTTTGCTTGTCAGCTTAAGGACTCTCCCCGTCTGTCCGTCTGTTGTTCTTGGCCGCCAAGTCAGCTTTGACCTGTGGCAACCTTTGGAATGAGAGATACCCAAGAATCTTGCAAAGTCAGAGCAGCAGCCGTGGCTTCCTGGGGGGAGTCTGTCCTCCTGTAGCACGGCCTCCCTCTTTTCCCTCGGCCGTCTTTTTTATTGAGCAGTTTAATCTTTCTGTCGGGTCTCGTGATCTCGTGATACGTCCAGAGTACAACTGTCTCGGCTAAATCCTTTTGGTTTTCTAGGCAGGCTTGGTTTGGTCTTGTTCTGTGCGCCGAGGTCGGATTCGGCCTGGGGAGCTTCTCTGCGTGAGGGCCCCCAAGAGGTCCTTTCTGATTATTTACTCCCAAGACGCTCAGGTCTTGCAAACTCGGGGCGGCCGCTGTGGCTGCACGGATGGAGTCCCCCTTGCCGGCGCACTCTTCCTCCTGCCGCCCAGTATTTCCAGCCTTCCCGTCTGCTCCAGTGAGGTGGGCCCTCTCATGACGTGTCCAAAGCACGATAGCCCCGGTTTAGTCATTCTGGCTTTTAGGGAGAGAGCAGGATCCCCCCTCTGCCGCCTTTCAAATCTGCAGTCTGGCTGTGAGGCGCTGGGGGCACACAGACGAAAAGAAAGGCTCCACCCATCCCGACCTCAGAGGCCAAGGGAGACAACGCGCAAGGGAGTCAGGTCGGGAGGGAGGCACCAGCTCCGGGGGTGAGGCCTCAGCCCTGGGGTGGGGTGGGGGCATTGGCGGCATTTGACAGAGCAGAGCACATTGCTCGAGCCCCCTGGCTTCGTACGCTAGCCCTGCAGAGACATCCACCACATTGGCCAGCCGCTGGCCTTACTAGCAGATGCCAAGCAGGGTGGCTGTTGTGGTTTGTTCGTGGCTAGTGGAAAGAGGAAGCTCAACGCTTTACCGAGTTTCGAAAAAACTTCTTCCGGAGCTGGTGGCCCCTGGGCCCCGGTGAAGGGGAGATCCGACTGCAGAGAAAGGAGGAAATATTTTCCTTTCTTTGGAACTGTGAACTGTATTTTAACTTTCTTTAGAAACAGCATCATTATCCCTTGTGCATCCTGTGCAAATATATTTTGAAAAGTCTGTCTCTCTGGTTGTGTTTCACCTTCACCGTTCCTCCCTGAAAAACTAGGAGCCCGCCTTGAGAAGGCGAAGTGTAACGTGGTGGTTCCGCAGCGTCACCTTCCTAGTGAATTGTGATTTTGGCCAACCAAATGTGCGGGCCATTTGCTTTTGCAGTTTACGTCCATGCAGGGAGTGCAGTTGCGTGGAAAGGGTGCCTCATGCAGATCTCCCCCAGCCTTGGACTGAATACGGCCCTTCCGTGTGGGACAAAAACATCCAGCCATTTCCATAAGGGAAGTTACGCATGAATAAGACTGTCTCTTTCCCCAGCCTGCTGTCCTGCCAGTGTGTCGGGCCACAACTTTCGTGGGAATTATAGTCCAGCACATCTGAAATGCACCAGTTTGGGAAGGGCTTTATCTCCTTTTGCTGAATGACATGCACACAGGCACACACACACAGAATTTATGTCAGTGTAGATAGAGGTTGAGCTCCCCTTATCCAGAAATCCAGAATCCTCCAAAACCCTCCAGCTGCCCGCGTCTGCCTTTGAGGCGTTGGCTGTGCTCTCCTGCTCCTTCGTCCCTCAGGCCCTCAGGCCCTGTCTGAGCAGCTGAGGGGGCTGCAGCTGCTACCTCGAAGGCAGAAACGGGCGGCTGGTGGCAGAGAGAGAGAGAGAGAGAGAGAGAGAGAGAGAGAGACTGAGGATCTGTGAGATGGCGGGAGGCATGGATTCATGCTGGGCATTATGCTCAGATTCCTGCCAGTTCAGAGATCTTCAGCCCCTCTCTTTTTGCTGTCAGCCTCCTCCTTCCACCTTCCAGGCGGTGGCTGCAGCGCTGCTGCTGGTTGTCTCTCAGATTTTGCCACGGGCAGTAAGAAGAGAGAGTCTGAGGATCTGAGAGAAGAAGGGGACCCTTTCTGCTCTCTTTCTTCTTCAAAGGATGGCATGTTGAAGTTGGAGCAAGCTTGCTTTCTGGTCCTCATGAGACTAGGACGTGGGCTTATGGCTTCAAGCTGCAGGAGAAGAGATTCCACCTGAACAGTAGGCAGAATCTTCTGCTTGAGAGCGGAATACGTTGCCTCCATGGAGTGTGGTGGAGTCTCCTCCTCCTCTGGAGGTTTTTAAGCAGAAGCTGGATGGCCAGAATCTGTCCAAGGGAGGGCTTTGATCGTGTCTTCCTACCTGGGAGGAGGAGGGGCTCTCTTGCAACTCAGAGATACTAAAAGGGAAAACCTTTCTATTCAGATATTCTTTGGCTCTTGGCTAGCAGTTGCAGAAGTGTCTTTTAATGCAAGTCCTGTACTGTTCCCCTCATTGTATTTTACACACCTTTCAAGCTGTTTTTAAATTAGTCATTTTAACAGTTACTTGTTTTTTAAAACTTTTATGCTACCACCTGTGTTTTGACCTGTGTTGTAGGCCAGCTTGAGTCTGGTATTCGGAGAAAAGGAAAGTATTAAAGGAATGAGCAAATAGAATAAACAATAAATAAGAGATGGATCCTCTTTTGTGGGTAGCCGGTTTAGTGGGTTGTTCTTTAATGTTGCAGCTGACAGGTTTGGACTGTCTCGTGTTTAATCTGTGGGGTTGGCTGCCCCGTGGGCCTTGCAGTGGGAGAAGGGTGGGCCGTTATAGGGAACGAGAGTTTCAGCCGATCCCGCCGGGGCCACTGCCTGGCCGCCGAGTCTTCTTGAGCTGAACAGCCTCCTCGGCCTTGCGGAGTCAGCTGCTTTCTTGGCAGGACTTGCGCATGGAGCAGGAGGGGGAGACACATCCCACGTGCTTCAAATCTGCTGACCGGCAGCCTTTTGAGTGCCAGGTGGTGATCTGGTGCCAGTCCGTGGGCCACGGTCGCAGAGCGTGATATCCACCCCCGTTCCAAATGCAGATCTTTCCTGCTTGCTTCCTTCCTTCCTTCCCGGCTGGCCTTATTTGTCCGGAAGCCATGCATTAATGTGCCTCTGGTGTGCTGCAACAGGACTGGGGCTGTGGGGCTCTGGAGGTCCCAAGGCCAGAGGCCCAGTGGGTGCACGTGATCCGTGCAGCCAGCGTTGGGTCTTGTGTGTACCCCCTCCCCAGGCCGGAGGGAAGCAGTACAGAACCGTAGAATCCTAGAACTGGAAGAGACCCCAAGGGCCATCCAGTCCAGCCCCTTTCTGCCGTGTGGGAAGACGCGAACAAAGCATTCCTTCTAACAGATGGCCATCCAGCCTCTGTTTAAAAACCTCCAAAGACGGAGACGCTACCACGATCCATTCAGGCAGCAGCAGATTCCACTGTCAAACTGCTCTTGCTGTCAAGAAGTTCTCTCTAGTTTCACTTGAACATCAGGAAGAACTTCCTTAAGAGGTAAGAGCTGTTTGACAGTGGAATCTGCTGCTGCCTCAATGAAGTGCGGTGGAGTCTCCTCTTTCCTGGAGGCTGGGTGGCCATCTGTCCAAGGGAGGACTTGGGGTGTGCATTCCCGGGGGGCAGAATGGGGTTGGACTTGGTGGCCATTTTGCCCTCTTCCAACTCTATGATTCTATGATCCTAGTTTGAAACCGTTGCTCCGTGTCCTAGTCTCTGAAGCAGCAGAGAACAGGCTTGCTCCATCTTCCATCCCTTTAAATGCTTAAACAACATGGCTATCATGTCCCCTTCTCAGGGGTACCTTCCCTTCTCAGAGAAGTAGCTGTGCAAAGGGCTAGTCCCCTGTGAGGAGAGGGACAGGCTGCTTTCTTGACTGGTTGCCCAGGGGGTCATTCTGGTCACGTGGGTGTGCGCGCGCGCGCGCGCGCGCGTGTGTGTGTGGGAGTTGCAATTGGGGTGGGAGGTGGTGGAGAGTGGGAATAGTGTGGCCCTGTGAGCATCAGGTGGCCCATGGAGGTCTGGCATGGGCCAAAGCCCCCCATGGACCTCACTGGCCTCTGCAGACCCCAAGTTTCTGAAAAAAACCCCCAACTCTTTTCAGAATTGTTTTTGGCTTAAAAAGGATGTGGGGAGTTCTGTACAGGTTTTATCCTCCTCCCCTGTATTTTATTTTTAAAGTTGATCCTGCTATCTTCCGATGTAACAGTCTATTTTCGTTTAATTTATTTATAAATAAAATAGAGCTAAAAACAGTTCTAAATAGAAGAATTAAAGCAAGGCAAATACCCCACCCTATTAAAAATAGCTGTCATTCAAACCAGTTTAAAAGCACTGAAAAACAACAATGAGGTTGTAGTATTTTTTTTAAAAAAAATTGATTTGTAGAGGCACCCAAGGCAACTTATAACAAAGTGAAAGAAAGTACAGCTAAAATGTTATCAGCACAAAAGTTTTAAAACAGTCAAAGTAAAAGACGTTTTGGAAGAGCTTTAAAATATAGCAAGAATGGCAAAAGCAGAGGAGTCCCTGGGAAAAGCCTCTCCTCCCACAACCAGCTGAACAGCCAAAGGCCTGCCTGGAGAAGAAGGAAAAGAAAAATAAAACAGGCTGGGTGTCAGGCGACCCTCCAGTAAGGAGGCCCTTCCTTCCCTGCGTCCCCGTGAAAGGGGCTGGCAGAGGAGAGCGGACGGCAGCCCTTCTGCGGCAGCTGGCCAGTTAAAAGCCGAAGGCCGGCCCAAGTGAGAAGGCTGGAGTGGAGGAACAGAGGGCACGGAGGGGCCAGCCGGGCCTCTCGTGGGAAGGAGTTCCCCCACCCGGGAGCTGTGTTTGGATGTCTGAGGCTGTTTTCTCCCTCCGCACCCAAAATTGCTGCCCATAACTGACTGAAATGTCTTTTCTAGTACCCGTTCACCCTACACAATTAGAATTCTGCGTTAACTGCAATGGCTCCATCATCCTGTGGACTCCTGGGGATTGTAGTTTGAGGTGGCACTAGACCTCTCTGGCTGAGAATGTGTGTCTGTTTTCTTCCAGTTGCCTGCTCATTTATGACAGCCCCATGCATTTTGTAGGGTTTTCTGAGGCCAGGAATCCTCAGAGGTGGTTTTGCTAGTTCCTTTCTCTGAAAAAGAGCCTACAGCACCTGGGATTCATTGGCGGTCTCCCATCCAAGGACTAACCAGGGCTGACCCTGCTTAGCTTCCAGGGTCAGATGGGATCTGGTGCCTTTAGGGTATTTAGGCCCTGTGCTGTGTTGTGTGCACTTGCGCCTTTCAAGTTGCCTGACAACTTGTGGTGACCCCAGGAATTTTGTAGGAATTTTCTTAGGCAAGGAATCCTCAGAGGTGGCTTTGGAAGTTCTCAGTGGCCCTCCCTCAACTGCAAAGCCTGGCTGCTTCCATAGGAGGAGGATGGAGCCACAGTAGTTAAAGTGGACTCTTAGAGCCACCCCCCAACCTTCCCTCCCCTTGCCTGTGCCTGGCTAACTGAGTCACACGTCCGAGATTGCCGTCTCGGGCAAGGGGGGTGCCCAAGGTCACCTGGCAGGACTCTGTGGCCGGCCGACCGGGGATTCAAATGCTGGTCTCCAGAGCTGCAGTCCAGTGCTAAAACCACTACTCCGCGGCTACTCTAAGTCCCCACGTGGGAGAGCTCTGTTTCTGTGCTTTGAAATGGGAGAGGCAAAGTGGAGAGACGCGATTCCCCCGCGGAGGGCATTTCTGAGCCTTGGGGGGCACCGCTGGAAAAGCCCCGCCGGGACCTTATGTTCCTGCCTGCCTGTCTGCTGTATTTGAGAGTTCTGGGTGTGAGAGTCCGGTTTCTGTTTGTGCGACTCTTCTCCAAACTCATGCAGGGCTCCAGTGGATGGCAGGTTGCTTATCTGCCTGCTCGTGCGGTGCTGTGTTGATCTGATATATAATGCTGTTTTTGTTATAATTTAACCAAGCAGGTAGCATTCAGGCAGCTTCATACATTTTCTTTTGACCTGAGCGTTATTTGACTCTGCTGGATTGTATTTAAATTTTTGGGTTTGGGCTGAGCTGCTGCCGTTGAAGACAGTTTTACATTCTTGTTTTTTTTGCCATTAATGGTGCTTAGCTCTTGGGTGCATTTGCGGGACGTAGAGGGGCGTCCGCAACGTGCAACCCTTTCCAAAATCAAGCCCAACTGAGCGGCTGCCCCTCCCTGTGGTGATCCCGGCCGGAGGTCTGGACGTGGCAGCTCCGAGGGCTGCTCGGGGGCACCTAACCGGACGTGGGTGTTGGCAGGGCGGTCCCCCGGGCACAGAGTGGGCAGGAAGCCAGGGTGGTGGGGGCAGCCAGACCTGAGACTGGAATAACATGCTGGTTTCCTCCCCACGGACCCCCTCCCACCCCAAGGAGGGCTTCTGACGCCCCAGCCGCTTCCCTCTCCATTGTGGGAACCGTGGGGCATTCTTTCTGCTTCTGTGTGTTTCTCTTCCAGGAGAGGAGCTCTCTGCCTCTGTGTTATCAAGAGCAATTGTTCCAAATGTCACGCATTTGTGTGAACTCTGTGCTGTCGGCCTGAGATAAAGTTGTCTTTTCTTGGCTCGGCCGTCCCTGCCCCCGTGTCCCGGCCGGGCCTGCTCCGCCTTCTCCGGGGAAGCGTGGATGCTGTCTGCTTGCTTTCGGGCGGATGGGAGCGAGCTTGGCCTGCTGAAAGGGGTCTGCGCGTGTCTTCGGTGGGTGGCAAGAAGGACGACGTCGCGCCTGGAGGGACGTGACCGGTGGGGTGCCAGAGGGTTCCGTCCTGGGCCCGGGGCTACTCAACATCTTCGTCAATGACTTGGATGAAGGAGCGGAGGGCATGCCGATCAAATTTGCAGATGACAGCAAATTGGGGGGGGGTTGCTAACACACCAGAGGACAGGATTGAATTTCAAAACGACCTTGACAGATTGGAGAGCTGGGCCAAGGCTAACAGAATGAATTTCAACAGAGAGAAATGCAAGGCCTTGCGCTTAGGCAGAAAAAATGCACGTGCACAAATATAGGATGGGGGACATATGACTGGATAGCAGTATGTGTGAAAGGGATCTAGGAGTCTTGGTAGATCACAAGCTGAACATGAGTCAGCAGTGTGATGTGGCAGCCAAGAAAGCCAACGCGATTCTTGGTTGCGTCAATAGGAGTATGGTGTCTAGATCGAGGGAGGTAATGGTACCACTCTATTCTGCACTGGTTAGGCCTCATTTGGAATACTGTGTCCAGTTCTGGGCACCTCAATTCAAGAAGGACATCGACAAGCTGGAATGTGTCCAGAGGAGGGCGACCAAAATGGTGGAGGGTGTGGAAGCCATGAACCCCTCTGAGGAGTGGCTGAGGGAGCCAGGGATGTTTAGTCTGCAGAAGAGAAGGTTAAGAGGGAACATGATAGCCATGTTTAAATATTTGAAGGGATGTCATGTTGAGGAGGGAGTGGGCTTGTTTTCTGCTGCTCCAGAGACCAGGACAAGGAGCAATGGATTCAAGCTGCAGGAAAGGAGATTCCAGCTGAACCCCAGGAGGAACTTCCTGACGGTCAGAGCTGTCTGGCAGTGGAATCTGCTGCTGCCTCCATGGAGTGTGGTGGAGTCTCCTCCTTCTTTGGAGGTTTTTAAGCAGAGGCTGGACGGCCATCTGCCGGGAGTGCTTCGATGGGTGTTCCTGCATAGCAGGGGGTTGGACTCGATGGCCCCTGGGGTCTCTTCCAACTCTAGGACTCTATGATTCTATAATCTCTTGGCATCTGTCTCCTAAGGGGGCTCATGGGCAGGAGGTGGTTTGTTTATTTATTTATTGTATTGTATTTATGTGCCACTTTTCTCCCAGAGTGGGACCTGTGGTGTTGTGCTCCGCGTAACATCATTCTTTCACGGTTTACACAGTGACTCCTCCTCCTGTGGGAACCTGAGGCCTTTGAAGAGGACACCGTTGTTACCCTCATAATAATGGGTATAAACATGGAGACCCAACGGGACAGTGGTGTTCTGACCATGATCTCAAATGTCAGGAAGATAAATAGAGACTGTACATTTTGAAAATAGGTTTCTACCTGTGTTTTGGAAATGGAATGAGCCTGTGTAAGCCATCACCAAAAAAAAGGTTGGGCTGGAAGCAGATAATGGGGAGCCTTCGCAATCAGGAATGCCTCAACTGTACCAGTACCGTCCTTCTCTGGGCAGGTGGAAACTTTTTTTAAGTTTTGGCCAGCCTTTGGAGATGGGTGGCTCAGGGGAAAAGCGCCTCTTGCAATATGCTGAATTGTCTGTGCTTCTTTTTTTTCTTTTTTAAGGGGCTTGCTTTTCATTGCTTTTGATCGTCTTGATAGTTTAATTACGTTTTTACATTTTGTGTGAATTACGAATTTTTGGCTGAATTTATTCTAACTTTTGTAAGCTACCTTGAGCCCTGAACTGGGAAAAAGGTAAGATGCTAATAGCAACAGTAATTACTGTTGTTGTAATGTGCCTTCAAGTTGTTTCTGACTTATGGTGACGCTATCATGGGGTTTTCTTGGCAAGATTTGCTCAGAGGACACTTGCCCTTGCCGTCTTCTGGGGCTGAGAGTGTGTAACTTGCCCAAGGTCACCCAGTCCATGGCTGAATAGAGGGGATCTGAGCCGTGATCTCCAGAGTTGCGGTCCCAGCGCTTAAACCGGTACACCGCAGAATAATAACGATGATGACGGCGATGGTTGTGCGAGAAGCCACGGTCCTGCTCTCTTCTGCGTTGGCCAGAGCTCTCCTGGATTAGCGTGTCCATTTCTGGGCACTGTGCTTTGAGCAGGGTTTTGGTGGGCGGCGAGGGGCCCTGCCGAGATGGCGAGACCGAGTCCTGCCGGGCCTGGCTGAAGGAAGGGGGTGGCTGTAGCCTGGAGGAAGGAGAGAAGACGGAGGGGCTGTCGAGAGGAGCCTTCAGACTGTCCAGCGAAGGACCTGTCGTGGGTCAGCGGAGCAATTTGCCATCTCTTGCCGCAGAGGGTAGGAGCTGAAGCCGGGGGCTCAAAGTCCAGGGGGAGGGATTCCCGCTCAATGCCAGGAGGAACTTCCTAGTGGCCCAGCGGGCGGGGGCACCGGGCAGGGGTGTGCTGGCGGTAGTGGCGGAGGAATTGCTGCGTGGCTGACGGGGTCGGAGCAGAAGGCCTTTGAGGTCCTTCCCGACTCCGTCGTTCTGTCAGTGGGAGTCGTGGGTTTTTGTGGTTAGGAGGTGACCCTCGTGGGACACCCGTGTTGAGGGGAAGGTGCGGAGTGGAGGTAGATTAAATGAAGCCGAGTTTGCCCCTTAGAGTTTGTCCCCCAAGGACCTGTAAGGAGCAAAGTTCAGTCTGCGCGGGTCAAGGGAAAGAGCCAAGAGATCCCGTACAGCCTGAACTGGAGGAGGGGGAACACCTTTCTCGTAGCAGGTGAATGAGAGCCAGCGGGTGTTGTTGTTGGAGTGTTGGACTAGCAGTCCGGAGAGCAGGGTTCAAATTCCTGCCGGCCGTGCGAATCCAAAGACTTGAAGGGAGGCAGCAGCAGCAGGAAGTAAACAGAGCACGAAATAAAAGTGCTCCACGGGGTTTCGGCTGGATGCTCCTCACCTGCCTGCTGGCTCTGCCACCTGGGAGGGATGCCCCTTGTGCACCCACAGAACAGTTTTGTACCCGTTGCTGATGGCCCTGTGGCTCCTGTTTTTTGTCCTCTGAAAAAGCGGGGGGGGGGGTGGCACAGTCTCTGATGAGGAAAGCCCTGAGGACGTTTGAGGTCCGTCCAGGGTTGTGGGACTCCATAGAACCAACCGTTCTGCCCCACTAACTCTGCCCCTGTGCTTCTCTGTGGCCTCACTTAACAACCCCCTGCCTTCGGGAGAGGACGGAGGGTCCCTCCTCTTGCATTTGGGGCCGTGAAGCCCGAGGCTGAAAAGCAGAGCAGAACTTCAGAGTTTTTGGGACCTGGACGGCCCCTTTCTTGGAGCAGGAGGTGCCCGGCTGTTTTGCAGGGCGATGGCAATGCTTCTCCTTTTCTGTGTTCAAAAGTGACCTGACAGTCTGCCCCCTGCTCCCCCCCCACAGTTCCTTCCTCTCATTTTCCCCCTCTGTGGGTCCCAGTAGGGTGTAGGCGGGTTCAAAGCAAGGAGATTGTAATTGCCTCCCCTCTTCCGTGGCTGGCGTGAACCACTCTGATGTGGATTTTGTTTGTGTGCTTTGGGCATGGTGGGGGGTGATGATACCGTGTCTCTTTGGGCTGCTAGAGCTTTGAGTGTTTTTTTGGGTAGGAACTCTGTCGATGAAGGAAATTCCTGGCTGGGTGGAAACCCACAACTCTGTGCAAAGGAAAGTAGCTGATGGCTGCCTTCAGCTGGTTGCACTGGAAATCTCTCTCTGCCTGCCTCTAAACTTGGGGTGCTGGTGGCAGGAAGATCTTGGGGTGCTCCAAACGGGGCCCTTTCCTCTGCTGATTGAACAAGGCGGCCTGAACCAGAGGGGTCCCCCTTTCCCGAGGGTCAGCCTGAGCCAGAGCAATGGCTGTCTGAGGGGCAGCGTCACCTCCCAAACTTGCAGACTTCGCCCATTCCCAGTTTGCAGGATCACGGGAGGGGAAGGTGCCTCTGGTCACACGCTTTTAAACTAACTAAAACTGTTTTGGCAAGTTAAAAATCCTGCAGCTGTGCAAATTTGAATGTACCCCATTAGGCTGCAACGGTTTTGGCAAAAGTCATTTTTTAAACTTGTCACCAGAATGAAGCCATCGTTGGCGTCCCTTAGGCCTGTGAGGGGAGGACCGTCTGCCTCCACAGCCGGCTGCGCCGCGCTCTTGCCTCCTCCCACAGTGTCTGCCCCATGAGTGGAACACACGCTGTGGGGAGGTTTGCAGTTGGTGGGACATTCCCTCACCTTCGTGATATTCCTGCTGAGGTCCTGCTTTCCTATTTTGCAAATAGGAAGCTGAGGCCCAGGGCCTGAACTGCAGGATGGACCGGGATTTTCTTCCACTAGTTTCCGTAGAATCCTATAGCTGGGAGAGACCCCAAGGGCCATCCAGTCCAACCTGTTTCTGCCATGCAGGAAGACAAAATCGAAGCCCTCCCTTTGGCAGATGGCTGTCTAACCTTGGTTTAAAACCCTCCAAAGAAAGACGAGACTCCACCACACTCCGTGGAGGCAGCAGCAGATTCCACTGCCGGACAGCTCTGACTGTCAGGAAGTTCTTCCTGAGGTTCAGGTGGAATCTCCTTTCCTGTAGCTTGAATCCATCGCTCCATGTCCTCTTCTCCAGAGCAGCAGAAAACAGGCTTCATCTCCTTTCAAATATTTAAACATGGCTCTCATGTCTTCCCTTAACCTTGTGAACACTTTCCAGGGGCAGCCCCATGTTGAGCCCATTGTAGCAGTCTAATCGGGTGGCCATTAAGGCTGCTGCTTCTCTTCCTTGCAGTGGATTAATTTGAGCCTTAATGCCGAGCCACCGGTTTTGGAACCCAGAACCACGGAGAGAATTGGCATTCCAGTGAGAGGGTGCATCTTCCTGCAGGCCTCATCGTCAAGTCACGTCTCAACTGACTGTCGTCTGAAGGGTAATTGATCTCCCTTCTCTGCAGGCGGCGGAAGTGCTGAGAGTGGAGCAAGGGAAGTGAGCGTGCACTTGGAAGCAAGAAGCCGGGGATTATGCTGATTAATGAGTTCAAAATGGGATGGGATGGCCAGAGGGTCAGCTGGGTCAGATGGTTCATAGCACCAGGAGACTACCTTACGTCACGTGTCTCATTTCTGAAAGTAATTTCTTTTCTGATCAGTTATGCATTCTAACTCACCGTTAGAACAATTGCAATCTGTTAGTTTTTGTCCAGATAGAGCGCTTATACTATTTAGGTCCATAATCCAAAGCCTTTTACGCTGTAGAATTATTTCAGCCTTTGTTCTCTGTGTGCCTTCAAGGTGACTTGGACTTCTTCTGGGGACCTTCTCACTGGGTTTTCTTGCCTAGACTTCTTCAGAGGAGGTTTGCCATCCCTGCCTTCGTCTGAGGCTGACAGTGTGTGACTTGTCCAAAGTCACCCATCGGGTTTCCATGGCTGAGCAGGGATTTGAGCTCTGGCCTGCACAAAAACAGATTTTGCTGTTTGCAAGACTGGAAAGATACTCAGAAAAATGACTAATTTTGGAAGCTGCTCTTACATCCAAATCCCAGAAGGGAGCCCAGGGCCATCTAGTCCAACCCCCTGCCATGCAGGAATCCATTGCAAAACACCCCTCCAGATGCTGCTTACATGGAATGCCCGTGGAATTTCTTCCAAGTAAATGTACATAGATAGAACCGGGTCATTACAAGTGTCCACCCTGTTTCAGAAGCAAGGGTTAGCTGTTAATGAGCAAAATCGTGTTTGCAAAGGCAACCTGACAATGGAATACTTTAGAAAGGCTGGTTAGATGGGGTGGAGTGGAAGGAATAATTGGGGTATTGTTTTACCTTGATTGGTTTGGTGTATAATTTAGTAAGATAATACTGGGAGAGTGGCTGAATTTTATCCCTGTTCAAGTGGATAACCTGCAGCTATTAACATAATCATGTGGCTTAGCAGACTTTTTGACTGGGGGTGTGTGTGTTGCTGTGACAGGGTAACAGGTTGGGTCCGTTGCTCTGTTTGAAATGACCATCATTTAATTAATTATTTGGACAGTGAAAATATTTGGAAAGGTCTGTTGCGGCCTGTATAATGTTCACAACTCCAAAAGTCACCAGTTTCTTTCCCCAATTTTCTGTCTCTCTTTTTGAAACTACCCAGGAAACCAAACTGTATTCACATTTTATTTTCAAGAGACATGGTGCAAATGCTAAGATAACATTTATTTTCTTTGGACCGTTTCTGTGTTGCCTCTCAACCCGCCACAACCCTTGAGGTGATTACAACAGATAACAAGATTTAAAACATAAAATACACAAATGAAAGCATTTAAAAACGGATAAAACAACCAGAGCTAAATTGTGTTACATTCAGATTTTGTTATAAACTGCCTCCCTTAAGCAGACAAACACACTCCTAATGTAACAGAAATCCTTAAGACCCTTCACTTCATCTTTTGAAAATCCATTTTTTAATTCTTGAGAGGAAAGGGTGAGGTATTTTATTTGTATACTCCGGCCTTTGGGGTGTCTGCTCCGGCAGCTGCTGGTTCCGGCATCAACCGGGGTCTGCTGGGTGCCGGCGGTGTTCGGTGGATCTGCGCTTGCAAGACGAGGGGAAGTCGGGTTCCTTCTCGGCGAGGTTTGGTCTTCCAGAACTTTCCATTCTTCTCCTCCTGTATTTTGGGGCATAAGCATTTTTTCATTCTGTTTCAGGGATTCCCATTCAGCAGAGGTGGAGAATGTTTGGGGCTGAAGCCTTCCTTGTCTCGGAGATTTTTGGCTGATCCTGACGGGAGGGATCTCTCCTGACTGTTTCTGGGCTGGAAAGCAGCACCGTATACATTTTGGGCGGGCCATTTTCTTAGGTTTTTGCATGGGTGTTTGCGGAGCCAAGCCAGGAAAGGGGGAAGGAGGTGGTAGACCTCGCACGGCCTGCAGTCCCGGCCAGCCTCTTCTTAGCACTGACTGATCGGTGGTGCGCTTGTTGTCACGCAGCCAAGTTGCAGCCCAGCTTTGCTGCGGCTGGAGCGCGAACATCCACTTGCCTTGCAGTCAGGGGCCTGCGTGTGTTTTGCAGAGAACAGTACTCAGCGAGCAGCATTCGAAAAAGCACCAGCTTTTTGGAGAGGGTAGGAGAGACGTGCGTGCCGTCTCGCTTGTGATCTGCACAGCGTGGCCTGCGGGCAGCTGTATCCTCTTGCCTTGTGGATGCAGATTTTGGTCAGTTTTAGGTCCCCACAGCCTGTAAAATAGTGTCAGTTTGTTAAAGTTATGAGCGTCCTCTTTTTTCAAAAGTTCTTTCTCCTTTTTTGGGGGGGTGGGGGGGCTTAATCATTCCAGAGTGTCCTCATGGAAGAAGTTGTTGGAGGATGGTGGATTTGCAGCTGTAAATGCCTAAAGAGGGCAACACCCAAACCCTGAAGGGCCCAACATTTTTGGTGAAAGCTTTTGAAGTACACGTATTTTTCTATCAGGTAAAAACGGCACCACCTCCCCTCCAAACCCATTGAAGGGAAGAAAGTTGTTGTTGAACCCAGCAAGTTTGCATGTTGTCTTGAGATGGTATGAGAGGGTCTGCAGAGTTGGCCTCGTCAGTCTGTGCCCCTCCTCCGTCTGGAGCAGAAAAGACCGTCAGATAAGGCAGGGAAATTTGGTTCTCCATTTGAGAATTCTCCCCACCCCAGCAAAAAAAAATTCACTTCTCTCTCTATTCAGCACGAAGTTCACAGAAGAGTCATCCCGGCGAAGGACCCCCTCGTCCTCAGTACCCCGACTGGCCCAGGAAGAGCCTGCAGGGTGGCTCCCAGGGGCCCCTCTCCGCCCTCTTCCTTCTGGGGGGGGGATGCCTTTCTGTCCAGGCAGGCCTTTGGCGCTTGGCTCATCTGGCAGAATGGGCTTTTAATGAGGAGGGCTGTGCTTTTCTCTCTTTTAAAAATTGAATTATGGTTGTTGCTGTTGTTATATCCCACTTTTCCCCAAAACTGGGAAGTGAAGCAGCTCACAGTGTAAAAGAACACTGCAATTAAAAACATACAAAAAGTAAATATTAAAATAGAATTAGACTATAGGCAGTATTAAAACAGTTACACCCCAGTAAAAGAGTAAAATGCAATTTAGAAAGATTTAAGAGCTCTTAAAAACAATATAGCACCCCCTCGCCTGTTCTTTGGAAACGTTCTGTTTAAAAGCCTGTCTGAATAAAGCGATTTTAATCTGCCACTTGGGGGGCGGGTAACAGGGAGAGGGGCTTTCTGATCTCCCTGGGAAGGGTCTTGGGGCGGCCACCAAGAATGCTCTCCCTGGTGCCCCACCAACCGTGTTTGCGATGGTGGTGGAAGTGGGAGAAGGGCCTTTCCCGAGGGTCTCAGACCCCAGGCTGGCTCATGTGTTTGAAGTGTCGTTTATACAATTTTAACTTTGTGGTTTTTCTTTTAACTTTTGCGTAATAAGATTACGGCTGTGCTTGAGATCTCCATCCTCCGTGCGCTCCTTCCTTTTCCTGCTGTGTTTCACTTGAAGCTGCCGTGGCTTCTGGACTGAGCCCGTGGGGCGGGGGAGAGGGGGTTGCCCCAAAATGGAGAACAGCCCCTCCAGGTTGGTCTGTGACTGCTGCTTCAGCCCCTCAGTGCCTGGCTCGAGGGCGGGGGCGGGGGCGGGAGAGGCTCGGGGCCGCGGGCCGCAGAGGCGGTGGGCTGGATGTGGCCAGTGGCGCCGAAGTGCTCTCTCCTCCCGCCACCCTTGTGCCATTGCCAGGCTCATGAGCCTCGCCGGTGTGCGTGCGTGTGTGGTTTTTTACACAAAGCCTGTTTTCCCACGCTCCTGCCTCTCGTAAGATTTCGTCCCTGAGCTCCAAAGCCCCGGCACGTGAACTTTGTGGCGGTCGGACGGACAAAGGGTCGGCTGTTTGGGGCTTAAGCCCGGCGGGGTGGTGGGTGACTGCATGACTCCAGTGGGAAGGTACTCCGGAGGTATGTTTGTCTGGCGTGGAGGGCAGAGGGGGTGGGAGTTCCCGCAGTAGAGGGCTTGGCAGGGGGAACCCGCTGCCCGACCGGGACGCCTTGCCTCGGAATGCCACGCGGGCGGTTCTGTGGCACCGTGCCACACTGGGGTTTTCTAGGTTCCCCCAGCACTGATCTGTGACCAACTGTTTTGTTTTTTTTAAATATATCTTCTGGTGCTCAAACCTGTGGACAGGTTTTCCTGCATCTGGAGTTAGGAAGTGTGGAAGGGTGTTTAGGCCCAAGGGGGTCCCCTGCGGAAAAGTCCGATCCAGTCTGTGTTGTCTTGGAAAGTGTAATTTGGTTTAGATGTGGTGGAATGGTGTCTCCGTGACCAAGCATGGATTGTGGAGTTGTTGAATTATAAATTGCAGAATTGGATGGGGCCTCCAAGGGCCATCAAGTCCACCCTTTTTGAATCATAGAACCATAGAGACTTGAAAGAGATACCAAGGGCCATCAAGTCCAACCTTCTTCTGCCAGGCAGGAATATGTCGTCAACACACTGCATCCAGCCTCTGCTCAAAAACTTTCGAAGGAGACTCCACCATGCTCCAAGGCAGAATATCCTACTATCAAACTGCTCTTACCATCAGGAAGTTCTTCCTAATGTTAGGTGGAATCTCTTTTCCTGTAATGTGAAGCCATTGCTCCACAGTGTCCTAGTCTCTGGAGCACCAGAAAACACGCTCGCTCCAACTTCCATATCTCTTAACCTTCTCTTCTCCAGGCTAACCGTACTGAGCTCCCTAAGCTGCTCCTCACCGGGCTTCATGGTTTCCAGATCTTCGACCGCTATGTTCACCTTCCTCTGGACACCATGTTCCAGCTTGCCCATATCCTTCCTGAACTGCAGTGTCCAGAACTGGACGCACGATTATTCCAGGTGGGGTCTGGCCAAAGCTCTTCTGGCATCTAGTCCAATCCACAGCTAAGCACATCCCCAAGAGGAGGCCATTCATTTATTTATTAGTTTTAACCCAAGAAATAATTTGTAATTATTTTGTAATACACAAAGAGAAATACACATTCTGAATAGAGGAAAAGCGGAAAGAATCAAAAAAAGATAAAACACTATACTAACACATTTAACTAAAGCACTGAACACTAATTTACTAAAACACAAAAGGGCTCTGTCTCACCCCTCACACACTGAGCCAAACTTTAATTAGAGAGAGAGAAAAAAGAAAAATATGTATATTATTTTACCATTACAGATCCAACTAAGTAATCCTGCTAGAATTACTAGTAACCATAGCCGCAAATTATGGCATTGGTAGATTTCAGATAGCTCAAAAACTCTGTAAAAGGTTTCCAGGGTCAGTTCCTGCTCCAGGATCGAAGCAAATAAGGGATTTGTTGGGGCCAAATCGGGGGATCTGTGTGTGTGTGTGGGGGGCGCTGCGCATGGTTCCGGCCTGGGTGCAGAAGTGGTGGTGGGGCCCAATGGCAGCCGTGGGGGGAGCGGTTTACCATGCATGAGGCAGGTTGCCCCACGGCTAGAAGAACCAGAGGGGAGCAGAGCTCAGCAGGAAATGGGGCCAGACTGTCGTCTGTGGGAAGAGCTGATTCCTTTTCTAAGCACACGGCTGCACGGGTGTGTGGCCATGCAGGTATCCAGCCTGGCAAAAGCCTCCAAGGACAGAGTGTGGCCATGTCCTTTGGGGGTGCAGCAGGAAGGGAGATTAGAAGTTGTCTAAAATCGATGCCGTGGAAGGGACTTTCTCTAAGGTGGTGGTGCCTTCCTGCTGCGGGTGTGGCACTGAGTCCAGCGTGGGGGTCTTTCCGCATCTGGGTAAATGAGGGCCTCCTGGAGCAGGCTTGTGGGACTGAGCACCAGCCAGCAGTGCCTGTGGTCCCCCCCCTTTGCCCAGGCAGCTGCCCCTGGCCTGCAAGGTGCGGCATCTTGCCAGGCTTGGACTCCGTAGCCCCCCAGCATTGGGGAGGGGGGCTGAGAAAGACAAGGAGACTTGGGAGAGTGCAGACCGTTCTTTTTTGGGTGGTGGTGGTGGGAGATTCAGCGTGTATGTTTGCATCCTGCCCTGCGCTAACCCTCCTGGTCCACCTTCCTCCTCGCCTTCCCTACTCCTTGGACTCCGGCTGCGGGCCTCTTGGCTTTCGGCTGCTCTGAGCCTCGGCCAGATCCTGAGCTAAATCGGACTGCAGGCGTACACAACCTGTTTGCTTTGGCAGCTGCGCTTTTTCCCAAACAACGGGGGCGGGGGGGGCTTTCCACCTCCTTTTGCAAGGAGAGACTCCTTCCCATTGTGCCACTTTCCTGCCAGGCCGGTCCTGTTTCTGGCAGGTGTTTGCATCTGTGAGCTCCTGCAAAGAGGTAGGCGCCTCTCTTGGGCAGCTGGCACGGCCTTGGCCGCCACCGCCACGCCGTTTGCCAGTCGGAGGGTGTTACCCAGCTGTGTGTTTTTGCAGACATTCGCTGTCTTCTGGGGAAAATAGATGCGTGCGTGCTGAAGGGACCTCTTTTGCAAAATAACACAGCCCTGGAAACTTCCTGCATCTTCCCATGTCCACATTGTGGTGGTAATAATAATATCTTTATTAGGCCAGCCAGAACTTCTCTGTGCACGCTTTGGAAAGACATGGGTTTCTTCATCAGGCGAAAATGATGTTAGCTGAGATGTGTGCTTGGAAAGCTTGCTCAGAGATTTTGTGTCTCTTTTGGTTGGCTTGATTGAAGTCCGTATTGAGGTAATCCTTTTAATCAGGGCCACCCGCAAGTGTCAAACAGCACAGAATTTTGTGGCCATTTTGGTTGACCTGGTACAAGCATTACCACAGACTCTGTAATTTTGTTATACAGCTTGAGTATCCCTCATCCAGAAATCCAAAAACCTCCAACACCCCAAACTTTTTGCCACCAGGCATCTGCTTCCGCCTTTGAGGCAGCAGCTGTGATGCTCCTGCCTGTTTGTCTTTCAGATCCTCACTCTGTCTTCAGCCTCGCATCCCATACGCCACAGAAGTAGCAGGCAAATGAGATGTGAGGCTGGAGAGAGATGCGAGGATCTGTGAAACGGCAGGTGTCCAAGCGTAGTGCCCGGCGCAGGGCGGTGGCTGCGGTGCTCCTGCTTGTTCGTTCACAGGCTCCCTGGAGATCTCCTGTTGTTGTTATTCTGTGTGCCTTCAAATCACTTCCGACTTACAGCAACCCTAAGATGAACCTATCACAGGCTTTTCTGGGGCTGAGAGTGTATGACGTACAGTGCTATATTTCATGCAAAAATAGGTATTCCAAAAGCCCAAAGAGTCCAAAATACAAAATGCTTCTGCTCCCAAGTGTTTCTGATAAGGGGTATTCAACCTGTAGTTGCATTTTTTTGTTCCTTGGCTCTTCTGTGTAAGGATGGATTCTGTGCTCTTGATCCCAGTGTGTGTGTATGCGTGCAAGGATTGTATAAGGGCTGTGGGACTGACCGGTTGGTGTTCTTGGTGCTGGACTCTGGAAGAAGGTTGTGTTCCCTCCTGCCCTCAGATTTCATCACAGCTGCTGTGAGGGAGGGGCTGCCTGTTTCCACTGGGTTAGCAGAACTCACAAACAGTTGCTGAATCATAGCAGTGGCTGCAAAACAAGCGAGGCAGCTGTGGGTGGAGGGAGTGAGGTATTAGCCAGTGGTGGGAAAGCCTGGCACCCCTCTCCAGAAGTGCCGTGGTCCCTGCTCTCCAAGGCTTTTTTGGGCCGTCTTGGAGGGTCAAAGCAAGATGGATGTGGGGGGCACACGGGAAGGAAGGAGAGAAGAAGAGTCTTAGGGCAGGGAGGTGGAGGGCTATAAGCGGGGGCTCCTGATTTTCAAAAATGTCAGCCTGGCTGGAAATTGTGGCCAGCCCCAAGCCAAGCGGCTGTAGTGGAGGATGGACACACAGGAGACCCGTGAAGAGACCACTGAATTATAGGACCATAGAGCTGGAAGAGACCCCGGGACCATCCAGTCCAACTCCCTTCTGCCGTGCAGGAAGAGACAGCTGAAGTCCTCCCTTTGGTAGATGGCCACCCAGCCTCTCTTTCAAAACCACTGAAGGAGGAGGAGACTCCACCACACTCCACTGAGGTGGAAGTGGATTCCACTGTTGAATGGCTCTTGGCATCAGGAAGTTCTTCTCAATATTTAGGTGGAATCTCTTTTCCTGAAGTTTGGAGTCACTGTTCCATGTCCTGTTCTCTGGAGCAGCAGAAAACAGGCTTGCTCCATCCTCCAGCTGAAATCCCTTCGGATATTTAATCACACTATTTAAAATATTTAGTTTATGCTTGGGACTGGGGTGAGAACCATGTCCACCCCACTTCTGCTACTGGCTCTCAACCTTTAATCCTCTAGGTATTTTGGATTCCGTGCCCAGAATCCCTTGCCGCCGGGCTGAGCTGGCCGGGGCTTTTGGGACCCAAAGTCCAACACAGAGGTTCCGGAGCCGCCGCCCTAAGCCTTGTTGGGCTGGCACCCCCGTCGTTCCCGGCTAGCGTAGCCAGCGGCGAGGAACGCCGTCAGCTGGGGTTCAGCCGTGGCTCAAGGCCTCCGTGGTTCCCAGCTCCGATTTAGACAGAAGAAAGTTCCCTTCAGCCACTGGACAGTTTTTGCCAAATAGAGGGAGCTGCAAGGGGTGGCAACCTGCGAGAAAGCAAGGCGGGCGCTCAGGAAGAGGGGGAAAATGGGGATCTGGAGGGGCACGCTTCAAAAAACATCGAGTCAGGCATTAGACGGTATTCCGTTTGATGTTTTGAAACGTTCTTCTCAAAAAGGAGGGGACCAGGTTGCAAGGCGGTGGGGCTTCTGAGGCGGCGGTGCAGTTCGCGCGGAGGTGGTCTCGCCTGGCCCAGGGTGTCAGCCCACGCTTCTGGCTCTCGGAGTCTCCCAGTTAAAAATGGTTCGCTTTTTGCCCCAAACAACGTAGAAAGCCCTCCCCAAATATGTAGAAACATGTGAAAATACCCCCGCCGCCCTTGCGGCCGCCCCAGGGCCCCCTTCTGCGCTGAACGCTCGCAACCCCTCTCCGGACGACACGACATCACTTCCTGCCACCATTTTGAAAGGGACTTCGGGGAAAATCGAGGTACCCGGGCTCTCCGCGGGGGTGCTTCGCCTGTGAAGGGGGGCCGAGGATGGAAATTGGCCTTCGACCTCCAGGCGGCCCCCCGTCCCCCCAGCCCGGTTAAGGGAGCGTGACCGGGGGCGTTGTTTGGTCCCACGCCTTGCAACCCCCCGCCCCCGGGTTCGCTGCCAAATTTGGGCCGCCCCGTGCTGAGCGAGAGGCTGGGGGGATCGGGGCCTTCGGCGGACGGGGGGCGGCGAAGGCGTTTCGCTCTCCGGATGAGGATCCCGTCCCTCCCCGTGAAACGTTCCTCCGCTCCTCTGGTTCCCGGCTTTGCAGCGAGCTCTCAGTAATTCCGTTTGGGCACCCACAGGGAAGGAAGGGCTGGAGGCAGAGCGGCCCGGGGGAAGCAGACGCGGCAAATGGGAGAGCGGCTCCGGTGGGAAATCTTTTCAAGGTCCCGCTCTGCGGTGCAGGAGTTTTGTGAGCTGAAGGAAAACTTCGTTTGAGGGAGGGGGCCCGCAGCTCCTTTCCTCCCCAAAGGCGGAGGGTGGCCTCTGTAAAGGACGAATGGTTTTTTGTTGGTGTTGTTGAGGGACTCAACAAATAGGCAGAGGGCATGGGGTCGCAAAACTGTAGAGTCCCAGAGTTGGAAGGGACCCCGACTCCCAACGGGTGGCCATCCGGCCTCTGTTTAAAAGCCTCCGAAGAAGGAACCGGCGGGGCTGGGAGCGGTGGATCGGTCGTGCCGCTGTGCCGCTGACTCATCTGTGGCGCAGTCTGGTCCAGTGGAGCGCGTCCTGGGCGTATTTTGGGGCCTTTTATGTCTTTGGCTCCGTTTCAAGAGGAGGTTTCCGACTCTTGGCTGCCTGCTGTGACATTTTTACAAATTGCCTCATGGATAAAATTGCTCCCATCTGTTCCAGTGTCAATATGTTGTTAAAACTGAATCCAGAGCGGGACCTACCCGGTACCTCCTCTGAGCAGACACAACTGGGCGAGTTTTAGTGATAAGCGGTTGAGGATGTGGATGGGACGACTGGAGGGCTCTTTGGTGGGGGATGTTTCTGGGATTGGATCCACTGGACTCGATTCAGGTAGTTGGGAGAAATTTGAGAATTTTCTGGGTTATGGCCAAGATGCTATATGACTTCGGTGGTGGACTTACGTTACTCAGCCCTTGCGCTGAATACGAACACAGTGCAAGATGTGTGGATCGGTGGTCAGTGCGCATGGCTGGCACCCCACTGTGCAATTGCGGTGCGTAAGGGCAGTGCGTAGAGGCAATACACTTTTGCACGCTATTCTGTGTACTTTAGTGTGCTACTGCATGTGCAAAAGTTCCATAAAATCGTGGAATCACAGAGTTGGAAGGCATCTCAAAGGCCGTCTAGTCCAGCCCTCCTGCCATGTTGGAATGCACAGCTAAAGTGCTCCTGGGAGATGGCCATCTAGCCTCTGTTCAAAGCCCTCCAAAGAAGGAGAGTGGCGGTCTGTCAATGTGTGCAATTCTGCCGCCATCCATTGGATACAACTGCTGTGCTTCATTCAGAAAAATGCCCCCAACTGCACATGCGTAGGGTAACTTAAGCCGGCCTGTGTCGCTAGTGGGATGCAGACCCAAGGAAGGGTGACATAGGATCCAGTCGGACTGTGGCAGCGTTTAGTTCCCTTCTGAAGAAGGCTTCTCCCAGTTTTGATGCAGTTCCACACCTGGGCTTGGGCTTGCTTTGCTTACCCTGGTTGACTAGCTTTGTTGGGCGATGGCCAGTGGGAGCGTGGCTCTGTTGGCTCGCCTGGGATTGTCTGTGGCTTTTGGAGTGGGGTTATTATTAGCTCAGATCTTGTTTTGACCTGGGGCGTGGAGTTTGGGAGTCCATCTGGCTGTCCCTGTGTTAGAGGCTTTAAAGGGGGGAACTCTGGTTCATGGAATGATGTGACTCACTGGAAAAAGCAACAAAGTTTGGTAAAGCGGAAGGTGGGGAGGGGAGAGGGAGACGGCACTGCAGACGGGTGGACTCCACTGGGGAGCCGCGGCTGCTGCGCTGACTCTGCAAGACCCGAGCTGGCTGTTGGTGACCGAGACTCTTGGAGGTCTCTAGCCTACGGGATTGCCACAAGCCACAGCTGATTGGTGGCAAATGATGACACATTAACAACAACAGCAAACAAGACCACTTCCTTGTCTCCTGGCCAAATTTAAAAGGCACAAATAGGAGATACTGAGAGACATCCTTTGTGGCCAGCAATGTATGGGAAGGAAGCCTCCTCCTGCCCATTGAGGTTCCTCTAGTGATGGAAACTTCCTGCAAGCCTGTGCCAGTTGTTGCAGAGCCGGTAGCCGTGGTCAAGGGAGTTTCTCTGGTATTGCAGAACTGTTTCCTGCAACAGATCCACCAAGCTGAAGTGAGCCCTGGAAACCCTTTTATGCAGAGTAACTCTTGTGCAGGGAACCACAGAGTCAAAGTTGGAAGGGGCCTCCAGGGTCATCCAGTCCCAGCCCCCTGCCAGTGCAGAAATCTACAGTTGAAGCATCCCAGCGAGATGCCAACCTAACCTCCCATTGAAGACCCCCAAAGGAGGCGATTCCCCCACCCTCGGGGGGAGCCTGCTGCACAGCTGATCAGATCTGTTGAGTGGCAGGAAGTTCTTTATAATATTTAGGAGAATCTTCTTTCTTGCAATTTGAATCTACCATTTCAGGACCCCAAAGAATTGCCCCTGAAGGGCAGAGATACTGGATGTGGTTCTCTGCAGAACTGATTCTCTGTCCTCTTGTCACGGACTCTCTCTGGGAAAACACAGTGGTGTCTGATGTGAGGTGGGCCAGAGTTTAATAATTTTGGACGTGCACACAGAGTTCCTTGTTGTAATAATCCTCAGGCATCATCAGCACATTGAGAGACATCGTGTGGAAAGAATGGTATTGGTCAGAGGAGGTGCTTGGGGGTGTTGAGGGGAGAGACCATGATTTGTGGGGAGATGATGTCAGCTGGACCAGAACTTATTTTTGGGGGAGTGGGGTGGACAAAGCGACTCAACCACTTCAGTGTTGAAGTTTACCGAGCTCGGTGTTCATGTGGAAAAGGATTGGGACCGGATAGCCGACTTGTTCCTCGTTGGCCTTTGCTTTCCGTGCTGCTTCTGTGTTGTAATGCCCTCTTCCTGCCCCTGCTGCCGAGCTGTTGGGTGTGGGTGTAGCCGGCTGGAATGGAGGAAAAACCCCGCTCTCAGTCTTGGGAGCGCTGGAGAAACCGGCTCCCTATGTGACTGTTTCCATGCTTTCCCCTTGGCTGTGACAACCTCCTTCTGGATCCAAAGGCAACTTGCGGAGGAGTCAGACATTTGGATGCTCTAAACACCATGATTAGGGACCACTGAGGTACTTGGCACCCTTTCACACTAGTGCTATGATTCCACTTTAACGGCTATGACTCCATATTGTGGAATCCTGGGATTTGCCATTTAGGGAGGGGTGCTTAGAAAGCCTGAGAGCTCTAGTGCCCCAGCAGACTCAAACCCCAGGATTCCATAGGGTGGAGCCGTAGCAGTTAAACTGGAATTATAGTTCTATACCTGTGTAGTCTGAAAGGGTCCCAGTGTTTTCCTTTCCCCCTAATGGGCTAAATAACACTCTTGGTGGTTTTTCCTGTGACACACCTCACTTAGCTTTCCGTATGCAGAATTCTGTGTGCCAGATAGGCCCGTTTATCTCTTTGATGCTCCTAACTCAGCCAGTTGTGTATAAAATCACAACGAAAACAACCACCAATTACAAAAGAGACATTAAACATATATTAAGCAAGAAAATGAGCCATATGTTCATAAGGTAGGCATAAGTATGATCAGGAGTATACAATAATTTCAGAATCAAAACCTAATCACCAAAAAAAAGAAAAGTCAACGACCAGTGGTAGAAATATAGAATCGTGGTGTTGGAAGAAACCCCAAGGGCCATCCAGTCTAGCCCTCTTCTGCCGTGCAGGAAGACAGTCACAGTGCTGCCTTTGACAGATGGTCATCCAGCTTCTATTTAAAAACCTCCAAAGAAAGAAGAGGCTCCACCGCACTCCATCGAGGGAACAGCAGATTCTGCTGTCGATCTACTCTTACCTTCAGGAAGTTCTTCCCAACGTTTAGGTGGAAAACTCTTTTACTGTAGTTTGAAGCCATCGATCCATGTCCTAATCCCTGGAGCAGCAGAAAACAAGCTTTCTCTGTTCTCCATATGACATACTTTCAAGTATTTCTTTTTAAAATAATACTCCGTGTAACCTGTTTTGGCTATGACTTTTTTTGTAGTCATATTTTGGTATTGCAGTTTTATTCCTAATTATACTTGTGCCTAATTTCTGAATATATGAATTATTTTGTTGATTGAATGTATATAGTGCCTTTTCTGTTACTGCTGATCCTTGCTGTTGTGATTTCTCTTAGTCCCTTTCCTTCTGTTTTTGAACTGTGTCAAATATCTGTAGTGCATCCATACTATTGAGTTGCAGCAGTTTGATCTTTCTTTAATTGTTCTGGCTACATCTTTGGGAGTCCAGGGATGTTTAGCTTCCTGGCCAGAATAACCCTCAGGAGAATTCAGTAGAAAGTCCTCAGTACTCATCAACAGACTGCATATTCCAGTCTTTATAGGATGGAACCATGGCAGTGGAAGTGATATCAAACTGTTCCAGCTGTGCAGTGTGGATGCACCCCAGAAAAAAAATATTGTGTAGGTGAGTCTTTACAAAGAGGCTTCACTGCAATCAAAAAGGAATGGGGGCAGTGGTGCAAAGCCCTTCAGCATCCCGCAGGATGGGTGCTGTGGGAGACAGTGAGGGCCACTCTGGCGAGAGCTGGCCCACAAAGACCAGAGCCGGTGGGGTGCGTTCACACTGCACAGTTAGAGCACTGTGATACCATTTTAATTGCTATGGCTCCATCCAGTGGAATCCTGGGATTGGCAGTTTAAGGAAGGCTGTTTCGAATTTTTAGTGTAGTTTCCTGAACTACCAGAAATTAGTAGGAAATTTAAAATCTAATGGTGTTCGTTAATCTGATAATTTGCTTATTTGCACTTTCACTTCCTTATTATCAAGTCTTTAGCTTTATCTTGCTGTAGACTTTTTGTAAGCTGCTTTAGGTTAGGTGCCAGGGGAAATATGGGATGTAAAATCATTAAATCACTCAGCGTTAGAGTTACTCTTTGGCAGAGAATGGCAGCACGTCTTTCCCCGTACCACAAACCCCAGGAGTCTGTAAGGTGGAACTGTGGCGGCTAAAGTGCCGTCAGAATGGTGTTATAGGGTAGTGTGGACATATCATGGACACTTGTCTGTGGCACTACTTATGCCATTCCTGTTCTTTTGCGTGGGGGGGAAGGTTTCTGGGAGGCTTTTGCAGGGGTGGGTTTCTGGACTGTGGTGATCTGGACCCCTCTGGGCTTGGAAGTAGATATGTTGCCAGGTAGCCTAATATGGCAGCAGTGGGAGTTAAGAGGCAACCTGTTAAAAATCTGGAAGCAAATGAACCTTTTGAAAACCTCCCCTGTTTGGGGGTCAGCAGCCAGCTGCTCCAAGAGCACTTTCTGTCCTTGCGCTATGCGCAGTGTGAGCATGCCGGCCATCTGTGCAAACAGTCATGTCCCCTCCATGCTCCCCCAGCCATGTGTTTCCTGTGTTCCTAAAGGTGTCATTTTGGCTCCTTTTGTTCCTGGAAGTTTGAGGTGGTGCTGAGTTAGGTTAGAAAATGCTTTTGTTTGTGTGTGTGCGTGCGCATGCACACATGTTTAAGTTGCCTGTCAACTTGGGCAAGGAATCCGCAGAGGTTGTTTTGGCAGTTCCTTCCTCTGAAACAGAGTCCACAGTGCCTGGTATTCCTGGGATCCAAGTACTAACCAGGGCCTTTTGGATGGGGTCAGATGGTTGAAGGAGCCAGCAGGAGCTCTTGGGCCCAGGCTTGACAGAGTGGGAACCCTGGCTGGATGGATGTGGGAGAAGGCCACTTCATAAGAAGTTGTTTCAGTCTGTTCCTAAAAGTTTTTATCTATGAACTTAATGATTAAATGCTTTTAACCTGGGGATACGGTGGCTCGAGAAGCTAATGGCAGTAGGCAAATGCTTTAAATCAATGGTGCTCCACCTTGATCCATCCTGAAGTTTTGAACTTCAGCTCCCAGAGTCCCTGACCACTGGCCATTTTGGCTGGGGCTTCTGGGAACTGAAATGCAAAATGAACAACTGGACTTTAAATGAATGATGTCTGTAGGTCACACTCTGGTGTAGATTCTGAAGGTTGGGGCACTCCCAGCCAGGGTCATCTGAGGGTCTCTTGAGTAGGGTGTGTGAGTGGGTTCGTTCGTTGGGTGTGTGTGGTCTCTCCTGACTGGGAGTTTTGTGGACTTCCAGATGTTCTGGCACGGCAAATTCCAACATCCCTGCCAGCTTGCATGGCCAGTGGTGAGGGATGCCTGCTATATGGGAGAAAATATCTGTAATTACTCATTCTGATGTTGAGAAGAAAAAGGTGGCACAGCTGGGGGCCCTAAGGAAACCAGGAGAGGCTGTGACACCTCCCCCATTTTGGTGTTTTCCTTTTATCCGCCCCATCAGTGGCATAAGTGTGATCATCTCTTGCTTTTCCTACTGTGTTCCACTTTACCAAGCATTCTGGGAGTTGCAGTCCAACTGCATCTGGAAGTGGTGTCTTGGTAATCCCTACCCCTGGCTTATAGGAAAGTGGAACTGTTAAGAATTCCTTCTGCTCCACTTTGCTGGCACCTTGGGTGGCACCTGGGTGGCCTCTTCGGGCCACACTTCTGCTTTTGTTGCTGTGTGTTCAAGTGCTTCTGTACAGTTTTAAATTAGCAGTGTTTTAACAGGATAGTTTATTTAGGTGCTCTTTATGTTGCCTTTTCTCACTGTTTTTTAGTTGTACTTTCTTTTAACTTATGCTGTGAGCTCCCTTCAGTCTTGTGTTGGGCGAAAGGGGGGGATAAAGGGAGACGTAAATCAAATTTAATCGTAGTAGTACTAGTAACAGCAGCAGCAGCATGAGCAGCAATGGTGGTTCCAGGAGCTGAGAAGGGTTCTGGGAGCATTTCCAAAAGGACTGTAAAAACATCTGAACTGAACCAGCATAGGTAGGATCACAGGAGCACAATTACAGGAAGAGGAACGGCTCGGAAAGTGCCGTTCTCCCCAGCCAGACCTCAGTGGCGCTTGGATTCTTGGACAGAGTCAGAATCAATGATGATCCAAAACTCCAGTCGGTAAACATCTGGGAGATTGTGAAGCTGAGAGCAAAGTGCCTTGTTGTTCCAAGGTGTGTCATTTTTGGTAACGGTGCTGTTGTGATCCTTTCCGTGCCGACCTGGAACGTGCCGCGTTATCCTTAGAGACTTCCCGCAGTCTGAGGTTCTTGAGTAGAAGGTGAATCGCTGATAGCCCAGAAGTTGAGTCGGTAACATCTGGAATGAAACAGATTGTGAAACTTGATGATGGTGGTGATGATGATAGCAATAATATAAATTATTGATGATAATAACAGTTGATTGGTAATAAATTGTTATTGAATTTTCATTATCGATATTAATAGTATTCTGTTTTCAACCTTTTATTGTTGATATCACATGATAATTACAGTTGGTAATTATTAATGATAATCAATTTTTATTGCTGGTAGTTATTAATAAGAATAATAATAATAAATAAGAATCACAGAATAATGGAATTGGAAGGGGTCCTATGGGCCATTGAGGCTGAACGTTGCCAGCCCCCTGCTCAGTGCAGGATCTCCAGCTAGAGCGTCCGCTGCAGGGAGCTGTACAGCCTCTTTTTGAAGATGTTCAGAGAAAAGGACCTCTCTAGGAAATTGGTTCCACTGCCCAGCTGCTCTCACTGTCAAAAAGTTCCTTCTAATGTTCAATCAAAATCTACCCTCCTATAACTTAAAACCTTACGTCTAGTTCTGCTTGTTGGCGCAGCAGAGAACAGGCCTGCCACCTCCTCTCTGCGGCAGCCCTTCAGGTCTTTAAAGAGGGCGATCCTGTCACCCCTCCGTCTTCTCTTCACCAGGCAGAAAATGCCCAGTAGCTCCTTCAGCCGCTCCTCTTATGCTTTCTTCTCCATCCCTCTTCTCATCCTCATTGCCCTTCTGTGAACCTGCTCCAGCTTCTCTTTATCCATCTCAAAATGAGGTGCCCAGAACTGAAGGCAGGGCTCCAGCTGGAAACGCCACTTCTGTTCCTGCAGGCTAAGCTAGCATCAGTAACACTTGCTAATGCTGTTGGGGATGGATTGATTGATTTCTCCTCCCTCCCCACAGGTGGTACAAGCTCCACTCCAAGCCAGGGAAGAAGGAGAAGGACCGGGGCGAGATCCAGCTGAGCCTACAATTCACGCGCCACAGCCTGACGGCCAGCATGTTCGACCTCTCTGCCAAGGAGAAGCCCCGCTCGCCCTTCGGCAAGCTCAAGGACAAGATGAAGGGGCGCCAGAAGTACGACCTGGAGTCGGCCTCAGCCATCGTGCCCAGCAGCTTCGGGGCCGTGGAGGATGACCTCGGTGGGACCAAGAAGGGGCCGAAGCTGTCCAAGGGGGGCTTCTTCTTCAAGAGCAAGCTACGCAAGTCCTCCCTGACCCAGTCCAACACCTCTTTGGGCTCCGACAGCACCCTCTCCTCTGCCAGCAGCCTGGGGGGCATCGCTGGCCCCGAGACCCTTGCTCCCTCGCCCAGCCGGCACAGCAGCCTCTCCACCGACCACTCAGGTAAGGAGGGGGCTGGGCAGGGAGATAACGGGGACAGGACAGACTAGATGGTTGGACTCGCTGAAGCTGACCTGCAGATTTGAGTGTGAATACAGGAAGGTCAAGGCAGTTAGGGGGGTTCAGCAGCAGCTGATGAAAAAGGTTGTTCCCCCCAGCAGGCAGCCCTGAATCCAGGATGTTTTGTCCCAAAGGGCGCCCGCCATCTTCCAGCAGGTGTGGCTCCCGAGGTTTGGACTAGACGAGTCCCATGCCTCCTTCCAGGCCTCTGTGCCTTTCCCTGTCACAGTACAGGAATTGCCCACCTTTCAAGCCCCATTATTCAGCAACTTGCTCTTTTGACACTTCAAATTAAGTGCAGGTTCTATTAATTCAATGGGGGTTCTGCTCTTTCATCAGTTCTTGCCTATGAAGGCTTGCTTGGAGCTGCCTGAATGTGCACGTTGCTTGCGAAGTGAGCTGGGGTGAGGGGAAATGACACCAAGCTGGCCGACAGACTTTGCAAACAATGCGTGTACAGTCAGCCCCAAGTGAGCCTCTACATGGCTTCTGCTTTTCAGCCAATTCTGTTTTCTGACAGTGCTCTGGTCTCTAACCTGTGAGATAAGCAGGGGAAGCCTATATCTCCATCTTCCCTGGATTAAGCTTTTCTTGCCCTCCCCGTTCCTGGTACTGTTCCCCAGAGACCTGCTCAGGACTGCCAGAGCCTCTCTGGGATCCGTAGGTGGAAATGAGAAGTGGGGCCCTGCAGCATTTGTCCAGTGGCAGCACTTTAGCTCAAGCCTCTGTGTGTCTTCTCTGAGTGGTGTAAGGTAGAGGAGGGATGGGCCAAAAGGCCCCGCAGAAAAAAGCCCACGGCCATGATGGGGTGGGGGGGGGGTAGATCCCAATACAGGATCTCAGGAGAGCAGAGGTTGCTGTTCTTCTACTGACTCAGAGCCTTGGCCCATCTGGACCAGTGTGGTCAACTCTGACGGGCCACAGGGGCATGCCAGGGTTTTCAGGTGGGCCGATTTCCCCACCTCTACCTCGAAAGTGCCTGAGGCTGAGCCCAGCCACTTTCCTTTGCTACAGACCCCTGCAGCCACACCTAGTAAAGCTGATCCTATAACAGTGCTATGTGCCTGTTTCCAGGGTGTGGGTTTCTGTATGTGCCATCAGTCACCTGCTGACTTACAGCGACGGCATAAATTTCACAAGGTTCTCTTAGGCAAGGAATCCTCAGAGGTGGTTTTACCAGTTCCTTCCTCTGAAGTAGAGCCTACAGCACCTGGTGTTCATTTGCGGTCTCTCATCCAAGTCCTAATCAGGACTGATCCTGCTCAGTCTCCAAGACCAGACTGGCTCTGCTGCCTTGAGGGCATTTAGGCCCTTGTGTATGTGTATAGATGCCTTTAAGTCACCTGTTGACTTACGTTGACCCCATGAATTTCATAGGTTTTCGAGGGCAGGGAATCATCAGAGGTTCATTCCTTAGCTTTTGGCACCAAACACAGAGTCCTGGGGAGGGCCTGTAATTTCAGTTGGTTCCAGCTGTGAATGTTCAAGGTGGCCCAAGAGACAGGTGGGTGATTGACCAGGGTTGGGGGAGCAGTGGCAGCTGGACTCACCCTTCCTTCCTTCCTTCCTTCCTTCCTTCCTTCCCTCCCAGTGAGAGACTTTCTGCCTTCACCAAAGCTGACCCACAAGAGGGCCTTCAGTGACGAGGTCTCCCAGATCAGCCTGCTCCCCGAATCCAAATCAGTCCAGAGCCTGAAGCCTTCTGAGAAGGAGCCCATCTCCCGCTCCTCACTCTGCATCAACGGAAGCCATATTTACTGCGAGGAGCCGTCTCCCAAGCCTTCCTTCCTCTCCTCGGCTCCGGCCCCCCTCCCTCCTCCTGTCCCCCCCCAGAGCCTCCCTCACAAGCCGGATGAGGGCTCTAGCGTCATCACCCAGGGCACTGAGTCGGAGCTGCCGCCCTGGTCCAGCAGCCGTGGCCAGAAGGGGCCCCCCAGAGATCCCCCCAGGTTCATCCCTTCTCCGCCCATCTTGGCCGCCCAGGAGGAGGACAAGCTCTCGGTCAAGACCATTGCCCTCAACAAGCAGAGGGGCAGAGCCAAGAAGGAGGAGGCCCTGAGGGCAGAGAGCAAACCCGTCCAGATCGCGGCACCCCTGGTCTTCTCCTCAGAGGTGGTGAGGGTGCGGCCCCAGGAGAGGACCCTAAAAGCGGAGGCGGAAGAAGAACAGGACAAGAAGAAGGCAAAATCTGGCTTCTTCCGTCGGCGGAGCAGCAGCAAAGACAGCGGGACAAGCCACACGGCAGCAACGGCGGTGGCGGTGGCAGAAAGTGCGTCGCCTTTGGCCTCTCCGACTCTGCTGGCGTGCAGCGGAGGGGAAGAGAGAGGCAGGAGTGGCAGCGGGAGCAGCTGGTTTGGCCGGCAAGATTCCAAGGAGCAGAAGCCCAGGTGAGCCAGGGAGGGAGGGACAGAGGGGGGCTGTCTCTCTGGGGATGGCATGGGTGCACTGACTCACTGAACACCAAGGCTTTTGCTGGATGATATCCAGCATGAACTTCCTGCTTCATGCTCTCGTCCACCCTCCTGCTCCCTGCAAGGTCGGGATGGATGTGTTATTTTGTTCCTGGCAGGAAAAAGAAAGGGATTTCCTGACACCCTGGAAACTCTGTCAGGAACAATAAAGCAGCAGCAGGACTTTTCTCTAGTATTCATACTTGCTGAATTGTTCCGGAGAGTTATTCTGTGCAAAAATATAAGTGTTTTTTTCTACACAAAAACCCCTGCTGTTTTTTTGTTTTGTTTTGTTTTTGTACAGGAAATAGAATACATTTGGCTCAGGAAGCCTGAGCAAAACCTGTGCTTTCTGCACAGAAGGAGCACCATCTTATTTGTGCAAAACCCATATTTTGCAAAACCCATATATCTTTCTGTACCCAATAATTCCCTGGAATTCCCTGGAATACTTCAGAACTGTGCTGATATCTTTGTTTTCTCCTGCACTGGAGAGAAGACAATAGAAATTATTTGCTCTTTGGCATTTGGGAAGGAAAATGTCATGCAGAGGAGGGCAGGCGGTGTCCCCGGCGATGGAGCTGCAGGCAGAAGCCCAGCCGGAGGTGGGGTGTGGCTTTGGCAGGGGTCCACTTGCTGCTGCTTTAACCCTTTCTGGCATGCCGCTGCTTGTGGTGGTATTCCTGTGGCTGTGCAGAAATAGCAGTGACGCATCTCTCTCTGAAAGGGCCTCTGTTCCCTATCAGGGGGGCATGGCAGTGAGGGGGAGGGAGGAGGAAGGTAACAGGTGGAGGAAAGAGGCTGGCCGGAAGGGTTAGTGTAGTGTCTTTTCCGTGGTAGTTACTGTAGAGAAGACCTCTTTGCCAGTGAGACTCCACAGACAGCAGGACATACGCATTGCCTCACAGAGCATCCTCGTGGAAGAGGGGGCTGGCAAGCAGGAACCTTAGCCAAGTAACCAGTTAACTGACTAACCCCGCTGTAGCAGCACTGCTGTAGCTGTAGGAAAGCGGGGGTGGAGGTCTCTAAAAAGATCGCATCCCACAGCTGGGGGGAGTTAGGAGCGCTGTGGCAAATGGAGAAGCTGTTCCAGTCAGCCCTGGAGGTTTTGGGTGGAAAGGAAAGGAAGGGCAGGGATGCCCCTGGCACGCTGTGGTGTGTGTGGAAGGGGCCATTCCTTCCCATTCTCTGAGGATGAGGTACCAAAGGCCCTTCTGAAGGCACTTTAGTTATCTTCAAACGCAAATGCAGCCGAAATACTTTGGATTTTTTTTTCAAATGCTTCGTAAGCACCACATGAAGCCTTCTCCTAGTAGCATTTTTAAACAGCTCTTGCCAAGGGAGTGGCTGTGCTGCAGAATTTGTGCAGGATTATTAAGGGGAAGCATTTGATTGGTGGTGCCTGGTGCTTCAGATTCATTTCCTGTAGCCTCGAGGGCAAGATCTTGAGCAGTTCTCTGGTTGTTGTTTTTTTCCCCTTGAGACCGTGGTAAATGCAGTTGTGAAAGTTGTGTTTTTTCTTCACTGCTTTAGGTGCGGATTGACAGTCTTTAAACAGAGGTTGGGTGCCCCCCCCACAGGCACTGGGGAGTCCTGCGCGCTGGCAGGGATTGGGCCCCATGCGCTGGTGCTCCTTTCCAGCTCTGTGATTCTGTGCCATCCTGCACTTGTTTGTTTGGAATGACACGATGCCTCAGTAACACAACTTGGCATGAAGGGGGTTTTTTCCCCATTACAGAGGCAAGATTCAGAATGACCAGAAGAAAAATCGTTTCTTGCATACAGTTGGTGGGCCCCTGACGCCCTTCCCTTGCAGGTCCCCTAAAGCTCCAGAACGCATGGGTTAAGGATGCCTGGTATTAGATGGTGGAAGCCACCTGGTATGTTTCCTTTTCCCATCCTTTCATGAACTCTTTTTTTAAAAAAATTATTTCTTTATTAGTTTTAAAATGATCAACTTCTTAGTTAAGCCACACAATCAGAGAAATATACATTCAAAAAGAAGAAAAGCTAAAATACATCTTTTGCTGTTGTTGATACGTGCTTTTTAATAATTTCTGACCTACGGTGACCCTAAAGTGAACCTGCCATGAGCTTTTCTGGGGCTGAGAGTGTGTGACATGCCCAGGGTCACCCAGTGGGTTTCCACGGCCAACCAAAGGGGTCATAGTCCAAGGCTTAGCCCCTACGCCGTGCTGGCTCTCAGACAATAATAACACAAGTAGACTAAAACGGGGAACGCTAACTAACCAAAACAGTAAATGCTAATCTGCTAAAACATGAAAGGGCTCTGACCCGCCTAGCCCAACTGTAATGAAAGAGAAAAAAAAAGATAAAAAAGGGAAAAATACATATATATTACTCTACCATTACAGATCCAACTAAGTCGTCTTGCTTGAATTACTAGTAAGCATAGCCACAAATTATGTATTGGTATTTCTTATTGTTCAAAAAGTCCATAAATGTTTTCCAACTTTTGAAAAAAAAACATGTTTTCAATTGGCTTATCCTTACAAGGAGGAGTGAGGGTTTTGGACCCTCTCCCACTCTGGGTGTGAGTTCTTCTCACTTTTGCATGTGGCCGTGGTAGCAAACTAAGCAAAAACCCAGCCCAGATTCGGCATGCTGTTAGAGCACAAGCCCAGGGTTGATTGAGGAGCCTTGACATTCTTCATGGCCGCCTGGAAGGTGCCCTTGGTGATTTGTTTTGCAAATCAGGACCTGGAAAGCGGATCTGCACCGTGACCCCGTTGCAGTTCTCCCTGCATCTGAGCACAGCACCCCAAAGGGTGCGGCACAAACCGAGCTTCTCTCTTTGTTCCTGTGAGAAAAGGCTTTGAACGCAAGTGACCGTCACGGCCACTGTTACCCACCCCGCTCTGCCGCACCCACCCAAACACCCCTGGGCTCAGGCAGGTAATTGCAGCAGAGAGACTCACGCCTCGTGGGACCAAAGTGACCAAACGGGCTTGTGGAGCACGGAGCAGAGGTGTGTGTGTGCGGGCACTTGCATGGGTGTGCTGATGAAGGAACCCGGTCTCCTTTCAGGCAGGGCTTCTCAAACCGATGTGGCAGACTGGCATATCCCAGGGAACGGTGCCACGTTTGTGCCCATTGGCTACAGCCATTTTTTTTCTTTCCTCTGACTTCTCCTGTTCCCACCTGTCCCCCACTGTCTGCCGACCGATGCCTCCCTTCCCTTCTTCCTCTTCCTCAGAAAGAGAGTGAAAGTGACGGCAAAGAAACACCACCTCCAGCACTGTGGAGGGACTGTTAAAAGTCCCTTGTTGGAAATTAGAGCCAGATTTTGGCTGCAGTGGACGGTGGGTCTGGGGGCCAACCAAAGCAGACTGCTCCCCAAAGGGCTCCGGGGGCATGACACCCGGCCCAGGATCCACCACCAGGGTTGTGTGGCGAAAATCTCTGAGTGTGTGGAGTTCCACATTGATCATGCTAGGAAGTGTTGCACAAATGCCCACACTGCTAAGTGTGCAGCTAAATGCACGCGTGCCCACTTGCTCTTTGACACGTACACTTCTGTGCATAGTGCCCCTACATGTGCACCTTCTTTTCTGGAACCTTCAGCTGACTGTAGCTGTTCTGCGTTGGAGAAGACCGTCCAGCCCCTTCTGCAGGGGAGTTCCAGCCTCTGTGTGCAAGAGGAAATAGGGGGCCTGGGCACATATCCCCTCCTTATTCACAGGAGATATTTCACAGACCCACAGTGGAGGCCTGAAGCCATGTTTAGTACCAAAACCTAAATACACCATCTTTCTTATACACATACATACATACCTATGATAAAGTTTAATTTATAAATTAAGCACGTTAAGACATCATGGTGTAGTGGTTTGAATGTGAGGCAATGGCCCTGGAGACCAGAGTTTGATTCCACGCTTGGCCAAGAAAACCTTCTCAGCAGCCTTGAGTGTGTCACACGCTCTCAGCCCCAGAAAACCTGGGTTCAGATCCTAGCTTATCCCTGGAAACGTACTGGGTGACCTTGGGCAACTCACACGCTCTTAGCCTCAGAGGAATCCGGTGATGGTGATTCACTCCCTCCGAATAACAGAAAACCTTGTAAAAGGGTCCCCGTAGGGCGGCCATAAGTCAGAAAGGACTTGAAGGCACAAAACAACAACAAAGGCATTAACAACAATAGCTATAGAAGTAATGAAATAGAACAATTATAACAATATATGCCATATAACATAATAAACCATATATACCATGTAACGTGTCATATACCATAACAAAAATTAGTAATTGAGATGGCTGCTAAGTAAAAAACAGCTGGGTAGTGTGTGGAGTGTGGATGTGCTGGACAAAGGGATGTTTCATGTCCTAGGCAGGATTCCTGAGGTTTCGTCATGCTACTCAGAATGGCCACATAATTTAAAATGTACGAATTGCTTATTTGTGGAATTTTCCATTTAATATTTGTGGATTGCACTTGACCGGCTGTGGCTGAAACCACAGATATGGGGGCGCTACTGTACTCTGTTGTGGAACTACAAATGAAGCCATGATTCTCTGTGCACGTGCAGAATGCAGTTTCTTTGGCCATTGCTGCACTAGGCTGTTGTAACGCGATGATTCCACTTTCAACCTCCTATGGAATCCTGGGGTTTGCAGTTTAGGGAGGGGCCGGCCTAAACTGCAAACCCCAGGATTCCATAGGAGGTTGAAAGTGGAATTACCGTGCTATAACAGCCTAGTGCAGAAATGGTGTTTGTTATCACTGGGTAATCCCAGCGGAGCGTGTCGAGGGAGTGGGCGGCTGCTACTCAGAGCGAGCTTGTTTTCTGCTCCTCCTGACCAGCTATCTGTGCTTCTTGCCAAGGAATGCTCTCCTCCCGCCTGTGCGCAGATACCTGACCTTGCACCTGGGGGAGGAGGGAGGAGCACAGCCCCCTCCCCTGGTATTTCCGGAATGCGCCTCCAGACCTGCCTGTCCTGGCTGGCGGCTGGGTGCGGTGGCCTCCAGGGGGGCGTTGCGGGGTTGGGAGGGAACAGCTGGGAGGACCGTCCAAATCCCTGTCTCCAGTCAGAGGGTTTAAAAAACCCTCAGTCGTCCCAGGCTGACCAGAACGGAGAACGATTTAGTTTACTGTATTTATTGATTAAGTAATTACTGCCCATCTAAAGATCTCAAGGCAGTGTACAGTAAAATCAGCTTGACTGATTAAAAATACAGTAAATGGTGAGAGCCAGCGAGGCATAGAGGTTTGAGTGTTAGACGACAGCCCTGGAGACCAGAGTTCGATTCCCCGCTCAGCCGTGGAAGCTCACCGGGTAACCTTGGGCGCATCACACACTCTCAGCCCCAGAAAAACCCATGATGGATTTGCCTTAGGGTGTTCATAAGTCAGAAACAACTTGAAGGCACACAACAAAAACGGCGACAATAAGTGAGAGCGGTGATTTTAAATGGATATTTAATGGTTTAACAAGTTAAGACAGATTTAAATCAGTTTTAAAAGTTTAGAACAATTTCGGACCATGCACATGTGAGAATTTGAGTAAAGCAGCAGCAGTAGTACGGCTGGGGAAGGGCCAGCAGGGGATGATGGTTTCTGTCCTGGCTCAGCCTTGTAAATCTGTGGGCCGGTGGCTGCTTGAGGAGTAGGGGTCTGGCTGGGGGGTGGGCTCATCCTGGTGTCCCCCTCCCATGGAGGGAGATCGCACCCACAGAGCATTAGATTTTTAATGCTTAAAGTGCCCCCGGACGACTCCTCTGTGCTTTTGGCTTTGTTGTGTCAGCCTCCCTCCTGTCTGGGCAGCCGGTTCTCACGTGGGGCAGCTTCGGCCTGTTTTCCTGCAGAGGGACGCGAGTCTCGTTCTCCCTCTAGCGTCGGGATCCCAGAAAGCCGCTTGAACAGAATTCTGGAGAAACCTGGAAGAAGAGAGTGAGGCAGTCTGTCCGTGCATTTTCCATGCAGAAGCTAGAATCCTAGAGTAGGAAGGGCCCCTAGGGGCCATCAAGTCCAGCCCTCTGTGCAATGTAGGATCTCCAGCTAAAGAATCCCCAGCAGCAGGGAGCTATCCAGACATCCAAAAAAGGAGACCCCCCCCCACCTCTCTAGGCAATTGGTTCCATTATCCAGCCTCTCTGATTGTCAAGAAGTTCCTTCTCACGTTCAATCAAAATCTACCCTCCTGTAGCTTAAAACCATCAGACCTGGTCCTGCCCTCTGGGGCAGCGGGGAACAGGCCTGCCCGTTCGGCTCTGGGACGGGTCCCTTGAGGTATTTAAAGAGGGTAATCATGTCACTCCTCAGTCTTCTCTTCGCAAAGCTGAACAGGCCCACCTCCTCCAATCTCTCCCCCATATGTTTTGTTCTCCATTCCTCTTATCATCTTTGTCACCCTTCTCTGGACCCATTCCAACTTGTCTATATCCTTCTTAAAATGAGGCACCCAGAACTCACCACAGGATTCCAGATGAGGGCAGACAAGCACAGAATCTACTGAGACTGTTACTTCCCTTGACTTGGAAACTGCTTTTGTTAATGCAGGCTGAGATAGCAATTGCCTTCTTTGCTGCAGTATCACACTGCTGGCCCATGTTCAATTTATGATCGACAGTAATCCCAAGGTCGTTTTCATGTATCATACTACTGAGCCAAGGATCCCCCATCCTATACCTGTGTATTTGGTTTTTGTGGCCTAAATGTGGAAGTTTGCATTTGTTTCTGTTGAATTTCATTTTATTAATTTCAGCCCAGTTTTTTAGTTTATCTAGGTTGTTTTTAATTCTGTTCCCATCTTCCATTGTATTAGTTACCCCTCCCAGTTTTGTATCGTCTGCAAATTTGATAGGATTCCGTCATCCCCATCAACTAAATCGTTGATAAAATTCTTAAAACAGCCATGCCCTCAGGACAGAAGCTTGCATCAGTCCACTTGAGACCTCCTTCCAGGCTGAAGCACAGCTACTGGTTGTTGAGAATTAGAGTTTCCCAGGTGTTGGCCCTTTTAGGATATTCTGTGAAAGCTAAAACTGTTAGGAATAAGCCTTCTGCTAGCAGAGTAGCAGAGAAAATATGCCCTGATCTCCATGTGGCTTCCCTGAACTGAAAATGACCGAGAAAATAAAACGAGGCAGGCAGTTTCAGGTTACAAACTTAGAAAAGTTTACTAATGGCTTTTAGGGAAGCCTACATCCTAACTAGCTAATGAATAGATTAGGTAAGATAGTAGCTTTGTTTTAACTCACTATCTTCTTGATGGAGATGCGAAGCATGGTCGGAGAGAAGGAGGAGGAAGCAAAAATGGAAAAGAGAGGGGTAGTCAAAATGGAGAATTTTCCTGGGTCACATAGTCTGGTTACCTGGATATGAAAGGTATTTATGAAATGAAATGAAATGAAATGAGAAAATGGTGAGACTTTAGATGAGAAAGCAGAAGGCTTTGGCACGCAAGGAAAAAAACCCCTAGGACAGGGTCCTCTTGTCCTAAAACAATGGGCGGGGGGATAGAATGCTGGAATTTTCCAACACTGGTGAGACCTTATTGAGTACAGTTTTCCAAGCAGTCATCGATCCATCTGGTGGTGTTTCCGTGTATTCCATATTTAGTCAGTTTGCTGATGAAAATATCACGAGGGACCTTATCAGATGCTTTGCTGAAATCCAGATGAATGACACCCACAGCTTTCCCACCATCTACTAAATTAGTGACCTAATCAAAAAGGGTATAACGTCACTTTGACAGGATGAGTTCTTGACAAACCCATGTTGGCTCCTACTGATCACTGCATTGTCATTAAGATACTTGCAGGCAGACTCCTGTAGAATCCATTTGGATATTTTTCCTGGTATTCAGGTCAGGCTGGCTGGACTACAATTCTCTGGATCTTATTTTTGCCCTTTTTTTGTTTTGTTTTGAAGAGGGGAACAGTGTTTGCCATCCTTTGGCGCTTCACTTGCTCTCCGAGATTTCTCAGAAGTGACGCCACGTGATTCAGAGGCCAGCAGGTTTCTTTAATACTCTGGGATACAATTCGTCTGGTCCTGTAGGTCCGAACTCATTTAGGTTAATTAGGTGATTCTTGACTATTTCCTTATCAGTCTTGATTTGCTATTCGGATTCCGTGCCAAGGCCTCTGCCGCTGCATGGAAGAACACAGTCTCCTTCTTCCCTTCCTTCCTTTCATTTATAACCCAGCCTTCTCCCAGTGCGGAGTCCCACAAGGGGGCTCACAATGTCAGTTGAAACAGAATTAAGTTAAAACAGTGGATAATACAAAAGTGAAAAACAAACAGTTGTACAAAGATGTTAGTTTAAAAAGATTAAAAGCATTTAAAACATAATGAGAATAAGAATACTTCTACCCCATTAAAGGACCGTTTTGCAGCTGCTGCTTAACAGTTCAAGGCTTGTCTGAACAATAGGCTTGCGGGTGAAGAGGGAGCGGAGGGGCCGAGGTGACCACCCAAGGGCGGGCGGTCCACAGCACGGGAGCAGCCAGCAAGGAGGCCCCGCTTGCCTGCCAGATGAGCCTGGGAGGGTGGCGGGACTGAGAGAAAGCCCAGCCCCGTAAATCTCCACGCTCCGGCAGGCTCGCACTGGAAGATACGGTCTGCCCGATAGTCTGCTTGTTCAGCTCCATGTCGCTGAAACAGAGCCAGCCTGCTCCGTTGCGTGCTCTTGGCTCAGACAAGAGCCCCCTCGCGTGCAGAAGGTGATGGGGGACATTCGGCCGAAGGGTGTCTGCGTCCTTCGTTTTCCTGCCCTTCCTCGGCGCTGCCTCCTCCTCCCCTCCTCCTGCCACCTCTTTCTTCCGCAGGCTTGGAGGCGGGACTTCACAGAATCATAAAACCCTGGAGTTGGAAGGGGCCCAAAGCCCCCCCTTTGGCAGGTGGCCACCCAGCCTCTCTTTAAAAACCTCCAGAGAGGGAGACCCCACCACACTCTGTTGACGCGGCGGCGTATTCCACTGTGAAACTGCTGTCACTGTCAGGAAGTTGTTCCTGAGGTTTGCGTGCAACCTCTTCTCCCAGAGTTTGGAGCCATTCCTCCGTGTCCTTAGAACCACAGAAATAGAGAACCGCAGAATCCTAGCGATGGAGGGGACCGCAAGGGCCATCCGGTCCGACCTCCTTCGACCGTGCGGGAAGACCCAGGGCGCTCCCCAGAGTTGGCCACCCAGCTTCCCTTTAGAAACTTCCAGAGAAGGAGGCCTGACCACAGACCCGGCCGGCAGCCCGGTCCGCTCTTGAATTGCTCTTGCGATCAAGAAGTTCTTCTTAATGATTGGGTGGAATCTCTTTTCCTGCAGTTTGAAGCCATTGCTCCGTAGCGTCCTAGTCTCTGGAGCAGCAGAAAACAGACTTGCCCCATCTTCCATGTTACAACCTTTCAAATGTTTAAACGTGGCCGTTGTGTCCCCGCTGAACGTTTTTTTCTCCCTGCTCGGCCTACCCAGCTCCCTAAGCCACTCCTCGCAGGGCTTCGTGGTTTCCTCTTGTGATATCTCTGAATGTGGACGGGGGAAGATGCACGGTGGGATACGGGAGGAGGACATCGAAGGGAGGAGAGGCAGAGCGGGTTGTTGGTGGCACCCTGCGCACGCGGAGGGCTCTGGGCTGGGCGGGATGTGTTGCTCACGTGTAGAGGGTGCCCTCCTGGACGCGTGGGTCTGTTGCTTGGTGTGGTTCATAGCTGAGTGGGGGATGATAAACCACGTTATTTACTGCTTTCTAATTTTTACCATAACAGTAATGGGATGCCACGCATGACTGCGCCTGTGTGCGTAGAGGAAGCTTTGGGAAGGTGGAGCTCTCTTCGACTGCACCAGAGAGGTTTCTCTCCTGCGTGTGCGGGTGGATGTTTTTTCACGGGGGGCGGGGCAGCCGAAAGTGTTTGCGTGTCTGTGTGCGTGCGTGCGCGCGCGCGCGTGGGTGGGACACCCCCATTTGCTTTACCTGCTTTTTGCCTCTGGGGGCATCACGGAGCATGGCACAAAAACGGCTGTTGGGAGAGCAGTCTCCCAGTCACTGAGAGGCGTATTATGTACTACTACGGAGCTTATTTGGGGGTTTAAATCCATGGCCCGTATTCAGTTGGGTGGCTGAGCTGCCCTCCCAAGTTTCATAGGGAGAGAAAATGGGAGCCGGAGCCACCCGCGGCTTCTGTCGCCGTTTTTCTGTGGGCGTGGCGGTGGCTTCTGGGAGCGGGTGTCCGTGATGCCCAGAGAACCGAGGTCTGAGACGAGCGTTGGCGCAGGGAGGCGGGGTGGCTCCCTGAGGGGGAGGCCGGGGTGGGCGCGGGGGAGTCCGTTGCCGTTCCAGGAACTGGGGGAGGGGGAGGCGCGTGGGAGGCCAGGAGGCAAAGGCCTTGGAGCTCGGAGGTCGGCGCTTTCTCGGGCAGCAGGTACCCCTTGAGTCGGGCGGACGGGCGGTGGTTGGTAGAGCGAGTCTGGGCCCCGGCCTTCTGTTTGATTCCGCCCCCTCCCGCCGCTTTGTTCCACTTCGGCCCCGGGGTGTTCCGTTTTGCCCCGCTTCAAGGGTTGTCCTCGTTCCGGTTGCTCCGCTTCGGCAAAGTCTGGACGGCTCCCAAACGCACGGGGGGCGGCGGATGGCTTTTTGCTCCCTCGTGAGTGCCTGCCCGCTTCGCTTGTGCGCGCGCACGTCTTGAGGGGTGGCGCTCGAGGGGCTGGGTCCGGCTCTGTCTTCTGTGGCGTGAATGGGGGCTGTCTGTGGGTTCTGGGGAACCGTTCTGTCTTCTTCCACAGCCTGGAGTGCCTCTCTAAGTCCCGGGGTCGCCGGTGCCTCCCGGCCCCTCGTCTTCCTGCCCGTGCCGTGGGGCGTGCCGCGGCTGCCCCGACCGCTGCCCCGCCCTGCCCCGTCCCCCGCGCTAAGCCCCTCGGCTCTCCTCTTTTGCAGTAAGTTACCCTAGAAGGCGGTCCTTGGGACGCGTGCCCTCCCTTTGCCCCGTCCCACCCCTCCGTCCTGTGAAGCCCCCCTTTTTTGAGGGGCTCCTGCCCCCCCCGCTTCCCCCTCCCGGCAGGCCAGGTACTAAACTCTCCTTCCCCTGCTCCCTTTCTCTCCAGCTCCCACCCCGGCCTGCTTGCTGCTGCTGCTGTGAGAGAGCTTCCTAGGGAGCCTCCGTGTCTCCCTGAAGATCATGGCCCCCCTCCCTTTGGAGAACCACCGCCTGAGTCAGCCCCCCAAGGAACCTGCACCCCAGAACTCCCTCCTGCTCCTCCTGTTGCCACCGGCGTGCCCCCCTCGGAATGGGACGAGAGTTTTGATGCCTTCGCCACCAGCCGACTGAGACCGGACGCCGGCGCGGAGTTCTCTGCGGCTCAGCCGCGCTCTTTGGACGGAACAGACCCCTCGGAGCCTGGTGCTGGGCCCCTCCTGCAGGAGGAAGGTGGGCCCCAAGACACCGGAGCGGGAGAGTCCCATCCTGGGGATCCGGACTTGCTGAACTTTGTGCCCGAAGAGAGAAGATGGCCCGTGGGCGGCCAGGGTACGGGGGAACTGGCAGAGAGCAGATCCAGTGAAGCAACTCTGCCGTGGGGGCTGTCCCGTGAGAGAGGCTCAGATCCGCTAGATTTGGCCAGGTCGAGGGAGTCCGTAGAGAGCTGGGTCCGAGGAGAGGAGACACAGGAAGAGCTTGAGGGGGGACCGGTGAGCCCTGGGAGGGCAGAGTGGTGGGAGACCCCCATGCCAGCTGGGGCCCCTGTCCAGGCTCAAGAGAGCGGCGTTGGGAACCAGCGTGCTGTTCCGTCTGCCCCCAGCCCGTCCTCGCCCCCGTCAGCCATGGACGTTTTCGGTGAGGTGAGGAGGTTGCCTGTGGGCCTGACAGATGAAGGGCAGCCCACGGAGCCTGAAGTGGTGTCTTTCTTGGCACACGGAAGCAGCGAAGCCCCCAGCGTCGAAATGCAGGAGACCCCTGTGGCTGACATACGCCGCAGGGACTTAGAAAGGGAAGAGGAGGCCCCATTCCCACAGGCTGAGGCCACATTGGGGGAGGCCGAGCTCCCTGAGGAGGAGGAGGTGGTGGAGGAGGGAGAAGTGGCCACGGGGAGCCAGGAGCTGCAGGAGGGAGAGGCGTGTGAGCGCAGGAGGGCAGAGGCCCCCCCTCCAAAGCCCCCGAGAAGGTTCACGCCACTCAACCTCCAGGAGGAAGCGGACGAGGCCACTGCCGTGTGGGGCAGGCAGGAGAGGTGGCAAGACAAGGTGGCTCCGTGTGACGAGGCCTCGGCCCTGGAAGCCGAGCAGCCGAGAACTCCCGCGGGCGAAGCAGGGCTCTCTCCGGCGGCAGCCCCGCCCCTGGAGCCAAAAGCGATAATTGGGGCAGGTGGTGCCCGTGTCCCCTGTGCCGCAGAGAGCCTCCAACTAGCAGCCGAACCTGAAGGAGCTAACGAGTCGAGAGGCAGAGCGGTTTCTTCTGGGGATGCCACGCTGGCAGCGACCGGGGGGGCCGGCGGGGCTGAGCAGTTCGAAACCTGCCCTTCCGTGCTCTCCGTGGGGGGATTAAGCCTGTCAGGTGCCAAAGAGGATGCCGGCTACCTTGGGGAAGGCGGCGGAGGGCAACCCAGCCCTTCCTTGGGGACGACCGAGGCCGCCGAGCCGTCCGGCCTCACTGAGCCGGGCTCATTAAAGGTGACGAAGGAGCTCCCCTGGCAGAGGGAGGGGGCTGGCCGGCCCTCCCGGACTCTGAGCCCTTCTGTGTTTTTCTGGTCTGCCTTGGAGGAACAGCGTGTGCCGCCCTCCCAAGACCGTTCCCTGCCAGCACTGACTGAAGGACGAGGCCTTCTCAAGAGGGAGGAGGGTGAATCGGAGGAGGGGGAGAGCGAGGGACCCTCGGCCGTCGGGCCAAGCGAGGAGGGCCCCGCTGACAGCCGTGTTAGTCAGACCTCGCCTACCACTGCTTCTGACCCCGAGGCCCTTTCGGATGGCTTGGCCAGCAAATCGGAGGCTTCTTCCAGCTGGTCCAGTGACCAAGTGATGGACTTCAAGAGAGCCGACTTCTGGCAGGTGGAAAGAAAAGAGCAGATCCATGGCGCCACCTCTGTGACACCGGGCAACCCCTTTGCACCCCAGCTTATCCCATTTCCACCTCCGCTTCCTTCTCCCCAGAACAACCCCTTTGTGGAACGGCCTCCCGACGTGCTTCCAGCTCAGGCGGCCATCCTCCGGGTCTCCCCCTCGGAAGCCCCCGGCCTGAGAGACCCCTGGGCCACCCCACAGGCCCTCTCGTTTCCTGCCGCCGCCCCTGAGGAGCCTCTGGCCCTGACCCCGACCCCCGGCCCGCAGGGCCAACAGCCCCTGGCCTTCTCCACGCCTTCCCTCCAGGGCGTTCTCCAGCCCAGCGATTTCAGCTTCCCTTCTCCCGTTGGGGGTCTGGCCGTGGCCCAGGCCGCCCTGGCTCTCTCCCAGCCCAGCACCGAGCCTTCGGCCCCCTCTGTCTTGCCTGCGGAGACATGGCGCGAAGAAGAGGCGCCTGTCCAGTGGAATGCCAGGTGAGCACCCTGGGGAGGGCCGAGGGGGTATGTGTGTGTGCGTATGTGTGTCTTTGCATGAGGGAAACTGCCCAGGAAACCCTGAGGCGGGCGCTGGGACTCCTGCATGCCCTTGCCCGAACTCTGCATGGCACAGTTGGCACCCACCCTCCATCACTTTGCTTTAGCCTCACCCTTGGTTTCATTTCCTGTTCATTGTGGCTGTGACTAAACTTTCTTTTCTCTTTCTAGAATGGCCAGCTGGATTTATATATTTACTTACTTAAATTTAAATATTTTCTATTCTGCCCTGCATCAAACAACCGCCAGACACCATCCAGCAAAATCAATTTGAACAGTCTAAAACAATTTGAAACAATAAGAATGATTTAAAGGCTTATTAGAACATTTAGCATGTAAAACAGGACAGATTAAAAAACTGTTAAAACAGTTTAAAAGCACTCACGCAGTCAAATTTGGACAAGATCAGTCACGTCCCCAAAGCGGCAGAGGACAACTGTGTCTTTACTTGGCGACGGAATGACAGCAGAGTTGGGGCCCAGCGGGCCTCCAAGGGAAGGAGGGGGTTCCAGAAAGGGTGCCACAGCGGGGGGGGGGGAAGGGGTGCAGGGGTGATGGCGGTGGAGGAGGGAATGATGGTGATGGATGATGGTGGTGGATCGTTTTTTTTATTTATATTTTGCCTGGGACTCAAGGCAGCTTAAGGGTTGAACCAGGACAGATGAAAATCCCGTACGTCCGTTAAACTAAATGGAATGAAAAGCAATTTAGAATTATATCCATTAAAAAAAAGTGAATACAGGCAATACAACACACTATTCAAAGCCCTTTCCCCATAGCAGTCAGTTTTCAGAGACCTGTTGGAATAAAATTTTTTCTTCACCTGCTAACAGGAGACCCACGAGGAAGGAACCAGTCTTGCTTCCTGTAGAAGGGAGTTCCAGAGCTTGGGAGCAGCCCCCTGGGAGGCCCCGTTCCCCCTCCAGGCGCCTCTGCGAGGGCGGCGGAGGAGAAGGACGGCTTACAAGACAGGCAGGGTCCTATGGGGAGACCTTCTTCGGGCAGCCTGGACGCGAGCCACATAGGGCTCTGTGGGTCACAACCGGCACGCCGAACTGTGCCCAGAAAGAGCAGCCAGGGGAGCCGTTGCTGCGAGGGAGTTGTGTAGCTGTACGCCCCCCATTAGTAGCCCATAGTTGGCCCTCTGTCCTCCTCTCCTCGTGCGGGCTAGTAGGGAGAAGGGTGGTGTTTCTGATGTGGAAGAGTTGCTGCGGGCCCACACCAGGGAGATGTGTTTACGTGGTCACACTCTTTTTCCTACAAAGACTGAGCCTTTGGTGTGAATGGAGAGGACTTGAGAATGAGGCTGGGGCCTAAAGAAAAGGAAGACATAGGGTGACTTCTGCGGCCTGTCTGTGAAACTAATTTTGCTTCTCTGGAGACAGCTGCCACTCGCTGTGGGGGCCGCCAGGCGGGGAGATCGAGGCACCCGGGGCGCCCTCAGGATCGCTCCCGGCCTCAGGGTGCCGACTGCTCGTGAGAGAGCAGCTCCGTCCCTTTGGCCTGAATGCGGGCTAGTTCCTCCATCGTCCCTGGGGCAGGACCTGCCTTTTCCTCCAGGAGCTGTTGGACTGCAATTCCCAGCATTCTTCGACATTGGCAATATGCTGGGAAGAGAGGGGCTGATGGGGCTTGCAGCGAGGGGACTGAGAAGAATCTTCCTCTGAAGATCTCAGAAACTGTGCAGCTCAAACGGGGAGGAGAAATCTTCCAGGTAATCTGGACCCTAGCCATGTTAACACTGACTGTAGGGTGCGTATTTTTAATTTGGGTTAATTACCCATTAAGCACTCTGCCCAATGTAAGTTTGATAGCCTAGGCAGTGGTAAAATTATGATTTTCCTCTCCTGCATAGAGCCTTCTTGTGGAAGGAAGGAGTGTTTATTCTCCATTTTTGACCCAGTTCCCGCTTTTGATTTTAGATGTGATAAAAGTCTCCTTGATGCTGACTTTCATCTCCTCTCCCTTGTTTAGCCCTCCCTTGCCGCCAGTGCGTCGAGGATGTCTGAGATGCCTTGTGGTCTTCTCAGGGCATTCACAGATGAGAATGACCTGGGAGATCTGCTAGGCAACCTGACCAAGTGTTAAAATTCCTGGGCAAGGGCTTTGTCAGGGTCCTACCACCCTCAAACGCGGGGTGAGGACACAGGAGATGGGGCCTTCCTGGAAGCTACTTCCAGGCTGTGGAACTCCTTCCCCTCGAGGCAGACGAGGCCGAGGCCTCTCTCAGCTTTCCCTTTTGTTCAAATGCTTTCTGTGTGGAGTTGTTTGTTCCGTCCCAGTCCAGAATCATACAGTATGAGGGACTGTCTCTCCTGATACGAGCCCTTCCGAGACCTTTGTGGGAGAGCTTTCTCCTTCTTCACAGGTGCCCCGGGTGCGGACAAAGAGGCAGGGCCTTCTCGGTGGCAGCCCCCAGGCTGTAGACTTCCCTCCCGTGGGAGGCTTAGTTGGCTCCCTCTCCGTCCTCTGCCCACCAGCAAGCAAAGGCCGTCTTATTTGGCAGAGCTTTGACTTCTACCTGGTTGTGCAGAAAGGTTATTTAACAGGCTGTGCAGGTCCTTGGTCGTATTGTTTTAAAAGTACTTTGATATGCTTTGAAAAAGATGTTTAAGTTAGTGTTAGTAGTACTGTATATTTAATAGTTTTTAAGTGTTCATATTGTACCCCATTTGAGCTGTGTTTTGTTTTTTGTGTATACTGTAAGCCCCTTGCCTTCCATATTGGAAAAAGGGTGGATGTAAATTAAATTAAATAAACTAATAAGTACGTATGTATAGACAGACAGACACGGAGAGAGAGAGAGAGAGGGATGATGGTGATTTCTTACCAGCCCCTCCCTGTGGATTGAGGCAGGGAAGAGCAATAGATAACACAACACATAACATCAATTAATAGATCATATGAAGCCAATACATATTAAAATCCAACAAAATAGGGATGACCAATAGGGATGATGTTGTTAATGAGGTAGAAGTGGTTGGATCTTTAGGGGGGAGTGACCGTGCCCTATTGGAATTTGGCATTCAGTGGGAAGGAGAAGATAAGCGTAGCCAGACAGTCATCTTAGATTTTAAAAAAGCGGACTTCTGTAAACTTAGGGAGCTGCTGGCTGGAATTCCGTGGTCAAGAATAGTGAAAGAGAAAGGAGTTCAGGAGGCATGGGGGTTCCTTAAAAGGGAGTTACTGAAGGCACAGTCTAAAACTGTGCCAATAAGGGGGAAAAATGGAAGGCTTCTGAAGAAACCAGAATGGTTGAGTAAAGAACTCTCAGCCGAGCTAAGCGTTAAGAGAAACGTGTACAGGAAATGGAAGAGGGGGGAAACCGCCAAAGAAGAATTTAAGCAAGTAGCCAGGAGATGTAGGGAGGAGGTCAGAAAGGCTAAAGCACAGAACGAACTTAGGCTGGCCAGAGACATCAAAAACAATAGAAAGGGCTTTTTTAAATATGTCCGCAGCAAAAGGAAAAAGAAAAAGGCGATAGGGTCGCTGCGCAGAGAAGGTGGCGAATTACTAACGGGGGAAGAGAAAAGGCAGAACTACTCAACACCTTCTTTGCCTCAGTTTTTTCCCAGAAGGATACAAGCACTCAACCTGGCGGTCGGGGAGCAGGGGAGGGAGCAGGGGAAATGCGGCCCATAATAGGTAGAGAGGTGGTACAAGAATACCTGGCCACACTGGATGAATTCAAGTCTCCAGGGCCAGACGAATTGCATCCTAGGGTATGAAAAGAACTGGCAGAGGTCATTTCGGAACCGCTTGCTATAATCTTTGAGAAATCTTGGAGGACAGGAGAAGTTCCAGCAGACTGGAAGAGGGCAAATGTTGTCCCCATCTTCAAGAAGGGAAAAAAAGAGGACCCAAATAATTATCGCCCAGTCAGCCTGACGTCAGTACCCGGAAAGATCCTGGAGCAGATCATTAAGCAGTCAGTTTCTAATCACTTAGAAAGCAACGCAGTAATCACAAGAAGTCAACATGGATTTCTCAAAAATAAGTCATGCCAGACTAATCTTATCTCTTTCTATGATAGAGTTACTAGCTTGATAGATGAAGGGAATGCTGTGGATGTAGCGTTTCTCGATTTCAGTAAGGCCTTTGACAAAGTTCCCCATGACATTCTTGCAAAGAAGCTGGTAAAATGCGGGCTGGACAGGGCTACTGTCAGGTGGATCTGTAACTGGTTGACTGACCGTTCCCAAAGGGTGCTCACCAATGGCTGCTTTTCATCCTGGAGAAAAGTGACTAGCGGGGTGCCACAGGGTTCTGTCCTGGGCCCAGTGCTGTTCTATATCTTCATCAACGACTTGGATGAAGGAATAGAGGGCATGCTCATCAAATTTGCAGAGGACACCAAATTGGGAGGGGTTGCTAATACGCCAGAGGACAGGATCAAAATTCAAAATGACCTTGACAGATTGGAGAGCTGGGCCAAGGTGAACAAAATGAAATTCAACAGAGAGAAGTGTAAGGTCCTACACTTAGGTAGAAAAAATGGAATGCAGAAATATAGGATGGGGGACACGTGGCTGGATGGCAGTACGTGTGAAAGGGATCTAGGAGTCTTAAGAGACCACAAGCTGAACATGAGTCAGCAGTGTGATGCAGCAGCCAAGAAAGCCAATGTGATTCTCGGCTGCATCAATAGGAGTCTGGTGTCTCGATCGAGGGAGGTACTGGTACCACTCTACTCTGCTTTGGTTAGACCTCATCTTGAATCCTGTGTCCAGTTCTGGGCACCCCAATTCAAGAAGGACATGGTCAAGCTGGAGCAGGTCCAGAGGAGGGCGACCAAAATGGTGAAGGGCCTGGAAGCCAAGCCCTATGAGGATAGACTTAGAGAGCTGGGTATGTTTAGTCTGCAGAAGAGAAGGTTAAGAGGGGACATGATAGCCATGTTTAAATATTTGAAGGGATGCCATGTAGAGGAGGGAGAGGGCTCGTTTTCTGCTGCTCCAGAGACCAGGACAAGGAGCAATGGATTCAAGCTGCAGGAAAGGAGATTCCACCTGAACCTCAGGAAGAACTTCCTGACGGTCAGGGCTGTCCGGCAGTGGAATCGGCTGCCTTGGAGTGTGGTGGAGTCTCCTTCCTTGGAGGTTTTTAAGCAGCGGCTGGATGGCCGTCTGTCGGGAGCGCTTTGAGGGTGTTCCTGCATGGCAGGGGGTTGGACTGGATGGCCCCTGGGGTCTCTTCCAACTCTACATTTCTATGATTCTATGAAAATATAAACAAAACCATAATTTAAAAACAATCTGGATAGGCCTGCTGGAAAAGACTGGTCTTTACTGGTGATCCAAACTCAGACGGTGTCTTGAGCTGACGAATCTCTTCTGGCAGGACATTCTGCAGTCTGAGGGCGACCGAAGAAAATGTTGTCTGGATAAGAGGCAGCCTAGTTTTGCCTGACTGAAGCAGATGTCTCCAAGAGGGCCTGAGTGTATGGAGTGGATTATACGGAAGGAAGTTACCCTGTAGGTAACCAGGACCCACACCGTGTTGGGCTTTAAAGGTAATTGGCAGCCCATTGAGTTGTAGAACCTGAAGAAACCTCCAAGAGTCATCTGGTTAAACGCTCTGCTGTTTATAGGGTGCCATGCTTCAGGGTGGCGACATAGTATTTGGAAACTCTGAAGCTATGGGAAAAGATGCATTTCTACTTCCAGAGAGTAAAATGCATGTAGTAAGAGGAGCAAGAGTGTCCTGGGGCTCACAAGAACACCCTTCAGAGATCCTTGGGAATTCTGACATAATGCCAGAACAGTAGGTTGGCTGCCCTTTCTGTTCTTTTGGTTCTCGGCACAAGAGTTACAAACGTGTCCACGGGCTTCTGAAGAAGCTGCAGGGAGCAGCCGTTGTACGTGCCCAAGAATATCCTTTAAGAAGGAAAACATAACAATGCAGACAATGGCTGCAAGATTAAAACCAAAATATTTGGACTTAGGAACAGGACAGCAGCCTTGGTCTCTTTGTGCAGGAACGGAAGAAACAGATGTTCCTTCAGGGAAGTGGCTTAGACCTGGCTGGGTCCCCGGGATAACCAGCGCCGTTTCACTGACCCTTTGAGGGGAAAATGTTCTCTTTTTCCTTGAAGCTTCTTGGTGTTTCTGTCCCTTTCTTTGGTGAGAAAATAGAATAACAAATAAACTCCCCTCAGCACCCCCCCCTTTGCCCATGTGGTAGACAGACCTTCATGTTTTCACAGATTGGCACCTGGATTGTGAGGGTGATTGATTACTATTCTGCCTTTCCTTTACAATTGGGGCTCGGGATTGCTTGTGAAAATTAAAACAAATGTGGAAAAAATCCCATGCGAAGACATGAGTAAAAACATACAAAATTACTGTTAAAATACGATTAAACTGTCCATAGAATTAAAATCATTTTTAAAAAATGCTTTAAAAAGGCAAAAGATAGAGGTCAGTAAAACAGCACCCTATTGAAGCCCAAATGTTTCTTTAGAATCATAGAGTCTTAGACTTCAAAGGAACCTCAAGGGCCATCCAGTCCAACCCCAAACACAGTCAAAGCACCCCTGAAGAACGCTCATCCAGCAGCGTCTGTGGAAAGACTTCCGCACTCCCAGCAGCAGCCGTTCCACAGTCGAACGGCTCCTACGTCAGGAGTTCTTCCTAACGTTTGGGTGGCATCTCTTTTCTTGCCATTTGAATCCACTGGTTTGTGTTCTAGTCTCTGGAGGTGAGGAAGAAAGGGGAGCTGTGCCTCCAAGTGCACAGTGGGTGGTATTTTATTCTTTATTATATTAGAAGAAGCCCAATGTGTTTCGGTCTGTGCATATATTTTCATGGCCGCCTACTTCAGGGGTTGCATAAAAAACAAATAGGAATAGAAATGTCAAACTAAAAATCCGGTATCGAACAACCCTTGCAGTCAAGAAGTTCTTCCTGTCATTTAGATGGAAACGCTTGTCATTTGAATCCACTGGTTTGTGTTCCTGTCTCTGGAGTGCCAGAAAAATTATGCTGCCTCCATTTCCTACCTGACAACATCTCTTCAGATATTTAAAGAGAGCTCTCATGTCACCTGTGAGGCTTCTGCAGGCTCAACCTCGCCGGCTCTCGAAGGGTTCCCTCTTCAGGCTTGGTTTCTGGACCCTGGATTATCTTGGTTGCACTTCTCTGCACCAAGAAGAGGTACTGAAAAGCACAAATTATAATCCACAAGCAAAGGCAGAGACAGTTCTCCACAAGCTTATTGACAGTCTATTCTTCAAAAAGACTTGAGTGCTCAGTTCTATAAAAACCCCAACGCGTTTTGGCCCGTTTGTTGAACTACCTGGCCATCTTCAGGGCTATGCATTCAATACGGCAAGAGGAGGTATTTCTGGAGCTGGCAAAAAATCTCTCTCCATAACCTGGACTGTTAAACAATGAAAGGGGCAACAAAAGAGACCCTTCTCTGAACACCTTCCACTTGTCAATATCTGTCCTCCCCAGTGCTGGGATTCCCCAGCAACCCCTCTGTGACCCCCCCCCCCACTTGCCCAACTCGGGCAGGGACGGCTGGGCGGCATATTGGCAGCATCCCTGCAAAACTCCCTCTGGGGAGCATAGCAAGGACTGCACATTTAGGTGTTCCTTTAATATGTTCTGTTATCCGTTATGTTTTATTCAACATGTCTCCTGTTCCCACTAGATGTGCCTCCCCTGGGGATCTCTGGGCCTGGACAGGCTCATGTGGGGAGGTACGGTCCTTCACATAACCGGGACTGTAGCTGTACAGGTTGAATCCCATCTATCTGGAAATCCAAAATGTGAAAACCTCCAAAAACTGAAACTCTTTGCCACCAGCCAACCGCTTCAGCCTTTGAGATGGCAGCTGCGGTGCTCATGTGTCTCTTAGGGGGACATCGCTTCCTCCGCTGCCTCGAGGAAGAACTGGGCAGCCAGCGTCAGAAGGAGAGGCTGAGGATCGAACGAGCGAGAGTGCTGCAGCCACTGCCTTGCAGGTAGAAGTGGGTGACTGGCAGCAGGAAGAGAGAGAGAGAGAGAGACTGAGGATCTGTGAACTAGCAGGAGGCGTGGGTGGGCACTGCTCTTGGATTCCCACCATTTCGCAGATCCTCAGTCTCTCTCCAGCCTTGTGTCTCATACACAAGAAGCAAACGAATGAGACACAAGGTACTGTATTCCAAAATCTGAAAAAATCCAAACAGGGAACACTTCTGGTCCCAGGCATTTCAGAAAAGGGAGGATCGGCCTGTATCAGGATTGATAGGTCATTGACTTGTGCCGAGACACAGACCGGTACACTTGTATTACGAGGAAAGAAGGAAGGACAGAGGGTGGGTGGGTGGGTGAGTGGGAAAGCTCTTAGTGGCTCTGCTGATATTGGAGAAATGGTTGTCAGTGATCACTGGATCCAGTTTTATGCCCCCCCCCCCCGGCTGAGTGTCAGTCGAGGCTGCAGCCCCCAACACCAAGATGAGAAGCCGGCGTGGCTGCAGTGTGGCTCCTTCCGCTGGAAAGTGGGAGGTCTGAAGGCAGCCATTCCGGTGTCGTTGAACAACACACCCTCTTTCCCCAGACCTTTTGCCATGCTGGCTGGGGATGATGGGAAAAGGCATCCAACAACATCTGGAGGCCTATCAGGCCCACAGACCTCTGCTTTTGCCCTTCTCAGCCTTCCAGCAAAGGCTGGCAGAAGAAGTCTCTCATTTTAAGAGTGGGTCTGCCATGGCAGAGGAGGGTGCCGGGCATTGGCAGACCAGATTGGACTGACTGAAGGGGCCAGCTTGGTGGGTCTCTCTTCAGCCAGTGACCAAGAGAGGTGGGAGGTGGTCTTTGGATGTTCTGTGAAGAGGCCAAACCTGCCGGGGATTCTCTGGCTGGAGTTCCTGCATTTAGAGAGAGAGAGAGAGAGAGAGAGAGAGGGCGGGAGGGAGGGTAAAAAGCTTTCCAACCAAGGGTTCTCTTTAACTCCTTTCACCCATTTGCCATCAGAGCAATGGGGCTTTGGACAATAAGGGTTCCCTGTGTGCCTCTACCCCGTAGGGGCTGCCTCTGAAACACTTCCCCAGCCACCCGTTGTGGGGATGGAGCTCAGCAGCTGCGGCCTGTGACCAGAGGACCTCCCAGGTGTGTTTGCAAACACATCAGGGGCTCTTCCTTCCCTCCCTCTTCCAGGTGGTGGTTGCCGGCTCTGCTGAGCTGTTCCTCTTCCTGAAACTTTCCTGTAGGCAGCTGGGGCTCTGGCATTGCACGTGTATGCACGTTTTGGCCAAGGAAGGCAAACAGGCAGTGTGCGTACGTCATAGCTAATTACACTTAAAGATTCATTCAAACATTTCTACAGTCTGCATACAGTCTGGGAGAGACCTAGGAGATCCAGTGCTTCCATTTGTGAATTCTGCTAAAAGAGGCTGAGTCTTAATTGACCCCCCAGACCTCATCGTTCCCAGAAAAGGGGCTCACACTCGGGGCATCTACTTCTGTTCCAACAGGGGGGTTGGAGTCACTGGCCCACGAGGCCCCTTCCAGCACTAGGGCTCTGTGGCTGTCTGGCAGCTCCGGTTGTTTGCCACTTCGTCTGTTTCGTTCTGGACGGGAGAAAGCAGCTTGCTTGCTTGCTTGATTTATTTATTTATTACACACACAGAGAGAGATTTGATCTTAGCCAAAAGGCTGAAAAGCACTTTATTTAAATCTTTTAACCCTACTCTTTTATTGTCAGAGCTCAGGGCAGCAAACAGGTAAAACTAGATAAACCATCTAAAAAGTTCCAGATTGAAATCAATGAATAAACAAGATGAAAATGTATTGAAAAATACCAAGGTGAAACAGGGTAAAAGGCTGAAAGAGTTTTTGAAACCCAGGCTCTCAAGGAAATCTGTTCCAAGAGGCCGCTGGCCTCTCAACCTTAGTTTATAGAATCATAGAATCATAAAGTTGGAAGAGACCCCAGGGGCCATCGGGTCCAACTCCCTGCCACGCAGGAACACACATCAAAGCATTCCCAACAGAATGTTCTAAGTTATGTGTGGGAATCGTGCAGCCCTCCAGATGTTTCTGGAGTACAACTTCCATCACTGCCCTAGCCAGCAGAGCAAGCGTCAGGGGATTCTGGGAAATGCAATTGAACAGCATCTGGAAAGCCCCCTCTGTTCCAGATGATGACATCTCATCCACTTCTCAATTTATAAAGGCTTTTCCAGGGCTTTAAAATTGAGAACAGTCACTTTCTGGGCACATCTATTTATTTTTTGCTCAAATTCCATCTAAATTCCTCTGTTTTGTACAGTTCTCATGCAACAATGTTTGCTTTGTGTTCATGTGAGTCAACTTAATTAAATGCTGGATCTCAGGGTTTGATGCGGAAATAATGGGATGGATTATGGTGGCTTTCAGAGGTCAGTTGCAATAACGGGACTGGTTCCTTGTTGCCTTAAGACGGGAGCAGCAGGCATGAATGTGATTCATTATTCGTGGAGCGCCTGTTCCCCCAGCAGATGGGAGTGGAGGGGGAGAGCCTGGGGACTTGCCCCCCCACCTCTGCAGACTTCCTCCAGGGTACAAGTGGGGTTGAAATTGTCCCATTGGCCTGCTTGCCACAATTCCCTATTGTGGGTGAGCCCAGGATCTAGGATGCCCTGGTTCTGAAGATGCTGAGTTGGAAACACCCAACCAAAACTGTGTTTTGGATGGAATCCAGAAAGGCAGCCTTGCAGCTGCAGGGAGAGGAGGCAAAGGGATGGGGGCCATGAAACTCACCAGAAACATTAGAGTTTGTTTGCATAAAAATTTTATGTCCGTACTCAGGCCTGACAGAGGGATGCTGCAGGCCTGGAAAGCTGGTTTTGTGTAAGAAGGTCTGAAAGTTGTCTTGTGGCAGTGTGCTCAAAAATCGTACCCAGGGAAGGAATGCTTGTAAGCCGCGTAAAAATGGTTGTACTGCCTTCGGGGTCTAAGTTAGGTTTCTTCAAGGTGCCATCAAATTAGGGAAGTAATAATACCCCCTCTTCAGTTTTTGTCAGACCTCACCTTGAATACTGTGTCCAGTTCTGGGCACCACAGTTCAAGAAGGACGACATGGACAAGCTGGAGCGTGTCCAGAGGAGGGCGACCAAAATGGTGGAGGGTCTGGAAGCCATGAAGCCCTATGAGGAGCAGCTTAGGGATCTGGGGATGTTCAGCCTGGAGAAGAGAAGGTGAAGAGGGGGCACGGTAGCCATGTTTAAATATTGGAAAGGATGTCATATGGAAGATGGTGCAAGCCTGCTTTATGCCGCTCCAGAGACCAAGCTATAGAGCAATGGCTTCAAGCTTCAGGAAAAGAGGTTCCACCTCAACACTGGGAAGACCTTTCTGGCGGTAAGAGCAGTTTGACAGTGGAATCTGCTGCTGCCTCAGTGGGGTGTGGTGGAGTCTCTTCCTTCTTGGGAGGTTTTTATAGAGAGGCTGGATGGCCACCTGCCAAAGGGAGGGCTTTGGTGGTATCTTCCTGCGGGCAGAATAGGGTTGGACTCAGTGGTCCTTGTGGTTTCTTCCAGCTACATGATATTAGGATTCTGTATCCTTCCCTAAGGAAGCTGTTACTGCTCCAGTGTTCACAGAAACCTTTACCACCTCCTGGAGCAACCCAGACATTCCCTCCTTCATTAAATGTAATGAGCCAGGAAGGGCAAGTGTCAGGCAAGGAGGTGCCCAGCTAGACTTTCCTGGGCATCATGTCTACGCCCTTGATGGCCAGCAACTCAAAGTCATCCCTGCTCTGCAGAGCAGAGGATTAGGAATTACGTTGAAATTTGTAATTGTCAAGAAGAGGGTTGGGAGAAGGGAACGCCCTCTTCAAGTCCGAATGTGGGCTGTTAAATCTGATGTTCTCAGAGCCACTGGTGACAAAACCGTGAGGCACAAAATAAAATGAATGCCAGAGCTGATGAGGAAAGGTTCCATCCTGAAAACAAAATTGCAGATAATAGTGGGGCCGGGAAAATGGAAAGTGCTGAAAAGACAATGAAGGTGCTGCTGTGGAAGCTGGGCACCTGGATGCCGAGGGAATTCCAGAGGTGGTGGAGGGATCACAGCTGGAACCCCCCCTTGTCCTTCCAGTCACGTTGCAGCCCCACTGCAGAGGAGGGAAGCGGGAGGAAACACACAGAACTAATGTTCTTAATATCCAGGGTGGGATGTGGGCGGGCAGGCGCCTGTCCCGCAAGCGCCGGGGTGCGCAGCATTCTGAGAAAAGGACCGGGAGCCCGTGTATTCCACCCCCCCAGCTGCCAAGCTGTGTCCTTTTTGTCCAGCTGCAAACCTCTGCTGCATGGATGCCGGTAGCAGGGTTGTTTGGAGCAGCTCCCCAAGCTTCTCCAGCTCCCACTGTAATAAATTTCTCAGTCCTCCCAGAAAGACCAAATTACGTGTGTGTTTGAGTGGATCGCTCTTTGGAAGCGACTCAGCTATGGGAATGACGTTGGGCTGGGCAGGCTCGGTTGCTGCAGTGGCCAGCAGATGGTGCCGTTGCCGTACGGAAGTCCAGACCTGCTTTATTGAGATGTGGGGCGGGGCGGGGTGGGGGGCAGTGGTTGCGGTTATCCAGCTCTCACCCCACCGTGAAGACAGGTTTTGTGACTGTGTTGGGGAGGAAAGTTCTGCCTGGCCTGGCGGGTGGGAATTGGGGATGCACGCGGCACTCATCCTCTCTGCACGGTCAGCGGTGCTGAGGAGACGACCCCCTCCTCTAACGAGGCCGTCCCGGGGCTGAGGGGTGGCTGGCTGGCTGGCTGCCCAGTGTGCAGGGGGCCTCTTCTGCCAGGATCGGCCCTGGAAGCCTGTGCTGGGTCCATTTCCCGTAACATACATAGTTTTATACAGCAACCCTTTAGGCCATTTTAAAGAAATCAGGACTTCGGCTTGGTGGGTGTCATTGACAGGGGTGCGATGGGCCGAGTGGCAGAGCGCGTGCCTTCCCTGCAGAGAGGCTCAGGTTGGTCTCCAGCTAAAATGATTTTTTGAGTCTTTTTTAAAAAGGGCAACCGCTTGTGTTTCTTTTCTTGCCTTGTGTCTTCTGGGTTCACAAAGAAAAGTTTTTCACAGGTTGGCACCATTGAGCTTCAGGCAAGGCCAAAGGCACTGCCACACCCAAATGTCAAAAAATAGAGGAATATTTGGAGTGGTGTGCGTGCGTGCGTGCGTGCGTCTCTGAAGTCTGGACATGGGAATGCGTAGCCCTCAGGCACTTGCCCAGTCTTGCCTTGTTGCCCATACAGCTGTGAGGCCGGGCATTTCATGGCTGTCTGATAGACGAGAATTGTAGGTGGCATTTTTGGCCCGCTAGGAGAAAACCCGGAAGCACCGGGGCACCGTGCCTTTACTGGCTTAGGGCTAGGGAAAGTCACTCCTCGGTGAGCAAGCCTTGATATCCAACAGGACTCTTCCTCGGGCTAGATGTTGAGGAAAACAGCCTCTGTGTGTGCGCGCTTGTGGAACTGGGAAGGAGGTCAGGCACGCTGGGAAGCTCTCATTACTCTGCTTTGTTGGTACAGTCTCCCCGTCCGCCCACCTCTTTGGCAGATCTGTGATCTGCTGGATGCCTTCTCAGACGCCGGCATTTGTGGGGTCACTGGAAGCTTGCACCTGGGGTAGACGACCGTCTGGCACCCGAGGCCATTGTCTCCCTCCCCACAGGCCACATCTTCCGCGAGTCCAAATGGCTCCGTTGTCCTCTGTGCTCTCTCTCAAAATGGTGACAGGAAGTGATGTGTGCCGTTTTGAGAGGGGCCGCGGAGGAAAATGGCAGTATTACTGGGGTAGTTTTGGGGTGCTTGTGGCGGGCAGGGTGGAGGTATTTTCACATGATTTTATGCGTTTGTGGAGCATTCTGCAGGATTTTGCCTCCCAATCCCGAAAACAGCACTGTTTTTTATTTAAAAAAAATCAGGGTGGTTGGGGGCTCTAGGGAGTGGTGCTGGTGGGGCTTCAGGAGGCTGACATGGCTGCCCTCCCTGCTCACCAGAAGCTCCTCTTCAGAGTGCCTTGGGCATTTTTTACCCCAGTAATAGTTAGAATTCCAACTTTTCTCCTTCCCCAAGGGAACTGCTAAAAAACAGCCCTCCTGCGGTGGAAGACAGGGTGGAAGCCTCATTGACTGATTCTTCTTTTTTAACATAATTTTTATTGAGAAGATCCTTTTTAGAATATATTAAGAGTTGCAAAGAGTTACAGCATGACAGAGAAATAGAAAAGAAAGGAAGAAAAAGAAGAAAAAGGGAAGAAAGAAAGAAATATGACTTCCAGTCTTCTTTTTGGTGGCTGTATACACATAGTTTATTCATACCGCTCTCTCCCAAATTACAACAAATTTTCTTCTATCAGTAGCCTACTCTTTCTAATCGTCAAAACCAAAAGTTACCAGGTCATTTTCTTTTTCTTTTCCTCTCTTTTTTCCAAAAGGAAAAAGGGGTTTCCGGTCCTTAAGGAATGTCACTTTCTCTGACCTGAACCTGACAACCCCTCTCTTTCGGCCGCACCTGTGGGTCTCGCTGGGCGGCTGATCCCCCGGCTTCGTGGGCAGGCGCTTCTCCTCCTGTCTCGGCTTTCGGCCCTGCGTCCCTCTTCCCGGGAGGCAGCTGAGCCTGACGCCGCTGCCTGTTTTTCCCTGCAGCCCCCACCCGGTGAGGCCCATCAGCAGCACCTCCGGGCCCTCGACCACTGTGAGGGAGGAGGAGGAGGAGGAGGAGCAGCGGTCGGCGTCCGGCGGCGGCGTCCGGGAGAAGCTCAAGCCCAGCACGATGGGCAGCCTGGAGGATGCGGCGACTCTGAACCTGCTGTTGGGGAAAACAGAAGCCAAAAGGGTAAGCGGGGGAGCGGAGAGTTAGGGGTGAAGGGACTTCGGGGGGGCAGCTAGAAGAATAGAATCCTAGAGGTGGAGGAGACCCCGGGGGCCTTGCAGTCCAGCCCCCTTCTGCCATGCGGGAAGACAAAGCAGAGCCCTCCCTTTGGCAGATGGCCATCTAGTCTGTCCTTTAAATCCCCCAAAGAAGGGGGAGGCTCCGCCACACTCCGTTGAGGCAGCAGAGTATTCCAGTGTGGAACTGCTCTTACCCTCAGGAAGTTCTTCCTGAAGTTTAGGTGAAATCTCTTTTCCTGCTGCACAGTGTCCCAGTCTCTGGAGCAGCAGAAAACAAGCTTGCTCCGTTTTCCACATGACATCTTTTCAGATGCTTAAACGTGGCTATCGTGCTCGTGTTCCTCTTAAGCTTAACCTGTTGGCGCCATGGCCGTTTCCTGTCCCTCACGGTATCTCTCTCCTCCCCAGGACCCTTCCAGCCACGCCGCCCAGTACTACCACCTGACGCACGACGAGCTGATCCAGCTGCTGCAGAAGCGAGAAGCGGAACTTGGCAAGGAGAGGGAGCGCGTCCGGGAGCTGGAGAACTACATCGACCGGCTGCTGGTGCGCATCATGGAACAGTCTCCCACTCTGCTCCAGATCTCCCTGGGAGGGGAGGCCAAGGCTGCCAAATAACCCTCCACCCCCCCCCCGCTTTCCCATCCATCACGCCTCCGACCAAACCTCCAGAACCCAACACCCCAGCCCCTCAAGTCTGCCCCCCCCCACACAGCACCCTCTTCTTGCTTGGGACCCCAAGGGAAGGCCCTGCCGGACGCTCTGTGCCGCTTCCTCCGGAGAGGCGTGGGGGAGATGCCCTGCCTCGGCCGTGGGGGCCAAGGAGGGTCTCGTAGGTCCTTCCCACAAATGAGCTGGCTGGCTGGCCTGGGCAGGATGCGTATCCAAAGGACACGCAGCGTGGGTGCTGCGTCTCCCACCCCTCGTCCTGGCTCAGTGGGAGCAAAGCCTCTTCCCTGTGGCGTCTTCCTCCAGGCCTCCCAGAGCCCTTCCCGTGGCTCCCGCCGGCCTCTCGTGCCCAGCATTATCCCCCCACCAACCCTGCGGTGAGTGGCTGCAGGTGGCCGTTTGATTTCGGCCTGTCAGGGTGTTGGAGGCTGCTTAGGAGTCAATGTGGAGCTTGTGGCACGAGGAGCTGGCCGGCCCAGCAGGGGCACCTCAGGCAGTTGGAGCTCTGGGACTTCTCCCTACGGAGAAGAGGAGGGAAGGCGGGCTGCCACCGGTAGGGCCCAGGGACCAGCTTTACCTTCCCTGCTGCCCCCTGGAGCCTGTGCCAGTTGCCCCAAGCCTGGTTGGGCTGCCTTGGTGTTACTTTTCTCTCCTGGGTCCTCATGGCACCAGTGCCCCCTTTCCCTCAGAGGACGGTGGGTGCCCAGTGCCTGGCCTGGCTCTGTTTTCCCCAGTTGCACACTGGAATAAGTCACACATTTCATTTCCCCCCATCATCCACCTTCCTTCTGCCCAGGGTGGCATAAGAAGGCTAAGGGTACGGAGCGGCCATGTCCGTGGGGCCAGCAGGACAGCAGAGCCTTGGCATTCCCTCCCACGCCTGCAGGGATAATCAGGAAAGATGCGAGACTTTTGTTCAAGGGGGTCTTTCATTTCTGAAGTAACCGTCCTCCCAACTTCACTGGCATGCCGCTGTAAATGTCTCTTCTTGCCTCTGGGCCCAAAGAAGTCCCACTTGCAGGGGGAGCAGTTGGCTTTTGGACCAGGGGTGGGCGACCTGGTTCGCCCCAGATGTGCTGGACTACAGTTCCCATTAGCTCACGGCCAGTGACCAGGGGTCATGGGAGGCGTGGTCCATCTCATCTGCGGGAAAGAACCAGGTGACCTTCCCCTGCCTGAGGCAGAGAGGATGCAAGGACGGAGTTGTGTTGCTGCGAGAGAACGGAGCCAGGGCTGCCGGTGGGCCTTTTCTAAGGAGGGAAGGCAGAGCCTGCCAAGGGCTGCTCCTGAGATCCATGGGGGAAGGGGAAGGGGAAGAAGAAGGGGCTGTAGTGTTGGGGGTGGGGTGGGTTTTTTTTATGCCTTTAGGGGGCTGGTAGATTTGGCAAAGACCTTGAGCACGATTTCGGCTGTAGCATTGGCTCCGGGTTCTCGGTTGGCTGTCTGACTCCTTTTTGGAGGTGTCTGCCGTTGCAAATTGTTTGTAAGTTTCCCTTTTAATCACCCATACCCAGGGAATGGGGGTGCCAACCCCCAGGTGGGAGTGGAAGGCCTGCGGGGCAGAAGCTGTGGGGCTGCTGTGAAGGGGGGCAGTGCAGGAAGAAGGGAAGCGCAGCCCCTCTTTTTGAGAATCGGTCTGGGGGGCTGGCCATGAGCAGCCGGAGCATGCGAGACCTCCCCTCCCCCCTGCCTTTTTGCGTCCTGAGTGCAGAGGAGCAGAGGTCGTGCGTGGCCTTCTTCCGCGCAGAACCAGGCCACGTGTTGGTTACCTGGTGACAAGCATTGCCCTTGTGTTTCTTTGCCCTCCTGTTGGCCCCCCGTAAAGATGTCTTCCCCTTGGAGAAGCAGAGGTGGTCCTCCTTCAGAACCACCGGCGCTTTCAGACCTCTGCCACCGTGGGTCTTTCACAGACAGTCACGTTGGCCCTTTTGGCCCCCGTGCGGCATTTGCTCTGGCTGCGGCTCCTCCGTTGCTCTGCTTCCTTCGGGCCAGGGCAGGCTGGCCGGCCTCTCTTTGTTTGGCAGCCGTGGGCAAGAACCTTCTGGGGCACGCCCTGCCCTCCCTGAGCAAGACCGGTATGTGTGGGGCTCTGATCTCTGGAGAGGAGGCTCACTGATGCTCCCCTCTTGGTCTGGGCGGGGGCCTTTCTTCCAGATGCTTGCCTGAGGCTTTCCTTCTGTCGCCTGGTCCGTTTTATTGATTCATTGGGCAGAAGCAGACTGGAAAGACCACACGGGCCTCTCCTGTCGCTCTCCCCAGCCCAGGGCACCGGCCTCGGTCCCTTCAGCATCCCTGGGTCGGCCTTCCCGCTGGCTGTGGCCGGCTTTCCTTTCTCTTAACCCACTCTTGCCAACCTGGAGTGGACTGGCTACCTTGCTGGAGCCTCACAAGTCGAATGGCTAGCCCTCTCTGGAATTGGGAGCCCAGCTGCAAAGACCACGCCAGCCGTTTTGGCTCTGGAACCTCTGGGGTTTGAAGAGGAATCCCTGGGCAGAGAGAGGAGCACACTTTTGTGCCCACAGGGAGAGCTGAGCCAGGGAGTTCTCACTCTTAGTCTGTCCGTGCGGGACAGCAGTGAGCCGGCTCTTGCCGGACCTTTCGGAAGCCTGGTGGCTCTTGCGCTTAGGGGAGACACCTCCTCCCTGCCCGGAAAACCCACCAACGGCAAAGCCCGGTGGCTTTTTGCAGAGCTGGGCCTTAGGGCTGCCCTGTCTTCTTGTCTCTCAGGAGCTGGAACTTGCCAGTTTTCAGAAGAATAGTAATAACGGCAACATTTTCTCAACCTGGGTCCTGGCAGTGGCGGCTGTGAGGAAGGGCCCGGCCACCTTGCCTCCTCACACCAGCCCTCTGGCCTCTGCATGGGGGTCCCCCGGCTTGCTGACTGGAGCGTGTGGGGACAGCCTACGAACCTGTGAGCCTCCCTGCTCGCCGGTGTCAGCAAGCCCCAGGGAACCTCGGTGTGGGTGTCAGAGGGCCGCTCTGAGAAGAGAGCTGGCTAGCTTTCAGATGGGCAGGGGAGCCATGCACCCTCGTCCCAGGGTTGCGATGGAGGGGAGCAGAATGTGTGTGTGTGGGCGTGTGGGGGACCCTCAGGGTGGGAAAGGGGAGGCGTAACCGCAGGGAGATTCGCTCCCGCTCTTCCGCTCCCGACAGCCGTTTGTCCGCACTTTGCCTAGCCTTCCAGATCACCTCACAGTCTTCAGTATTCTTTTGGTTTGGAGATAACCTGACCGGCAGTGTTTTCCTTACACGTTGCCCTCGTTCGGGGCCCAGTTGCTTTTGCGTACCGGTTTGGCCTCGGCTTCTTGGGCCCCCCTCCTGACCGGGAGGAGGCTGCGCCTTCCGGAGGGGCGGGCCGACGTCTTCCCTCTCCGTTGAGCCCGTTTGGGGACGCCGAGCTCTTCGTCCTCCCCTCGCCACCGCGGGGCTCCGCCTGGGGGCCTCCCCCTGCTCTTGGGGGGCTGGGGAGGGGGAAGAGGTGCTCCCTTGTATTAGGAGTCTTACTTGAGGATTGTTCGTTTAAAAGAAGAGGAAGAAGAAGAAGAAGAGGAAGCTTGTTCTGTTTTAAGCACTTTAAATAAAAAAGGGTTGAATTTCTTGCTTAGAGGTTGTTGGTGCGCCGCTTCTTGATTTTTGCGTCTGCGCTGCCCGCCCTGCCGGAGGGCCCCGTTCCCCTTGCCGGCTGCTGATCTTCTGGGCCGGGCCCGGCCGCCCTGCCGGGCCTTCCCAAGACTTCCTTTGGCCGTAGAAGCTGACGCGCATCCCTGCCGCGAGAGAACGTTTAATGGTGGGAAACGGTACGGCGGCTGCTCTGCAGGGGAGGAAGGCGTGCAGGTAACCCCCCGCGGTGGGCGGTAGAACTGGGACCCCGAACAGCCGTTCTGGCCGGTCTCTGTCCCGGCCAGCGTTCAGGAGCCCCGTCCCCGGCCGTGGGTTCCCGGAGCCGGGATGCCCCCAGCCCTCAGTGGAGCCCCGCAGTTACGTGGCGCAGAAGCGAACGAGGAAACCAAGATGCACCGGCATGACCCGCCTCTCGTCCCAACGGCCGCAGAACCGCGACTGGGAGCGTCATCCCCCCCGGCCCGCTCCCAGTCTTCCGTTTCTTCTCTCAGCCTTGGCCTGCCAGTCCAACGCAACGCCTTCCGGCAGGGGGGCTGAACACCACGCCGCCCGCGCCACCGAGCGTGAGGCTGACCAGGACGAGAACCCAGCGGCCGGGGAAGAAGCCGGGCCTGCCGCGGGGAACGCAGGAGCCGGGCTTTCAGTTCCCTGCCCCGGAGGGACCGCCAAGGGCCGCGTGGGTGCGTCCCCGCTGGAAGAGCCTTCACTTTCGTGGCCCGGGGCGCACCGACGACAGACCCTTCGTGGCGGGGGGGGGGGCAGCGCCTGCTTCGAGGAGGCCCTGGCGGGGTCCGCCTGGCTTTGGCCGAGAATGGGGGAGGCGCGGTGGTCCCCGGGGAGCGCCGGTGCCGCTGGGAGCCCGCTCTGACGAGCGGCCGCCGCGGTCGATGCCGCGCTGGCACCGGGCCCAGGGTTCGGCGCAGACGGGGGTCCCCGCCGCGCCTGTGAAAACGGGGGCGCGCGGGGAGGAGCCCCGGCGGCCTTGCGGGGCGGGGGGCCTGCCGCCTCCCAGACGAAGGGGGCACCGAGCTCCCCCCTAGGGGCCGGGGGTCGGTGCGTCGGGAGTGGCACGCGGGCGTGCCAGGGCGCCCCCGGTCTCGCAGCAGAGGGACCCCGCCTGCACGGCTTCAGCGGGCAGGGTCTTGTTCCTCCATTCCAGGGCTGCCCCCCCCCGGGCTTGGCCACCTGCTCTTACCGTTTAGCCCCCCTTGGGTCTGCCCGCTCGAAGTCAGTTAAATTCGGGGCTAGTGGCTGCTGAAGGAGCCAGCCCGGTGCCGCCCCCCGCGCGGGCATCCTCCGCTCGTCCGAGAGGCGCGGGGCCGGGCCGTGGCCAGAAAGCGGAGCTGGTTGGGAAGCGCGGCCCGGCCGTCGGTCAGCCCGCCGCCTCGCGCCTTCTTCCCGGAGGGAGCGCGCGGGAGCCGCGGGGGCCCGCCCGGCGAGGGGCCCCGCCTCCGCGTTCCCTCCGGGAGGGAGGCACGAGGCGGCGGGCTGACCGACGAGTGGACCCTGCGCCGAGGGCGCGGCGCCTGCTGCGATTTGCAGCGGGCGGAGGAGCAAAATACCGGGAAGCCGTCAAAAAGCGTTTTGCCCGTGGCCTGGCCCGACACCCGTGCGCAGGTGCGACGCTCACCCCGCCTGTCCCCGCTGCCGCGGAACCTGGCTTGAAGAAGATGCCCCCCCCCTTCTTGGCGGAGGCGGTGGGGTCTCCCCTGCCGGGGTTGCTCTTTGGGGCAGTTCGGTTAACAGGGAAGCCGGGAGTCTGCGATTCGGCAAAACCCGCGATGGCAGCGGCTGGACGTGGCGCTTCCCGTGTGTCGCTTGGCCGAGGAAGGCCGGTGCTTAGAGCGCCGGCTGCGGGGTGCGAAGGGGCCGCGCGCTCGGGAAACCCCCGGCCGAGCCGGTGCCCTCCCCGCGGCGCCTCCCCAGCTTCGGCGGTGGGGCGCGGCCTCCGCGGGGGGACGGTCGCCAGAGAGGCCGCGCCAGCCTCGGAGGACGACGGGTCTCTTCGTCAGGCCGCTCGCCCAGAACGCTTTGGGTGCGCCCGTGACTGCTCCTGATCGAGGGCGTCGAGTCCTAATGCCGTTGTTTTATGCCCAGAGCCCGTGAAAGTTACTTTTTTTGGACCACAGCTCCCAGTGGCCACACTGGCTAGGGGAGGCTGGGAGACGTAGGTCCAAGAAAATAGCTTCCCCCGTCTCTCAGTGCTGAATGACAGGAATTCCCGCCATATTTGCACATACCGTCGTCGTCGTCGTCGTCATCTTCACATCTCGATTTCCCCCCAAAAATAGGATTCGAGGCGGCTTATAAACTAAAATGATTTTAATTTTATACACAAAGTCAAATTTAAAATGGAAATAAACTATTATCAAATTTAAATAACTAAAAGAAGTGGAAAAATACAATTTAAAGCGCAGTGACCCTCGGAACTACACTACCCTCAATTCCCCCGCACCGCCCTCTCTCAGACCCAGGGCCGCCCGCGAGACTGCGTTTCCCATCATGCCCCTCCGCCTCCGTTCCCTCCGTGTCGCGTGACGCCACTCTCCGTCCCCCTGGAAGGCGACTACAAGTCCCGGCATCCCCCGCGGGAGCTGCGGTGGGCGTCGGCCAATCGGAGGCCGCCCTGGCGCGGCAGGGGGCGGGGCCAGGCGGCGGAGGAGACTCGCTGGCTTAAAGTGGCGCCGTGCGGGGGAATGGCGGAGAGCGCGGAGTACCCGCCCTTCCAGCTGGGGAAGCCTCGCTTCGAGCAGGTGGGGCGCCGCTTCGCAAACGGGGGGTGCGCGGGAGGCTCCGGGAGGGTCCGCCTCGCCGGCGCCGCCGCCGCCGTCTTCGGAGTCGCTCCCTGAGAGGGGTCTCCGCCGCCAGCTTCCGCGGCCCCGCCCCCTCGGCCCCGTCCGGACCCGCGATTGGGCTTCCCGGATGCCACTCCTCGCTTTGGCTTCCCGCCCTTCTCCGGCTCCGGGGAAGGGCTCCTGCGATTGGCGGCCGCTTTTTCCGCGGCCGACAGGGGGCGTGGCCGGGGCGGGACTTGTGTCCTCGGGTCGCGAGTTCGAGTGCGGCTGCGGGGAGGAGGGGGGGTTGGCCGCGGGGCTCAGTGGCGCTGAACAGAGGGGTGGGGGGGATGATTCATTCGCGGGAGGGGGTTCTGTCCTCTGGTGACCGGAGGGGCCCCCGCGTCGGTCTGCGTGGGGCCAAAGGGAGAGCGGGCAGCCCGGGAGCTCCCGGGGCCGGCGGGCAGTCCCCGCGCGCGCGCGCCGTTGGGGTCGCCCCTCGGAGGCGCCCCGCCCCCTCCGACCCCCCCCGCCGGTCCGGGCCCCGGTCCTGCCGCTGGCGGGTCCGCCCCTGCCCGGGGGGCTGCGGGGGGCGCCGTGCTGCCCCTCCGGGACTCCCTCGGGGCGGCCCTGCGGGGTCTGCGTGCGGGGAGGGGCCGCCTTCCCCGTCGCGGCCCCGCCGGGGGACGGGCGCCGGGAGGAGCCCCCTCTCGGCGCCCCGCGGCGCCCGCGGCGTCTCCCCCTCGCTTCACCGGGCGCGGCGTTTCCGCGGCCGTGGCCCCCCGGGTGCCGTCCCGTTCGGACCCCCGGCCCCTGGAGTTTTTGGTGCGACTTCCCGGCGCGCGGGCCCGACGTCCGCGCTCGGGGCCTCCGCGCTCGCGAGGGCGCCGCCCCCCGTCGGGGTCAAGGCTGTGCGGTGCCGCCTCGGGCCGCGAAGTCCCTCCGCGCAGCGGGCCTCCTTCCCCGCGGGCGGCGGCCGCGGGTTCCTCGTACCGGCGCCTTCGCTGCCGCCCTCGGCCCTCCGCGCGGAGCGGCGTCCGGCTGCGGGGCCGCCGGGGAAGGTGTGCGGTCGCAGCCGGGCCGCCGGCGGTGGCCGTGGAGGGTTTTCGGCCCCGGGCGGAGGAATTTCTGGACGAGAGGCGGGAGGACAGGGACGAAAATCTCGGCGGCGACGGACTGTATTAGGCGAAGGGTGCCAGGATGGGGGGATTTTTTTTCCTGTCGAAGACGCGATTGGTTTTATTTGTGTTCTGTTGGCTTGCCCTTGTGAAAGGTGTTCTTCTGTGAAAAAAGAGAGGTCGGGGTCTTTGTGAATAAAACCGTTATTATGCCCATTTCGCGGATGGGGAAGGGAAAATAGGAGCGGTTTGCCCCCGGCGAGCCTGTGCTCCGAGGTGATGTCCAGCCCTTGACCGCGTCGCTGAGGGGGCTTGGAGAGAACGCCAACCCCCCCCCTCCCGGTTGCGGGCGGGTGAGGCGGTTCGACCCACCCCCGTTGAGTGGAACAGAGTCCCTCAGAAGGCGGGGAGCTCTGTTCTGGAATTTTTAAGCAGAGGTTGAAGGACTGCCTCTCGGGGATGCTTCTGTGGTGGGTTCCTGCACTGCGGGGGGGGGTTGGACTAGATGGCCTTTGGGTTCCCTCTTCTCCCTAGGCTTGTGAGCTTATTCTGTCTCCTGAGGCCACTCTGTGCCTTTGCGCTCGATCTGCTCCCTGCACCAGGGTGGGCGGAATGAATACTGTGGCCCACCGTCTCCCAGTGGCTCCTTTCTGGGATGATTTGGAGCCGTGGAATCACGGGACTGGAAGGGACCGCAAGGGCCGGTGCGGGAAATCCGTTGCCAGAGCAACCCCGAGAGACGCCCATCCGAGCTCCTCTTAAAAACCTCCGGGGAAGGGGAGCCCACCGCCCTTAGAAGCAGCCCTCTCCCCTTTCGAGGCGGTCACGCCGTCCGCGGCTTCCTCCTCGTGCGTAGGTGGGACCCCCTTTCTTGCGGTTTGAATCGAGGGGTTCAGGCCTTATCCCTGGAGGCGGCGGCGGCAGATGCCAAGCCCTTCGGATCCTCGGAGGGGGCCGGATCCCCTCAATCCTCCTACGCTGCACTTCTCGAGAAGGAAGAGCGAACGCCGAGCCCCTCTGAGCACCGATGAGCTCCGTCTTGCCAGAAAAAGCCTCCTGACGGGTTTAGGCTTTTGTGGCACGTTCGGCGGGCCTCGGTGGGCACCGACGGGTAAAGTTTCTCTCTGACGCAAGGGAAGAGTGGGCAGGGCGGTGGGCCGCAGAGGCCGGACCCCTGCTCCTCTTTTCCATGTTTTAAGCTCCTGCTGGGTCGACGTGGCCTCCCGGTCGGAATGGAGGAATGTTGTCATGGATTGCTTTCACTTATTTCCTTCATTTCGCTTATATCCTTCCTTTCTCGTGACACAGGACCCAAGGCAGCTTACAGCAAGGCCAAAGATAAAGATAAAAAATGGATGATAAGAAAGTTGAAACACAGTTATACAAGCTGTCATGTTTAATAGTTTCAGCGTTGGAATAGGACTCTTGAAGACCAGGTTGGGATCTCTGCTCAGCCGTGCAGACCTGTTGGGTGAGCCCGGGCAAGCGCCACTCTCTCAGCCTCAGAGGAAGGCAAAGGCAAAACCCCCTCTGAGCAAGTCTTGCCAAGAAAACCCTGGGATGGGGCTGCCGTAAGTCAGAAATGACTTGAAGGCACACAAGAATAAAAACAACAAAATCATTTTAAAAACAAAGATAAAAATACAGCATGCCCCCTCCGATAGAAAGACCCTTCTGCGCGGCCAGTTAACCATCAAATGCCTGTTTAGATAGAAATATTTTTTAACCTGCTATTGAAAGAAGGGCAGAGGAGGGCCTGGCTTCCTGTGGGAGGGAGTTCCTCAGCCTGGGAGCGGGCATCAAAAAGACCTCGTCTCTCCTGCCGTCCTCACCGGGGGGCCCCGTAACAGCCTGGAGGGCCTTTGTCCTGCCTGAGGATCTTTGGACTTGGCCGGGCTCTTATGGGGAGGCACGGTCTTCCAGGCAGTCTGGGCCTGAGCCGCAGAGGGCTTCGTAGGTCGTAACTAGTGCTTTTCCTCTTTTCTCCCTGCACTGGTTTCTGCCACTTTGCCCCCGGCCCCTGTCCGGCTGTCCTGGCAAAATTAGTGCATGTTCCCTCCTGCTGCCACACCATTAGCACGCACCCAAGCTACCCCCAGGCCTGTGCTGAGACCCCCGGGCGTGCTTGGCTGCGTGGAGCCTCTGTTTTGATTTAGCTCCGGTTCCGTTGCTGCAGTTTCCCAAATCAAGGTTACTCGGCCTCTTGGGGCAAGCTGAGACCTACTTTCTTGGCTGCTGAAGCCTGGCTTGTGAAACGAGTCTGCCTTTGGTTCAGCGGGTGTGTTTCAGTGCAGCTGGAGGAACCTAAGTGGTGGAAGGATTGCTGGGGCTCCTGGGCTCTCAGGGCTTCCGGGCCGGGCCGGGGGAATGGGCCAAGAGGCAAAATGGAAACCCCTTCCCAATTAGAATTTAGAAGTTACGTTCTTTCAGGGGTAAGCATGAAACTCTCTGATCAGCTGCAGTTGGGCTGTCCAGATGCGGCAGCCGCAGAGTTCCTCTCTGCTGAAGAGGTTTCCTTTTGCCACTCCCTCGTATTCATTCCTGAGAATGCAGATGACTGACCTGTGGCACAAGGAAACCTGTTTGCTCAGCGTTGGAGTGCGTTGCCTCCTCTTTAGACTCGTGAGCTTGTAAAAAGTCACATTGGTAAATTCAGGAAGGCCGTTGTGCACTCAGGAACTCCTTGGGCAAGCAGGCTTAAAGCCGGTACCTTTGCTTTGAGATCTCTTTCACCTTGATAGCGGTTGTGTTTACACTGTGCTGGAGAGGCCTGGCAGGTCAGCTAAATTGACATGTGCCATTTGGCACAATGACCTCCGGGCAGCAAGACTCCCTCACTTGCCCCTTCCGTTCCTCCCAAGGGCACAGAGCCACGCTGGTTCCTAGGCTCCTGGCCAACCTTAGGAAAATTGTGATGACTGGAGAATTCTGGGAGCTGTAGTCAAAATACTTTTTTTCATGTTCTGGCCCTTGCTGGTTGTTCCTACTGTTCTTTTTGCCCTTTGCCTCTCTTTGTAGGTCTTATTTTATGGGATGGTGTCCCACTGGCATTTAAGACACAGGCAGGTTCCTTTATGCTTGCTGTTGTACCATTTTGGCCATGGAGTAGCATCTGCATCCAGTTTGCGTTTGTGTAAGTGGGGTTCTTCAAGGGTAGTCATAGAATCATAGGGTTGGGAGAGACCCGAGAGGCCACCCGGTCCAACCCCCTTCTGCCATGCGGGAAGACACCATCAAAGCACTCTCAGCAGATAGCCATCTGACCTGTGCTTGGAAGCCTCCAAAGGAGGGGAATCCACCACCACCCTGTTACACTCAAGCAGGTCTTACAGGTCTTTTCAAGGGGCAAAAAGCCAGCACACACAACTGTCTGTTTCCTCTGGTCAGAAAGGCTAAAGCACAGAATGAACTTAGGCTGGCCAGAGACATTAAAAACAATAAAAAGGGCTTTTTTAAATATGTCAGCAGCAAAAGGAAAAAGAAGGAGACGATAGGGTCGCTGCGCAGAGAAGATGGCGAATTACTAACGGGGGAAGAGAAAAGGCAGAACTACTTAACACCTTCTTTGCCTCAGTTTTTTCCCGGAAGGATACAAGCACTCAACCTGGCGGTCGGGGAGCAGGGGAGGGAGCAGGGGAAATGCGGCCCATAATAGGTAGAGAGGTGGTACAGGAATACCTGGCCACACTGGATGAATTCAAGTCTCCAGGGCCAGATGAATTGCATCCTAGGATATGAAAAGAACTGGCAGAGGTCATTTCGGAACGGCTTGCTATAATCTTTGAGAAATGTTGGAGGACAGGAGAAGTTCCAGCAGACTGGAAGAGGGCAAATGTTGTCCCCATCTTCAAGAAGGGAAAAAAAGAGGACCCAAATATTTGTCGCCCAGTCAGCCTGACGTCAGTACCCGGAAAGATCCTGGAGCAGATCATTAAGCAGTCAGTTTCTAATCGCTTAGAAAGCAACGCGGTAATCACGAGAAGTCAACAGGGAGTTCTCAAAAATAAGTCATGCCAGACTAATCTTTTGTCTTTTTATGACAGAGTTGCTAGCTTGATAGATGAAGGGAATGCTGTGGATGTAGCATTTCTCGATTTCAGTAAGGCCTTTGACAAGGTTCCCCATGACATTCTTGCAAAGAAGCTAGTAAAATGCGGGCTGGACAGGGCTACTGTTAGTTGGATTTGTAATCAGTTGACCGACCGAACCCAAAGGGTGATCACGAATGGCTGCTTTTCATCCTGGAGAGAAGTGACTAGCGGGGTGCCACAGGGTTCTGTCCTGGGCCCAGTGCTGTTCAATATTTTCATCAATGACTTGGATGAAGGAATAGAGGGCATGCTCATCAGATTTGCAGATGACACCAAATTGGGAGGGGTTGCTAATACGCCAGAGGACAGGATCAAAATTCAAAATGACCTTGACAGATTGGAGAGCTGGGCCAAAGCTAACAAAATGAAATTCAACAGAGAGATGTGTCAGGTCCTACACTTAGGTAGAAAAAATGAAATACAGAAATATAGGATGGGGGACACGTGGCTGGATGGCAGTACGTGTAAGAGGGATGTAGGAGTCTTAATAGACCACACGCTGAACGTGAGTCAGCAGTGTGATGCAGCAGCCAAGAAAGCCAGTGCAATTCTCGGCTGCATCCATAGGAGTCTGGTGTCTCGATCGAGGGAGGTACTGGTAGCACTCTACTCTGCTTTGGTTAGACCTCATCTTGAATCCTGTGTCCAGTTCTGGGCACCCCAATTCAAGAAGGAGATGGTCAGGCTGGAGCAGGTCCAGAGGAGGGCAACCAAAATGGTGAGAGACCTGGAAGCCATGCCCTGTGAGGATAGACTTAGAGAGCTGGGCATGTTCAGTCTACAGGAGAGAAGGTTAAGAGGGGACATGAGAACCATGTTTAAATATTTGAAGGGTTGCCATGTAGAGGAAGGAGAGGGCTTGTTTTCTGCTGCTCCGGAGACCAGGACAAGGAGCAACGGATTCAAGCTGCAGGAAAGGAGATTCCACCTGAACCTCAGGAGGAACTTCCTGACAGTCAGGGCTGTCCGGCAGTGGAATCTGCTGCCTCGGAGTGTGGTGGAGTCTCCTTCCTTGGAGGTTTTTAAGCAGAGGCTGGACGGCCATCTGTCGGGAGTGCTTTGAGGGTGTTCCTGCATGGCAGGGGGTTGGACTAGATGGCCCCTGGGGTCTCTTCCAACTCTACAGTTCTATGTTTTCTATGATTTCCTCTGGCGCAAGCTTTGCACGAATCTAGAGGCGTGGCATCTTGCTTATCCTCTGGGTGTTCGGCCAGACAGGCAGACTAGGCAGGTACCTGGGGGACAGGATTGGAGGGGTGCTTTGTGACTGGGCCCTCCTGCTGCCTCTGTGTGTCCTCTGCAAGCCGGGGCTGTGGCCCGGAGTCTAGGGTGCGTACACCCGGTCTCCGTGCGCAACACCCTTTTTACCTCCTTAGAGGGGCAAAAGAAAACCTTTTGGCTGCTTTGAGTGCGGGTTCGCTACTCTGCAATCACGAGACCTTTCCTTCTCCCAGCAGATCCCACGCTTCAGCTCTGTTCTTTCTCCACTGATGGAGGGATTGGTTTTCACAGAATCATCCTATCCTAGAGTTGAAAGAGATCCAGCCTGTCCTTAAAAACCTCCAAAGAAGGAGGAGACTCCACCACACTCCATGGAGGCAGCAGCATATTCCATTGCCAACAGCTCTTACTGTCAGGAGGTTCTTCCTAAGATTTAGGTGGAATCTTTTTTCCTGGAGTTTGAAGCCATTGCTCCATGTCCTAGTCCCAGAGCAGCAGAAAAGAGGATTGCTCCATATGACATCCCTTCACATATTTAAACATAGCTGTCATGTGTCCCCGCTTAACCTTCTCTTCCCCAGGATACACCCAGCTCCCCAAGCAGTTCCTCAGAGGGCTTCATGGTTTCCAGGCTTTTGGCCCGATTTTGCGGAAAGAAGGAAGGCTGCTGACTGTTTGATCCTGTGTCCTCTGCCCGTGGGCGGGTGCCCTTCACAGGAATGGGATCTTCGTGGCCGGACCTTCCCAGGGTGTCCTGGGGGCACTCTCGCCACCCGTCCTTTATGGGAGGGAGAGGGGAGTGCTGGAGTCCGGCTGCAGAAGGTCAGGGGTGAGCCTCAGGTTTGGATTGATTGCATCTCTCTGTTTTGTTACGGGATTTCTTTCTTTTTTCTTTTTGTTTATTCCCAGGCATCAAGCTTGAATTAGCTTAATCAATGAGTGGTCATCTAAAGCATCCATCGGTGAATTGATGGGAGTCAATTTGATTAAAATTGAGGTCTGTGAGTTCAGGGCACCCTTGTTGACACTCTGAGGCTGTTTTGTTTCTGGTGTGTTAGTATAATAAGGGAATAATGATTAAAAATGTCCCGGCGTATCTGAGGGGTTTGGGACCAGGGCAGGGTCAGAAAGTGGAATTGGTTGAAAAGGGGAATTCGGTCTTTTGCCTCTTGCCTTCTTCCTGGAGGGACCAGGAGAGAATTACGGAGGCTTTCTGACAACTTACGTGAGGGAATTGTGGAGGCTTTTTGGCAACTTGTTTTTAGATAGACCTCTCTTTTTGACCACTGTAAATTATGGACGTGTACATGTCTATAATTTACGATGGTCGACAGAGCGGAACGTGGAGAAACAAATTGTCAAAAAACGGGAGACACCTGTATTTAAATGCGAGCAACCTCACTGTTCTTTCCACATCTCAAAACTAGGCTTTCACCAAGAAGCAAATTATTTACTCTTTTGTATTTTAAATATACCAGTTAGCTGGCAGATATGTTCAGCTGAGTTTTTAAGACAGCCAGTGACTCCGTTTTATATTGAAGCTTGGAAATGTTGCAGTTGGAAAATGGTGTGTGTGTGCGTCTTGCAATTTTTTTCATCATGGGGGAGGCTGCCAACCAGCACGGATGCCTCTGCATAGCTTTCCCTTTTGTCTCAGCTTTGTCCGTCCTTTTCCGAGCAGATCCCGGATGGTCAGGGGCTTATCCTTGTGTTGCAGCTGCCGGACCGAGGCCACGTGCCAGCCGGCCCGGGCTCTCTGGCCTGCTGGGGAGCCCTGCTCTCGCTCCGCTGCCCTTCAGGCACGTCCGGTGTGGCTGTGAGGCAACGGGGCCTTCTCGGTGGCCACTCCCACGCTTTGAAAATCCCTCTGGGGAGGCCGGGGTGGCTTTGTCGTTGCTGTCCTTCCATGGGTGACTGAAAACTCTTTTTCTTTTGGCAGGGACTGGCTGCAAGGGCTTTTTGCAGTGTGCTGTTCCACTGATTTTTATCTTTTGTCTTTTAATGGATTTGTTTTCAAGAGGTTTTAGTCCATAGATGGTTAAATTGCATTTTAGCAGTAGTGACTTGTTATGTTTTTCATTATGCCTATGAATGTGTGGTTTTCTGGTGTTTGTTCCCATTTAGTCCCAGTTTCTGTGCAATAATGACCTGCCTGGGCCCTTTCTCTCTCCACAGACGTCGTTCTATGGGCGATTCAGGCACTTCCTGGACATCATTGACCCCCGCACGCTTTTTGTCACCAAGGTAAGGCGCGTGTGGCACAAACCCTTTCACCAGACCCTTGGCTTGAAATCGATGCTGCTCCTGGGGAGTTTTGTTTTCTGTTGGGAGTTTTTCTCCATTGCTGGACCTTACCTAATTTTCCACCAGCTGAAGCTCCTGCCTTGACCTCCAGAGTTTTGGTCTTCTGTCAAGGAGTATTCTGAAATTCTAAACATAGTCACAAAGTCCTTTAGTGGAGCCTCAAACACAGTTCCTTTGGGCAGGAATGCTCTCAGGCCCCCTGATCTACATGTTCCATCTCTCTCTTTGCTCTCCTGTCACCAGAAGAGATTTTACTTGCAAGAAACTTTGCACGTGCTGGAAGCAAAGCTTGGAAAAGTTCCTTTCCCAAAGTACAGTTGCACGGCTGGACTCTAGGGGAAAAAAATATGAAAAAGCCAAATAATGTAAAGCAGAGAATAGAACTGGTGTGTGTCTGTGTATAAAATAAAAATAGTAGATCACTATAAGGGGCAGCTGCCCTTTGGCAGGAGACCTTAGGGACTTTTTGTCCTGAAAACTTTCTACGTTTGTGAGCGCAGAGGTAGTCTTGGGCCAGGCGGTTCTTTAAGGCTTTATGTCATTGTTCTTTTGAGCCAGACCTACTGTACAGCAGTGCAGGAGAGGGAAGCAGGGGAAATGAAGGCATTGGCCCCTCACCCAAACAAAATTCTGCCCCTCAATGGAGTTCCCCTTCTGTCCCTCAATTTCTGGCATTGCAGTAACTTAAATCTTCCTCTGAGCATTTAGAAATACGGTTAGGCATTCAGCGAAAAGTGCACGGTGGAATCCTACAAAACACTAACACTAAGACTTTGCAAAGTTACCAAAACATTATGAAAGGGGAGAAAGAAATCCTGGAGCAGCTGTGAGAGTAACTGAGAAAAAGAAACCGCTAGCAGATACATCCGTGGACTCTGGGCCCCTCGGTCATTCTACACGTGCAGGAAAACCTTTCCATGCTTGCGTGCTTTGTATGCTGCAAGACTCCACTTTGGCGCATGCACATGTGGAAATGCATGTGGAAATTCGTTGCAGCTTTGACAACTGTGCTGAGACTGGACACACACGAAGGCCATTTCCACACTAGACTGTTATAGCACTATTATTCCACTTGCAACATCCTATGGAATCCTGGAGTTTGCAATTTTGGGAGGGGCATTTGTTTGAAAATGGGGTGCATCTTATATGTCAGTGTGTCTTATACACCAGCAAATAGTACTTTGCAGTGTATAAATGGGGTGTGTCTCATACAGCAGTATATCTTATACACCAGCAAATATGGTATTTATAGTATTTCTGGATTGCCTCCCAGCCCAAAGGGCTGCTTGAGGTGATGAACAAATAAATAAAATTATTCTAATTGGAAAAACAGTACAAAGATAAAACCATTTTTAAACACATTAAAATACTCTTTAAAAACCGCTAAAAGCAATCTAAAAATGATCCTAGAAACCAGTTTTGAAACAGTTAAAACAGTACTTTCAACACTGAATGCCCTGCGGAACAGTCTTGGCTTTTGAAAGTAGCCTGTTCGAAGGAATTTCAGTGGGCAGTTGCTACAGAAGTTTTAAGAGAAATGACTGCTCATTAGTCTTTATTAAGTGTTCAGATCATTTCAGACTTCAGCACTCTGCATTTGTTTCCTAGTCGCTGTTACTCAGTTTACACCACAATTTTGCGTGTGGAAAATATTGTATTTGAAATTGATTTGTTTTTTGGCAAGCTTTACAACATCCCTCCTAATTAAAATGCATTAACTGGGGGTTGTTTTTGTCATTGCCTTTGAAAACCTCTTTCCACCAAGTCTTTCTTTCTTTTAAGAAACAAGGAATACCCATTTTTCAAAACCAAAAGTGGGCTTCTGGGTGCGTTGGGGTGTTGAGGGTGTTTTTTTGTTGGCATTTTTGGCCGTCTGTGCAGCTCCCAGAGGGTCCCAGGGAGGAAAGCGCCCCCCCTCCCCAGACCCGCAGCGGTTCCCTTCCACAAAGGGGCTACGTCAGGCGAAATGGCACAAGGGGGCCGAGGGAGCAGCAGGGGAGGGATCCAGATCGTTCCGTGTGCCGTGCCTCTGGGGGCCAGTCCCACAGGCGGGGCCGCGATGTGCGGGCAGCCCTCTTCCGTGCCCTCTTAACAGTTGCAAGGGATGTTCTTTGTCCGGGGTGGGCTCTCGATTGCTGATAATGGCATCTTGCAGGTGGAGAACTGATTGTAGAATCGTTGGGTTGGAAGAGACCCCAGGGGCCGTTCCATCCAACCCCCGCTCTCAGGGGAGAAACCCACAGCAAAAGCATCCCTGAGAGGTGGCTCTCCAACCTCTGTTTCGAAGCCCGCAAGGAAAGAGGGTCCATCACCGTGGTTTAAGCAGAATTTCATTTACTGTAATTTTTACCTACCGGTTTGGGTCCTGCCCTCTGGAGCAGCAGAGGAAAGCTCAGAGTGGGGTCTCACTCACTCCAAAAACAGTGGGTGGGGGGACGCTGTGGCTCTTGCCCAGCCAGAGAGTAACACCTGCAGGTAGGTGGTCCAAACCATCAGGCTTAGGGTGGTCCCAGGAGGGGTGCTGGTCCCCAAGGCATCAGCTGCTGGTCCCTGGGAAGTTCCCAGGGAAGAAAGAGATGGTCGTAGCCAATGGGGCACAAATACAATGCCGGGCACTGGGACGTCGGAGAAAAATAATTGCCACTTCCCTACCCACGTCAGGTAGCCTGAGAAGCACTGGCTTAACTGATGCAGAAAGTGGGAAACTCATTTTACTATAAAGTGCTTTTTATTCGGTTAGCAATTGAGTTTGTTAACTCTTCTCAGAGTGTTTTTTTCTGCATTATTGCCTGTTTCCCTTCCTAGAGAGGCAAGGCAGGTGCCTCCCTCACTCTCCTTCCCTCGGCAGGTAAAGACCTTTGTGTTTTGACCAAGCCGTTTTTGTGGCTGATTTCTTGGGGAAAAGGGCCTCTCAGGAGGTGCTGTACTCTTTATGAGTTCTTTTCATTTTAATGGCCCTGCTTTAGCTGTTTTAAATCCTGTTGTTAGTTCGATTATATTTTTAATTTTTGTATGATATGAATTTAAAAGCTGCCTGTTTTAAAGAGAGCCAGTGGGGAGAAACAGTTTTGAGTGTTGGACCATGACTTTGTGAGAGCAGTTTTCAAATCCTGGCTTAGCCCTGGAAATCCACTGGGTGATGTCGGACAAGTCACACACTCTCAGCCTCAGAGGAAGCCAAGGACAGCAATTCCTTCACCCCCGAATAACAAATCTTGCCAAGAAAACCTTGTGAAAGGTTCATCTTACAGTTGGCACAAGTCAGAAATGACTCCTGAGGTACACAGCCAACAACCTATCTTAAGCCATTTCTGCACTAGACTTTTATAGCACTATGATTCCACTTGAAATATCGTATGGAATCCTGGGGTTTGCAGTTTCGGGAGGGGCCGGCCGGCTCCTCCCGAAACTGCAAACCCCAGGATTCCATAGGATGTTTCAAGTGGAATCATAGTGCTATAAAAGTTTAGTGCAGAAATGGCCTACGTCTCTGTAAGCTGTCTTCAGTCCCAGGCTGGGAGAAAGGTGGGACGCTGATGATGACGATGACGACGACGACGACATAGAATGGATGAGGAGTGCTTTGAGTGTGTCTTCCTGCATGGCAGAAGGGGGTTGGACTGGATGGCCCTTGGGGTCTCTTCCAACTCCATCATGCTGTGATTCTGGGAATGGAAATAGAAAAAGCATTTGATGTACGGGGACATATGTACATATGCTCAGATGTGTTTGGGCTCTGCAACGTGTTTTTCTGTATTGCCGCCTTACCTGTTTTCTTGACCTTAATGCAATTTACTTTGCGTAAAAGCTGTCAAATTAGCACTTCAGCATTTGGTGTTCCTGAGAATAATTAATGGGCTCTTGGCTATTCCTTGCTGCTGGAGATATTCGATGAAGGTCTCCTGCTGCTCCGCAGTGTCGTCCTTCAGCTCCTCCTGATTCTGGCCCCTTAGCTGCCCCAAACCGGGTGGGCACACCTTCCCGCTCCGGGGTAGACCCCCCCATGCCTTTCTCTCTTTCTGTGCCAGATCCGGCTCCTGCTGTCTCCTTGCGGAGGGTTTTAAAGTCCAGTTCTCTGCACGTCAGGCTGAAAACGTGCCCAGTGGGGCTTAGCTTTGCTTCTTCTTCTGCAGTTGATTGACTTAATTTGAGAACATGAAGCTGAGATGGATTGTAGGGTTCCTGAGAGCCTCTTTGGCCGCCTGCCCGGAAGGACTGCAGCAAATAAAACCTGCTGTTTGGAGGGTGTAAAACCAGGTATTATAGCTTGGTTGATAAGAGACAAGCTTTGGTGAAATTGAAATCAATTTTTGGGAGCGTGCACTGCTGAAGCCACCCATTAGCAAGAGGGAGGAGCTTTGCCTGTCCTGAGAACTGTGTGAGCCATCCAAAATGGTAAAATGGGGCTCAGAAAACTTAACGCGTGCCCAGCCCCTCTCCTTTTCTTGCTGGTCAGGGAGAATGTTAGCCTGACGGCTGCGGTGCACCAAATCTTTGTTCATTTCTATAATTTAATTTAATATATAGCCTGCATTCCTCCTGATCTGAGTGCGAAAGCAGGGTACAACATAGATTGAAACAAAGTACAGTTAATACCTGATGGTACAGAAGTTTAAAAAAATTAAAATAAGCTAGCCTGTTAAAATATTGTGGTTGGCATCTTGTAGGTATTTGACACACATGTAAATTCCCTTCTGTATGCAGTTGTGCTTTTTGGGCCATGAAACAACATCCCTGTTCAGTTCACAGTTGCTGAAGGAGAGTTCCTCCAGCGGAACTGTTGCACGCGTGGTCGTGCAGTTCTGGCTGGCACACGAGCACTCCCCAGGGCCTGCAGCAGAATACCGCTTGATTCCCTGGGATCGTGAGAACAGCCTCTGCACTCTGGGAAAGTTGGTTTCATGGTGCAAGTCTTCAGCAGAAAAGTGGTGTGGAGCAACTGTTTAACTCGGTGAGTGGAGATTTACATGGTGTGACCAGGATATCGGGTCTTGGTTTAGCGTTTAAACACTAGAAAAGCATGAAAAAACAACTCCATAGCAATTAGAATAAAACTACCAGCCACATCACTCACCATCTAAAAATACATATATTCAGTGCAACCGGCTACTTGGGAAATGCCTGTATAAATAAAAAGGTCTTAGCCTACTAGGAGAAAGAGAGCAGAGAGGGGACCAGCTGAGAGAATTCCACAGCCTGAGAGCAGCCACTGGGAAGTCCCTCTTTTCTATACCATCACGGAGGAAGCCTGCAACAAAGGTGGGGCTGACCAAGTCTTAAGGTGCTGTCAGCCTGTCACTTCCAGCATTCTTCACCCTTGGGCATTGCTGGCTGACAAGGCAGCTGGGAATTGCAATCCAGTAATATCTGGAGGTTGCCTGATTCTCACCCCAATTCAGGGAGATGAGCTTGTTGCTCGAAAGGCCACTTGGGGTGCTCAGCTGGACCATGCTGAGAAGGTATGTGCGCTCCCTCCACATGCTTTCTGGAGTTGTCCAGTCAGAGGTGATGGGTGGACCGGGAGCTCCTGGGGTCCTTTTCCAGATCTGGGATCCAGGTGGTGATCCTTTTCCACGAGCCTCTCAGCAAGGGGCATTGAACATTGCATTCCCTCCCTCCCTCCCTCCCTCGTTTGTTTGTTTGGTGTTTCACCTTTTTCCCAGAACTAGGGCTCTGCAAAGCACATAACCTACTCCAAACAGGTACAGAGAAAACCAGACTGAAATATTTACCTAGAGCGCTCTATCTGGTTTTGGGCATCAGGATTTAAGGAGGACACTGTGAACCTGAAAGTTGTCCAGAGAAGAGCAACCAAGATGATCACAGATCTGGAAACCATCAGGCCTTATGAAGAATGAGTGGGGAGCTGGAGAAAACGGAGAGCTGACGTGATAGAGCCATCTTTAAATATCTGGAGGGATGTCTTACAGAAGATGGAGCAGGCTTGTTTTCTGCTGCTCCGGAGACTAGGACACTGTGGAGCAATGGATTCAAATTACAAGAAAAGAGATTCCAGCAAAACATGTAAGACTTGCCTCCCTGATGCAGACTACCGAAAGGGTGAAAACAAGGTGCTGTGGCAGTTTGGCAGAGAGGATGGAGGTCCTTCCTTGCCTTCTTTGGAGGTCCTTAAACAGAAGCAGCCTGGTGGGAATTGGACACGTTGGCCCCTTCTATCCCTCCTATGATTCTAAGTTACCATGTTAACAGTCAAATTATAATATCAAAACCACTGTTGAATTAAAGAGAAATTTTAAAAATACGTCAGTTAAAAATAAAAGGAACAGCACAGCCAGCTGAAAGCCCCTTTCACAGCGTCCTGTGAGCCAGGGAAAACCCGAATCCAAAGGTTTTTGCTTCTGCTGGCTCAAGCCCTCCTCACGTGGGTTGTGGGCAGTTGTGCTTCCCAGCTGATGAAAGCAGGCCCGCCTGGGAGAGGGGCAGCGGGTGGGTCCCAGAGGTCCCTTTGCACGCAGGCAGCCCTGGGATCTGTCCTGCCGTCTCCTGATCAGGCCTCCCACCTGGGAGGGGCTTGCCGTTCGGAAGCAGAGAACTTACAAACCAGGATCGCTTCCCCCTTTTCTCAAGAGGGTCCCGGGAGAGGAGGTTGGCACAGGGAGGGTGGTGCTTGCTGTGGGTGCTGCCCCCCTCTTTTCTGGCTTCCTTGGCCCCTGGGCAGAGACCGAGCGGCCGTCCTCGTTGGTGCCACTTTGCTCTCCGTGCCCCGGTGATGCTGGCGTTGATGTGACTTAAGAGGTGCCCCATCCATCGGGTTGCCTGTGTTAGCACTTCGCTCACACTTTGCATCTCCAGGGTGCTGCTCAAACCTTAATTAATCCTCACCGTGCGGTAGGCACTATGTATTACAATAAGTTATAATTGCACTTTGCAGCAAGTAAACTGACAAAAATTAAGGAGAAGTGGCTGGCCCAAGAAGGGCAGGCCTGGGGTGGGACATTTCTCTTCCCTATACAACCCCCCAGTGCTGATTTGCTGCTGTTGCTGCTGATTTTAGAGGGCAGATGCTAAGTCAACAGAGGAACTGACCTTCTGTTCGTGGAGGCCAGGCTGGAGTGCTGAGGATTATTTATTCTGCAGTTTCTGTGTGCTAAGTGTGTGTCTCATCTTCTGTTGCACGTCGAGCCTTTTCAGGAGTGAGGACCGTTCAGTGGGAGTTTTTCCCCTTTTGAGTGTGCTGTTGGTTGGGATTCTGGGCCAGGAGAGGCCAGTCTTGCTACTCCTGCAATCCCAGAATTGCAGAGCCATGGGGTTAGGAGGGACCCCAAGGGCCATCCAGTCCAGCCCAGTTCTGCCATGCCAGGCTGCACAACTAAAGCACCCTCTGAAAGAAGATGCCCATCCAGGCTCTGTTTAGAGATCTCTAAAGAAGGAGGCAGTGTTTCCCACTGTCGAACGGCTTTTACCCTCAAGTGGAATCTGTGTTCTTGTCATTTGAATCCACTGGTTCATTTCCTAGTCTCTGGGGCAGCAGAAAACAAGCTGGCTCCATCTTCTCCATGACACCCCTTCAGATATCTCAGGCGGGCCACCTGGTTGCCTCCCAGTCCTCTTATCTTGGAGCTGAGCATCCCCTCCTGCCTGGGCTCGTCTGCCTGACCTCTGACCCCCTTGGTTGCCCTCCTTTAGGCATTTCCCTTTCATGGTGGCGGGTTGACTGTTTTTGGCCGAGTCTCCCCCTCTCTTCACCTGTCGAATCCTCCCACTTCCCAGACACGTTTACGAAGTGACAACTCCCTTCTTTTTTGCAGCCGTGGCTTCGCGAAAAACTTTGAACTTTTCTGAACTGATCCAGTTTTCCCAGCGTGGGCGTCGGCTGCGTCTACACGCTGGCAGGTGTGAGACTACGGTGCTTAAAATTAGGCTTTTAATTGCTTGTAATGAAACCGTGCTGGGCTAGCTGAGAAGATCAGCAGATATTTTTTGTGAAGCTAATTTAGTCCATGTGACATTTCCTTGGACAGATTGCTGCTAACGCGCAGCAGGGGCTGTGGTAGTGGGCGGGCGGGCGGGCGGGCGGCTGCTGCGGCGCTGGTGACGGTGACGGCTGAGAGCAGAAGGGACGGGGGGCGGCGGCGGGAGTGGGGTCTCGGGCTGCCTCCCCTTTGTCTGTCCTTGGGGGCCACCCAGGCGCCCTGGCCCACCGGGCTGAGAAATCAACAGCCAATGTGGAGTTGAGCAGCTTGGTAATGGAAAATGTGGATGCCGGCAACAAGATGAACGACGTAGGTATTGGGATGGGTATGCAGCTTGGAGAGGAGGCCCTGAAGCTGGGTGGGATTTTAGAACCTAAGAGGAAGAAGGATTTGTAGCCGTTATTTGCAGTTCAAAGCCAATGCACAACTGATAAAAAAGTTAAATTTAACAACGTGTGGTCAAAAAAGAGATGGCTACGAAATGCATTTCTGTGCAGCTAAGTGAAGTTGTGCATACTGGTCACACGGATATGGGAGGCGTACGGTAATTGCTCTGTGCGACGGAAAGGTGTCGTACAACTGAACCGTCCAGACGCACAACCCTTTGAGGTGTTTGAAGTGACGTGGGCATGGCTTGAATGGCCTTGGGTGAGTTTGCCCGTTGCCCTTTGCCTTTCCCTGGTCAGCGTGCCCAGGCTTCCCCCCGGACTCGCCTCCCGGAAGTGTTGCTTCTCCAGGGATACTTCAGCTGTAGGGACCCGGGAAGTTGACTTTGGTCGATCCGATCCCCTGGTCTGTCAGGCTCAGGGTCAGCTGTGGAGGCTTGGAGCGCCTCGCTCACCCTCACCCCTCGCAGGCCACACCTCACACCATTGTGTAAAATTTGGGGGTGAGAGTCTGCTCACCTCTGCTTGCTCTTTTGGGCTTTTGGGCCTTTTATGGGTGCTGGGGTGGTGGAGGCGGTGGTTGAACAGAGGCGTCACGGACAACCGGGCCTCATGGGGACCTCTGGAGGTGCTGTTTTCCTCTGAGGAGGCAGTGTTTGTTTTGTTTTGGGGGTGATGGGGAGCAGGGGGCCGTGACCCATCCCAAAGCTCCCATAGTTCCCATCTGGGGTTGACTTGGGGCTGATTCCCCTGGCCTGGTCAGCAACTGTGGGCCGGAAAAGGGACTCTCCCTGCCCTTGGGGAGCTGGGGATGTTTAGCCTGGAGAAGAGAAGGTTGAGAGGGGATTCGTGGTAGCCGTGTTTAAATATTGGAAGCAATCTCGTATAGAAGATGGGGCAGGTTTGTTTTCTGCTGCTCTGGGGACTAGGACATAGGGCAATGGCTTCAAGCTACAGGAAAAGAGATTCCACCTAAACATTCTTGGGGAGCGGCTTGGATCGTCTCACACGGGGATTGCCGAGTGAAGCAGCTCAGTGCTTGACCGCCATGCCTTGGGGTTGCTGCTGCGTCATCTCTGGTCGCAGGCCGTCCATCTTGCCCGACAGGACCTTCAGGAGCCTGCAGAGAGATGTTCCAGGATGGCCTCCCTTCTCTGAAATGCTTTGGACCAGAGGCATTCCATATTTCAGATTTTTCTGGATTTGGAAAACAAGACCTGTTTGGAGTGGCCTCGCATCTTGTCCTCTCACTACTTGTGTATGAGACGTGAGGCTGGAGAGAGACCGAGGATCTGTGAAATGGTGGGAATCCAGGCATAGTGCTCAGTGCAGATCCGCGCCCCCCACCTTTCACAGGGCCTCCTCCGTCCTTCTCTGTTTGATGCCAGCCTCCCGCCTCCGCCTGCAGGGCAGTGGCTGTGGCGCTCCACAGGTCTGAGAGGTGAATGAGCGGGAGCGTTGCAGCCACGACCTCAAGGGCAAAAATGGGTGGTTGGTGACCAGAAGTTTCAGTTTTTGGATATTTTTGGATTTCAGATTTCTGGATAAGGGAGGCTCAACCTCTGTTGTGAGGCCACACACAGGCTTACAAATGAACCTCATTATGGGGCAGAGGCCGGGGTCCTATCCTCTACTGTGAGCAGCCCGTAAGAAAGGAAGGCATGGTGAGAATCTGGCAATGTGGCTTTTTGGACTGCAGCTCTTCTAGCCCCCCTGGCCCCGGGGGGACAGCTACGGGCAGGAGCAAATGCAGAGGATGGCTGGGTGATGTGGTCCCCTGAAGCGGCCAGGTGGGAGAGGGTTACTCAGAGGAAATCTCGGAGTCTTGCATTCATCTCTTGGAGGGCAGTGGCGCTTACCCGTGCCTTTTCCAAAGGGCTGGGGGGTAGGATCTCCCAAACTGGGGAAGGAAGTGGAGCCTCCGTGCTCCCTGTGCAGAAGTGGGAGCTGCTGACTATCCAAGAAAAGACAATTACGAGATACCCACAGATGTTTAAAGGCAAGATCGACTTTTTTTTCGTGCTTTGTTTATGGTATCTTTCCGGTTAAACTTTAAGATGGGCTTCAGCCAGGGTTGTCATAGAAACTGCAAAGATTTATTCAATCAGATTTTGAGGTGGGGAGGTGGGGAGTACCACACAGAACCATTCATTGTTTCCCCCCCGCCCCGTCCCTCCACGTTTTCATTCAGAGGAGCACAGCATGTACCGTGCAGACCAGTTGCAAGGAAGAACTTATTGTTAGTAATCCTGATGTCAGTCCCTGTGCAATACTGAAATAACAAGCACAAATAGTTCCCGAAATACTAAGCAGGCCCTTCTTGCTTGGTTTGCTTTTTTGATGCGAAATGGGTCATTTTCCCGAGTTCCTTAGTAACCATTCATTCCCTTGGCAAGCGCTCCGTGGCTGCGAGCGGCACCCGGAGGAGCTGGGTCCTCGGAATGAGGGGCCTCCGTCCTTCCCCTAGCCAGTCTTGGATCGTCCCGTCACGTTCTCCCAGTTTTGTTGCAAACCACTTGGTGCCATTTGCGTATGCGTTTGTTTCGTCTTCTGTCTGCTTTTGATTTGGCTGGAAGGAGAATGGTCCAGTTTTCCTGCTGCTAAAGGAAAGAGCCCTGCTTGTCGTTTCAGCCCGGTCCCCTTCCTGCCTCCCTGCAAAAGTAAAACCCGTGCTTTTTTTTCCTCCTGCAGGAAGTTGTCCCCAAAATAAAAGTCAATGGAAGAATAGACATTCAAAATTCTTAGGGACACTTCCTGGGAGATTTTCACTTGTCACCTTGAGTCACAATTTTAGGAAAAGGTCAGGGTATAGATGCTGATGGTGATGACGATGATGCTAGTTATGGCTAATTAATAAGCATTTAGTGGTTGTTGCTTTCCATTCAGGCACTGAAAGCGACTGCAGGCCTGGTGACAGCCGTGCCTTATGCGAGAGCGGAGGAGCCCCGGAAAGCTCCAGGCATATGGAGGCCCCTCAGGGCTGCTTGCTGGCCAACCACCGTGGCTACCCTCTTGGGCATCGTCCCTGGGGCCACATCTACTGGTCAGAGAGCAGATAGAGCCTTGCTAAAGTTTCTCCTCTGCTTGTTCCCCTTGATCAGTCTTTGATCAGCTGCCATTGCAAGGCAATATCCCAATGACTTGTATTGCTGATCAATGGAGGATTTGTCGGAAGGGTTGCCTGGGTGTCTCAAGGCTCTCAGGGATAGCAGTTGTTGCCCAGAAACGGGGACTCTGATGGGTTGCTGTGGGTTTGGGCCCTCCTGGCCACATCACCCCAGAAGGGGATCAGTGTTATGTCCCAGGACGCAGACAGGATCCTTCCCAACAGCCACCCCGTAGAAGCCAAGAGAGGGAGAGGACTTAGGGCAGTCAGTGCAGGTGCAAAAAGAACTCGTTAATTAGGTCACAGCTGGCCAGAACACTGAGGCTGTATAATCTGAAGTCAGGCTGGCAGAAGGCTGCTGGAATCTACTGACTCCATGAGCGATGACAGCCTTGCTGACTTCTGCATTCTCTGCTTGTGTTCGTTGGACCTTGGACCTTTGCCTGGACTATAGATTCTGCCTGTGGACTCTCTCTCTCCCTGGACTGGACTCTTGGTAAATCCAGACTCAGTAGCTCCGGACTCCTCTTGGACTGCTTTGACAAACGCTGTTTGCTCGTGACTGCTGATTACGCAGCCGTGAAGCCTTGGCAGGCTGCCGGCACAGAACTGTCTGTTTCGTAAGGCACGTGAGCGCTTTGCAGCCTTCCCAGCTCCCTTGTGGGTTGCACCCTGTTAATTGTGGGGTCACTGAGGGCCAGAGCAATGCTGCCCAAGAGCAAAAGTGAAGACGAACAGGCAAATGTACATACTACGTAACGAGAAAGAGAAAATAAGAACACACACACACACAAATTATTCTACCATTGCAGATCCACCAAAGCAAACTTATTAGGGTTACTGGTAACCATATCCACAAACTATTGCATTGCTTGATTTCTTACTGCTCCAGAAATCTGTAAAGGGCTTCCAGTCTTTCAGAAACAGTCTTTGGTTGGCTTATCCTTTAGAACCCCCAATAGTTTGGCCGTCTGGGGTGGATCAGTGACCTTAACAATCCATTCTACCATTGCTGGTGCTTCATTCTGTTTCTAGGTTTGAGCAAACAATAGTCTCGCAGCCCTTACCATGTAATGAAGAAGTAATCCGTATTTACTCGTAGTTTCTGTACCACGGAGTGATGTTGACCAGCCAGCGGGTCCCCCTCCGCCCACGTCACGAGCCCCTCCTGCAGAGGGTCTGGGGCCGTTGTGCCGTGGGGCTGGGCCTGTGTTTGCATAAAGGGCAGATGTTCCTCTATTCCTTTGTGTGTCCCACCTTTTTTCAGAGAACACCATGCCGGTGAATTGATAAAAGCCACTATAGAGAGAAAACTCCTAATTCTGAAATTTAGCTATGTGACCATTTGATCTTAGGCCGGCTTAAGAGGCCGGGAAAATAGACCAACTATCTCCTTGATGCTTGCATTGGGGTTTTTTTCTTTGCAGAAAAACTCTTGCTAACAGCTCTGTTGCGTGTTATTTTTTCCTTTTTCAGAGTCGTCTTAAAGAAGCTGTGCAGTTACTGGAGGATTATAAGCACGGGACTTTGCCTCCAGGAGTCACCAACAAGGAGGTAATAGAAGGGGATGAGTAGTTGGCTGTTCGGACTTCACTCCATTACTGCAGGTTTCTCCTGACCAGCCTCGGGTTCTGCCCTGTGCTCCTCAAGCGTCCCTGTCCTCATTACACATACGAATGGCGGGCCAGGGGCAGCACAGCAGTCGCTGGTTGGTTTGTGGTTGCAGAGACAGAGAAGCGGTTCCTTATTCTTCAGCTGTGTTTGCCGTATTTGTAGAAGGAACAGCCATTTCTACCTAGAGCAAAGAGACAAAATGTGTGTGCTTCTGTGTGTGTGTGTGTGTGTGTGTGTATGCTTCGTTATGAATTCTGGTACATGTTGAGCCTCCCTTCTCTGAAAATCTGAAAACCTCCAAAAACCAAAACGGCCCGCTCCGAGCTTTAAGAGGTAGCAGCTGTCCTGGTTCCTCTCTCAGATCTGAGAAGCGTCCCAGCCTCCACCTTGAAAGAGGAAGCAGACGGCTGGCGGCACTTAAAGAGAGACGGAGGGTCTGTGAAACGGTGGAAGGCGTGGATTCATGCAGAGCCCTACACTTGGATTCCTGCCATTTCACAGATCCTCAGTCTCTCTCCAACTCATACGCAACATAAGTAGTGAATGAATGAGATGCAAAGCTATTTCAAAAAAAGTACCGTATTCCAAAATAAAATTAAAAAAAAAATCAAAATATGGAACACTTTTCATCTCAAGCATTTCAGAAAAGGGATATTCAAACTGAATTCATTATTTACTGGATAGTCTCACAATATTTGCCAAGTATTTGTTTAATATTTTTTAAGTTTTGTATTCAGTGACACTGGGCCCCTGCGCTGGATGGAATGTTAGCCAAACACGGTTTGTCAGATAGGAGGCAACCGGTTCTCCGTTACCTCCGGTGCCAGTCTGCTTCCGAGCGCCCTGGCTGGGGAATGCAAGGGAGCGGGCGCAGTTGCCATCTTGTCCTCCTCCTCTTGCACCTCCCGGGGCACCCCGCTGACCGCTCTGCTGTGGGAGGACGCAGGCGGCCGAGTCCAAGCCTTCTGTTCCCACAACAGAGTGGTCAACGAGGTGCCTCTGGGAAGGCCGGGGCCCCAGGGTAAAAAGTTATTTTAAAAAAACGTATTTGCTCCCAACTGGCCCCACGCGCCCTCTAGGAAGTGACCTCCCAGCCCCACCTAGTGGCAAAAAAGGCCTTTCCTTGGGCCGTAAATGCCCCCAAAGGTGGTGAACGTGCCCCTCGTGCCAGCAAAATTATTTTTGGAATCTGTTTCGCAGGGGTGTGTGGCTGTTCAGGGTCTCTCTCGTGGAGGGCAGTGTGGCCCCCAGCCCCTGACAGTTGCCCAGGCCCAGATGAGGCAAGCGGTGCCCTGCTCTGGAACCAGGGCTCTGCTTTGGTTCTTGTTTTGAGGCATTTTATTTTATTTGACAGTTGACGTGCAGTGCTACTTAATGTTTTGGCTGTGTTTGACACCTTATGGGATGTTGTATTTGACAGCTGTCTAAATCCAAGCCATCGAAAGATGCCAAGAACTCTAAAGCATTTCACTTTTGAATTCTGAGGTAAGGATCTCAGGTTCCAGATGTGAAAGACGAAGTCAGCATTCTGGGTTCTCTTGTGTTTCTACAGGAGCTCTGATGGTTTCTCCCTCAGTTAGGGACCCCGGGAGCTTCTCTGCACACCAGGCATGGCGCCGTGTCTCCGAGGGTCTCGTGAGGATGGAGTGGACTGCCCCTGAATATGGAAGTTCTGTTTTGAGCTCTCATATTCTTGGAAGGCTTGTGTTCTGTTTAGGATTAGGACACTGTGGAGCAATTATAGAGCATTTCAGGGATTAATCAGTGAATAGTTTGACAGCAATGCTGCAATGAGTAGAAGCTGGTATGGATAGGTAAAGAATAATTTCAACTATCCTACCTATTGCTTTTTTCCTACAATCAGGTGATTAGTTAAGTGGATTGTGGAAATGGTGTCAACATAATTTATCTTGGTTTCATCAAAGCATTTAGCAGAGTCTCCCATAGTGTGTTGATTAGTAAACTCATTGATTGCAAGCCAAAAGGTAATACTGTCAGACAGTTTCGTAGTTATTTGGAAAGGTATACTCAGGTGCTCCTCAGCAGTTCTTCAACAATTCCTCTGCAAATGGAAGGAGGATCTCCTTCATCCTGATAAGACATCGTCTTTTTTTCCTGATTTTTTCCTCCTGTTTGTCTCAGTCCTTCTCGTCTCTACACGTACCTGAACAGAATACTTAATGTTCCATTTCTTTGCTTCAATTCTTTCCTCCTGTGTTGAACTGTAAGCTCCTGGAGACAGAGATCCAACATCTCCCTGATGTTTTCTAACGCAGTATACAGAAATGTGGTGATTTAGCAGTTAGGCTGCTGCTGATTCATGACCCATCAAATGGAATTGATGAAAACTCTGGAGAAGGTGGGCCACTCAGTGAGGGTGTGGGACAACTGTGACAAATCCATCCCAGTTGTTCCTATGATTAGTCCTTGCTTACTAGAACAGATGATGCAAGGTGTGAAAAGAGGGCGTTTGTGCTGTGGAGTGCACGCCAAGTGCTCCAGGGAAACAGGGACTTGTTCTTCAGATCATGAGCAGCAGCTGCTCTGCTCTGTTTGTTTCTCTCTCTGTAGTTCAGAGGGCTGCCTCCTCTGTCCTTCAATGCCAAATGATGAGGCTGCGGGGGAAGCAACACCACTGAATTCAGGCCCAGGGCTGAGCTTGAAGTACCTACAGGTACCCCCGAAACAATGGTAACAACTGTTGCATGTGCACAGCGGAAGCGTGCTGGGCCCATAACTTGATTGCAGTTAGAGATCCTGCTTAAGGAGCAAAGGCACCAGTGGCTTGGGGAAACAAACTAAAGACTTTATTGTGGGAACTCCATTCCAAGATAGAAAAGTTACTCAGTTTGTTCTAGCATCATTCTTGGGAAGAGCTGAAGGAGTGACTGGCAGGAAGAGAAGAGGTGGAAAAACATCCCTAAGAGTGCCAGTTTACACCACAGAGGAGTCAGGATAGGTAGGTGGGAAGGGAGGATGCTTTGGGTCACTTGAACTATCTGAGCCTATTACTGCTGCCCTCTCTGAGGCATTCCTGATTCTTCAGTGCTAAGTGTTGTGGCATATCTGACACCAACAACAACAACAGCAACAGCAGCAGCACAGCACCTATGGGAAAAGAAACTGACTGTGGTTCCAGTTGTGTTTCGTACTCTGGGAATGTTTCCAAATGGACTGGCAGAACATCAGGATGGAATTACTGCAGGCAAGGCCGCAAGAGCATGGTTGCAAAAAGCGACACTGGTTGGAACGGGCCACTTTATCTCATGATACCTCATTGATTTTCTAGATTTTTGGGGAGAATCTGAATCACCCATAGTCCAAAGCTCCAGCTGGTAACACCTGGGAGCCTGTGAAACCAAAAGCGGTAGAAATAATAAAAATAATTTGCGTCACCACTTGGAAAGTGATGTTACTTGGAACGTGCCGCATTATCCAACAATACCTCACTAATTCCCGGGTTCTCGGATGGAATCTGAATCATGGATGGTACGAAACCTGAGAATGGAGCCATGGCAATTAAAAGTGGAACCACAGTGCTTTAGTTCCATAGTGTGAACGGGCCCCCGGGTGGATGGGGGATGCGCACATGCAGCCCGCCTCTTCTGATGGGCCCACGCGGGGGCCTGGCACTGGTCTCCCGGCGGAGTCCGAGCTGTGGCTTCTGCTTTCAGCCACCCAGATCTGTTGCTTTCCCAGCGTAAGAGAACTGACGCTCCGGTGTAGTTGGCACGTTGGATCTCACAGTTGTGCGACCGACTGTAGGTCGGGTGCCCCAATCTTGATGTTGCCGTTTTTCAAAAAATGGGTTGGGAGGTCGTTGTGTTGCTCTTGTTGGCTGCTCTTGCACTGAGTTTGGTTTTCTTCCGTGGCTGTTTACGACATTCTTGCGTTTTGTTGTTTTATTGTATGCGGGATCCAGAGAGCTTTGACTACCGGCCAGCGCTTCGTAAACAATAATATATAAATGATTTAAAATTGGAGGAAGACACACGCTTGACCTCTGTGCCGTGGTCAGTTCATTCTCCACCCCCAAAGTCGAAAGCGAGAGAGGGAGGGAGCGGCTTGTGTTGGCTTTGCAGAGTGATTGGCTGCCTGTGGGAACTCACTTACACAACCTCTGAAAAGCTGCAGTCGGCAACCGGACTCTGGCCGCCGTCTTGCCTGACTGGCTTGAGTCTTGCTTTTTCTCTTTCTCTTTCTTTCCCGCTGTCTGGGGCTGGCCGACTTCCCAGAGGCAGCAGCCAGCCGGGAGATCAGGGAACGGATGCTTTGCTGGGCCTGGCCTTCTGTGGGATCTCTGAGGGGTGGTACCCAACCGTTGCCTCCTTACAAAGGCTCCTGAAATGTGATGCCGTGGGGTGGAGAGAGAAAAGACCGGGGAGGGCGGCGGTCTTCCCCTTTTGTGGCCGTCCTGGAAGCGTCTCCTGGAGCTGGGCCTGGTCCGTCCAGACCGTTCCCACTCTCCCCCCGGCTTCTCGCTCTCTCTTGTGATCTCAGCTGTCGCAGGGGGCTGGGTGTACGTGAGACCCGTCCTGAGCAGAAGGGGGTTGCAAAGTGAAGGCGTAGGATGGGCCCTGGATTGGGACCTGCAGGTTTTGCATTCCTCTTGAGTTTGAGAAATGAACAAGGGCGTGTCTCTCTGTGGGAGTACATGAGTGCGTGCATTTTTATATATAAATCAGAGGGACTAACAAACAGAACTTTAGAGTTCCATTACTAAAATAAATATGTCAACTTCTGCCTTCCTCAGTTGCTTAAATGTCGTGAGACTTTTAGGTCTCAGCCTGGGGGATAATGCATCACCCGCTTAAGAATGTTAACGACGGAGCCTTCTGAACTGCCCACCCTGGCTGCACGTGCTGTGTTCTTCCGGGCAACCGAGGAAGGCGGATGCTGAAATGTTTTGCTTATCAACTGAACTCTGGAGTTCTGCTTGTTAATCACTCTAATATATGTGCAGCAATTAACAGCATCCTTCTAGGATGCAGAACAAACGTGTGAGAAATGCTGTTTGTTTCCTGTTAAAATATGTATGTTACACATGAACACACACTTATACTCACACACCCCACGCTTCTCGGCTGCTTGCTGAAGCAAACCCCCTCCCAGCCGCGAGTGTCCAGTGAATAGCTTGCTGTGGAAGGGGGGAGACCCGATTCCTCCAGGAAGGCTGCCAGTCAGCGCCCATCCGTCCATCCGTCCGTCCGTCGGTCCATCCGTCCGAACGTTCTGCTAACAACTCCTCCAAGGTTTTGCTGCGCCAACCGACCTGTTCTGGAAGGAAGGTGCCCTCCTGGCCACCTGCCTCCGGGCTCCTCTGCTCAGTGCAGCTTCCAGAATAAGGAAAATTAAACCGTCAGAACCAAGACAGGGTACTGGCTGGAGAGCAAAGTGTTCCTGCTGCGTCTGGGGGAGAATCAAGCCACCCAACACAATTTTAGTAAAGTAGCAGCAGCAGCAGCAGCAGCAGAGCTGACATCCAGATTAATATCCAGTTAAAACCAGAGTTTTTTTTCTTTTGGGACTGGTGGATGTACAGCTGGAAGAGAGCCATGGAAGACTGCTCCAGTATAAGATTGCTTAAATATATGTCTGTTGGAGGTGCAAAGATGGACGAGTTCAGCTCCAGGCGTTGTGGAGGAATGGTTGTTGAAGCTGACCAATTTAGCAGAAATGGACAAATTGTCTGGTTTGGTTAGGGAAAGGCCGTTAGTGGCCCCTTAAAGACTTTTTGCAAAAGAAAGAAAAGGACTCATTAACTTTTAGTTTTGATGATTAGAAAGAGTAGGCTGTGGAAAGAAGGGAATGTGTTGTAATATTGGAGAGAGAGGTAGAAATCAACTGTGTGCATATATAAGGAAGACTGGAAGTCATTTCTTTTTTCTTCTTCTCTTTTTCTATTTTTGTTCTGCACTTTTTAATTTTTATTTTATTGTATCTCAGTTCTCTGTCCTTTCAAGGCTCTGTATTTTTAAAATGTATTTTTAAAAAATTCATAATAAAACTGAATTAAAAAAAATAAAAAGATCTCATGGGACAGTCCCAGATAGCGGTGGGGCTGCCCAGTTTGGCGGGAGCTGAAGTTTCCAGGGGGTTTTCAAGGGCCCCCCGACCCAGCACACGGCAGAAACCCAATTGATCCGGAGCAAGCGGAGCTGAGCCGTGGCCTATTAATGGCTCTCCTCCGGACCCTTTGTCTGCATTCTTCACCACGGCATCCCGGCGCCAGTGTATCACCCCTCCCCTCCCCTGTGTGTTTCTTAAAAGTTACAGTTTGCCCCGGTGACCATGGAAGAGCTAAACAGAAAATCTTCACCCCTTTAACACGAGCACTTTCCCTCCTGAAAGGGGGCGGTCTCCGGTGTGAGAGCACCCGGGACGGATTGTCTGGTTTGGTTAGAGACAAATTGTCCATCCCAGGGCAGCGCCGCCGTCCTCTGTCTTGCCCGCCTCTGGTGCGGTGAGCTTCCCCCTCTCCTTTCCGCCCTCCCGCTGCCCGGTCCGGCCTCGGCCAAGGGGCACCGGGAGGAGGAAGAAGGGCTTCGCACCCCTCGGGTCTTCCTGAAGGCTGCCGTGGCAGCTGCCTCGCCGCCCTGGAACTGTTTCATTTTGTTCGTCGCCGAAGTGTAAAAGAGAGCGGACACCCCAATGGTTGTGTATTTATTACCGGGCTCTCCCTGCAATCAGGTTAGCAGCAGGAAGGGCTTCTCTTGCTGTGGCCGGCGCAGCAGAGACGGGGCATCTTCCCCAGCCCCATAGCATCCCTTTGGGCGCAATAATGGCTTCTCCTTTTTTTGACACTGTTGATGAGGAGGGAAGAGGTCTATTTGCAGCAAACTGCGTCTTTCCTCCCTCCCTCCCTCCCTGCTTCTCGCCCGAGTATTACTCAGCCCCGTGCCAAGTGGTGGACTGACAATACGCCGGGCCTGGAAATCCCTTGGGAGGTCCTGGGAGGGGCTTCCCACCACCTTCCACTAAAATACGGCTCAGCAAAGAAGCCCACCTTCCATTAAGTGGGCGCATAGGAGGCTCCCGGGGGTGCGAGTGTTTGTGTGGTGGGAATCATGCAGCCCCCTCCGTGCACACTGTGGAGCAGTGGCTTCAAGCTATGGGAAAAGAGAGATTCCACTTCCTAAAGAGTTGTTAGTCAGTGGAATACTTTGCTGCCTCAGTGGAGGGTGGTGGAGTTTTCTTCCTTCCTTGGAGGTTTTTAAGCAGAGGCTGGATGTCCATTGGTCAGGAGTATTTTGATTGTGTGTTCTTGCATGGTGGAATGGAGTTGGACTGGATGGCGCCAGGGGTCTCTTCCAACTCTAGGATTCTACATTCCTCCAGAAGTCTTGGTTGATGTCATCATAAAACCGTAGAACCTCAGAGCTGGAAGGGGTCCCAAGGGCCATCCAGTCCAACCCCATCCTGCCATGCAGGAATGCACAATGACGGCCGTCAGCCTGGGCTGGGCTTGGAAGCGTAGCCCTCCACCCTCCACCACCAATGGAATGGTTGTTGGGATGGCTATTGCAGCAAGTTTTCTGACACTCAGAAAACTTGGTTGGGAAAAATTGCACAGAGGTTAGAATTTTGTCTAGTTTCTGCACGGTACTTGGGTGTTCCACAGTGTTTGGGGAAATTATTCCAGTAATGCATTGAGGCTCTTTTGCATGGGAATTGTGTCAGGAAACCCTGACGATTTTTGTACAAAAAAGTCCCAGAGTGATTTCCCAGAACACTTTGGGAGATGTGAATACTAGGAAGAAACTGTGGCTAAATAATCACGTTTTCCTTCAGTAGGGAGCAGACTTTGCATTTACAGTGCTGTGATTCCACTTTAACTGCCACAGCTGCCGTTTTATGAAATCCAGGGGTTGTGGCCTGGCGAGGCACTACGAGAGCTCTCTGGCTGAGAATGCCAAATGGCCCTCCCAAAAATTCATTTCTCAGGGTTTCATGGGATGGAACTGTGGCAGATAATTTGGCCTCACAGGGCTACAGTTCTGTTGCTTGAACAGGCCCACGTTCAGCAGTTTTCACCGTCAGCGTGGACAGATCACGGCTTTGTCGGTTTCCCGTTTTGAGGCCAAAGTTTTGTGGCCACCTTGGTCCCACAGGACGAGAGCCACCGGGCAGTCGGCATCAGCTCTTTTCTGTGGTCAGTGTGAAGGCTGGGAAGGAGTTTGCTTTCCTGAAGCCTACGGACTCTAGGCAGAAGGTGAGGAAAAGTCAGGCTGGAATTAAAGTTGTCAGGGATGAAAAGTTACTTTGGGGAGGGGGCTTTGCTTTCTAGCAGCTGGCCAGCAGATTCTCTCCTTTTTAAAGTTTTTAAGAAGGTCTTTTAAAATTCTTTAAAGTACGTTTTTAAATATTGTAATTGCTTCAGGGGCCTGGGTTGGTAGATAAGTGATAAGTCAATAAATGGAGCATGTGTGTATGTGTGTAGAAATGTTGGCCAGTGCAGGTTTAAATCTCTTGGGAGAGCATGCATGCATAAAATCCAAAGTATGGGTACTGGAGGAATCTCTGCAGTGGACATTTGTGGGGGGGATGTTTCTCCTGAATACTGCCAATATTTCAGGAAAATTTCCTCTCCGGGTCCAGGCAGGAAGAAGACCGGTGTGTCTGGCAGCCGTTGGCTTGGGTGGCCGACATGGATATTCTTTGCACGTATCCTCTGAAAATTCAGTGGCCGGAAGTGCCGGGAAAGGGGACGTACGGTGCGGAGGCAGGGCCTTCTCGTCTGTGACGCCTCGCGTGTAGAACGCCCTCCCCTTGGAGGCCTGGCCGGCACCGGCGTTGCCCTTCCCGAGAAAGGCACGGCAGCAGATTAGCACCGGTGGGTCTTTGCTTACCCGGAGACGTTCGTGCACGTGCTTTAAATGGCAGCAGCCTTTTAGGCTGTTTTAACTTGTTCTCTGGCTTGAACACGTTTCGATCCGGTACAAAATATTTGTTGTTTTAATCTGGAATGCTTTTAAATTATACGATGAAGATGATGATTTTGATAGTTTATTCTTTTATCTGCGTCCTGCCCTGAAATTTCAAGATAAAGGCCAGGCTGTTAATATTTCTATGAATAAGTTAATAGATGGGGAGTGCCTGAGGCCCGAGGGTGGAAGCGGGGAGAAGGGGCTCGTTACTGAGCAAGCGGGCTTGGGGGGGCGGTCTGGCCCGGGTTGCAAGCCCATTTCCCATTTCCATGCAAATACCGCGGGGGCTAATTTGTCGATCACGCTTCCCCGTTGATGTCTGTGCAAACCCAATTCCCTGCCTCTTGCTGGGGGGTCTCAAGGCCTTGCAAAGTGCTGTGCGTGCCAGAGTGAGAATTCTGAGCAGCCGGGCCGTTGGGCCGGGGTGGGCGGGGGGCTCGGGAGGCTCTGTGTCGCTGTGCTGGCATTTCTGCAAATCCCGGCGGCCCGTTTTCCCTCTATTCTTCTTTGGAGTCGGGTTGTGAGGCTTTGGCGGGGTTTTTGATCACATGGAAATGTTTGCACTTTTTTAAACACTTTTTTATCTGATATGCACATCTATTTACGCGTTTTATCTAATGTGTACCTTTGCCCCCGTTGACTAAAGTGTGTTTGTTGTGCATATCTTTCCTACTGCCTTTGTGCATTTTAAGTTGTTCACTTTGTTTGTTTGTTTATCTTTATTTTTAAGAAAGTAGAAATTCCTAAAAAATGATTCCCCCCCCCCAAAAAAAAATATTGTAAAAAGTATGTTTTGTTTGGGGTTTACAGTCATCCTTCCACATTTGCTAGGGTTAGGGGCCAGGACTCCTGTGAACGTGGAAAAACTGTGAATAGCTCTAGGCCCTCCCAAGGCATATTTAACACACAAAAAAGTGTGATCACCGTATCCAACCCACCGTGCATTCGAGGCACCAGGGTTCCTTCCCAAGGTAGAAGTTGGGGGCTGGTGGCGCTGACGGCCCCCTCCGCTGCTGCCCCACACCATTTTTAAGAGGGACTTGCTAGCCTCGTTGGCAGTTTCTCAGTCTCGTGAGGTTTGCGGTCCCTATTAAAAATGGGATGGGGGGCAGCAGAGGTGACAGCAAATAATCTGTGAATAATCAAACCCGCACTAGTGAAACCCGCAAACGTGGAGGGCAGACTGTACTTCATTTCTCTGAAATGCTGCGTAAGCCTCGCAGAGGTCCGGACTCTTGTGCCGGCCTGTGATCCTTCTGGAAGGCGGTCTTGGGAGGTGTAAAAGCAGTACTTTGGCTGAGTCTGTTGAATCCACTGAAATTATTTCCCATGCTCTGTGGTCCATCCAGACTGTTACGCTGGTGTAGGAGGAGAGAGAGAGAGAGAGAGAGAAGGAAAGTGTGTGCTTATGTAGTAAGGTAGGTGGCCAATGTGTAGCCCTGGGCCTGTGTGTGCCCCAAAGGCTCTTTTTGTGGTGCTAAACATCTCCAGAATCCCTGAATTTCTCCTTTTCTGACCCCTAAAAGGGGGGAATTTCCTCCCCTTTTAAATAGGTTGGAGGCCCTCCCAATACTGTTTGAAAAATAAACCTATTTGAGAAAGCCAGGCAAGGATTTTTAGACACTTGTTGGAGGTGCATGTTTTCTTGGCATTTTTGGCAGTCTGTACAGTCCCCTCCCAGCTACCTGAGGGTCCCCAGTATAGAAAACTGGCAGCGAGATCTCCCTCAGCTGTCCTTTCTAGCTGTACGGGAAACTTGCGCTTAGAGCAGAGGTGGTCAGCTGTAGGTGCTTTTCACCTGCAGCTCTTTCCACCCATCACTGTTGGCTAGGTCTCATGGGAGCAGTAGGTGAAGAACATCCGGAGGGCTACAGTTGCTTCAGTAGGAATCTGGAGTCTAGGCCAAGGGAAGTAACAATCCTGCTCTATTCTGCTTTGGTCACCTGGAATCCTGTGTCCAGTCCTGGGCCCACACTTCAAGAAGGTTATGGGCAAGCTGGAAGGCGTCCAGAGGAGGTTGACCAAAATGGTAGAAGACCTGAAGACTGTGGAGCCCTACGAGGGAGGTGGGTGCGTTTGGCCTGGAGAAAAGAAGGTTAAGAGGGGACATGAGAGTCATGTTTAGATATTTGAAAGGATGTCATGTTGAAGATGGAGCAAGCTTGTTTTGTGCTGCTCCAGAGACTTCAGACTTAAGGAAAAGAGATTCCTCCTAAACATTAGGAAGGACTTCCTGACAGTAAGAGCAATTTGACAGTGGAATACGCTGCTTCACTGGTGTGAGGTGGGGTCTCCTTCTTTGGAGGTTTTCAAAGAGAGGCTGAGTGGACAGCTGTAGAGTGTGCTTTGATTGTGTCCTCCTGCATAGGGTTAGATTGGATGGCCCTTGGGATCTCTTCCAACTCTGTGATTCCAGGTTTCTGTGCTTTCAGAGAGAGAATGCCATGTCTGAGCAGGAATACAAATCAGGCAGCCATTCGACGGTGGAATACGGAGCTTCACAGCTTCGTTGGAGTGAGGTGGGGTCCCCTTCTTGGGAGGGCTTTAAAGAGAGGCTGGACAGCCATCTGTCAAAGGGAGGGCTTGGATTGTGTCTTCCTGCATGGCCAAAGAGCAGTGGATTGGATTTAGCCCTGGGGGTGGGGTCTCTTCGTACTCTAGGATTCCAGGATAAAACAAGGAGCCCTAAAGATGCTGGAGCGTGCCGTCCAGTTACTCAAGTTCCATGTCATGAGTTTGTGCCTCTCCCAGAGAAAGGATGCTGAGGAATGGAGATGGCGGTGCAGAAATCAACAAGAAGGAGATGATGTGACCTCGGCAGCCACTGCCACCACTGGCCTCACTTTGAAGCTGGCTTTTGGTTCCCCCAGCAATCCTGCAGGGACAGGAAAGTACGGTCTGGTCAGTCCTCATTCAAAACATGGGCCCAATGTGGAAGGCTGGGGGAGTCCTCCTCCTGCCAACACACAGAAGCCGGCAGATGGTTGACAATCACCTCTCTGTCTCCCATGCAGTCTGTCCCGCCCCCTGCAAACTGGGACAGAGGTGTCCTGAGGTAGCCGGTTGGCCCCCTTCATGTAGTTGCTTTTGCGGAACTCTCAGCAGATCCCACCAGACTGACCTTTCAGGCCTGGTTAACATCTGCAAGATCCGGCCAGGGGCTGAGATACCCTGAAGGCACCAGATCCCACCAGATCTTGGACACAAACAGGGTCAGCTAGGACTTGGACGGGAGATTGCCAAGGTCGATCAGGTGCCAGAGGCTCTGTTTAGAGGAAGGACCTGGTGAAACCACCTCTGAGGATTCTTTGCCCAAGAAAACCCTGTGAAATTCATGGAGTTACCGTAAGTCCACAGATGACATGAAGATGTGCGCGCGCGCACACACACACACACACACACACGCAAGAGATCCTTCTGTCTCCTCTGCCCCCCCCCCACCTTCAACTGACAGTTATGGGAGAAGCCCCCCATTCCTTGGGGGCTGGTTCGAGCTCTGGCTCTCTTTTGCCTCCCTGGTTTGGACGCTTCCTTCCTTCCTTTCCAACTGCCAGTGGGGATGTTGGGAGGATGAATTAATTAGCACTGGTGAAGTGTTACTGAAGTGCCGTGCATTTTTATGATCTTGTCACTTGCAGAACTTGGCTCAGCTCTCCTCCTGTTCTGTGTCGGTGAAAATCCACTGGCTTCAGCAGAACACCTCTCAGTTTTACTCTGGTGCGGTTAGGAAGAAAGTCAAGCACTTCTTTTGCCCTGCTGCATGACGGTATCCAAGTTTTCCCGTCTCTGCCATTCAACTTTTGAGGTCTCTTGATACCACCCCGCTCCAGTTCCCAGTTGCACTGAATCTGCTGCTGTGGGATGTAACTCCTCAATTCATTTTTTTTTGAAGGAAGCAGCAAGTAAATTCAGCAATTTTCTTCTCACTGCAAGAAAGCCTTTGAAAACTGTGCAGTTTTTGAAAGTTGTTCTCATTTCAGGACTTACTTTGTGCAAAATTCACACATGGATGTTTTGTGCAGAAAACAGCATTTTTGGGGCAGACAACAGTGTTTTCTGTGCAGAAAACGTTGTTTCTTATGCAATAAATACTGTTTTCTGTACGAAGCACCCACAACAATTTGCTAAGCACTTTGCAGATAAAACCACTCGGATCTGTTTTACCTTGGATGTTGCAGTTAATACAGATCCTGTGGATATAACTTTGGCCCCTGCTTGTCCAGCATCACTGGATAGTTTTCAGCTTGTGCAGCCTGAGGGTGTGGACAGGATCCTTGGAGAAGTGAGAGCCCCCACATGTGTGCTGGATGTGGGCCCTTCCTGGCTTGTTAAAGAGGAGGGAAGAGCTGGCTGGAGCGTGGAATGCCTTTCCGCAATGAGGCACAGTCCTAAGCTGCCTAAAGGTTGTAAGGCCCTTATTAAGAAAGGTCTCCCTGGATCCTTCCCTGTGGAATACCGTAGTTATTGGTCGGCCTCCAGTACCCAATTTTTGGGCAGGGTTCCGGAGCAGGCGGTGGGCTTCCAGTTCCAAGGGTTTCTGAAAGAGACTGATTATCTGGATCCATTTGAGCCTGGCTTCAGGTCTGGTTTTGGGACAGAGACAGCTTTGGTTCCCTCGGGGAATGACCTGTGCCGGGAACTAGACAGCAGCGTCTGTCCCTGTTCGTTCTCCTGGCTCTCTCAGTGGCATCTAATACCACCAACCGTGGCATCCTTCTGGGCTGCCTTACAGGGGTGGGAGTGGGGGGCACTGTTCCTGGGGCTTCATTCCTTCTTGGAGGAGCGGTGCTGGAGGACTCCTGTTCGACCCCTTGTCCTTTGGCCTGTGGGGTCCCTCAGGGCTCAGTTTTCTCCCCAGGCTATTTAACGTATACCTGAAACCAGTGGGAGAGGTTAGCTGGAGTTTTGGGGTTGAGTGTCACAGTTATGCTGATGACACGCAACTCTTATCTCTCCTTTCCACTTAATTCCAAGGAAGCTGTTTTGGGGCTTAACCAAGGCAGAGCAGGAAGAGGGAGCCAGCCTGTCCTGGGTGGGTTACGCTCCCCCGAAGATGCAGCTCTGCAGCCAGGGGATGAGTGCTACTGGATTCAGCCCTGACCCTGGCGGCTCAGGTTTCTGCAGGGGCCAGGGGTGCGTTCGTACAGCGAAAGCTAGTGCGCCAGTTGCGTCCATTCCTTGGGACATCTGACTTGGCCGTGGTGACACAGGCCTTGGCTACATCCTGGCTGGATTACTGCAGCACACTCTACCTGGGGCTGCCTTAGAAGAGTGTCCACAAACCTCGGCTGGTCCAAAGGGGTGCAGTCACATTTGTTAACTGGGGCTGGAGCACACGACTCCCTTGTGGCAGCCGCACCTCTGGGTGCCGGCACAATTCAAAGTGCTGATTTTGATCTGTAAAGCCCTAGATGGCTTAGGCCGAGGCTATTTGAATAACTTATTTTTCCCATATTGAGCTTTCCTAAGCTTTAAGATGTGCAGGGAGGAGGCCCTTCTCCTCCACCACTTCCACCGGCACGGCTGGCGGGAGCGCGGGAGACGGGGCCTTCTCAGTGGCTGCTCCCGCGCTTTGGAACTCCTTTCCCTGGGAAGTCAGAGTGGCTCCTTCTTTGTTTTCCTTTCAGCAGCAGGTTAAAGCCTTTCTTTTCTACCAGGTTTTGGAAACTGATTTTAAGAACAATTTTTTTAAAAAGAAGTGCTTTTGTGATGCTGTACTGTTTTTAATCTGTTTTAATTGGTTTTCATTCTGTGATTATTTGATGCTTTTTAAATTTTGTATGTTATTAGCCAGATGTGTTTTATTGTATTCCCTGCTTCTTTGTAAGCAGCCTTGAGCCCCAGCCTGGGAGGAAGACGGGATATACGTAAGTGGTGGTGGATGGATAGATGGATGGGAGGACGGCGTTCGCATGCTTTGGCTTGCACGCAGGCAGGCTCAAGCTCCCTGGGGACCTGGACTAGCGATGTATCGAATTGTGGGCCATTCAGACTTCCAGGCTGGGGTTTCTAATGTTTTGCATGAAGCTTCTAGACTTACCTCGCTGACTTCTTGAACCAGAGGTAATAATATTGATCTCTCTTCTATTTCTAGCTTTGGAGAGCGCAAAAAATAAAACAGGTAACTCCCTTCTTTATACTGCAGTCGCTTTGCCACAGGAATGGCAAATGCTGTTGTCTTTCTCTCTGGCAGCCTTGACTCACAGGTGCGTGACGGAGGGCTTCCCGTCAGCCCTTCTGCCGGCGGCAGGTGTGCCCCGGGCTTAGCTTTTGCACCAAGCAGCCTGGGGGCCAAGGGGGAGGCGTTGCACAGACCCTGAAACTGGACGGTGCCGCTGAGGCCGGGAGCAGGGCACACTGAATGTTTTCATAACGGGGACGGCGGACCAAGAAATCCTCAGCAAACTGTGCAAAGCGCTCTCTTTCTGTGTGTGTGTGTGTGTGTGCATGTGAATATGTTCCTTTTCATTTAATTTAAACCATGGAATTTTTCAGACTTTGCCTCCCAGTCTGGCAAGCACAAGCTGTCCTGCAAGTGTTTCTTGCTTTTCAAAGATCCTGCACAGCATGGCCTTTTGAGGTCTGCCCGATTTATTCATTTATTTAGTGCATTTTTGTGCTGCCTTTCTCCCAGTGGGGAACCCAAGGTGGCTCACAAAACAAATTTAACTAAAAACGTGGGAATAAACACAATTAAAAATCACTATTTTAAAAATCATACCCTGAACAATATAAAATCATTTACAAAGGCAGAGAATCTAAAATTAGTGTTACTTCCACACACTTTTTAATATTTTTCTTACTATTTATTTATTTTGCTTCCACACACAGTCACTATTTGAAGCTGATGGATTTGGGAAGGAGGAAAGTAGGAATGGAGGGCGAGAGGCTGCTCCACAGACCTCTCACGGGGCTGTTTCGCCCCTTCCTCTCACCTGAGATGGACGGGGACTCACGTCGAGGGCTCGTTGGCAAAGGCAGAGCGGTCTTTACGGGCTCGGAAGACTCCCTGGTTAATCGTAAGGCCATTTATTCCAGGGCTGACCCCTGACATTGCCAACGTGTGTGGCAGGAGCCACGTAGACTCTGAAGCCCGGGCAGGGCCCAGACTGTTCCTACGAGAGCAGCTGAGGCAGTCCGCTCGCTTCCGACGGGGGCGATCGCAGCACAAGAGAGGCAGCGTGGCATAGCAGTTTGAGCGTTGGCCTAGGATTCTGGAGGCCAGGGTTCAAATCTCCACTCAGCCACAGACGCCCACTGGGTGACCTCGGGCAGGTCACCCTCTCTCAGCCTCAGAGGAGGGCAGTGGCTGACCCCCTCTGAGCAAAACGTGCCAGGAAGACGGCAGGATACAGTCACCTTAGGGTCGCCGTAAGTCAGGCAATGGAAGACACACAACGATGATGATTGTGAGTCTGTTTGTGGGGGAGGCGTTGTGGGGGATGGAAGAGGATGCCAGTCTCTGCTGTGGCCTGAGAGAAAGACACTCGCGGGCGTCGGGTGGACGTGGGCTTGTGTTTGCCGCTGACAAGAAGCCCGTCTGTATGTTAACGGTTTCTCTGTCGCCCTTGGGATCCGTGTTTTAAGGTTCTGAGCAGCCGCACCAGAGGAGAATATCCACCGTGATATTGGGACGGCCGGGCTACCCAGGGCTACTTTGCATGTGGCAAAAAATCCTGTTTGTGGCGGCGGCGGGGAGGGGGAGCTTATAGCTCTTTTGGTCTGAGAAGGTTAACTTGTTCGTCTAGTAAGAATATGGCTTAGGATGGGCTTCTCCCACTCCCCCTCCATATCGTTGACTGTGTCTGATTCTCTTGTAGGCCATCATCCACCCGGACACTAACGAGACGATTTTCATGCCTTTCAGAATGTCAGGTATGGCCCAGTCTCCTAAACAGCACACGTGGGGCTGATGCGCAGAGCCTTATCTCTCCTCACCAGGCCAGCCTTTGGGCTCTCTCTGTGCTGCCCCAAGACGCATGCTTCAGAGTTGCCCCCATGTACAGTTTATTGCAGTAATCCAACAAGGATGTAATAAAGCTGTTTGTCACTTTGTCCAGAACCATTGTCCGTAGGAAGGTACTCAGCTGGCGTGGCAGCTTTCGTTGTGCAGACGCACTCCTGGCCACTGCCAGAGCCTCCGTGCAAAGCCCTTTCCACCTCAACGAATCCTGGGAATCCAGACCTTGCAAACCAGCGTCTTCAGGGGGAATGTTCTAAGCCCACCCAGCAGAGGCTGAAAGTCCCCCTGCCCTGATCAGACTTCTGACTGACCAGGGACACCCCCGTCTTGTCCAGATTAAGTTTCAATTTCACCCATTCCATTGCTACACCTCAGACGCTGGTTTAGAGCTAAAACAGCTTCTTTGGGTTCAGATGGAAAGGTGTCCAGAGTTGGGTGGCGTCAGCAAATTGGTGACTCTGAAGCACAATGGCCAGACAGCCTCTCCCATCTGTTCCATGTAGATATTAAGTGGCGTGGGGGAGAAAATGGAACCCTGTCAAATTTCACAGGGTGCTATTGAAGGCTTTGAACAGGAATTCTCGCACACTGCCTCTTGGACCTATATCTCTTGACCAAAACTGTTGAGAGCTGGCCCTCCAAGTCACATCCTGGAGAGGCAGCCCTGAAGGACAACATGATCAGTGGTTTTGAAAGTGATGAGAGATCCAGCAGGACGAACAGGGACGCCCTCACCCCCGTCACCCAGAACCTGTCCAGCACCTGGCATAGCTCCTCTGCCAAGGTGACCAAAGCTCTCTCTGTTCCCAAAGCCACGTTAAAAGACATTAGAAAAGTCATCTCACCCAGAAGTCCCTGGAGCTGAGAGGCCACCACACACCTGGGAACCTACCCCCATTATTGGGCCTGTAACTGTCAGATACAGTTTTCAGGGGTGGTCCAGCAACCCCATCTTTTAGGAACCATGAGATGTCTCGCTGCTGAAGCGAGGATTCAGATAAATGGGTCCAAGAGCAAATCAAGCCTGAACTCTTGGTAGACGCCAAAATGACTAAATGGAGGCTGTTGTGTTTTGGACACGCCATGAGAAGACATGACTCGTTGGGAGATGATAAGGCTGGGGAAAGTGGAAGGCAGTGAGAAAGAGGCAGACCCCACTACAGCTGCTCTGAGTTTGCAAGATCTGAGGAGGGCAGTGGTGGAACAAGGGGACTTTTAGACGTCTCTGATTCACAGAGTTGCCATAAGTAGAAGCCAGCTCAAGGGAACATAAAAGCACCAACAACCAGCCTTCTCCCCACCCCAGCTGTTTTTATAATACAGGCAGGGCAGGGATCCAGCACGCGTGAGTTAAGACGTGAGGATCCTGTCCACAGCCTCAGGTGAATAGATGGAGAGGTATCTGTTGTTCCTGGACAAGGAGGAGCCAAGGGTGCGTCCCCTGGAACTTGGTTGGCTGCGGTGTCCAAGTCAGAATGGATCTGAGCGGTTTTGGGTGCAAAACGTGGTGCCAATTGTTCACTGTGATACGTCAGGTGGCCTGTATTCTCCTCTTGTGGGCCAGAATGTAGCCCACTATGACTTGCTCTGGCATTTGTGAGTCTTTGTGGGAAAGAGGAACAGCCAGAGGGTGAGAAACTCAACCAAATGAATCTCCTTTCCAGAGGGAAGCAAAAACCGTTTGTGGGAAACAGTGGGTCCTTTTGAGTCTCCCTTCCTTCCCCTCTCTAGCCAGATTGTGATTCGCAGTACCGGTAGATGCAATAGACTGTAAGAATACTGGAAAGGTCTGTCTGTATTAACATGTACCTTTTTTCTTCTCCTCCTAGGTTACATTCCTTTTGGAACCCCTATTGTAAGTATTTTAATGTCTCATCCCAACTCTGCATGCTTGTAACAGAAATCAGTTTTTAACGTTTGTTCACAGGGTTCCCCACATCCGAGCTTAGCGTGGATGATGTAGAAGTTTTTATTGTGTGTGACCCCTGGGGTTTCAAGGGACTCCCTTTCTCTTTTCCTCTTAACCTTGTTCTCGTGCATTTGCGCTGATGAGCCAAAGAGATCTATAAATGGGCCTTTGATTCAGTTTGGTGCAGCTTCTGTTGTCATGTAGAGGAGGGAACAATAGCAGTTATGTTTCTATACTGCTTATCCGTGCTAAGCACTCCCTGAGCAGTTTACAATGTGTTTAGCCAATTGCCCCCAACAAGGTGGGTACTCATTGTACCGACGTGTAGAAGGATGGAAGGCTGAGTCAATCTGGAGCCTGGCAAGATTGAACTCACAACCTTGTGGTTGCAGTACCGGCATTTAACCCCTGCGCCACCGGGGCTCTTCATGAAACCTCCACGAGTCTATTTTGGAGCTCCAGGGAAGCCTTTTGTCTGAAAGCCTTATCTGAAGACCATGAGGGTGGTCTGGGGCATCCATGGTGGAACCAGGATGCTGGAGGGGAAAGGGAGCAGCAGGCAATGGTGTGGGAACCGAGGCCGTTTATGGGCACAGACCTGTGGCATCTAGACTTTCAGGCAGGAAGGTGAGTATTACCTGTGACCTCCCTCTGTTGCTTCTTCCTGTCTGCCTCCCCTCCTGAATATAACAGAGAAAGGCACTGCAGTGGCCTCTGAATGTTGGTGGTTAAATCCATTGCAGCAGCCAAAGTTAAATGGTGGCCTGTGTAGCAGGGTTGCTGTCCCTCTGGGTCCCCCAGGCTGCGGTGGGGAGTTCAGTGCCCCCCTCCAACTGTGGGAGGTTGCTGGCCCTTCCCTCCCTTTTAGGACTGGAACGGGCTGCCTGCAGTCCGACGGTGTTGATGGTTGAGAAACACACTTTTGGGACCAACCGCATGCCTGGGGCTGAGTTCTATCCAGAGGTCTGAGAACTGAGCTGACCGAGAAATCACAAACACAGCTAATTCAGGGCACCGCGTATGTCTTGTATGGCTTCCTGTTGTTTTGTTGGAGCTTACTCAAGAGGAACAACCTGGAGGATTGGGTCAGATTGGGTCCATCCATCACTCTTCATGGACCCTAAAATCCACAGTTTCTCACCTGGGCTAGGGTGGGCTATAAACCTGCGTTATCTAATTTATTAATTTAAAAGATTTCTATGCAGCACATTATTACAGGATGTCAGAATGGTTTACAACACAAACCATTTGAAACACTTCCCACTTAAAACCACAAATAATTTAAACAAGTTGAAAGCACATTAAACAAGACAACCGTTAAAGCAACTTTATAAGTGGCCACCCTGCGAAACCGTGCGCCTATGCGCAGAACGGAGTAGCTTCTCGCATCCCGTTCCCTTCCTTGACTCCCCACCAGCTATTCCGTGGCATTCAGAATGCTTCAGTGGGTCCCTTCTGGGCCGCATTGCTTGAGACATATGGACTTTCCAGTAATTATATCTTGAGCGAGGCAATGGCATGGTTCCCAGCATAAAGAGGGGGAAAGGTGTCCTTATTTATGTTTAACATTTGGGTGGTAATCTGTAATTAACTTTGCAAAAAGTTAAACACAAATTTGAGTTAGCGATCAGGTTGACACCAAAATCGGCCCGCGTCCAGACCTGTCAGAGGAACTGAGAGCTGTCAGAAGAGCTCAGTTTTGTGAGCTGTAAAGTGATAAACGAGCCTCTTATCATAAATGGGGAGGGGAAGAGAAAGTGAGCTTTCAAATGCTACATTTTAATTTTAACATTTATGCCAATTGATCTGTGAAGCGGAGTGACATAATTGGCAGCCGGTGCTCCCCGTCTGAGTCTGAGCGTGCCGAGAAAGAAACGGGGTGGGGGGACGGCGACGGGGAGGGGGACAGAACCACAACTCCTCTCTCCTTCCCCCGAAGGGGCGTTGATCCCCCCAAGTCGGCCCCGGTTTCCACAGGGGGTGGGTTTTAATCGGGATGGCCGGTTTCTTTTCCTCTTTTCGTCTCCTTTTTCTTCTTCCTGCTCCCATTCCTCCATCATCTTCCTCCTCCCCCTCCTTCTTCCTCCATCCTTTTCCTCCTTCATCATCACCTTCCTCCTCCTCCTTTATTCATACATATCTCATCTTTTTCCCGAAACTGGGACTCAAAGTGGCTGACAATTTTTTTTTTTAAAAAAGTACTCTTAGATGATACACTTAGAATGACTTGATAAAAACATTCTAAACCTTGTTCTCACGTCCATGCAGTTAAAACTGCCCATGGAATTAAAGCCATTTGAAACAAACCCACTGAAAGACAGCAGATAAAAATCAGCAAGGCAGCCCCACCATTAAAAGCCCTCGCAGTCGGTTGTTAAAAGCCGTTGCTGGGCCAAAATATTTTCGCTTGCCAATGGAAGGTGGCATGAATGCAGGGTTTTGTCTTAAATGGCTTCAACTGGTTTTAAGCAGCTTTAACTTGTCAGATTCTTTTAAATATGTTTTTAGTCTATTTAGATTATTCCTACTGTTTGGAAGTGCTTCAAACTGTTTGAATGGATTTTTATTTTACACCATCCTGAGATTCTTGGTTCTAGGGCAGGGTGTAAACCCTTTGATGGACAGTCAGGCAGACAAATGAATGTCCAGCAAGTCCTGGGAAGGCCAAGGAGAAGAGGGGCATCCTTCCTGTCGGGCCAGAGGGAAAGGAGCTTCGCTGGCAGCAGCTCGGGGTGATTTTTCAGAGACGGGGGCGTTTCCACCCACCTCTCCCCGTGGAAGCACCAACAGCTGCATGGAGATACGGAGGTGGGGGTAAGGCTTAAGGTTAGGCTTAAGGTCAGGGTCAGGGTTTTTCTGCTGCTCGCGCGGCTGTTAAATGTGCAGCAGCCCGTCCGGGAGGACGAGCGGAATCCCCGGGGCCACGCACGCTTTTACGGGGTGGCGGCAGCCGTGGCGACCGGGTGTCCAGCAGGCCGGCTCTTTTCAGGGACCGGTGTTCACGACCGTCTTTCCCCGGTGTGAATGTGACGTGCCTGCGTACTGAGTCGTTGCACAGGTTGTCGTGGCCTGACCCGAGCAGGAGGGCGGGTGAGAGCCGGAGAGGGCGTCGGGCAAAATTGGCTTTGCCTCCTCCACAGACGAGCGAACGCACGCGGTTCCCTTGTGCAGCCATTTCTGGAGATTTGGACTTTTTCCTCCAGTTTGTTTCCATCTTGCGATTCCCCCACCCCACCCCCTGCCAGTAATGAGAAAGGGAGCGGCGTGTTCCTTGGCAGAGTCCTGCCCGTATGGAGCTCGCGCATCGAATGCGCCTCTTTGCCGGCACCTCACCCCCTCCCCCCACCCACCACCGGAGCCCCCCGTTCCTCGCGTCGCACCGGAGGACCCCCCCCTTGCTTCTCCCCGGACCCTCCCTGGCCGGCTGGCTCCGGTGTCCCCCGGCCTCTCGAGGAGATTGGCCGGCGCTTCTGTATTCTCTGTTATCCGTTCGGCTGTGTTGCCGTCATTGTCGTCATCGTCCTCAGCGGTGCGACTGAAAGAAGCGCAGAATAGTTGAAGTGCAAAAAGGTCAGCGTTGAAATGGCATCGGATAATGAGGCGGTGTGGGGTGGAGTCAGGCGTGGGCTTTGGGAGGCCGGGGCGCCAGGCCCTGCATAGCCCTGGAAACCCACCGGCTGACCTTGGCCGGGTCACACACTCTCTCAGCCTCAGTGGAAGGCAGTGGTTGCGAACCTCCAAACAACCCTGGCCCCGGAGAAGGAAGCTGTAAGTCCGAGAGGCAGCGCTGTGTAATGGTTTGGGTGTCGGATCGGGGGCTGGGGGACCAGGGTTCCAATCCCCGGTCAGCCCTGGAAGCCCGCTGGGTGACTTTGGGCAGGTCGCGCTCTCTCGGCTTTAGAAGGTGGCCGTGGCACACCTCTCCAGAGTAAACCATTACTACCCCCACCGCAGATGCTGCTACTCCAGGTGAGGATGGTGGCGATATCATTGACGGGGTGCAATTACGCTTCGGTGCCAGCCTTTTAGATGTCTCGGCTGTATTGCGCTGTTTTACCTCGGGAGCTGCCTTGCGTCCCATTCTGGGGGGAAGAGGAGGGATATAAATAGAGCTACCACTGCTGCCGCTGCTGTTGTTATATTATTATCAGTAGTAATAGTAATAAGCGCTGCTGGTGATGTGCTGCTCTTCTATCGAGGAGTCAGCGGTGATAAGGCAACCAACCACCTCACTGTTTCTCTTTGATCCAAATGGGGAACCGATTCAAATGGCAAGAAAAGAGATTCCACCTAAACATTAGGAAGATCTTCTTGGCTGTAAGAGCTGATGGACAGTGGAGGAGACTCCCTTGGAGGAGGATGGTGGTCTTGGTTTTTGGGCCCCTTCCTTCCTTCCTTCCTTCCTTCCTTCCTTCCTTCCTTCCTTCCTTCCTTCCTTCCTTCCTTCCTTCTTTACCGCGTCTGCTGATGTCTCCCCTCTTTTCTCTTGCAGGTTGTCGGTCTTCTCTTGCCAAACCAGACACTGGCGTCCACCGTCTTCTGGCAGGTAATGGTTCTGTGCCCGTCATCACCCCACAGGAAAGCCCTTTCGTGAAGTCTGCGGACACCGGCAGGATTCTAGCTTTCAGCTTGACTTTTGGGGAGAAATCTTGGGGTTTTCCTCGTTGGGTGGAAAGGAAAACTGGAAAGTGTTCTGTGAAAGGGTCCATTCTGCAGCAAGGAGCGAACATGATGAAATTTTCATTCTATGGATGTGCCTCTTCGGCTCTGTCTGCAGCTACTTCACAGAGTGGTCAGGAGGCCTAAGTGGCCAGACCCACATTCTGTTCATCTGTTGAGACCGTGGCGAGAGTATTGTGGGGTGCAACATCCTCTTTACTAGGGAAGGATTTTCATCTTCATTTATTAAAAGCAAGTTCCTAGCCCTCAAGGTTATGGAGATAGGCTTGAAAGTGGCTTCTGGGCCCTGAAGCTGAAGGGAGAAGCTGAGAAAGGCCTTTCTGGAGATAGGGGGGGCTGCAAGCCGCCTTCTCCACTTCTGTCAGAAGAGCAGGAGCTGAAGAAAAGGCACAAATAGACGCAATGTTCCTTTATTTCTAATCTTTTTGTGCGAGATTGCAGGCCGTGAGCTATGTCAGTTCCGTGTGTGTCTTTCTGTCTTTCCGTCTGTCCATCTGTCCCCCGGATATCACTGTGTTTGAGGAGAGCCGAGTAAAGGAAGTTAAATAAATGCGTTGCACATCTTTTAACTTTCAGCAGAAAAAGCATACCAGCAAAGAGAGAGCCTTGCTTTTCCTAAATTTCCCTTGGTTTAGTTTCTTGTTTGGACCCCCTCTGAGGGGCTCTTCACCCATCCCTGTCGTGCCACTGCTGCGTGCCCCCTTCCTCTCCTTCCTCCTGTCCTCCCCCCTCCTCTCCCGCTCCTTTCCCAGGAGTGAAGCCCCCCCGGCAGAGCCCGGTTTTGGTGTGCTGGTGGCAACCCAGGGCGTGCCAGGGCCCTGAGGGAGACAGGCGCTGCCGCATCCGTGCCAGCGGGCTTTGGTGGGAGCCCCACTGGGCCTCGGGCTTGGCGAAAGCTGGGCTGCTCAGAGCAGCGACAGAAGGAATATTTTAGAAACGTTTGGACAAGAGATGGAAAATGGCATTCCCGAGTGGGGGACAAGGAGAAGCCTGGATCACAGAATCCTGGGGTTGGAAGAGACCCCGGTGGCCATCCAGTCCAACCCACTTTTGCCCTGGAGAAACAGGCAATCAAAACGCTCCCTTTGAGAGGCGGCCATCCGGCCTCCTTTTAAACACCTCCGAGTAAAGATGTTCCACCGCACTCTGAGGCAGCACGTCTTAATTGTTGAACTGCTCTTACCGTCAAGAAGAAGTTCTTCCTAAGGTTTAGATGAAATCATTTTCGTGAAGTTTGGAGCCACGGCTCCATAGTGTCCAAGTCCCTGGAGCAGCAGAAAACAGGCCTGTCCCATCCTCCATATGAAATCCCTTCGGATATTTAAACATAGCTGTCACGTTGCCTCTCAACCTTCTCTTCTCCAGGCTAAACGTCACCAGCCCCCTAAGCTGCTTCTCAGCGGGGTTCATGGCTTCCAGGCCTCCAGGGAGGAGCCTGGGGGTCCCACACACCCACCCCTCCACCCAGTCAGGGAGGCTGTCTGTGGCGGAGAGAAGGAGACCCGAGGCTGTGCTCTGTGTCCGAGTGTGTGTGTGTGTGTGTGTGAGAGAGAGAGAGAGAGGACAGTGACACCCCTTTCTGTCGGGAGGGCCCCCCTTCCCCCTGTGGGTCCTGTTTTCTCTCAGACGTGTAATGGCATTGTCTGGATTTGATGACAAAAAGCCTCCTTCCCTGGTGGGAGGCGTAATTGGAAAGGCTGCTTCCCCGCTTGCTTTGCCGCAGCTCTTCTTTTGCAGCAGTTGTGCCGCTGCGCTCCCCCTCGCTTACTGCTCATCCCCCCACCTTTTTTTAACCAGAGTTTCCCCCTCTTTTCTCTTCTGTTTTGTCCTTAGTGGTTGAATCAGAGCCACAACGCCTGCGTCAACTATGCAAACCGAAACGCAACAAAGGTGAGGAGACGTCTCGTTGCGTGCCGTTCCCCCTTAGCCCAGGTTGGGAGCTGAGGGGCCTCGGGCGGCAGCTAGACCTGGGCGCAGAGCCGCGGCCAAGGCCTGGCCCAGCCGTCCTCCTCCTCCTCCTCCTCCTCCTGGACGTCCTGCTGACGTGGCAGCCGCTGCGTCCTGGTGATAGTGGTGGTGATGGACTTTAGTAGAGCCCCTGCCTTTCTCCCCAGAATCTCGAGGCAGCCTGCACATTATTCTGGTTGGCGTTGGGTTGGTGCCCCTGCCTTGCCCGGGAAAGACGCCGTGTTCGGGGGAATGAGTCGCTGGGATGGCCCCTCCGGCCCCCGCTGAGCCCACGGCTGGCCGGGACACAACTGCCTTCGCTGCTAGACAGACACGCCGGGACTCTGCCTTATTATTACTGTTATTGCTGTATTATTGTTTATTATAGCGTGACACTTGTGGACATGATGCTTTTGAAACAACCAAGAACAGTGGGTCTTTGCCAAAGGCATACAATCTAATATATCAATATAGACAGAGATAGAGATAGAGTCCATTTCTGCCCTACCCTGTGGTGGTGCTATTATTCCACTTTCAGCAAGCCCAGAATTCCATAGGAGTTGAAAGTGGAATAATAGCACCATAGCAGTTTAGTGTGGAAATGGCCTTAGATACAAACACACAGAAAGAGAAGGAAGGAATCATAAAGCGATAGCCTACAAAGGTAAAACACGTAAGTGGCCACCCTTGCAAAGTGCCACTTTTGGTGGCAGGAACAAGGTCCCACGTTGACCTTTAAGAGAAAGACCTTGGGGGGCTGGGCTGGGAAGGGATTCCCTGAGTCCCAGGAGATCAGCAGCTGCTCACTGGGCGTGCAGAGGACCGGGTTGAGGGGGCCGGGAGGTCCGGCTCCTCCCTCGCGGGGCCACCTGCAAAGTGGGAGTGGAGCTCGGCCGGGACTGGCCGGGGGACCAGGGCGCTGGCCAACCTTGAGGCCCCTGAGGAGGTTTGAATCCTGGCTGCTGGGTAAAAGTTTTAGGTTGCCAGCCGGAGGGTTGCATGTTAAGTGTTAAGCTCTCAGGGCCTCCGTGCTCTGCTTGAGGGGCCAGGCTGTAGTTCCTCTCCTTCCCTCTGGAGCAGAGCAAGGTGTTCATTCCTTCTCCAGAGAGAACTGGGTCAGACTAAGAGCAGAGGCACCCCCACAGTCATGTTTGGGGAAGAGAGGAAATGTCCCCGGGGCAAGAGCGGAGCTGCTGTGGGTGCGAGGAGGAAGCCCTCAGGATCCCAAGAGGTGGCATAGCCCTTCCCCTGCCGCCCTCCCTGAGACTCTGGAGCACCACCGCGTGCTGCTTCTCGTGCTCGTAGCCGTATCTGTGTGGTGGGGTTGCTGTGGCTTCTCTGGGTTAATTCCCCCTTCCTTCCTCTCTTTCTTTCTCCGGCAGCCTTCTCCAGTGTCCAAGTTCATCCAGGGCTACGTGGGAGCCGTCATAAGCGCCGTCTCGATAGCGGTGGGTGACCCTTTCACTTTCTTCTGTTAGCTCTCTGCTCCTGGGTGATCAGGGAAGCCGTTTCACAGAATCCGAGGATCTTAGAGTTGGAGGAGACCCCAGGGGCCGTCTCGTCCAATCCCCTTCCGCCATGCAGGAGGACACACGCAAAGCATTCCGTCGGACAGATGGCCACCCAGCCTCTCTTTAAAACCTCCAGAGAAGGAGGAGACTGCACCACACTCCACTGAGGCAGCAGCGCATTTCGCTGTCAAACCGGCTTGAAACACAAGAAAAGTATAACCCATCCTCCATACGACATGCTTTCAAATATTTAAATGTAGCTGTCATGTGTCCCCTCTTAAACTCCAGGCTGAACATTCCGGGCTGAATGCACCCAGCTCCCTAAGCTGCTCCTCAGAGGGCTTCACAGTTTCCAGGCCTGCTACCCTTTTGGTTGCCCTCCTCTGGACATGTTTCAGCTTGTTTATATCCTTCCCGAACTTCCTAAGTTCTTCCTCATGGTCCGTCCTCTTTTCCTGTACTTTGAAGCCATTGCTCCACAGTGTCCTAGACTCCGGAGCCGCAGGAAACCAGCTTGCCCCATCCTCCATAGGTCATCCCTTCAAATGTTTAAACATGGCTGCCAGAACACCCCATGATAGGTTCGCCTAGGGCCTCCATAAGTTGGAAATGACTTGAAGACACACGATAACAATCACGTCCCCTCTTACCCTTCTCTCCTCCTAGGTGAGCATCTCCAGCTCTCTCAGCTGCTCCAAATAGGGCTGCGTGGATTCTGGGCCACGGCTCCCGTTCTTCTCTTTGCACCCAGGGCCGACTGACAGGTGGGTGAGGAAGCCAGAGGGGGCCGCGTTGGCCCGGCTGACTCCCTGCCCCCTGGTCACCCGGCCGTGCTGGGTCAAGAAGCATTTGCAAACTCGGTCCCTTTGACCACCTGGTCCCTGAAGGGGGGAAAGAGGGCTGAGATTTAAGTGCCTCAAACGGGTGTTTTTGCCACACTGCTTGGCACCAAAAACTGAGCCCAGGCAGCCCGGCTCCTTATCTGGCTCTCCCCACACGCAAGCGCCCCCTCTTCGTTAAACGCTGCACTCGGCTGTCAATTAGCAGCCCGTTGCCTCCTGGAGGGAGCCCATTAGGGCTAGATGACCTGAAAACAAGTGCCAGTCCCCTCCCCACCCCCACAGCAGTTGGCCGGTCAGAGAGAGTTCAATTAAAACGAGGCCCTTGCTCCCTCCCCGCCACCCCACACATCCCTCTGCACTCAGAATCTGCAGCCACTGGGGGCCGAGGGAACGCGGAGCGCCTCAGCCGAGGTCCTCTGAGGATCTGGCGGCTCACCGCGTGGCTCGCAACGACATGCTAAGTTCTGGCGCGGCTGAACCGGTCGGGTGTCCCCTGGCCGGCAGTTCCGCAGATGCTCGAGCGTCATTGCGTCGGACGTGGAATCCTAGAGATTTAGGAGACCCCAAGGGCCGTCCGGTCCAATTCCCTTCTGCCGGGCGGGAGGACACCGTCAAAGCCCTCCCTTTGGCAGACGGCCACCCAGCCTCTCTCTAAAAAGCTCCAGAGAAGGAGACTCCACCACGCTCTGCTGAGGCAGCAGCATATTCCGCTCTCAAACTTCTCTTACCGTTGGGAGGTTCTTCCTAATGTTTAGGTGGAACCTCCCTTTTTCTGTAGTTATGAGTCCACTGCTCCATGCCCTAGTCTCTGGACCAGCAGAAAGCAAGCTTGCTCCATCTTCCATATGATACACCTTCAAATATTTAAGCATGGCTACCGTGTCACCTGTTAACCTTCTGTTCTCCAGAGTAAACGTGCCCATCTTCCTCAGCTGCTCCTGATAGGGCTTCACGGCCTCCGGGCCCTGTTCAAATGCTTTTCCAGAAAGACTGCCGGGGGCCTTCAGGGGAGCCAGAGGTGCCTGACTTGGGCTTCGGTGTGGCCCCTGTGTGGGCAGGACTCCGGTCTTTCTGCTCCACTTCACTGTGGACCCCGGGCTTGTTCCTGGAAAAGGTTCTGCGCCCCTTGGGCCCAATCCTGGCCCCACGGCGGCGGCCTCTACTCCACTTGTAAAGCCTTGAGGCTAGAGGAGGAGGCGGGCAGCCTGCGGCCCGTGGGTCACACGTGCCCCCGAGCTCTTGTTCTGACCCCCAGCCGTAGGAGTTCCCCAAAAATTTCAACAACAACAAAAAATGCCAATGGTGGCTGCTGGGGAAGTTGACATGATTTCCCCGTGAACTTTTTATTTTGCAGCAAAATGACCGGTTGCCCCTCCCAAGGTAGAATTGAGGTGTGTGGCCTTCCAGGGACCCACAGGAGTCCGACGGGGCTACCAAAGCCTGGCGGCTGCCCAGCCTTGGAATAGAGAGAGACCCCCCTGAAAAAATGCCAAAGATCTGAGGGGGGAGAATTATTGCTGGCTTCAGCAAAGACTGAAGTGAGGCAAGGGGACCAGGACCCCCCCCCCGGCCACCTGTGGCGGCAGCAGCATCATCAGGGAGGCAGAGAAGGCTTCGTGCCTTCTGGTGCGGGCAGTACCTTTTGTTAATGTGAGATGGGGCCGCCTTTGAGCTCCAGCGAGGGCCTCCGCCGGGGCGGCTGTTGTCACCTGTTTTTCTTCCTGTGTGCTGCACCCGCGTGACCAAGTATGGTCTTGAAAGAGTACCCCCCGGATGCCAACCGGGCCTGGAAGTGCCCAGGCTCTCCTGCTGGTGCTTCCGCCTGCTTTCTCTTCCAGGCTTCACTTCTGAGTCTGCAGAGGCAAAATGGGTTTGCAAAGAGATGTTGGCCGGGCATCGCTGCAGAGGTGGAGGAAATTGGGAAGGCGGTTGGAGCCCCTGTTGCAAAGGCAGGCTGGGTGTGGCTTTTGTCTGCGTGCGTGCGTGCACGTGTGTCCCACCTGCTACCTTCAGAGCCCCCCAAAGAGGGACAGGGGCTGGAGGGGGACCCGGAGAGTGTTCCTGTGGGGGCTCCTTGTCCCGCTTGGCTGTCCCAGCTCATTCCGGGCCGGACGGCCTTCTGCACTTTTTGCCTGGTGCCTGCCGCTTGCCGATTCCGATTCTTCCTCCCCCCTCCTGCCTCTCTGTCCCCCAACATTACACCCCCACAGCGACACCATTTTTCACCCTCCGGTTGAGGTGAAGGGGCCCCGCGGCTTCCTTTAATGCGCTCTGCCTGGCCTTGATAATTGTTTGCCAGCCGCAGCGTGCCGCGCAGGGGCCGTGCTGACAGCCTGCGAATGTGCTGTGATAACCCATAATCAGGTTGAGATGGAGCCGGGAGGCCACCCACTGCCCGGCTCTATTGGCCACTTAGCACCGGGGCAGAGGAGCCCTTGGGTTGGGGGGAAGGCGGCTCGGCTGGGGGAATCGGGCAGCCGGCCCTTCCTCCCCCCGCAGAAAGTCCTAGCGGTCGTTCGAAGAGCAAGCCAGCCGGGCCTCGACTCGTCTTCCGCACTTTGACGTTGCTGAAGGTGGTGGGACCCTCAGGGACGCGGCGGGTCTTTCCTGCCCTCCCACCTGCAGCCCCCACCCTTAAATTCTGTCTCTTCCTTCCTTCAGCAAATGGAACCGGGGGGTCCTCTCCTGAGCCTCGCCTTCCCTCTTTTCCGGGCCCTGGTCTGAGAAAAATAAGCACTCCTTTTCCCAGCTGTTTCCACCCTACTGCACTTTCAGCTCACCTTCCCGCTGGTGGAAAAAAAAAAGAAAATAACGTTCAGGGCGAGTAACAACGTAAACAAGACTTACACGGCAAAAACGCTAACATCATCAATACTTTGTACCCCCTTTTCTTTGAGGGAAGATTGCCAAAGTTAATCTCTCTGTTGCCCCCCCCCCCCCCGTTCTTTGAAATGGGTCTCACTTTGGGAATCTGGGTGTCTGGATTTCAGTCCATCCTGACATACCATTAGAAAACACATTCAGGGGTAGATGTGGTGGCCATGCGGCAAAGTACAACAAAATCCGAAATTCACACAAAACAATGATACCTTTGTCGGGCCAATGCACAAAATTCATCTTGAAAGCTTTCAAAGCTCCACTGGCTTCTTCGTGAGGCAAGGATGCTGAAAATCACACAAGGAAAGAAGAGTGACGGTGTTAGAGTCACAGGCCTACCTTTTGTCTCAGATGTTACTTCTGTTGTCAGTTAAGGTGGTCTGCAGGGGTCTCAGTGCAGGCAGAGACCACCCCACCCTTCTTGGCCGGGGGGAACTGGGGCCAAAGGTCAGTAAAGGACAGGGAATAAAATGTCGACTCTATTAGCAGCGGCGGCAGCAGCTGCCGTCAGGTAACTTCCATTGAGATCCGGGCTGTCTCTGCCCGGTGTGAGGCTAACCGCCCCTTTCTGAGGCAAAGAAAATTGACATTTTCAAGAAGTCTCTGTATTGTTAGGTGTTCTTTAGATAAAACATGCCAGTTGTAGTCCGAAAGAAAGAGTTTTACTGTTGCTGGAAGCTGAAACCTCAAAGAGTTAAGGCCCTGTCCATTAGCTCCCTCTTGTCAAAGTTTCCCCCGTTGCAGCTAAATTGGTGTCTTCAAATTCAGGAAGCGTATTCAGGGGCGGTTGTGTTGGCCGTGCAACAGAATACAGCACAACAAACTCCAGAACAGAGGCCTATGGCTCCAACATCCTCACTGTTCTTCTCCTGTATGATTTTTAACACCTTTGTGTGATGAAGGAGGCAGTGGAGCTTCGAAAGCCGGCGTGGTGTATTTTGTGCATTTCGGTTGGCCCAGCAAAGGTACGGCTGTTTTGTTTTGGATTTTGGAATTTATTGTATTTATGATTAGATAGAAGGAGCAATCTGGGTCATGGGGAGATGGATGGGTTAATTGGGCTGCGGCACACCGTGGAGATTTGGAAGGAAACTGTCCTCATCCTCAGAAATGGCATCTGTGGAAGCACGTCTGGTTTGACGGAAGATTCCCTTACTTGATTTAGGTATTTAGAGGTGGCTCTCCTCGTGCCGTCTCTCAGTCTTCTCTTCTCCAAGCTGAATATGCCCAGACCCTCCTGAAGCTCAGCATGGCGGAGCCATTGAATCATAGACATGAAAGGGACTCCAAGGGCCATCTGGTCCACTCACCAGCCATGCAGGACTGCACAGTTACAGGCCTTCTAGTTGGGAATTAGAGTTTCCCAGTGTGTTAGCCCTATTGGGAAGTTCCATGAAAACTAAAACTGTAAGGAATTAGCCTTCTTTTAGCAGAGTAGCAGAAAAAGCATGCCCCAATTTCTGTGTGGCTTTTCTGATCTGACACTAAGAAAACAAAAACAAGGCGAGCAGTTTCACGTTACAAACTTAGCAAAGTTTACCAGCGGCTATTATATTTACATATGCACTAGGGAACCTACATGCTAACTAGCTAATTAATAGGTCAGGTAAGATAGTAGGTTCGTTCTTAACTCACCATCTTCTGATGGAGATGCAAAGCATGGTCAGAGAAGCGGAAGAGGGAGCAAAACCAGAGGAGAAGAGAGAGGTCTGAGAAGGGGTCTCTTTCTTTTATAAGACTGATGACCCAAGCAACTGTCCTGGGTCACATGATCTGATCACCTGAACACTAAAGGTATTTATGATCCTGCAGTTAAATGACAGAAAGGCAAATGGTGGAGCTTTGGCGTGCAAAAGAGAAAGGAAGCCCTATGCTAGCGATGGCCGCTTGCTCTAAGAACAAGATGGCACAGGGAGAGAACGCCGGAGTTCCTCCAACACCTCTGAGAGATGGCCTTGAACCCCCATGCAAACACCTCCAAAATAAAAGAGTCTGGCTCCTTCCAGGGGAGACTGTGCCACTGTCTTCCCCATGTTTTGGTGGGATTTCTTTTCTTCTAATTTGAATCCATTGGTTCCTCCCCTACTCTGTGGAGCAGCAGAAAACAAGCTGGCTCCATTCTTGTACAGAGATTTAGAGATAGCTCTAAATACCTCTGAAAGTCTGTAGAGATGTTCTGTAGAATGTCTGTGCATCCATGCAAGTAACTGAGAGGAAGGAGCCCTAAAGGCCAAGTCATTGTTGCAACAGGAAGCGTGGGGTGGAAAGGGAAGGGGTCCAGATCAGAAGGAAGAGAAGAAGTGGGTGTGTGGAGACAGCGGCAGACTTCCAGCTGAAATTCTTCTCTCAATCTCTCTCTCTCTCTGGTCCCTGGGAGGAAAGCCCAGCTAGTGTTTGCAGGCGTGTAAGGACGCTGGTGGTGTTTGTGTCTTCTGTCTCTTAGTGCTCCGGAGAACTTTCCTTGCTCTGCCTTCTTTCCCTGCAGGTGGGCCTTAACGTTCTGATTCAGAGAGCAAACCAGTTCACCCCCGCCACCCGGCTCCTGATCCAGAGATTTGTGCCATTTCCTGCAGTAGGTAGGCTCGTTTTCTTGACGCTCTCCATTGGCCAACGTATGCTTGCTATAGGATCCCTAGTAACTCTTCCTTTTCTGAACCCAGCTTGGACATCGGGCATTTCTCACTACGCAAATGGTAAAAAGCTTTGCTGTGAAGTTTTACATATTGTTTTGTGTACCAGGGAAATATTAACGCAATGGTCTGGGGGTCACTGCGATTCCTGGTATCACCTTTCTTGGGGGTGGGAATACACGTTAAGCATTTCCAATCTGTGAGGCATTGTTTTCATTTCCACAAACATTGGCAGATCTCGGTTAGAATTTGAGTGGATTCTCTCTCTAGCTTGAAGCGGCTCTCGTGGTATGCCTCCTGTTCTTGGTTTATACAGTTCCTCAGTGCATTGCTTCTGGGTTTTTTTTTAATTATGTCCTGATCCTGTGGATGTCTTACTCATGTGCGAGGTCCCCTACAGTACCAGTTGGATATTATTTTCTGGTCTGCAATGTCCACATTCATTTGAAGGTTGCACAAGCAGAATCGTGTGTTCAGTGCCATCATGCTTGGGTGTGCGTGCATGTTGTACATCATGTTTGTTGCACACAGATACTCCTTGCGCATTTGGATCTGCATTGAGGAGCTGGAGTATAACTTTGCACTCACAAAGTTAGCATCTGGATGCACAACTCGGGAGTGTTACTGAATTGTGGTGTTGTGCAACCCAATGTTCAATCCAATCCTCTTGTGAATCTGTATTTCCAATGTGCATGCACGGTAGTGTGCAGCAAACCATGCGCATCCGTACACAGTGGTACTAGAGACACAGTTTCGTTTCCATGACCTTGAACGGCATTGGCCATCCTGCGTCCTGCAGAAAGGTCCAGTGGCTCCTGTGGGGGAGCCCGAGGCATGTGAGAGAGGACCTCCCTGACGTGCTTCAGCTGCGTCATGTTGCCATTCAGAAGCAAGGGTTGGGTCACACAGTTACCGGACATCTCCAGCAGTGGTGGGGGGACTCTTGCCATGCAACCCTGAGCAGGGAGGGTCCCAGCTGCTGCCCTCGCTCGTGCTTGCGGGGGGTGCTCTGGATTCAGAGCAAAGTTCTCCAGCATTTCATCACAAGGGGGGCAGCATCAGTAATCGAACGTTTCAGAATCTGGGCTGAGCCTGGGGGTCTTGGCAAGTAGCGCAAAGGGAGGAGGCCGGGTGGGGAATTTCTTGCCAGGTTGTTCTATTATTACACCAAGGTGTTAAGAGCAGGAGGTTAAGCTGATGTCAGGATTGATTGAGGGCCTGTAATTAGTTTGCTCAGCTCTTAATTAATTCTCTGCCTCTGTTATTTGTGTACTGATTGTGTGCCTCATTGAGGGGCCGAGATGCTGGCTGGCCTCCTGCTAATTGCTGCTTTGTTCTTTGGCTGGGAGGGAGGGAGGGAGGGAGGAAAGGAGGGGCTGGCATCCCCGGCATCAGAGCTCTGGGTGAGACCCTAAATCTAAAGAAAGGCCTGGTGGACCCTTGGACCACACGGAGCTGCCCTCGCTGCTTGAATACTTTAAAATGCTCTTTAAATACCTCGAGGCCTGCCCCGGAGAGGAGGACCGGGTCCAGTGGTTTGAAGGTACAAGGGGATAGATTTCGGCTGAACGTGAGGAGGAACTTCTTGAGAGTGAGAGCGGTTCAACAAGCGGTCCCGTTGGTGGGGTCTCCCTCTTTCTCTGGGGATCTTCAAAAAGAGGCTGGACGTCTCCCTGCTGCTCCTGCGGATGCGTAAGCTGGAGACCCTGCACTGAGCAAAGGGTTGGACTTGGTGACCCCAGGCGGCCCCTTCCGTCTCTCGGACTCCGTGTCTCTTCCTCTTGCTGAGCTTGGCCCTCCCAGCTGCCTTCCCCAGAGGCTTTTGCTCTGCCGGCAGCAGCCCGCCCTGAAACCCGGGCCCCAAGTCCCTCAGGGCAGGTGTCTACCTTAAAGGCCCTTGTCCTGCTTGGACGTGTAACGTTCCGCCACCTTCCTCCCCATGGAAAGAGGGAGGCTCCTGGATTCTGCAGAATCCCCAAGGAGGTGGGATGAAGGCATGAGAGTTTCTTGGTAGGCTTTTCCTGTTTCCCTTGGGATGAACTGTCACTCTAGAATTAAACCAGCTGGACAAAAATTAACAATTTTCTCTTTTAAAAATGGACTTTTAAGAATAATTTCAACCACTGTTTTAAAATTTAAATCATATTTTTATTTAAATCAAATTGTTATTTAAAAATTTAGTCCAAAAGCAGACAAAGCTTGCCTCCACCTGTGCCCAAAGGCAGAGAAGGCCAAGGACCAGGAAATTTGGGAAGCTGGAGCAGAACTGAACTAGGAAGAAGAGGCAGGACATAAATGCAAGGGGCCCCATTTCTTTTAAATACAGTTCTCCCCCCACATTTGCAGGTTTGATGTTCATGAATTTGATTATTTGTCAGCGCGTGTGCCCCCTCCGCCATTCTCTTCCTCCCATCGCCATGCGTTTTGTCCCAGCGCAATGGGGGTGGGTGGGAAGGCTCGTGTGAGCCATCGTTTCCCCCCTCCGGAGCTCCCCCTGCCATTCGTGTGCATTTTGCCCCAGGGCAAGACAGAACGGAATGGTGTCTAGATCGAGGGAGGTAATGGGACCCCTCTATTCTGCTTTGGTCAGACCTCATCTGGAACGCTGTGTCCAGTTCTGGGCAGTTCAATTCAAGAAGGACATCGACAAGCTGGAGCGTGTCCGGAGGAAGGCTACCAAAATGGTGGAGGGTCTGGAAACCAGGAAGCCCCGTGAGGAGCAGCTTAGGGAGCTGGGGATGTTTAGTCTGCAGAAAAGAAGGTGAAGAGGGGATGTGATAGCCCTGTTTAAATATTTGAAAAGATGTCGTGTCGAGGAGGGAGCGGGCTTGTTTTCCGCCGCTCCAGAGACCAAGACAAGGAGCAATGGATTCAAGCTGCAGGAAAGGCGATTCCACCTGAACCTCAGGAAGAACTTCCTGGTGGCCAGAGCTGTCCGGCAGTGGAGTCTGCTGCCGCCTCCGTGGAGTGTGGTGGAGCCTCCTCCTTCTTTGGAGGTTTTTAAGCAGAGGCTGGAGGGCCACCTGCCAAAGGGAGGGCTTTGGTGTGGGTTCCTGCATGACAGAAGAGGGATGGACTGGATGGCCCCTGGGGTCTCTTCCAACTGTAGGATTCTGTGATTCCTTGGGTCGGGTGGGGGTTCATGCAAGTTCTCTGCACTGGGGCAAAATGCATACGAATGGCAGGAGGGGCCCCGAAGTGGGGAAAGGAAGGCTTGTGTGATCCTTCCTCCACCCCCTAATTTCCTTCCTTTTTGGGAAGGAGGGGGCCCCAGAGGGGAATGGTGGGGGGAAGTTATTTGCATTTTTCCCACTTTCACGAGGGTTGTGCACCCTGCAGCCTTGTGAAAGTGAAGGGACAGCTCTCCTTCTTTCTGTGAGCTTACTCAAATTAATTCTCAAATCCTTTCTGGAGGATCATAGAAGAGCAGAGTTGGAAGGAACCACAAATCTGTCTATAGTTGAACCTGCGTCCTAGAGCTGGAACCCGCAACTAAAGCGTTCTTGAAATATCCCTGCACAATCCCTGTGAAAGACCTCCGATGAAGGAGAGCCTATTCCACTGTTGAAGAGCGCTGACATTTTTGAAAAAGAGTTCTTCCTAGCATTCGGGTGGAATGTCTTTTCCCGCAATTGAATCCCTTGGCTCGGGTCCTAATCTCTGGGGCAGGTGGCATCTTAGCAGGAGTTGCGCGCTGGGGCTCAAAGGGTCCCTAAGCCGGGAAGCAGTCCGTGTTTTCTGTGATCGTGCGAGGAAATGCCACCGGCACCCTTTTGCTCGGTTTTGCGTGAACGGGGGTTGCTTGGCTCATTGGTGGTGGGTCTGGGGGAGGGGGACATTGTGCCTGCCCTCCTGCCTTCCCCGTGCTCCCTTCTCCTCTCTTTCCCCCCACAGCCAGTGCCAATATTTGCAATGTGGTCCTGATGAGGCACATGGAGCTGGAGGAAGGGATCGATGTCCTGGATGGGGATGGAAACATCGTCGGATCTTCCAAAATTGCTGCCAGACACGTACGTGCTCTGGGTGCCACTGTTACTGCAGTGTGCCTGGGCCCTGGGGAGGGAATGGGGGTCCTGGGCCTCCAGCAATTCTCTGTGTGGGTGGCCTGAAGGTGGCGGGTGTCCCCACTTGTGAAAATCAGCTCAGATTTGACCACTAAAAGGAACCAGTTGCAGCTTTGCATTTCTCGTGGTCTGCTGGGGAGTCAGAATCCACCACATCGACTCTCTGTGGCGGGGGGGCCAACTGCATCAGGGGCCACTTTTAACACCCCTCCCTCCTCCCTGAGCTGCACTGGGTGGATGCTGTGAAACTGGGAATGCACGACATCACTTCTGCTTTAATCTCTGGCTGATTTTGGGGGGATTCTGGGACCGCTCTGCATTTTGCACTGGCTTTTTATTGGGTTTTGGTAATTTGGGGCAAAATATTACTTTGGAAAAACTAATTTGGGAGAGGTTGGGGGATATCTGGAGGGGGTTCAGGGTCAGCAAAAGAGGGCTGGGGTGTGCTTGGGTTCCAGAGGCCACCCCCTCCCCAATTCTGTTTTCTAGAGTGGCTTTGTATGTGAGGCTTCCTCACTCAGGGGGAAAACAAAGCATGCCGCAGCCACGTTTTCTCTGACGCCGAGGCACGCACGGGGCTGCTTTCCCTACACGGGCGTAAACGCCCCTCTTCCAGGCAGACGGACGAGCAGCCCCCTCCCTCTCTGAGCCCTGCGGCCGTTGCTGCCGGAGCTCCCTCTGCCGGGCACACGCGGCCTCAGTCACACGGAGTCGGAACGATGGGAGGGCGCCCACCAGCCGCAGTCAGGGCCGCAGAAATGCAGAAGCCGGGCAGGGAAGGGAACTGTCAGGAAGAGGTCAGCCCCTTTGAAATGTGGTGTTGCTAGAGGACAGTTCTACGGATGCCCTGGAGTGCTAAAAAGACAAATAAATGGGTCTGAGAACGAACCTGGACCCTCACAAGAAGCAGAGGTGGCTCAACTGAGGCTATCCTCATATTTTGGACACATAATGAGAAGATGGGACTCACTAGAAAAGATGATAATGCTGGGAAAAGAGGAAGGCAGGTTGAGCGATTCAGTCAAGGAAGCCACAACCCTGCATTTGCAAGCCCTGAGTCGAAAAGCTGATGATGAGAAGGTGTTCTGGAGGTCTCCCATTCTTAGGATTGCTGTAAGTCAAAACTGATTCTGACATCAGATGACAGCGTTGGAAGTGGTAGAAGGCCACAGTGTAGGCAGGTGGACTCCATCCAGAAGGCCATGCCTGCCCTGAGTCTGCAAGACTTGAGCTGGGTTGTTCACGCCCAGAGATCTTGCGGGTGTCCCACTCTGAGGGTTGGCACAAGACGAGGCCGACTCGATGGCAATAAACAACACCAACCCCGTCCGCCATCCCAAAAACCCAGAGATCTCCCTGAGCTTTGAAGCTCTGGGTGCAGAAAGAGGATGAAGGCAAACCGTTTTGAGCCCCATCTTCCTCAAAGCTTTGGTTGAACCGTAACAGGCTTCCCGATTCCACCTGGGAGGGGTGGAACTGCGGCTATCTGAGAAGATGTAGTTTTCTCCAACCGACAGGGAAGAGCTTTGCTTAATTTCCTTTGCTTTTTGTCAGCCGTGCTTCTGGAAAGGTGTCCCAAGACTCCCCAGCAGACCTTTTAAGCTCTGACACCACCCCCAGTCGCTGCTCCTGTTTTAGCTTTCCTCATTTATATCACACCCTTTTCCCGATAGTGGGACTCAAATTATTAAAACCAGTGCAGATTAAAAACCTTCCAAAACATCAGTAACATGCATGTTGTTGTGTGCCTTCAAGTTGTTCCCAACTTATGGCAACCCTAAGGTGACACTGCTGCAGGATTTCCTTGGCAAGATTTACTCAGAGAGGATTTTCCACCACTGCCATTCTCTGAGGCTGAGAAAGTGTGACTTGCCCAGTGGGTTTCCATGGCTGAGCAGGGATTTGAGTCCTGAGCCAGCCGGCCCCTCCCAAAATTGCAAACCCCAGGATTCCATAGGATGTTCAAAGTGGAATCATAGAGCTATAACAGCCTAGTGCGGAAATGGCCCAGGTCTTCGGACTTCTAGTACCACTCTCAAACCACTACATCCTACTGGTGCAGGATGTATAAGTTATTTTTAAAAAACAGTTAAACAATCTTTAGAGTTAAAACTATTTAAAATTCATTAAAAGACAATATTACAAAGTCAACAAAACACCACAGCACCCCATTAAAATCCCTGCACAGTCTTTATTTTTATTTTCATTTTTACCTTTAACAACAATCCAAAAAAAAGAAGAAGAAGAAGAAGAAGAAGCAAAAAGTATAAAAATCTAAAATAAATTAAGAATATAACATTCAACTCCATCACAGGACTTGTGCATCAACTCAGTATCAGCAGAAATAATGCTAATTATGTGTCTGTTTCCTAGTTATAAATGGTTAAAATGGGTTAATCGAAAAGTTCAGATGTTGTTCTGGAGGTTTGAATGATCTAGTTTCAAATCTTGTATATGTGATAAATGGATACCACAGCAACGCAAATTTTTCTCCATCAGTTTGTCCCTTTGATCCTTTCATCTGATGTGTTAGTTTTTCCACAAGAGCAGTGGACCATGCTCTCTTTATACAGAAAGAAGAAGAGATGTCTGTGGTGGGTTTCCAACACTTAGCAATTTCCAAGCGCGGCACAGCCAGTTCTTAAAAGCTGGAATAGGCAGGTTTTTACTTGTTGGCAGAAAGAAAGCAAGGAGGGAACCATCCTGGTCTCCCTAAGGAGGGAGTTCCCTAGTCTGGGAGCAGCCACCGAGAAGGCCCTCTCCACCGTTCCCGCCAGACAAACCTGAGAAGGTGAGGAGACAAAGGGAGGGACCTCTCCAGAAACTCTTAGAGCCAGAACAGGTTCAGACGGGGAGATGTGGTCATCCAAGCTGCCCTGGAAGGCGGCAAGACGTGGCTTGAGGATGAGTCGTTTCACCCGGCGCTTCCCAGTTGGTGCTTCCTGGACCGAAGCAGGCGTAGAGCCAGTGTGTCCTCTGAATTGTCCAGCGTGAGCACGTGTCACTTCGACCTCTGCAAACGTGAGCCTGTTGGTATTGTGCAAAAGTCTGACTAGTGCCAGGAGGGGGTAGTTTCTACAGCCCACTTGTTGTGAGCTCAGCAAAGTCCAGAGAAGGGGAGAAAGTCCCACCAGGCCTCTTCCTTGTACTGGGTGGAGGTTGCAGCTGGTCTATTTCCACATTCTCAGGGCAGTAGCAAAAGCCCCAGTGCAATGCATTTCTGTGAAATTTGGGCAGTGACAGGACAAGTTTACCCTCTGGACTTTGGGGGAGAAAAGATGATGGGGAGACTCACTAAACTCTGTAGCTCTGCGGCAGGTCTGGGGTGACGGTTGCCTTCTGTTCCTGTTTTTCCCAGGCGCTGCTAGAGACGGCCCTCACCCGAGTAGTCCTGCCGATGCCTATACTGGTTCTACCTCCCATCGTCATGTCTCTGCTAGAAAAGTAAGTGTGTGGCACTTTTGGAAGGGGGGCAGTTGGTGCTGGGGGAGAGGAGGAAACTCCCTTGCTGAAGAAGGACAGGAAGGTGGGCTGGGTTGGAGGAGGAGGAAGAGGGGGAGATGGAGGGGTGGCACGGGCCGGCCGGCTGAAGGGCACAGGCTCACGGCCGCCGCGGCCGGCACGGCCTCTGTTTTGAGGCCAAGAGAGGGCAGCGTCCAGCCCTCTGTGTGGAGGAGAGGCACGGAGCCGGGGGCATCACCACTTGGAAGGGAGGGGCAGTACGAAAACATCCATCATCGTCGTCATCGTCACCATCATTTCTGTAGTGCCATCTATGGGCACGGTGCTTTACCAGTAAAGCAGCCAAAAAGAGAAGGTCCTGCCAAAGGCATATACATCCGTATGCACAAACACAAAGGGAAGAAAGCGGTAATAAGACCATACCGTGGAGTTGGCAGATTATCCAGATAAAATACAAAAATTGCAATTCGATATAAAGCAAACTGACAAGTACGTGTAATCAAACTATATAAAATTAGAATACAGCGTTATACTAGAATTCCAAAAGCTTTGCAAAACAAAGAGATCTAAAAATGAGATTTAAAAGCAGCGAGGGGAGGAGCAGTTTGCAGATGTCCGGAGAGGCCATTCCAGGGGTCTGGAGGAGCGAGAGAAAAAGGGCGAAGCCGAATCGAGGAGGAGCAAACCCTGGGTTGGGTGGGAAGCCTGGAGTTCCCAAAAGGCCGATCTGGAGCAGGCTGGTAAAAAGAAAGAAGGGCTGAAGGATAGGGCGGGTGGGGGGCAACCGGGTCGCGTGGGGCTTTGGACGTCAAAACAAGAAGCTTGTGCCGAATCCTAGAATGGGGGGTAACCAGAGAGATAGCAAAAGTCGGGCTGAGCAAAACGAGGTGTTATCAGGGCTCCCCGCCCTGCCCCCAGTCTTGTGGAAAGGAATTCCTGACTCCTCAGGGTAAGAGTCTGAGTGCCCCGTCCTTGCTGGAGAGGTTTTTTTTTTAATTATTTGTTGCTGTTTTCTTGGGCAGCCTTCAGGCACCCTCCCAAGTGCAAGGAACAGGCCCGCAGAGGGAGGTGCCTGGGCCGCTGGTTCTGTTGGAGTCCCAATCAACACTCCTTTGTTAGCCAGCACCCCTTTTCACATTTGCACTTAAACTCCCTTGTCACAGTGAAACAAAGGAGGCACGCACAGGGGATTTGCTGCTGCCCGGAAAGTCACATTTTCTGCACAGAGAGGAATATTCTGGCAGAGAAAATTCTGGTTTCAATAGGAAAAACATTTTACATTTTTGCATAGAAAAGATCCCAAACCGCGAAGTTTCTCATCTGTCCGGGATTTTCCTCACCAGGTTTTCCAAACACTCAAAAACACTGCCCCCCCGTCCCTCCCCTGTCCGCTGCTGTGTTTTTTCTGTCTCTGGAATGTGGCAAGGACTCTTTCCGTCCATAGTCCCACAAGGGTGCATTCTGGCCAAAAGGTGGCTTGTTGGGCAGCGGTCTCGTCGGAGGGTGGCCTTTGGAGAGGGTGTCCCAGGGGCCGTCTCCTTCCCGGCGTGAGAGTCCCGCCTGGTGTCCTCCTCCCCCCCGGCCCTGAAACAGTTCCCCTTGACTTGGGGCGGAGGCATCGGTGGCAGGCCTGTGTAATATAAACATGACACCTCCGCGCCCCATCCCAAATCTGTCAGTTGGGGAGTCTTTCGGTTAGCTCCTGTCATATTTAGCATAGCATCTCACACCTTCTCGGAGGCAAATGGCGTTCTGGAGCACGACACCCGATGACTCTTTTGGAGTTCTGAGAGCAACTTCCATATGGAAGGCACTGCAGAACCGCCCAAAAGCGCTGGTGGCAGCTGCCACATTATGCAAAATCCAAACCACTAATCAGCAACGTGCTGAAAGTTGAATGAAGGTGTATTTACAAGATCTGTGACACGCTGCGTCTGCAGAGCAGATGTACTGTCTACATAACTTTTTATTTGCATGTCATTTGGGAGAGCGAGGGGAGGCTGAGGCCATCTCCTCTTTTTGCTGCAGTTGCTGCACGCACAACGGCATCTTCGAGGAACGGTCCTGCCAAGCGTGGTTCCCGGATCTCCCACCCAGCAGGACTTTTTTCTCTCTCCGTTGAGCGTGCCAAAAGAAAGGTGTCGTGACTTCGGGGGGGAGCAGGGCAGGTGCGCTGAGCTTAAACCTACCACCTGGGCTGCTCTTGAAGTGAAGGAGGCGCGGGGCCTCCTGTCCCAGTGGCACCCTCTCCTCCGGGATGACTGACGGACTCCTGGGGAGCACGGCTGTTCAGATGAGAGGGATCGGAAGGAAGGTGGGATGCCCCCCGCTCCCCCCCCGCAAGAGGCTGAGCCGGAGGAGTGTGGTGGGCCTGTGGGGCTACTCGCGCTGAACCCGTGCCATGTTTGTGTTGCCTTTCCGTCCCATTTGGCTCCCCCCTCCCTCCCTCCTTCCCTCCCCTCGTTCCGATTGATGAATTCACTGTTGTCTTAAAAAATCCTCTCCAGAGTCGTAGCTATGTTAGTCTGTTGTAGCAAAATCAGCAAAGACGGATGGCACCTGGCAAATTCATCTACAGCACAAGCTCTCGCGGGTGCCGCCCGCTTCCTCTGCGGCGCGGAGGAGCGTTACCCTCCACTGACCGGTATCGGAGACGGGCGGAGACGGGCTTGCGAGCAGCGAGGTCAGAGAGAAGCAAAACCCCCAAAGTTCACACGGTGGCAATTATCTCAGCAGCCGCAATGAATGAAACAGTAATTGAGTAGGAACGCAGAGACAATCGACAAGTATGGTTTGATTTTTAAAAAAAAAAACTGTCCAGGCCTCAGGAGAAAGAGCTGAACATCTTGGTGGGTTTTCGTCCAGCTGTTTTGAGCTGAAACATGCGCCTGAAGCTCCAGGATCATTGGCAGAATGTCCTGAGAGGCTGTCATGCTTTTAACCAAAGCAATTTTTTTTTTGTTTTTAACCAAGGCAATTTTTGATGCCAGGCCTTTTGGTCTTTTGCCTCCAAGACTGGCCCGCCTGCCTTACGGGCAGAATGCAGTCAGTGAGCGGAAGCCGAAGATGGCACGCGTTGCATCAAAAGATGGGTACGGTGAACCCGGACGTTGTGGCTGGCGCGTTCCTGGGTCTGGAGTGGGATGGGCAAAGCGGGCGTGGGGAGAAGGCTGGCATCTGGGTCTGCCTCCGCCTCTGTCTCGGTGAGGCCTTTCCTTGCCGGTGAAGAACCACCTCGAATCTTGGGGAGCCCCCTGCCAGCCCCTCCACATCTGCTGCCTGAGGAGGCCTGTGAGACAGAGAAGCGTCCTTGCTCCGGAGCGGCTGCCTGACGGGTCACAACGGAAGTGGTTCTGTCGCTTCGGATATGCTGTGCTCTGGCTGGAAGCTGGAGGCATGTAAATTGTATAGCAGTGAGGAGTTTGCCAGTGTTTTCTACCTTTCACTTCTCTCCGACCTCGCTCTTTATAGTCCCACACACCCACAACCACGTTTGTGGACGTGTCTGTGCTTTCCACGTTCGTGAAGGGGGGAGCGGCCATGAAGGCTTTTACTGTAATATGTACATTTCAGTCTGTAAGGTCTCACGACAGTCCTTACTTGTTTTTCTGACTTGTAACTGCATTCCAAGTTCTGGGCACCTCATTTCAAGAATATCAATAAGCTGGAGCGTGTCTAGAGGAGGGCGACCAAAATGGGGAAGGGTCTGGAAGCCATGAAGCCCTATGAGGAACGGCTTAGAGAGCTGGGTGTGTTTAGTCTGCAGAAGAGAAGGTTAAGAGGGGACATGATAGCCATGTTTAAATATTTGAAGGGATGCCCTGTCGAGGAGGGAGCGGGCTTGTTTTCTGCCGCTCCAGAGACCAGGACAAGGAGCAATGGATTCAAGCTGCAGGAAGGGAGATTCCACCTGAACCTCAGGAAGAACTTCCTTCCGTTCAGAGCTGTCCGGCAGGGGAATCTGCTGCTGCCTCCGTGGAGTGTGGTGGAGTCTCCTCCTTCTTTGGAGGTTTTTGAGCAGAGGCTGGGTGGCCATCTGTCCAAGGGAGGGCTTTGATGGGTGTTCCTGATGGCAGAGGGTTGACTGGATGGTCCCTGGGGTCTCTTCCAATTCTGTGATTCCAAGGGTTGTATACAGCACAAATTCTTCCCTATCCTCCTAGCAGCAATGGTAGGATTTTAATTGCATTTCTTTGTCCGTACTTACACAGACTGTAGAGCTCTCTGTATTTCCAGTGTACTGATGCTCACAAAAAAACATCAGTGAGGAAGGTAAGGGGCTGAAGAAGGCAGAGGAGTCCGTGGTTAGGAAAGATTCAGGCTTGTTTCTGCTGGAATTCTGGAACTGTAGAATCTTAGAGTCGGAAGGGGCCACAGGGCCATCCAGTCCTACCCCCTTCTGCCATGCAGGAACCCACAACTCAAGCCCTCCTGAAAGATGGCCACCCAACCTTTGTTTAAGGACCTTCAAAGAAGGAGACTCCACTTACTGCTGATAGTCTCTTATAATCAAGTTCTTCCAATGTTTAAGTGCAATCTCTTCTCCTATAGTTTGAATCCATTGGTTTTAGTCCTAGTCTCTGGAGCAGCAGAGACAGGCTAGCCCCGTCTTCCATATGGCATCCCTTTGGATATTTCAGGGTGGCCTTGTCACATCAGCTCTCCTTTTTCTCTGTTCTGAGCTAAACTTACCCAGCACCCTGAGTAAGATTTCCAGATCTTTTGCCATCCTGGATGCCTCCTCCGGAGGAACCGCGGCCGGTGGAACGGCACACCGCTGCACGGCACGAGGGTTGCCATCGGTGCAGAAGAATCTGAAGAAGGAGAAGGTTCTGGGAGGGGCGGGAAGCTGACGGGGAGGAGCGGGCAGAGTGTCAGATCTGTGTCCAACTGGCTATGGGTTGGTTGCTTCCCCTTCAGCTTTTGTGCAAGGAAACCAGGATGTGGAGGAGGACAAAAAACAACAAGAACAAGATGTTGTGTGGTTGGCGCTGCCTCTTTTCGTGATATTTTTTCTTGGTAGCAGATTCAGTAAAAGCTGCAGCCAGATGGTTGGTGGGTCTGCCTTGCGTGTCATCAGAGACTCCAGCAGTGACTCCATCTGCCTGGGCTGCCCGGGCCTGGCTGGGCCCAATTCGGAGTGCTGGGATTGACCTCGGAGGCCCCAAACGCTCTGGAAGTGGGATGCGGAAGGACTGTCCTTGGGCCCCCGGGGAGGAACAGCCTCCTAAAGTCCTGCTCTCTGTGCCCCCCCTCCGGTAGATGGTTGGTGATGGCTGGAGAGGGTGTCTTTTGGGGACGGCGCCTGAGCGCTGGGCGAGGCCTGCTTAAAATCAAAGATTCGTAGAAGTTGGAAGGGGCCTCGTGGGGTACCGAGTCCAGCTGCCCCTTGCTCAGCGCAGGATGTCCAGCTAGGGCATCCCAGCCTCTTTCAGAAGATGCCCAGAGAGGGAGTCCCCAGCGCCTCTTCGGGCAATTGGACCTCTTGCCGAACTGCTCTCACTCTCAGGAAGTGCCTCCTAATATTCAGTTGAATTCTCTTCTCCTGTAACTTCAGACGGCTAGACCTGGTCCTCTCCTCTGGCGCAGCGCAGAACAAACCTGCTCCCTCCTATCTGCACAGCCCTAGAAGTATTTAAAAAGGGCAATCATGTCATCCCTGTCTTCTCTCCACCAACCTAAACACACCCGGTTCCAACCTCTCATTTCTTCATACCTCCTATCATCCTCATGGCCCGTCGCTGAACCTGCTCCAACTTGTCTCCATCCTTCTTAAAATGAGACAGCCTGAGTTAATTGCAGGGCTCTAGATGAGGCCTGATGAGCGCGGGATATAGCGGGACCGTTACTTGCCTTGATTTGAAAACTATGTTTGTATTAATGCAGGCTAAGATAGCATTTGCCTTCTTTGCTGCAGCATCACACTGCTGGCTAATATTCAATATGTGACCACACAGTAGGACCATAGGAAGAGCCTTCTGATGGTAAGAGCAGTTTGACAGTGGAATATGCCCCAGTAGAGTGTGATGGAGTCTCCTTTTTTGGAAGTTTTTAAACAAAACCTGGATGGCCACGTGCCAAAAGGAGGGTGCTTTGATGGTATATTTGGAATTGGGATTCTACCCAATATTTCCCTGAGCTTGATAAAATCAGCTTTCCTGAGATCCAAGGTTTGTGTCAGACTATACTCTTCTTTGGGCTGTCCCACAGTCACGAATTCTAGCACTGCAAGGTCACTTCCCTCAAAGTACCAACTGCTTTGATTCCGGTTACCAACTCCTCCCCGTCAGTTACGATCAAGTCCTGGATTGCTGATCCCCTTGTTCCTTCTCCCACATTATCTGCAAGGCGCATCAGGAGTTTGTTGGAGAGCCTCTGCTTAGCAGAACTAATTTCCAAGCTGATGTTAGAATAATCGAAGTTCCCCCATAACTACCAGTGATTGCTTCTTGGAAATTTCTGAGATTTGTTTCAGAAAAGCGTCACTACCACCTCATGTTGGTTTGGTGGCCTGTAGTAAACTCCTACCACATTGTTGCTTTTATTTCTGCCATCATTTATTTTTACTGAAATGGTCTGTACTTGTCCAGTTTGATCATTCTCATGGATTTCTGTACAAGTGAATTTGTTTTAAACATATAATCCTTTTCTTCCCATCTATTCTTTTTGAACAAGTTATATCTTTCAACTGTTATATTCCAATCATGGGAGTCATCCCACCAAGTTTCCGTTCTACCTGTAAAATCATATTTACCCTCCTGCACTAGGACGTCAAGCTCATCTTGTTTGTTTCCCAAACTCTTTGCGCTGATGTATACACATCTAAAGCATTGCTTATTGTGATTTTTTATTCTGCTGTGAGTTTTAGTGTGGCTCTCATTCTCTCCCCCAGCTTCTCCTCTAGAATTCACATCCTTGTGTTTAAATAACATCTATTCCAGAGCATTCCAAATGGTGTACCGAACGACATTAGTGTGTCACCTGAAGCGTGTAGGTGTATCACCTACAATCTTGGAAATTTATGTTATTATTTATAAATCATATCTTTTTAAAAATATATGAAAGGTTTTCATGAGATATGTTGGGTCCCCATACCTTTGGTTATTACAATTTACGTATGTGTCCGTATCTCTTATAATGGGGTTAGTTTAACCTCCGGTTTGCTAGTAAAACTGAAATACTGTGTCGCAAAATGGTGCGTGTCTAAAAAGCGTGTCACCAACATGAAAAGTCTGGAAAGCTCTGATGTACTCCCCTCCTCGCGCCGGGGGCGTTTGCTCTGCCACGCCTGAGACGCTGGCACATCTGGGCAGAGTCTCAGAAGGAGTCGGTTTTCCGTAGTCTGCTAGTCCTCGTTGATGTTGTTGTTCCGTGGTCCGCGTTCGGGCTCCTGCCTTTGCCTCGGCTCAGAGGAGGAGGCTGAGAATGCGTGCTGGGAAGGGGTGCGCTTAAAGTCCCGCATGCCAGGGAAAACAGTGAATGGGGGCACGGGGGGGTGCGGGGCGAGGCCCGGCTTTGCTCCCTCACGGGCCGCTCAGCCTCCGTTCGTTTGCGGCGGGTTCTTTCTTTGGCTTCCTGCAGTTTGGAGAGCAAAGCTCTGAAGACGGGGAGTGGGCGGCCCAGGCGGCTAATTGTGAGTCATTTAGGCTGAACTTTGCAAATGGTAGGATCTGAGTCCCAATTAAGACATTACACTTCATGTGTTAATTAAGGCTTTTGCTTTAAATCAGGCCATAACTCCTCTTAATTAAGAGGCTATAGCCATCGTAATTTGAACCGGTCTGAGTTTAAAAACACCCACGGCGGAAGTCGCACCTGGGAGCCGCACCAGCGAACACTCTAAATTGGTTTCGTTCCCTCGCGGTGATTATCTACCGGGAGCCCAGCGGGCTGTAATTAAAAGGGTGCAGCCCCCGAAGGAGAGCGGCAGAAGGTGGCAAAGGGGTGCGGAGCAGAACGCGGCCGAGGCGTCTCCCGGGGAGCCCTCCGGCACTGCGGGCAGGCTTCTCAGCCCCGACTCTGGCGGATCAACATGTTTTCGCCGGGAAAGGCCGGGCCTCCCACCGGGGATGCTGGGATGGCTGCTGCGTTTGATCTGGAAAGGGAGGGGGGCGTCCTCGTCTTGCTGCTGCTGCGGTTGTTTTCTGATATTTTACCGTCCAGTCAGCTGTGGCTCGAGGCGACCCTCTGAACGAGAGACTTCGGAGATCTTCCACCACCGACTCCCCTGCTCAGGCCTGGCAAACTCAGGGCGGCAACCCTGGCGTCCGCCCTCCTCTGGCGCGCTCTGCCTCTCCTCCTGCGGCCGTCCGTTTTACTGAGCGGTGTAGCCTTTTCCGTCGGGCCGCAGCATCTCGTGATACGTGTCCGAAGTACAACGGCTGAATCCTTTTGGCTTTCTGGGCATAAATCAGCCTCGCTTTGTTTTTTGTTTCCTCGTTCTGTGCACTCAAGTCAGATTCGACTTGGGGCGTGCCTCTGAATGAGGGCCTCCGAAAGGCCCTGCCGCAGCCCTTGCCTTTGTTGGCGTAGTCAGTCCGACTGTCGTGTGGTCTTCCGCTTTTCCTAATGACTTCCATCGCGCTGAGCGTTCTTGTCCGTACTAATGAGTCACGTTATCTCGCGACGTGGCCAAAGCACAGTAGCCTCCGTTTGGTTGCTTTGGTGTGGGCTTAATTTGCTCTAAGACCCATTCGTCTGTCTCTTGGACACTCCACGGTATCGTTAGAACTGTCCTCCGGCGCCCCGTTTCAAAGGAGCTGATTCTCTTCCTTTCTTCATGCCCAGCTTTGCCAGCCATACACAGAAGGATGGTCAACCCGAGGGAACACAGCACATAGAAGACTGCTAGGTGTAAATGATTGTCTGTCTTTCTCCGGTACGGAACGTTTAGGGACTGAAGGATGGTTCAGACTTAGGCCGTTTCCGCACCTTATTGGATCCTGTGGTTGTCCCGTTGCGATCCTGGGAGCACCTTTGCTGGAATGCGAGCGTGACGCAAACGCTGCCCTCCACGCCTGGCCAGCTCCCTACGGAAGGGAGCGCAAGCAACACACACTTTCCTTCCGCGGTGCAGCTGGCCTCTTTTCCGTTCCACGCTGGGGAAGGAAGTGCCTACGTGGTGCTTCCACCCCTTCTGCGTGGCCGGCAGTGATGGGAGGGTCACGCGATCGTGGGCACTTAATGGATTATTCCATTAAGCAAATATCCCATGATTGCAACGGGTGGGGACCGGATGGCGGCAGGACCACGACGACATTATGCGAAAGTACAACTCGCAGACTGCTGCTATCCCATCCCCGTCGTGTGACGGCAATGCCGTGCGGAAATGGCCTTAGAAAGATAGAATCCTAGAGATGACAGAGGCCTCAAGGGGACCCAGGCCAACCCGCTTCTGCCAGGCAGGAAGTCACCGTCAAAGCACATCCAGCCTCTCTTTAAAATCTCCAAAAAAGGAGGAGACTCCAACACGTCCCATTGAGGCAGCAGCAGATTCCACTGTCAAATAACTCTTAGTTCTTCCTGGTGTTTAAGTTGAGTCTCTTTTCCTGAAGTTTGAATCCGTTGCTCCATAGTGCCCGATGCTCTGGAGCAGCAGAAAATAAGCTTGCCCCATCTTGCCCATGACATCCCTTCAGATATTTAAGCATAGCTCTCGTGTCTCTTTTTAACCTTCTTTTTTCTTCTGGCTAAATGTACCCATATTGTAAAGTACCAGCTAACTGACCTGCAATGTAAGAGTCCCCCTCCTTTTCTTTTCTGTTTTTGTCCTTCAATGTTTTTTTCCTTTTAGGATTGTTATTATCCAAGGTTAGAGATAATCATAGAATCATAGAAATGTAGAGTTGGAAGAGACCCCAGGGGCCATCCAGTCCAACCCCCTGCCATGCAGGAACACCCTCAAAGCACTCCCAACAGACGGCCATCCAGCCTCTGCGTAAAAACCTCCAAAGAAGAAGGAGACTCCACTACACTCCGAGGCAGCATATTCCACCGCCGGACAGCTCTGGCCGTCAGGAAGTTCTTCCTGAGGTTCAGGTGGAATCTCCTTTCCTGCAGCTTGAATCCATTGCTCCTTGTCCTGGTCTCTGGAGCAGCAGAAGACAAGCCCTCTCCTGTTCTATGTTATGTTCTGTATCTATATTAAAATGAGAGCATGTCTCCAGGCGTTTTTCTAAGGCTGCTTTGTCGGGGTGATTTGGGGGTCAGGGAAAGTGGGGAATAAAACTGCAGGGTTTGGGGATGTTTCCGACCCCACCTTCCTTTTGGGCAAAAATTAAGAGGCTTCATCTGTGAGGTTGTAAAGCTGACTTGTGTGGTCGTGCTTGCTCCAGTACACGTGTGCGATCAGTGCACAGTCAGAATGAATAAAAGTGACCCCCCAAATCCTACAGCATCCCAACAGGGCCCCTCAGGGGGCTTGGCATCTGTCTGCCTCAGTGTACCCCCTGATTGGGAGAGGCCTGGACGCTTCATTGCTTACCTCCCCGCTGTCCAGTGCCTTGGAAAGGGCTGTTGCTGGGGGGAGTGAGATGTCGAGGGTAGCATTGTGGAAGGTGGCGTTGGGAGGTGTTGTTGCTGGGCCTCCATGGCTACATCTCGTGATGAAGGATCTCAGCCATAATTTTTCAGAACTGGGGGGGTCAGGGCTTGCAGGGGTGTCCTTGAGGGTCCCGGGGCCACAGAATGGGGGCTTGGGGCCACGTGACTGAGCAGACCTTCCTCCTCTGTCTTGCAGAACGCCGCTCTTGCGATCCCGGCCTCGGATGCTCCTGCCCGTCCAGAGCCTCGTGTGCCTTGCTGCCTTTGGCCTGGCCCTCCCCTTGGCCATCAGCCTCTTCCCGCAGATGTCTGAGGTGAGTGAGTGGCCCGAACGGTCCTTCTCTCTCCCTCCCGCTTGCCCTCTGTCCTCGGCCGTGTTGCGTTGTGGCTCCCAGCCGGGGATCTTTGGCGGCCCAAACCGTCTGGTGAGTGCAAGAGGCACCCTGGGGCTCAAAACCCCCCCTCTCCCCTTAGCCTGAGGTGTACTTGCACCCTCTGTGCTTCAGAAGAGGCACTCTGCACATGCTCCATGGGCACTCTGTTGTCTTTGAGTGTTCCAGAGTCTCTGTCCCGTAGGAAGAGAACCTTGGCTGTGTGAACACTGTGGCAGGGTTCTCCTTCCCTCCTCTTCTTTCTCTACCGGAGTGCTGCCATCTTGTGATTGGAGTACCATAACATAGGGTGACGTTTGAAAATGCTCTTGGGATTTATCCCTGTGAAAAAAATCAGCTGTGAGGGTCCTAAGTGGAATCGAGGCCCACACCTGTCGTATTACACCACTTGTGCCTGCACTAGTTTCTGCTTCACTTCTGGGTCCAATTTGAGCAGTGGTTTCGACTTGGAGAGCACTCTGGGCAGCTTGGGACAGAAACAGTCAATTAGGGACAGTCGATTAGGCAAGCGCTGCTTTGAATTGTTGTTGTTGTAGTAGTATGCCTTCAGGTCATTTCTGACTTACAGCAATCCTAAGGCAAACCTATCGCGATTTTGTTTTGTTTTAGTTATGATTTGTCCACAGGGGCTTTGCCTTTGCCTTCCTCAAAGGCAGAAAGAGAGACCCTTGAGTTTCTATGGCTGAGCAGGGATTCGAACCCTGCTCTCCGGAGTTGTAGTCGAATGCTTTAACCACTGCGCCATGCTGGTCCGTGCTACTTTGAGTGCCCCCCTCCCATTAATCAGAGGTTTGGAGAGTGTTGGAGGGAGAAGCAGGGCTTCCTCTGTGGTGGCTCCCCTCCAGCTGTGGAATGCTCCGACGCCAGCTCAGCTGGCGTCGGAGCATTCCACAGCTGGAGGGGAGCCACCACGGAGGAAGCCCTGCTTCCCCCTCCAACACTCTCCAAACCTTTTGGTGCCTTTTCAGCATCAGATGGAGACTTCAACATATGTCCTCCAACTTTTTTAGTGCTTAAAGATCCACTCTTTTAGCCCTTTCAGTATTGCTGGCAACGCATGTGTCTGCCGGCGGTTTCAATTTTTCTGTTCATTTTATGTTTTCCCCTGCCCTAGTATGTCCTCCTGGAGCGTCCTGTTCTGGTTTTGCCATGCTTTTACCAGGTTCAGCACCGAGGGAACCCTGAGGTGCTGTAGCAAATCCGTGCAGCGGTGGGTGGACACGCTGGCTTCCCCTCGAGCCGACGTCGGTCTGGGGCCGAGCCTCACAGGGACAGAAAGATGGCTTTGCAGGAGGGCGTCCTGCTTTCTTTGTCTGCGGGGATGAAAGGGAGGGCAACAGCTGGGCAGGGGGAGGAGGACGACGAGCCTCGGCTGGGCTGGGGGGCGGCGGGGAACCTCCTGCTCCATGCGGGGCCCCACTGCCACTCGAAGCTTTGATCAAGATTTTCATGGAAAAAAGCCCCATCATTTGGGGCAGGAGGGGTGGAGGGCGGGACAGGTGGGGGTCCCCTGCCTGGTTTTAATTAGGAGTGCTGTGTTCTAATTGATCAAAGGGGTTTTCCAAGTGAGCGGCAGAATGTCCACAAAGCACTTTGAAGGCTCCGAGAAGAACTTTATGAATGCGAATGGTGATTATCATTCCCTCTGTTGCCTAGGTTTTTGTGGGGTCTAAATGCGAGGGGGGAGGAGGAGCCCTGCCCTTGCAGAAGAACATGAGGGGTTTGTTGTGCCCTCACCCACCAAGCCCCCCCCCCCATGGCTATCAAGGCCCATGGCACGGAGAGGGCGGCCTCCGGGAGACCAGCACCCAGCTCCCCAGCTGGCCCGGCCAGGTCAGTTCCCTGCTGGACAAGAATACAAAACAAGCGCGCTCCTGGGGGTGGCCATCCTCTGCCCGGGTCCACCTAGTGGGTTTCCGTGGGCTGGGCCAGGATTCGAACCCTGGTCTCCCAGAGTCCCGGGCCAACATTCCAGCCACTGCACCATCCTAGCTCTCTCAGATCGACTGTGGTTTTTCCTGGTGAGATCTGTGATTCGGAAGACGTTTGCCAACATTCCCTGCCTCTACGGCTAAGAGAGTGTCTCTTGCCCAAGATCATTTAGGGGGGTTCTGTGGCTGAGCAGAGATTTGGACCCCCGTTTCCCAGTATAATAGTGTGACACTCAAACCACATCACCACACTGGCTCTCAGTTTTTTTAAAAAAATATTTTACCTTCATCTGTTCGCTGCCTTTTCCCCCAAGGCCTGGACACAACGGCAGCTGTAAAACCCATGCGGTATAGCTCAAGCACACAAAAGGCCTACATCAAAATGGAATTACAGTATCAGCAACATTAAAAACAATTTGCCATCAAAATAATAAAAAGTAGCACGGCTGAAAGCTCTTTAACGTCTTGTCTGTAAGAACATTCAGGCCATTTCCGCACTAGACTGTTACAGTGCTATCGTTCCACTTTCAACATCCGGTGGAATCCTGGGGTCTGCAGTTTAGGGAGCGGCCTTTGAGGATGGCCTTTGAAGCCCCTCCCTAAACCGCAGACCCCAGGATTCCATGGGATGTTGAAAGTGGAACGATAGCACTGTAACAGTCTAGTGTGGAAATGGCCTCTGTTCTCCAAGGCTTGTTGGAAAATGGCAGTCTTTGCCTGCGGGAGGGAGGGAGGAGAGCATGGCATCCACAGGGGAGCACCCACCAAGAGGCCCCATCCCTCCTCCCAACCAGATGTGCCTTTGAAGGAGGTGGGGCTGAGAGAAGAGCCTCCCTGGAGGCTCCCGTGGAGAGAGCCTCGGGGGCTTAAGGTCACAGGGGGCCATGTCCCACCTCGGAGATTCAGCTTGCAAGTTTGCAAAAGCTTTATTCAAAAACTTTAGAGTAACAGCCGCGCGTTCTGGCCGCCGCCAAGACGAAAAGCCCTGTTGGGTTGACAGGGTCTTACGGGCACTAACGCGCCCGCGTGAGGCCCTTCTTTGCCAGCAAATTCGGATACCTCCTCTGACCTCGTCCTCCCCCTTATCGAGGTTCATTAGAATAACGTGCCGTCTTTCCCAAATCACCGTTTTCTCATTCAGTTTCCATCACCCCCCTCCAGCCCCCTTCGTTCCAGGTGTTACGTGGCATCGGGCAGCAAATAACCTGGCGTGAGCGTGCCTGGGCGATTGTCGGGCGTTACGTCGGAACGCTTCGGGTCACGGAATGGCGCTAGGGTGGCACGGCGGGGAGCGGGAGGCTGACCTGACGTGAGCTTAAGTGGGGAAGCGGGGGCTGGCGCCGAGAATGGCACAGGGATGGGGAGAAGGATGAGAAGGCGAGCCTCAGGTTGAGAGGGCTCTCGTACTGCGGCTCCCGTCGTTCCTCGCCGTGGCCTGTTCCGAGAGCTGCGGTCCGGCAGCGACTCGAGGTCGGCGTGGCTCCCGCCCCCCGGTTTACGAGAGCGGGAGCAAAGCAAGGCGGGCGAAGGGGAGGTACGCGGGGAGAAATAGACTGTCAGGCTTAGGTTCCTGCGCCTCGGACGGAAAGGGGCGTCTGTAGGGCAGGGAAGCCCCTCACGGGCAGACGGGCAGATGCAGGACTCCGCGCCCGGCTGGGAGGAGGGTCTCTTTGCTTTGCTGTGTGTGTGTGTGTGTGTGTGCGCGCACGCATGTCCTCACAGTTCCCTAGAGTAACACAGAGAAGGTGCCCTGCCGGAAACTCCCCATTATTCAGTCAGTCAATCAGTCGGTCAGTCAGTTTTATTATGCCTTCATGGACCCAATTTAAAAAAATAAAAATAAAACAAGTTGTAACAGGTACACAGAGTTCCATGAATACTCAGGAACGCAAGTCAAAACTTCACAGGCAAAATTTATTTATTTATTTATTTATTTATTTATTTATTTATTTGGCATGCTCTTTTTGTGCTAGTGTGGGACCCAAAACAGCTTCTAGAAAGAATAAATTTTAAAATAAACTCAAACAATGAATTTTTTTTAAAAAAAATTAAAACCCCCACATAAAACAATATCAAATCATTAAATGCTCCGTCCTCCGTATGACACCCCTTCAAATATTTAAAGATGGCTATCGGCAAAGGACAGACTTCACAGAGTCGAACATGTGAATTCACACACACAGTGTGTTGTGGTGGCCACTTATTTTCTTCTGTTTTCAGAGAATCATAGATATCATGGAATCCTAGAGTTGGAAGAGACCCCAAGGGCCAAATCCAGTCCACCCCCTTTGGCCGTGCAGGGACACACCACCCAAGTCCTCCCTTTGACGGATTCTGGCCGTCCAGCCTCTGTTCAAAAACCTCCAAAGAAAGAAGGAGGCTCCTTCACACTCCATCAAGGAAGCAGCAGGTTCCACTTTCAAGCCACTTGAAGCACAGAAAAAGCTTGACACATCCTCCCTTATGACATCCTTTCAAATATTTAAACATAGCTACCATGTCTGCTCTTACCTCCTCTTCTCCAGGCTAAACATGCCCAGCTCCCTAAGCTGCTCCTCAGAGGGCTTTACAGTTTCCAGGCCTGTTGCCATTTTGGTTGCCCTCCTCTGGACGTGTTTCAGCTTCTCTATATCCTTCTCAAACTGTGGTGCCCAGAACTGGACACAGGATTCCTCCAGGTGGGGTCTGACCAATGCAGAATAGACTGGTACCATCACTTCATTTGATGCAGCCCAGAATCATACTGGCTTTTTTAGCTGCCGCATCACACTGTCGACTCATGTTCAGCCTGTGGTCCACTAAGACTCCTAGATCCCTTTCACACATACTGTTTTCAAGCCAGGTATCATCCATCCTATATCTGTGCATTTCTTTCTTTCTTCCTAAGTGTAGTACCCTACATTTCTCCCCGTTAAAATTAATTTTGTTAGTTTTGGCCCATCTCTCTAATCTGTCAAGGTCATTTTGAATTCTGATCCGGTCCTCTCAGGTATTAGCTGTCAGCGTACCCTCTACTCCTTCATCTAAGTCATTGATGAAGATGTTGAATAGCCCTGGGCCCAGGACAGAACCCTGTGGCACCCCACCAGTCACTTCTCTCCAGGATGAAAAGCGGCCATTGGTGAGCACCCTTTGGGTTCGGCCAGTCAACCAATTACCAATCCACCTAACAGCAACCCTGTCCAGCCCACATTTTACTAGCTTCTTTGCAAGAATATCATGGGGGACCTTATCAAAGCCTTACTGAAATCAAGGTACACTACATCCACAGCATTCCCTTCATCCACCAAGCTCGTAACTCTATTATAAAAAGAGATAAGATTTGTCTGGCCTGACTTGTTTTTGTGAAGCCCATGTTGACTTTTAGTGATCACAGCATTCCTTTCTAAGTGCTTACAGACTGTCTGTTTAATGATCTGCTCTAGGACCTTTCCTGGTATTGATGTCGGGCTGACTGGGCGCTAATTGTCTGGGTCCTCTCTCTCTCTATCTCTGTCTTTTTCACCTTGAGGAGTTGTGTAGAGGAGGAGATTCCTGCAGGTGTGGCTTTTCACCTGGTTCCCTGATGAACAACCCCTGCTGCACAACCATTAAATAAAATGTACAGGCACCCTCTCCAGTTTTCCCTCCGGCAACCTTAAGTGCAGAGTTGTTTGACTTCCAGGCCATAAGGCTGTGTTCTATAACAGGCGGATTTTTTGGTGTGTATGTGTGCTGTGCAAAGATCTTCTGAAACCCAGGGACGGGTGAACTACATTCAAGGGTATTAAAAGTATTGGCAGAAGTAATCTCAGAACCCCTGGCAATAAACTTTGAGAATTCCTGGAGAATGAGAGAAGTCCCAGCAGACTGAAGGAGGGCAAATGTTGCCCCTATCTTCAAAAAGGGGGAAAAAGAGGACCCACCTGTCAAGAGGGCTTTGATTGTGCCTTCCTGCATACCAGAAAGGGGTTGGACTGGATGGCCCTTGGGGTCTCCTCCAGCTCTAGGATTCTGTGAAACATAAAGAAGAACTTTGTGATGGCGAGAGCTATTCAGCGGTGGAACACACTCCGTGAGAATGCGATGCACTGACCTTTGCTGGAGGTTTTGAAGCAGGAAGTTGGATGGCCCACCTCTCAGGGATGTTTTCAAATGGATTCCTGCACTTGCGGGGAGTTGGACTAAATGGCCCTTGGGGTCCCTTCCAACTCTGTGATTCTCGTCTCCCACTGCCACCACCTCCTCCCGACTTGTTTGTATGGGAGACAAGGCGTTTCTGCAGATGGGTTTGCTCCCAGCTCAAGCACCGTTCCTTGCTCAGGCGTCCTTCTGGATCTTCAGGCCCGGGGGGCCGTGGGGGGGATTGGATGGGCAGGGAATCTCTTTCTCTCTCTCTCTCTCTCCCCAATCTGTTTGATCCGCCACCATCTTGCTGGCAGGCGCCATTAGAAAAAGCAAAAGGTTAATGAGCCAATGTGTGGTGGTATGGCGGCAGCAGAGACGATGACAGTGAACCAGCAATTACTAATTAGATGCAGTTTAACAGGAGGAGCAACTGACATCTCCTCTTCACCAACTGTCAATAATTAGCGGATCTGGTGAGGCTGAAATGTGTCCACAGTTAAAAGGCGGCTGCTTTTTCCACGGGAAACGGCGGAGGAGGCGCCGCCGGAGGAAAAGAGCCGCTTGGAGGCCAGAACCACGACCCTGGCGAATCCCCCCGCACCGGGCTGGGTCGGAGGGCTGGAAGGTTTCCTGGGAACTGGGTGGGGGGCCTTGAGGGGCCGTGTCTTATCCGAATGGGGATCCGGAGCGGGGGGGGAGTCTTGCCTCTGTCGCTACAGCCTTCCGTAGCCCCGACCCTTCCCTATTTCCGTCTGTGGGATGATAGCAATGGTGACCCGGGCAGGAGGCTGCAGCTCAGGGAAGTTACTTTCTGGTATCTGTGGTGGCTGGGGGTGTGTGGATTCTGGGCGCTGCAGTCCTAGCATAACTTTCCCAAGCCATGCACGAAGCAGAGGGCCGCGACGGCCTTGTGTGGGTGTGCGCCACCATTGATTACTGTAATTAATTGAAATTAATTAAATTAACGGTTCTTAATCAAAACACTGGTTCTTAACCTGGGGTCCATGAAGCCCTGCTGCTGGATACCAACAGCAGCAACAGGAATGTGTCAGTGGGGGTGGGGGGCGCTGAAACCGCCCCCTCGTTTGCAAACGTAGTGCGTCCTTGAGGAAAGGAGGGCGTGGCAGCGGGCGTGGGTGCGCACACCCGAACTGTGGCTCTGGAGACTGGAGTTTGGATCCCCACGCAGTCACGGAGACTTAAAAACCCAGTTGCAGGGGCTTTGCCTTGGCCTTCCTTTGAGGATGAGAGAATGTGACTTACCCAAGGTCACCCAGTATCTGAGCAGGGAATTTGAATCCTAGTCTCCAGAAGCGTTCAATAAACAATTAAATGAATATTTGCATATTTAAATCTGAATTTAAATATTTAAATTTTGACTTAAGTCTTGGGACTCCCTGGCAAAAAATTATATTTACAGGGGGTCCCTAATAAGGAAAGGGTTAAGTACCACTGAGTTAATAGATTCATATCCTATCTTCAAGGTGAGACATAAGTACCAGGGGCAGAAATAACGGGGAAAGAATACGAAGAGGCTTCTCCGCCATCCCCCACACCCAAACTGACATGTTTCAGCAAACTTTTTGTTGAAAAACTGAACAGTATTACGCGCACCTGAAATGAACTGTCCAGGTCAGCTAAGCCTTGCAGAAGCAGAGACAAACATTTTGAGCCTTTTAGAGACCACTGGAAGGCTTCTTCCAAAATGCACCCGGGGATGACTTTTTCTTTTCCTTGCCTCCATTTCTCCTATGATTTCCATTTTGACAATACGACTTAATAGATCTTGGCTTTTTTTAAAAAAACATGCTCGGGGGAGCTGGTGAGAGAAACTTAGCTGCTGCTCTCCCCTTTTCTCTCTGTTTCGTTGCCCGTGCCTGCTCGGCAAGGGTTCTGGCAGCGGCGGCCACTCTTTCCCTTCCTGCGCACGGCTGCGGGAAGATCGGCTAGCAAAAAATCCCATCCTGCACCAGGCCAGAGGTGTGGCACGGTTGACGGCAGACGCGCTGCAGGAACCTCACGCCGAAGATCTGTGTTTCTTTGCTCCTGCCCCACTGCCAATGTTGAGGCTACCAAAATGAAATTTTAAGAAGAGAGAGAGAGAGGAGGAAGGTGGGGAGGTGGGCGATCGTCAAAAGACTTTGTAAATAGGAGCTTGTTTGTTAACAGGGGTGGTATACCTGTGTCCTATAAAGATGTGAAATAGTATAAAAGCATTTTATCAACCGTACACTGAGAATAGAAGTCCAGCCCACAGGCACACATGCTTCATTAAGAGACCCTTCTGCACAGGGAGCTGATTGCCAAAAACCTGCTTTAAATAAAATACCAAGATGGCAGCCGGAGCCGTGGGGCAAACCGCCCAGCACGCAGCTCTGCACGAAGCCGGCGGGAAGGAGCCGGAGCTGCGCGGGAGCAGAGCCTCTGTCTCGCTCTCCGCCTGTCAGTGCCTTTTTCGGAAACGGCGGCTGTGGCCCACTCTTCCTCCACACAGCTCGGAGGACGGGCCGGCTTCTTCAGCCTGCCCGATGATGGTGGTGAGGACGATGAAGATGGCTACCGTCATCGTCGGTCCTTTCCATACAGCAGCACGGTCCTGGCGCGGGGGCACGCTGCTGCGGGTCTGCAACACCTGCCGTTGCATGGCGTCACAGTCCCGCTCCTGTCACGTCCTCAGCCGTCGCAATTGCGTAGTGTACCATAACTGGAAAAAATCCGGGAGCGGCCTCTCTTTCTGCGATGATTGTGTTGACTGCGGCCATGCAAGAAGGGCGAAAGCACTCTCAAGCACTTCCTTCCTCGGTGGAGTGCAGGAGGAGCCCGGTTGTGATGTGGACGGAAGGAGCACGTCCCAAACGCCGCCCGCCCGCCGGCAGCCGGCTGGGCGCGGAGGGGCTGTTCGGGTCCCACTCCCATCCTAGCAGTGGCGCTGCCGGGGTGATGCCGGGACGTTGTGTGATCACGATATGGTCCAAAAAGGGCCATTACTAGTATCGGTGTCATCATCACTGTTATAAATATTATTTATACCCCGCCTTTTCTCCAATATTGGGACTCAAGATGGCTTACAAGTTAAAATGATTTACAGTATAGTTACAACAAATATTCATTAAAGTATAAGACACACAGACCCACAGAGTTCATGAAAAGACAGTATAGTTAAAAAAAAATACAGTGCATACTCCATTGAAACCCAATGAAACTACTTAACACTCCAAAATTATAAGAAGCAGTAAGAAAGAGTAGAATTTAAAACAGCACAGCAGCCTCTCCAAATCTCTTTTTTAAAAAAGGGTCACTTCTAAACATTTGCCGAAATAAAAAGGTCTTTGCCGGCTAAAAGAAAGAACAAGGAGGGGGCCGTTCCGCCCTTCCGCGGGGAGGGGAGTTGCAGAGTTAAAGGGCAGCGGCTGGGAAGGCCCTCTCGTGTGTCCCCGCCAACCGTGCTTGAAATGGTGGTGGGACTGAGAGCTGCTGGCGAGGGTCTTCCCTTGGAGGAATGCTCAGGAAGGCTGGCTTTTGTGCACCCGGTGTGGAACGGCTCTTCCCCCTCGCCTCTCCTGGCACCTGCCTGCCTGCCTCCCGATTATTTACTCATTTATTTATTTATTTAGCAACATCTATGCATGTGGCACTTTACAATTAAAACAAGGAAGAACAGCGGGTCCTGCCAAAGGGGTACAAACTAAAATGTATCTGCACAGACACAGAGGGAAGGAAGCAATAATAAAACTATGGCACGCAATTGGAAAATAAATTGTCCAGATGAAATACAAAAAGTACAATACTATATAAAACAATGAGATAGGTACCCAGAATCAAACTATACAAAATGAAAAAACAATATTAAACTAAAACTCCAAAAGGTTTAGAAAAGGAGAAGGTTTATAATTAAGACTCTAACGAGAGAAGGAACAGTCTGCAAATGTTCGGGGAGGCAATTCCAAGAGTCTGGAGCAGCACGTGAGAAAGGGCGAAGCCCAGCCAAGGAAGAGGAGAACCCGGGGTGGGTGGGAAGCCTGGAGTACCCAGAAGGCCGATCTGGAGCGGGCTGGTCAGAAGAAATGGCGGCTGAAAGACGGGGCTGGGGGGGGAGCAGCCAGGTCGTGTGGGCTTTGGATGTTAAGGCGAGGAGCTTATTCCTAGACGGAATGGGTAATCGGTGAAGAGAGATCAAAAGTGGGGTTGCGTGGTCAAGAGAACGGGCCAAAAAGATAATCTTAGCAGCAGGGTGCTGAATGGAAAGCGGAGGAGTAAAGTGAGGTCATGGATGCCCAGTCGAAAGATTGCAAGGATTCCCAAGGGGGGAGACGGCCGCTGTTCTGTCTCCTTGAAACCCGCAGCGGGGAAGCAGCAGCGAGGGAAAGGCTGGCGGTCTCCTTCCTTCCTTCCCTGCTACTCCAGATTTCCATTTGCCCTGGCCCCCCGGCCTTATCCCTCACTCCTCGCCTGGCAACTACAAAACGCCTTTGTTTGCAGGGGCAGGTTCCCTCTGCGGGAGGGCTTGGTGTCCCTTTGGCTGTGGCGGGGCGCGGGAGACGGACGGGAGGCGCTGGGGAGATCGAGGTCCCCACACGCTTGAGCCAGGGTTGGCAGGTCTCTCTCCCAAAGAGGGAAGGACTCCCCTCTGAAAGAGAGCGGTGTTGGGCCCAAGCCAGGACGTTCCACCTGCGGCAAATTTATTTTTTGTTGAATTAATTTATAGCTCTCCTGAAATGGCCATCCACGGGGGACCTGTGGTGGCTTCCTGCAAAGCTTAAAAACCAAGCGCGGCTAAAACCCGGTGATAACAAAGTTAAAGACAATTAAATAGGCCATCCGGTTAAAACACCTCGCATTTGAAACAGTGTGCAAGCATTTTGAAAACGGTGCAACAAGAATAAATGTACCACACATCTCCCCCTTCCTTAAAAGCGTCCTCTAAACGACCACTTAATTGCCAAATTTCTCTCTACGTGAAATGAGCTTTGCCTTTGGAGAGAAAGAGATCGGTGGAGTAAGGTTCTGTGGGTTGTAACCGGTATGCACAGCTGCACTCTTTAATATTTAAAAATGCCTTGGAAATAGCAGGGGGCCCTGGACACCTCCAGGAGTTTGATTTTTGGCATTTCGGGAGTCCTTGCGGCTCCCGCGGGTCCGAGGGCTGAAAATTGGCCCCGGGGAATCTGCCCCGGTGGCCACCTCTGCTCTGTATGGAATAGGATCGGGGCTGGCGAGTGCCGTGGCTCCAAAGGAAGCAAAAGGCCTTGGCCGGGGAACTGGGCCTCACCTCAAGGTGTGTGTTGAAGCCGGCGAAAGGGGAGGAGAGCCACAGGCAGGCTCTGGGTTCAAATAGTGGCTCAAACTAAGTCTTTGTTCCGCAGTGCTACCGGGGAGGAGACGGGCTGTGGTCTTTTTACCTTGGACCCCGGGCCAGGGTCCCGTTTTTTTAGGAGGAAGAGCAGCGATCAGTCTAGTTGGCTGCCAGGCGAAAGGAGTTGTCCTGGGGGACAGACTCTCCTCTGGCTATTCCGGGAGAGCTTTTCCCCATCAGCACCCCGAGGCGGGGTCGTTGGGTTGCTGTCTCTCTCCTTTGAAGCGTGCAGACATTTCCCTTTGCAAGCCCAGCTCTCCCAGGCGTGTGTGTGTGTGTGTGTGTGCACGCGTGTGTGTGGAGGGGGGCATCGGTGGGTATGGGAGTATTCCTCCTCAGGCTGCCCTCCCATCTTCTCTTCACTTAAAAGGAATCTTCCCTTCCTCTTGGGCCTGTAAACCAGCAACAAAATAATAACAAAAAAACAGCTTTATGCACAGAGGCCTGAAAACTGCTCTTGAAAGACACTGAAGGCTGGTGGGATGGATGGCAACTGCTGGATTGTTTCCTTCTCTACAGTGGAAAAAAAAGTCCTCGAAAAAGCCAGTGTGCCACTACGCATGTATAGAGAAAGCCAGCTCCTTTTGGGAGGACCGTAACTCGCAGAATCCGGCCACAGTCCGCTAAATGTTTATCCACATTTTAACTCTCTTCAGCCAACCCCTCTGCAAAAAGCCACTGGGTCTCTGCCCACGTACAGAGAGCTCTAGACCAGCCCAAAGTTGGTTTCCAACCCGAAGTTAAAAAGGAGGAGCATGACAGAGCTGAAGCAGTTAAGCCTCGCCACAGACCACCGTCACCTCCGAAGCCGCCAACCTCCTCCTGGCTGCTTTTTGGCCAGCAATGGACGGAACAGCAGGCTGGCTTGGCAAACAGACGGCAGTGGGGGAGAGCGCACGGGGTGGGGCTGCGTGGCGGGGTTCCCATCTGCTGCTTCCCCCTTCCCCATCATGTCCCTCCGTGAAGATCCCTCAGCAGCAGAACCACGCCGACCTGGGATCTCGGCTGATGCTGCCTCTCTTCCTCCTCCTCCTCCTCCTCCTCCTCCACAACTCTCTACGTGGGCGTCCGTGCTGCCTCTCTCCCGGACCAGGCCCTGCCGACTCACCTGCCCCGCCCACGATTTCATTCCCCTCCTCCTCCTCCGTCTCAAAGGTATTTTGCCTTTTCTCCAAAACTGCGACTCAAGGCAGGTGGTGGTGGTGGGCCTTCAAGTCATTTCTGACTTTTGGTGAACCTGAGCGTCCCCACCCCTCCCCGCGCAGACCCACAGGAGGCGCACCTGGTAGTCCACGGGGCTCTGGGCCGAGTTACTCCCGACTAGGGAAAGGCAGGCTTGATTGACAGCCTTCCCTTCTGGCAGCGGGGGGCACAGTTTGTTTTGACACCCCTTGAAACATCAGGTTTGCTTTTGGGGAGGATTTTGCGGAGAGCGGCCTTTTCCCTTTCTCGTTGCACTTCAAAGCAAGTTGGAGGAACTTGCTAGAGATTGGTGGATGCTGTTCTCCCGGCCTGCTGCAGAGATAATAATGCTCCTGGTCTCATAGAATCAAAGGATCAGAGAGTTCAGGAAATCCACGCCTTACAGACACCCACCCAAGGTGGCTACCTGACCTCTGTTTAAAAACCTCATGTTTTTCTTGGAAATTTTAATGTGTGTGCGTTGGTTTTACTATTTCTTGCCGCTTCCCTGAAAAACTCATTTGAGTTAAAAAGTGGATTGTTAAGTCCTCAAGTGAATAAATAAGCACACTGCAGGAGAAACAGCTGTGCTGTGAGAGTGGCAGTTACGAGAATGATAATTCACTGCATTTTGATACAGCACCTACGTTTGTTCTCCACCTTTTTGGAAAAGGAGGTTTTCCGTGTCCCTTGGTGCTTTTGCTCCCAGCCAGTGCAGAAAAGGAAGACCCTGGAGGCTTATGCAGTGGCTGGCAGCTGGCTTTGTGTAGAGGGAGACTGAGAAAAGCAAGGATTTCCACATCCCCTGACACAAAGACACATCGAACAGGTTCACCATGTTTGCAGGCTTCATTTTGAAACTTTACTCTGACTAGAATCAGAGGAGCCAAGAGTTGGAAGGGGCCCCTTTGGCCATTGAGTCCAACCCCCTGCTCAGTGCAGGAACTCCGACTAAGACGCCCCCCGCAGCAGCAGGGAGCTCTCCAGCCTCTCTCTGAAGACATCCAGGGAGGGGGACTCCACCACCTCTGGGCCCCACAATTCAAGAAGGATATGGAAAAGCTGGAAGGTGTCCAGAAAAGGGAGACCAAAATGGTGAAGGGTCCAGAAGCCATGAAGCCCTATGAGGGACAGCTTAGGGAGCTGGGAACGTTTGGCCTGAAGAAGAGAAAGTTAAGAGGTGACATGACAGCTGTGTTTAAGTATTTGAAATGATGTCATATAGAAGAAGCTGAGATAAGCTTGTTATCTGCTGCTCCAAAGACTAGGACACCGTGGAGCAATGGCTTCAAACTTCAGGAAAAGCGATTCCACTTCTACATTAGGAAGAACAAGAACATTCCCGGCAGGTAGCTGTCCAGCCAGTTTCTGAAGAAGTCCAGAGAAAGAAACCTTACCATCCCTCTGGGCAACCGGTTCTGTTGCTGAACTGCTCTCACTGTCAAGAAGTTCCTTGTAATGCTCTGTTGAAATCTGCCCTCGTGTAACTTCAAACCTTTAGACCAGCAATTCTTAACTTTTTCTTTGCCATGGACGCCCTTGAAATATCTTCTTTTGTAACACACCACCAAGATTTAACTCAAGATTTAAAACATGGTAGCAAGAGATTCACATCCTTTTTCTCAGCCACTCCGCGTCAGCCTCTTGCATGTTCTCATTGTGTGGAGAATCCGCAAGGGCTGAGTACGCTTTCTGCTATGAAGCAGTTATTTTCATAACTTTTGAGGTTTGAGATATTGGAATGAAACGTTGTATAAATGATGTCTATGACCAGCAGAAGACTCCTGCTCTAGACTTGGACCAAAAGCCTTTGTCACTTTTGCATAGTGCAAATCTGTGCATACGGAGTTGCTTATTAAGTGTGCTTTGAATTGCCATATTGCACGACGGAGCCAAGGCAGCAGATGTGCAACTGCATGCAATGTGGACTGGTGCACAAGGTGTATCCTCACAGTCACGTTGCATCCATGAGCCACGGTATAACATGTGACACTCTGCCGCTGCCGCCTTGAACTGATTGCAACCGTCCTGTATTCAGACAAAAGTGCTCAGCCACTTCCATAGGGAAACTTGAGCCTACACAGCACCCACCCACAGGGTTTTGGCCTTTGTCTCCAGGCTCCTCGCCGCCTCGGTCAGCCACCTTGGGCCACGCTTCCTTCCTAAATGCATTGCCTGCCAGCACCAGGTGCGGAGAGCTCCACATATCTTGGTCTCCCCACAGAGGCATTTGGTGGGGGTTCCGGTGGTCTTTGTTACACTAATGCAGCCCCACCCCGCCTCGTTCCTCCCGGGAGAGCTCAGGGTGGCTCGGGGCAAGCTATTTGATCAGCCCTTCGGCTTCTTCCTTTTTAACACCTTGCACCTGCGGGGCCCCCTTGATGCTCAGCTGCACAAAGGGAGCCCCCTCGTTCCTGAAGCAAAGAGAAAGTGGAGACGCTGAAAGCTGTAAAGGAGCATCACTCACCCTGAGACATCCTGCAGCCTGGAAATGTCAAACACGCAGGGGAGATCAAAGCCCTGGCAGGAAGGAAGGAACAGAGAAGATGTTTGGCCTTGAGAGAGCCCCGAGTCTGGGGGGGGGACCTGGTGGGCACCTTGTGGGCCTCTGCCTCCTCCCCTGCCCCCGTGACCCCAGGCCAGGTGTTTGGAGGAGGAGGAGGAGGAGGAGAGCAAACCGAGGCCAGAAAGGCAGGGCTCATCCTCCCCACTACTGCCGCTGCCCCCCATGCTCACCCTCCGCTGGAGGCAGCCGAGTGGACCCTGGCCCTTTAGCCCCAGCGGTTGGGAGGGCGGCAGCCCCTCTTCTGGGGGCTCTTCCGTCCAACCTGATGAGGGCTCTTTGTCTTCTCAAAAGGGGAATCACCATGAGGAAGGGGCTTGGGTGGGCACCCTCTGCAAAGAATCTTACTTGTCCCGCTACTCCAGGGCAAGATGTGCCGGTGGCCACAAATTCCTCTGGCTTTAAAGTAGGGAGTGGCCAAAGTGTGGCTCCAGGCCTGTGTGTGGGCCCCAAAGGATCTTTTTCTGGCCTTCAACTCTCCCGGACTCCCCTGACCTTCCAAATGGGGGATGTTCCTCTCCTGGAAGCTTCTGGGAGAGGCAAGTTACCTTTTAAAGAGGTAAAACGTATGGACTCCTGGCTGTGTCTGCTGCTCCCCTTCCCCTGCCTTCTTCTTCCCTTTCCCCTGCTCAGCCGTGAACACCCACTGACTGCCCTTGGACAAGTCACGCTCTCTCAGCCTCAGAGAAAGGGAACAGCAAACCTCTTCTGAATAACTTATGACAGGACTGCCATAAGTTAGAGTGAACTTGAAAGCACACAAGGAGCAAAGTGTGCGACATTTCCTTTTACTGCCTCTTCTCCCGTTCTCACTGCCGCAGGGGCGGGGGGGTGCATCGACCCTCTCTTGGGACCACCTGAAGCAAACGCCTCAAACCCAGTGCAGATGCCATCTTCCGTTTTCTTTCCCTGGATGCCCAGCGATGACGCCCGTGAGTTCGAAAAGCTCACAAGATGAGCTTTGTGCCTTCTGTTTGGCCTGGCGGAGGTGCCGCCCCAGTGCGTCTTTGGGAGCCCGGGCGTGTCCGGTGGTGCGGGCCGTCTGGGGTGCCCGGCTTCGGCTGAGAGGGCCTGTGGCGGGAGGGGCCAGGCTCACCGCCGGGGAGGGCATCCAGCCTGGCTTAGGCCATCCCGTGTGTCCCCGCCGCCACCGTGGTCTTTGCCAGACTTTTACTGCTGGTTGTTCTCGCAAGGGGGCTTAACGGAGGGTCCCGCCCCCGCCCCGCCGACCACGCGCACCCGCCCGCCCGCCCCGTCTCGCGCGGCTGCCGGCAGAGAGGATCCCAGCAGCTCGCCGTCGTCGCTGTCGTCGTCCTCGTTGGGGACGGGCGGGCGGGCGTCTCGTGGCTCCCGCCACCCTGCCCGCGCTGCGTTTCCTCGAGGCTCCAACGTCCCGCTTTGTGTTTCAGTCAGAAGAGAAATGGTGAAGTTGCTAATAATGTCTCTAAGAGAAAATATGCTACATCTGTTATGGATAGCAGTACAAAATTAGCTACTCACACCTCTGACACCCAAGATGTCTTCACTTAAAATACCCGTTGGCTTCCTTTACATAACTTGCTGATTATATTTAAAAGAAATACAATTTTGTAATTACTCTTCTTTCTGGTGTGCATCATTTTCTTTTTATGTTTATATATTTCTCCTTCATTAGTGAAGACTGAAGGGTGATTAGATCCTTTCAAACATTTTACAGAGGTTAAACGTTGATTAAGATTTAATTATTACTGTAAATAGCTTGGAATGACATATGGTGCAAAAACCTGACATATGTGCGTTTGAATAAATGAAGTGCTATTTCCCAAGATGCAACGGGAACTGTTTAACAGCTTCACGGAAGGGTTATGTTGCACCTCATGTTAAGACGGCTTGGATGTTACATTTTGTTGGGTTTTTGCCGCTGAAAGCTAAGAACAGTTTCTCCAGTTTTTAAAAACATTGAATATTTTAAATACCTAAATTGTTTTGCACAAATTTTTGCTAATTTGTCTAACTAGGTTAAACATTTTCAAAAGCATTTAGGTTTCCCATGTAGGTTTCTAGCGTTCTCGTGTCAGCCTTGGCACTGGAACCGGTAGAGAGAATTTCTAATATATAATATCTCAGAATTACTATATTTGTGTATGCGTGCATACAGGAAGGTGGGTATACGATGCAAAAGGTTTTAAGTGTGATTTGGTTTTTTTGAGTGAACTGCGGGAGGCTAAAGCAGGGAGCTTCCTCCGAATTAGGGGACTTTGTGGCGTTTGGAGGTGTCTGGGAAGAACTTGTAGAAAATGTGGAGAATTTGCAGCGGCAGAAGAGGGGGAAGGAGAAGTGGGGGGACTGGAGGGAGGGAGTGTTTTGGGGAGGGGACCATGCGGTTTCTTCGCTCTGCTGCGGAGGCAGCTGGGATTTTATCTCCGAGGCCCGTTAAGTGGGAAAATCCAACACGGAGCACCATTTTCTTAACATATTCCTGCACGGTATCCTTTGTATGGATGGGGAGGCGCATATTTGAGCACAGTCTCAGGGCATCACGTGGGACATTGATGGCGCCGGCTGAATAGTCACACACTGTCCAAGAACGCGCAGCCGCATGTTGCAACGATTTCGCCGGTGGGACTCTGCTTGCGCGACCGGGAACCAAATGTGGACGTTACACCATGGCCAAGGAGGTGCAACCACGTGGGAGAGGGAATGTATGTGTGTGTAAGACTCCAACCAGAGTCCCCCTGGTCAAAAAAGGTTGCAAGAGGGGTGGGTTAAGTGGGGAAGGACTGATGGAGGGGATGTGTCCAGGCCAGAGAAAGGCAGCTTGTCGAGGGAGGCATCGGTACCCAAGGGGCGCGTGCCCGGCAAGAGGGGAAGGGGCTTTGTCTCACCTTTAGATGTAGCCCCCGAGGGCCTTCTCTGACTTTGGGGGCTGCATCTAAAGGCGAGACAGGGCCCCCTCCCCTCTTGCCAGGTATGTGCCTCTCGTCTGCCAATGGCAGCTGCTCTCAGACTTTGGAACTCCCTCTCCGGAGATGCCCAAATGACCCCGTCCTTGCTCTCCTTCCGTTGGCCGGTCAGAGCATCTTTGTACCATCATGCTTATACAAACTGACTAGTTTGGGCTTTTAAAGCCGTGAGGTTCTGTTTTTAAGGTTTGCGTATCTATCTTTCAATGCATTTTAATATTTTTAATGTGTATTGTTTTTAACTTCTTAAATTAATTGTCTTTTAAAACTTATATGCCTGCGAATGTTTTGTATTATTTTTAATTTGTGGTGTTTTTAGTGTTGTTAGCCACCTTGAGTCCTGTTATGGGGAGAAAGGCAGGATATAAATGAATAAAATCATCATCATCATCATCATCATTGTCGTTGTCCCCAGCCCTGAGGAAGACAGATTTCCCAGCCTGCTGGAGGATTTGACACATTTCTTTGCAGACCTACTCGGAAAGCGCCGGGTGTTTACCATTTCCTCTCAGCTCAGCCTCTGGCTTCTTGCCCCGTCTTCCGTGAAGAGACAGATTCCACCATCTCTGCCGTCTCTTGACATCTCTGAATGCTGTCAAGCGTCTCTGCGCTTGATGGGGTTTCTGCCTTGAGGCTCCGGCATGCCCTCCGGCGGTCAATCGGGATGACCCTCCCCGTCCAAACCTCTTCCCCCTCCCGGTGAGGCAGCGGATTTGGCAGGGTGATGCATGTGGAAAATGGGTGTCCTTGTGGCTCCGGAGAGAGGGCTGGGTTGGACATCCCAGAAAGGCCAACAAGGAGGAGGAGGAGGAGAGGCTGACTCTGTTGGGGTCTGGAAACGCTGAGCCTGTAGGATTGTGGAGGAGCTTGGAGGGAAGGGAAGTTCAGGGCCTTTCCGCACTCCACTGTTATAGTACTATTATTCCACTTTCAGCGTCCTGTGGAATCCTGGGGTTTGCAGTTCAGGGAGGAGCATTTAGAAGTCTCAGCCAGAGAACTCTTTGGCCTCTGGAAACTACAGACCGCAGGATTCCCCCAAGGATGTTGAAAGTGGAATAATAGCACCATAACAGTATAGTGTGGAAGTGGCCTCAGTCTGAGCAGGGCTGTGTGTGTGTGTGTGTGTGTGTGTGTGTGTGTCTGCTGCAATGGACAAGAAAGAAAGAAGATGAGGTATCTGGGTCCTGTCTTGCCTGGTGGAGGGGCAGCAGGGAGCTGCTGCGGAGGAGGAGAGAGGGTCTGCCACATCACAGGCATCATCATCAATCATCACTGTAGGGGGAATAAGTGCATCCTGCCAGTAGGTGCATCTTGCTACACAAAAGGCCTTTACTTGATTATGAAAAGATCTGTTTGGCTTCTTCAGTCCCACAGGCAAGGAAATCCCCAAATGCAACCAAATGCAATCCAGATTACAATCCCATCCTCCAAGCTTCCCATGTGGGGTGGGGCAGGGACCACACCCCCGGTAGCTCTTTGAAAGGGTATGCAAGGGGCCAAGAAGGTGTGTTTTGCTGACTTTGGGGGGTGCCTGGTGAGCAAAAGGGGCTGGGTTTTGCCCATAGAGATCCTGGCCATTTCTGCTCCACACTGTTATAGTGCTATTCTTCCCCTTTCAACCTCCTGTGAAATCGTGGGGTTTGTAGTTTCCTGAGGCCAAAGAGCTCTCTGGCTGAGAATTCTAAAGGCCCCTCCCTAAAATGCAAATCCCAGGATTCCAGAGGATGCTGAAAGTGGAATAATGGCACTGTCGCAGTGTAGTGCGGAAAGGCCCTCTGCGTGCGCTTTCCTTGGACTGAGCAAATGAATTGTCTGATGCCAACCGCCGCCGCCTCCCTCCCAGATCCTCCCCCTACTTCCCGGAGCCCCCCTTCCTGCCCCGCCGTCTCCTTCCCTTTTCCCGGCTTGCACGAGGCCTGAGCTGAGCGGGATGCGCGCCCTGAGCAAAGATCCCTCCTTGGCGTCCGGGGCGCCCTCGCGGCCGGCCGGCCCTGCGCCGGGTGGCCCGGCAGTCTGAGGTCTGAGTGGCGAGGCAGCTTTCTGGGGGGCGCCTTTGTCCAGGGAAGCGGATGTGGGGAGGGCAGCGCTGGAGTAACAGAGGCCACAGGGGCACCGAAGCCAGAGCGCTCCAGAAGGAGGAGTTGCGTGTCCAAAGGGACACCCAGCCCTGGTTCTTGACAGGTAGAATTTAATCAGCGGTCCGTGTGATTCCCAGCCCCATTTCGGTGCTTTCTGCAAGTTACTGCAGACCAAAAGTGAAACAATCGCCAAATACAGTTGTCTTTCCACATCCACAGGTTTAACATGCACAGATTTGATTCTCCGTGGATTATTTGCCGCCACCTCCACTGCTGCCCAATGCGGGTTTTAATAAGTCTCACCTGGTGTTCACAGTCTCTCTGCAAGCCTCGCGAGACTGTGAGAGACTGCGAGGCTTGCGAGTCCTTATTGAAAATGGCTCAGGGCGGCAGCAGAGGCAGCGGCGAGCCCGGCCGCCCGCCCGCTTCTGCCTTGTGATTGAATCCCACCACCGTGAGGTCAGAACCGGGTGCAAGGCTGCTCCCCACCGGATTTAAATGTATCGTGCTGGTTTTGTGTGTGTTGAATGATTTGACGGGGGTGCTATAGATATTTTGTCATTTTTCCACTCTTGTGGGGGTGCTGCACCCCTAATCCTTGTGGATGTGGAGGGGCAACTGTATATCTTTACAGTTCCAGATCAGTTGTGGGTTTTTGTTTTTTTTTATAACGCGTTATTTATTAAAATATACACAATCACAAAAACAATAAGCGAAAAAAGAACAAAAACAAAAAACTAACAGACAAAAAACATGACTAACTTACAAATATTAGGACTCAAATCAATATAGACGTCCAAACGTAGAATAATACAAAACAAAAAACATTAAAAATGGTTTGCCATATTATTTCATTTTTATCCTTACTTAACATTCTATCTTATCTTAACTCTTATTTCCTTATATATACCTAAAAGAATTGCTTTTCCTATGTACTACCAGCTTCGGTATTAGAGCTTATTAAACTTTACTCTACTTCATACTTGATCCTATCATCTATAACTATAACTCTCATCTCCTTGAGTATTTTTCAGAAATCTATGTTCACCATTTTAATACTATTCCATGAATTCTTAAAATACTTTATTGTGCTTTCCCATTGTTTTATAAAAATTTCTTTACTCTCCCCTTTCAATATACTTGTTAATTTATCCATTTGGATTATATCAAATACTTTCATTTCCCATTCTTCTATTGATGGCATCATTTCCCCTTTCCATCTATGTGCTAAAACCATTCTTGCTGCTGCTGCCATATAAAACAATGGTTTACCCACTTTTTTTTCCAGGTCTGCTTCCATCATCGATAACATATATATTTCTGGAGACATACTAAATCTTATATTTAGCATCTTTTCTATTCGCATATGAATCTGCTTCCAAAATTCTTTCACAATTTTACATGTCCACCAAGCGTGGTAGAAGGAACCTATCTCTTGCTCGCATTTCCAACATTTATTAGAGCAATTGTTCGTCATTTTCGCCAATTTTTGAGGAGTTAAATACCACCAAAAATACATCTTATACAAATTCTCTCTGATGTCTTGACATGCCGTATATTTCATCGTTTTTAACCAAATTTTCTCCCATTTTCTCCCATTTTTTCCATCAAAATTGAATGAGAGAAATTCTGGGCCCATTTTAACGTTGGTACCTTAATAGTTTCTTCTTCTGTATGCCATTTTAACAGAACCTTATAGATAGAGGAGATAGCTTTGGGTTCTCCTGAACATAATATCACATTTAGTTCTTCATCTCTCATTTGAAAACCATTAAGTTTAATGTCATTTTTTAGTTTCTCTCTAAGTTGCCTATATAAGAGCCAATGACATTTAATACCAAATTCATTCATTTCTGATTGAGATTTAATTTTAATTTGTTCTTTTTGTCTTTCCACCATATCTTCGTATCTTATCCATTTATCGAATAAAATATTTTCTTTCTTATAAAAGGCTTCATGGGGAGATATCCAATTTGGAGTTTTCGTACAGGCTCGGTTGTGGGGTTTTTTTCCCACCAGATTTTGTAAACATTGATAAGAATTCCAGAGATGTTTATTTTGTTTATTTATTTATTTTTTTAAAAAACCCTCAGGTGTTTTCTAGTGGTGGATAAGAAGAATTGCTAGGATATTGATGTGTGTGCATGTGTTTGCAGATGTATATTGACTTCCTCCTTTTTTAAAAAGGAAAAAAAACCACATTCATCACAACCTGCCTGTAATGACTCTGTGCAGTGGAGAAGCTTTGGCTCACAAACGTTTAGAATGGAAGCATGGAGACACCCGGTAGCAATTTCTTTAAAGAAGACTGAATCTTACAGGCCTCCAGCGGAGGAAAGGGGCCTGGTGCCATCCTTCCCCTAAATTTCCTCTTGTTACCTTCATTTATATCAAGCCTTTTCCCCAATAACAGAACTCAAGGCGTCTTGGTTGTGGTTGTGGTGGTGGTGCTGGTGTGCCTTCAAGTCGTTTCCAGCTTATGGTGAACTTTCAGCGGGGTGTTCCTGGCAAGATTTGTTTGGGGAGGTGAGTTTGCCTTCCTCTGAGGCTGAGAGAATGTGGCTCGCGCAAGATCACCCAACGGGCTTCTGTGGACAAGAGGGGATCTGGAGCCTCCTCTCCAGGGTCATAGTCCAGCTCTGAGATCACAACACCCTACTACTCTCTGTATTTACTCCCTCTACGTTGTTTCCAAAAACTATGTAGCAGGTAGACTTTCCATATGGCTATTTGCAGTATTTGCCACCTTATAGCTCCTGGTCTTTTTATGGGAGTGCTTTTTATGGGAGAAGATCGCCTAGTGGGTTTCCATGCCTCTCTCCAGAACCGTAGTCTGACACTCAAACCGCTCCACCACTCTGGGTCTCTGAGGTGGCTTCCAACATACTGAGAACAATGGAGACTTAGAACAAAAACTGGGAGGGAGCTACAGCCGTACCGAGACGGGAACCAGAGTCACCCCGTGTCAAGGGAGGGCCAACAGACACGGCAGCCGTCATCGCCCTGTTAACCGCGGTGGGCCTGAAGGGGCCCGCGGGCCACAGGGAGGGCCACCAGCCCCCAAGAGCTTTTCCCCGGCGGAGGGATGCGTTCCCGCACTGCCATCCCTCTTGAACTGCCGCAGCTCCCTCCCACAGAGTCCTGGGCTTGGTAGTTTGGCGAGGTGCTTAGAATTCTCTGCTGAGAAAGAATTCCGAGTTCCTCCTCAAACTGTAAATCCCAGGATTCCGTAAGAGAGAATCATGAGGGTTAAGGTGGGATCAAAGAGCTAGAACAGTGTGGTGTGGACGGACTCCAAGACTGGATCGTGACTGAAAAGTTCTGCCAGAAGAACTGGAAGCGGGAGGCACTCAGAAGGACTGGATGGGAGCGCCTTGGAGCTCCAGGGTCTTTGGGAGAGGCCCTTCTCTCTGTGCCGCCGTCTTTCCGGGTTCGTTGGGTAGGAACGAGGGCGAGAGGGCCTTGTCCGTGCTCAGGGCTCCCAGGCTTTGGAACCCCCTCCCCGGGGAGACCAGGATGGCTCCCTCCTTCCTTTCTTTTTGCCAGTGAGTGAAAATATTCTTACGCCGTCAGGCTTTTAGGAACTGGCTCAGATGGGCATTTAGTGGTGTCCTGGGTTGTCTCCTTGGTTTGTATATGGCCTTCTGATGACTTACTTAATACTTCAATATTTAACTTTTGGCATTTTTTTGACTTTGTAAATTGTTTAATTCCTTTTAAATAATTGCGCCGTGCTTTTCTTTTCCCCCTCCCTTTCCTCCTTGACAGATTGAGACGCTGCGCCTGGAGCCGGAGATTGCGGGGGCCACCACCAGTAAGACTGTGGTCTACAACAAAGGCTTGTGAGCGGGCGGGCGGGCGGGCGGGGAGCTGCTCGGCACCAAAGAGGGAGAAACGGAGAAGAGCGGCTTCCTACGAGAGAAGCGAGGACGGTGGGGAGGCGGGAGCGAGTAACACGATAGGACGGAGGAGGAGAAAATGAAGAAGCAGAAACTGGAGCTCATAACGTCTTCCTACCGCAAGAGCCAAGCACAAATTAACACTTTCCGAGACCCGGGATCTCACGTCAGTTGAAAAGATTAATATCTAAAGTTTTAAATTAGCGACAGTAACAACAGCACACGGAAAAGAGGGGCGCACGGGGAGGGAGCCAGTGAGCTCAGAGCGAACATCCTGGATCCACCGAGCTTCGTGGAGGAAGTGGCCACGCGGGGCAGCTTCTCTGTGGCCTTGCTTGACTCCGGTGGGAGAAACCAGGCTCCTTGTCCTCCCCGCCGCCGCCTCCACCGCCGCACTTTCCTTTCAACTTGTGGGAAGCTCCGCCTCCACGCCGTCTTTGGGGGCTGCACAGAAATCATCTCTCGGTGCATGAAATTAGAAGAAGTAGGGTAGGGCGTTCTGATAATCGTACCGTCATTGATTTGGTGTGTCAATCTTGCACCGGTAGAGCTGCGCAGAATCGATTCTAAATCTGTGACCCTTGGCTTTGATTCTAAGCAAATAGCACCGCGAAGGTCGTATTTGTGTAGGTGCCCCCTTCCCTTTCTCCCCCGCTCTCCCCCAAGCCTCAGGGCTGCCTTAACACCCCACTAATTCTCTCCTTCTCTCTCTCTCTCTCTCTGCCTCCCGTGGGTGAGTTCCCAAGTTACAGCATTCCCAAGTTACTGTAACTGGAAGACTCAAATGGCAGGGCCTGTGCACCCTTGGGTGAGGCAAGGAGGCAGAAAGCCTCTTGCAGGGTGGCTGTTTCCCCATATACAGCAGTGGCTCTTGAGCTGAGTGTGAACTAGCGACGTGGTTCTTCACTAAGGGCCCTATCACACTTCCCGTTATAGCACTATTGTTCCACTTCAACTCATGGTATGGGATCCTGGGATTTGCAGTTTAGGAAGAAGCATTTAGGATTCTCTGCCAGAGAGCTCTTCGGCCTCAGTAAACTACAACTACTACAAACCCCAGAATTCCATAGAATGTTGCCATGGCATTAAAATGGAATAATGGTGGTATAACGGTGTAGTGCGGAAAAGCCCTAAGTTTCTTTGCAAAGGAGGCAATGAGTAATTATATTCATTTCCTCTCTGCTGCACCAAAGTCTTCGAAAACCACAAGTCCTCAAAACCTATTCACAATTCAGGGCTTGTTTTGTTCAAGATACGCACATGGTTGTTTTGTGTGGAAAGCAGCATTTTCTGCAAAGGAAATAGTGTTTCTGCACAGAAATATTTTCTGCATGGAAAAACTTTTTTTCCTATATAGAAAATTCTGTTTTCTCTGAAAGTCAACCACATGCAAATTTTATGCAAAGCCCCAAATTAGAACATTTAAGGGTAGGAAACACTTTTTTCTGTACGGAAAGGAAATATGTTCTGAGTAGAAAAAAAAACTGTTTCCTGCATAGAAAACAATATTGTTTTCTTCACAAAGCCACTCTATAACAAATTTTGTGCAGAGTAAGTCCCAAACTGTGAAAATTCTCATCCACCCAGAATTCTCATCAGGGCTTCTGGACATTCCAGAGGACTTTTTTCCCCAATCATTCTCCAACTATTTTAAAAATACTCCTTCCGTCCCTGGAGTGAACTTAGGACATTTCTGCACTCGGCTGTTCTAGTGCTATGATTCCACTTTCAACATCCTATGGAATCCTGGGGTTTGCAAACTGCAAACCTCAGGATTCCATAGGATGTTGAAAGTGGAATCATGGCACTAGAACAGTCGAGTGTGGAAACGGCCTGGGGGTTGGTGCCTTCTGTGGGCCTGGGTGCGGAACCGGCATTCCCCGGTGGACACGTTCCCGTAGCACACCAGTCTTGCCGAGAGGGGAGAGGACTTCGAGCCCCGTTGGGCAGCCCCGTGGCTGGGCCTCCGCCGGGCTTCTGAGCCGCCATTTCTTCCCCTCAGCCGCCCGCTGCCTTCGCCGCCTTCCCCCTCCCTCCCCTTTATTCTCTCTCTCACGCACCGTCCCGAGCAGCTGACCAGCCTGCTCTCTTTCACACCCCGCACGATTGCAAGAGCACTTCAGTACCACTTTGACTTCCATGGCTCCGTCCAGCAGAGTCCTGGGATTTGTGTTAGTTTGGTGAGGCACTCAAGAAGCTCTCTGGCTTGGAATTCTAAGTACTCCTCCCCAGACTACATATCCCAGCGTTCCATGGGACAGAGCCGTGGCAGCTAAAGTTGGATCAAAGTACTGCAACGGCAAAGTGTGAATGAGACCTCAGAAAACAGAAGTCGGCTCCTTGCGGTGACCGATGGATCAATCGGTCTGTCGATTGATCTCTGAGGGAGTGTGGCCTGAGCTCCACGTTTCTTCTTCCCAGACTAACAGCGCTAATTTTTACTCACTCTACTACGTGGTCTAACGGAGAGCAGTTACTGGAAAGTCCAGGTTTCAATTAATGTAGGTGAGACTCAGTTGATGTATGCTGCTGGAGAGCCTTGGGAGCGAGCCGTGGGGATCAGTGGCAACCCTCTCACTCCAGGCTGGGCCAAAAGAGGCCAGGAGGCCACTGGCAGCCCCCGGCTGCAGCACAGAGGGAAGGGAGCAAGAGGAAAGCGTATGTGATCCAAGGAAGGCCTTCCATCGCAGCAGCCTTGCACCCCTGGAGCACGCGTGCAGTATGGATGGATGCGGTGCGCGTGGGCTCCCCGAGTGCATGGTAGGGGGTTGGACTAGATGGCCCTTGTGGCCCCTTCACAATTCTAAGATTGTATGATTCTGTGTTTTTGGACTACAGATCCCATATCCAGGGATGAGTAGCCATGCAGGCAAAGTCCAGTTTCTTTGGGAAGGTCACGGTTCCCCCATTCCCACTAGCGTAGAATTTTGTGTGAGCTGAACTTATCTGTGTGTCAGTTTGAGTTGCAACGGATGCAGAGAGGGCTTCCTTGCGGTCTGGGTGAAGGGGAGGCAGTCTTCTCTTGCCACAGTGCCCCTCGGTGCCTTGAAGCCTGGCAGCAGTGGGATTTGGTGCCCCTCTCCCACTCAAGAGCAGGAGGGGTAACCCTTAACAGAGCCTGACGGGAGAGCTCCAGGCGGTGCCTTTCAAGAGGGAACTCCGGCTTTTAACGAACTGCATGGTTGGGCTGCTGCCATCTTTGTCCTTCTCCCATTTTGAGCTGGACTGGCGTGGAACCAGCCACAGAGAGAGGGAGTGGCGCTGTAAATCAGGAGCAGGCACTCTAGAGACACAGTGACCAGGAGGTGGTCCTGATGGCCCGGAGGACCCCTTCCAATTCTGCAGTTCTGATGCTCTGTGATTCTAGATCCAGTGGCCCTGACCCACTCGGAGTGGCCTGAGCGGCACATCCAAGAGTTGTGGGTAAAAAGAGGAGCAGATGGGGAAGGCAGCATATTTTACCAATATGATTTGCACTGTGATGGTCCCATGTGAGGTTTCATCGCCTGGTCCTGTTTTTACTGCACTAGATCATGTGAATGTACACCTGGCCTCCAGGTGAGATAGATAAGTGTGTGCGTGCGTGTGCGTGCGTGCGTGCATGTAGGAAATGGCTTAAGTGAAGAGTTTTCCTGAATCACTGGATCCTACCTGACTGGGGGGTGGGTGGGGAGGGTTAACTCAGTTTAAGCGGGTGCCCGAACATCTCATGAGGATGGGAGTGAGGGTGATGCCTTTGCAGTTTCACAGCACTTTGCGGGATTCCTTTGGGAGCCTGGTAGTTCCTGAGGCAGCTGGAACCCTGGACAGGCATTTTTTTCTGTGGTTCCAGACGGCCTGGTGAGGGTCCCTCTGGGCTCCTTTACTTTTCTGTGTTGTGCCAAATTTAGTTCTTTCCCAGTTGGGAGGTGAGAGAGGAGGACGGGGCTCGTTTCTTCTTCTCGGCTCCCAAACAGAAATGCCATCGGCCGCAGCGCGTGGCAACTACCTGCCGAGACTGCAGATGGAGTGAGCCGTCTTCAACATGCACAGCTAATTGCAGCATCCGGAAAAGAAACAAAGAACAATTCCGGAGGTGTTTCACAGACTCCTTTTTCGGTGGTGGTGGTGGGGAATAATTGAGCTTTAGATGTGTTGTTTTAGCAGCCCCAACTTTCTTTGCAAAGAAGAGTGGGTGGCAGATGCTGCTTCGTTCAGCAGCGCCATTTCTGATCAGACTGGAGGGCTAGCAGAGGCTTCCTGGCAGAGACAGAGTGCAAAGAGAAACCCTTTTTGGGGGGCTGGAGCTGCAGACAGGGAGAGAGTGACACACCGGCCTGAAGCTGCAGCGAGGTGTGTGGGTGCTTGGTGTGCTTTGTGTCTTTGGCTGATGGATCCAGTGCGCTCTGCTCCTGGAACAGCAGAGGTGTCAGCCACCAGCCCTGATTCAGAGGAGGAGAGGAGAATAAAGAGGAGAGGGGCTTCTGCAACCCGGACCCCCAGCTAGGCTTTGCATCCCTCGCAGGGCAGCCTCTCAAGGCAGCACAGAGTTGGGAGCAAAAGGACTTTAGAGAGTCCCCTTAGTGTAATATATGTGCCTTCAGTTCCCCTGTTTGCCAATCCCATGAATTTCACAGGATTTTCTTGGGCAAGGAATACTTAGAGGTGGTCCTCCATTGCCTTCCTCTGAAATATATCCTCCAGCTCCTGGTAATCCTTGGCTGTTCCTCCATCTAAGCATCCAACAAGCCCGTTCCTTTTTTTTTTTTGCTTCCCTGATCAGATGGAACCTGTAGATACTCTTTTCCAAGTTACAGGAGATTCAGGGATTTCAGCTTCTGGTAGCTGCCAAGGGAGGTGGTGGTGGTGGTGGTGGTGGTGGTGGTGGTGGTGGTCGTTGTCCCTCTGGCTCAAGCAGAAGCTGAGCTGATCCTCAGAGAGAGAGAGAGAGAGGGAGAGAGACCCTTCAGTGGACTAGCCATGCTCCCCTCTATGGGCCTGTTATTTTGGGCTTTGGGTGCGTGAGTGAAGCTCCAGGAGAAACAATCCCCCAAAAGGGACCCTGCCTCCTGCCAGTTGCCGAAGCTCCTCTCGTATCCCAGCCATCTTTCCAGTGCATCAGATTGAGAGGAATTGCTAATAGGTGGGCTTTGGGATGGAGATATGGGGCTCAGGCAGGGAAGACTCCTTTGTCGTAGATAAAAAGATCTGCCCTCCCATCAAAGCACCAGCCAGGCCCAACCCTCCTTAGCTTCCAAAACCAGATGGGCTCAGGTGTATTCAAAGCTGGCCATGACAGATATAGATCTAAAAGTGAAGTTCTGATCACCTCTCAGTTTTCCTGTGACCCAGACCTGCCTAGCAGGTTGCAGAGTTGTGGCTTCACTAAGGGTGGTTCTCTTAGGAGGCCCAGGAAAGACTCATAGAGTCCTAGAGCTGGAAGAGACCACGAGGGCCACTTGGTCCAAGCCCCTTCTGCCAGGCAGGAAGACACCATCAAAGCACTCTCTTGGACAGATTATGGCCATCCAGCCTCTCTTTAAAAACTTCCAAAGGAGGATCCTGGCTTACCCAATCTGATCACCCTTAACACTCAACCTTACCTGATTCAAAGCTAAGCAGAATCTGTCCTGGTGAAGACATGGGTGGGAGGCCTTCTGGGGGAAGCCTGGAAATCTTCAGGAAGGGTTAGGAGAATCCTGCTTGAAACCAGCCACCGTGGCTGCCAGTCCTAGAGTTGGAAGGGGCCTCAGGGACTATCAGGTCCAACTCGCTACTCAGTGCAGGATCTCCCACTAGAGCTCCCCCCCCCCAGCAGCAGGGAGCTGTCCCGCTTCTTTTGGAAGACCTCCAGAGAGAAAAGGAGACCTCCATTGCCCAACTGCTCTCTCTGTCAGGAAGTTCCCTCAAAATCTACCCTCCTGTAACTTAAAACCATTAGGCCTGGTTTTGCCCTCTGCCCCTCTTCTCTGGGACAGCCCTTGAGATACCGCACTGGGATAGATGGACCAAGGATGGGACAGCTGGTCCAAGGCAGCTTCCAGTGTTTCCTCCCTCTCCCCCACATCTTCTCTCATACCCCAAAAAACTCTTTAAGATACCTTCTACCATGTCATACCTGATGTTACTTTGATTATGGAAACTAAGCAGGGCCAGGCCTCGTGAGTACTTGGATGGGAGGCTGTGAGAAGGAGGGACGGCCAGGGGTCTCCAGGCAGGACCTGGAGGAAAGAGCCCTGCCTGAGACTGTGGAGGACCAGGGTACCCCTTCTGAGTTGGTGACAAAGGGTGGATGGGCCCCCAGGCGTCTTGACTTCCTGTGTCCCTACACAGAAGGTCGCAGGGCTGACCCACAGAATCTCCAGGTAGGAAGGAGTCTCTAGAGAGAGATGCCAGAGCAAGGAGTAGGGGGCTTAGAGGGACCCACCACGGTTTGACCTGGGGGAAGGCCACTTCCTATATCTCAGGAGGGAGACCTTTCCATCATGCAGCCATGGTGGAATTTGAGTGTTTATTTGGCAGAAGTCTTTGGAAGGACACAAATCCCATGACTCTTTGGGGAAACCCAAAGACCCCCACCCCCATTACCTAGTCTCCTACCTCTGTGTGAAGGAGTGCCTTGGAGCCACCAGAGTTTGGCCTGTTGCCCAGCCTTGGCCAATGCCAACGGTGCAACCAAGCCCAGCCTCCCCTGGGCTGGCGCCACTTCTTTTAGAGGATTTTTTAGCTGCCCCCCACTCCCAGTTCTGCCTCACCTCCATCCTCAAAGGGCTTTGGGGAAGCTTAACCCTGGCTAGGCCTTGGTGCGACGATGCACCCTGCCTAATGGCTAATTAATTTTGCCCCCTCCCTCCCGCCCTCCCTCCCGCCACTCTCTCTCAATGTATAAAAAGGAACCTGGGATCTGCGCGAGCGAGCGGCGATGGTGACGGTGGCTTTGGTGTTTTATCATTTCCCATAATTGGGGGAGTGGGGGTGGGGCGAGGAGGTGCCCATGCCACGTCAGTCGCTCACCTCAGCGGCTCATTGTAATGAGATGATCATCTCATGCAGCCTTTAATTAGGAGCCGAGCAGTTAATTGATTTCTTGGGCATGTTAATTAAGAAATAATGAGGACTATGCTGGAAGAGAAAGAGGTGACCAAGGACTCGAGTCCCTCCCTCTCTCCCCCGCTTCTTTCCCTGGGCCTTCCCCACCCTGTCTAGCCGTTGCACCAAGCAAGGGGTGGCGGAGGTCTGGAGGAGGGCCAAGGCGTCCAAGAATCTCTCCAGTCCCAGTAGGGAGTCTGGGGCGGAAAGGGTGGGGTGGGGTGGGGTGGGTCTTCCCTTCTCACCCAGGATCTCTCCCCTTTAGCCTTATCCTCCCCCCGCAGTTCTGTTCTTCCTCAACAGGGAGAAGAGCAAGGCTGGGAGGCTGTGAACTCTGAGGAGTCTTGTGTTCCCACCTGGCAGGGGAACACAACCGGTGTGTGTGTGCGTGTGTTCTGGGCGGGAGATGGACTCAGACGGACCAGCCCCCACTTACGCCAAGGCCCTGAATCATCTCTGTGTAGCCAATTTGCCCCGGTGGACTTCCCCCAGCACTCTTACATGATTCCGTAACGAATATCGCCACAGCACAGCTTATGACAAACGGGCAGTGCGCATTGCTGCCACCTCAGTGTGTAATGCACAAGGCACAAAAGCAGCCTGCCATGTGCAGCACGCATTGGCACACTACTCTTGGAATGTGGTTGTGCATCTGGCGTGGTTCCACAGGTGGGGCTCTCCCCCCACTGCCGTCAGCTGGATGCGTCCTTCCTGCTTTGTCCAAAAATGCCACCTGCAGGGATAGTGCAACTCGTGGGGCCGGTTTGTCGCCAACAGGATTTTGGCCAGGGTGGAAGTGGCCTACCCACCCATTTGCACCCTTGTAGGCAAAGGCTGCCAAGCGTGGGAAGTCTGTCCCTGACTCTTCCCTCTGCAGCCCAGGGCGGTCTCAACACCCCCCAGGCCTCCTGTGACCCAGACCTACCTAGTAGGCTGCTGCGTGGGGCTGGTTTGCTGCCCCATGCGTGATATCAAGCTGTACAAAGAGAGCAGAGGGGAGGTTGACCAGCCAGACTTTCTCGGAAGGAGGGAGCCGAGGGCAGCCGGTTAATGGGTTCCTGAGCCATTGCCTGGGAGGGGTCTGGGCTTGCCTAGGGGGTTGTGTGTGCTGAGGGGACCTTGGCAGCGCTCCCAGGGGGCTGGTTTCAAAAGAGCCCCCCCCCGCGGCTGCGCTTTGGCTCCCAGGGAGTGCCCTGTGCGGATGCTGTGGATGCCACTGGCTCCGCCTGGTCAACATGGCAAAGTCCTCGGGAAGAGGGCTGTAACTTTCAAGACTTTCATGCTTTTATTGCCCTGGCTGACCTTTTGGGAATCCTGGGGTTTGTAATTTGGGGAGGCACTAGAGCTCTCTGGTAAAGAATTCCAAATACCTCATGAAACTACATGTCGGTGCCATAGAATGGAACCATGGCAGTTAAAGTGGAGTTACAGTGCTCTGAGTGTGTTGCATGGAAGGGCCCCTGGACTTGGTAACATGGTCGGGGTCCTTAGACTTCTCTGCCAGAGCGTTCCAACACTGTAGTTCAGGAGAGGGCACCAAAGCATTCTCGGTCTCTCTCCCTAATCTGCAAATCCCGGAATTCTGCCTGATTTTGTGGCAGTTACTGGGATCATAGGGCTGTAACTGCGCAGTGTGAAAGAGTTTGTGTGCAGGGGCTTGCAGGAACAGAGTAGCTTGTGAACGGGCGTGGGGGCGCTGAGGGTCCGGGTGTCTCTAGCAGCAGCCCCTGCCTCCCTGGCTGTGGGGTTCCCTTCCTTCCTTGGGGGCTACGGTCAGGTATCATTTGCGGTGGAGCCAAAATAAAAACGTCCTTTCCAAACGAAAATAGCATTGGGATGCCTGAAGTGGGGAGCCAGAAGGCAGCTCTGGAATGCCGGTAGGGAGGCAGCCTGCACCCCCACTTCCCCGCCGGGGCACTGCCGGTCTCAGGGTCACACAGGAGAGCCGTGTGGATCCCAAGTCTGGTTTTCTTCTGCTGCTTTGTGCCAGGGTCTTTCACAGAGGCCTCCCTGCAGGGGTTTGGGTCCCAGGGACAGCCAGAGGATGTATTTGAATAGGACTGGGGGTTTTGTTGCCAAATCTCTCTGTTGCCCTCTTCCAGCCCCTTGGGTTGGAAGACCCAACGGTGCACGTGTCCTCGGCACCATCTCCTCTGGTGTGTGTTGGGAAGGCGGCCGTTGGAAAGCAGGGCTGGGAACAGCTGGGGGCAGGAGCAGTCCATGGCCTGGATCTCTCGTGGGGAAGCCCACCTCACAATTGAGGAGGTGCTGCTGCGGCAAGGGGGCAGCTGAGGCTTCCCCTCTGGAGTGGGTGGCAAAGGCGTTGTGTGCTGCGGGCTCAGGCAAGCCTGGCACCGACTGGCTCACTGGCTGGATGGCTGGTCTTTCCTGGTTCGGGTGGGAGGGAGTCTGTGGTGGGAGGTTGCCCAGGGCCTGAGCCTCCCTGGGCCGGGGACCCCAGAGCCTCCACGGCATGCGCTCCGATGGACGGACATGCGCCTTACGGCTGTCTGGAACTGCAACCGGTCACTCACGGGGTGGGGGGAGGGAGGGGGAGGGGAGGGGTCTGCTCCTTTGCACTGTCACTTGTCTTCCAGCCGCCCACCAGGATGGCCTCCTCGCTCTCTTGGAGTGTGGATACCTCGGTCTAATGTCAATCAACTTTGAAACGTGCACAGTGTCTTTTTAACTTAACTTCAGTAGGTTTATTGATCACGACACTTTATGTAACACTTCTAAATGGAATAAAATTGATGCATCTAAACCTCGCCTCTCCTGTTTGGCTGTGGCTCCTCTTTGTGTGTCAGGGTGCGGCTACGGGGGAGGTGGAAAATGAGAACGTTGCCCCCCGTGTAAGAATGCTACTCCCCCCAAAATGAAATTTCCCTTCAGCTCCCAAATTTCTCTTTTCGTGGCAGAGAGTGAAGCACTGAAGATTGTTCCCCCTTCAAACTCTTGTTGCTGTGTTGGCATCCCTTGGGCTACTTTGCCCTTCTTCTTCTTTGGAGCCCCAACAGTGTTTCCAGGGCCTCTGCTGACGTGTGGGGTTGGTGCAGAGCTACGGATTTAAGGACCGAAGGGACCCCTGCTCCTCAGCCCTTTCTCTCAAGGCTTCGGAGTTTCCTGCTTTCCCCAAGGTCTGCCACGGTTGCTTTGTGTCAGTTGACCCCTGAGTGGGTGCTGCTCCACATGGGAAGCCCCTGCGGTGCTGCCCTGACCCCATGTTTCCACACAGCGGGCACCTGGGTGGTTTGAGATGCGCCCTGTTAATCTTTGAGCTCCCCTTTGGCTTTGCCGGCGGCTCAGCCTGTCAACCAGTAACACATCCCTTGGCAACAAGCTCCCTACAAAAGGAATTGTTTCTTCTACCCTCTTGGATACCAGTTAAAAGGGTGATCATTACCCAGATTTGGAGCAGGGGCTGTGTGCCATCTTAGCTTAAAGGTATTTGACAGAAGTGTGTGTGTGTGTGTGTGTGTGTGTGTGTGTGGAAGTGAAACAACAACAGGGCTCGCCTTGCAACTTCCATGCTATGCCTCCCATTCCTTTCTCCTCCTCAGAGGCCAAGAAGATGCCAACCGCTGCTGAGCCCGAGGCCGTCACACTCGGGTCCAGATCCTGTTGGATGCTGGAGTGTGTAAATTTCACCCAGCACACTCAGCCAATGGTGGTGCCAGGGGCTGCCTGTCCCTGGGCTAGCAGTGGCCACTGGAGTCAGTGCTGCACCTGGAGTTAGGTGCCTTACACCTGGGCAGCATCCAGCAGCCGTTCCTCAGCCTGGGGAAAAGCATTGTGTAAGCAGGTACGGATACCTTCTTGCACAACATCAGAAAAAGTATCTGCGCTGGCATTACCCCCAGTTTGCATTAGCAGAAGTCACCAAGTGGTTTTCCTCCTCCAGCTGTGGCTGCCAAACTGAGGGGTCCTCCTGCAGTTAGCATCTGGTCTTTGCTGTCCCAAGGGTCCCTGGTTCTCTAGGTGGTTGTGGGAACGCAGTGGGTGTGGTGGCCCGGAGCCATCTCCTGGAGCCCCAAATGCACTTCGTGACTCCGTGAGTCCCACACCAACAACGATGCTCCACTCCAGCCCCAAACCCCCATTTCTCCCTCGCAGATTTCAACCATTTCAAGACTGCCTCTTACAGCCAGTTGTGCCCTCAGTATTCCCTGGTGGCCTGGGGTCCTTTTTGGAGCCCATTTAGCAAGCAAAGGGCCTTCCACTCCCCACAGCAACCTAGAGAAGCAAGACATTCCCTGGGGGGTGGGGGGTGGGCGGGTGGGCGGGAGGCCGGTGCTTGCACGAGGTTTTAGCCAGGCAGCCCTGCTCAGGAACCAGTTCCGGCCTCTCGGTCTGAAGGATTTCCAGGAGGGAGATCCCTGTGCCCAGTTGATGCCAGCCAAAAGCTCAGGACTGGGCAATGGCTGCAGCAAGGTAGCCACATGGACGGAGAACCCTCTCTGCTCTCCTGATGCCAGGCAACTGGGCAGTCAGAATCCACGTGACCTCTGGGGCTCCCGGATGGCTTGCACACCCCATCTTTGAATCCTAAAGCTGTAAGGAAGCTTGAGGGTCAGAGAGCCCATGTCCCATTGTCCAGTACAGGCATCCATAGCTATGGGCACCCCTAAGAGGCAGCTATGACCCACCCTCTTTAAAAGACTTGCATTGAAGGATTGTCCAAGGCAGCCTCGTCCACCATCAAATAACTCTTAGCATCTGGAAGTTCTTCCTGAAGTTTGGTCAGAATGGCCTTTCTTGTAATTTGTATCCGTTAGTCTCTGGAGGAGCAGAAAACAAGCTGGCTCCGTCTTCTACCTGACATCCCTTTAGGTATTTAAAGCTGGGTCCATCACGTCCCTCTCAATCTTCCCTTCTCCAAGCTAAACACTCCCCGGCTCCCTCAGTTGTTCCTCAGAAGGCTTGGTTCCCCAACCGTTCGTTATCTTGGTTGTGCTTCTTTGCACACACATTCTAGCTTGGCAATATCCTTCTTGTACTGCTGTGCCAGAACTGGACATGAGACTACACCAGAGGAGGCCTGAGCAAAGGAGAAGGGAGTGGTACTGTGATCCTTTCCCTTGATCCAGACACCAAGGCTGAGACCGTCTGTGGTCACGCGTAGTCTGAGAGTTCCACACGTATAGCCACTGTGGCTCCATCCCCCCCAGGACTCCCCATGCGCCGCTGTGGTAGACCCCCGGTGGCCGCTCTGGGGCTGGTGGAGAGTGGGATGGGGTGTGTTCCCACAGCCTGAAACACACTGGGGGCGTCCACCATCCCTTGAGACCCCAGGGGATCTCAGTAGGTGATGCTCTTGCCCTGCACCTGACTCCGGGGACACCAGCAGAGGCTTCTCGGACCTTCTCCCTCCCCAGCATGACTTCTCTCCCCCAGCCACGGAATGGCTGTGAGGGGGCAGCCATCAGAGTGAAACAGTAAATCTGGGGGGATTCACCATATATGCTTTTATGCAGTACACGGAACACAACATTTATTATGATGTTTTTGCAGATATTCCCGTAATTATATGTTGTCCTTTTGCTTTTTAAGTTGTCATTTGTCTTTACAATTGTTTTTACGTTGCCCTGAAGAAGGCAGTCACGTAGGGCTTGTTTCAGATAATAAAGACCCTCTCCAGAGCACTTGGAGACCCGTCTCCCGTTGTTCCCACGGATTCTGTTACGTGCTCTTCAGGATTTCCCTTTGATCTCTTGGCTGGTATCCTATGGATTAAAGGAGACCCGCTTAACCTCTTGGATGTGTCAAGGTGTGGGAGTCCCATTCTGCAGCTGGCCCTGGGGGTTTGCTCTGGAGGATTTGGGCCCTTTTGCCCGAGTGGGCCTCTCCTCTCAGGGGAGGGGGGGCTTTCTTTTCGGGCTGGGGAGGGGGCACATGCTGCCACCAGAGGGGACTTCAGGAAGCCCTTTCCCAACGCGGCGCTTCTCCTCTTCCCCCGGGTGGGGTCGTCTCCAGACTCTCCACCCGACCCGGCCCCCGGGCTCACGTTCTGGCAAAACGACCTGCTCAGAGATCCGAGGGGCCTGGAGGGGCAACCTGTGGACTCCGCTGAGCCCTTGGCGGGGGCGAGAGGACGGCGGCCCCATTCCTCACTGCCTCTCCCCCGTCTCTCTGCTGACAGGTCTGAGACCCCCGGCCCAGAAGAGGAGCCGCCTTTTATCCATCATCCCAGGGCACTTACGCGGATGCCGGGGGGTCGCTCTGTTTTGAAATGGCCTCTGCCTGGACATTCAATCCCCACCGCAGGTGTGAAGTCCCCCCAGCCATCACCCCCTCACATACCTGCCATACCTGGGAAGAGCCAGCTGTTTTCCTGGGAGGGAGGGAGGGAGGGAGGGAGGGGGAGGCTCCCCGGTCTCTCCCCTTCCCAGCCGGATGAGCGGAGGGGGCACCAGAGTGCCGGGTTGGGAAGACCAGGGAGGCCGGCCAAGGGGGGGGGGGCCGATCCCTTGCCCACAGCGGCGGCGGGGAATCTGCCCTCCTCTCTGACTGACAGCCTCTTCCCAGGAGACACAGATCTGCATTTCTCACCGAGGCCAGAAGGGGAGGCAACCTCCCCCAACCCCGAGGAAGTTACTTTTGCACGACTGCTCCCAGAATCTTCCCAAGCAACAGGGCTGGGAGATTCTGGAAGTTGTGATGCAAAACTCCAGTCAGTCACACCTGGGAGGCTGGCACTCTGGGAGGAGAGGAGGAGGGTGTGCGTGCCGGTGTGTGTGTGTGTGTGTGTGTGTGTGTGCGCCCGCGCGCCCGCGCGCATCTTCATGTTGGCTGTTGACTTATGGCAACCTCATGAATTTCACAGGGTTTTCTAAGTCAAGGAATATGCAGAAATGGTTTAGCCAGTTCTTCCCTCTGAAATAGGCCCTGTGGCATTGGGCTACAGATGTCCAGGTGGGGGATCCCTCTCAGGGGCTTCCACTGCCCCCTCCCCACCTCCCAGCCCCTCTGTCTGCTCCACCCTCCAGCCCCATCTGCCACTCCTTTAGCACGTGGGGGGCCAGGTGCTAAAACTGCCTCTGGATTGCAGACCAGACTTATCAGGGAGACCCAGAATATGCACGTCTCTGTGTGTGTGTTTTTGATGCCCATCATCTGCGTGAAGCACACGGATACCCTCCATCATTAAAGAGATGAGCACCAGGACACACGTGGTCAAGCAACATCAGAGTGTACTCAAGATGACAAAAGATATTATTAATGAGGGAGAACACAACTTGCTTTTGCCCGAGCCTTCTGGGGAATCCGTGATTCTGCCCCTCGTCTCTTCTCCCCACTACTCGTTTAATGGGCTGCCAAGCACTTTGGCGCTTTGAGCTCCACTTGCGGCAACGGAAGTAAGCTGAGGACAAAGGGGGAAAATGCGGGGAGGAAAGAGAAACTGGGGCATTTTAAAAACAGCTGAAAAAGTGGGAAGGCAGATGATGAACCAGGACTCCCCCTGCCAAACCAGGGGGGCTCGCATGTCAGGAGACACCCTTGCCACCGGCTTCAAAAGGCTGGGAAGCACATCCGGGATGCGTGCGGACAGATCCTCCAGTTCCCGGCTTCCTGCAAAGAGCATCTCTCCCCTGCACCCGTCAGAAGCAGCCGCAATAAAGCGCTGATGGATTTCAAACCCAGGTTGTTGTTGGTTGTTTTATTACCACACAGTAACACCCACCCACACGCGCACGCACGCACGCACACGCACGCTACAGCGGCGTGCTATATCTGCAACAGAGGGAATGGGTACACAGTCACACCAAAAACACAGAGACACAAAATAATAAATTAAAATGGGAGGGAAAAGCTATTCTTTTTTGCCCTTAATAATAATAATAATAATAGTAATAATAATAATAATATTAACAATCATCCAGACCAAGCCCGACAAAGACAAGAGGAGTGTGTGTACAGCGGAGGTCTTGGTAGATATGTTTATTTGCTTGCACGGTGGGCAGATGGATGGAGGGGCTTCCTGCAGGGCCGGGGGTCCACTCCCCGTCGCGTCTTCCCGCGGTCTTCCACCTCCACAGCTCCCGGCCCGTCCTATCGCTGTCCCCCACAGGCTGCCCCATGGGCCAGAGAGCCAGCAGGCACGCAACGTCGGGGAGAGGAATTCATTTCTGAGAGCGGGCCTGCCTTCCCGCGCGCCCCACAGAGAAGGCCCAGCCGCTGGCGACTGGGCAGGGGCTCAGGGTCGGCCACCGTGTCCCCATTCAGTCTCCGGAGTTCACGTCCTCCCTGCCCGCTCCTTCCCTCTCAAGGGTCCTTTCGGGGGAGCAGGGGCGCGCCTGCCGCCTCCCAGCCGGGCGTCCCCTCCCTAGTCGTTGGAGGTGACATCAATGTCCTCCCCACTGGACTGCTTGGTGGCGATGCGCCATCGGTTGATGTGGTGGGAGCCTTTCTTCTTCTGGTCTGACTCAGGCCCTTCCTCCTCCAGCTTCTGCCTCTTGTATTTGGTCCTCCGGTTCTGGAACCAGACCTTCACCTGGACGAGACAGAAAAGGTGGGGAAAGCGGTCAGGCCAAGACAAGGACCTTTCCCCGGGAACACGGGGGCCCCGGCTGCATGGGCGCTGCCCACGGGATGGCCACCGACTCCAGGGTGGGCAACCGCAGAGCGTTCACCCTTGTGGAACTGCTCGAGGGCAACCTCTGTTTAATTTTCCAAGGAAAAAGAGGGAGATAGATCTCCGAGTGCTCACTGGATTATTTTTATTTCTCATTCCATTTGCTGGACCAACAAGAAACTAGAGACTAGAAATTTCTTCTGCCAGATAGCATATTGCCCCTGAAGGAGGCCACTGAAATATAAATATACAGGCCAAAATGCCTTATGCTTGTTCTAATATATACACAGACACACAGACACACATATATACACATGTATACATAAATGCACATGCACACCACCTACTGAGCACTTGGGGACGTATCCGCCCCTTTTTCCTTGGATTCTATTGGGCGTTCTCCAGTATTTGCCTTTTCTTTGTATTTTAATTTCCCCCTTTTAAAAACAGTTTTGGCCAGAATCCCTTATCACAGTCTACCTTATGTGACTTTACTCATGCCTGTTAATGACCAGGAAAAGAGATTCCACCTAAACACTGGCCATTTCTGCACTGGACTGTTATAGCCGGCCGGCCCCTCCCTAAACTGCAAACCCCAGGATTCCATAGGAGGTTGAAAGCGGAATGAGAGCGCTATAACAGTCTAGTGCGGAAATGGCCATTGGCAAGAACTTCCTGAGGGTAAGAGGAGTTTGACAGCGGAATCGTCAGCTGCCTGAATGGAGAGTGGAGGGGTCTCCTCCTCCTCTGGAGGTTTTCGAGGAGAGGCTGGGTGGCCACCTGTCCAGGGGAGGGCTGTGATGTGGGTTCCCGCACGGCAGAAAGGGGTTGGACTGGATGGTCCCTGGGGTCTCTTCCAACTCTGGGAGTCTATGAAACGTATAGAGCACAAGTGGAACATGAGTCAGCAGTGTGACGCAGCACAGAATCCAGTGTGATTCTAAGCTGCACCAACAGGGGTAGAGTGTCAAGATCGAGTGAAGCGATAGTACCCCTCTCTTGTGCTTTGGTCAGACCCCACCTGTAATAGTCCTGTGTCCAGTTCTGGGTACCAGAGTTCAGGAAGGATATGGACAAGCTGGAAAATGGTGTCCAGAGGAGGGTGATTGAAACGGTAGGAGGCCTGGAAACGATGAAGTCCTATAAGGAAAGGCTTAGGGAGCTGGAAAAAAGAAGATTATGAAGGGGCACAATAGCCATGTTTGAAAATGTGAAGGATGTCACAGGGAGGATGGGGCAAGCTTGTTTTCTGCTGTTCCAAAGGCTAGGACATGGAGCAATACAGGAAAAGAGATTCCAGCTAAATTTTAGGAAGAACTTCCTGGTGATCAGAGGCCTCTGAGATTGTGAATATGATTTTAAAAGGCACCTCACAATTAAGACCCTCAAATTCAGGACTAAAATTGCAAGAATGTGAAAGCAGAAACCAACCACCCAAGCCTTCAGAGATGTTCCTTCTTCCGCCACACACAGTGTTTTACAAGTTGGGCTGGAGCACAAAGTTCTTAAGCAGAGTTCCACAAGCGATGCACATTCAGTTGCGCATTTTGGGTGGCACACAACTTACTCCTTGGTGCCACTTCATTCCTTTGGGACTGAAGAAACAGCCAGTGCACATGTTACCCATGGTGCAAGGGGACAAGAAGCAGCAGGCACATGGGCAGAGGCACCACTGGTCGCACAGTATCTGCACTGAGAGGAAGGGTAGCGTGGCACAACCACTGGGTAAATACACGACCGTAGATGTACACTATATAAGCACAAGAGCACCAATATTTTACATCAACTACTTAGTTACATAACTTAGTTATGCAATTAAGTAATATCCCCTGGCCTGACCTTTCCACCCACCTTAACAGGCAACAATGGCGTCGGGCGAGGAGGCCCCTTCCTCTCTCTGCCGGCCGGAGGACAAGGAGGAGGAGAACATTTCCGCCCCACACCTCCTGCCTCCGAGCGGGGCCGTGTCACGGCAGCTGGTTGTTTGGGTGGTCTGAGAAGAAGCATTTGCAGCTGTGGCAAGAGGACCACAAATACGGCCATTACTGGATACGGGGACATTACGAATCCACCACTGCAATACAGGGTGGCATCCAACTGTTTCTCGAGTTAGAAGAAGAAGATGGAAGTTCTCAGCCAGAGGGTGGGAAAACCAAAACCAGAGTCAGGGCGGGGGGCTGGCCAGCTCCAGAATTTAGTCTGAATTTTAAAGCCACTGTCCAAGGTGGAGAACCTCTTTTAGGGATAGGGCCGGCACCTCTGAGAACCAAATGGCGCAACGGTTAGGATGTTGGGAGCGCAGCCTTTTTATATGGGAGAAGGGGTAGAGCTTTAAAGGTAAAAACCAGCACTTTTCACCTTGTCCAGAAATGAACAATTAGCAGCCAGTGGAGTATAATATGATCACTCCTAGATGCACCAGTGTATAAATGAGATATCTAAAAATACAAATGTCTAGTTTCAGTTAAATGGGCAGAGACTGGAGCGTTTTTTGTTTTATTTTATTTTGCTCAGGGCCAGTGACCACACCAGAAGAAGAAGGAAGGAATTTCGAGGAGTCCAGACGAGACCCCTCAAGAACTGCAGTGGTCCCCTTGTGAGGAGGGGAAGTGCCAGAGAAATGGATTTTGGGGGGGGGGGGGTAATCATGATTTTGCAGAGTAAACAAGCCGGTAGAAACAAGGAGGGGGAACCCGGAGGTTTAAAATGAAGAACTTGGGCTTGCTTTGTTTTTTTAAAAAATATACCCACATATCTATTCGCCTAAATAGGAAACTCAAAATAAAGAGAGGTTAATGCATTTATCGGGAATTTAAAAAATAGACGCGCGGAAAGTTTCCTTCGGGACCGACGGTCTACCGAATCCAAATAGCCCAAAGTGGGGTGTGGGGGGCGTGGCGAAGGAGCCCCACTTTGGGGGTGGGAAGGCGGCACCTCGGCGGTATCAGAATGACCCCAGAACCCAGAAGCAGGCACTTCTTCCGGGACTCGGGGGGCTGCACGGGTGGGCCGGGCCGGGCTCGCCCGACGAGCGTTTACGAGACAAGACCCTCTTTTGGACAACGTCGCCCAGCCAGTACGGGGGTCGCGATCCCAAAAGGTAACTTTTTCTCCGAGAGCTGACGCCGGGACCTCCAACGCGATTCTCAGTTTGCCCCGGGCAGAGCTCCGAGAAGCTTCTTTTTAAAAAAGTTACGGCCCCGGAACTTCCTGCCGGTACAGGCGCCGTACCCCGAAAAGGCGCCCCCCCCGCGCGAGGGCTGCTCCGGGGCCGCCAGCGCGACGCCCTCCGGCGCCGGGGTCCTCCGAAGCCGCCGCGGCTCCCCCGCCCCGCCCGCCCCCCGCCCGCCGGCCCCGTCCCCGGGGACTCACCTGGGTCTCCGAGAGGCTGAGGCTGCCGGCCAGCTGCTTGCGTTCGGCCCCCACCACGTAGTGGTTCTTCTCGAAGGCGCGCTCCAGCCTCAGGAGCTGCGAGGGGGAGAAGGCGGTCCGGATCCGCTTGGGCTTCCTGGCGAAGGGGCCGTGCAGGAGCAGGCTCTCCTGGGACACCTCGCTGCCTGCGCGGGAGGGACCGGGCGGCTCAGCATCCGGGCGGGAACCGGCCCGACCGCGCCCCCCCCCCCCGCCCCGGGACGGGCGGCCGCTGCGCCGGGAACGCGCGCCGGGGCATCCCGGGCCGTCAGATTCGGGCGCCCGAAGCTGACGCCCAGGGACAAGGCCGCTGTCGCCGCTGTGTGCCTTCGAGTCCTTTCCGACCTACGGTGACCCTAAGGCGAACGTGGGCCGAGAGTGTGTGACGAGTCCACGGCCGCCCGGCGGGTTTCCACGGCCAAGCGGGGAACTGACGGCACGCGCCTTCCAACATTTCACACGTGAAAACCGGAACGCGTTAGGTGCCGGAGGGTACGCTGCCGTCGTCAAGCATGAGGCGTTACGCATCGAGCACGGTTGCTCAGAGCATATAATTCAAATTATAACCACCAGATCTAGTAAATGAAGAACCGTTTGCCTCAGTCAAAATTACAGCCTAAATCCTATTTCTTATCCGGCCGGAGCAGAACCACTGAGTCGACGCAGTCCAAACACGCAGCGCAGCGAAACAGCAACAGAAAATACATCCATACCAACATCTACATCTATCTCTATCTAAAACAACAGCTAACAAAACATAACCAAAATTGGTTTCCACTCTTGCGGCAAACAGTTCATATCACTTAAACATTTACACCTATTAAGTCATACGTTTCATCCCGTAATTATTAATCGTTTATCAGTCATCATTTTAATTATTTTAATTATCTACTTACTTTATTACTCAAGTTCATAATTAATTAACTTTTTCTAGATTACTTTATACTGATGATCAATCATCTCAAAATAATAATCATCTATAGAAAAACAATATTTTAAAACAACAGAATACATCTTCTAAATCTTATTTTTACACTTCTCATTTAGTAATACTAATTTTGAATATCAAACCCGATAGCCGTCTGATTGCCACAGCTCTGTTGTTAACAGCTTTGCCGACACTGCTTTTAAGAATATCCAGAAGACGTAACGCGAGCAAAGAAAGTTTCCCCTGATCCGCTGCGAACGCTGAACCGTCTCCGACAGCCCCGTCGCCGTCTCCTGCGGCAACAAGGGGCCAAGCGCAGAGAGACGGCTGTCATTTCCAAGGCGCTGCTCTCACCCTGGACTTCCTCCCCCTTGCTCTAAGGACCAGGGAGGAGGGGCCGGGCCCTGGAATCTGGGACCCCTGCTTGCAGATGCAAGAGCACAGCTGGCGGAGCAGAGCGGGCAAGAGGCGGCCGGGCCGCTTCCTGGAAGGGTCTCGGCGCGTCCGGCCAGAAGATGAGGGCCCCAAACGTCAAACACCCAGGAGTATTGAGTTTATCCGCACAGGCTGCCAGAGCTGGGACTGGGCGGCTTAAATCTGTGTTTGCTAAACATGGAACACCAAGGATAGCTGCAAGGGACAATGAGCCCTTTGTTAGTGGAGCGTTTCAAGCATTTGCTAATGGGATTTGAACAATGTCTTCGTAGCCCTGAAAGGCAAAAAAAATGAATCTGCACATTGGTAGCTTAGGATATCCACACTTTAATGGAATAACTGAAGAAGCAATTCACCCACAAAGCACCTTCGACAGAAGGCAGGAGGTGCCTGTGGGGGGGTCTGTATCTGGCACAGCTGGGATATCAGAATACACAATTACGAGTGTGCCTCTGTGCAAAATTCACCTTCCAGGAGCAACTGTGTTTAAAAACCCCCGAAGAACCGGCGTCCACCACTCTCCAAAGCCATGTCTCCACCACTGAGCAGCTCCTGCAGTCGGGATCTTTTTCCCAATGTTTCAGTGGGATCTCCTTTCTTGTAATTTGGTTTTAGTCAGATCTTCAAAGGAGCTACGTAAGAGAGATTTAGGAGCAGCTGAATGGATTTGAGATGATGGAGATCTCCCTTAAGGTTCACACCTCTGCATCCTTTATGGGGGTACAGGGAATAGCAGGGCAGCCACATCATGCCCCCACCCCACCCCCATTTTGGTTGAGAGACTGCATTGTGGTTGCACAGCTTTAAATGCCACATGTGGAATCACATGTTGATGGTGCTATGCAATGCTGAACGGCAACATTGCAAGACCAAACCAAGACACAAATGTGCAACTGAATGCATAGGCAATATGAAACGCCCACCCAGGCACAAGGGCATCGCATACACGATCAGCTTCCATCCCCTTCAACCGTGCCCAGTTCTGAGCAACACAGTTCAGGAAGGATATGGACAAGCTGGACCATGGTCCAGGGAGGGTGACCAAAACGATGAAAGGCCTGGAAAGCATGAAGCCCTCTGAGGAGCGGCTGAGGGAACTGGTTATATTTAGTAGCTGGAGCATATAAGGTTAAGGCGTGACATGACAGCCATGTTTAAATATGTGAAGGGATGTCACAGGGAGGATGGGGCACGCTTGTTTTCTGCGGCTCCAGAGACTCAGACACTATGGAGCGACGGATTCAAACTCCAGGAAAAGAGATTCCGTCTAAACCTTAGGAAGAACTTCAACAGTAGAATCTGCTGCTACCTCAGTGGAGTGTGGTGGAATCTCTTCCTTCTTTGGAGGTTTTTAAACAAAAGGCTGGACGGCCATCTGTCAGGAGGGCCTGGATGGTGTCTTCCTCCATGGCAGAAGGGGGCTGGACGGGACAGCCTTTGGGGTCTCTTCCAGCTCCAAAATTTCCGCAGTGGTAGACTGTCCCCAGGGGTGTAACTATGGATGGAGCAGCAGGGGCAAAATGAAGGCAGCTCTCCCTCCACCCTCCCAGATGAAATTCCCCTTCAGTCCCCTGTCTGTAGCACTGCACTGATTTAAAACTTCCCTTGAAGTTTTGGAAGGAAAGTCTGAGCATCCAGAGGAAAGAAGGCAGGCAAAGAGACCCAGGGGACGCAAAGGACCCACCCAGTGGAGGAGAGGGGTCTAAGAGTCAGTCCAGTCCAAATCTCACTCTCTCTGCCATGCTTAGAAATATGCGGCCTGAAGGAAAAATTATTTCAGAGGGCAGAATTCTTATTTTAGGGTTCAGGCCCTCATTTTACTCCCCCCCCCGAGCAACACTTCTGTTTCTACCACAAATAGTTTCTCGATGTTAGGCAATGTTCCAAACACACATGTGCAGTCACGCACCACACACAGGGGCTCATGCACCTAAGTGACAGTGGATGATGCACAACCCGGAATGCACATTCCTGCACACTAATGCAACCTAACTCACATGTACATTCATGCACCTCACACACACATGTGCATGTGCACCCATGCGACTGTGCATAATGTACATTCATGCACACAGATATTGCATGAGCAACTCTGCTTCTGTAACCTTGAACTGAAGGGGGATGTCCTGCCTCAGGCAAAAATCTTAACCATTTCCAAAGGGGACCTTACGCACCAGGAGACCCTGCCCAATATCCATAGTTGTCTCTGTTTCTCTTGTGGGCGATGGTCCATTAGGCCATGGTGGGGATGGGAACCAAATACCCTTTGGCAGCATTTGGGAAACCAGATTTCTCATGGCACACTAGCTATTGTGAGTGCTGGTCAAGCCTCTCTCACTCTTTTAGCTTTGGTGAGAATAACTAGCAGACTACCTCGCAGGGATGTTGCAAAGGAAGACACAAGAGAAATGACAAAGCACTTTGCACCCTAAAGTTGCTGACAAAGGGAAAACATGCAGCCAAGGCAAGGGGGGTGCTCATTAGCCATTTGTGGGCAAGCAGATTTTTAGCAGAGAGAAGAAGGGCAAGTGCATTGTCCTAAAGGAGCATTGGCTGTGCAACCCACCACTGCCAGCCTGCCTGTCTATCCATCCGTGCCCATCCCACCCTTACCAAGCAGCAAATAGAGAGACCTCACGGCAGGAATTAAGCACCAAACAGTGCAGGGGAGGAAAAAGAACCGGCATTCTGGCAATCCTTGCAACCTTGGCTCAGCAGAGGAGCCCTCCTGGAGGACTGCGGGGGACTGCTGCCAATCCCCTGATGCTCCTTGGCTGCGGAGGGCAAGGAATGGGTGCCAGCCCCCTACTGGATTGTGGCTCCCAAACTGGTACTAGAGACTGTTAGTCTGGCACCCGCCGGCATTTCTGCAGACCAAAGTCCCCTTAAGAGCCACGTGGCTTGAATGTTGGGCTACTACGACCCTGAAGACCAGGGTTTGATTCCCCCCTCGGCCATGGAAACCCACCGAGTGACAGCAGGCAGCTTAAAGAGCAATTAAACCATCATAAAATTAAAACCAACTAAAAATGTCAATCGTGAAAAAAAAGGAGCAAACAGAAAACCCATCACGTTATTGAGAAGCCTGTTCTCGCAGAGCTATCAGCTCTCAAAGGCCTTCCCCTTCCCACAAAGAGATGGCAAGGGGTTGCCCAGTCCGGTCTCTCTAGGAAGGGAGTTCCGGCGCTTGGGGGCCGCCACCGAGGAGGCCCTGTCTGCCCTTTTCCCACCTGACCTCCCCGTGAGGGTGGCGGGACAGAGAGAAGGACTTCATGGTCCCGGGAGGCTCAGATCAGGAGACACAGGCAACCCGTGTCAGACAAAGTCAGATAACCTGGACTTTGGCCAGAGAGGGCCTTTTGGGTCTTGACTGGAACTTTGAATTCTGCGTGCAAACGGGCCAGCGGCCACGGGAGCTGTGGCAGCAACGGGGTTGTGTCCGCCCCCCCAAGGCCAGCCCCAGATAGCCATCCGGCTGCAGCTCCTTGGGCCCGCTGAAGTTTCTGAACGCACCTCAAAGGGGCCCCCAAAAGCCCCTAGCTGCCGCTTGCAAAAGATCTTGATTGCTTCCCATTTGGATGCTCCAGAAACTGCAGTGCTCATCCTCAGGCAGACTGGTGGCTTTGTGCGTTTATTACGTAAAACATCCAGGCCTAAATTCTGGAGCAGACCTGCCGAATCCACGGTAAGTCAACACCTGTGCCAGTTACACTCATTTAAGGGGATCACTCTAAGGACGACTAACCCGAGGGATTACGGTAGGAAACCTTTTGGGTACGGTTCAGCCAAAATTCTGCACTTTGAAACTGTCGATTGCAGTCCAAGGGCCCTGCCCTCGTTCCGGGTGTCCCTCCAGCTCTCTCTCTCTGTCTCACACACACAGGCACACGGGGGGGGGGGGGATAATTTCTCCTCGTTTTTCTGTCAGTTGCTTTGCGCAAAAGACTAATAAATGTCCTTTAAAAACAAAGACTCGCTGCAACCTGTAGTTTACGAGACTCAACAGGAGGAAACCCGCTGAATCCACCGTCGGTCAAGGCTCGGGTCATTCCAGCTGATTCAGGGGCTCTGCCCTACGGGGGACAAAAAAGAAGATGGAGGCCATTTTCTTCCTCCGAAACCCTTGAGCATACGAGCGAATAGCTTGGTCACGCAGGAGCCCTGGAAGACTCACACTGTCGTATAAATAACGAGAGGGTGTTTACATGGCATCTTTGAGCATCTTGCTTTCTCATTTCTAACCTCCCACACAAACTATACTGGCTTGGAGACGAAATATCACAGCAGTCAGTCCGCGGTATGTAATCAAAGTTACCGCAACACGGCTCAAATTCCCACCGGTGTCTTTCATTCCCCACAAAAACGTTTTGGGAACGAGCGTGGGTCGCCCTGTGTAGCTCTCTTTAGGCAGATTAAACCTGGCCACCGAGGGCAGAGACAACTTGGTGGTGGCAGCAGGATGGGAAACGGCTTCCCCGAAGAAGATCGATCAGTCCGTTCTGTTCCATTCCATTCCATTCCATCTTTTGCCCAGTTCAAGATGCAAGCTGGCTTACCACACTTAAACATTTGGCAAACCTATTTTTTTTAAAAAAAATTATACTTTTAAAAATTTAAGAGTTTAACATAGCTAAAAATAAAATTAAACTATCAAAAAATTAAAACCCATTAAAAAACATAAACTTGTACATCATCCATCAGTGGATGAAGACCTGCTTTTTCCTCCAGTTACCCCTGGTTATACTTTTAAATTTTCTGGACTAGCTGAGCATTATGGTTTTAAACTGTAATTTTCAGCTTCTTTGTTGATTACATATCAATGTTTACACTTTGCAAGTCACTTTACTACAAAAGAGTTGAGGGTTAATGATATTTAGTTTACAAATAAGGAAATAAATCTGATAAGCCTTGGAATCTTAAATTCTCAGTATTCATATTCTGCAGCAGTAGCAAAACACTGTCGCCCTAGAAAAGAGATTTTTTTTTCCCCAGACCACCAAACTTCGTATTGAAGAATCGTAATAAATTCAGTGGCTGTGAACCAGAGAGCAGTGAAGTTTTCCAAAAACAGGCGTGCTGTGGATTCCATCCAGGTAACTCTCAAATGCTCTTCCAATAGATTACGCAATATGTAAAAGGAAAAAAATATTTCCAAAGGCGAGATTGCCAATATTTGTATCTACAGCTTCTATGCGCAAACAGGAAATATTATCCCAAGCGGTTGATTTTAAAAGCGTATTTGAGAAATGGTATTGGCAACACATTTGAGAATACATGCAGGACAGGCAGGCAGCGGGATTGGTGTGTGTGAGAGAGACAGTGGGGCCATTTCCGCACTGGACTGTTACAGCACTATTATCCCGCTTTCAACAGCCTATGGAATCCTGGGGTTTGCAGTTTCGGGAGGGGCCAGTGTGGAAATGGCTTGAGAGAGAAGAGGGGAGACACGCTCGAAGTTTCCTTGCAGAAGGGCAGTTGCTTTGGGATAGATATAAAATGGATCAAGCGAGAGATCTCCCTGGCTGAGGAAACAGTTTAAAACAATCCTGAATGAGTGCTTCTGCTGGGCAGCCCTCCTGCCCAGTTCAGCCGCAAGGCGAGGCAGAAAAATAGAGGATTTAGAGAGGGTGGCTGAGATCCCTCTCCCGGGGAGACAGAGCACCCTGGTACGCAATGCAGCCTCCTCAGTGCATTGCGGCGCTGCAGAACCCTTTGAGAAAAAATGTGCAATGCACATCCATGCTCCTTGGCACCTCATGCGCAACGCTGCTTCCACAGTCTCCAACTGAACGAGGCCGCTTCACCCCGGACAAAAATGCCCAACTGCTTCTTTAGAGGAACATATGCACACGGAAGACACCAGCAGGATTCCAGCCAGTCTCTCTGTTCATTTATTTATCAGCCTATTTCTTTGTCTGCTTTTCTGTCTACCCACTTACTGAATTTCCTGATGAATTTCTACCTAATGAATTTCCTGCATTTTTGCCCCAAAGGTGGCACTGAAGGTAGTAGATGCTGATTTAGAGCCTATTCAGTTTAACGGGTATTAAAAGGTATTTGCAGGAAGGAAATTCCCCTTAGAGTCTGGTGAATTCTCTCCCTCCCTCCCTCCCTCTTTTTCTTTCTCTCGTATCATGACTTTTTCCCAACATAGGACCCAAGGAAACTCACAACAGAGGTTAAAACAAAACAAAGATGAAAAACAATCATCATAATTGTAAAGGTTTGAAAGAAGTAAATAAGCTTTAAACAAACTGCTTAAAGAAGGTACCGAATAATCATCTTAAACTCCCTATCTTGCACAAATTTCAGATACCACTCCTTCTGGAGAGCAGACTGCTGGCAGCCATTGTCAAAAAAAGAAATCAATCCACGCTATTAGCGTTGGCTTTTGTGACGTCAGCCTTCCATCTCGGCACCATGACACCGATTAACGAGCACCTTGTGCTGGCATCTCACTGCCCAGTTCTTATTATTTCTGGCTTAGTTTGGCACCCGCAAACTGCGCCGTCCTCCGTAAGGAGTGTCACTCGGGTGCGTCCCATCATCTGACCCCTTCCCAAAGATATCGGTACAATTCACAGGCACTTAAAGTACAATTATGAATGTATGAAATGCTTAGGTCCCTCATCATGGAACTCCAAATATATTACAGAACAAAAACAGGAGAAGCGAGAAAGCCAATTCTTTTATCCAGGATTTAAAACAGAGTCGGGCAAGAAGTTGAACTGGAATTCCTCAGTTAGAAAATTATTAGCCAAAATTCAGATTAAACATTTCCTGAAATAAAGGCACTTCCACTGGCACCAGACAGTGTGGCGCATGGAGAGGGGAGGGAGGAGGCGTAAAAACAGCCTTCTGGGAAGATCTTAACATGTTTCTGGGGGCTTCCGAGAATCTGCCGTGTTGTCATTTTTTAAATTTGGAACCCCAAGACCTTCCAGCTGGAAACAGCTGCAGAAAGATGGCCGGGAGGCCGGGAGGAAAAGAAACACAAAATGGCAGCTCAGGAGACGAGCCTCATTCTCTCAGGCATTCTGGCCGGTCTAATACTGGGATTACCACACAGACACAGACGCAGACACACACACGCAGACACACGTGCACACAGAGTGTGCATTCTTCTACCAAACATAGATCTGCACCTGAGTTACTGACGATCAGAAATCGCAACGCCCTGATTTTGACACAGGTGGAGCAGAGAACAGACTTCAATGGCAAAATCCTTGCGATCATCCAGTGCTCTCGAAGCAGGATTCTCCCCACCACAGCCTCAAAGAAAGACCAGGAAGCCTGTTTTCACACTGTGGGACACACTCAGAGTTCACAGCGGGAAGACTCCGGCTGAGACCCTACGCCATGTTCGTGTGGTGTAAACCTATAGTCACGTGGTTCCACAGGGGCCGCGGAAGGGTGCCAGGCCGCTCTTCTGCCGAATACCAACTCTGTGCAACCGATGGTGTCTCCGCCCACGTGCCCACCGCCCCTTGTGCGTCGGCACCGTGGGGAATAAGGCACGGAGGCCAATTCTGCAACTCCAGAAAGTCAAGAGGAAAACTAAAGGCTCTGATGAAGAACTGAATGCAAATTTGGGTAATCATGTAAGAATCCGGAGCCACAACTGTGTCTGTCTCTTCACACCAAGGGTCCTTCTAGCACCTTTGAGACCAACAGAGGAAAAAGCGTAGGCTTTTGTAGACTCTGTCTACCTCGACGTTACCGGCATGGGGGCCGGTCTGGCTTGGCATGAGCCAAAACAGCTGCTTAGTTTTCTTGCCCCAACACACACTCAATGTATTCGGCATTTTAGCTCCGCAAAGTGAGTGCCGAACTTAGCAATTTTTGCTGGTTTATTTGGAGGAACGATTCCAAAACCCCCCGGGGGCGTGAGATGCACTTTTACTGGCTATTTCCTACCTAAAGAGGCCACTGACGCTGAGCTCTCGTCACACGCAGAGAAGACAAGATGGCGAGCGATGGCATGAGAAAAAACAAACCCACAGTGGGAAAAACAGATCCTAAAATGGACGATCATTTATGTGAACTCCATAAAGAGCAATGGGCAGACTTTTAAGAAGAAATCGATGATACTTTAGGCCTTAAATATAAAAAAAATACTGCCAGCATTTCCAAAATAGAAATATAGCATTAGAAGCATTATATTTATGCTTGAAGTATGCACACTTACTCAGCTCTACTTGATAGTAAGCTTGAGGACCAAGAGAATAAGAACTACAGGCTTAACCTATGCTTTCCCAGGATTTCTGAGGGGAGGGAGAATAAAGGAGATCTTGCCAAGTTAACTGTAGTGTGCCTTACCTAAATTTGCCTGGATCTGAGGCTGGCTGAAGAAGATTCGGAGCATGCATGCAGATTGCCAAGTGCAAAGGTCAAGTTGTGCTTGCAAGACAGAGCAAGAAATGTGATTGTGTGATTTGCAAGATATCCCTGTAAAATGCAAGTTTTGAAAGCACTTGATGCTTTGCCTAATCTACAATATGAGGATGGGATGCACAATTTTGCCATGAAATCTCCACCAGTACTCTTAAATGCTGTAAATAATTCCATCCATTCACTGTTCAGCTTGACAAAGAAGGCATTCAGTATCGGTGGGGGTTTCTCTTCAAAATCGTAAAACACAATGACGGAAAAACCTTGACAGTGTCTTCTACATCTCAGATAATTGCTATATGTGAAGGCTTAAATGTTCCACCTCCTAAAGTGTTTGAGAAGATGTCAGCAGACAAACCCTGCAAGAAAAGCGATGTCAAGGAACTTGACTCCAGATGGGAACCAAGTTCAGTGAAAAAGAAGAGGAAGGGTGTCTAACTGCAACCCCTTTATTACTCCTGAGTCGGCTAATCCTGGGGCACCGAAAAGGGTTGTGTGCCTTTTCCTTGCTAGATTTAATCCAATCCCTGCTCCCATCCTGAGGGCAGCTGACCGGTAGGTCTGGCAACTGGACCCCCAATAACTGGGGAATTTCCCTAACTTGGGGATGATTATGCTCTTGGTTATAGTTACTGATGGACATATTTGAGGTTTACAAGTAAAAATAAGTGTCATCATGGACAACTCCCACATGCCACTCATAATGCGCTTAAAATCTGTGATTTTATGTCTCGGGAAAGAAGTACGTAACAACTTGCCGAATGTTTGTTCCAAATAACCTCACTATGTTAAATGTTAACGGTCTGGCTTCCCCAGTGAAGAGATGGGGATTATTACAGGCAGCCAGATCTAACCGCCCGGACGTTACCCCACGGCACGAGACCCAGAGGCACAGAGGGAGCCGGGCGTGCCATCTCGCAGCCGCCGCAGCACGGAGTTCTGCCCAGGTGGGTCACCCAGGGCAGGAGGGACGGCCGCGGGCTCACCTTGCGAAGGCTCTGGGACCCCTCAGGACCCAGATGGGCCCGTTTATACATGTGAAGGGCATCCCAGCAGGCAAGGGGTTCGTGGCACGTTCCCATTACGCTCCTACGCAGGGTCAAAATCGGTTTTTACCCACATGTTCTCTCAGGTAGAGGATTTTGAAGAGGGGGAACTGTTGCTGGGGGGTGATTCCAACACGATGACGGACACCTTCACTTTGATTGGGCCTTCCGGAATGGCAGGGAGATGAAGCGGATGGCCCCTGTCTAAAATTTATTTTTCTGTTTCCAGATGTTCCTATTACCACCTAGACTAAAACAAAGATATAGAAAACGTCATAGGTAAACAGACCCCACCCCACAAGGTTTCTTAATTGAGTAAAGTGCACACTGCTTATTAAAGGTGATTTTACTGTTGTCGCGTCCCTTCAAATAATTTCCAATTTATGACAGCCCTAAGCCGAATCTACTGTAGGGTTTTCTGGGAGCTGAGAGTGTGTGCCACATTCAAGGTCACGCGTGGCTTTCCACAGCTAGGTGAGGATTCAGACCCAGGCCTCCGGGGTCGTAGTCCGATGCTCCAACCACCACACCACGCTGCCACAATGGAAGCTTCTACCTTAACCAGAAACAGAAGGTAATGGATCTTCTGGACTGTCTTGGCCCAAGGGATGCCAAAATTAGGCCAACCCCAAGGGAAGTGGGTTTCTTAATGGAATTTTTACAACACATAGCTCTTCCCAATCTGGCTCTCTGTTTGGAGGCATTGCAGTTAAAAGAAGCAGCGCTTCTTGTTAAACCTGAGGACTACCCGCAATGGACCTATTTGGAACTGGGTTGCGAGCACGGGTTGATCTCTGCTGTTTTCTTTCAAAAGTTAAACCAGACAGCCTTGAGCAGGGTAAGGAATCACTTCGTAAAAGAAATTTTAGTATCTAATGGACCAACCGTCTTCTATACAACCACTTCCTCCTCTTCTCCTATTCCCTCACAATTTTGCATATGGAGAGGTCAGAGTTCTTAGTAAATTCAATTTTTGGAGGATTAACGATTTAATTAATAATGCTGCATCCATGTGTTCTAATTGTATTCTAAACAAATTAAAGGATCTAAAGCTTTCATGGCTACAATTATTGCAAATAAGCTCATTTGCAAATACATGGTTTACACAGCATAGGGCCTCCAAAGCCGCTCACCTATTTAAAAAATATTTGTGTAAAATATGGTGATTGATTTGAGGGAATGGCTTCCTTATTTTATAAAATTATAGAGGACATAAAGTTTGGTAAACTGAATGGTGCAAAATTTGCCCGGGGAGGAAATTTTGGCATTGCAATCCCGGGTGGGCGGTGGCTCAAAATCTGGTCCTCATTCTGCCGCAACAAGGAGTGGGCTTTGAAATTAAGACACAGATAGCCCTGGGCTCCAGACAAAATTGCAAAGATCACGCCTGATGTTTCTCCCTTGTGCTGGAGGGGATGTAGCAAAAGAGGCACTGTGAATTTTGGAGCAAGGTCCTGCAACTAATTCTCCATGCAACAAATCAAGATGTTAAGTGGTGTAACCATCTTATCCATCTTCCAGGCTGAAAATGCAAACTTGTCCCAGAGAGAGTAAATATCCTTTTTTGCTCTGGGCGGCATGTGTGGAAATATCCCAGCACTGGAAGAAGACAAGTAACCTGTCCATGCGTTCTGGGCTGGGCAGAGAAGGGAGCTAAACGACGGGAGACGAAAGACAATAAGTGTAAATGCCAACAAGAAGCCCTCTCTGTGGGATCCTCCGTCACGCCTTATGAGATTTTAGAGGAAACCTTTCCAAAAGGGAACGTGCAACACTCTGCCATGGTAACAGGTGAGCAGGGAATACTGACAGCTTTTCTTTGTTTGTTTTGCTGAGATTGTGTGGTTAAATGGAAACGACTGTTTTCTGAAATGTAAACCAAAAAGCAAATTCAAGAATAATCATAATATTAATAATCATAATATATAATATAATATCATAATATAATCATAATATAATATAATATAATATGATATGATATAATACGCATGGCTGGGATCCTGTGGGGTTGATTCCAGTTGGAGGAGACCCATTGAATCAATAGTGAAATGGTGGGTCAACCTTTTAGTAAATCTTTTCATTTATTTATTAACTCTATTTTATTCATTTAATTTCTCCCAAATGAGCCTGAAGGTGGCTCACACCATGACTTAGAACAAGGTACATGAATTAAAATCTAATAATAATTTTTTAGAAAAATAATTAAATATTAACTACTGTATTAAAAGATCAGTACTTTCAAATGATATGAGCTCATTCAAAATGACAAGTGCGATACCTCAGTGGTTCTTGTGTGCCTTCAGGCCATTTCTGACTTTTGGTGACACTAAGGTGAATCTATCGCAGGAGATTTTTTTGGCAAGAATTGTTCAGATGGAGTTTGCCTTGGCTTCTTCTGAGGTTGAGAGAGCGTGACTTGCCCAAGGTCACCCAGTGGTTCCTGTAGCCGAGTGGGAATTCAAACCTAGTCCAGTGCTCAAACCACTACACTACACTACTCTGGCTCCATGCACCATGTTGCACCCCTACCATCCCTCCAAAGCTTTTCTGCGCAGCCACTCGGCCTCCTCAAATGAAAAGGTCTTTACCTGCCGGAAAAAGGAGAGCCGGGAGCAGGTCTGCAAGCCTAGTTTCCCGTGGCAGAGAGTTCCACGGTCTGGGAGCAACCACAGAGGAGGTCCTCCCTCTCGTCTGACTCAATGGCTCTCCTCCAACTGCAAGACCGAATCCCACACGCAAGGAAACGGTTCCACCTGCGGAACTCTGCTAGGCAGCCCGGAGCTCACCGGCCACTGCAGGATGGCCCAAAAGCAAAGGGCAGGCCGAAGGGTGTAGGGCCCACCCCGGGGATCCTGGGCAGCTGCTCGCAGAGGCAAGGCCTGCGTGGACTGGGTCACTCCCCCAGGTCCCGCCCTTCCGCGTTTCTCATTTCTGTAGCCACGATGCGCCTTCCTCAGGCAGGTGGTTGTTAATTTTGCTACTTGTTGGTACCTTTATTTTTTCAAAAGGATGAAAATGTAGAGTGCTTTGCGTTAAAATAACCGCCATCACCGACTGAAGCAGGAAACAATCCGACCACCACGAAAGCGGCAGCAAAACAATAAATTAATGTTTTCTTTTTAAAAAGCAGAACTGATATATCGAGCAAAGAAAAATATAAGACCCAAATAAGAGAATGCAAAAGTGCTTTAAGGTCTGCCTACAGCATCTGCCCTTCCAATTCACGACTTTAAAAGCAAAAGCGGTGCCGACAAGCAGAGCTTTCCAAACTTTTCATGTTGGTGACACACTTTTTTAGACATGCTTCATTTCGCCACACGGTAATTCAGTTTTACTAGCAAGCCGGTGGTTAAACTAACGCCTTATAAGAGATACAGACACACACAGAAATCGTAAGAATAAAATGCACGGGGACACAACATACCTCACGAAAACCTTTCACGTATATTTTTAAAAACACATGATTTATTTATAAGTATACACTTCCAAGGCTCGGGTGGGGGGCTCGTTCTCGGTCCAGGGAGGCGACACACCTGCGCCCCTCAGGCGACGCACTGCCGTGCGGCGACACGCCGTCCGGGCGGCCCCGCGCCAGAGGACCGAAGGCTGCGCGCGTAACGCCCGCCAAAGGAAACGCGGAAGCCGGCAAATCCCCCGCGGGCGCGGGCGCGCAGGGGGCAAGCGGCTTCCCCCGCCGGCGACCGCCCGGCCACCCTCTCCGCACAGGCCCGGCCCGGCGGAGCTCTCCCCGTCTTCCCCGCCGCTTCCTCCCGAGGGCGCGCGCCCGGGCGGACTGCGGGCAGCCTTCCTCCCGCCCGGGGCTCCGCCGCGCCCCCCTCCCCCCCGGGCCGGTTCCGCAGCCTCATGCGGCCTCGGCTCGCGGGGAACCTGAGCCCCGCGCCCCCCGTTCGGGGTCCGGTTCGCATCCTCGGCCGGAGCAAAAATCCTCCGGGAAAGCCGCCCGCCTTTCGCCCCGTCCCTCCTCTCAAGGCGGCGGGGTGAGCGAGCCAGCCTTTCCGGTGCCAGTCCAGCCCGCGCCTTCCGCCGCGCTGCCGGCGCCGGACGTCGGTCCCCCCATCCTGCCGAGGGGAAGCGCGTCTGGCGTCTCCTCGTGCGCCACCGGGAGGCCCAGTCCCGCCCTTAGTTCTCGGGCCGAACGCGCCGACGGAACTGAGGACGTTTTGTGCCGCTTGCCGCGCAGCGTCCGTGTTCCGTAGGAGCAGAGCAGCAACGGCCGCTGGCAAAACACCGACCGGCAGGAGCGGGGGGGCGGGGGGGCGTCTCAGAACCAGGAAAACCTTGCTTTTTTGGCGGCGGGGGGGCGAGAAAAGCTTCTTCTTCTTCTTCTGGGGGGCCGAACCCAGCCCGGAGGAGGGGAGGTGGGCAAGCAGAGGCGGGGCGAGAGAAGGAGGTCCCTCCCCGCCCGGAGGGGTCGAAGGAAGCGCGGGTCGGGATCGGGACCCCCGGGTTTTCCAACGGGCAGGGCAGATGGGGGAACGTCTTTTATATACGATTCTCCGCCGGTTCTGCCCCCTCTGTGGACACGGATCCGGCGCAGTCAAAAAAAGCAGGCAGGGAGAGAAAGAACCCAGCCCCAGTCTCTGAACCCTCTCCCCCCGCCGCCCAAATGCATGATCTCTGACGATCGGCAGGGTGGCGGTGAGGCGGGTCAATGCAATCCCATCCCCGGCCGCCTTTTCACAGCATGCCCCCCCACCGATGTTTTTTCAGGGTTGACCTTCCGTTCTGTCCCTCTGATGGGACAGCGGTTTCCCCATCTAGAAATAACTTCCATCTCCCCCATTTTTTTATTACCTGGCGCTGCCTCCCCCCCCCACGAGACCCTCTTTCGGCCGCGCACAGGCGCCCCGCCGGGAAAAAAGGATTGGCACCAAATTCCGTCTGACCTTGGAAGCTAAGCGGCGTCGGCCCCGGTTAGTCCTTGGATGGGGGGCCGCCAAGGAATTCCAGATGCTGTAGGCGCTGTTTCAGAAGGAGGAACTGGCAAAACCACGTCTGAGGATTTCTGGCCTAAGAAAACCCCATGAAATCCATGGGGTGGCCATAAGTCCACGGGCGACTTGGAGACGCAAACACACACATATACACAGAACCGCGCTGAGCAGCACCGGCAACGGGCAATTTGGCTTAGCTGGGGGGGGGGGGGCAGGCTAGCCTCCTCCCCCTCTTCTGGCCAAGTTGGTTGGGGGGAACGGAGCTCCGCTTCCCTCCCTCCCCCTCGGGGCTCCCTCGGACCGAAGCCCCCACGGTGGCCGCCCTCGCCTTCCTCGGGCCGCCGGATTCACTGCCGGGGAACGAGAACAAGAGAACGGCGATGGGGGGCGAGAAAGAAGGGGTGCCTTTTAAAAAAATTCCCGGACCCGAGCAAGGCCCCCCCTGCAGCGAAGGCCGCCCAAAGGAGGAAAATAGTGCGGGGCGGACCACTCGAAGGAGAGTCGGGGAGAGACCCCGGCGGGCGGGCAGGACCCGCTTTCTCACAACCCTTGGTCGGGATCCGGTTTGGACGAGGAGGCGAAGCGTCCTGACGCCCCCTCCCCTCACTTCCTTCTAGGCTGGGGGTCGTGGTTCCCCTTATGCGGCGGCTGCAGAACGCCCAGGCCAGGCCTTCCTCGGTTAGTTTCGTTTCCGTTCTCCGCTTTCCCTCTACTCCGGTTTTGGGACTGAATCCCCTCGAAAAAAAGAAAGAAAGGGCTTAAAGAGGGGCAGATTCGAGCCTCCCCGATAATTCCTTCCCCGGGCCCCCGCCGAGGCCTCTTCGGGCGGCTTAAAGTGGGGACCCAAGGGGTTCCTTCATTAGGGAAGAAAAATAATAGCGGGAAAACTCCCCCGCGGGTTTCTGTTCGGAGGACTCGGCGGCCGGCAAACTCGTTGCAGCCGCACCCGGAGGGGTTTTCGCCCCGTCCCGGTCGGCCCCGGTCCCGGGGGAAGGGGCGTTAAACCACACTCGTTGCCCTTCCATTTCACAAGGTTATTTTGTTTTCTTCTTTCCCGAAAAGAAGATCATTTTTGCGGAGAGGCCTTTCCTTCCGTGCGCCTCCGCTGGATCTTTGATTTTCGTTTTTTGTTTTTTTTGCTCCCGCCCCCCCCCCACCAATATTAAAACTGAGCAGGGCCTCGATCCGCCCCATTGCTCTCCCCCTCCCAAACCCTTTGGTCGCCCAGAGAGGGCTCCCCGCTGGCCCCGCTCCTCTCCCCGAAACGAAACGGCCCGAAAAGACCTTCGTCTGGGGCGGATCGGGCCCGAGGAAAGGCGCAGCGCTCCGGGGGGAAGACACCCCCAGGCCCGGATTCCAGGAAACCGCGCATAATTCAGGATGCACGGCTGCGGGCCGCAATAAATAAACGAATAAATTAAAACGAAACCAAATCGCCCTTCGCCCTGCATCTCCTCGGCGAGGCGGAGGGGTCTGAGCGTCGGAGCGCGACGGCGCGGGAGGCCGGGGGCGCTTCCCCTTCGCCCGGCCACGGAAACCCGCTGGGCGACCCTGGGCGCCTCGCACACTCTCAGCTCCAGAAGACCCCTGACGGGTTCGCCTTGGGGTCGCCATCAAGTCGAAAACGACGTGAAGGGACACAATAAAAGCGCAGTTTCTGGGGAAGCTGCAGCTCGAACGCCGGGCACGCGCCGCCTCCTTCTCTTTTGGAATATGACATTAAATGGACCGGTTCGAGTCGGTCGCTGTTTGACCGAAATGATTCTGGCCACAAGGTCTGGCTGGAGTTGCATTTTGGGGCGTTGGGGAATTCGGGTGATGGGCACAAAAAGACCCTTTTGGGGACCGGAGACCCGTTTTGCCTCCTCGAACTTTTCCACTTCCGCAAACAAACCGCGGCCCGTTGCGCGCATCCTCCTCGCCTTGTGTTCCTTCCAGGCTGCGCGGAGGCGCAGAGGGGCCTCGGTGGTCCCTTTCGCTCGGAGGAGGGGGCCCCTTTCCAGGCGGCCCGTGCAGCCCCTCCGCCCTTAGCCGGGCAGGGATCCGCTCGGACGGACGGAGCGCGCGGAATCCGCGGCGTGGAGGGGCCCGGGCCCCCCGCGGCCTATCCCCGCCTCCTCCAGGCAAACCCGAAGGGAGACCGATTATTGCCGCTTCAATAGTCGGTTAATTTATAATTTAATTTATCGCAAAAAGAAGGGGTGGAAATTTAGACAAACGAAGAGAAATAACAACAATACAATTCTAATTTTGTTGCAAAGGGCCAGCTCTCACTGTGCGCTAGGATTTCGACTATTGAATCCGCCGGATTGACAATTGACTGACATCGGCAATTGACTGGATGGGTCTCCCCGGCGTTGGGACGACCAACAGGGCTTCGGCATCGCCCACGGCCTCGGAGACGTTGCGGACAGACGGAAAAAGCCGTTACCGTAGTTTCGGTTCACCCTCCCGAGTCCTTACAAAGAAAAAAACACGCTAAGGGCCGGAAGGGACCTTTCCGAATAATTTCCTTGCGGAGAAAACCGCGGAGCGAAGGGGTCGTCGTGCCCGCCGCGGCCTCCCTCCCTCCTTCCTCTAGTTCCCTTCCCTCCGGCCTTGCCGGGTCCTCCTCCAGAGAAAGCCGCCCCGGGTCTGTAACACTCGCACCGGAAGAGGCGTCGCCGTGCCGGGGGAGCCGAGGGCGCGAGGTCCCTTTCTCCTTTCCGGGCGAGGGTCCCGCTGCGCGGGGGCCCCCTTCCCGAAACCAGCGGCAGGAGCAGAGGAGGAGGGGCGCCCTCTCCTCCGGGGCCCCCTTGGGAGCCCCCGTCTCCCTCGCCCAGGCCGCCCGCGCTCTCCTCCGGGCGCCCAGGCCCCGCCGAGCCGAGCCCGGCCGCGGCCCGAAAGGAAGAACCGCTGCTCCGCCCCGGGGCCTCTCCGACCCCCCTCTCCCTTCCGCCCGGGACCCCCGCAGCCGCCAAGAGGCCAACACCCTGTTGTTGTTTTTAACAGAAATGACATCAGCGGAGGTGCCGGTTTCCGCATGGAAATTCCGAGTTTTTCACCTGGGCGGTCTTTCTTCCCGGTTCCTCTCCAAACAAATCGGGGGGAAGCGGCCCGGAGTCCGGTCCCAGGCACCGCCGCCGCCCAGCCCAGCCCAGCCCAGCCCAGCCCAGCCCGACCCCTCGTCTCTCCCCCACCCACGGAACAACAGCTCCTGAGCTCCCCCGATCACCGGTTGGCGCAGATGAGGGGGGGCGGCAATCCCAGAGCCCCGGGGGGGGGACAGGAGAACCGATGCCCCCGGGGTCGGCGGGGGTCCCGGGCTCCGTGGCCGGCCTCCCTCTGTCTCTCCCCCTCTCTCGACTGACCTGCGGAGACGGCGGCCCGGGAGCTTCCGGGGCCAAGACCGGCGCCTCCGGGCTCGATCGCGGGGGTCGGAGGGGATCGCCCGGGAGCAGGAGGAGGAGGAGGAGGCTTTCGGGCTGCGAGGAGGACAGCCTCGGCCCCCGGGGGTCCCGGACCAGGCTTGCTGAGGTCGGGGAGCGGGGGGGGGGTCGGGATGCTGCCTCCCGGACCCCGTCTCGCCGTGCAGTGAGAAGCCCAGGGGCGGAGTTGCGGGCCCGGCGTGGGAGCTCTCCGGGGTCCTCGCTTTTGTCGGGCGGGGTCTCTTCTCCCACCTTCGGCGCTAGATCAGAGAACCCGCGCGGTGTCCCGGTATGGGTTCAAATCCCCACTCGGCCATGAAAACCCACTAGGTACCCTCGGGCAAGTCACACTCTCTCAGCCACAGAAGAAGGCAAAGGCGGCAAGAACCCTCCCCCCCGACCAAATGTTGCTAAGAAAACCCCTTGTAATAGGAGTCAAAGGCACACAACAGCAACAAGAAAGAGCCGGCGAGATTTCGTTTCGGGTTTTGTCCGTTCGGGGGCTTCAGGGGCGATCGCCAACGGGGATTCGGGCCTTTCCTGAAGGGTCCGGCCGGCTCCTCCGGCCACTTTCCCTTTCCGGGGAAGAAAGCGGCCTCCCTTTCGTGCTGCGCCCCTCCTCCCCCTCCCTTTCTCTCGCTCAATCTCTCTTCCCCCACCCCGTCCTTCAGTCCTCAGCGGCCGGAGAGGGACGGGAAGACCCCTCCCCACTTTCCTCCCCCCGGGAGCGAGCGGGCCGGGGGTGCGGATTGGGCTTCGGATCGCCGAATTCAGCCCCCACCCGGTCCCCGGCCCCGAGGCGCTTACCTTGGAAGCGGTGCCCGAAGAAGCGGTTGCGGAGCACCCACGGGTAGAAGCCCAGCGGGTCGCCCCGGGGCTGCGGCGCGCCGAAGAAGGGGTGCGGGGGGTGCGGGTGAGGCGCGTGGGCGTGATGGGGCGGCGGCGGCGGCGGCGGCGAGGTCGGGAGGTGCGCGGCGCCCAGCTGCGGCGGGTGGACGGCCAGGGCGCCCGGGTGGCTCACCGTCTCCGGGAAGAGCAGCTCCGCGCTCCCGTACACCGAGCGCCCGGCCGTGGCGGCGGCGGCGGCGGCGGCGGCGGCTCCGGAGCCCGGGAAGCCGTGCGCGAAGGCCTCGACGGCGGCGGCGGCGGCGCTGGCCGGGTATCCCAGGGCGGCGGCGGCGGCAGCGGCGGCGGCGGCGGCGGCGCTGGCCGGGCGGAGGGGCTCTTCGGCGGCTAGCGAGTGGGGCGGCTGGGGGGCCGGCGGCGGCGGCGGCGGCGGGTGGCTGTCCTTGCCCACCAGGGACTCGATGGTGAAACACCGCTTGGCCGCCGCCGCCGCCGCCGCTGCAGCCGCCGCCGCCGCCGCCGCCGGCTGGAACATGGCGCCCGAGGACGGGGCGAGCGAGAGCACGCGCGTGGGGGGGCGGCGGCGGCGGCGAGGGGCCCCTCCGTGGGCCGAGGAAGAGGAGGGGGCCGCGAGGGGCGCGCCGGGCCCGCGGCGGAAGCAGCCACCCGCCCCCGCCGCGTCCCCTCGACGGGAGCCCGGGCAGAGGAAGAGGGGCGGGCGAGAGCCGCGGGGCCGGCGCCCTTCCGAAGGGGGCTACCGCGGCGGCGGCGGCGGCAGCACCAGCAGCCCTGGCGCCTCTCCCGGCCGCCGGCACCCGGCTCCGCGCTCCTCGCCGCCGCCGCTCCTTCCCGCTCCTCCTCCTCCTCCTCCTCCTCCGCCGCCACCGCCGCCGCCGCCACCTCCCGCCCCATCCACCCGGTGCGCAGTGGGCGCGCGGCGGGGCCGTCCGTCCAGATAAGCCGCGTACCTGGCCGGCCGCCCCCTCTGATTGGCCAGCCTCACCTGCCCCGGGGTTGGGGAGGGCACGTGGGCGGGGGGAGGGGAGCGAGGCGACGGCGGGGTCGCCGCCAAAAGGCGGACTGGAGCGCCCGTGAGGCTGCGCGGCTCCGGACCCGCCCCTCTCCCGGCCCGCCTCTCTCCGCCCCGGCTGGGAGGGAGGAAAGGAGGAGAGAAGCCCCCTCGGAGCCGTCTTGCGCCGCTGCGGAGCCGCCGGGACTTCGAAGGGAGTTCGCTTGACGTGGGACAGGTAGGCTGCGCCCCCGCTCCGCGCCCCGAGGCTCCGGAGGGAAAGGGAAGGGGGAAGGAAAGGGGGTCTCTGTCTTCCTGGGGCCCCAAACGGCGTCTAGGCTTCTGCGGGGCGCCTCTGCCGTCTGGAACGCCATCGGGAAACCTCTCCCCCGCCGCCGCTTCCCCCGGACGCGCCCCCTCCTCACCCGCCTCGCCCCACCCCGTCCTCCTGTCCCCGGGGCCCGTCAGTGGCAGCCGAGGGGTTCTTTCCCGGGAGGATGAAGGCGGCGGTGGCCGTCCGTGCTTCCTCCCTCGCCTCCTCGGTCCTCCGAGGGCTGCTCTGCCCGCCTTCTCCCCTTCCTTCCTTCTTTCCTTTTGCCTTTTCGGAGAGGGTCTCTCCTGTGGGGCCCTCCAGTCCGGGGAGAGGGGTGTCCGGATTCCTCTCCCCGCTTCTGGGGCTGCGGGGGCTGGAAGGGGCCCTGGAAGTGGCGGGGAGCGCGGCTGAAGGGGATCCGCCGATGCGCCGCGGACGGAGAGCCCGTGGAAGGCGTGCCGGCGCCCGCTTTCTGGCCAGAAGCCGCCCCGCTCCCGGCGCCGCGAAGGGCCGGAGGAGGAGCGCGAGGGCGAGGCGCGGGGGGCCAGCCGGGGAGCCGCCCGTCGGGGGGTGGGCGAGGCCGTGGGAGCGCCGGCCACGGGAGCAGCCGCCTTCCTGCGCCCGGGCGGTGTCTGGTTCTGGAAGAAGACCACGAAGAAAGAGAGGAGCAGAGGGAGGGAAGGCGGGAAGGAGGGATGAAAGGCCCAGCCCGGCATCTGCGAGGGAGGGAGCGAGACGGAGGCGACCTCCGAGGGAGCAGGAAGGGCCGGTCGCAGCTTCGGCGGCCGACGGGCCGAGATCCGGCGAGACCGGGCGAGCGAGGGCCGGAGGAACGGGAGGGCGGCCTCGTAGCCCGGTCTTTCGGTGCTTCCGAGCCCGGTGGCCTGACTCTTCTCCTCCGGCCCCGGCGCGCCTTTCCCGGGAGGGGGACGGCAGGGGCCCGGCCAAGGCCCCGGAGCTTCCCGGCTCTCCCTTGGTTGGGGGGGGCGTGAGATGGAGGAGGCCTCTGCCCGGGAAGGAGGAGCTCGTCCCGGAGGCCGAAGGTTGCGCCCGGCACCCGGGAAGGGAGGGCGAAGAGGTCAGTGGGACGGACAACGGGGGTGGGAAGGCCTCTCTTGCACGAAAGGAACCGCGCTGAGCGGTGGAAGCGACTGGAGGTTTTGGCCCCGTCGCTGCCTGAACGCTTGTTCCGTCCGTCCGTCCGTCCGTCCTTCCTTCCTTCCTCTCTCTCTTCGCCCTTCCCGTGAGCCTTCCTTTCCCCCTTGGCTTTGGAGGCGCGCCGGGGGGGATTCATTTTCAAGGAGCGAATCCCACCCACCCCTGATCCGAATGCGGGTCTCGTCCTTCTCCCCTCCCCCCGCCCCCGCCTCTTGGAGCCAAGTGCCTCTTTCCCTCCGGAGTCAGTCCGGCGTCCGACTTCCTTCTCCCTCGGCGGAAACGCTTTCCACGGCGGCGGGCGCGTGGCTCTCGCTTCCAGCCGCTCTACCGGGTTCATTTCCTTTTTCACCCCCCCTCCGCGCTCCCCGCGTGACTTCGGCGGGGCTTCCCTCCCTGCAGGACCGCCAGTGTCCTCGGGTTCTGTCTGCTCAAACCGACGGCACCGCCCCGGATCCGCAGCCCCCTCCTCTCCCGCGGCTCCCCCTGCTCCGAAATTGCGGGAAACCAAGCGGAGAACAGGTGGATCCGCTGCTTCTGAGGAGTCGGTGGGCGGCCGCGGCCCCCCGGCTGTCTTTGGCGCAAGTCAGGCGGGGTGGGGTGGACGCGGGCTCCTCGGCTGCCTCCTCTGGGTGTGGAGCGGGGCCCCTAGAGGGCCTCAGGAGGGGCCCCGGCCGACGAAGTTCTGCATCGCTCCCGCCGCAGGCTCGGCCGGGCGGCTGAATCCCGCTCCGCACCTAGCCGGAATTCGGAGTCGCTCTGAATCTGGGAAGGAATCGCCGCACGGGATCTGGGAGTGCTGTTGGCTGGGAAAGAGAAGGAGGGGAAGAGGGACGGAGAGGAGGAGGAGGGTCCCCTCCCGAGGCCCGGTGGACCTCCCGCCGCGGTTCCTTCTCCCGCAGAAAAACGCCGAAGAGGCTGAACCGGGGAATTTGGGCAGGGTGAGGAGGAGATCCCCTCCGCCGAAGGGCTGGAAGCCAAGCCCAGCGGAACCGGAGGGAGCGAGGGAGGGACAGACGGACACCCCCCGCCCTGAGAGTCCTTTTCTTTCTCTTCCTTTCCCGCAGTATTTCTCAGGCGCGCGAGAGAGAGAGAGAAGGAAGGAAAAATCACCCGCGATGTTCCCCTCCTAACGTGAGAGAAATAAAGGGGGGTCGGAATAACCGACCACCCCTCCCCCACCCTCCCCCCTAAGGATTTGGTCCACGGACAAGATTCCTCCTGAGACAAACGAAACACGAGCCCTTTCTTCTTCTTCTTCTCTCCTCGCTCCCGTCGGCCGGTCAGGGATTGAAGGATATCGGGGGGGGGGGGGGGGGCGAGGATCGGGAGGGAAGAGAAAAGCCTGTGTGCGGGGGGGGGGGCGGGAGACAGCCGCCGGGTGAACGGACTTCTCCCCCCGTTGGAAACCGGAGGGACCGGCGCCCCGATCCGCAGCCGCGCGGCAGCCGGCGGTTTGCTCGCTCCTTCCCTCCGTCTCCATCTCCTTCCTTCCTTCCTTCCTTCCTTCCTTCCTTCCTTCCTTCCTTCCTTCCTTCCTTCCTTCCTTCCTTCGCCAAAGAGACGCGGACAAGAAACAAGAAAGGACGGAGACTGGAAGGGAACTCGGGGCCGAAGGCGCGCCGCCGCCTCGAAGGCGGACCGAAGGCCGAAGCCGGAGGCGAGGAGGCCTCGGAAGGCACCGCCGGCGGGACCGGGAGGGGGTCGGGAAAGAGACCTTCCGGGTCACTCCCGAGGGGAGGGCCGGGGGTGGAAGGCCCCGGGAGCCCTTTGGGGCCGGGGGGGCCCTGAGGCTCGGGTTCCCGAGGCTAGCGTCCCCCTCGCTCTTCCCCGACCCCCGGGTGCGCTGCCGGGGCCCCCCTTTCCTCCCGCGGGGCGGCCCCCGGAGGGGAGCGCGAAATGAGCCGCGGCGGGACGGAGCCCGAAGGGCAGGAGGGGCGGCCTCGCGGGGGGCGGCGGGGAGAGAGCCTTCTCCGCTTCTCTTGCCTTCCTTCCCGCCTCGGGTTTTCGCCCGGCCTTCCTCCTGGCTAAGCCCGGGGGGCTGGCAAAATAAGCCCCCTTCTTCTGGCTGTTGTTGGCAATACCGTCCCCGTCAGAACGGTGCTGCCCAGCACAGTAAATCCCTGGATGATGGGGAAGAAAATGTTTGGCTGCGGCGGCCGCACCGTTAACAAGGGAGCCCGGCCGCCGCCTGGGTGGAAGGCTTTCGAAAATCCCCTTCTTTTTACGGCAGCACTGAGAGCGGCTGGAACCCAAGCCTTCCCTTCCCCCCGTTTCTTCCTACTGATTGTTTTCCTCCCAGTTGTTGTTACCGTCACCCTTGTTTTCTCTCACCCGGAGGGAGCGGTGACCGGGCGGCGCGGCTGGACGCACAGCGCTGGGCGACGCGCGAGGTGCCTCCTTTTTAGGGGCTCGTTCTGGACCGATTTCATCAACCTACTTCCAGGCTCTCTTTCAGTCCGGTTTATGGCGGGGGTCCGGAACCCCCCGGTCCTGAAAGCGTTCCTGGTGGGCGCCCCCCGGAGGGACCATCCCGCGTCCTTTCGCGGCCGCGGCAGCCCTTTCTTTTCAACCCGTCGGGTCACCGGAACCCTCTGGCCGGTCCAACAGCTGTTACTTCCGAGAGTCTGGGGAACGGGATTGACCAGAATCCCGGGTCTGTTGACCCTCGAGAGAGGGAGGGAGGGAGGGCGGCCGGGCCGGACTCCCCCAAGCGCAGCTTCCCCTTCCAGCCGCATCTTCGGGGCGGAGACCGTTTCCCTCGGAGCCCGGAGGAGAGGGCCCTCGCCTTTCGGCTCCGCTCTCCCTGAAATGGCACTGTCCCAGACCAGGACGATGCGGGTGACAATGGTGATTTGATGCATCCGTGTTTCGCCTTTTTCCCCTTCACGGGTCTGGCCGCTGTACCGAGGAGGGGACGCATTCGCGGGTGCTTAACGAAAACCGAGCGCAGAGCCCTTCTCGTTTACTCCGAAAGGTATATCCGGCCTGCCGTTATCGAAGGTGTATCAAAGGCTGGATTTTTTCCCTCCTCCCTGGAATTGTGCGACGTTTGACCCTATAATGCTTTTTACGTTGTTGCACCACAGCTTGTTTTCGTTTTAACTTGCCTTGTGGAGCCGCTTTGGGTCCCAGTTTGAGAGAAACACGGGATGTAAATCTAATGAACAAATAATTGAAGAGCGCGCGGGGGGGGGTATTTCTGTTTGGTGAAAACGACCAAAATACTGGAATGCATGAAACCCCCCTCGCCTCACTCGCCCTCTCTGGAGCCCAAGCGATGGCCCGGGTAGCCCCGCAAAAACCAGAAGGTTCGAGCGCGCGCGCGCGCCCGCGCCTGTTTTGCGTGATTTGAAGGTGGTTCCTTTTTGCCCGTCTCCCTTTGCCTGTGGAGGGATGGCGGGGGAAGAAAAGGCCCGAGACTTAGCCTCCAGACCCGGGCGGGGGGGGCAGCCTTCTGTGGGTACAACAGTCGCCAGGGTGTGGGCAAACCTTTGGGAGATGCGGCAGACATCGATAAGAGGAAAGGAAAACCGAGCTGTCCTCCGCACCGATCTGTTTCTTTAACTAAGATTCTGATTTTATTTTTTATAAAAAAGAAATTAATAATAATAATAAAAAGATCGGAATCCCCGTTGAAGGAGAGACCGAAATTTGGACTCTCCGGAGGCCTTTCTTTCGGTCAAAGATTTCTCCCAGCCAGGAGCCCCCTGATTTGTTTTTAAGCGCCTTTGCGCAAAGCGGGGCGGAAGCGGTTCCAGTAGCTCCCCCAAGGGCAAATAGAACAACGACCGAGGAAAATGGGAAGACTGGAAAACGAGAGGAAACGAAAAGAAATCAACGGGCTCCTCTCCGCATCGCCGTTACACCCACCCCCAACACCGAGAAATAAGTAGAGGGGGTCCTTCGGGCGCGGCCAGGGGTCGGGGCTCCCGGGCCCCCTTTTCGTCGGGCAGCAACAGCCCGGCGCCGCGTGCTTAGCAGAATGCCTCCGACTGAGCCAGCCTCGGGGCAGAGAACGGAGGGTCGGGAGCTCCGATTCCTTCCGCCGCTTCTCCCGAAGCTCCGCGGTCGGTCGATGCGGAGAAGCCGGCAGTCGCCCGCGGAGGCCCTGGAGGAGGGAGTGTGTGCGTGTGGAGGGGGAGACCTAGGAATATTAATATTATGATTTTTAAGGTGTGTCTTAGACCATCTCATGGTTGGGCCCGCTGCCTTGGCTCCTTCTATTTGGAGAAAAATGGGATCGTGGTAAAATTATTATTACTGCTAGTAAAAATTAAGTGTGAAGAGGGGGATGACTGGGAGGGAAGCCTTCTGTAACACGGACCCCCCGAACACTCTGTTGTCGGAGAAGGGCCGGAGGGACACCCAGCGAAGAGGCTGCCCTCTTCGTGGGGTACAAGTGGGGATCGCGAGGCCTTTCCCGCGGTCCCGTTGTCTTTCCTCCTCCCGTTCCTCGCTTTCCTCCTCCTTCCCTTGTAGCCCACCACCCGGCGCAGCTCTTTCTCGGCCTCTCGCCGACCCCCTCTCGCTCCGGGCCTCCGCGAGGGCGGGAGGGGCTCCACACACGCGCACACAGGAAGGGCAGCGGCGCCCCGCGCCCCAAATCTCGTTCCCGGCTGGGGGAAGGTCTGGGGGCAGGAGGCCGGTCCCGAGGACGGGAAGAATTCTTCCCTGTGTGTATAAAGAAGGAAAAAGATGGACCCGCTGCGGCGCCTCCTCTTCCTTCCCGCGGGAGGGTCGCCGGGAGGGGCAGAAGAGCCGCCGCCGCCGCCGCCGCGGTCAAGCTGCTGCCCTGCCAGAGGGGGATCCGCGCAAAAAGGGTGTCGATTCTGTGAAGAGGCGCCTGGAACAGGGAAAACCTTTGGGAACCTTAAGATTCAAACTGACCGGGAGCGAGAACATAACACGTCGGATATCCTGGTGGTTGAGAAAAAGGGAGCGCGGATGATAGGTGTGGCGATTCCCTGGCGGGGTGCGGTGGGGGGGGGAGAGACTGCAAAGCCTGGAGCGCTACAGGTGGAGAGTCACGGCCTTCCCTCCCGTCTTGGCCGGAGGAAGAAGCCGGCGGGACGCGTGTTTTCGTGCTTTCTGGCCAGCCTCGAAAAGGGTCTCCTCCGTGCGCGCGTGGAGTTTGGAAGGGAGGTCCAGCAACTCCGGGCAAAGCAGAAGAGCGTGGCTCCTGGGGGCGAGGGGAGCGCCGGGGAGACTCCAAACGGCGGAACGGAATCGGCATCCGGAGGATCACCGCAGTCCGCTCGCAAAAAGCCACGCTGCGTGGAACGGCCCGCATTCTCCAGCGACGCCCCACTGGCCCCTTGACCCTTGGACAGAACCCGAAGGGCTGATGGTCCAACCTCTGGTCAGAAAGACGCCTGCGAGACCGTGGGACCAACGGTATCCTACGGGCCGAATCAGCGCAGAGGGGATGACCCAAAAGCGCAGCGACCAAAAGGGAGGCTGCCCGGAACGGGACAGGACCGATCCTAGGTTCTGGGATAGGAATTCGGGCGGGGAACTCCTGAGAGGCTGGGAAGCCGGGATCCTAATTAACGCTAACACTAACGATACGGTGGACGCAATGCGTAAATACTGTTTGCACCTTATTTTTATTTTTATTACAATAATTGCAATGATCTCCGTATCACAATAAGAATTAAAATAGGTGACAATTAGCAACAACGGCGACTGCCTCGCCAGAAATTCCGCTCGCCACCCCGTCCCACGAAATAACAACTCGAAGTGGGGTACAAGTATAAATCCCGGCAGGGAGGGGATAGAAATGCCCCCTCTAAGGGGGATTTTTAAAAGGGTGGGGAGGACAGACGGGGGCAGTTTTCCACAGGCTAGATGGGACCCACCAGACAGATGTCTTAGGGGGGGAGTGCCAAAGATCCGGCGCCAACGTCGGGCCCGGGAGGTCCTCCTCCCCCCCAAAAAATCTTGGGGGTCTGGGACAAGTTTCCGTAGAAGCTGAGGGGGCTGGGCGGGCACCCCGTCTCAGTCCTCCAGCGCCTGCCACGGCTGCTTCGCCGGCTTCCCCCCCGTGAACTTCAGCTGCATCAGCCCCGCTTCGGAACAGCAAGGTGCCCTCTGTGGCTTCGGGCCCCGAACTACAGAATTTGCGGTGACCCCTGGATAAGTGGTGCGTAAAACACGCGTCCCCCACCCGGGGCGCCCAGTGGGCTGCCCCGCGCATTGCGCGACCACGGTTTATTCCCTCCCGGTCCGTCCAGCCTTTAGGGCGAACAGGAACAGCTACGCCCCTCCCTGGGAATTTTTAAGCTCTTTGGCTGCAGGGGCGCAGAGGGGGCAGGCGCTTGGGGCGTGGTCGGCAGCCTGAAGGGCCTCCTCGGCCCTGCCTGCCTGCCTGCCTTCTCCTCCGAGGCGGCCGGGGCGGCCCCTCCCTTGGCCGGTGGTCAGGCGGCAATTTCTAGCCCTACGGTCCAGTAGGTGTGGCTCTGCCGGCCGGCCAGGCGAGGCGAGGCGAGGCGTTGCTGATCCGTGGATGGTGGGCTCAGGAGGATGGGAACCGTCGGAAAGACTGAAGGGTGCCGAGGCCAGGAGGAACGGCAGGGCAGGGGCACAATTGCTCGTCGCCTCCCCCTCCCCAGCATTTGTCGCCTGAGGCTTCTGCCTCGCTTCGCCGGACAGTAGGGCTGGACAGGAGACCTATCCAGAATTTATATCTGTCTGTAGAGGATCTCTATAGAGCGGATTGCACCCAGCAAGCGGCGGAACTGCCTCTCCCTGGAGGCCCGGTTGTCCCCCTCCCTGGTGCTCCCCACCAGCAGGCAGCGGCCTTTTTGTTTAAGGGAGCATGTCATGGGGAGGGGATGGAGTGTAGCCTTGTTATTGTGTTTTAAATATCTTTTAAATGTTAACTTGCGTTTTTAAATCAAAGGCCATTTTCACAGTAGACTGTTACAGTGCTATTATTCCACTTTCAACATCCTGTGGAGTCCTGAGGTTCCTTTGAGGCCCCTCCCTCAACTGCAAACCTCAGGATTCCACAGGATGTTGAAAGTGGAATAATAGCACCATAACAGTCTAGTCCAGAAATGGCCAAAGTTGATTTAATTGTATTCAGAGTTTTTTTTAAAAAAAATGGTATTGTGTTTCTTAAGGGGTGGTACACCAAACTGGGTCCCATACTGGGAGAAAGGCAGGATATAAAATAAATATATAGACCAACGAACCTGAAAGGGAGGCCTCTGTGGTCATGCCAGCACAGATGTCAACTCATAGAATCCTAGGCCGTATCTGCCCTAGATATGCTATAATAATATAATATTATAACAGTTGTTATAATATTATTATATTATTATAACATAATAATAGTATAATAATATAATATATAGTGCTATAGTTCCACTTTGAACCTCCTGTGGAATCCTGGGGTTTGCAGTTTTAGGGAGGGACCCTTAGAAGTCTCAGCCAGAGAGCCCTTTGGTTTCAGGAAACTGCAAACCCCAGAATTCCACAGGAGGTTCAAAGTGGAATAAGAGCACTTTAATACTGGCCATTTCTGCACTAGACTGTTTTGGCGCTATTATTCCACTTGCAACATCCTATGGAACCCTGGGGTTTGCGGTTTCAGGAGGGGCCGGCCAGAAATGGCCCTGTAAAGCAGAAATGGCCGTAGAATCCTCGAGGTGGAAGAGACCCCACGGGCCACCCAGTCCAACCCTCTGCAACCATGCAGGAGGACACAGTCGAGGCCAACCGTTCCTCCGTTCTCTTCTCCAGGTGGCCGGCTGGGTGCCTCAGGGGGAGCCCAATCGCTCCCTCTCACTCCTCCCCGGCAGGCGATCTACCGGGGAAAGGTTCCACCATCTGAACTCACTGCCTGGGATCCTCCACAGAGACCTTTCTCTTGCTCCACGGTTCCAGATGCGTCCAATGGGGACGCAAGAGGAGGAGAAAGAGGCTGTTCTCAGTGGCCGCCCCATAGGCCCTGAGACTCACGGCAGCCCCTCCTTGCCACAGTCCTGCCAACAGGCAAATACTCTTGAATTCCAGCTGGCTTTGAGGACAGAAAAGCCTTTTAAGAGGGGGCCTGGCTGCTTTTCCCTGGAGTGCTTTGAAATGCTTCTCTATTAGCTTTAACTGTATGTTTTAACCTGTGGCTGCCACCCTGCTGGTGAATTACAGCGCCGTAAGTCAGACTTGGGTCTTTGCAATCCACCTTTTTCTGCTCACTGCAGAAGTTGGAATTCACTACTGACTACACAAAGACCCCACTCCCCTCCCACCTTTTCTCAGCTGGAGCCCCCTCCCTTGAACCTGACCTTCTCCTTGTCAGTGGAAGGCACCGAGTCAGGTGTGCTTAGGGGTCTCCACAGGTCCTCCCAAGGTCTCTGCAAACATGGCCTTTGCTCTGCATCTGGGTGGAGGAAAAAAGCAGGCTGCTGGTCTGCAGCTCACCCCACCATTCACTGGCCTGGAAATGCCCGGGTTCAGGGGGCCGCAGCTGAGAAAAGGGGGTGGGTGGGTTGAAGGATTGGGTGAGAGGCTGAGGAGCTACCTCTCCTGATGCAGGAGGGCGTGCTGTTTTGAACGTTATTGACAGTTTGGTTCCATTTTCAGGGTAGCCTTTGGTATGTGCAGCTATACAGTTTTGGGGAAAAGGCAGGATAGAAACGAAACAACTCACCCTCCCCCCCTTGCTGCCCTGCAGAAAATCCCAGGACTGACCCCTAGGAAGTCCACGGAAAATTGTTGCTGTTTTGTCCCTTCAAGTCTTTTCCAACTTCTGACAACCATAAGGCAACCCTATCACGGCATTTTCTTGGCAAGATTTGTTCAGAGGGGGGTTGCCACCACTGTCTTCCTCTGAGGCTGAGAGAATGTGACTTGCACAAGGTCACCCAATGGCTTCCCGTGGCTGATCCAAGGGGGATTTGAACCCTGTTTCCAGAGTTGTAGTCCAATGCTCAAACCACTGAACCATGCTGCCTCTCCCGTCTGAAGCTGGATGGGGAGAAACATGTCGTGGGTGAGGTCTTCCTGTGCCTGGGCCGCTGGGGAGGGTCTGCCACCACTGCCATTCATGAAGCCCCCAAGACTGCTTCCTGTGCCAGCTCTCAGCCCCCAGCGCACAGAGGCTGAGTATAAATGAGGGTAAAAGTGCCGGTGTGGCCCTGCTGATCCTCAGTTACAAAACCCATTGGGTGACCTTGGGCAAGTCACACTCTCTCAGACTCAGAGGGAGGCAAAGGCAAATGCTCTCTGTACAAATCTGCCAAGAAAACCCCATGATGGATTCACCTTAGGGTTACCATAAGTTAGAAAAAACCTGAAGCCACACAAGAACAATAGGTATAAAGACCACAGCATGACATACAATAAAATCAATTTAACTCCTTTAAAACAATTTAAAAAGTTTTAAAAAACTAAACAAACTGAAAGTATATGTACAATGTTAATATGTACTGTTAAAATGAGACAGCTAAAGACAATACTGCGGGCTCCAGATTGTGTTAATGCTCTCATTGGGGTGACTTAAAATACACAGAAACCCTGATGTCTCTGAGGACGCTCAGAGTGCCCTCCCCTAGCCCCTAGTGACCTGCCTTGGCACGCCAAGGGGAGACGGTGGAGGGGCTCCCAGCCCGGCTGGTTTGTCCAGCTGGCGTGGTCCCCCTCCCCCTCCCTCCCTGCCCCGCTTTGGGGCCCCTCCTTGCCTGGGAACTCCGTGGGGCCACCTCAGATGCCCGCTTGCCCCCCAGAGCCACCGGGGAATGCCCTCAGAGGGCAGGGAAGATGGGAAGAGGGCTGTGGAAACACTCCTGGTAACCTTGGGCACACCACGTACTCTCAGCCGCAGAAATCCATGTGATAGTGTCGCCTTAAGGGTGCGATAGGTCAGAAACAAGTTGACGGCATGGAACAACAAGAGCTTGAGTGAGGCCAAACCTTTCTTTACTTCCATTTAGGGAGCAATCAATAACCACACTAAAGAAAGTTTTTAAAACACAATTTCAGTAAACTGTCATATTAAAGACAACATTTTTAAAAAAAAGCAATTGAAAAGCATTTAAGACAGTGGCTCTCAAGCTCTGGGTTTCCAGGTGTTTTGGGCTGCAGCTCCCAGAATCCCTGCACATCGGATGCCAACCTGGCTGGGACTTCTGGGTACTGAAGTCCGAAAACCTGGAAGAGTAAAGTTTGCAAACCACTGCAAAATTCTACATTTAGGGCACAAAAACCAAATGCACAGCTATAGGATGGGGGAGACATGGCTCACCAGTACTACATGTGAAAAGGATATTAAGATTATTGTTGATCACAAATTGAACTTGAACCAGCAGTGTGATGTTGCAGCAAATAAGGCAAAGGTTATTTTAGCCCTCATTAATAGAACCAAAGTTTCCAGGTTGAGGGAAGTAATAGTCCCACCATATTCCGCGCTGCCAGGTCTCATCTAGAGTCCAGTTCTGGGCACCTCATTTTAAGCAGGATATGGACAAGATAGAGTCAGTCTAGAGAGGGGCAGTGAGGATGAAAAGAGATACCAAGAACGAACCAGATGAGGAAAGGTTTGCTTGTTCAGCTTGGTGAAGAGAAGGACTGTCACAGGGAGGAGGGGGCAGGCCTGTTCTCTGCTGCCCCCAAGGGTAGGGCCAGCTGTCATAGTTTGAAGTTAGGGGAGGGTATATTTTGATTGAGCTTCTTGACAGTGACAGCAGTTCAGCAATAGGTTCTATTGCCCAGAGAGGTGGTTGAGTTTTCTTCCCTGGATGTCCTCAAAAAGAGGCTGGACAGCCAGGGACGCTCTAACTGGACCGGGGTGGGTGGGCTCCATGGCCTGTAGGACCCCTTCCGGCTCTAGGATTCCGACTCTGTGCTTCCTCTGGAACCAGAGGCCTTTCTAGCTCCAACTCCTCTGCATCGGATTCCTTGGATTCCACAGAATGAATCCGGACCTCTTCAGACACCATCAGTCCAGCCTGTGGGAAGAAGGCAGGTCCTTCAGTCTATGCCCACGCTTTGCAGTTCTTTTTTTAAAAAAATAATTTTTAAACTATTACTATTATCATTATTATTATTAGCTTTATTTATATCCTCCCTTTTCCACAAGACCAGAACTCAGTGGTTTACCTATTAAGAAGGCTACAATTAAAAGTATAGAAAAAGTCAATCGTTAACCACGTTAAAACCATACACTTTTAAATAGATTATTTTTACAAAATTAAACAATACAGTTTAAAACAGTACAACTTGTACAGCCTTTTCCTTTAAAGCCTTCCATTCTAAAAGACTATGTGTACGTGCCTTCAAGTTGCCTGTTGACTTATGGATTTCCAAGGGTTTTCTTAGAGAAGGAATCCTCAGAGATGGTTTTGCCAGTTCCTTCCTCTGAAACAGAGCTCACAGCCCCTGGGTGGTCTCCCATCCAAGGGCTAACCAGGACTGACCCTGCTTAGCTTCCAGCCTCCCTAGGGAAGGCGTTTCGAAATCTAGGGGCTGCCACCGGGAAGACCTTCTCTTCGAGAAGGATATTGGCAAGCTGTCCAGAGGAGGGGCTTAGGGAGCTGGGGATGTTTAGCCTGGAGAAGAGAAGGCTGAGAGGGGACGCGAGAGCCAGATCGAGGAGGGGGCGGGCTTGTTTTCCGCTGCTCCGGAGACTAGGACGAGGAGCAATGGGTTCAAGCTGCCGGAAGGGCGATTCCGCCTGAACCTCACGAAGGACTTCCTGACGGCCAGAGCTGTCCGGCCGTGGAATCTGCTGCCGCGTCGATGGCGGGTGATGGACCCTCCTCCTTCTTTGGAGGTTTTTAAGCGGAGGCTGGGTGGGCATCTGTCAAGGGGAGGGCTCTGATGGTGCCTTCCTGCGTGGCTGAAGGGGGTTGGGCCGGGTGGCCCCTGGGGCCTCTTCCATCTCTAGGAGTCTGTGGTTCTATGCCCGCGAAAGTGGTGGGACCGAGAGAAGGGCCCCTCCCAAGCCTCTCAGGGTCCAGGCAGGCTCATAGGGGAGATATGCTCTTCCAGATAGCCTGGATCTCAGACAAACAGGCACTTATACACCATTACCAGCACTTTGGAATTGTAATTAACCGTAACATCATTGCATTAAACAAATAATATAGATAGTTTAAAAAAAATGTCCTTGTCCTATTGATGTATTGGAATTCTCAGAAGTCCAGAAATCTAGAACTGGCCTCCTTTTATTTACATCCCAAGCTTGTGTGATGGATAATCAACTGAGAACCTTTTTTTGTGGTTGCTCCCGTGTATTAGAACGCCCTCCCAGCTTGGTAGGCCAGGCTGGCTCCCGCTGTGTTTTCCTTCTGTGGGCGAGCGGGAACTTTATTGTTCCAACCAACAGGCTTTTAGGAACTGGTTGCAAGCGCTCTCACAAGGGTGCAGCTCTGCCGTTTTTTTCTCCTGGTCTCTTTGTAATGGATTTGTTTTAGGTGGTTTCAACCCTATAGGTAAATTCAGCTGCAGTTGAACAGCATTGTTTTGCACGATTGGACTTACGTCGCTGGATGTGCTTTTATCTGTACCTGATTTAATTTTCCTGAGCAGCTTTGAGTCCCAGTTCTAGGCAAAAGATGGGATATAAACAAATTAACAACAACAGGCCGTTCAGCACACCACTGCTTCCCACAGTGTGCGTGCGTGCATGTGTGTGTCTAATTGGCACTCTATTAGTATTTATTTGATCATTATGAATAAACCATTTCTCAATAAACTTGCCTTGTGGTTCAGTTCCTAACAGAGCGTGTGATTCATGGCTTGGCTTCCCCATTAATATTACTTTGCAGTTCTTAAGATAATTAGCTGAACCAAGAACAGAGGTGGGTTTGTTCCCCCACTGTCATTTTGTGCGGAGCTATGAGCTCTCTCGTCTGAACCTGGGGATAATGGTTGCGGCAGTGCCAAAGGCACTGAGGATGCTGAGGGCAAGACTCAAGCCTGGGGCTTCTCAGGGGGCTTAAGAAGCAGCCCAAACATTTCCCGGCCCCCTTTCAGGCTCCCACGGGTGTGCCGAGGCCTGGGGCTCACCAGACGCCTGGGTCACGCCAGCTCTCCTGCACACGGCCTCTTTCTCAGCGTGGAAGGAGAAAAGGAATACAAGAAAATACGTCACCATTTCATCCCCCCCTTGCCTCTCGTGCACACACAAGTTGCTTCCAGTTAATTTATGTTGAATTTACCATTCTCACAGTCATATGGATGGCAGACTCCCAGCCCCTGATTAGGGTAAACAGATTTTTTCCTCCGTATATTTAGACACGCCATATTGCTTTCAGGAAATGTGCGCATTTGAAAGGCAGAGACTCACCGAGGGCCATATCCTGCCACTGTGCTTCGCAGGTGGGAAAGGCGCCCTGTCCTGGAGAGGCAAGGGAGGCGCGGGGCCACAGAGCCACCGCCGGCCTTTGGGGTTACGGACGGCCCGGCTGCAAGGGAGGGCCTCGAAAGCAGCCTTTGCTGGGCGAGCCCTCTGGGGCCGTCCTAAATGCCGGCCTCGCTTCAGAAAAGTCCAGAACGTGAGCTTCCGCAGCAGAGCACGCGTGGGGCAGAACGCTATGCGGGGAGTGGTCCTCGCCCCAAAGAGTTTACAGTTCCAGTTTGCACAGAGGTAGCAACTTAGGTGCGTGTGCATGTGCGAGTGTGTGCATAATGATTTTTAAAAATTATTTCAAGCATTTGTGTATAACCTCTTGAGCCACCAAGGTCCCCAGGGTAATCAACAACACGCAGAAACATTTGAAACATTAAATGAACAAATCAGAACTTTAAAACGCAGCTAAAACACTGTCTGAGATAGTCGAAAGCCCTCGGACAGTTTACACAGTCAGAGTGGTCAGCCCTGGTTTTAGGGCGGAAGGCCACACCGCCTGAGATGCCCGCTGCAAGGAAACACCAAGGAAGGGTGTCTGATTTGGGGGAGACTGAGGCAGGAGAGAGCGTCCTGGCCCCAGGCCCCTGAAGGATGTGTGAGACAAAACGGGCAGCTTGGCCTGTGCTTGGAAGTTAATTGGAAGCTGATGACTTGCGAGACCAGTAAAATGCAGTCTCAAAAGCAGACACCCAACCACAGCGTGGCTGCCCTGCAGCTTCTAAACAGTGGTCAAGCGCAGACCCACACCAAGCGCGTCAGAGCGGTCCAGGGGGATCAGCGTGACCAAAGACGCTTTCACGACTGGAGGGCGTGGACCTAGGAGCCATGCTGAGGTGTCAGCTCGGACCTCTCCTCAGCCGAGAGTCCAGGACAAATCTCTCGCTGGCCCAGCCCCCGGGTGACCCCGGGAGGATGGAGAAGGGAAGCCCCTCCTGGAGTCTGAGCAGGAGGCACCTTCTCTGGGTGGGGCCCGAGGGGTGGGGCAGGCGAGGGGCTTGGGGAGGGAGACGCTAGCAGAGGCAGGAAGGAGGGCAGGTGGGAGGGAGGCTGCGGGGTGTGAGTGGGCCGAGAGAGGAGCGCCCCAAGGACCATCTTGGCAGTGCGGGGGAAGGCAAGAGCCAAGGCGAAGGGATGGGTTTTCACGGTTGCCCGCGTGGCAAGGGTGGCCTTTTCTCTTGGCAGAGGGTGAACTGTGGGGGTCCACGTGGATCAGGGATGAACTGGGTGGGTGAGGGTCTTTGGAAGCTTTTCAGCAAGGTGAAGCCCGTCAGCTGAGAGCCCAGGAGAGGAAAGGCGAGCAATTCCACTCGGAGGGTAAGAGCCTGAGAGATGTCGGACGGTGGAATATGCAGCCGCCTCAGTGGAGTGTGGCGGGGTCTCCCCCTTCTTTGGAGGCTTTTGGCGAGAGGCCGGACGGCCGCCTGTCCAGGTGAGGGCTCCGACGCGCGGTGTCTTCCTGCCTGGCAGAAGTGGGTGGGACTGGAGGACCCGGGGGGTCTCCTCCAGCTCTAGGATTCTAGGATGGTTTTGGTCAGACGATGCAGTGTTGTTAGCAGGAACCGATGTAGACCTGTAGCCACGTTGACCACGCCGTTGACATACAACAACGTCCTAAATCTGCACAAAACAATGATATCTTTTTTGGGCCAACAAAATGCACAAAATCCATCCCGCAAGCTTTCAAGGCTCTGCTGGCTTCTTCATCGGGCAGAGATGTTAAAAATCATGCAGTTAGGGTCACAGGTCCACATTCTGTTTCAGAAGTTACTTCCGTCGTCAGTTATAGTGGTCTGGAGGGAACTCGAGGGAGACAGCCTTGCCCTGTGGCTTCAAGTCCTTTCCGCCTGTTGTGAGCTTAAGGTGATCCCATCCCCCAAGGTCGCCCAGTGGGTTTCCATGGCTGGGCGGGGAGTGGACCCCCGGCCCAGCATTCGGGCCGCCAGGCCACTCTGGCTCCCGGGACGTAAATCTCCGCGTGGAAAGCGACCCATTCATTGCGCTGCACAGCCCTTGCGTCGGAGGGCGATGGCGCACAACTGAACCGAGAGACCCGGGGTGCAGCCGGGAGCCCAACCCGGAGCGCGTCCGCGTGCGTGCCCCCCGCACGCCCCCGCACAGCTCGCTTCTGCCGCCGCGGGAGGCGGCGCCTCGGACCCCGAGGGACGGGGGAACAGATTTCCGGCCGGCCGCCCCTGCGGCGGGGGCGCTTCTTCCTTGCCGCCTCCCTGGACCGTCTGCCGCCCGAGCCGGGCTCCCTCCTTCTTCGCAGCGGGCGCTCGGGGGAGGCAGAAGGACCCGGCGGCGCCCCCCCTTTCCTTCCGCCCGAGGTGCGCCCCGGGCTCCGGCCAGGCCATCTTTTCCCCCGGGAAAGGCCCGGGCTTCAACCGGGGGGGAGGTCGGGCGAGTCCGCCCCGCAGGCCGGGCGCCCCGGCGAGGCGGAAGGAAGGGGCGCCGCGGCAGCCGGAGGGGCGAGGAAGAGGGGGCGGGCCCGGAGGGGAAAGGGCAGCAAGCCACGGGGTAGAAGCCGGCCCCCGGCCCGCGGGGGAGACGCCTCCCCCGCCCTGTCCCACACGGGGCCGCCCCCGGTGCCCCTCCCCAGAGAAAGACCCCGGGGACGCAGCCCCGCAGCCTCGGGCCTAAAGCCCCCTCCCCTTTTAGGGGAAAAAAAAGGAGGAGGGGAGGGGGATCACCTGTTCTCACCCCCTCGTCGTCGTCGTCCTCCTCCTCCTCTTCTTTCCCCTCCTTTTCTCTTCCTCCTCCTCCTTTTCGCTCCGAACTCATAATTAATCGCTCAAGGCAAAAGTAATGAATGTTAATTGGCCATCTGTACAAAGACTAATTAAAATCTACCATGCTGGGGATTAAAACATACCTATGGCAAGCAAGCGCCTGCATTCAGAGGGAGAGAGAGAGAGAGAAAGGGGGGGCGGCGGCTGAGAAGAACAGCGGCGGCGGGGGAGCAGCGCCGACAGAGCCCCCCCTCAATTCTCTCCCTCTCCGCCCCCCCCTCCCGGGCTGAAGGTGCGAGAGAGGAGCCGGAGCCGCCAGCGGGGGGAGGGGGAGGGGGAGGGGGAGGGAGGGAGGGGGTGGGGGCGAGGGGGCTTCGCTGTCCTGGGTCTAACCGGGGGAGGGGGTTTCGAGGGGGCCGCCCTTTCTTTCCCCCCGACGCCACCCCCAACGCTTTCCTCTTGTTCGCGTTTTTTATCAGCCTCGGCAGGGATCCCCGTTGCCCCCCCCCCCCAGCGAGAGTAGCCCCACGGAACACGAACGGCCGGGCCCCGAGGGTCGCCTGGCCCTTCCGCGCGCCCCTCCGGCCGGGGCTGACCAAGAGGCCCCCGGCGCCCCGTTCGGCGGCACGTTAACAGACGGATGCCTTGCGACGCAGGGGTCCTTCCTCTCGCGCGGCCGGGGGCCTCTCGCTTTCCCCTCCCGGGACCTCTGGAGTCTAGGCGCGGAGGGGGCTCTCGTGAGTCCCGTGGGTCTCCCCTGGCCGGGGCTGGCCGGAGTTTGAGAACGGCAGTTGTGGGACTGGCGGCAATCGTAGTTAATAAGGAAGTGCCGATAAGATGTGCGCCGCCCCGGCTTTTTCTGCCTCCCCTTCCCTTCGGTTTCAGAGTCTCCCCGCTGTTCCGGACTGGAATTCGGGACCCTCAGGCGGTTCGGATTCTGTCCCGGAATCGGGAGCCCTGGGCGCCGTCCGTGCGCGCGGCGGCGGGGCTCCCCCTCCCAAATAAGAGTTCTGCGCCCTCCGCCCTCTAGCTATCCAGAGCACTGCGCTAACCCCACCATTTCCGCTGCGCCTCTACAGAGAGAGACCGGGCGAGCCGGGGGCAGGGGCGGCCCGGGGGGGAGCACAGCCGGCAAGCGGAGCGGCCGGCCGCCGGGAGGCCTCGGGGTCTCCCTCTCCGCGGCGCTAGGAATTAGGGGACTGAAGGGAAACTTCGGTGGCGGGGAGGTCAGAGCTCTTATTTTGGAGAGCCTCGGCTCTGTGTGGCCCCCTCCCCTGGGAAGTGGAGCATGTGATTTTTTCCGAAAACGTGTGTCTTTTCTTACAATTCTGCAATCGGGATCTTTCTCCTTCTCCTGCTTACCGCATCTGCTTTGTGTATTCTCTTCTGCAGAGCCCAGCTGCACGTGGGCGGATCGGTGCCCTGCCTTCCCCGCTCCCCCCTCCCCCCCTCTCTCAGTCGCCGCCGACGGAGCCCCCGAGGACGCCGAGACTTTCAGTGTCGTGGGCCACCGGGAACAAAGCGGGTGTGCGTGTGCGTGTGCGTGTTAGGCTGACTCAGAGGAGACAGACGCGCCAAGAGCCAAGGCGGACTCCTCCCCGCAACCCCTGCCCCCTCCTCCCTCTATTCCCCCCCTTCCTCCTTCCGTATCGCCTCGGCCCGTTTTGCTGCAGTCTCGACCAAAGGGGCTTGGCTCGCTCCTCTTCAGCCCGGGCATTTCCAGCTCCCACAGGATTCCTCGCTTCCCGGGGGCCGCCGCCGCCGCTCCTTCCTCGCACGGGGGCGGCAAGCCCAGCACCGAGGTTGCCCACCGGGGAAGTCCCGCGGGCCCAGGGGGGCGGCCATGCTGGGGGCAGGCGAGCAAACCCCGCAGCCCTCTCCTCTTTTCCTGACAAGGGGGGACGCGGGGCGCTGTCGGAAGGCGGCGTCCTCGTGATTTTTACGAGGCGGCTTTGCGTGGATGCAAGACGTCCAAAATAAGTCAAAATTAGGCAAAACCATACTTGTTTGTGTAAAAGCAATGTAAGATGCGTTACCCGTAAAAACGGCACCGCCGAAGCAATCAACGGGATGAGGGAAAATACCCTTTAAAATGCAAGGACTGGAATTGGTAGGAACGATTCCCATGGGAATTATGCTTCGCTACCGGTTGGGCTGCGCGACTCCCAGGGGAGGGAAGGTGGGGATCCGGCGCCCGGCTGGACAGGAGGGGCCGCGGGGGGGGCCGCGGTCGGAGCACCGGGCGGCGACTCCGGAGAGGAGGGTGCGAATCCCGCCCGGCCAGGAGTCCCATCGCGCTCTCTCGGCCTCGGGAGAAGGCGAGACCCTCTCTGGACAAATTCTGCCGAGCAGACCCGGTGGCGGGGGAGCGGGATCGCCGCGAAACCGACGAGAGGCACGCGGGGGGCTCCGCCCGCTGGCTCTCCCTCCCGCGGTAGTTTCCGCGGAAAGGGGCAGCGGAACGGGAATCCGCGGAGAGATCTAACCCTTGGGAGCGAGGGGAGGGCTTCCCCAAAGAGTCGGTAACCCGTTTTCCTGGCTCCTCCTCATCGCGTGGAAACCTCTCACCCTCCGCCTTGGCTGCGGTTCCCGGGAGCATCTCTGGAGTTTTTCGGAAAAGACGTTCCTTTCCGTGCAAATTCTCTTTCCGGACTCTACTCGGGACTGATTAAGACCGCTCTTATAGCGCGATTATTCCACTTTCAACATCCTATGGAGTCTTGCGGGCCGGCCTCTCCCTAAACCGCAAACCCCAGGATTCCATAGGAGGTGGAAAGCGGAATAATCGCGCTGTAGCAGTCTAGTGCGGAAATGGGCGATATCTTTTATACGTGTTTTTAAACTGTTCTTGCGTTTTTTTAAACAAAATTGTGGTTTAGTTGGTTTTCAACTTTTGTATTATTTTATTTATTTACGGTATTTATCTAGCTGCGCATGCGTGCGCGTCTGCGCCTCCCAGTCGCCGGTGGCCTCAGGGCGAGCCCGTGAGTTTCCGAGGGTTTTCTTCGGCGAGGGATCCTCGGGGGCGGTTTCGCCGGTTCCTTCCCCCGAAGGAGAGCCCGCAGCGCCCGCGCCGTCGTCGTGCTTTGGCTAGACGGTGGCGGGCTGCCCCGCCTCTCCCGCGCACGAATAACATTGGATCGTGCGGCGCTATCCAGACCCCAAGCCGGCGCGAGGCCTCGCCGCCAGGAAGGGCGAGGCGCTGGGGGAAGTAGAAGGGGGAGAGACCTAGAAGGGACCCCCGAGGGCCATCCAGCCCCGCCCCTTCCAGCGTCACCCGCGCCCGGAGCGCAGCCCCGCCAGGCGGCCCCCGAGGGAGCGAGGAGGGCCAGAGGCGGGAAGGGGCCTTTCCACGCTACGCTGTTCTAGCGCTATTATGCCGCTTTCAGCCTCCTGTGGAATTCCGGGGTTTGTAGCTTCCCGAGGCCCAAGAGCTCCCTGGCTGAGAATGATAAACGCCCCTCTCTAAACCGCAAGCCCCAGGATGCCGGGGGAGGTTGAAAGCGGGATAAAAGCGCTGTCACGGCGTCGCGCGGAAAGGCCCCCGGAGGCGGCGGCCGCCGCCCCCGCCCTCTTCCCCCGCGCGGCCGGGCCCGGCTTCTTCGCCCGCGGGAGGGGCCCCGTTGCGCCCGGGGGCGCGGGGGTCTCTCGCCGCTGCGGCCTCCTGCGGCGGTGCCGCCGCTCTCTCGCGTTCCGCTGAGGGCTGTGAACGGTGTCGGCGCTCGGGCTCGGCGACGCTTAAGCGGCTTGTTTGTTGTAACTTTTTCTTCTTTTCTTCCCAGGTTTCGCGTTTCTTCCCGGGAGCCGCCCGGGGTCCCCCGCGGGGGAAACGGGGTCGGCCCTCCCCCGCCCCCCTCCCGCGGGGCCCGGAAGGGTCTCCGAGGGCTGTTGGGCTCCCCCTCTTTTTATCTTTCGGTTACGCCTCCGATGGATTTGAAAAACGGCGTTCTTTGTCACCACCGTTATTAAACAATATATCGTAGTAGTCGTCATCTTTTGGAAATACGAGGTCAGCCTGTCCTTGGCCGGGAGAAAGCGGCGTATCAAGAAAGGAAGAAAGAAAGGAAGGGGTGGTCTTCCAGCCCTGCCCTCCCGCGCCCCTCGCCCTGAAGGTCTACGGGGGTCGCCAGTCAGTTGGGGGGGGGAGGAGGGGGCCGCCTCCCCCCCCCCGCCCAAGCGCCCGCGAGCGCGTGTCTGCCCGGGCGCCTCCCTCCCCGCCGGGCTCAAAAAACCTTCCTGCGAGGGAGGCGCCTCCCCCTCCCGGAGCTGCGCGGGGCGCAGAGGGGGCGCGGCGGGGAGGGAAGCCGGCCCGTTCCTCCCGAGCCAGACGCGCGTGGGAGTTGACGCGCGTCCGCCCTCCGTCCTCACGAGCTCCGGGAGGAAGGCGCGCCAGCCACGCTTTCTCCGGAGCGGAGGAAGAGGAGGACGAGGAAAAGAAAGGGGGCTGGGAAGATGGAGGGGCTGTGGGGCTTGCCCCCTCCCACGGACGCCGCCGGCTGCCGGGCCGGGGAGTCCGACGGTCTCCCCGTGGAGCTGGGCTCTCTTCTTGCACCCCCGCGCCCGACGGGGGGGCGGGAGTGGGGTTTCCCAGGGTGTTTGTTGGCCCTTCGGGGGCAAAACCGGCAAGCGAAAACGGTTAGGAGCGGGCTTTCTTTTAGCCGCGGAGCGGGTAAACTGGCTTCCCCGGGCTGGAAATAACTCCAAGACGAAACAAGGCAGGCAGGTTGCAAAGCGAGGACAGTTCGCTCTGGTGGCTTTTACATTTACATGTGGGTTGGGGAGCCTATGGGGACTGACCAGCTAAGGGAAGGATTAGGCGAACGTGGTAGCTCGACCCTTAACTCACCGTCTTGTGACGGAGGAGCCAAGCCTGTCTGAAGACTGGAGAATGCCCAGAGGCAGAAGGAGGAGCAGAAGGCGAGGGAGGAGGGGGGAGTCTTTGCAGGACCCCACAGCCCTGGGAAGTTTCCTGGGTCCCATAGTCCAGCCAGCTACTTTTAAGAAACTCTTATCCGTCGTGGACTCCCTTCTCGTTAAGTATCCCTGACCATGGGATCACTCCTAGTATTTCCCTAAGTTTACTGAAATTGCTTTCTGAAAGTCTGGAATATGCGTCTGACTATGCTTGGCTCCTCCTTTCCACTGCATTGTATGCTCTAGGAGAACATGGTCTCTTCCACCTAAGGATCCCACCTCCTCCACCCCATTAGCAAGATCATCACTGTTGGTTAGGATCAGATCTAAAACAACCACGCCTTTTGTTCACCTTCAGACCATGAAATTATCTGCAAGGCGAGTGAGAATTTTGTTGGACCTGATACTCTTTGCAGAATCTGTTGGAAAAATTCCAGCATTCTCCCTCTCCCCCCATATTGTTCTTAGAGCAAGTGGGCATGGCTAGCATAGGGCTCCCTTTCTCTTTTGCACGCCAAAGCACCACCATTTGCCTTTCTGTCATTTAACCACAGGATCATAAATACCTTTGGTGTTCAGGTGATCGGATCATGTGACCCAGGACAGTTGCTTGGGTCATCGGTCTTATTAAAGAAAGAGACCCCTTCTCAGACCTCTCTCTCTCTCCTCCTCCATTTTTGCTCCCTCCTCCTCCTCTCCGACCACGCTTCGCACCTCCATCAGAAGACGGTGAGTTAAGAACGAGGCTACTGCTATTCGTTAGCTAGTTAGGATGGAGGCTCCCCAGCACATATGTAAATGTAGAAGCCATTCGTAAACTTTTATAAGTTTGTAACCTTAAACTGTGTGTGTTTGTTTTGTCTTCTTAGTCAGTTTCAGATCAGGAAAGCCATACACAAATTTAGGCATGCTTTTTCTGCTACTCTGCTAAAAGGAGGCTGAATCTTTACATTTTTAGCTTCCGGAGAATTTCCCAATAGGGCTAACACCCTGGGAAATTCTAATTCCCAACAGAATCATTGAATCATAGAGCTGGAAGAGACCCCAAGGGCCACCCAGTCCAACCCTCTTCTGCAGTCAAAGCCCTCCTTTTGACAAAAGCCTTCCTGCCTCTCCTTAAAAACCTCCATGGAAGGAGGAGACTCCACCACACTCCACGGAGGCAGCGGCAGATTCTACTGTCAAACTGGTCTTACTGTCAGGAAGTTCTTCCTAAGGCTTAGGTGGAATCTATTTTCCTGAAGTCTGAATCCGTTGCTCCATTTCCTCACTAGACTGTTATAGTGCTATGATTCCGCTTTCAACATCCTATAGTATCCTGGCGTTTGCAGGTTAGGGAGGGGCCTTTGAGGATGCCCTTTGAGGATGGCCTTTGAGGCCCTTCCCTAAACTGCAAATCCCAGGATTCCATAGGATGTTGGAAGTGGAATAATAGCACTATAACAGTCTAGTGCGGAAATGGCCTCTGAGTTTGACTTTCAATAGATGTTAGGATAGTTGAAATCATCCCATTACGACTATATTTTTTCTCTCTCTGGATGTTTCATCATCTGTTCCAGGAAGGCATCACCCAAGCCCTCAGCATCCAAGTCGATACGGCATGCAAGGTTTACATCGGGAACAGAACAGGGAACTGGAATGCCCGGTTCAGGGTAATTAGTATAGATGAATACAGATACATGCCTTAACGTCTATGATAAGTATAGCTATAGAACTTGATTATGTCTTAGAAATTGCTGTTTTGAATGTATTGGTCACCACAGCGTTTTTTAAAAGAAAGGTTTCTCAAAATAAGAAAATTGTTGGAGATGTAATATGGCTAATGCTTCCTTGAGACATATGTTTTGGAGCTGCCTCATAGTTGCTTTCCTTTCGGATGGAAGTAATTAGGTGGTATTAGAAAGCTCTTTAATATTTAGAGATGTGTATGTTTTAAAAAATTATGTTAATTTATTTTAATTATTTACCTGTATCTTGGAAATAAACAAAGGGCTGATAGAAGAGTAGAGTAGTTCCACAGACAGAAGATCCAACAACATTAGTAATATTTGAAAGAATGGTGTATGGACAAAACCTACAAATGGATGTATATTTGGACATTAGAGAAACTTTTCTGTAAACTTATTTGTAACGTGCTTCTTTTTCTTTTCCTGTGTTATTAATTTTCAGCTTTCTTGTATTGGAATATCATAGGATGTAACTGAGAAACTTCCTTGTATACAGCTACTAGCCATTTAATCATTCAATAATGATTTTTTTAAAAAAACGATCCACTCTGTGTGTCAAATTTATTTATTTTAATTGAATTTATATGCCGCCTTTTCTCTCAAAGTTAGGCCCAAGGCAGCTTCCACAAAGTCAAAAAACATTAAAAACATTTAAACAACCGAAAACATTAAAAACATATAGAATTATAAGCTCACAATTAATATGCTAGAGGCAGCACAGAAGAGCACAGCAACAAATGCAGCTGCCCATCAGCCTCTCATCTCCAAAAGCTTACACCATAACAACATTTGTGAGCCACCCAGGTGCCACGTTATTGTTTCTCTGGCTCCAAGAGACTAATGTGGGGGAAGCGTCACTCCGAGGCAGAGACCGCGGTGGGCCGAGGGACAAGAGCCGTTTGGTGCTGGAACGGCAGACTTGCTCAGAAGGTTGCGGACTCTCCGTATCTTAAGAAGAGATGGGAGAGCCAGTTGCCAGGAACACCTTCGGCAATGGATTTCCTGCACTGGGGAATTAAATATTCCTTAAGTGCCCTCATGTCAGTCAGAACAGGGCTTCTTAAGCTATCCGGTGTGGGGGAGCAGCAGGTGTCCCCCCCAGTGCGCCAGGGGCCAGCACCATAACCGTGGCTGCAGCGGTGCCTTGCTTTCCTGCAGACTCCCCAGGGGCCACCAGCCAATGGCTCACGGTGGTCCACAGACCATTGCTTTTGAGCAGCACTCAGATAGAAGAAGGAGCAGCCTTATTTTCTGCTGGTCCAGGGACTACAACACATACCAGTGGATTCAAAATACGAGAAAAGCGATTCCACCTAAACAGTGGGAGGATCTTCTGGATGGCAGCAACAGTGGTTCAGTAGTGGACTGGACTGCCTTGGGTAGGGAAGGAGTCCCTTTTCCCAGAGGCTTTTATACAGAGTTTGGATGGGCATATTTGTCAGAGGGGGCCTGCCTTTGCATTCCTCTGAGGTTGAGAGAGTGTGACTTGACTAAAGTCACCTAGTCGGTGTCCACGACCGAGCAGAGGGGATTCAAACCCTGGCCTTCCAGAGTCATAGACCAGCACTCAGACCACTAGACTCCACCGGCATTTCACAGATACGTACGTTCCGCTGTGGAAGTGGTTGGACTTTTTCTCCCAATCCAGAATGGCCACTTTCGGTTCATGTTTGCAGAGACACACTTGTGGAAGTGGAGGTGTACAGATTATTCCACTGTGCATGTGGATGCACATTTTGTTGTGTGTTTGTCTACACAGTCATTTGCACACTTCCTTGCACAGAGTTGCCATTCAGCACAAGGGTTGCCTAACACAGCTATTGAGCTACACTGTACAGGACAGAGATTTATGCCATGCAAACCTGGTGTGGGATTTTGACCGTAAACACAATCGGCCTGGGCACACACGCATTCGCTGGGCAGTCTGACAGTCATCACCACCAGCACCGTTCTCACCATCCCGGGGAGACAGGAGAGTCAAAGACTAAAGTGGTAGGGGGAGATTATACAATAGTGAGACCTTCAACTTGTGATTCAGCACTTCTGGGAAAGGAAGCCAACCGTGGCTCCAGGGGCCGAGAAGTGCTCACGGACCAATTCCAAAAAGACAGACAAAATGTCTGAATGGAATCACCATAGAAAGGATCGCAAGAGCACAGTTGCAGAAAGCAGCTCTGCTTGGAATGTGCCACGTTATCCGAGGAGATTCCTATCACGGTTGCCTAGATTCTCGGGCAGAATCTGAGTCACAGACGGTCCACAGCTCCAGCCGGTGGCGTCTGGGAGGCCTTCAAAGAAGTCACCGTGTCCACCTCTTGCAGCATAAAAAGGAGGAAGGGAGGGAGAAGACGGGGAGAAAGAAACAGGGCCCCGCCCCTTTAAGACTAACCGGTTTTTATTTTCGCCTGAGCTTTCAGGGATATAAACACACTTCTTCTTCAAAGGTAGTCCCAAGTGGTAACTGGAAGACAATGAACCTGAGAGAGGTACTTAAAATAATAATAAACAGTTTTACTTATAACTTGCTGTTTCCCCATAAGTGCAGCTCAAGATAGCTCACAAATTAAAATACAATGCAGTTAAGACACATGAAAGATTGGGCTAGAATTCTTTATGCCAAAAATTGGAAGAATGAAGAGACCTCCAATATAAATTTGTGGCTCGTATATAGCTGTGAAATATTAGAACTGGATAAATTAACAATATTGTTAAATAATAAATGGCTGGATAATTTTAAAAAGGACTGGAAAGAGCTAATTATGTCTTTTGGTCAAAAATGGAGAGATGCTTCAGTGATAGTTTATAGAGATTGACTTGGATTGAATACACATTTATTGTTGTGCTTGCTTTACCTGTCTTCTATGTTTACCTTTAATAACTGTTTTTTCTAATTGTTAACTTTCTAATAATTGTGACAACTGTAAACCAAGAATAACTTGTATATAAAATAAAAATTCCCCCACACAAAAAAAAAGACATATGAAAGATCAACATTAAAATAAAAATAAACTACCAGCAGTTTTTTTAAAAAAATAAAATTAAAATATGCAGTTAAAGGTGATGAAAAGTGCTTCTTGAAAAAGGGCACCCTCGGGGGCCTTTGCTGCAGCCTTGGAGAGGACACCAGTTTGACTTGTGGGTGCAGCTGCTTTTCTATGGGGCAAAAGGCGCCCCTCCCGCCCTGCAGGAATGGTGTCTCTGTGCCTCCTCCTGTCTCCCAGGGGCCGGAGGGAGGGCAGCGAGGGCGTCCTGTGCTGGGCCTGTCAGGTCAGGCCCCAATCCACGTGTCACCAGAGGGTCGATTTCTAAGTTCCTGGCTCCACTTCTGCAAAATGGGAGGATGTTGGGGGAAATTACTTGGGGGGAGTGACATCTCCCAGAATCCTCCAGCCAGCCTGGGCAGTAGCCAGGCTGGCTAGGGGATGCTGGAGCTGTAGTCCAAAAATGTAACCTGGCCAACTTCTGAACGGGGAGAACCGGGACCTCGCTTGTGAGATGAGCTGTGAGGCGGAAGGAAGACGGAGCAAGCGGTGCCCTGGGTGTGGGTTTTCTTCCCTGCCAGGGAATCGGGGCCTCGGGGTCCCTTCTCTACACTCTATGGCCGTGACTCTCCCACAGCCACCGGATGGTGTGGCCCGTCAAACCGGTCCTGGTGCGGGGAACCAAGAGGGAAGGAGAGGTTTGTCCTCTCTCCCCCGCGATCCGGCACAAAAAGGAGAGGAGCTGCGGAGCGTGGCCCCCTCCGTGGCTCAATCGATAACAGCACATTTTTGACTGGGGCCTCCGTTAACCTCCCTTGAGCCTCCTCTGCAATCCCTCCTTACAAGGCGCCCACAGCCCAAGGGAACAGGAACGTTCGCCAGCCGGCGGACTTCTTCTTGGCCTGAGAGCCAGTTAATCAGTGATCTTCCCTGGATGGACGGAGCAGCCGGGCCGTAAATATTTGACTGCCCCCGGCCCCGGCTCCCAGGACCGGGCCGTGGGAGGGGGGTGGGCAAGCGGATGGGAGGATGCGCACTGTCTTTGACGTTTCTTCGACTGCGTCAGGCTCTTTTGGGTTTCCATAGGAAGGATGAATCTCATAGGTACTTCTTTCGGCCAAATATCCCTGAAAACGCAGCGTGTGAGCATTTTACTAGGGGCCAGGGTTTTCAAGAACAGGAAAACAACATTGACCATGCCAATTTTCAAAGCAGGAGATGGGGGGAGGAACGACAGCAGTCCGTATAATTATTTGCAGTGTGGAAAGAGAACTCTTTCTCTCTCTCTCTCAGAGACAGATTCCTTCACGGCAAACTCCATGGGAGAACTTCACCAACGGTCACGCTCCAGCACAAGAGATGGCAGGATGTTCTGAACTGCGTCTAACTCCAGGCCTCTGCCAGGCTTGGGGCGGTGCCAATGGCACGGAGCAGAGAAGCCTTCCAGCCCTTTTGCTGGTGGGATCCAGCATCCCCTCACGGCCAGTAGTAGACTGGGCCCCCCAGCCAGACAAATTCTACCCCGATGATCCCTTGGCCAGCAACCAAAAGGAGACCCCCTGGCCTGTTGAGCCTGACAGAAGGGGGACTCCCAAGGGCGATGCAGTGGAGAAGCAAACAAAGAAAACCAGAGCATGCAGGCATGACCTCTCCTTCCCCCCTGCCCAACAGTTGTGAGAACTATGCAAGCAGGGCAGTCGCAAAGGGAGATTCACTCCCCCAGTCTGTTCCCAGCCCCTGGCTGCAAAGCCAGTGCAAAAAGCATCCAGCAAGGTCACAGATACATGTGAACCCTTCCGTGCGGTTGGGCAGCTGTTAATGTTTACCATGATGCTGACAAGGACTCCAGAACCCCTCTGCCTGGTGGCAGGGGCCATGCTCACAGAAAACCTTATGAAATTCAAGAAGTTGCTATCGGCAATTCGAAAGCATATACGTGCACGCACACACGCAGAGATCCATCATGGTACGTGCAGCCAAATGCCTCCACATCTGCCTTTTGGATGGACAGGACAGGCCACCTGCCTCTTCTGGAGATCGTTATGAGACCCAGAAACCCATTTTCTTTATTGAAACAAAATAAGCAACCTAAATGGTCCAAAGCCTGGAAGTCATGGAGCCCTGTGACAGTTGGCTTAGGGAGCTAGGTATGTTTAGCCCGGAGAAGAGAAGGTGAAGAGCAGATATGATAGCCATGCTTACTCTTTGAAAGGATGCCATATGGAAGATGGAGCAAGCTTGTTTTCTGCTGCTTCAGGGACTAGGACATGGAGCAGTGTTTCTAACTACAGGAAAAGTGATTCCACCTGTACATTAGGAGGAACTTCTTGACGGTAAGAGCAGTTCAACAGCAGAATATGCTGCTGCCTCAGTGGAGTGTGGTGGAGTCTATTCCTTCTTTGGAGATTTTTAAACAGAGGCTGGATGGCCACCTATCAGTAGTGCTTTGATTGTGTCTTCCTGCATGGTAGAAAGGGGTTGGACTGAATGGCCCTTGGAGTCTCTTCCAACTATCTAGCCCAGCACTTTTTACACTGGTTGGCAGAAGTGCTCCAGGTTTTTAATGAGGGGGTCTTTATTAGTCCAGCCTGGAGAAGCTGCTGGGGACTGAACTTGGAACCTTCTGTGCGCAAAGCAAGAGCTCTACCCACTGAACTACAGCCCCTTCCTTTGCTGTTGGCCACTGTTGGCCAACATGCTGAGCAAGTTGACCCTTTGCACTGGCCACATTTCTGCCGTTTGAAAGTTTGCACCCACCAGTTGTGGCATGTCGGCTAGGGGTCCTTATAAAGGCACTGGCCAGCTGTGGCTTTGGTTTTCGCAGCTGGACTAGCAGGGCAACCTTTTCTTCTTGGTTCCGGTGCTGTGCCTTACATCTCGCTGTGCTGGGGAAAGAAAGAACAGCAGAAGCCCCCGAGCCAAAGAAAGACTCAACCCATCTCCCTCCTTCCTGTGATAGACAGAAGATGCCCCCTGAAATAACTTTTAATTTACTGGAAGGAGCAGCCCCACAATGACCTGCCGCCAGACTGGGGTCAAGTCCTGGATTTGGAAAGTCTGTCGAGTCCCCTTTTTTAATTTGGAGGGCTTTGCACTGGCTCTAGCTCAGATTTTGAGCCTTGTCAGCAAATTGGTGAATGCCCCCCCCCCAGCTGTGGAGAGGGGCAGGGAGGACAGGCTGTGCCCAGAGGGAGAGGGCCGGGTGGTTGGATCCGCTTGGGCCCCGGAGCTTCCGGGGCGGTGGTGGAATTACGTTCCCCAGAAAAGCCAAGGCAAGAAAGACAGAAACAAAATAATGACCACAGAGGATCCAAACAACTCCATAAGCAGGTGATGCATAAGCCTTCTCATTTAAAAGGTCACCATAACTTAACTTGGCAACACAATACATATATGGATCCTAGAGCAAACCAAGCTGGAGCTCTCCCCAGAAGCCAGAATGACTAAACTGAAGCTACCGTACTTTGCACATGGCATGAGGCAACATGTCTCATTGGAAAAGACAGGGGCCATTTCCGCACTGGACTTTTATAGCGCTATTATTCCACTTTCAACATCCTATGGAATCCTGGGGTTTGCAGTTTCGGGAGGGGCCAGCTGGCCCCTCCCGAAACTGCAAACCCCAGGATTCCATAGGATGTTGCAAGTGGAATCATAGCACTATAAAAGTCCAGTGCGGAAATGGCTATAGTGCTGGGAAAAGGAGAAGGCAGTAGCGGGACAGGGGGAGACTGCACCACACGCGGATTGGTTCAGTCAAGGAAGCCATGGCCATCTGACTTTGCGAGACCTGAACTGGGCTGATGATGACCCAGGAGGTGTCAGAGATCTTGGGTCTCTTGGTCAAAGGGTCAGGATAAGTCGAAGTTGAATTGAATGCAAATAACAACAACAACAACAACAACAACAACAACAAAGACATGGAAGGAAGGAAATGTTCTGTCAGTTGGCACCTTTGCTTCCCAAACGGATGTCTGAAACGGGGCACCAAAATTGGCCAGGATTATTTTACCACCTCTGGAGACCAGAGTTTGAATCCCTGCTCAGCGGTGGAAACCCACTGGGTGATCTTGTGTAAATCATACTCTCTCAGCCTCAGAGGAACGCAATGGTGGCAAACCCGAAAGAAATCTTGCCACGAAAACCTGGGGATAAGGGTCGTCATATTTTTAGAGCCATCATGTAGCGGTGTGAGCGTTGGACTAGGACTCTGAGAGACAAGGACTCAAATCCCCTCTGCTCAGCCATGGGACCCCCCGGATGACCATGGGCAAGTCGCACTCTCTCAGCCTCAGAGGAAGGCAATGATGGCAGACTTCCACCACTGGCCAAGAAAACTCTACATTTGTCCCAGGGTGTCCATAAGCCGGAAGGCACACAACCACCACCACCGCAACAACATTTGCTGAAGCCTTTTTTCTGGAGACCAAGAAATCAGAATGATTCTTCCAGAGTTCTCTGCTGTTCAGAAGGACTTCTGAGAAAATAGCAGGGGGTTGGACTGGATGGCCCCTGTAGTCTCTTCCAACTCATCGAATCATAGAATCATAGACTCATAGAGTTGGAAGAGACCGCCGAGGCCATCCAGTCTGACCGCCTTCTGCCATGCAGGAGCCCACACCAAAGCCCTTCCTTTGGCAGGTGGCCATCCAGCCTCTGCTTAAAAACCTCAAAGAAGGAGGAGGCTCCACCACACTCCATGGAGGCAGCAGCAGATCCCACTGCCAAAGAGCTCTGAACATCAGGAAGTTCTTCCGGAGGTTCAGGTGGAATCGCCTTTCCTGCAGCTTGAATCCATTGCTCCTTATCCTAGTCTCTGGAGTGGCAGAGAACAACCCTGCTCCCTCCTCGACATGACATCCCTTCAAATATTTAAACATGGCTATCATGTTCTCTCTTAACCTTCTCTTCTGCAGACTAAACATCCCCAGCTCCCTAAGCCGTTCCTCATAGGGCTTCATGGCTTCCAGACCCTCCACCATTTTGGTCGCCCTCCTCTGGACACGTTCCAGCTTGTCGACATCCTTCTTGAACTGAGGTGCCTAGAAATGGACACAGGATTCCAAATGAGGTCTAACCAATGCAGAATAGAGTGGGACCATTACCTCCCTCTATCTAGACACCATATTCCTATTGATGCAACCAAGAATTGCATTGGTTTTCTCTATTCTCTAATAAGCATATTATTCTATGATTCTATCAAATCTCCTTTAAATGCAGAGGTCCTTGGTATCTGTTCGGGTTTGGTTCCAGGACCCCCTGGTGGATACCAAAATCCACAGATGCTCAAGTCCCATTATATACAATGGTGCAGATAAATGTTGCCCCTCATATAAAATGATGGATGGCCGAAACAAGTGCCGGAGGGAGCCTGAGGATCTCTGAAACGGGGGGAGGCTGCAGCAAGGTAGTCCAGATGGCCCAGTCGGAGGTGCATCAGTCTTTTAATGGGAGGGCCCAGGGCTCAAGTCCCTGTTTGGGCAAGTGAGCTTAAGCGCTGGCGTGATGTAGTGGTTTGAGCGTTAGACTCTGACCCTGGAGCCAGAGTCAATTCCCCTTTCCCTGGCCATGGAAACCCCCTTGCTGAACCTGGGTGTGTTACACACTCCCAGCCCTTGGAGAGACTCCACAATAGGCTTGTCTTAGGGTAGTCATAAGTCAGAAATGACTTGCAGGCCCACATGGCAGTGACAGGGCAGCAGGGGAATGCTGACACGTCAGCACAGTGCTTGGCGCCCAGCAAAATCAAGGTTTGCTTTCTGCGATTTTTCTTTGAATATTTTTGAGCCCTGGTTGGCTGAATCCACGGATGCAGAACCCATGGAGGGTTGGCTGTAAATAAATAGGTAGATAACATTAAGCAGTGTTATAGATGAGATTGGAAAAGTGTGGGGACATCGGTTGGTTGTTGTGGGTTTTCCGGGCTTTGAGGCCGTGTTCTGTTAGTATTTTCTCCTGACGTTTTGCCTGCATCTGTGGCTGGCATCTTCAGAGGATCTGGTGAAATGGAAGTGAGACAGAGTAAAGATATTCTTGCGTAGTCCCCGGTGGGTGGGAGCAATTTGCATACGTTGCAGTTGGCCTGTGCGATGGCCTATTGTTAAATGGGATGTCCCCCAGGGTGTATTGCTAGTCAGGGGATATGCATAACTGTGCATTAAGTACATTAGCAACCCATTGCATTCTTTCTTGTAGAGGGACCTCCAGAGCCTGGGTGGTGTTCATTGGCATATTTTGAGTCTTGATTTTAGTGTTCTTCAGTACCGGTAGCCAAATCTTGTTTACTTTCCAAGTTTCTTCTTTCCTCTTGAAATTGTCCACGTGTTTATGGATTTCCACGGCCTCTCTGTGTAGTCTGACACAGTGGTTGTCATAACGGTCCAGAATTTCTGTGCTTTCAAAAAGCATTCTGTGTCCAGGTTGGTTTATAACATGTTGGTTTATAAGATGTGGGGACATCACTGGAGCCTTGCAGGGGGGCTGCAAGGTTTTGGCCAAGCTCTTGTGGCTGGGAAGAGGACAGACGCTTCCCTGCGCCCCCATCCCCTCTCTGCCATGGCCCGAAAGGGAAGCTCCCGCCCCTCCATCACCACTTTGCTTGGTGAAACACACACACACACACACACACACACACACACACACACACACGCACGCACTGCCTGCCCCCTTCTCCAAAGCCCCCGCAGCAAGGCCTTCAGCTTGATTGGCAGCGCCAGGCTCTTTAGCATCATTTGCATTCAATGATAACCGAGTATTAATAACCCGGCTCAAAGCCTTTGGGGCCCAATGGATTTATTCCCAAAAGCACACACGCAGCCTGCTGAACAGTTCTGGCTTCTGAAAGGCTCTCTGAATTCTTAGATGCCCTCTTAGAATTATTATTTCTTATTGCTTTAGATTTTGAATTGTTTTAAATGGCCTAAATAGCTTTTGGTTGTATGCTACCCTGAGATCCCAGGAGATAGCATGGGCCATAAGCATTTATCTTTTTATTTCATATATTTGTGTGTGCATGTCTCTTGCCTTTCTCCCAACACGGATAAAAACAAAGCACAATAAAAGAAAAAGATTAGGAAGTTTAAAAAAAATCATCCTGTTTAAACACCAGAATAATTATTTAATAATAATAATAATTATAATTATAATTTAAACCAGAATAATAATTTAAACCAGAATAAAAGTGCTTAAAAATAACAATGAGAGTAAAAGCATGACATGTGCGTGCGCGCGCGCGCGCACACACACACACACACTTCTACACCAGTCACATGAAAAGCCAAATGTCTGTTTAAGCTAAAAAGTCTGTAACTGCTCGCCGTGGGAGAGCAGAGGGGGGCCCAGGCAGCCTCCCATGGAATAGGATTGGGGTCTGATTTAATAAATAAAATAAAGTAGAATAAATCTGTTGGACGGTGGTTCTGGACCGCTGGTGCTCGGTGACATGAGGGGTTTGAGGAAGAACATGTGAGCAAATCGCAGAACTGCAGTCTTGGAAGGGACCTCCAAGGGGCATCGAGTCCGCCCCAGACTCTGCAGGAACCCACAACTCGAGCATTAGCACAGAGCCACCGAATCAATGGGCTGGCCTACCTGTGGACTCACCGTTCAGCCACTGGTTCAATGGGTCTCCTCTAGCTGAGACTTACCAACAGGATCCCAGCCTCGGTATAACAAATGCCAATGAAGATATCCTGGGATGAAAGTCTTACACCTCAATTGCTATATTATGCAGCAGGTACAGAGATATGAAGGATTTGGAAAAATCTGCAAGGCTTATCCAGCTTGAAGCAGTTCGGGGCCTCGCGCAGCACGCAAAGCAAGAGGGAAAAGGCAACCCCAGCTGGAACTCCTCTGGTGGCCAGCTGCCCCACGGAGCCAGGCCAGCACCTTTTTCTAGCGGCGACAGGGACGTGGGCCAAGCCGGCGCTCACGTACATCAGGCCTTGAGTCCGCATCCAGGGCCCAGAGTCTCTTTCCACACATAGAATCATAGAATTGCAGCCTATTTCCGCCCTACCCTGTTATAGTGCTATTATTCCACTTTCAACCTGTGGCATTCTGGGGTTTGCACTTTCCTGAGGCCAAAGAGTTGAGAAGTCTAAATGGCCCTCCCTAAACTGCAAACCCCAGGATTCCACAGGAGGTTGAAAGTGGAATAATTGCACTATAACAGGGTAGTGCAGAAAGGCCCTGTATGTGTGGTTTTGGAACCTTTTAAACAGTTCTAACTGGTAAGATGTTTTTGTGATTTCAGACTCTTTATATTGTTTTAAGTGCTGAACTGTTTTTGTACTTGTATGTCATCCTGAAATCCCATAATACAGGGTGGGAAACAAATGTTTTAATTTATAAAATAAAACAAACAAAAAGAGATTGTTTTTAGCCTGGGTAATTTCCAAGAACACTTTTACCACAAACTCCCCCAAGAGCACCAAAGCTGCTGAGAAGGTAACAAATGATTAACTACAGATGAGCTGGAGGACGAAAGGGCAGCAGGTGCTGGAGAAAGTGTGTGTGTGTGTGTGTGTGTATGAGAGAGAGAGAGAGAGAGAGAGAGAGAAATGCATCAGTCTCTTCCGAGAAATCTTCTCCCACCCGGCTGACCCCTCCCCAGAGATCTTTTCCCTCCTCTGCCCTCTTCCCAGGAGGCTGGAAAGCAGTGACTCCGATCCAGAGGCAAACGGCCATTTGGTTTTTCTCCAGCGGAAGCTGATTCCCCCAGGGTGGGTGGAGGAAAGGCCTGAGCCCCCCAACCAAGTGAGGCGCAGGAGCCTTGAGGGTGGGCTGCACTCCCAGGAGAAACTGCACCATAGTTGCAGTACCACCGACACTGCGGACTTGCTTTGGTTGGCTGCTGTCAAGTCGTACAACTCTGCGAATGGGAGATCTCCGAGTCACCCTGTCACCAACAGCCCTGCTGAGGTCTTGCAGATTCAGGGATGTGTCTTCTTTGTTGGAATCTATACATCTGTAAAACGTGGTTCCTCTTTTCCTGCTGCCTTCTGCCTTGTTGATGTGCGCCTTCAAGTCATTTCCAACTTACGGTGACCGTCAGGTGAACCTATCATGGGGTTTTCTGAAGCTGAGAGAGTGTGATGCACCCAAGGTCACCCAGGGGGTTTCCATGGCTGAAAACAGAATCGAACCCTGGTCTCCAAGGCCTGTAGTCCAATGCTCAAACCAAGCACTCATGCCTTTCCTGGCGAGTCATCTCATGATGCGTCCAAAGTACGGAAGCCTCAGTTTAGTCGGTTTGGCTTCTAGGGAGAGCCCAGGCTTCATTCGCCCTTGGACCCATTTGTTTGTCTTTTTAGGAGTCCAGAGTATCCATGGAACTCTTCTCCAGCACCACATCTCAAATGAGTTGATTTTCTTCCTTCCTTCACTGTCCAGCTTTCATACCCATACATAGAGATGAGAAATATGATGGCATGGACCACCCCAACTTTAGCATTCAATGCTAGATCTTGACACTTCCGGATCTTGACTAGTTCCTTCACATTTGCCCTTCCAAGTCCTAGTCTTCTAATCTCTCGACTGCAGTCTCCGCTTTGATTAACGACTGAGCCAGAGTAAGGAAAATCTTTACTTGACTGTCTTCATTGCCTGCTTTAAAGTCCTATAAATCATTTTGTTTTCTTAATCTTCAGCTGTAAACCTTCATTTGCACTTTCTTCCTTGACCTTCTTCATTAATTGTTCCAAGTCTTTGCTAATTTTTGCTACTAGCCTGGTGTTATCTGCATATCTTAAACTGTTGACGTTCCCTGCTCTGGTTTTCATGCTCCTTCCTCCGAGTCCAATCCTGCTTTACGTGTGATACATTCAGCGTCCAAGTTTAACAGGGCGGCGGAATGCAGCACGGCCTGACCCCTTGGCCAACAGGGAACCACTCCATTTCTCCATATTCTGGCCCGACGTCAGCCTCCCGTCCTGGTACAGGTTCTGCATCTGCACCCATTACTTTAAGAGTGATCTATAGATTCTCATCAGCTACACAATCAAATCAGCACAGGCTGATTTTCTTTCGAAATTCTTTGGTGCGCTCCATTGGCTTCAGGGGCGGCACGGGAATAAACAGAAGGAAGGGAGCTGTTTCTCGGAGCCGCTGGTTACCTTCTCAGGTAAGAGGCCAGTTTTGAAAGTGCAGAGCTCCCGCTGGTGTTTGAACGGGGAACAACAGTCCTGATTCACTGACGCATTATATCCTGTTCTCTATTGAAATTACTTTCAGGAATTTAATAGAAGGTGAACTATACAAACGATTGTAAAAGACTAAAAACGTATTTAAAAATTTAACAAGAAAATTAAAATTTTCTAAATAGCTTTAAACCATTTAAACTCATATACGTGCATGGATGCACATGCAGGACAGTGAAGAAAGCTGATAGGAAGAAAATCAACTCATTTGAAACGTAATGCTGGAGAAGAGTTCTGCAGGCACCGTGGGCTGCCAGAAAGATAAATAAATGGGTCCTGGAGCGAACCAAGCCAGAACTCTCCCTGGAAGCCAAGATAACTAAAGTGAGCCTGTCCGACTTGGGGCTTATCGTGAGAAAAGCCAGTGGGGTTCAGCCAGGCAGGAGGCAGGAGGCGTGACCAGGGGGTGGACTCCATCAGAGAAGCCACAATGGCCGCTGCCCCGAATTTGCAAGACCTGAGCGGGGCTTGGGTGACCTGGAAGTCCCTCATGCAGGGGCTTGACATAAGTTGACGCTGACTTGACAGCAATTAAAATGCATGGATTTGTGTAAATCCAATTAGGCCCCAAACGTTTTGCAAACAGCCATGTTTTCACTTGGCACCCGAATGACAGTCCTTGGGGAAAACCTCTCTGCAGCACATAGTCTGCCAGCCTGCCTGCCTGCCTTCCTTCCTTTCTTGCAGGATAAATTTTTCTCTTTACTGGTCTTCTAGCGCCCTCTTCTGGCTACAATATTGTGCCAGCTATGTGCCTTCAGTCCGGATTTAGGCCATTTCTGCACTATGCTGTTATCGTGCTATTATTCCACTTTCAACATCTTATGGAATCCTGGGGTTCGCAGTTCAGGGAGGGGCCTCAAAGGCTATCCTCAAAGGCCCACTCAAAGGCCCCTCCCTAAAGTGCAAACCCCAGGATTCCATAGGATGTTGAAAGTGGAATAACAGCGCTATAATAGCATAGTGCGGAAATGGCCTTACAAGGCAACCTTTTCCTAGGGTGTTCTTGGCCAGATTTCTTCAGAGGAAATTTTCTTCCCCTGCCTTCCCCTGAGGCTGAGAGTGTGTGACTTGCCCAAGGTCATCCAAAAGGATTCCATGGCTGGGAGGGGATTCAAACCCTGATCTCCCAGAGTCCTAGTTCAACATTCCAAACCGCTATACCTCACTGCCTGTCAGGCAGAAGAGGCAACTGGGTGGGCATCCCCCTGTGGCTGGGACCGTCTCCCGCCAGTCCAAGTAGCCAGCCTGCCCCAAAGGACCGACAGCTTGATCCGGAGTAAGGGAACTGCCTCTGTACAAGGCAAGGTGGCAGTGAGTCACACAGTGACGCTGGCTTACATGTAGAGAATGGGGATGGGAAGATGTGTCTTAGAAACCCAGGACTCGAAGCAAGATTTACTCATAAGAGGCTCGCCTTTGCCTTTCTGCAAGGAGAGGAGAGAGTGCGACCAGCCCCGGTTTACCCTGTCAGTTTCCACAGCTGAGGGGATCCGAACCCTGAACTCCCAGAGTTCGAGCCCGGCACTCAAGCCGATGCAGCCGTCTGTCTCTCTCTCATGGATGGAAGTAGAATGGCATCGTCTTGGAGAAAAGATCCCATGGGTGCCTGCATTCCGAAGAAAACAAGTCTCGTGTAGGGGACGTCTGCCTGACTGTCTGGATCAAAGCAAAAGGAAGCAGCGGAACGGACGGTCATTCTGCCGCAGGCCATCACCAGCTGGCGTCATGAGATTCAGAACGCCAAAGACTCGCTTGTTCTCGCACCCACCCCAGCTGCCGAGACTTTGCCGCGGGCTGCCGGGGTGCCTTCAGGCCGATTTCCATGCCCTTGGGGCGGGGGAAGCAGGTGACAGTGGCAACCGCGGAATCAGAACCACAGCATCTTAGAGCTGGGAGAGACCCCGGGCCACCCAGTCCAGCCCCCCTCTGTCATGCAGGAAGATACCATCAAAGCATTCCCTTTGTCAGATGGCCACCCGGCCTCTCTTTAAAAACCTCCAGAGAAGGAAGAAACTCCATCACACTCCGTGGAGGCGGCAGCAGAGTCCACTATCAAATTGCTCTTACTGTCAGGAAGTTCCTCCTAATGTTTAGGGGGAATCGCTTTTCCAGAGGTTTGAAGCTGTTGCTCCACGTCCTATTCTCTGGAGCAGCAGGAAGCAAGCTTGCCCCATCCCCCACAGGACATCCTTTCAGATATTTAAATATAGCTATCATCTCCTCTTTCAATTTTCTCTTCTCCAGGCTAAGCACCCCCGACTCCCTCAGCTGAGGGCTTCCCGCTTTCCAGATGGTGTCATTGCTGTGACATGCCTTCGACTCCAACTTATAGGGACCCTCCCCTGGAATTTTCTTGGCCAGATTTCTTTAGAGGAGGTCTGCTACCATGGCCTTCTTCTGGGGCTGACAGAGTGTCACTTGCCCAAGGTCACCCAGAGGGTTTCCAGGGCTGAGTGAGGGTTCGATCCCTGCTCTCCCACACAGTCCTAGTCCAATACTCACACCACGGTGGTCCTCCAGGCGCCACACTAACTCTGGTTTGGGTGACAACAGTGGCCAAAGCCAGGGGCCCACCGCGTGCCTAGAAGGCGCTGAGTCCCGGCCTCCCTCCCCTCTTCGCTTCCCCTCCCGCCTTTCTTTCCCAGAGGTCCTTCCGAGAGTCACCACAGCGGGGCGGCACCGCGGCGTCTCCGAAGGAGCCCTCGGAAGCCTCCCCAGCTCCAGGCCAAATAAAAAGGTTTAGTTTTTGCCCTGTGCCGAGGGACAGCCCGCGAGGCCACCCTGGCTTGGAGAAAATATAAGTCAAGTGCATTGCAATGCAGAACTACACCAAAGAGTACCCGGGATGTAAAAGATTTTAAATTCCCTCTGTGTAAATCAGGTCACCTCTGAGTCACCCGTCAACTTATGGCAGCCCCTTGGATCTCATGGGATTTTCTTGGGCAAGGGATCCTCAGAGGTTGTTTTGCCAGCTCCTTCCTCTGCATCAGAGCCTAGGGCACCTGCTGTTTGTTGGGGTCTCCCATCCAAGGACTAACCCTGCTTAGCTTTCAAGGTCAGATGGCATCTGGGGCCTTTAGGGGATTTAGACTACCATATTTGCTGGCGTATAAGACGCATCTCATTTTCAAACAGTATTTTTCAGGAAAACACAGTATGCTAAATTTGATACAATAAGGAATATACAGTGGTGTATTTTAGGATCCAGATCATAAAGTGATTCAGATCATAAAGTAGCTATTTTTATATGAGATGCTTAGACAAAAGGAGTATGTGTTAAAGCAAAATATTTGTAACAAAGCCTTACATCTATTTGTCTGTCTTGTACATTTCCCAGTAGTCCAAAGCTTACAATAAGCTGACACTGATCTACCTACTGGAGAATCTTTTTTGGAAGCCCTGGTGATGAAAAAGAAGGAATTCTAGCTAGATTCCTTCCTTCCTTCCTTCCTTCCTTCCTTCCTTCCTTCCTTCCTTCCTTCCTTCCTTCCTTCCTTCCTTCCTCTTCTTCCTCAGGTGTACATTTTATTGCTTTTTCACTTTTTTCAAGATCAGTTTTTTAAATTTTTCAAATAAATTCAAAACAAATATACCAGTTATAAATTCATTATTTACAAACATTTCAGGATAATGCAACAGTCAAATATAATTATTACTTCTTATTTAGAAAGTGTATTTAGAAAGGGCCACCCCCCTGAGAAAAAAATTAATCATGTAAGTCAGAGGTGCCCGGGGTGCTTTAAGCATGATGGCAAAATTAATAAAGTGACAGCAAATGGCTTCAGAGTCACATGCGTTATTCCCTACTGCTCCCCCACCCCATTAATTTCCTGACAGTTTCTCTGCCAGTGTAGTTTCCCAGATATTGTTCATCCAGCTTGTACAGTTAAGTCCTTGCAGTATTTAGCTAGACGGAGATTAACAAGTAGGAAACAAAGGCCTTTGGGAACAAAGTTATGGCTCAGGTCTCTGGAGGAGACACTGGTTGTGCATTAAGTTGCACGTTCGGTGTCTTAGAATCCTAGAATCCTAGAGCTGGAAGAGACCCCAGGGCCACCCAGGCCAACCCCCTGCTATGCAGGAACACCCATCAAAGCCCTCCCTTGGACAGATGGCCACCCAGCCTCTCTTTGAAATCCTCCAAAGAAGGAGGAGACTCCGCCACACTCCACGGAGGCAGCAGCAGGGGCCACTGTCCAACTGCTCTTATCCTCACAAGTTTCCTCCTAATGTTTGGGTTCTTCCTAATGTTTAGTTCTTCGTACTCTCTGTTTTTTTGCTACTCCTTCCTACTCTATGATTCTGTCTCTGCACTACAGTCTATGGCCATTTCGGGAGGGGCCAGACGGCCCCTCCCAAAACTGCAAACCCTAGGATTCCATAGGATGTTGAAAGTGGAATAATCGCGCTGTAAGAGTGTAGTGCGGAAATGGCCTGTGTCTGCATGGAATCCTGGAACTGGAAGAGACCCCAAGGGGCATAATTATTGCCCAGTAAGCCTGACATCAATTCCAGGAAAGATCTAGAGCAAATCATTAAACAGTCAGTTTGTAATTACTTAGAAAGGAATGCCGTAATCACTAAAAGCCAGCATGGATTTCTCAGAAATAAGTCATGCCAGACTAATCTTATTTCTTTTTATGATAGCGTTACAAGCTTGATAGACGAAGGAAATGCTGTGGATGTAGCATTTCTTGACTTCAGTAAGGCCTTTGACAAAGTTCCCCATGACATTCTTGCAAAGAAGCTAGTAAAGTACGAGCTGGACGGGGCTCCTGTTAGGTGGATTTATAATTGGTTGACCGACCAGACCCAAAGGGTGCTCCTCACCCATGGCTGCTTTTCATCCTGGAGAGACGTGACTAGCGGGGTGCCAGAGGGTCCCGTCCTGGGCCCAGGGCTATTCAACATCTTCATCAATGACTTGGATGAAGGAGCGGAGGGCATGCTGATCAAATTTGCAGATGATACCAAACTGGGAGGGGTTGCTAACACACCAGAGGACAGGATCAAAATTCAATATGACCTTGGCAGATTGGAGAACTGGGCCAAAGCTAACAAAATGAATTTCAACAGAGAGAAATGTAAGTCCTGTACTTAGGCAGAAAAAATGGAACGCACAAATATAGGATGGGGGATATGTGGCTGGATAGCAGTACGTCTGAAAGGGATCTAGGAGTCTTGGTGGACCACAAGCTGAACATGAGTCAGCAGTGTGATGCGGCAGCCAAGAAAGCCAACGTGATTCTTGGTTGCATCAATAGGAGTATGGTGTCTAAATCAAGGGAGGTAATGGTACCACTCTGTTCTGCACTGGTTAGGCCTCATTTGGAATACTGTGTCCAGTTCTGGGCACCTCAATTCAAGAAGGATGTCGACAAGCTGGAACGTGTCCAGAGGAGGGCGACCAAAATGGTGAAGGGTCTGGAAGCCATGAAGTCCCATGAGGAAAGGCTTAGGGAGCTGGGTATGTTTAGTCTGTAAAAGAGAAGGTGAAGAGGGGACACGATAGTCATGTTTAAATACTTGAAGGGATGTCATGTTGAGGAGGGAGTGGGCTTGTTTTCTGCTGCTCCAGAGACCAGGACAAGGAGCAATGGATTCAAGCTGCAGGAAAGGAGATTCCACCTGAACCTCTGGAAGAACTTCCTGACGGTCAGGGCTGTCCGGCAGTGGAATCGGCTGCCTGGGGGTGTGGTGGAGTCTCCTTCTTTGAGGTTTTTAAGCAGAGGCTGGATGGCCATCTGTTGGGAATGCTTTGATGGGTGTTCATGCATAGCAGAGGGTTGGACTCAATGGCCCCCGGGGTCTATGAGTCTATGATTCTATGATCCAGTCACCCTCCAAGCCCTCCCTTTGGCAGACGCCGTTCGGCCTCTCTTTAAAAACCTCCAAAGGAGAAGGAGACTCCACCACACTCCCATGGAGGCAGCAGCCGATCCTACTGTCGAATGGCTCTTACCCTCAGGAGGTTCTTCCTAACGCTCACGTGGAATCTCTCTTTTCCAGTAGCTTGGAGCCATTGCTCCGTAGCGTCCTGGACTCTGGAGCAGTCTTGGTTCGCTTCCACACTGTTGCCATTCGACACAAGGGTTATGTAACGCAGTTACTGAACAATCCCACAGATAAAGACTTAATGCTGCACATGTCACCCCCTTGGCAGACTCCGTCCTGGGGGGATGTAAAATTAATATCAAATATATCGGATATGCCAGAGAGGTTGCCTGGGTGGGTGCGTAGACAAATAGGTCAAGCGACTGGACGTACGTCAAGGGCAGGAAAATCCCCAGTCACGTTACCCAAGGAGCCCTCAGGCAAGGCACTCTGTCAGGAACTGATTTCACACACGCAGAATAAACATGCAAAACGAGTTTTATTCAGGAGTGAGATGCTGGTACATAACTTCAGTGATTAGAACTGAAGAAGATTTTCAAAGACAGTTCGTTATAGCTTTCCCCTTAGCTCCCATGCATAGCAATTAAAACTGACCTTGGGTAGCAGACCAGGCTCTTACTATCTGGTGTGAAACAAGTGCTGTTTACATAACGGTGTTCCCTGGAATGTGTGGGTACAAGCAAGCAGCTGCATGTTTTACTACTTATGTCTTCAACTATATATCCCATCATAAATGCTTTCCCCAACTAAATATAGAGGGCTACCCGACATACGTCCAAACCAACAAAAGGGCCCTCTGCCACAAAAGCCAACTTGAGGGGATTACCGGGTTTTCCCCGTTGAGCAACGCTTACTTGGACAAATCCTACAAGGGTGAGGTCCATTTACACGAACCAATCATGCAAGCCATCAGATTGCTGTTGTGTGGCATTTTTCCTTCTATTTTGGCCATCGTTCATCCCGGGAAAAGGCCTGCCCCCGAGATACATTCTGCCCTATAAGTAGTCCCCGTTTTTGAGAGTCTCTTTGGAGAGCTCCCCGCCATGCTAGCAGACTGGCACTCTGTTAGTCGAGTGCTCCCCTCAGCCGCCTCTCTCCACTGAGCTCCTTCCTTCTCGCTGCTTCCCGGACTGAAGACTTCTGGACACCACCTTTCGCCCTCTCCGCTGAATCCCTTATCAATTTTCACCTCTTTCCCTTCTTGATAGGCCTTGTGTGTGAGAGAAAGTGACTGCATTGGTGTGTGAGAACACATTTGTTAATAAAATCCATTCATTAGTACAATTGTCTGGCTTTTCGTTCGGTCTGACCCCGTAAAAATTGGGTTGAAGTCCTTTCTGGGCTACCCTGCCCCTCGTTCTGCTCAGGCCAGTGCTCTGCTAATTTCCCCCAGTCTTTGCATTTTTGGAGTGAATCAAGGTGTCCCCCAGGGGACCCCCAGAAGTCAGGGTAACACACAACCCTGACGGTGCATCTCGGCCACAGGACCCCAACAGCCTGAGGGCCCCATGGGCGGGGTTCCCCAGGCACAGGAAATGGGGAGTGTGTCTCTTCCCCTGAAGGAAGAGGGTTCTTGGTCTGCAGGTGCTCCTGAAATCCTCAATGTCTTTGGAGGTCCAGAGGACCTCAGGAGCAAGAAATCGCTCTTTCCAGCCTCAGCAGGTAGGCCAGCTGCACCCTTTCTGGGACAGGAGCAGCCGGGCCTCCTGATGCTTGGATTGCTGCAATGCGCTTTATGTGGGGCTACCCTTGGTGTCTGGCCTGGAAGTTGAAACAGAGGGAGAATGTGTCAGCTAGGATGCTGAGTGGGGCTGCGCAGCCGTGTATGCATCCTAGAACATGGACCAGCGGATTCCAAGTGCAAGATAAGAGATTCCACCTGAACATCAGGAAGAACTTCTTTGCTGAAAGAGCTGTTCCACAATGGAACAGGCCGCCTTGAAGTGTGTGGAACCTCCTTCTTGGGAGGCCTTTCAACTGAGGCTGGATGGCCATCTTCTTTCAGACGGTACTTTAGTTGTGTCTTCCTGCATGGCAGAAGAGATTGCACTAGATGACCCTTGGAGGTACCTTCCAGCTCTAAGGTCCTGTTATCCTACTATACACCACAATGAAGCAACTGCACTGGCTCCCTACCAGCCACAGAGGAAGTTCAGGGCCATGCTGTTGACCTGCTACGCCAGGGCAACTTGTGAGCACACTGCCCGGCAGGTCACCTTCCATATAAGTCCTTCTTACACCTTCTATATAAGATTGCAAAGGTCGTTTAAGGTTGCAGGAGGCCTTACTGGTGGCTCGCAAATTGCCACATGGAGGCCAGAGGAAGTGGAACCTTCTCCACGGTGTCCCCCTGCCTTTTGGAGCACCCTACCTCTGCCGTCTTTGGGCGGTGCCAGCTGGGGTCCGCTTCAACTGCCAGTTTGAGGAATCACCCCTTCACTCAAGCCTTTGCCGGCCGCCCAGATTGCCCGGTTTAAGAGCGGCATTTTGATCCTGGGAACCTCTGTGCTTTAAGGGACGGCTCTCTCATATGAATGCTTTATATTTTCTGCTTGGATAATTGTTTGCCATGGCCGCGATCTTGTTAAGCCATTAGTAAAGCCTTCAAATATCATGAGATGTGAGAAACAGCATAGCAATTGGCGATCACAAATCACTTGATGGTTATCTCCAAATGAGGATAATTAGAAGTGGATAAATTGATTCTGATGGAAGTTCCACGTTCCCTGTGGCGTTCTCTCTGCTCTGGTACAAAGGAATGGACGGCTCCAAAGGCCTACCACAACTGGCCACAGGTAAGGCAGGAACAGCGGAACCGGCGGCTTTGGATGCTGCCTGGAACGTGTTTCCTAGAAACTGTCAAGGGCCAGGATTGGAATCTGAGCAGGAGGCTGGGGCTGAAGAAGGGGCAGCTCTCCCTGTCGAAGAGCAGCCTCTGGGGGATCAGAGTGTCCCGTCTGCAGCTGTCTGGCTCTGCCAGCCACGGACGCTACGCAGAAAGCAGAGAGTAATCAGCGAGGCTCAATGAGCCTCCTCACCAGGCAGCAAAGGAGGGGCTCCGGGTAGGGCCAGCTGGCTCCAGTCCATTTAATAGCAGGCGTTGCCTCAGGCTCCGTCACTGGAAGCAAGTTATCTACTTCCTGGCCAGGAGTCTGCATCTCGGACCCCTCTTGGATTCCTTGACCACGGAACCGCCTGGACCTGGACTGGCTGACAATGTTCCCCTCGATGGCTTCCCTTTGGACTCATGAAGGGATGTCATGTTGGGGAGGGAGCGGGCTTGTTTTCTTCCGCTCCAGAGACTAGGACAAGGAGCAATGGATTCACGCTGCAGGAAAGGAGAGTCCACCTGAACCTCAGGAAGAACTTCTTGATGGTCAGAGCCGTCCAGCAGTGGAATCTGCTGCCTCCATGGAGTGTGGTGGAATCTCCTTCTTTGGAGGTTTTTAAGCAGAAGCTGGACGACCATCTGTTGGGAATGCTTTGATGGGTGTTCCTGCATGGGGGGTGGGTGGGTTGGACTGGATGGCCCCTGGGGTCTCTTCCAACTCTCGTGATTCTATGATTCATACAGGCAAGGGTGCTTTCCGAGCTCTGTTGATTTCTTGCCCCGCTTGAGCTCTGTCTGAGTGCCCAGTAAAATCCTCCTTTGACTGTCTGTTGGGCCACGCTGTGATTCTCAGCAGAAATCTGGAGAACCAGCTGAAAAGGCACCAGGCACGTCGATGTGAGTGTGGTGCCAACAGGAGTCATTCAGAGTACCATGGTCCCACCTGGCTGGTCTCTGAATTAGGGGACAGAGCCTGGCCATAGAATGGCTGAGCTCCTACCTGGTGCATGACCGTGGTGAGTCTGCACTCATAGCCAGTTCAACCTCCTTCTGCCATGCAGGAATGCACCACCAACGCATTCCCAATAGGTTGCCATGCAAATTCTCTTTAAAAACTTCCAAAGGAGGAAGAGACTCCACCACACTCCGACCCCTATCACACGAGGCTCCTCTCCTGCTGCAATTGCATTGTCTGTAAAAACGTTATTTAACTGGGACAGCTCTCTTTCCTCGTGCGCCTTCAGAACCATGCTGGGATTAGAGCAGCAGCGTATTCCACTGTCAAACTGCTCTTACCCTCTGGATGCTCTTAGAATCATGGAATCCTAGAGCTGGAAGACGCCCCAGGGGCCATCTGGAGCGACCCCCTTCTGCCATGCAGGAAAATACCATCGAAGCACTTCTTTTCACAGATGGCCATCCAAGCTCTGCTTGAAAACCTCCAAAGAAGGAAGCAACTCCACCACACTCTGAGCCTTATCACATGAGGAGGCTCCTCTCCTGCTACTACTGCATTGTCTGTATGAACACTATTTAATTGGGATGGCTCTCTGTACTTACGTACCTTCAGAACCACCTGGGATTACAGCAGCAGCACATTGCACTGTTGAACTGCTCTTAGCATCAGGGAGTTCTTCCAAAGGCTCTTTTCCTGAAGTATGAAGCCATCACTCCATAGTCCCTGGAGCAGCAGAAAACACGCTAGCCCCACCTTCCATGTGACACCCCTTCAAGTATTTCAACTTGGCTATTATGTTAGGCTGGTACTAACTGGCAACCCTAATTATTAGAGGGATAAAGGGCAGGCTTTTTACGAGGCCTCCTGGATGTCGAGAGGCACTGGCCAACCCCTGCGCCCACTCGGCCAGTGGCCAGGAAGGCCGAGGGTCTACCTCACATGTGACAGCTCACACTTCTCCAGCCAAACTGTCCACATCATCAGGTTGTTCAGATCAAGAAGAATCCACTAGTTTTGGACCAGCAGAGGCCAGATGTACATTCTCCAAAACTATACGCAGGATAGCATCCAAGTCAGAACGGATCTAAGCAATTTTATCTGCCAAATGTCAGGCAAATTCTTCCTGGCAGGCTGTGCCACGGCCTGAGTCCTCCTGCAGGCTGTAAAAGACCCCTAAGCATTTAAAACAGCTCCTCGGGACGGCTCCTGCCAATGCCAGGGTGGCAGAAGAGAATAATTTCTTTGCTGCCCTCACTGCCACAGGGTGGGCCTTCAAAGAGGCTCTGCCTCCACTCAGTCACTGACTCCAATTTGTCCTCCGGTGTCGTGCGGGTCTCCATCTCCCTCGCTTCATCACCACCACCTCCCCAGAAAACCCAGGCGCGCTGGTCTGGCTCCATTCCAGGAGAGGGGACAAAATCACATCTGCGGCCCTCGTCTTCCTCCCAACAAGGCCTTGCAGGAATCGCCTGTGAGAAGAAGACAGAAAATCCCCCCTCCTGAGCCACCAGAATTCAATCTGGATCCATCTGCCTCTTCCGCATAAATTGCATAATTAGCTAGATATAAAATTCACTGAGATAAGAACTTCCTTGAGTGACCAGAAGCAAATTTCTCTTTGTTTTTCACTGGGAGGTCCACTGGGCTGTGGAGCTCTGTGTACCGTCTGTTTCGAACTCCATCCCTCTCCTGGAATTCAGGCAGTGGGCAATTATCAATTTTTCTCACTTGGACACCAGCCAGGCTGATGTGTCTTGGCTCCGAGAAGAAACTCGAGGAGCCCAACTAGCTTTTGCTCTCATTCCCGACATTCCTCATGACTCTTTCCTGTCTAACACGGTCCTCTGTCCTACGCTGGCACCAAGCCAATATTGCCAGAAATTTCAAATTTCCTTTTGGTGCGCTTTTGTGTCAAACGGCCCTGATGCCGCCTTGGCCAAGTGTACGCACACGCAGGAAGAGAGTCTACCTTTATTACCTTTCTCAGATAAACAATAGGGTGATGAAACAAGGCGTGGCAATAGTACCAGTCCACCCTTCACCCTATACAGCAATGGCACTGTGATTCCACTTTGACAACCATAGTTCCATCCTATGTATTTGGGGATTTGTAGTTCAGGGAGGGGAACTTAGAATTCCCTTCCAGAGAGCTCTAGTACATCAATAAACTGCAAATTCAAGGATTCTGCAGGATGCAACCATGGCAGTTAATATGGAATCATTGTGCTATAATTGCATAATGTGAAAGGACCCCATGATTAGCAGATGTGACATTTCCTTCCCTGCACACAAATGTTCACACACACACACACACACACACACACACGTTACCCTGACTTCTGGGGGTCCCTTGGGGGACACCTTGATTTGCTCCAAAAATGCAAAGAATGGGGAAATTAGCTGAGCACTGGCTGTAGCAAAACGAGGGGCAGGGTAACCCAGCAGAATCTTTTACCCAATTTTTACGAGGTCAGACCAAATGAAAAGCCAGACAAGCGTACCAATAACTGGATTTTATTATTAAATGTGTTCTCACGCAACAACGCAATCACTCACTCACTCACGCACACAAGGTCTACCGAGAAGGGGAAGAGGTGAAAATTGATAGGGGATTCAGCAGAGAGGGTGTAAAAGCAGTGATGCTGCACCTATCCTGAAGTCTTCGGTCCAGGAAGCAGTGAGAAGAATGGAGAGCAGAGAAGAGAGTGGGTTGAGGGGATCACTTGACTAACAGAGAGCCGGTCTGCTACCGTGGCAGGAAGTCCTCTGAAGAGACCCTCAAAAACTGGACTACTTATAGGGCAGAACGTACCTCGAGGGCAGGCCCTCTCCCGGGAAGAGCAATGGGCAAAATAAAGGGAGGAATGCCGCACAATAGCAACTTGGTAGTTTGCATGATTAGTTTATGCAGATGGGCCTTGCAGTGCAGAGTTTACTAAGTTGCTCAACCTGTGGAAAACCCAGTAATATCCTCAAGTTGGCTACTCGTGGCTGAGGACGCTTTGTCGATGCGGACGTGTTTAGCCTGAGGTCTCCTAGGGGAACAAGACTGGGGATTTTCACGGCCTGATCTATTTTCGGTCATTTGACCTCTTTGTCTATGTACCGACTCGGGCAACCTCTCTGGCATGACGGGCATATTTGATATCAAATTTATATTCCCCCAGATAGGTTACGCCTGTGGAGTAACACACACACACACACACACACACACACACACACACACACACACACAGAGTTTCAAGCTTCCTCACTTCCTCATCCGGAAGTCTTGGATTCTAAACGTGCTCGTCACCAAAATGGTGGTACCGTTGGGCTTCTTGACAACGGCTTAGCCTTCCTTTGGTCTCTCTGCCATCCCTCTGCCAAAATCAGAAACAGCTTTGTTTTTGGGGGGCGGAGCAGGGAATGATAATGCAGTTCAACCTACTGCCCATAACAAGGCATGAGGCTGGAGCTCCTGTTCTTGTTGGGAGGCGGGGCAGGCCCGTTTTCTGCTGCTCCAGAGACTAGGGCCTTTCCGCACTACGCTGGCATAGTGCTGTTATTCCACTTTCAACATCCTGTGGAATCCTGGGATTTGCAGTTTAGGGAGGGGTCCTTAGAATTCTCAGCCAGAGAGCTCCCGGGCCTCAGCGAACTACAAACCCCAGAACTCCCCCAAGGATGTTGTTGAAAGTGGAATCTGAGCACTGGAACAGCGTAGGGCGGAAATGGCCTTGGATACTACGGAGCAACGGCTCCAAACTACAGGAAAGAGATTCCACCTAAACCCTAGGAAGATCTTCCTGAGGGTAAGAGCAGTTGGACAGTGGAATCTGCCGCTGCCTCCGTGGAGCGTGGTGGATTCTCTTTTTTCTTGGGAGGTTTTGAAGGAGAGGCTGGACGGCCATCTGTCAAAGGGGGGGCCTCGACGGTGTCTTCCTGCACGGCAGAAGGGGAGGTTGGACTGGATGGCCCTCGGGGTCTCTTCCAGCTCTAGGATTCTGTACATCGAATTAGTAAGTACAAAACTGGGGGACTCCAGTCTGACACCCCATTAGCCTAAAAGGTGACAGAACAGCATGAGAGTCTTTCCCTTCAGCCTCATGCACAAGGATAAAAATACACATGCATGCCTGGAGAGATTTTGGGTTTTTTTCCCCTGATTCCAGTGAGAATTTCAGTGTATTGAGACAAAAAAAGCACTAGAGGACCCAGCAGCAGCTTTGCGCCACACTGGCTCATTCGAGCGTGATCTTTCCAGAGCCGCCTCGCCAGCTGCAGGAGTCCACAGACGGTCACGCCAGAATAAACCAGCAACGCCGCAATAGGCCAGTTTATCTGAAGAGTGCTACTGGATGCCTTTAAGTCTTTTTGTGCCAAAACAGGCTAACATGCTCATCTCTTTGGATACTATTCCAGTGCGGTTGTGGTTAAGCAACAACACCCACTCCCTGTCTTTCCTGACCCCCAGCGGGAATGCTGATGACCTCCTGGAAAGAGAAAACCTAAAGACAACCAGCACGCCTCACTGCTCTGCATCGCGGCTTGCCAGAATATGGCACTGGGCGATTACATGTAACATCAGCTGGGATTTAGAAAAGGACTCTCGTGGCAAAAATAAGTCCATCTTTTGGGACATACTGCACTTGGAAGTGGCTGAAATTTTGGGGAAATGGCACAGAGGGCCCACCCTGGACCTCTGGTTCTTTGTGGGTTCTACAGGACATGATTCTGGGGGCCGAAATGTCGCCGCCTGGTGTGAAAAGTTAAGAAGTCCCTTTCCTGCACAGCCATTCAGGAGACCAGAAGTTAAGAGTGAGGAACGAGGACTTTTTTTATTACAGAAGATCCAAGCCAAGCCAAGGAGCATGGAGCCACACCGGGTCACATCAACTAGGAAAGACAGAGACATTTTGGAATACAGAGCCTAACTGGCTTGAAAAGTGAACCCGGGCCACAGTTTTTGGAAACATGTGGGGTGCACATAAAGATGATGAAGAAGATTTCCTTATGATGAATCTTCAGAAAAGGCAGAAATACAGCCACCCAGCAAGGTCATAATTTTCCTTAACTTCCCAGTATAATGTGTTTTTATTTTTTTCCCCCTGTTAAGAGATCCTAGTACACCTTTCTTATTAATTAAAATATTCATATCCCACCCTCTACCCAAAGATCTCTGGGTGGCCTACAATAACACTACACAATCAGTTTAAAGCCACGTAAACAATGACAAAGATTTCCAGTTATGTTACCAACTCTAGTCTCCACTCAGGGACAACAGAGGCCTCTCAGAAAGGGAGACCCATTCAGCACAAATGCTGAGAAAGTGTGTTTGGCAGATGTTATATTTTTTTTCCTAACGAGAAGGTGTTTGACGAGCAAATATGATCATGTCAAAGGGTGCCCGGTTCAAAATAGGCTGCCAAACACTGGCCAAGGGCAAGTTCAAGAAATTCACCAGCTGCTTTGTATGTAACCCAGTGACACCTCAAAGACAGGGCGTTGCGCGGAGGGGTCTTAGCCTGGACCACCAGGGCAACTGAGGCACGCTGGACCTCTAACGAGCTTTTGCCCTTCTGGAGTGGCAACTGCCTGCTGCCTCCATGTCAACGGAGCAGCAAATTTGCTCTGGGTCAGTCTGAACTTTCAAGAAGCTGTCAAGGGCACTGAATCCAATCCTGCAGAATAGATTTGGCACCCAGATGATGGGTCCTTTAAAGTTCACACTAAAATCCAGAGTGAATTAATCATTTCAGGTATGGAAACCACAAGCTCTCACTGCTTCTGCAGGGCTCAACTTCCTAGGACAAGTTTCCCTGTCTGGCACTTGTACGATAGCAGTGGATCATAAACCTCAGAATGTAGAAGAAAGTAACACAGAATGAGGAGTCAGTGCTAACATCACTGGCTTGTATACGCAGCCAATAATCTCATGGCAGGCAATTTCTTTCAAAGCAGGCAATTCATTTTGTCAGCAACAGTGGTGCGTATACAGTTTATACACATCACCGCCCTGCGGCTCTCCTGCCAGCGGGCTGCTGAATCTACTTTGGGTTCTCACCTAGTCTTCTGCAGTAGCTCTCTGTGGTCCTTAATCTTCTTTCCCCCTAATAGGTGCAGCAGCTTGACTGCTTGACTGATACTCTGCCTTTCTCCCAATCTTTGGAAACTTGTTTAATTTCTCTGAGTTGGGAATCTCTTTAAATTCGGATTCCTGAAACAGATTCACTGCCTCACTGGCACAGAAACCATCGGCTGCCACTGCTTACATATTCCCTGTGCTCTGGAGTCAAAGGAGGCTGCCCACCTTGACTGGAAAGCAGAGCCTGGACCATCCCACGCAGACTCTAAAGAGAAGGAATCTGAAGCTGAGCCACCTCACCCTTTGGAGAGTCATTGGCTGAAACAGCAGCAGCAAAAGGGAAGGAAAGGCCTTGGTCTGCTTTGAAAGGGAACCATTGAGGTGATTAGGCCTGGTGCAGTGATCTAGAGCTATCTTTGTACATTAGTGCAGCAAAGGCTGTTTCCTTCATGTACAACAACTGTTCTACAACCTCCATTTGGCATTGTGTGACATCCCCGACTTCTTTCCTGAAATTTGGCAGGTTATTTGGACTAATATTGCCATTGACTTCCTGCCTGGCCTTTGACCCAACCTAGGATGCCATTTGTGCTTAGACCCTAGGCTGCTTCCACCATACTCCTGTTCTTACTGGCCCCCTATGTATGAGCCTGGCCGAGGCTGGTTTCACCACTGTTTGTCCTACTGTTGGACTATAGATGCCCTTACTTGAGCACCGTGAAACAGGTGGCATTTCCAATTAGAGGGGACCTTATCTTCCAGTGTGGAAAGACCTTCCCAACCGGTGTGATCCTCCATGGCCAGACTGCCAACCTCCTGGCAGAGCTGTCCTTGTCAATTTTGCAACCGCCTTCCAGCAGGGATCTCACCTTATCATGGCTCTTTAACTTGTGTGACCCTCATACCTCAAACTTCTTCATACCAGTGAGCCCCAGGGCCAACTAGAGGCCAAGAAGAAATATGGCCTTTGTTTTGGCCAGCAAGGGCTTCAGTGTTCCCTGAGGATCAAAACTCATTTCCATTTTGAAACAGACACATTTGTCAGTCATGCGCTTTGAGTTCTCTGCCTCAACTGAGGAATTCCAGCCCACGCCAAGCAATGAGGAAATCTGCCCATTTCGCTTCTCCTACATTCAGAGTGTATTAACCTCAACCTTTTTCTGTTCTGCATATGAAGGAACCTGTGGGGATGGTTGGCCAGCCCTTAGAAATGTTTTCCCCAGCCCAACTGCACCGTTCTTCCTTGTGCAGCCAGGAGCGGGTTGCATCCACCTGCTTCAGAGCTGTGAAAGGTGAGGAGCCTTCCCACAAAAAGGGGATGGCAGCAGTCTTAATTAAACAGTGACCTGGCTGAGTATGCAGGGATTCTGAAACCAACATTTTCAGGGCTAAGAATTCAAGGCCTTCTATCTGGATTCATAAATCTATCCATTTTAGCTTCTTCCACATTTGGATTTTTAAAATTCTCCAGTATTTTCCAACTCACAAGCTGGGGTTGATAAAAATCAACAATTAAAAAAAAATTGATTTAAATTGGATTTTTTAAAAACTTACGTAAAATGTTTTTCAAAATTAAGCTGGGTGTCAAAATTTTCTTAAACTAGTGAGTAAAAGAGAGAAGGAAAAAAAGAAAGCAAAGGAGAGAGATTCTGGATCCTTTCACACTACACAGTTACAGTGCTGTATATGATTCCAGTTAAGCAGCTGTAGTTCCATCCTATGGAATCCTGGGAATTGCAGTTCAGAGAGTGTTACTCAGAACTCTCTGGCAGGGAACTGTTAGTGCCCCCCCCACCAACTACATATCCTAGGATTCCACAGGATGCAGACATGGCAGTTAAATAGGAATCCTAGAGCTGGAAGAGATCACAAGGGCCATTTAGTCCCACTCCCCCCCATCACGCAGCAGTACGTCGCTCAAGCTCTTCTGACAGGCGGCTGTCCAACCACAGCCTAAAAGCCTCCAATGAAGGAGAGCAAACCAGTTCTCAAAGAAATCCACCGTTCCACTTTCAAACTGTACTTAGTGTCAGGAAGACCCTCCCAATGTTTATTTAGAAGCTCCTTTAGAATCACAGAGTCGTGGAGTTCGAAGAGACCCCTAAATCAAGTCCAATCCCCTTCGGCCAGGCAGGAAGACACTATCCAAGCCCTCCCTTTGACAGGCGGCCACCCGGACTCTGCTTAAAAACCTCCAAGGGAGATTTTAAAAAGAAGAATCAGAGAAGAATCAGAATCAGAGTGCTCTAATTGTGCAATACTTTATCATGATCGCTTCTGATATAACTTCTAATGATATGCTATGAATACATTAACAGTAGTTTATAAAGATGAGGAATAACCTCATTACCACAAGGAATGGGACCAGACCGCCCTTGTAGTTGCTTCCAGCCCTAAGATCCTACGACTTCGTTAATACCTCGTGGGCTCTCTTTCTCTCCCTCTCACTAGGACACGGAAGGTCAATTAAGAGAGAATTTCAGGGTGGAGAGTCAGAGCTAATCTGACAAAGAAAGGAGCCTGGATGTAAATGCAAAGGATCTCATTTCTTGATGAATGAAAAGTTAATCCGAAAACAATTCAGAATACTTGCTTAGTGTGTGTGTACCTTCCAATGAAACCCACATCTCTGAATCATAGAATCCTCCAGCTGGAAGAGACCCCAAGGGCCACCCAGTCCAACCCCGTTCTGACATGCTGGAATACACCATCAAAGCACTCCCAACAGGTCATCCAGCCTCTATCTTTTTTTAAAAAAAAATGAATATGTGTATATGTTACAGTTTGGCCTCTGTATATGCAAGGGTTTGATTCCAGGAAACTCACATACAAATAAAAAAAGCATGACGGTCCAGTCTCATTATGGTCAACAGACACGTTTGTGAGCGTGTGCCTGGCACGTCCTTTGGCGACAACTGAGCGTGGTGGAGTCTCCTCCTTCTTTGGAGGTTTTTCAAAAAGAGGCTGGGTGGCCACCTGTCCAAGGGAGGGCTCGGACGGTGTCTTCCCGGGTGGCAGAAGAATGGGGTTGGACCGGGTTCGGCCCTGGGTGGGTCTCTTCCAGCTCCAGGATTCTCAGATGAAAACGTGAGACAATCTCTCAGGTGGACGTAAGGCTTCATGTGACCTCACACTGGTGTGCGCTGAGGTTGCGTCAGCAGAGGGCACACTGTACACCAAACGATAACACACAAAAGAAAGACCACTCCTTCCTTATTGGTGGTATTAAATGGAATTCAGGTTATCAAAGCTGAGGGCTTTATCACACGAGGCAAGCAAATTACAACTGCAGCAAGATAAGAGTGTCTCTGGCTGGCATTTATCACACGATGTCACTCCTCTTCTGCTGTTCTCCCAGTGAGAGGCCATTTGAAAAGCATCTCTTCTACAAAGGATGCTGTTAATGGTGGTTTGTGTCAACAAAAGAAACACTTTCCAAGCGATCTCCCATGACAGAAAAAAAACAAAGGCCATTTCCAGAACAGACCGTTTTAGTGCTATTATTCCACTTTCAACATCCTACGGAATCCAGGGGGTTGCAGTTTAGGGAGGGGCCCTTGAGGGTGGCCTTTGAGGTCCCTTCCTAAACTGCAAACCCCAGGATTCCATAGGATTTTGAAAGCGGAATAATAGTTCCATAACAGCCTAGTGCGGAAATGGTAAAAGTCATGCGATAAGTCCCAGCCAAAGAAGCCATGATCCTGCTGTAATTACAATTTACCTGCCTTGCATGATAAAGCCCTGAATCCCATCACTGGAGCGGTTTACTCAGAAGGTAAATCAACGTGATTCAAATCAAATCGACCCCAGAAGATCTGGGAAATTAAAAAAGAGCAGAAAAAAAATTTCACCTGTTCCTCCCTGTCCCACACAGAGGGACAGATGTCGTTAGTGATTTAAACTGGGAGTTAGGTTTATCAAAGCCGAGTCCTTTCAGAGGAGCAATCTGACCCACGATGTACGACAGCATGGTTTAAATCAAACCAACCTGGAAGAAAATTCTTATTTAAAAGGAGTCGGAGAAAAAAATCCTCACCCATCCCTACCCATTCCACCCAGACGGGCAGCTACCGTTCAACATGGGACTCAGTCACCCAACATCCCAGCATCCACGGGCCACACAGAGGGCTAGTGCGGCAGAGAAAAACGTGGGCAAAGTCACCTCAGGCTCTGGAACCCTACAGGACACGGTCCCTCTGGCACAAGGCGGCTCCTTGCTCCCGGCCGCCGTGCCGCATCTCTTTTTAAATCCCAGCACCAAGAACGTCTCCTCTGTCCCTAGAGCTCCCTCTGCTCTGCCACCGCGCGGTTGGTCTAAATCCGCTCCGTAGTCACAGGGATGCCTCTACCACTTCCCTCTGGCACCGGATAAGGAGCGTCCCACGCGCAACGAAGGGCACCTACAGGCGCGGGGGGGGGGACTTCCTTTTGTGTCTGTAGCTCCCAGGATCCTCCAGGCAGCGTGAGGATTTTGGGAGCTGCACGACTTCACACATGTCTTTGCTCTGCTTGGACCTGTCCCTCTGTCAGCATTTTTCAAAAGTTCAGAATTTTGGAAACACCTCCGTACCACCCTCGGCTACCACAGACTCTGCACAGAAGGATGCAACCACCGCTTGGAGAAGGAATGAGAACGCAGCCCGTTCCCACCCTTCTGGGGCAGCGCAGAGAAAGACTAAAAGTGTTGCTCTGACAGGACCCTGGGAGAGGAAAGGCATTTCTCAGAGGTCATAGAAGTCAACGTGAGCCCCTGATTCAAATGTGTCTGCAAGGAGGAGGTCCAAAAGCTTCTGGGAGGACACGTCGCAGTCCAGCAGTTCCCCGCGATCTTTCATCTCAAGGAACTTCTGCCTCAATTCCAGGTCTCCGGATTTGGTGCGCGCCTCTTCCTGCATGCTGGTGTCCAGGGGGCCTGGAGGAAAAACAGGAGAAGGAACAGCCAATGATGCTCGGAAGGGGCCACACAAAGGCCATCTAGCCTAACGCTCTGCCAGGCGGTGGTAGCGGCCAGCCCCTTTGCCGGCTAAGGCCTAAAAAGCCCCACGCAGCTTATAAAACATGAATGGTTTAATCTGTATTGTTTTAACGTCGTTAGCCGTCCTGAGTGCCACTGTTGGGAGAAAGGCGAAATGTAAACGAACGTCATCGTTATCATCCTGGGATCACGGGCGCCAAGTTCAGTCTTCCTCTCAACGCAGGATCTCCAGCTGAAGCATCGCCAGCAGGGAGCGTCTGGAGAAGGAACCCGCCCCACCTATTTAGGCAGTTGGTCCCACTGCCAAATTCCTCTCACCGTCAAGAAGTTCCTTCTAATATTCGGTCGAAAGCTACTCTCCTGGAACTTAGAGCCATTAGACCCGGTCCTTCCTCCTGGGGCAACGGGAACGAGCCACCCCCTCCTCTGCGTGACAGCCCTTGAAATATCCAAAGAGGGCAATCCCGTCACCCCCTCGGTCATCTCCTCTCCGCGCTGAACGTGCCCAGCTCCTCCAACGTCTCCTCGTACGTTTTGTTCTCCCTCCCTCTTACGCTCCTCGTGGCCCTTCTCTGAACCTGCCCCCACTTGTCTACATCCTTCTCAAAATGAGGAGCCCAGGACTGAGGTTCGACCCGTCCGGTACCTTCCCATTTTGAGGTCTTCTGGGGAGGGTGTCCTCACGGTCCCACCACCATCAAAGGCACGTTGAGCGAGGACCTGGAAGACCGGGCCGTCCTGGTGGTTGCTCCCAGGCTCTAGAAGGGACGATTCACTGACTCCTGAAGGGACTTCTTTACGGGTGGGCACACTGCATTTTCAGTTTCACTGCTGTTTCTAAATAACTTTATACTTTTCAAAATTAATGGTGTTTTAAAATTATTTAATTGTTCTTTAACCTTTTTACCATCAGCGATTTTTTAGAGCTATATTGGTTTAACCTTCTGATAAAGCTTCTTGGGAGGGTCTAAATACCCTAAAGGGACCAGATCCCACCTGATCATAGAAGCCACGCAGGCTCAGCCCTGGTTAGCAATTGGACAGGAGACTGCTAAGGAATACCAGCTGCTATAGGCTGTATTTCAGAGGGAGGAATTGGCAAAACCACACATACAGAGGCTGCCTTCAGTCTTGTATCAGGAAACGGTGGGATTGCGAATGAATGAACAAACAAATGCAGGCACCTACAGCTGAAGCCGTCCCTTTCTCCCACTGGAGGATTCAAGGCAGTGAGGAGATGCTAGGCTCTACCAGTGAAAGGGCTGGGATGCTTCTCTGCTCCGTACCACTGGGTGCATCATTTACCACCACGAAGGCTGATCTTTTAGCAGTAATGTGTGTTGGTGTTCAGCCTGGAACTAACTTTTGAGGTAGCCTGGAACTCTACTCAGCTCCAGAAACAAACATGGCCTCTCCAGCATCTCTCCTTCAAGCTACACATCTCCAGCTCTTTAGGCTGTTCCTCACAGTGCACTGAGGTTTCCAGACCTTTTATCATCTTGGACACCCTTCTCTGGACAAACTTTTACTTGCCAATCTCCTTCTTGAACTTTGGTGCCCAGAACTGGAAACAGTAGTCCAGCTGGGATCTGACCAAAGCAGAACAGAGTGGTACTAACCTTTCCTTTGATCTCAATGCTAGTATCCTACTGCTGCAGCCCAGAATCACATTGGCTTTTTTAGCTGCTGCATCACATGGCTGACTCATATGGTCTTCCGAGACCCCTCAGACCTTTTCTGCAGGCACTGCAGTCAGGACCAGCAAGGTGGTGGATAAGACGGGCATGCATGCAGGCCAGAAAGCACATCCTCACTCACCAGGCGCATAACTGAGCACCCTGACGTCCGGCTCTTCCACGGCCAGAACCTGGAACATCATGTCCCGGGCAGCTTTTCCAGTGCAGTAGAGGGTCCAGGACTTGAAAGGCTGCAGGGCACAGAGGGAGGAGATGTTGACCACCGTCCGGCAGAGGCCCGGCTGGGCAGGAAAGGCCTTGAGGATGGACGCAGTCAGGCACAGGGCAGAGGTGACATTGAAGGCCAGGTACTCATTGATCTCCGCTGGGTCAGTGAAGTCCAAGAAGGATTTGGAAATGTCTCCAAGAGAGGCTGGAAGAGGGAGAGAAAAAAGAATCCTAGAGCCGGAAGAGACCCCTGGGGCCACCTGGCCCAGACCCCTCCTGCCCTGCAGGAAAACACCATCCAAGCCCCCCCTTTGCCAGACTCTGGCCATCCAGCCTCTCTTTCAAACCCTCCAGAGAAGATGCAGCTGAACAGCTGGCAAGAGCCGTCGCCTCATCTGCCTGCCTCAGACAAAAACAAGAGGGCTGGGAACAGCCAGACTGACTCCAAAGGCAAAGCCCGGCTACAATCAGATGCCAAGTCACCGCAAGGGAGGCACAGGTTCTCAGCCGGGATCAGCACGACTGGGAAACGCCGGGAACAGACGGGAAGAGCGAAGGCGGTCGGACGCAACCGGAACAGGGAATTGCTGTTGTGCGCCTTCGGGCTGTTTCTGACTTATAGCGACCCTTGGTGTAGGGGTTTGAATGTTGGACCACAATCCTGGAGACCAGGGTTTGAGTCCCTGCTCAGCCATGGGCATGTCACACACTCTCAGTCCCAGAAAGCCCTGTGATAGCTTTGCCTGAGGGCCACCATAAGCTGGAAATGACTTGAAGGCACACAACACAGGTGAATTTATTACTAGCTTTCTTGGCAAGTTTCGTTTGGAGGGGCTTTGCCTTTGCCCCTCTGAGGCCAAGAGAGTGTGACTTGCCCAAGGTCACCCAGTGGGTTGCTTTGGCAAAGCAGGGACTCAAATACCGGTCTCCCAGCGTCCTGGTACGACACTCAAACCGCTACAACCCCCCACCACCCTAAAAAGAGATTGTCTTGGAATCCTGCCGAATAGAAAGGTCTTTAGCGGCCCCAAAGACAGTAAAGTTGGCACCATTCCAGCCTCCCTGGGAAGAGAATTCTGGAGTGCGGGAGCAGCCACGGAGAAGGCCCCGTCTCCAGCGTTCCCATCGGCCACACTCAGGAAGGTCACGGGACCAAGAAAGGTGCCTTCTCCCAGTACCTTCAAAGTCACCGAGCTCAAATGGGAAGACACCGTCCTTTAGATTAGCTTCCTTGTGGCTAAAAAGGGCTAGGGCTTCCCCAGCCGTGGCCCTTCAGATTGCAAGCCGTCTCTTTAGTCTGGAGATTAAGAGAAGGTTCAGAGGAGCCACGGCGGCCACGCCGAAATATTTGACAGGACGCCACGCGTATAGGATGGAGCCAGCTTGTTTTCAGCTGCTCCAGAGGCTAGGGCACGGAGCAACGGCTTCAAACGACAGGAAAAGAGAATCCACTTCAACATGAGGAAGAACTTGCTGAGGGCGAGGGCAGTTCCACAGTGGCGCCCCCTGCCGCCCCCAGGGAGCGTGGCGGCCTCTCTTCTTTCCCGGGGGATTTTGAAGGAGAGGCTGGACGGGCCCCCGCCGGCGGGGCCGGGGGCGCTCGGGTGGCGTCTCCCTGCCTGGCCGAAGGGGGCCGCACCGGAGGGCCCCGGGGGCCTCTTCCCGCTCGAGGGGCTAGAAGGGAAAGCCTTTCCTTTCAAGGGCCCCCGGGCTCTCCGCCGGCAGTCGCAGGAGCGCCCTTGAACGCAGGCCCCCTACCGCCCCCCTTCGCCCCGGGAGGACGGTGGCTCTGTCGGAAGCCCCCCCCCCGCCCCGCCGCCATCCCGCCCGCCTTCCGTGCCCGCGGGCGGGCGGGCGGGCGGGGGGTCTGCCTCGGCCCCCTCCCCGGAAGGGACGCACCCCGCCGGGAAAGGCGGCCGAGCCCTCCGCGCCCCCGGCCCCGCCTCCCCACGGCCGCCCCGCCGCGCCCCGCTCACCGGCGTTGTTGACCAGGAGGAGCCGGTCCAGGGCGCCCCCGCCGCCGCCGCCCCCGCCGCCGCCCTCCTCCTCCTCGCGCCCGCCCCGCAGCTCCCGGGCGGCGCGGAGGAGCCGGCGGCGCCCCTCGGGGCGGGCCAGGTCGGCGGGCAGGGCGCGGAGGCGGAGGGCCGGCCAGGCGGCGCGCAGCTCGGCCTCCAGCGCGCCCAGCTCCCGCTCCGAGCGCGCCGCCAGCAGCAGGGCCGAGCCCGGGGCCAGCAGCGCCGGCAGGCGGCGGGCCAGGCTCCGGCCGAAGCCCCGCGAGGCGCCCGTCACCAGGCACAGCGCCCGCCCCAGCCCGCCGGCCTCCATCGCCGCGAAGCGCCCGCGGGGCGCCGGGCGCCGCGCGCTTTTACGCGCGGCCGCGAGGGGCGGCGCCGAGCGGGGAGGGGGGCCGGCAGCCTCCTCCCCGGCCCGCCCCGCGCCGGCCCTTCGCCGCCTTCCTGCCGGACGCCCGAGCGCGGCGGCGGCGGCGGCGACGACGAGGACGGGGAGGGGGAGGGGGTCCGGTGCGCCCGGCCCGCTCTGGCCCGGCGGGCACGGTCTCCCAGGGGGGCGCCCCCGCCGGGCCTGGAGGCGCGGGGGGCGCGTTCGGCCCCTCCCCACGGCGAGAGGCTCCGAAGGCAGAGCCGCGGCGGGCTGGGCCCGGGTGCGGGGGACCGCGGGAGGGGGAGGAGGCGGTGGCCCCGGCCTTCCGAGACTCGACCCGGGGAACGGGGGCCCGGCCTGGCCAAAGGAGACCCCCCCCCCGTGTCTCCGCGGACAGCGCAGCAGCCGTAGGCGGAGGAGGGACGCGGAAGCGCGGCGGGCCGCCCACCGGCCCCTTCTCCGCCTCTGCCCGCGCGGGATCCGTTGCCAGGCAGGCTGTGCTGTGAGCAGCCGCCGCCCCGGGAGGCTTGGCGAGTGCTTCAAAGCACCGGTCATCTGTTTAGTTCCCGGACGATTTCGGTGGGCCAGGAGCAGCGCTACTGAATCAGTCAGGCAGACTCCTCCTGGATGGTCGGCCTGGGATGACTTCGTGCGAACAATTTCCACACCGTCCACGAGCAGTTGATTCTCTCCTGCCGTCCCGGCTTGGAAATGCATGCAGCTCACGCCCCGAGCACTTCAGTTTCCGGGAACTGGATGGGTTATGCGTGCTTTCCGAGGCGTCTCGGACGTTGAGGTATTTTCCTCTTTTTAACGAGGGTGAAGAGAGCTCTGACGTGCCCTTCCTGTGGGGAGGAGACATGGAGAGACCCAGGCACAAGGCTGCTGCCCTGGCTCCAGGTCCTTGAGATGGTTCACTCTGTCCCACGCTGGCCCACGGCCGAAATGCTGGTGTACGGGCGGGGGGGGGGGCAGAACAAATATCCCATGCCCCACCTTCCCCAGCCACCTTCTTTCCCCCGGGGGTGAACAAGGCTAAGTGTTCTCAGGATGTTCTCAGAATCATGGAATCCTAGAGCTGGAAGAGGCCCCAAGGCCCGTCCCGTCCAACCCCTTTTTGCCATGTGGGAAGACACCGTCCAAGCCCTCCCTTGGACAGATGGCCATCCAGCCTCTGTTTAAAAACCTCCAAAGAAGGAAGCGAGTCCACCACGCTCTGAGCCTTATCACATGAGGAGGCTCCTCTCCTGCTACCATTCCATTGTCTGTATAAACACTATTTAATTGGGATGGCTCTCTGTCCTTATGTACCTTCAGAACCACCTGGGATTACAGCAGCAGCATATTGCACTGTTTTTAGCATCAGGGAGGTCTTCCAAAGGCTTATGTGGAATCTCTTTTTCTGAAGTTTGAAGCCCTTGCTCCCTGTCCTAGTCTCTGGCGACAGACTTGCTCCATTCTCCGTAACACATCCCTTCACTGCTGGGACTCAGAAGAGGCGAAAGCTCCTCTCCCATCCCATGTTCTACTGGAGTACAGCTGGGTTAGAAGGCAGATTTTCAACCTCCCCCCCAGCCCGCCGACTGATCTTAATATTGCTGGAATGGGAAGGAAGCAAAGCCCCTTGCCCCATCTGCAGCAGCAAAGCTGGGTTACGAGGCAGGTTTTAATCTTCTGGCCCACGCAGTGGAGTTCCTATCATATTTGACCGCCGGTGTGGATCATGTTTTTTAACCTCTCCTAACAGTTTTCCCCCAGTAATATTCATGGTTTGGATGTTGGACACGGACATTGAGGGACCAGGGTTCAAAACCCCACTTGAACATGGAAACACACTGGGTGACTCTGGGCAAGTCACACTCTCTCAGCCTCAGAGGGGCAAACCTCTCTGAACAACTCTTCACAAGAAAACCTTGTGATAGGCTTGTCATAAGTCAGAAATGACTCAAGGCACACAACAAGAACAGTAATCATGAAGTGAAACAAATACTACTAATGGTCAGAAAAGAGAAACAGAGACAGTGAATTTTTTTTATTATTGAACTTTGTATATATACTCATGCCAGTAAAAATTTGTAAATAAAATATACATAAATTAAATAAATAAAATATAAAATAAATATTGCAATACAAAAAAGAAAAGAAAAATTCAGTTTGAAAAGCTATTGCAGAGTTTTGTGTGTCTTTTTTCAGCTGGCCCAGGAACGATTTCACTGCAATGTGGACTTTGGACTTTGTTTTTTAACCAGTGGCTGATCCGAAAGAGGATTTCTCTCTCCTCTTTTAGCCAAGGACTGCTTAGTTCACCCAGGCCTCTTCTGTAGGGTCTTTTGACGCCCCGATCCTCCAGATTCTTCCAAAGAAGCATTCCCAAGACACACGTCCAGAGACATCCGAAGCAAAAGGGAAAAGGCCGGGTGGCCAGGGAATGCCAACATGGAAAACAGAAGAGGAGTTCCAGCAGGGAATGATTTTTGACATCCCTGCAATGCTAGAAATTTGGGAACTGAAAGAAAAGTGCATTTGTAGGGAGACAGATTTCTTACTGGGGGGAGAAAATACTCTCAACCCCCCTCCTCACATAGCTCCATCCCTGGGGCTTTTCTAAAGTTGTGTTTTTTTTGTAAACTGGGTCATGGTTTGTTGAGGTGGTTATATTCGTTAAAGAACCCATTTTCTTCTGCCTTTTTAAAAATTGTGCACTTGTATTGAAAAAGTTCAATTTCCCTGATACTCTAAAGCATTATAACCTTTTTTTTTTTAACCCACACTTTTCCGACACATCTAAGAGTTAAAAACAAACCTTGAGGGTAGGAATAAAATCATACAGCTGAGCCTGGAACTGCTACAAAATACAAACGTCAGCAGAAACACTATTTGGATATTTAAAAAAACAAAAACAAAAACTAACCAAGAATTACAGCTAGAAATAATGCAATCATCTGGCACATTTGCCCTATTTGCAAACTGATAGGTAATCTCTCCAGGATCACTCCTGTTCATGTGGCTGCAGACATTTTTTAAATGCAATCAGCCCTCCATGTTTGTGGGTTCCACTTTCATGGATGTTATTATTTGCAAGTTTCCCCAACTGCTTCCCCACCACCACCTCAAGTGCTTCTTTCGCAAGGGAACCTTCCTTCTTGGCAGCTCCAATCACCAGCCACTGGCTGGACAGCTAAGGACAGATTGCAGTCCAGTTTCTCAGCACAACAAACCCTCTTCTGATGCCCCACATGCAGCCAAGGAAAGAAATGGGCAACAGGGAGGAAACATAAGGCCACCGTGCCAACACCCCCCCTTTTCCTGTCCTGGTTTGGACCCTGAGTGCCTGATCTCCCCACCATGCCTTGGCTACTTTCCCACAGACACACACACACACACACACACATTCTGGTATCTGTGTTTTTGCCACTTTCGTGGGGGTCCTGCACCCCTAACAAACGTGGAGGGTCAACTGTAGAGCTAAAAGGTTAAATAGAAAAGACTTAGCTTTGCAGAAGCCACTGTGATTTTTTCTCAGTGGGGCTTGTTCTTTATAATGCTTGATAATTTTGTTGATTTATATCATTTATATCATTCCTGTTTTCTCCTGAGTGGGATTCAAAGCAGCTTACAATATAAATTAAAACACAATTAAAGCATAACGATTTTTAAGAGGATATTGACAAGCTGGAATATGTCCTGGGAAGGTTAACCAAGATGACCTGATCTCTGGAAAACCCCCAGCTCTCTGAGCAAGGGCTTAGGGAGCTGGAGAGGTTTAGCTTGGAGACTGAGAGGTGACATGACAGTGTCATGGGCCAGGACTCAGCTTCCCTAGGTGAACAGCAGCCTCAAACGATGACAAGCAGATTCAAGCACATCAGAAGCTAATCGGGCTGGGATGAGAGCCACCTAGCTCTAGCCTTTTTCAGGAAGGCAGAGGGCGGTGGCTAAACACCTGAAACAATTTGTGCGTCTCCTGGCCCTTCTCTTGTGTACGCTAGCTTCCCTTCTTGTTGCTTGTCTAACTATGTTGCCTGCTCGATTCTGGGACCTTTGGAGTGATTCTTGACTATGTTTCTGCTCCATCATGAACAGGCAAGCGTTACTGACTGTGAATGGCCTCCTTCTAGCCTGGCACTCCGTGCCAGACAACCAACAGCTGGTGCCTGTGACAGATAGAGTCCTCTTAAAATATCTAAATCTCAGGAAGAACTTCCTGATTGTCAGAGCTGTTTGGTAGTGGAATATGCTGCCTCGGAGTGTGGTGGAGTCTCCTTCTTTGGAGGTTTTTAAGCAGAGGCTGGATGGCCATTTGCTGGGAGTGCTTTGATGTGGGTTCCTGCATGGCAGAAGGGGGTTGGACTGGATGGCCCCTGGAGGTCTCTTCCAACTCTAGGATGCTATCTAGAGCAGTTCCAGGTAGAAGATGGAGCCAGCTTGTTCTCTACTGCTCCAGAGACTGGAACACAAACTCATAGAATCATAGAAATGTAGAGTTGGAAGAGACCACACGGCCATCCAGTCCAATCCCCTGCCATGCAGGAACACCTTCAAAGCACTCCCGACAGATGGCCATCCAGCCTCTGCTTAAAAACCTCCAAGGAAGGAGACTCCACTACACTCTGAGGCAGCATATTCCACTGCCGGACAGCCCTGACTGTCAGGAAGTTCTTCCTGAGGTTCAGGTGGAATCTCCTTTCCTGCAGCTTCAATCCATTGCTCCTTGTCCTGGTCTCTGGAGCGGCAGAAAACAAGCCCTCTCCCTCTTCTACATGGCATCCCTTCAGATATTTAAACATGGCTATCATGTCCCCTCTTAACCTTCTCTTCTGCAGACTAAATATACCCAGTTCTCTAAGTCTATCCTCATAGGGCACAGCTTCCAGGCCTCTCACCATTTTGGTTGCCCTCCTCTGGACCTGCTCCAGCCTGACCATGTCCTTCTTGAATCGGGGTGCCCAGAACTGGACACAGGATTCAAGATGAGGTCTAACCAAAGCAGAGTAGAGTGGTACCAGTACCTCCCTCGATCGAGACACCATACTCCTATTGATGCAGCTGAGAATTGCATTGGCTTTCTTGGCTGCCGCATCACACTGCTGACTCATGTTCAGCTTGTGGTCTATTAAGACTCCTAGATCCCTGTTGGATGCAAATAGCCAGAAACTGTTGGATGCAAATAGCCAGAAATACAATACTGCCTAAACATTAGGAAGAACTACTTGATGGTAAGAGCTGTTCAATAATGGAACAGACTGCCTCAGATTGTGGTGGAGTCACCCTCTTTGGAGGTCCTTAAAAACAGAGGTTGGATGGGCATCTTTGGGGAGTGCTTGAGTTGTGGATTCCTGCATGGCAGAAAAGGGTTGGACCACATGGCCCTCATGTCCCCTTCCAGCTCTGATTTCAACTATTCTACAAACACTTTCTAGTCAGTTATTAAGCTCACTAGCTGGCAATTTCCCAAATCCTCCCTGCAGCCCTAGTCCAGTCTTCTGGTACAGAGGCAGATCTTAGAGAGGTGTCACATGTTTTCGTCAGGAGAATAAGAAATCGCACATTTCATTCATTTGGGATCTTTTGGACAAAAGCCATCTAGAACTGAGGACATGTTTGTTTCTAAATGGACAAAGGTCTCTTTATTCAGGTGTCCATTTAGCAACTGCCTGGCTCTTGATGAAAGGGCTTCAGCTGTGTGTTGAGGGAGGTGTTTGTTTTAGCAAAGTGCTGTTAAAATGGCTTTCAGTGCAATCATCATTTTTAATATGACAATCTGTTGTATTGTCTTTTAGTACTGTACTGCATTGTATTTTTACTTGGACCTCTCTCTCTTTTAAAAAAAAATGTTATGAACCCAGGCTCTCACCTGCTTTGGTGTCCCAGTGGTCCATCTTGTTGATGTTAATTATGACCATTTCCGCATGAGACTGTTATAGCGCTATGATTCCACTTTCAACATGCTATGGAACCCTGGGGTTTGCAGTTTAGAGAGGGGCTGGCCGGCCCCTCCCTAAACTGCAAACCCCAGGATTCCATAGGAGGCTGAAAGTGGAACCATAGCGCTACAACAGTCTGTGCGGAAATGGCCTATATTTATACTCCTTCTCTTTTCCCAAGACTGGCGCCTAAGGAGATCTACGCAGTTATATGATTACAATATAGTTAAAAAAAGATGACATTAAAACAGAATTAAGCCATTATATGAAACAGTTGAAAACATGCACTTAAAATGATAAAAAGCAGTTAAAAAACATTACCGTTTCAAACAATGCAGCACCATCTTAAAAGCCCTTTCCTCAAAAGCTTTCTGTTCCAACGGCTGGTCCAAACAAAGTCTTTGCTAGCTGGTGGAAGGGATATTCTGAGCTGAGAGAGGGATATTCTGGTTTTCTTAGGGAGTTCCAAAGCCTAAGGACGGCTGCCAAGAAGGCCCCTACTCGTGTCTCTACGAACTGTACCTATTCTTACAGCCTTATGCCAATATGCAGCCCATAAAAGCGGAAAAACGGAACTATGAAAATGGGTGTGTGTGTCTGTGGAGGGGGGCCAAGGCAGGGTGGGGATAATGGGCACTCGGGGTCCAAACCAGCTCAGGGAAGGAAGGGGGAACGGGTGAGTGGGTGGGTGGGCTTGGTGGCCTCAGACTTCCTCTCTCCCTCCTATCTTGTGGAAGGGGCATCATCAGGATGTTGAGGAACTGAGAGATTTTGTGTAATAAGTCTCCCAATCAGCAGAGTATTTAGTAAATGTGCAGACAGAAGTTGAACAGATTACCAGCCCCACTTCACCATCTCCACCCCATTCACATTTGATCTGTCTCAAAATAAACACAAACAGTTTGGTTAAAAATATGGAAAAAGGACTTATTCACATAATCTTGTGTGTAGTTTACACAGGTTCAAATTCTTGAAGGAAGGTAAGATGAAAATACGAACTCGCATGCTTACAAGAAAGCGTGCTTGCTGGAGGATTGAAGGCCACATGCTCGCGGGGAAGCCGAAGAACAAAAAGGAGAAGAGGAAGAGAACATGCAAGGGGAAGTGGGTGTTGACCAAACAACAGGAAGTTTACTTTAGGCGGTCCCCTCTACACCTACAATAAACATGCAAACTAACTAGCCAGTCAATTAAAGCATGCAAAGGTTGCCACTGCCAACACAGTAGAGGGTTTGTGGAGCTGAAAAATCAGGCTGTGACCTGTCTTTAGCTGGCCAAGCAACAGCTGATGGAGGACAAGGAGGAGGATGAGAGGTGGGTTTCTAAAGGTCCCGTATCCTATTCATGCTCCCCCTTCCTCTTTCCTTTGTGTTTCTACTTAAAAAATACCCAATAAAAAGACTTTTAAAAAGGTATGGCAGTGAACAGCCAGCATGGTGTAGCAGTTTGAGTTTTAGACTAGGGGTCTGGAGACCAGGGTCTGAATCTCTGCTTGGCCAGGGAAACCATTGGGTGACCTTAAACCATAGAATCTTAAGAGTTGGAAGAGACCTCAAGGGCTATCCAGTCCAGCCCCGTCCTGCCATGCAGTAATATACAACCGACGCACTCCCAACAGACAGCCATCCGGCCTCTGTTTAAAGGTCTCCAAAGAAGGAAAAGACTCCACCATGCTCCATTGTGGCAGCAGCGCCTTCCACTGTGGAACTGCTCTTACCCTCAGGAAGTTCTTCTTAATGTTTAGTTGGAATCTCTTTTCCTCCTATCTATAGCTTGAAGCCATTGCTCCATAGTGTCCTACTCTCTGGAGCAGAATAGGCTTGCTCCATCCCCTGGGCAAGTCATACTCTCTCAGCCTCAGAGGGAGGCACAGGCAAACCCACTCTGAACAAATCTTGCCAAACACGCCTGCGATAGGGTTGCTTAACGCTGCCATCTGCTGGTCACGGAGCAGAGCATAGCTCAGAACCGAAGCCGCGCGGAAGGGGAGCATCTCCTAATTGAGGTACCCGCGCTCCCAGCCGTCCGGGATTCAGCTCCAAGCATGCCGTTTCAAAAAGTTACGCCTTCCAGTTACTCGTTACAGGGTGAGGTGAGTTCCATTCGCTCCTTTGTTCTTTTTTGCTATTTGCCACCGAGCTGGCTTTGACTTAGGCCATTTCCGCGCTGGACTGTTATAGTGCAATTACTCCACTTTCAACATCCTGTGGAATCCTAGGGTTTGCAGTTTAGGGAGAGGCATCAAAGGCCATCCTCAGAGACCCCTCCCTAAACTGCAAACTCCATTTTTCCATAGGACGTTAAAAGTGGAATAATTGCACTATAACAGTCCAGTGCAGAAACGGCCTAGGGTTCGATTCCACATTGCTTGGCCACTGGCTGACTCTGGATGTGTAAGTCAGCCTCAGATAATCAAGTGACAGGGTCACCTTAGGGTTGCCGTAAGTCTGGAATGATTTGAAGCACGTGGCCGCGCCACACCAATACTGCCCCCAACCTGCTCCCACTGAGTTTGGGAGCAAACTCCACTGAACTCTGTGGCCCTTACTTCTGGGTAGATGTGTATGGGAATACACTGGGGAGAGATTCGTGCAGCACGCCAGATTTTATTTCGTGTATATAACTGCTACCCCACCTTTTTATCAGTGTGGCACCCAAAGCAGCCCGCAACATAGATACTGTTGGACTGCATCTCCCATCAGCCCTAACCAGCAGCAGCCAGTGGTGAGGACCGTTTCCAAGCGGTGGTCTCCATCTACTCTCTCTCTGTCCACGTTGTTCAGGAGCAGCAGAGAAGGGGGTCAATGCCAGGCACGAACTTGGGAGCAGCGACTTTTGGGAGTGCAGCTCCCACGATCCCCAGCTAACAGGGGCTGGTTGGAGGATTCTGGGACTAAAAGGTACCTTTCCAGAGCTCTGGCTATGTCACGCTGCACCAGGGTCAGGATCCCACCCCCCTTTCATGCCTCACCCTCCTAAGAGACGTGCCATCTGCACCAGAGGAGTTATACTAGTTCCATACCGCTGTAACTGTCACACCACCCGGCCCAGAATCCAGGGATCTGTGGTTTGGGGAGAAAGCTGGGAGTCTCTGTAGGCTCTCCAGTTGCAAAGCCTACCTTTCTTTAATTGCTTTTTACCAGAATGATCGATTTTGGCGGCAACTTCGTGGGTGAATTCTGACTTCTTCCTTTCTGACTGTGTTGGGTCCGGCACTGGCAGAGAGGTAGGATACTGAACGATATCATAGCTACATAGGAATAAAACAGCTCTTCAAGCTACCAGAGTCCATAAAAAGTTGGTCTGACCAATAAAGCGCTGCGAAAGCGGTATAAACCCGCGTGGTGCAGACACTCCTTCTCCCTTCAAACAGAGCAACTACTATAGAGACGGAAAAGAAGGCAGAGCGCCGCAGCCCTGAATTCCAAAGAAGAGTCAGCGAGACGCTGAGGCCTAGAGAGGCCAAAGGCGGCCTTTCCACGCCCACCGGAAGTCTCTCGTCCGCTCTCTTTCTCCTCTTTCTCTTCCTGATACGGCCCTGGGGGCGTGGCGTGGCTCGGGCTGGGTTGCCCGCCTCCGGACTACGCTTCCCATCGGGCCGAGCGGCGGCGGCGGGGGGCGTGGCGGTTGCCATTGCTACGGCCGAGAGAGGGGCGCGGCCTAGGCTGCAGCCTGCGTTGGGCCGAGCCTGAGCCTGAGCCGCAGCTGGAGCGCCAGCCGCCGCCCCGATGGCGGAGCCGGAGAGCCTGGAGACGGCGGCCGAGCACGAGCGGATCCTGCGGGAGGTGGACAGCACCGACACGGCCTGCCTCGGACCCACCCTCAGGTGCCGCCCCGCCCCACCCCCCCTCCCGCAGGAAGGCCTTCCCCTCGGGGCGGGGGCTGGCGGGGTCACCATGGCAACCCGCCTTCTTTCCCCTCGGCCCCCTCGCGACTGCAGGGGAGCCCCCCGCCCACCTCGCCCGCCCTGCAGCCTGGGGGGGGGCTAGAGGCGCGGGGTCCCTAAAAGACCCCCCGGCCCTTGCTCCCTCCCGCCCAGGATGGGTTGACTGGAGGGGCCAGTCCCCCAAAGACCCTCCCGTCGTTCCCCAGGCCCCACCGTTTGGGGGTCGGGAGGGGCCGGCCTGGCTGCTTCGCGGGCCGAGGGCGAGGGAGGGGTCATGCGGGTTGAGGGGGGGGGACGCCCCGGCCCTGAAATCCCGAATCCTCCGGAATCCAAAATTATTGCCCACGTCGCTGGCTGAGATAGTGGCACCTTGGCTCTCAGGTGGTTCAGGGTACGCCAAGTTTGTTTGAGGCGCAAAATTGTTAAAAATATAATGTAGAACGGGCTGCCTGAAACAGAAATGAATTTTATGCTTAGACTTGGGCCTCTCTTCCGAGAGATTTCGTTACGTTTGCAGATGCAAATGCAGGTAGAAAAGATTTCGGATAAGGGATACTCAACCTGTATTTTTCTTATCCTAGGCTCCCCCTTCCCCCATTTTGTTCATGGAGGAGACAGTTATGGGGAACCCCCTTTCCTGCCCCCTCTCTCTTTCTCTTCTCCCTCTCCTTCCAGTGTCTCCTGCTGCCTCCTTCAGCCCTTTGGGGGGGGGTGTGAGTAGGCATGTGGGTCTCCCAGACAAGGAATTAAACTGTGGAACTTGCTGCCGCAAGATGTTCTGCTAGCATCCAGTTTTAGGGCTCCTCTGGATGGTTAAATGTGTGAGGGAGTTGGAGTGTTTGTTCCTGTAGTTCTCTTAAAAATATCGTTTGTGTTGTCCTGTAGTACTTTCTGGTATTTCATTTCATGTGCTTGTTAAAATGCTTTCTGCCCCACCCTTTGTGACAGGATCTCAGGGCAGTGTACAATGCAAATAAAACATTTCTAGATTAAAAGCATAAATGATTCACAAGCTCCAGCTGAAATCTTCTGTTCCCTGAATCAGGTTTCTCTTTAATTCCAACCCCAAAACTCTCTTTTTCTGCTCCTGTCTCCCCTTTTTAATTTTTTTTCTCCCCATGGTGCATTGGTGAAATGGCACTTCTTGCTCTGTAATTTTAAAGAAAGCATTTACAAGAAGTCATCAAGGACAAAATTTGCCCTTCAGACCATAAGGACACCTCTGAAAACCATGCTCCAGTTTAAAAAAAATCTTTGAAGACTCTTAGTGCAGACCCAAGAAATCACTGCAAACTCAACCCCACCTCCCGCCAAGAGCGGGTGTGTGGACGCCAAGGTGACAGCAAATTGCAAAATGCAAGGCTATATATTGTAAGAACTTAGAGTTCTTTAGACCAGTTTGGAAGAGCTTTTGAATGGCTTTAGTAAAAGCAGGTTGGTCAAATCTGTGGAGGAAAAAACCCTTGGTTTTGATAGATTTGGTCAGTTTACCTCTTAGAATCTGTGTTTGAATGGATGATACCCCTTGTTTTTTCCCCTTGTATCTCCTGTGGGCCTCTTGAGAACTTTCCATGAGTGTCTCAGTGTGGGGGAATTGAACGGTGGACTCACTGCCACAAGTTGTACCGACGGCTGCCGACTTGAATGATCTTAAAGGGGGATTTGGACAAACTGTGAAGAAGGGAAAAGCTGTCAGCGTTTAGCAATGATGGGATACATTCACTCCAGTGCCAAAGGGCCATTTGGCTCTCTTTGTCAGTTGCTGGAGAGTGTGATCGCCCTCACTCCCTGCGTGTAGAGCTTCCCACTGGGCTGTCCAGTTGCCGGCTCTGAGAACAGGATCGTGCACTTGTTGTGGTTGTGTGCTGTCAGATCAACTTTGACTTATGGCCCCTTCTGAACGAGAGACTTCCGCGGGCTCCGTAGGTTGTCAGCAGCCCAGCGGAGGTCCTGCAGAGTCCGGGCGACAGCTGTGGCTTCCTTGATTGAGCCAGGCCACCTATATCATATCACAGAGAACTGGAGGAGACTCGAGGGCCCTCCAGTCCAACCCCATTCAGCCATGCCAGAAAGACACCATCAAAGCCCTCCTTCTGACAGATGGCCACCCAGCCTCTCCTGAAAAAAGGACTCCACCACACTCCATGGAGGCGGCAGGAGATTCCACTGTCGAACTGCTGTTATCGTTGGGGTCTCTCCCCACTGGTAACTGGAAGAGGGCTGGTGAGCAGCTGTGGTTAAACTGCATTCTCTCGGGGGCTATCCCAGAGGCCTCTTGGAAGTGGGGGAGGTTTTTTTCTCCTCTTCCCTCCGTCATCACAAGCATGTTTACTGAGGACACAGGAGACATAGGGCCTTCTCAGTGGCTTCCCAAACTCATGGAACTCTCATATTGGAGATGTCTTCCTGTGAGTGAAAGCTCTCTGTGGCTATTGTAGAGAGGTTCATTTGGCCATGCTGCTTGTGACTGATGGGAATTGGAGTCCAAGAACTTTTAGAGAGCCACAAGTATCCCAGTCTGATTTGGAGCCTTAAAGAGCGGGTATTCCATCCTGCATTTGAAGGGTCTAATGGATACCTTTTGAAGGAAACTGCTTGCCCCACGGCTCCTTGAGTTGTGCCTCAGTCTGCCCTCCTGGAATGGTGGCCAACCAGTGCTGCTGCACATCCATCTTCTTTGGCTCAGAGGCCTTTCCTGCCCCTGCTTTTCCTGGGAAGAACCTGAATTGGGTTTGTTTATTATTGAAGGCAGGTAAAGTGCTTCCCTTGTGGTGTTACTGAACTGCTGCTCCCGACCCCGATTGCCAGTAGAACCGTGGCAAGGAGTGCTGGCAGTTAAAGTCCAGCAATACAGGGTGGGGGGACACACATTACCCACCGCTACCTTATTACACTTAGATCTGTGCTGTCCCCCTGGGGAAGGGGACTCAGGCAGTTTCAGGACCAGACACGGATCCCCTCCCCGCTCAAATCTCCTTTGCTTCATCCGGGTCCCTTTAGAACGTGCCCTGGGACTCTGGATTTGGGGATTCCGTTTCCTTTTTGCCCCTTTCTTTCCCAAAGAGCAGCGCTGTGTGGCGCCTGCTTTCTCCTTTTCTGGTGGATATGCTGGCATCTTGTAGCAGTCTCTGGAGTCATGCTCATTTGTGGTAGGGGGAAGCTGTCCGACTAGGCTTTCTGTAGTTGTGTTGGAGGGTAGGCCTACCTGACATGATCTTTAAGAAGATAGAAAGACTCTTAAAATAATAGATCGCCGCTTCCCATATGAGCCTGCCCAAGATTTGAGATCCTTGGTGGGGGGCCTGTCATATGTCTCAGCACCTCATGAGGTTAGGTTTACATGCACATAGAGCAGGACTTTCTCTGTAGCAGCACCCTGATTGCGGAAATCCCTGCCCAAGGAAGTCTGGCCAGCTCCATCTTGTTTTGAGCTTGTGGTAGACAGCTAAAACAGTGCTGTTGCGAATGGCCTTTGATATTTGGAACTGCTTTGCTTTTTTTGTTTGGATTTTTGGCTTGTTTTGGATTTTTTTCAACAAGTATTTCAATGTGTTCTCATAATCATCTTTGTTGTATTTACACCATACTGTCGTTGGAAGGACCTGCTATATGAGCATCCAATCATGTTATGAATATAATTATTGTACGTTATTGGTTCTGTGAGAGGTATACATTATACATTGTTTCTGCAAGAAATATATATTTTGGACATATTCTTTTCTGGGAGTTCTGTGATATTTGGGGGCCTTACAGGGACAGGTGGGAGTAACCTAGGAAGCTGATGGTGGCTGCTTTTTGATCCAGGAGAGCAATTTCTCAAAGCTTCTGCCGGCCAGACTGCTCCTGTCCTTGCGCTGCGTGTCACCTTTCCTTTTTCCTTCCCGTCTCTGTCTGTGGCTCCTCCACTGACACAGCCTCCTTCCTTTGGCTGCTGGGAACCATGGGAGTTCCCTGCCCCAAATGCCTCTTGCGCTGTCACCGTCCGTCCTGCGGCAGCCCCAGCAGACTTGGGAGTGAGTACCAGGCCGCCTCTGTTCCCTTGAGGACCCTGGGGGTTGCCCAGTGAACCGGTTCCAAGGGATGATCTTACCGGGAACAAGGGAGCTGTGTTATTGCTGGGGCTGCGAGGCTCAGGAGAACCGTGCTCTGATTTTCAGTCATGTCGTCCGGCAAGAGAAGTGGAAAGTTGCTTCTTATTTCAAAGAATCAAAAACAGGGTTTGGGTTAATGTTGTATTTCCAGAGTGGCTGTTGATGTGAAACCCCATCTTAACTTTTTTGCCCAGAAGGGCATCATTATCTGTTAGATGATAAGAAGCTGGCATGGTGGAGGAAAGAGCACAGTCTTTGATCAGGGGCATCTCCTTTTTGAATCTCTGCCTTCCCCCCATGCCTGTCTGCCCCCTGGGATAAGGATCTTGTGGGCCCTGTGTTATATGCCTCCTGGAAGGATTACTGAGATAATGTACATGATTTATTGTTCTTAAATATAACTTTATTAAACTGCTCAGGTTAAATGTATTTTTGGCCTGGAGTAGAACCACTGAATCAGTGGGAATTACCTTTGTGTTGATTCACCATTCTATTTATTTATTTATTGAATTTCTGTGCTGCCTTTTCTCCCAAGATGGGGTTTCTTGGCAAATGTGTTATTTAGAGGCGTTTGCTATTGCCTTTCTCTGAGGCTGAGGGAGTGTGACGTGCCCAGCTTCACAACTGACTATGGATTCAGATGCCGGTCTTCCAGAGTCCTAGTCCAGCACAGTGAAACAACTACAACATGCTGTCTTTTTTGTTGACCAGTGTGTAGCAGCTGTGTGGGGGCATGTGATATGTGTGTGCATGCACAGCTGGTTGTACAGCAACTCATATATGACAGGAGAAGGTGTGAGCACAATATCCTAAGAATATCAGGAGAGCTTTCAACAGTGTTTGCAGAAGTTTTGGGGAGAATGTACACAGATGAACACACAGACCTGCCATTCAGTAAGTAATATGTGCAGATTCCTGGGTACCAGGTGGAAGTTTGGGGACATGTTGTCAAAAAGTGATACAGGTTGAGCATCCCTAATCTGAAAAGGCAATATCCAAAATGCTCCAAAATCCAAAACTGTTTGAGTCAGGAATGATGGTGGTGCCAGTCAATCGCAGATGGTCCACATGGGAGGCTGAGGTAGTAACGTCTTTGTTTTCTGTTGGTTCAGTGCATACAAACTTTGAACAAAATCAATAAAAATATTGTGTAAAATTACCTTCAGGCTGTGTGTATGAGGTATATATGAAACAATTAATTTCTTGTTTAAACTTGTGTCCCGTTTCCAAGATATCTCATTTTGTATATGAAAATATTCCAAAATCCAGAATGTGAAACCCTTCTGGGCCCAAACATTTCTGATAAGGGATACTAAACGTACAGCGTCTTCTAGTTTTAGTTCTCAACCTTAATTGTTCAGAACATTGGAGGAAAGTTGAGCTTTTTATACCTAAGGCACTTCTGACTCCTTTTAGTGTGGCCATTCCTTTACTGATGCTGGAGAGCTTCAGGAGGTCTCATCCATTGACATCCAGCCCTGTTTTTTGGGGAGGGGGAGGGGGAGGAAGGGTGGGGCCGGAGAGGGTGTCTGTCCCTTGGTCCTCCTGGCCTGGCCGGTTTTTGTGCTGGTATTCAGGAGCAGCTGGCCTTCATGGAATTCTTTCCCTGAGTTTCTCTTTGCAAACAGGAGTTCCCCTGCCCTCTTGTCTAAATCAGTAGAAGTGCCTGTTTTGTGACAGAACAACAAGGTGCACTATTGAGTGGTATGAGTAGTTTCTTCTGGAATGCTGCATGAGGCGCATGGTGACAGTGTTAGCAATGCATCAGCAGAGCTCTGGGAGAACGTTGGCTACTGGGTGATGATGTGGTATCACAGCGTATCGGGTGCATGGTACAGAGGATAGATTGTCATCCACTGGGTGAGTTGTAGTAGCCTGGCAAAGCTTTCTGACTTTCTGGAACAACAAAGTGGCCTTTCCTAGCTCATTTAAAGACACTGCCGTGTTAGTTGGTTTCAGCTTAAACAGACTCAAAGGAGCCCTATAGCACAAGGTTGGGCAAAGGGCGCCCCTTGGGTACCCTCAGGAAACCTCTCCAGCCCCCAGCCGAACCACTTTAAAAAAAAAAATTAGGGGGACAATTTTTGGGCAAATTTTTGCCTGCAATAGGTCAAAAATGCCTAAAATGCAGCTTTTCTCCCCAACTTTGCATAGCCTCCCAAACTCCCCCAAAATACCAAAAAAGAGAAAAATTGCCCCCAAATTGTCCAAAAGGGCAGCTGCAAATGCTGAAATTCAGTGCGGTCTGGTGGATGGACTCGGGGGAGAAATGCCTTCCACTACCTATGTAATTGGCCACTCTTGCTGTAGCACCTTTGAGATTTATGGAGAAAAAGAAATTTCTTACCTAAGTTTTTGTTCATGCCAGTCCACTTAATGCATCTTGCATCTGTTATGCTGGAATGTTTTGTTTTCTCAGTTAGTCTCAAAGGTGCTGCAGGATTCCTTTATACAACGAAATTAGACTGATGAAATGGAGAAAATCTTGGATAACCAAACACAATCTGTGCAAAAGGACTGGAAGCTTTGAACATGCTCAGAGGCCCCCTGTTGAGTGTCTGGCTTTCCTGTCTGGCTCTGCTTGATGGACCTTGGAATTCTGTTAGAATAGGAAATAAATCTAAGAAACCTGAAGTTCACCCACTACTGCTGTAAGTATATCGAACACTGGAAGAGGATGTGATTTTTGTAACGTGCAAGGAAGATGGGCAGGAAATCTCAGGAATTTTCCAAAACCAGTTCAAATGACAGGCATGGTCGTTAATCAGAGGGAAATGGCCATAGCAGCAGCATAGATTGTTTCTGTGTCAGTTGGCTATATAAGTGTTTTGTGATGATCTTGAATTACATGCAGGGTCATAGGGATATCTTCCTTCTTATGGCTGCATGTTCATAGATTTGTAGAATTCTGGAGCTGAAAGATACCACAAACCGTCTCCAGTCCAACTTACTTCCGCCATGCAGGAAGACACAATCAAAGCACTCCTGACAGGTGGCCATTCAGCCTCTGTTCAAAAACTTCTGAAGAAGGAAGAGACTCCATTACACCTCATTGAGGCAACAGTGCGTTCCACTGCTGAGCTGCTCTTACCCTCAGGAAGTTCCTCCTAGCGTGTAGGCAGAATCTCTTTCCCTGTAGCTTGAAGCCATTGCTCTGTGTCCTAGTGTCTGGAGCAGCACAAAACGACTTGCTCCATCCTCCGTATGACGTCCGTTCAAATATTTATACATAGCTATCGCGTCACCTCTTAACCTTCTCTTCTCCAGGCTAAACCCGCCTAGCCTCCACTTCTCACAGGGCTTCAAGGTTTCCAGGCCTTTCACCATTTTGATCACCCGCCTCCGGACACGTGCCATCTTGTCAATATCCTTCTTGAATTGCAGTGCCGAGAACTGGACACTGTATTCCAGATGAGGTCTGACAAAAACAGAATAGAATAAGGCTATTGGTTCCCTCATCCTAGACCCCATACTTCTACTGATGCAGCCAAGATTTGTCTTGGCTTTTTTTAGCTATTGCATCACACTGTTGGCTCAAGGTGCATGGAGAATATTATCCAAGATCAGTTTAGTGAATTCATAAATAAGTGGCTTGTGGAAAGACCCACACTGTTGTCATTATAACTAAGGAAAAGCCCCACATCTGTGGGAGAAACAATAAGGACACAGAGCTCTTGTTGTTGACTGTGTTTTGGCTCCTGGGTGCTGGTGGGAAGCCCCCTGTCTTCAGACGTGAGACTTGGGCCTGTCCTCCTTCACTCTCTATGAAAGAAAGACCTTTTTGGTTCTCGACAGTATGCAGCCTCACCAGCGTGTGTGGCCGTGTGCCTCAAGTAATTTCCAACTTAAGGTGACCCTCTCACAAGGCTTACTTGGAAAAATTTGTTCACAGGAGGCTTTCCATTGCCTTCCCCTGAGGCTGAAAGAGCGTGGATTGTGCAAGGTCTCTCAGTGGGTTTGTGTGGTTGAGTGGGGATTTGAACCTGGGTCTCCTGGAGTCCTGGTCCACCGCTCTAACCACTGCACTACAGTGGCTTTCCTCATGTTCAAGCATGTTCTTGCCCGGTTTTCTGGCTTTGCTCTGGCCGTACGTGCTTTCCACACCCTACCTATCTAGTTGTGATGCACGTTGTGGTTGCCCGGAAGTGTGAGACCCGTAAGAAGAGCAAACCAAGGCTTTCTTCCCGATCGGCAGGGTAACCGACTTTGTCGGTGCTTCTGCAGAACAGACAAAGAGATGAGCACGTGGGAGGGAGGTTCTAGGAAGTTCTCTCGGTTCCCCTTGTCCAGAGCCAGAGGTCATAGATTTAAAATTGCTTGGCCCCAACCTCTGATCTTTAAGACCCTGGTGACAGAACCCACAGTGGTGTCTCCCTTTCTGCAGCCTCGACTCCGGTAACGGCCCTCCCCTTCTCGCCATATTTTTTGGAGCGCTGAAGAAATATGTGCTGAGCTGTTTGTGGCTTTGGACGTTCACTGCACCGTAGTTGTCTTTGAGTCCCTGGCCCACGACTTTACCATCCATGATCTTTTTGTAATGCGGTGCGGTGAGCTGATGTCATGGCTCTTACCATTGAGCCTTGTGGAGAGGAAGAGCGGCGACCCCGGCTTCTGTCCCCACCTGGGCCTGCTGGGCTCACTTCCACGTCTCCCTCTGTGGCACGAGGGCTCGTGTGACTGGGCCTTTGGACCTCCAGGACATGCCTGTGTTCCTTTTTAGGGGCACTGTCGCGTGACACTGCATTGTGCAATTATTGTTTTAAGTGCTCCTCACTCAAGTCTTATCACAAGTTCACAGCTCCTTGCAGAGTATTTATGTGATGTGTTCCTGTTCTTTGATGACTGTGGAGAGTTCTCCAACTTGATGATTGCCAGGCACGCCTTTCAGATATGAATGCGCGGCTCTTTGGAAGGTGGATCTTGGAGCTATTTGATGAAGGAAAACTTTGTGAGCTCTCAGATCTTACAGCTCATTTCTGACTCATTTAAAGTCCATGGGACCAGTTATATCCCGCTTACGGTATAAGCTACTGCTTCTGCTCATGCTTCATCTGGACGTTTCCTCAAGAATTTTGGGGCGTGTTCCTCCCTTGTGCAGAGGACAACTGCCTCCTCCCCTGTTTTATGATGCAGGTAAAAATACAGCTGGGAAGTCAATGGCTGCTCCTGGCTTCTTTTGCCAAATCTGGTAGCAGTGCCCATGAATGATGACTTAGGACTGTACTTCCCTTAACCAGTGACCATTAGCTATGCTTGGCTGGAGCTGATGGGACTTGTTGTCTCACAACATCATGGGAGGGGGGCACATGTTCTCCACAGCCTCATTCTGTAGGACTGCACTTTGAATTGTGTGTGTGTTTTTGTTGGATTTGAACCGCCTGCATATTACTATACATCTGAATGACTCAGAGACAATAGCAATCCTAATTTTAATTTATGAAATCTGTTTCAAAGAAAAGCTGCAGGCAGTTCCTATATTACAGTATTATTATTATTTTATGTATTTATATCCCACCTTTTCCCTGGCTCTGGGGGTCAAGGCAGTTTATCAGGATCCAGTAAAATACAGGTGAAAGTTCATATCATGCAATAGAATTAAACTTTCAATTGGATTAAAAGCAGATTAAAAGTATAACCATTGAAAAACAGAAACCACAAAATATAGACAGCATAGTACATTATCAAAGGCTGTTTCCCGATGAGCGGTCAGTTCTCAAAGGCCTGCCAAAGCAAAACAAAGGCTTTGCCTGCTGCTGGAAGGACGCCATGCCGGATGCTGGGAAGGAAAGGAGTTCCAGAGCTGGGGGCCGTCACTGAGAAGGCCCTGCCTCCCTTTCCCTCCAGATTTGTCTGTGGGAGTGATAGAATGAAGGGCCTCCCTCCTAAAGATCCCAAAACATGGGCCAGCACATGTGGGAGAACGCAGTCCTTCAGATGACTTGGACCAGAACCGCCTGGGGCCTGATGGCGTTCTCTCACAGAAAGCTGTAAATGGATCACTGCAGCCCTCGAGGAGGACTCTTTGTCCCCCCCGGATCGGAAGCCCCAGCTGGTGTGGCCAGGGGAAAGGGACGGTGTGGGTGACAGCTCCAAACATCTGGAGGGCTCAGGGTTCCCCGCTCCTGCCTCAGGTGAATGTGGTGCCCTGGCTAGGGGGTTTTGGGTCAGCGGAGGGCATGAGGGTTGTGCGCTGTCTTGCTAGGTCATCTCATGTACCTCTTTGGCTCAGTTCCTCATCTAGGAACTAGAACGGGACCCACTGGTGACTGATTGGAAAGTGTAGAGAGGATGAGCAGGCTTAGCTCCGCGCCGTGAAACACGTTGGTGCTATGACAGAAGCGATCGCTCTCTTTTTGGGGTGAAGAACTTCCAACATACCTATTCAGCTACTGCCTGTTGGGCTGTGTTTTGTGGAACTGTAGGTAGTACCAGGTCTCTAATGTTTTGTCAGACCCTTTTCAGCATCCTCGTGGCTGCACAAAGACCGTGCGGAAGCCTGAGATATAACGTACAGCATTTGCACGTGCCCGGGCCTGACTTCCTTGCACTTTGAGAGCGTGCAGCGTCTAATGCTTTGTATCCTCTGTTAATTCAACAAGATGTTGGGAGGGAAAAAGCCCTGCCCTGAGCGCGTGAGCGGCCTCAGAGGAGAGGAGAGGGGCTGCCTGGTTTATAAGTGCCAAGGCAGGACGCTTGAAGAGCTGTCTCTCAGGCAACCTGGAGAAACCTGTTTTTTAGTTTTATTTCATCAGCCGCAGAAGCAGTTTATAAAGCTTCCCGAACTGACTCTGTTTCAGAACTGGGCCTCGCGCGTTGAACATTGCCTGACAGGGAAGAGGCTTTAGGAGAGATCCTGGAACCTGCGTGTTTCTCTCTCTCTCTGCCTGGGCAGCTGTTTGGTCAAGAGGCTTGCGGCCCAGCCCAAGAAGACGGGCGGCCTTGGAAAGTGCAGGCAGAGCGGCCGTGACGTCCTCAGAAAATCCTGTCAACTCACTTTGGCTGACTCACTCGGTGGGTGCGGAAAGAGTGGCGTCTCTGGATTACCAGAACAGGCTTCCCTCTCGCTTGTCCTCATAACGGCCGGCTGTGGGGCTGGAGGGTTGAAGAGAAGGAGGCACCGCTGGGGCTGCGAGGTGCTCAAGTTCCCTTGAACCCGGATGGTGCCGTTCTGCCACCTGGGGCCCCTTGCCGCGTGTACTTCGTCTAGGGGAAACTGCTTCCTTAGCCGAAGGAGATGCTGACTCAGTAGATCTGAAAGGGGTGTGTGTGTGTGTATGAGAGTGAGAGAGAGCGAGAGAGAGGTCAAGCCATTCCTTCGCAGCCTGAGGAAACAAACTGCAGATGTTCCAGCCGGCTGGCTTTCTTTCTCTGGCCTGCCCCATGAGGCTCCTTGGAGGTTAAAGAGTTTCTTAGCATTCGGTTTATGTTTGAGTCTGGGACGAGGGGCCCCTCCCTCCCTCTTGCACCATCTCTCTCACTCAAGAGGAAGGGGAATGGCTGTTGTTACGTGTCTTTAAATTGCCTCCAACTTACTGCGACCTCCTTCTAGGGCCTTCTCAGCAAGATTGGTTCAGAGGGGGTTTCCCTCCATTGCCTTCCTCCGAGGCTGAGACGGTGGGGCTGTTCAGGGCTACCCCCGGGCTTCTGTGGCTGCGGGGAGGGGCTGAACTTTGAACTCCGGGAGTCCTAGTTCAGCACTCAAACAACTGTACCAAACTGACTCCCGTGCTGGGAGGGTCAAACGTGGCCGCATCCTAGGTTTCCTTAGCAAGATTTATTCAGCGGGGTTTTGTCCTTGACTTCCTCTGAGGCTGAGAGCGTGCGCCTCGCCCAAGCTCTCCCGGTGGGTTTTCATGGGCAAGGCGGGGTTTGGATCCTGGTCTCCCGCAGCCCTAGTCTGACATTTGGACTGCTCTGCCCTGCTGCCTCCGGGATGGGGAGGGATGCAGGATGGGATTTCTGTTGCTCAATCATCTGGTCTCCCTTCTCTCAACTTGCAAGCAAGCACCACAATCTCATCGCTCACAACCTGGGCCGGTCGCTCACTGAGAAGCACCTTCCTCTGAGTGTGACGCTTCTGCTTTGTCACCGTAATCTCTCAGGCGTGACTCAGGCTGTGGTGGCGCTGGAGCATTTTCATTGCTCAAACAAACCGGGCTGGATCTGCGGGTGGGAGGAGAAGACGGCTGCTGCCAGGGTGCCTTTGGGGCTGCTTGTGCGGGCTGAAGAGTCCGTGTGACAGACAAAGCGGGCGGCCGTTCTCGTGCTTCTGTTGAGCAAGCAGCAGAAGAGCTTTGGATTTAATTTCACTTCCCTTGTGCCGTGCCCTTGCAGTAGGTGTAGAGCAGATGTTCTGTGCCTCCTGCTTGTGGGAGGACACCTTGTGCAGCCAGCCTAATGTTGAGAATTTTTTAAAAAGTGCTTTCTGTTGAACAGTACCTTTGTTTCTGCGTACTCTTCTCTGGGTGGCACCTGTTTCTCCACCTGTAACCCCCTCTGTCTCCTCTTGGAGATGGTGGTAATAGCTGTCAGTATGAGGCTTGTTAAAAAAATGTCTGAGGGATCGTAATGCTGAATCCAAGTGTAGACTCCTTCCTTGTTTGCAAAACGTTGTCGTGGTTGACCTCCTTGCTGTGGCACAGGCAGTTGTTACGGTGCAATAGCACTTTCTTTTTTGCGCCTTGTCTTAGAAACTGTGTTCCGTTTTGGCATTTTGGCTTTGTGCCTACAGTTGGTGGATGGCGGGCTAGGTTTGAGCCTCCCTCTTCTGGGTGTAATGCGTCTCGCCTTTCCTTGGCTCCCTGGGATATGTTGTGAGAAGGTCTGCCTGCTGAATTTCAAAAGGGCTCCGTCTCTGGAAGGTTGGTCACCCGTCTGTTCTCTCTGCCTCACTTCTTTACCGAGCCTGTCTTGTAACTGCCATAAACAGTTCCGCAGCTGGGAGCCTACAACCTTTGCAGCCTCTTTATGTGGATCGGCCTGTTCTTTTCCCACAGAATTATAGAGCTGGAGCAGTCGTGGTCCAAGTTTCCTGCTTCGTGGAGGAAATCCCAAGTTCCGAGCATCCTTGCAGAAGGTTATCCAGCCTCTGCCAGAGAACCACTGAGGCAGGGGGGAGCCCATCCACACTTTTGGTCCCTATCTCCACTCTCACGCTGCTCTTACTGATAAGAGTTTTCCTCCTCCTATATCATGTGGGCCCATTAGGTTTGCTATTGCCCCATAGGGCAGTACAGAACAAGATTTTCCTCTCTTTGGTAGGGTAGCCCTTTGGGTATCTGCACGGGGCGTTCGTGTCCTTCCACAGCTTTCCCTTTTCCAGGCTAAGCGTGGACGGTTCTTTCAACCTTTCCACTGACGGTTTGTCTTTCTAACTACAGACCATCTGCATGCTTCTCCTCTGACCCTCATTCCCGTTTATTTTTATATTTCTCAAAGGTTGGCATACAGACCTGGAAACACTAACCTAGAATAACGTGAGCTTAGTGCACTTGTGATTTGGAAACCATGGTTCCATTTATGCAGCCTAAGATTGCCGTGGCCTTAATCGCTGCTGTATCCCGCTCCGTACTCCGGTTCAGTGTGTGCACCACTACAATCTCGAGGTCCTTTTTGCACGTGCTGCTCCTGCTGAACCAGGATTCTTGCATCCTAGAGCCGAACGCTTGACTGCCACTGTTTGTCCGGTGCAGGGCTTCTCCTTTGTCTCTGTTGAATTTGCCTTTTTCTCTGTGGGAAAGAGGTTTCTTTGCTTCCTTCCAGGGTGCTTGTGAGGACTGGCTTGCTGGATGAGACTAAATGTCCCTCTGGCTCCCGACATTGCCTACCTGGATGTAGGCTCTGTGACAGGTGGCCGTGGCAGCAAACCCCTCCTCTTTTGTACCCCAAAGTATCTGGGGATCTAAGACCTCTCTTCCTCAAAAGGGGGAAGTCTCCATTTTGCCCCCTCTTCATCTGAGGAGGTTGATAGTCATTGAGAAAGTAAGCTTTGGTGAATTTTTGTACAAACTGTTAAACTAGTGGCCATTACAATATCCTGAGGTCATGAGTCCTATAGGCTAGTTAAGTACAGTGTGGAGAGGTGTTCCCTTTAGTTTGCTTTGAAAAACAAAAAACACTATTGTTAAGTGAGCCCGAACCCTGAGAGTGTAAAGAAAGTTCTTTCTTCACACACTTCCTAGCTGTATAAACTCCCTTGGTGATTATCCTTTTTTTTTTCTCTTTAAAGTGAAAGCAGAGGTGCTTAATTCTGTCTTTTCCTCACTTAGTCTTCCATCCCTGAACTGCACCGATAATTGTAGGAAGTGAGACTGAGCAGGTTTTAGTTGTCCGTTTCTTTCCCCCTTTTGGTTCCACACTATAGCATTTCATTTGAATATCATGATTTGAACCGAGTAAAAAGTATTTTGGTACCTCGTGAGGAAGAAAGTTAATAGCTTCAAGAAAACAATAAAAAATTCTTTAAATATACCAGGAGCAGGAAGCCAACTGGGGAGATGTTTGGGCAACAATGGAGTTAAAAGAGCTTGGAAGGAGTGCAAGGAGGTTGCAGGAAGCAGAAGGACCTCTTCTCATCTCTCTGCAAGGGAGGCACCGGAAGGCAAGGGCAGCTCCCCCGCCTGGATGGATAATTTCTGGAAGAGAGACTGAGCAGCTAAGGAAGTGGCAGCAGCTGGAGTTGTAGACACTTTTGTTATCTGCCTTCACACATAACACAGCCTTTCCTAGGGGTTTCTTGGCAAGATTTATTCTGAGGAGGCTGAGAGAGGGTGCCTTGCCCAAGGTCTCCAGTGGGTTTCCATGGCTGAGAGGGGATTTGAACCCTGATCTCCTGGAGTCCTCGTCCTGCATGCAAGCCTTACCTCCTGTGAACTCTAAAAGTGGGACTTTTGGGCCAGATTTCTTCAGAAGAGGTTTACTATTGCATTTCTGTCAGGATGAGAGAGTGTGACTTGCCCAAGCTCCCCCAGTGGGTTTCCATGGCCAAGCGGGGATTCAAACCCTGGGTCTCCTGAATTCTTACTTCACCACTCTCACAACTGCACCAAGCTGGCTTTCTAGAGATTACTGGCAAATACGAAACCAGTCACTGGATCTAGACAGTATCTATCTAAGAGGCCAATTTCAAATGGATAATCACTAGTCTTCTGACAAAAATATGTTACATGTCCCTAAGTCAGCTTCTGTATTGAAGAGCTGGAGGACGGTCCATGTGATGGCAAATTTATAGAAAGGTTTTTGAGAGAATCCGTGAAGTTACGGTCTGGGGTTTTTTTTGGAAAAACTGAAGAGTAAGAATGATTAAAGACAAATTTACCATGCAAACAGATTTTAAAGTGCGTAAGGTCATATCCTGCCAAAAGGGAGTCATCATGGCTTCCAGGAAAGTAAGTGCTGTCTTGTGAACCTCGTGGAGTTCCTTGAGAATTTCAGTAAACATGTGACAGGGTGATGCAGACCTTGTAAACTGGGGCAGTTCTTACAGCAGAGGAATGTGAATGCTGCATCTTTGATGCGTTTTAACTTGTCTGTAAATGTTTTGGTGTTAAAGACGAGTCCTGCGTCGGTTCTGGGTTCCACATTTAAGAAGGTTATAGACAGATTGGAGCAGGGCAACGTGGAGGATGAGAGGAATGGAAAGCAAAACCTGTGAGGAAAAGTTGAAGGAGCTGGGCCTTTTCTGCCTAGTGAAGAGAATGGTGATCTGATCGCACTCTTTCCGTTCCTTAAGGGCTGTCACAGAGAGAAGGGGTTGAGTTTGTTCTCGGCTGCCGCGGAGGGTTGGACCAGATTTAATTGATTGAAGCTACAGGAGAGTAGATTTTGGTTGAACACTAGAAGGAACTTCTTGATAGTAAGAGCAGTTCAGCCATGGAACCGGTTGCCTGGAGAGCCCTTTTGTGGTCCCACCACCTTTGCAAGTACAGCTGTTGGGGAGAGAAGGCAGGGTCTTCTCAGTGACTACCCCAGGCTCTGGAATGCCCCGTCTGGGGAAGCTAGAATGAACCCCTCTTTTCTGTCCTGTCATCAGAGAAGTACTTTTTTATTCTGACAGGCTTTTGAGGAAAGAGCTGCTCAGAGACCCGTGCTGTTCAATATCTTCATCAACGACTTGGATGAAGGAATAGGGGCATGCTCATCAAATTTGCAAATGACACCAAATTGGGAGGGGTTGCTAATATGCCAGAGAACAGGATCAAAATTCAAACAGACCTGGACAGATTGGAGAGCTGGGCCAAGACTAACAAAACGAAATTCAACAGAGAGAAATGTAAGGTCTTACACTTAGGTAGAAAAAATGGAATACAGAAATATAGCATGGGGGACACGTGGCTGGATAGCAGTACGTGTGAAAGGGATCTAGGAGTCTTAATAGACCACAAGCTGAACATGAGTCGGCAGTGTGATGCGGCAGCCAAGAAAGCCAACGCAGTTCTCGGCTGCATCAGTAGGAGTACGGTGTCTAGATCGAGGGAGGTACTGGTACCACTCTACTCTGCTTTGGTTAGACCTCATCTTGAATCCTGTGTCCAGTTCTGGGCACCCCAATTCAAGAAGGACATGGTCAAGCTGGAGCAGGTCCAGAGGAGGGCGACCAAAATGGTGAGAGGCCTGGAAGCCAAGCCCTATGAGGATAGACTTAGAGAGCTGGGTATGTTCAGTCTGCAGAAGAGAAGGTTAAGAGGGGACATGATAGCCATGTTTAAATATCTGAAGGGATGCCATGTAGAGGAGGGAGAGGGCTTGTTTTCTGCCGCTTCAGAGACCAGGACAAGGAGCAATGGATTCAAGCTGCAGGAAAGGAGATTCCACTTGAACCTCAGGAAGAACTTCCTGACAGTCAGGGCTGTCCGGCAGTGGAATCTGCTGCCTGGGAGTGCGGTTGAGTCTCCTTCTTTGGAGGTTTTTAAGCAGAGGCTGGATGGCCATCTGTCGGGAGTGCTTTGAGGGTGTTCCTGCATGGCTGAAGGGGGTTGGACTGGATGGCCCGTGTGGTCTCTTCCAACTCTACGTTTCTATGATTCAATGATTCTATGACACTGTTTTGTTTTAAATTGTCCTGTTTTAAACTGCTTCTATAGTTTTAATAGAGCCAGTGTGATGTGGTAGTTTGAGCGCTGGACCAGGACTCAGGGAGACCACAGTTCGAAACCCCACTTGGCCGTGGGAACCCCTGGGCGACTTTGGTCAAGTCACACTCTCTCACACTTAGAGGAAGGCAAAGGCAACTGTCCTTGAACAAGTCTCGCCAAGAAAACCCTGTGATAGGGCTGCCTTAGGATTGTCACAATTTGGAAATGACTTGAAGAAATGCAGCAACAACAATGTATAATTCTAAAGGAATGTTTTTAAATTGTTTTAAAGTTCTTAATAATGTAATTCTAGTTTACTGTTGACTTTTTGTATGCTTTAAGTCTATTGTAATCATTTTAATTTGAGTCCCAGTATGGGAAGAATGTGGGAAATAAATAAATAGATAGATAGCTAGGTAGTATTCTGTGTTTAGAAAATACAGAAGAAGAGGCCACGGAGATGCATGAAGTTACTCATAGTGTGGAAAAAGTGGAGGGGGACAAGCCGAATGGTGGAGGATTCAGGACATAGGAAAGGGCGTCCTTCGCATGAAACACGGTCAGATGGGCAATTGCAGAACCGCAGTGTGTTGTGACAGCCCCCGACTTGGACAACTTTGAAATTAGGGGGCTAGACAAGTTTATGAGGGGCGGGACTATCTGCGGCTGCTGGCCAGACTGGCTTCGTCCTGCTTCTGGTGCTGGAGGGAGCGGTGCCTCTGAACGCTTCTGGCGTCCTACTGGTGGGCTTTCCCTCCAGGCTCTGGCAGGAACGGGATTCTGAGCTGGCGCGCGCCGGGCCCTGGTTCGGCCGGACTGCTCTCATCCTCCCATCCGTGGCCCTTTTGCGGGAGGGGAGCTGGCACGGGGTGACGGGCCAGTGGTTTGCCTCAGATGTGATGCTGGTTGACTTGTGGGTGCCGGGTGAAGGCGGGGGTGCAGAGGGAGGCCGAGAGAGGCAGACCGGGTGCTCTTCTGACAGGCTGATTTAGTGTCGTGTGCGTAATGTAGATGAGAACTAAACGTCTACAAAGCGGGTGAGCAAAAGGAGCCGATGGCTTGCGGGCTGGGGGCGGAGGGCGGGGGTTATAAATTGGCCACGGGAGAGCCTGCGTTCCTGCAGGAGCCCCGGGTGGGATGCCTGCCCGCCTGCCTGCCTGCCAGGTTTCCGAGGGGAGCCAAGATGGTCTCTCCCTGCCAACCGTGGTTGAACTCCAGGGGTCTCTGAAGGCTAATAAGGAGAGCCCCGGCAGCTCTCTCCATGGTTGCGGGGGAGGGGCACGGAGGAGGAGGAGGAGGACGAAGGGGAAAGAGGAAGGATGCTCCGGACCCCTCCTGGAGCCTGAGGGGGCCGTGCGTGGAAGAAAGGCCCCGTGGCTTTGGAAAACGTTCTGGGAATGAAAGGTGTTTCACAGGCGCTCCGGTCACTGGGGCTGTACGGCTTGAAGAAAGATTTTGGCCAAAAGGTTCCGTCTGAGGCGTACGGGAAGAGACGGTGCGAGCGTGGAGAAGTGGCAATTTGTGTGTGTGTGTGTGTGTGTGTGTGTGTGTGTGTAAAAGTGTAAGAAATCTCCCGCGTTTTCACTGGTACGGGGGCTTTTTGCTTTTCTGCCCATGCATTCCTTTACCCCACATGTTGTCTATAGGAAAAAAACAAATCTTCTTTTCTCCCCTTTTTCTTCCAGGATTTCTGTCAAGGATAGGAATGAGAAGACACATAAAAGCCATGGAAAAATCTAGGGGGAAAAAAGCAAATTCCTCCCCTCCCCCATTTTTTTTCTGAATGCTTACCTTCTGAAAAAATTAAAAGAAAAAAAAGAACAGATTGTGGGTTACTTTCTTTTGGAATTATAAATAAAACATTTAAAACAAGGTGCTCCTATGTTTACTCCTCTCACATTGTTTCTAAAAACTGTGTAGCGGATACACTTCCAGTAAAGCTATGTACAGTAGCTGGCATCATTGCAGTTTTTGGTTTCCTTTTGTCAGTTCTTTTTATGTGATTAGATCTTCAGGAGTGCCTAAATCCTCTGAAGGTACCAGATCCTGTCTGATCTTGGAAGCTAAGCAAGGTCAGCCCTCATTAGTCCTTGGATGGGGGACTGCCAAGGAAGCCTAGGTTGCTGTAGGCTCTGTTTCAGAGGAAGGAGCTGGCAAAAGCACCTCCAAGCGTTCGTTCCCGAAAGAGACCCTGTGAAGTTCATGGGGTCTCCATAAGTTGACAGGCCACTGGAAGGTGTATATGTGTGCATGTACCGCTCCCACAGATCTTTAGGTTTATTTGGCACTGTGAAGGACTGGAGGAGACAAAATATTTTTTCCTGTTTTCCAGGTGTTGTTGGTTTCTTTTGTTTTTATTTGCCTGCCCCTCATAATCTGGCAAAACGAAACAGGTTCCTTACAGTTCAGGACCCTGTATTTACATATGTAACAAAAAACTTAAAAAAAAGTAAATTCAATTCCTAACTATTTTCTGAATGAACTTTGTTTTTAATATCTCAGACATGACCATTTCTGCTATGCATAAGGTATTTTGTGTTCTAAATTAGCAAAATCGCTTCCAATCTGTGAAGGGTGCTAATACTACTTTTTTGTGGGAAATTCTGTTTTTTCCTTTCCCCTGCCCCCCTGGACTTTAAATTTCTGGCCATTTTTCATTTTACATCTCTGTGGAAGGAAGATCTTAATTATACCTTGGTGTGAGTGGAGCGCATAGTTCTGACTGCTGCTGGGAACGTCTGGTTGCTGCTCTTCAGGACATTCTCCCTTAGGGACTCTCAGATATCTTGGGGAATTCTCAAAGGAAGGTTTTGGCTCAAGGGGCCAGGGACCCTATTTTTATACTCCGACAATCTCCCAGAGTGCCTTCTAGCTTGCTGATGAATTTCCAGCTTTTTAAATCACCACTTTGGCACTGTCATAATCCGTTTCTGAACCAGGCCCAGAACTCCCCGATGAGAGCCCAACGTGTTCTGAATGCATGAGTGTGCATGGCACTTGGGTGTGTACTAGCAGCAACCACCTTTGTCTTCTTGTGTTGATAGAGCTTGAGATGTCAGTGCAAGGCAAAGTTAATCACAGAGTCGTAGAAGGGTCCCCCAGAGGCCACTGAGTCCAACGTCCTCCCCGCTGCTCAATGCTAGGGCATCCCCTGCAGGTAGCTGTCCGGCCTCTTTTCAAAGACTTCCAGAGAAAGAGATGCCTCCACCTCTTTATGCAATGTTTTCCTGTTTTGAACAGCTCTTACTGTTAAGAAGTTCCTTCTAAAGTTCAATTGAAATCTACTCTCCTGTAACTTAAACCATTAGACCTGGTCCTACCCTGTGGGGCACCAAAGAACAGGCCTGTCCCCTCTTCTCTGTGATAGCTCGTAAGATACTTTGAAAAATGCAGCCCTGTGTACCTCAGTCTTGTCTTCTTGACCAGGCTGAACGTGCCCAGCTCCCTCTGCCTTTCCTCATATGCCTCTTACCTTTCTTGTTGCCCTTCTCTGAACCTGCTCCAGCTTGTTTATATCCATTCTAAAACGAGGTGCCCAGGACGGAATACAGTTCTTCAAGTGAGGCCTGATCGGTGCAGAATGGATTGGGTGGGTGGACTGTTCCTTTCTTTGACTTGGAAACTGTGGTTCTGTTAATGCAGGGCAAAATACCGTTTGCCTTCTTTGCTGCCCATCACACTGCTGGCTCACGTTCAACTTACAATCAACAATAATCCCCAGGTCTCACTCACATGTACTGTGGCTGCGCCAAGTGTCTCCCCTCCTTTAAGCGTGCGTTTTGGTTTCTGTGGCCCAAAGGTACACATTTGCATTTGTCTGTGTTGAATGTCATTCCGTTAGTTGCAGCCCAATTTTCCAGTTTATTGTGGGCTTTTAGTTGTATTCCTATATTCCAGTGTGTTAGCTACCTGCCACTCCCCGGTTTTGTGTCACCCACAGACTTGATACGAGTTCCTTCTCTGCCATCATTTAAAGTCCTGACTTCACCTGACTTGATGAGCTTTGCCTCCTGGCATAGTCAGAGAATAGCTGTGGGTTTTACAGATGCAATATGAAGAAGGCTAAATAGAGGGCTAGGGGAGCGGAAGGAATCCGTCCGTTGTTGGGAAGATGCCAGAGGCCTAAAATCCAGTGCCAGCCATCTGTGCCATTCAGAGTTTTGGGAGGGGACTGGATTGTGGGTGCAGATGATAAAAGGTGGGATTTTGGAGAAACGCCATTTGTTTCCTGCAGCAGCACTTTTCCCAAGCCTTTGATGGGGGCCTCTGGGCTGGAGGGACCATGTGGCTCCCCCGTCTCATGCTTTGCACAGCGCACACTTGTTCGACTCTGCCAGCACAGTTTGAGAGGTTTCCATAGCTATCTGGAATATTTCTTGGCACTGGGCAGTCATTTCCTTGACACTACCGTGCTGTTGAGTGTTGTGTGGTGCCAGCAGCAAGTGTTCTGGTCTCTGTGGGAAATGAAGACCCTGAGGGGTAAGTTTTGCAGACTGGGGACAGCAAGACCAGCTTCCTGAGGGCGTGGAGTTTGAGTGCGGGGGAGGAAAGTGATTTGGTCCGGGCCTGTTTTGGTTAACAACCAGCATTCTTTTATAGTCCTACCACCACCACCGCAGACTCAGTTGGTGAGGATGTGGGAGACCGGACCTTCTTAGTGGCTGCTCCCATCCCCTGGAACTCCTGTCTGCAGGAGGTTAGGCTGGCCCCCTCCCTGCTTTCCTTGCGCCAGCAGGCAAAGAACTTTTGGTTTAAGCAGGTGTTTAATGTATAAGCAGGGAGGCTTCTTACTGGGATGTTTGTTTGCTTTTTTTAAAAAACTTTATATACCTTTTTAATAGATTTTATACTTTTTGATGCAGTGATTTTTAATTACTTTCAAATTTTTCTTGTGTAGTCCTATGTTCTGTTCTGTTCACACAGTGGCCAACAGGTGCTGGCAGAGCATGAGCGCCACTGCACCCTTGGGATGCTCTTGTGATGCCAAACACAGTTTCCAGCTTTCTGCTGGGATTTGCAACTGGCCCACGTAGAGGCTGGCATGGTGAGTGTGGGTGTGGGTGCCCTTCCACCTAAACTGCGCCAGCACTTCTCAGTCTCGATTTGTGTAACTTCTCTGCTTATGGGGTCATGGCTGCCTCCTTCCATCCAACCCATGTTAGGAGGAATGTGGGACAGAAGTAAACGCATAGAGTTATAAAACACTGAGCAGCCAGGAGGCTGCCGTTCATGGCAGTTCAGCCTTTTGGTGCCTGGTTCCTTCTGGGCTCCCTTTGCAAGTACTTTGTGGTGGTATCTTAGGTTTAGAGAGGCCTCGGTCCAGCAGTCCATTTTGTCTTTGCGTCTGTTGTGTTTTATTCTACCTTTGTGATAACATGGGGCCCAAACCAGCTCATGGTCAGAAAACAATCCTTATAATAAAACAGTGATCAATAAATCTTAGTTTTTTTAAAAAAAGATTAATTCAGATCAGTCGGAAACATTTATAGCATTGTGGTGAAGGAAAAAGTCTGATAAAAATACAGACCCTTCCACAGCACCAGTTAATTGCCAAAGGCCTCTCTTTGTTTACCTGTGGAAGGTCAGAAGAGCTTTCGGGCAGCCACTGAGAAGGCCCCTTGCAGCGTTGTTGCCAAATGGGCCTGTGAGGAGGGTCACAATCCCTGGGCACCTAGAAAAAGAATCCTCAGAGGTGGTTTCGCCACTTCCTTCCTCTGAAACAAAGCCTCCACTTCCTGGTGTTTGCTGGGGGTCTCCCATCCAAGTACTACTGGGGAGGGGGCGTGTTCTCTACTAGCAGCCCAAGCACCTCCCCTGTTGTCTGCCCCCCCTACAGTCTCCTTCGGGTGGAGAAATGTTAAAATCAATGACCCAAATAGGGCCTGTGGCTGTTTTCTTTACGGTGACACCGGAAAGCTTTGTTGGCTGCTCTTTCTTTCTTTATGCATGCACAGCTTAAAGAGAAACGTGTAAAAACTTCACAGAGGCCCTAAATTTAATGGCCTGGACCATTTGTCTGTGTGGTTTTTATGTTCAGGGTTCTTTGGCCCAAGATAAAAGCATCTTTGGAAAGAGAAGGCAAAGAGGAAAAGCTTTGAGAAAGATGTCCTAGCTGCATGAATATGGGCTTCCAGATGCAAACTTCTGCCAGAATTGCAGAAAAGAACTGTGGCTTTGCTGCCATCTAGGGGAGAACAGTCATGTTCCCGTATACCTTTCATATGCCAGACCCGTTGAAAGAAATGTAAGAGCTGGTACAGGTCCCATTCTGGGAGAAAGGTGGCATACAAATAAAATAAATGAAATGAAAGAGCCCAGGAGGAATAGGAAATGAATCAGTCTGGCAGGGACCGTCATTCTGTGCTTATGCAGGGATCTTTCCTGAACAAGGGCACCGGCTGCCTCCTATCAGCTTGTTCTTGCGCCTCCAGATTTTGTGCTTGCTCTTTGCTCCTCAGTGCATCCTTAGCGAGCAGAGATGGGAATCTTGCAGCCTCCAGATGTTGTTGGGCTGTAGTACCCAGCGTTCTTCACCATAGGCTGTGCTGGCTAGTGCCGCTGCTGGGAGTTATTTATTGAAAGTATTTCTATATCCCCTCCCAGCCTGTAAGGCTCTTGCAGGATAAAACCATTTAAACCAGTTCAGAGGTAATAAAATTTCAAAGTATTTTAAAAACAGATTTAAAATACTTCTTAAAAACAATTTAAAAACAAACAGTTGAAACAGAGCATTTCAAATACCAAAGTCAGTATGGGACAACACCATTTTAGCACCCTGCCAGATGGGGGGGGGGCATGAAACCAGCCTAATTTCCCTTGGCAGGGAGTTCCACAGTCGGTTTGCTGCTACAGGCAAAGCATTTTCCAAGCCTGCTCTTCCTGGGACATGCAACAGGGGCCCTGCTGAGGATCTCAGATTTTGGCCAGGCTTATATGGGAAGAGGCAGCCTTTCAGACCTCCCAGCCCCAAGCTGTTTAGGTCTTTGCAGGTCAAAACCATCACGTTGAATTGAGCCCAGAAGCAAATGGGAAGCCAGCTTAGCTTCCTTTGTCTCTGCTGAAGGGAAGCCCTGTGTGATGCTCCCTCTAATTCTCCTTTTTCGTGTTCTCCTCATGGTGGATGTAGGCAAGGTCTAGCCTCAGGCTCACAATCAGCCCCACCACCTTGGAGTTCTGTTTAACATAGGCTGGACTTTTAAATTGCTCACCTTCTTAAACTTCATTATAGAGCCCAGAGGCATCCTCAGTGGGTGGCTGGGAGGGGGGTGGCGGGTGGGCAGCTCCCAGTGTCCTGGCCAGGAACCCCCAGTGCGCTCAGGGCTGTGTTGCCAAAGGGCCCAAGTTTCCACAAGGTCCCAGGAGCTCTACCTGTGGTACTTGGGAGCCTGAGGCTGGCTAGTTATGCACCTGGATTGCTGTGTGATAGAGAGAGGAGGGAGGAAGAAGGAGCTGGGCAATGGTGGGTCTCCTTCTCTCTCTCTCTCTTTCTCAGAATGGGAGCACATTCCTGCTTTATCATGGATTGTAGCCATGAAAGCCCAACAGGGTTTTGGCTGGACTTCGAGAGCAGATTCAGAAAATGTCTAACAGGCAAGCAGCTAAAGATCAGGAGTGTGTGTGTGACTGTGAGCAAAGGTCAGTCTCCAGGTCAGAGTGAGCAAAATCTGTCCTTCCAGAGGTTGCTGAACTGCATGTCCCATCAGCCCTAGCCGGTTTAGCCAGTAGGAAGGAGATGTGGGAGCTGGAAGCCAACACCATTCGGATGACTGCCCAGTTCACATCCTGATGTAGATATGTTTTGATCTAATTTGGGACAGAGATTGCCCAACTGGGCAACCATGCCATTCTTCTCAGTTGCCCGGATTGGGTGTGGCACTCTGTGGGGGCAACCCAGTCATTTTTTCCATACGTGTATTCTTTTCTATAGTGTTTTTGGTGGTTGATGCAGGCTGCTTCCTCACAGTCTGCTGAGACTGATGGGCAACTTGAGGAATGTTGGAGCACCCAAAGGGACAGTGGGCACTTCTCTCCCAGAGCAGCAGAAACTGAGCATAGGTTGTTGTGGGTTTTCCGGGCTTTGAGGCCATGTTCTGTTAGTATTTTCTCCTGACATTTCACCTGCATCTGTGGCTGGCATCTTCAGAGAATCTGGTGGCATGGAAGCAAAACAGAGTATATGTACTTGTGTAGTCCCTGGGTGGGTGGGCGGAAGCAATTTGCGTATATTAAGTTGGCCTGTGTGATGGCCTATTGTTAAATGGGATACCCCCCAGGGTTGTGTTGTTAGTGAGGGGATATGCATAGCAGTGCGTTAAGTACATTAGCCTTCTATTGTATTGTTTCTTGTAGAGGGACCTCCAGAGTCTGGGTGGTGTTCATTGGCATATTTTGAGTCTTGATTTTAGTGTTCTTCAGTACAGGTACCCAAATTTTGTTTACTTTCCGAGTTTCTTCTTTCCTGTTGACTGTGCAAAAAGAATCTGTGAACCCCACCTCCTGAAAGATGAACTGAATCACCTAAACTGGGCTCTACAGGCCAATGGTTACTCCAGTTCAGATATCAGAAGAGCCTCAAGACCTGGAAAAAAACACAGAAGTGAAGATAAGCAGCCAACCAAAGGGAATGTGTTTTCACCATACATCAAAGGGGTCACTGACTGCATAGGGAAATTGATGGAGAAACATAACCTCCAAACAATCTATAGACCGACCAAAAAATTCAACAAATACTACATTCAGCAAAGGACAAGAGGGATGCTCTAACTTCTGCTGGAATTTAGTGCATACCTTGCAGTTGTGGGCAGGTCTACAAAGGGACTACAAAACGCAACATCCAAACACGAATTAAAGAACATGAAAGATACTGCAGACTGATCCAACCAGAAAAGTCAGCAGTAGCGGAACATGATATAAAACAACCTGGACACAGAATGCTTTTTGAAAATGCAGAAATTCTGGACCATTCTGACAACTACTATTTCAAACTACACAGAGAGGCCGTTGAAATCCATAAACACATGGACAATTTCAAGAGGAGAGAAGAAACTTGGAAAGTAAACAAAATTTGGCTACCTGTACTGAAGAACACTAAAATCAAGACTCAAAATATGCCACCCAGGCTCTGGAGGTCCCTCTACAAGAAACAATACAATAGATAGTCATCTATTGTACTTAACACACTGTTATGCATATCCCTTGACTAACAACACAACCTGGGGGGATATCCCATTTAACAATAGGCCATCGCACAGGCCAACTGCAACGTATGCAAATTGCTTCCTCACACCCAGGGACTACACAAGTATCTATACTGTGTCTCTCTTCCATTTCACCAGATCCTCTGAAGATGCCAACCGTAGGTGCAGGCAAAACATCAGGAGAAAATGCTAATAGAACATGGCCTCAAAGCCCGGAAAACCCACAACAACCTATGGATTCTGGCTGTGAAAGCCTTCGACTTTACATAGAAAACTGAACAGTTGTTAATTAGGGTTAATGATTCTCTTGTACAGTAATGGGCAATAAAGCTAGTACTTTAATCAATAAAATTAATATTGAAATGTTGCTCAGTACTTGTTGTAGGTAAAAGATAGGAACCAATAAGTTTAGGCCACCTTGGTGTTGTGTTTTGGGTGTTGGACCAGGACTCTGGGGGACTAGACTTTGAATTGCTTGCTCAGGTATGGAAATGCATTGGATGACCTCAGGCAAGTTGCATTCTCTCAGCCTCAGAAAGAAGGCAAATCTTGCCAAGAAAATCTTGGGAAAGGGCTGTGCTAGGTCAAAGTTGACGTGATAGTACATAACCACAGAAATTTCATGCTATTGTGGTTTCAGTGTTGGACCAGGACTGTGGATGCAGATATTCAGCTCTGTTCAGATATTCAGCTGTGGAAACCCACTGGGTGGTAGCAAGCCATGCTGTCTCAGCTTCATAAGAAGGCAACGGTGGCAAATCTCCTCTGAACAAATCTTGCCAAGAAAACCCCTTGATAAGTTTGCCTCGGGGTGTGTTGTGTCTCTTCAAGGCATACAACATGCACACACAAGTTTCAGACCTTGAGAAATCAGCTGGAAATTGAAAACCCAAGGTGGCAGCATCAAAGGATGGAAATACTGTGGCCACGAGGGTCTGTTCTGATGGGAAGACTGTAAATACGTGCCTGTGTTTGGTTCTTGTGGGTTTTTTGGGCTTTGAGACCGTGTTCTGGTTGTATTTTCTCCTGACGTTTCGCCTGCATCTGTGGCTGGCATCTTCAGAGGAATCCACAGATGCAGGCGAAACGTCAGGAGAAAATGCAACCAGAACATGCTCTCAAAGGCCGAAAAACCCACAAGAACCAATGGATTCTGGCCGTGAAAGCCTTCGACTCTACATCATGCCTGTGTTTGCTTTCAAAGTGCATTCTTTGTGGCTTCTTCTTGTGAGGATTTCTGGCTTCTGTGACCCCTGTGGCTTGGATCTACTTCCCCCCCCTTTGAGCACATGACATGCTTTTGCTGCAGAGGAGTTGTAATTTGCAGCATCTGGCTCTTGTCCTACTTTTTGGTTCCTATCTATGGTTGGAGACTTCAGGGGCTCATCCAAAAGAAGAGACATTGGGAGCACATTTCTCTGTGAGGTCAGGAAATACTTGGGTGGTGTGATTCACACTGTTCTCCTTGTTCAGCTGTTCTAGCTGTGAAGTGTGAGTGTGTAAGTGTGCATGAAGTTCGTCTGCCTCTACCATTGGCTGGTCTGTCTGCCCGCCTGCCCATCTGTTTGTCTTTCTTTATTATGTGCTTGTGTCAGAGCGAGACCTCCCGCAACCCTTTGAAAAATACTGATCGTATATATGCTGGCTGTAGGGTTGTGTCCAGAGGGCTTGGAAAGGACGACGGTTTCTTACTTGTAGCACTAGATGGCAATCTAATTTCAGAAAGTGCTTCTCTGTCCTCCTTGCACCGTTCACATCCTGCGTCTGCAGAGGGTTTGCCCTGGGCTGCCTCCTCCATCGGGCAGCAGTCTCTTTCTCTCTCTCACTCTCTCTTTCTCTTCTCCTTGTTTTGACTTGGGCTCCGAAATGCTGCCTCGGCTCCTTTGGCCGCCTTTGCTTGGATCTCACCTGTCGGTCGCGTCGCGCTGGCTGCTCCCTTTGGGCTGCGTAGTGGTGTGCTTAACCCGGGGCTCTGGCAGCAGTTTGGGCAGACTGGCGCACATCTTGTGTTTACTTAGCGCTTAGGTTCTTGGGATGCAGAGGGCCGCCTTCGTTGCGTTCTTCTTATTGCGTGCCACCGGTGGGCACGGTGCTGCCCTGCGAGTGCGTGTACTTCCCTCCCTTCCCCATGGCTGCCTTTGTGCCGCCCGTCTTTCCCAGATTTCCTCAGAGTGAGCTTTTTCAGCAGGCAGAGGGGAGAAGGGGCAGATTGGAATCCTTCCAGTCTGGAGGCCTTTGCTGGAATCCTGGAACCTGTTAGGAACAGCAGTTTGAACCCAAATAGGTTCCCCCTCGCACCCCACCCTACTGTTTGGTACATAAAATATCTCTTTGGCAAAATAGGGGTGGATTTCTGGCTACTTCTGGTTTTCTTTTGTCTTGTTTTTCACTGGGTGTGGTGGTGCATTTTTTGCCAGCCCATGTGGCTCGCTCACTCAGCTTACCTGAGTCTCCACGCAAGGGTTTCCTGAGAGACTCAGCATGTAGGTTGATGGGTGAGCCAGTAAGTGCAGTTTCCTTGGACTTTAAAAAGGCTCTTGACAGAGTCCCCTTTGCCAAGGACTCCCAGCACCCTGAGCCCTCCTTGTAGGACGAAAGGAGAGGAGGGCCTTCTGCAGATCAGCCGTGATTTAAAAGATGGGAAGCAAGGAAGAGCGTTCAGTGATCAGCTCCTGCAAGGGAGAGAGGTAGACCAGGGTCTCTACTGGCAACGGTGCTGTTTTCTTCTGATTTATTTCTTCTGATTTATTTCTTCATTCACTGAGGTTATAAATCTAGCTTTTTTGTAATTTAACAGGACTTAGGGCAGAACAATGAGGTGGCCAGGCTCATGCCAGATTCGTTTAGGCTTGTGGGGAGGTGCTGGAAAGAAAACAAAGAAACACAGTTCTCAGAGTGACTCTATTAATTTGTTTTTAAGCGCATGATATGTCTAAGAAAACACTGCAATTCCATCACGGAGGCAAACTGAGTTGGCACAATCTGGCAACAGTTGAGGATCAGCCACAATGTGCTCTTTGGTTAGCGTGTCCTGACCTGCTCCTGAATTATAGACATTGGGGACAAAAAAAAATTTTTTTGAAAAATTCTGCAAAAATTGTTTTTAACCATTGGGGGAACCTTCAGATGTGGTGAAAATGCCCTCTGCATCCCCTCCAGGGCACCAGGGGGCATTTGAGAACATTTTAGGGTTTTTTTAACCCCTGTGGAGGCTGTATGTGGGATCACTGGCCACCGGGGCCAAGGGTGTTAAAATGGCACATGGTTTGATGTGACCAAAGGCAAAAAGGTGCACATGGGGCAAGTGTTTCTAGCCCCAGACTTGTGCTGGTAGGGGTCTCAACTGGCATTAAGACTGAAAGGAAAAGGGTCTTGGGATTGTGTTGCAAAGCTCAGTGAAAGCACAGACCCGGTGGGTTTGCAGCTGCTGTGAAAGCAGCAGATTCCATGTTGAGCGTCATTCACAAAAGGATTTTTAAAAAGGAAATTATCATAATGTCTCCACGTGGTACAACAACGTTTGGAAGTTCTGTGTACAGTTGGGGATACCACACTTGAAAACAAATTGCAGAGCTGGAAAAAGCCAGATAAAAAGGCAGACAAAGTGCTTGAGAGGGCAGAGAAACTCCCATGGGAGAAAAGCTGACAGTCTTTGGGGCTTTTTATCTTAGCAGATTGATAGATGGTGCTGGCTTTGGGGGTATGGCAGAGTTGCACACAGTTACCCATGATGGAAAGGTGTAAAATTATTCCTGGTGGAGAATGGACTGGGAGACTTATTCTTCTCTCGTCGTAATATTAGAACCCACGCGGGGCCGCATCCACTAAAGCTGAAGGCGATTCAGGATAGACTAAGGATCATAGTGTCATGGAGTTGGAAGGGGCCCTATGAGCCATCAGATCCAGCCATCTGAGATCAGTGCGGAATCTCCAGCTGGAGCATCCTCAGCAGTAGGGAGCTGTTCAGCCTCTTTTGGATGATGTCCAGAGAAAGAAGGAGACTCCTCCCCTCTTCTCCAGGCAGTTGGTTCCATTGCTGAACCACTCTCACTGTCAAGAAGTTCCTTCTAATGTTCAATCAAAATCTGCCCTCCTGTAGCTTAAACCCATTAGACCCGGTCCTTCCTTCTGAGGCAGGAGAAAATAAGCCTGCCCTCTCCTCCCTATGGCAGCCCTTGAGGTATTTAAAGGGTGCGATCATGTCACCTCTCAGTCTTCTCTTCAACAAGCTGAACATGCCCACCTCCTTTAACCTCTCCGCATACATTTTTTCTCCATCCCTCTTACAGTCCTCCTTGCCCTTCTCTGAACTCACTCCAAGATGGAGCAAGCCTGTTTTCTGTGGCTCCAGAGACTAGGACACTATGGAGCAGTGAATTCAAACTACAGGAAAAGAGATTTCATCTGAATATCAGGAAGAACTTGTTGGAAATTAGAGTTTCCGAGGGTGTTAGCCCTGTTGGGAAATTCTATGGAAGCTAAAACAGAGGATTCAGCCTCCTTTTAGCAGAGTAGCAGAAAAAGCAAGTCTAAATTTGTTTATGGCTTTTCTGATCTCAAACTGACTGAAGAAACAAAACAAATGCAGGCAGCTTCAGGTTACAAACTTAGAAAAGTTTACGAATGGCTTCTACATTCACATACGTACTGGGGAGCCTACATCCTAACTAGCTAACGAATAGCAGTAGCCTCGTTCTTAACTCACCGTCTTCTGATGGAGGTGCAAAGCATGGTCGGAGAGGAGGAAGAGGGAGCAAAAATGGAGGAGAAGAGAGAGAGAGATCTGAGAAGAGGTCTCTTTCTTTAATAAGACCGATGACCCAAGGAACTGTCCTGGGTCACCTGATCCGATCACCTGAACACCAAAGGTATTTATGATCCTGCGGTTAAATGACAGAAAGGCAAATGGTGGAGCTTTGGCATGCAAAAGAGAAAGGGAGCCCTATGCTAGCCATGCCCACTTGCTCTAAGAGCAAGATGCGGAGGGGGGGAGAGAGAGAATGCTGGAATTTTTCCAACAGAACTTCCTGATGTTCAACAGTGGAATCGGAGTGTGGTGGAATCTCCTTCCTTGGAGGTTTTTAAATTGAGGCCGTCTGTCAAAGAGAGTGCTTTGATTGTGTCTTCCTGCATGGCAGAAGGGGGTTGGAGTGGATGGCCCCTGGGGTCTCTTTCCACTCTAGGCTTCTATGAGTCTACAACTGTGTGATTTCTATGATATCCCTTTCTTTCCTCTGTTTCCCACAGAGTTGGAGTATATGGACTAATGTAAGCACCACCCTCTTTGCCCCATGGTGCCGACATTGCCAGCACCCTCTCTCGCTTGTGGTGGTGCTTTGTTGTTAAGAAATGGGGATATTTTGCTATTTGGCTGCAGCCCCTTCAGCCAGGGGGATTGCAGTCTGTACCAGGTATTCCACTCCCTTGCTCTGGGCTCTGCGGGAGATGCATCTAGAGGGAAAGGATCTGGGGAAGGAAAGGAACTGTTGTGTTTGGGGTGGAGTGAAGCTGAACTGTCTCCCCACAAGGCAGAGAGAAATTATGGAATGGAAGAAAAGAAAGTAGGGACGATGTGTGGTTGTTGTGGAGAGTGCTGTTCCATTCATTGCACTGTCGTTCCACATGCTAAGATGCGTAGCCCTCCAGGTGTGGGGCTGTGAGTCACAATAGCCCTAGCCCCAGAGAGGGTGATCTCCACAGCAAGTGTATAGATTTTAAAGGCCCACAGCTGTGGTCCTCTGTTAAAGATGTGGAACTGGTGAACCATTTTCTGATATCTCACTCTGAAAAAGAAGTTGGACGTCTAGGCAGTATAGCTTGTATTCAAGAAATGGATGGATGAATGCCACGGACACATGGCAGTGTAAGAGTGGTTGGTCTGGGGACGGGCTGTGCTGATTTTGAGGTGGAGAATATTTCTCATCTCAGTTCTTTTTTCTGCCCACTTTGACAGGGTGCTGTCATGTGGCACAGTTAATGCACTGCATAGGCTCTGTGGGTCTGCTGCAGAGAAAACAAATGTGGGACTCAGCACCATCCCTCTGCCACTGGTACTAGTCCAGCTTCAACGGTGAATCTGGAACTAATCACAACATAGAAGCCCACATCATATCCGTGTTAAGGATCTGACCTGTAACCTCTGCAGTTTGTCAGCGTTTTGGGGCACAAGTGAATGTGGGAAGTGATCAGCATGTTAAATTTACTTATTTTATTTTATTTATTGTATTTATATGCTGCCTTTTCTGCCAGAGTGGGACCCAAAGGTGTTTTTTTGCCTCTGTGTGTGTGTGTGCGCGTGCGCGCACACACACACACATATATACTGGTCTTACTGCTGGGCCTGAAAATCATGTTAAGCACATTTGCCTGCCAGTTTTGCTTTTGGGCTGTGCCAATCCTTCTGCCTTGCTGGGATTGTAAATTGCAGGGTAAGAAGATAATTAGGGTTCATTAGCAACTCTTTCTTGCTAGCGGTGGCTTTTGTGGTTGAAGTTAACTTGAGCAATTAATTATGCCTTAAATATTTAACAAGGATTATTACAGATGGCTGTGCAGTTTGTGGCTTATGTAGGCCACGCTCATGATAACCTTGCAAAAAGTTTGAAAAGTCTACATGTGGGCCCTGTCCAGGTCATGCTCTTGCTCACAGTTCTCCCTGGTTCCAGTGCGAGGTTTGAAAAACACATGTTCTTGGCAGACTGTCCACAACAAGTGTGTAATCTCTCCTCTCCTCTCCTCTCCTCTCCTCTCCTCTCCTCTCCTCTCCTCTCCTCTCCTCTCCTCTCCTCTCCTCTCCTCTCCTCTCCTCTCCTCTCCCCTCTCTCCTCTCCTCTCCCCTTCCTCTTCATTTCTTCTCCCTTGCTGTCAGCATCTCCCTGATGCACCGTATTGCCTGGCCCATGTCCCTTGTTCAGCTCTCAAGAGCAGCGCGTGGGAAGGCTCCCATAAGCTACAGGGAGGGGTGGTGAGGAGGCCTAGAGCTGTCCTTCCTCCTGATGTTTTTTGTGGTGGCTCCTGCTATCCCTCACTGTTGGCCATACTGATGGTTTTGTGCCGGTGGCCTTTGGAGTCCAACCGCACCCGAAGGGCTGCTCCTTCGCCAGTCCTTTGTTAGAGCCGCAGAGGGCCATTCCCGCTCCATTCTGAGGAGGACGTAATGCTTTAAATGACACCAAAGGGTCAGCCAGTGGATTTAGGTTTACGCTCTGGGTCTCCACCTTGACCGTCCTGTGGCTGTGCTTTCTCTTTCTCTTTCTCTTTCTCCCTCCCTCCCTCCTGCACTGTGGGTCACACATGTTGCGGACAGTTGTTCTGCCGCAACCTCCCTCCTCTCCCCTGCTGCTCCTCCTGAATCCCTGGGAATCCTGGAACTTCATGCAAGGAGAAAGTGGAAATGAGCCGAGGACATCGCAGGTGTCCAGACGCGGGGCTGCCTCTCATTACAGTGCCACGCTTTTTCCAGCCACGGCCCCCACGGCATGGGCGCTTCCCGGAGGATCAGTGCGCTGTCCTCTGGGGCCTTGCTGCCGGATCTTTCCTGCGGCAGCTTCCGTGGCTGGTGCTGCTTTTGTTTGTCCCGTGTCATCTTCGTCATGAAGATGACTGACCTCCCTCCCTTAATCTCTCCCAGCTTGGAGGGGCTGAAATTTATCTCGCCTGCCGGTCGGGCTTGTTCCCATCAGTCCCGACACATGGTGCGAATCAACCGTCCTCCCAACTTTAAAGGGCCCGGGAGAGGCGTGCTCCCTTGCTGACGCATCGCTTTTGTTCTGGCGGAATTGTTTCCATTGTGTCCTCAGAAAGGAGGGAAATGAAGAGTGTTGCTTGGCCGGCCGGCCGGCCCGCCGGCGCTCCCCAGATGGTCTCTCTCTCCTCGGGGTGGGGTTGTGGGAAGGACTGGGGCAGCCCTGGCGTGCCTTCCTGCCTGCCCTCTGCTTCTTGCTCCGTGGATTTCTTGGCACCCGCCAAGGCTGCACGCTGACCCCCCTCCACGGTTCCCCAATCCTTCTCTTGCTGTCAGCTTCAGATAATGAGGAGGCATGCTGCCGATTGAGAGCACTGCAGCCCAAAGTCCTCTCTGGTAGTTTAAACTGGAGTTGTTATTCTTTATTTCTTTCATGCAGGAGCTGTGTCTGGAGTTGCTGGCACTCAGTAGCTCCCACGTTTCCATCCCGCGTGGCTGCCTTGGTTCCTTTCAGATGCTTTGGCCCTCCGCGGGGCCTTTGCAGCTGCTTCACTTGCTTTAGCTGGGCTGTGTGCATGTGGGTATGTGTGTGTGAGAGAGGGAGGGAGGGAGGGGCCTCTGGACAGGTTGACTGGAAAAAATGAGCCTTGCTGATGGTCAGCTCGGCTGGGTGTGTGGCGAGGCCCGGGACTTGTGGATTTTCTTAGGTCAGGCTCAGCTCCCTGGTTGGCCCCAGCTGTGCTGTGTTGTTCATGCGCTCTTCTAGAACTGGCTTGCTAGCTCATGGCTGTCTCTGTCCTTACTTGCCTCTGCTGGGCTTTCAGTCTGCTTCTCCAGCCTCCCTTAAGAACATTTGATGCCGGTCTGTGCATCCTAGGTAGGAGTGCTGAGGCCCCTGTCAGCTACGTCCATTTAATCCAGGGGTGGGCAGCTATCAGGGAGAGCGGGGTTGCACAGAATCCCCCAGGAGACCTTGGATGGCCATACTTAACTGCTGTACATCTCGAAAAGAAACAACTTTTTACTCCTGAATGCTCCCCTAGAGGCTCTAGTGGGCCTGGGGGGGACATTTTTGCCATGCTTTTGGGCAGTCCTGCACCGTGTCTTGCTTTCTTTAAGAAGCAGTTGCCCCTGGGTCTAGCATAGCTTTTGGGATATTATCTTTTCTCCTGGGAGGCCCTGAGACCACAAAAATAGGTCTCCCGTGGCCAATGGCCTACACTTTCCCCACCCCTCAATTAGTCACAGGATCCACTAATAGCCTGCTGGGCTGCTTATTCTGGCGCAACAGCTAAAGGTCTCTCCGAGATGAGAGGCGTTGGAGGGGAGCCTTTCTTGACAGTTGTAGGGGCATAAAGCTGGAAGGGCCTCGGGCACCGTGGAGTCCAACCCCTGCACAGTGCAGGGTCTCAGCGGGAGCATTGCCAGCAGTAGGGAGCTGTCCAGCCTCCTTCTGAAGATGTCCAGAGAAAGAAGGAGGATCCCCCGACCACCACCTTGCTAGGCCATTGGTTCCATTGCCCAGCTGCTCTTACTGTGAAGAAGCTCCTTCTCGTGTTCAATTGAAATGTACTGTCCTGTAAGTTTAGACCATTGGACTTGGTCGTGGGACAGCCTGTTGTTGTTAGCTGCCGTCAGGTTGACTTTGACTTACGGTGATCCTAGGAATGAGAGACTGCTGAGTCAGTCTGCCATTAACAGCTCTTTGTTTGATAGTGAGCTCGGATGAATGCGTGTAGAAGATTAAAGCCTCCCCTGCCTGCCATTTATGAGAAACCCCCATCCCCGTTTTGTGTCGGTTTAGAACAGCCTTCCCTCCGCCCTGCGAGAGTTTTTGTTCACTGAAAGTAGGAGCCTGTGCAAGTCTGAGGGGGCAGTGGTGTGCCTGCGTTGGCGCCGGTCCCCCAGAGGAGCGGAGTCTGATTGCCAGGAGAGCAGTCGGGCAATCTCCTACTCAGAGAAGGACTCTGGGGGAGACTGGAAGCTTGCTCTGCTTAGCTCCCCAGCAAAGTTGCAAATGACTTAACACCTGAAATGCAAATTGTGTTCCGTAAGTGGAGAGCCTTGCGAACATCCCTCCAGATAAAGGGTTTATTTATGTAACTCACAGTCAGATGATTCAGATAAGGAAGAGGGAATGTAGGTGCCTGTGTTCCACTCGGGGGTTAATGCAGAATCCCTGGATGTGGAGGACACTTCTAATTGCTCCCCTTGTCTTCAGGCTCACAGTGGCCCTGTAGAAGTGGAAAGTGGGGTTGTAGCATCGAGATAGCTTTCCACCAGCTGACCACTTGCTGGCTTTCATTCAGAAACCCTGAAGCTGCAGATGGCCTTGAGCATTTGAGACAAGAGACTTCTGTCACTGTTCTGCGCTCTGGGAATGATCCAGCGGTGTTTTGGATGCAGCGTCCACTCTTTAAGACCCTCCTGTGCTCTCATTCCATTGGGCAGGTGCTGGACCCTGCTTCACCCAAATGGGGATAGCAGAGGTAGGCCTGCATGTCAGATGGCTCTGTGGTATTTCATCCTCTGGATTTTTGCGTGGCTGTGATATAGTTTTGTTGTGATGAGCCTTGCAGGTTAGTAGAGGGTTCCACATTTCACCCATTTGTAACCCCACTGAAGAAAAGAGCACAAGTATTTCGGTGGGATTTCCACAGTGCCCTGGCACATGGCTGTAATGCACCAAACGTTAGAAAGAGAAGAAGAGCAAATAGTTGTTTCTGGAAGATTTGGCAAGGAGTGATAAGTTAGCTCTCACAGTCACCCTAGCCGTGTGTTTTTAAGACTACGGGATGCATAATGACATAGTAACTGGGCATATACTGGTAAATCAAGCAGGCTTCTGGCAAGTAATAGTAATCCATCTTTCAGTAGTTGCTGCTACTCATGCAAGGTGTGCAAGATCAGCTGATATTGCAGGGGTGAATAAAAACACCTGGCAGACTGTTCCTTTCTTAGGATGGGGTCATCTTCTTCCCCCTTGCCTGTAAAATATCAGCACTTTTGAGAAAAAGGAATAAAGGCTATTTAAAGATCAGGAAAAACCAGACTACCAGTCTGATCCTGAGGAGGTGCGTTTCGCCAAGGATTGAGCCTAGGGATATTTCTTGGGGGGCAGTGTCTAATTCATCTGGGGGGAGTGGTGGTGAACAGCAACTGTGATGAAGGACAGCATTGATCACTTGAAGGGATATGAACTAAGTGTGCCTTTGTCTGAGCTTTTGTTGTTGCATCCCTTTGTTGCATCCCGTGTAGTCAATGAACCACCATTTTGCCGTTCCTGTGACTTTGTTTTGTTGTGAGGGACTCGAGTCTTAGTGGCCCCCGGGCTTTGGAGTCAGGCCGGGGTGGGCAAGATGCAGCTGTACAGAGGTTGTTAGAGCCAGGTCAATGAGAGCCATGGTTCCTCCACACCTGGAGGGCGGCCTTTTGCCCAGCCCTCATCTTGGCCCATCAGCCAGCCATTCCAAAAGCTTGCTCTGGGGAAGCGTCAGTTGGCCAGGCCTGATGTTGGTGATGGGGTGAGATGGAAGAGGTCAGGGAACCTCTGGAGAGGGGCGTGTGGTAGTCCTACCCTTCCAGTGGTGAAAATACCAGCAGCCAGCATAGAATCATAGAATTATAGAGTTGGAAGAGACCCCAGGGGCCATCGAGTGCAACCCCCTGCTATGCAGGAACGCCCATCAAAGCATTCCCAAAAGAAGACCATCCAGCCTCTGCTTAAAAACCTCCAAAGAATGAGGAGACTCCACCACACTCCATGGAGGCAGCAGATTCTACTGCCAGACAGCTCTGACCATCAGGAAGTTCTTCCTGAGGTTCAAGTGGAATCTCCTTTCCTGTAGCTTGAACCTGTTGCTCCTTGTCCTGGTCTCTGGAGCAGCAGAACCTGTCTTGGGTGCTGGATGGAAAGGTAGTCTGTCAGTGATACCAGAATTTACCCAAACAATTGCAAGCGTGACCCAGATTAAAAGAATGAGAAATGCTTTTTCCAGAGCTGTCTGGCTGGTGGGTACAGAGCAGCCTTGGTTGCACTTGTGGCTGGCTTAGCAGGGCTGACTCTTAGACCACTGGTGTGCTTATTTCAGGCCTGGCAGGAAAAAATGCCAAGGTTGGGACTCCAGGCACTGAGCCTGCCTCTCTGCTGCCTCTCAGGACGTGAACTCTGCCTTCCTGGCCAGCTCCCACCTGCAAACATTTTAGTCTTGTTTCTTGAAAATTCCCCCTGCTGTTTGAGTTGGATGTAGCTTTCTTCATTTCCTGGCCTAAACTTTATGTGACGTTTCTGGTAATTGCTTTGTGTTCTCTGGGTTCCAGAGCATCACCCTCATCTGGCCACAGCTCAGTTCTGAATGGCTTCAACATGTCCCTTGGAAGCAACTTCTGAAGTGGTGTTCTGGAGGCAAGAGTAGTGGGCCGGGTTGGGGGAGGAGAGCAGCGAAGATCATTTGCTTGTGTTGTCTCCATGCATAGAATGATTTAATTTGGGGTGTCAGTGTTTATTTTTATGCGTATTCCCTGGTCAATGTGTGTAGGTAAAATAAAATAAAATATAAAATACAAAATCAAAATCGAATAATGCAATAAACAATGCAAAATCCAAACCAGGAGGGCTGAGCAAATAAAAGCCGTGCAGCATGCAATGCCGAAGTAGGCCTAGGGGCAAAAACAAAGTAATGGAAAGATCTGGAAACAGCTGCTAAAATATCTGGGAAAATGGAAGGGCACCTTTGTGTGGTCCTCCAGGTGAGCACAGGTGCCAGGTGGGCATCCCTGGGGAGAGCATTCTGCAGATGAGGTGTCACCACTGAAAAGTCTGCTGAGGATACTTGAAAGAAAGGCCTCAGAGGATGGTGAGCTTGCGGTCCAGGTTGGTAAATATGAAAGGAAATTCTTCTGCAGGCAACTTGGTCCCGATCCACTTGGGGCATTAAAAGTTACAGCCAGTACTTTGGATTGAACTCAACAGTGGTGTGGCAGCCAGTATAGCTGGCAAAACTCTGGCAGAATTTAATTGTATCTGGCAGCCCCGTTTAATTGTCTGCCTTCCTGCCTGCCTTTGGTCTAGCTGTCATTTCTAGAATATTTTGACAGCTCTCCCCCCCCCGCCCGTATGACATATCTCAGTGATTCAGATGGAGGGTCGGCAGAGTGTGAAAAGTGTGTGTCCGAGAGTGTGTCCCAGGGTGATCTCTGCCCAGGCAGGGTGGCATTTGGAGCGTCAGATGCTGTGAGCCACCAAGTCTGTGTGTGCTTCCAGTGACTTTGATGGATGCCAAAGCAGCCAAGCTGAACTGTGAAGCTGACACTTTAGAGCAGGCATAGCAAAGTCTGGCTCACAGTCTGAATCTGTGTGTGTGTGTGTGTGTGTGTGTGTGTGTTTTCTTATCCACCTCACATTCCCCTCTCAGCAGGGAAAAGCTCTGCTGTCAGATCAGTAGCAGGTTGGAGCTTGGAAGATTTTGCCACTACGCGTTGGGAAGAGGCTTTGGTTTGCAGGAATTGGGCTTATCTCTGATCGGCAGCCAGTTTTCCCTGTGTGGGAGAAGAGTGAGATGGGAGTCTGGAAGGGAAGCTGCTGAGTGACTCAGTCCTGCTGGCTGCTGAGGGTTGTCCTGCCCGTGTTTGTCCTTTTTGCTTCTGAGCAGAAATGCAGGGGCTTAGCAGTTGGTATGTTCTTTGAGAGCGTTGTACGTTTCAGTCCTGTACGCCTCTGAGTAGGGCAGGGGCGGCACTCCTGTAGCTGTCCCGATTGTTTTTGGACAGCAACTCCCAGTGTTCCTCACCTCTGGCTGTGCTGGCTGGGGGATGATGGAGCTTGCAGTCCAAAACATCTGGAGGCCTACCTGATTTCCAAGCTTGGAGTAAGGGTTGCTTCTCTAGAGGTGCCCCTTTTACATTAGCTGTTGGCTGGTTTTTTGCATTTAGGAATGGCCTCCCAAGACCTGGGGGTGCCTTCAGCACCAGTTTCACCTTTTCAGTTAGCTTTGCAGGGGAAATTTTTTTAAATTGAAGAATTGAGGGGAGGGATTGCCCCCCGCTCTCCCACTGGCTAGCCCTCCTAGTTTCTCTTTTTTCGCTGGAGACACCCCACTCCCAGCCTCATAGCAGGTCACCTTTCTACTCCTGTCTGCAGCTGCTGGTGAGGTTCAGTTTACAGTCTAACTGGGAGACTTGCCCGCTCGCCCTGGCTCATCTCTGTTGCCTTGTCCCCTTCCTGTCACCTACCTGCCTTGGGTCACATTTTGAATCGTAAGATCCTCCAGGCAGGGACTGCACCTTCTTGTCCTCGGTGAACGGGGGGCTCATGGGCTGTTCTCTGTTCATGCAGTTAATAAACAATAATTCCATATCTCTGTGGGCACAGCTAGATGTTCGGTGCAGAGCGGAGCTTCCTTCCAGCGAAAGCATTTCTTTTGCTACTTGCGAGGAAGGTTTGGAAGCCTCTAAACTCTCATTGACCTCTTTCAGGGCATATTGTGACAATTTGCATACTTGTACATTAAGCAGTAGTTCACTATTTGTTCCACTTTATTTTTAACTTTCCTAATAAACAAACTGCCAATCCTTTTATGTTGCTTAATGAGAAGGAAATGTCTGAGGATTGAAAACCACCATAGCATTTTTGCCTTTTAATTGAAGTCCAGCCTTTGTTCCACTCATTAATTGAAACCAAAAAGCAAGACACTTTCTTGTCCCTGGAAAGTGGTCATGGTGTCCCTGGACGTGGCGGCTTTCCCAGAGCCGCCGCTTTCTCCCCTGCTGTGAAGGATGGAGGTCCACACTGGAGGCAAATCCTTTAGGGCCAGCAAAGCTGATGGGGCACTTCTGGATTCACGCTGGCCAGCAGGCCCTCCCAACCTGCAGCTCTGCTTTTCTGTCTCCATCCAGTGATACCATACTGTGATGGACGGCTTATTTTCACGTGGGTCCTTTTTCACAAAGCCTAAAATGGGGGAGACCAATGAGAATTCTCTTTTGTCCCTCCAACCACCCTGTTGGGTGGATTTTCAGAGCGAGGGAGAGAGATTGCGTGAGGCTGGCTCACGTCCACCTGGAGCTACCATGGCTTTTTAAAATACATATCTATTTATTTATCAGTTTTGACACAAAATAACATAAACACCAGCTCACATTTTTAACATAAGCATAAACTAAAATGAAAACACTACTGAAGCAATACACAAACACTAACTCACTAAAACACTAACTTATTAACTGGCTAAACACTAACTTCGTAAAACACAAAGGGCTCTAACCCTTCAACCAAACAAAATAATTAAAAAAAGAAAGAATGATATTTTTCTACTATTACAGATCCACCGAAGCAAACTGCCAGTAACCATATCTACATGTTATTGTATTATTTGATATCTCATTACTCAAAAAGTCCATAAACAGTTACCAGTCTCACAAAAGCAATCTTTGATTAGCTTACCCTTTAAAACCCATATTAATTTGGCCGTTTGGGGTGGTCTAGTTACCTTAACAATCCAGTCTTCTGTCACAGATGCTTCAATCTATTTCTGAGCTTCAGTAAATAATATTTTTGCAGCTGTTATCATATAACGAAGAAGCAGTCTGTATTAACTATCCAGGACCTTATCTGTAACGCTCACCAAAAACATTTGAGGAGACATGACAAAAATCTGCCTTTAAATTTTTTGGGATGAACATGTACATCTTAGGCCAATAGCTTTTCACCTTTTTACAAGTCTACTCCATATGAAAAAAGGAGTCTTGACGTCCCCAACAGTGATTTGAAACATTCTTGAGACAATATCAACAACTTATTTGGGGTTACTGTTTGTACATCATTTATGTTTTCTTTTACATTACTGCACAAAGTGAATTTTATGTCTTTTGACCACACTTTTTTAGAAGTCCACTGCATATGAAAAAAGTCTCCCATCTTTTGACCAAAGGAATTAGGCGGAAGGGCTCTTCAACGTGTTCCCAAAGGCGGCTAGAAACCCAGCTGGCGCCTTGGGTGGCTTGCAAGCTCAAGACAGGCACAATGAGTGTAAACTGTAGGACTGTTGGCCCGAAGGAGGCTGGAAGCCTTTGGCAGCCGTGAGGGGCTCCAAATCAGGACTCACCGCTGGGCCACGCGAGTGCTCAGCCCACGGGGCTGTGGACGTGCGGAGGGCAGCGTGGCTGACCCCTTTCCTCCCAGTTCTCTGGGCATATAAATGTAAGGAGACAGTGGAGCGCAGTTATTTTTCCTTCCTTCTTAGGAAATTCTTGCTGCCTCTGTCTGTTATTAACATGTTTTGGAATTTGATTACATTGTTAATGCTTGATTTTAATTGTCTTTAGCCAGTCTGGGTGGTGTGTAAGTGCCAAGAGGGTGGGATGGATATAGACTTTTCTAAATCAACTGCTTTGTGGCAGCTGGAGAGAGCGGAGAGGTTGCAGCGTACCACCAGAAGAACAAAATGCTCCGTCTTTTAAAGCGGGTGTTTGGCATTGTTTTAAATAGTTTAATTTCATTTTGATGATAAATCATTTATAAGTTTCTTTCTGTGTTAACTTCGTGTCGTGTGTTGCTTTGGTGAGCCCGTGTGGTGGTTTGAGTGTTGGACTGGGGCTCTGAGGACCACGGTTTGAATCTGGGGCAATTCACACCGTCTCGGCCTCAGAGGAAGGCAATGGCAAAACCCCCTCCGAAGAAAACTTGCCAAGAAAAGCCTGTGCTAGGATCACCATAAGTTGGAGGCATACAACAAGAGCAGCAGGTTGCTTTGAGTTCTGATTACATTTCAAGTTCTGCATGATTTGGGCCTTCAGGCCTTGAAGCGTCTCTCCCTATACGTCTTCCTTCCTGAGGATGGGGTTTTCTGGAGGGGCCCTCCTCTGTCTCCCCCTTGCCACCTCCCCATGGAGGGAGACAGGGTGTGCGTGCGAGAAAGGTAGCAAGAGAGAGGTAGGTAGCAAGAGAGACAGAGGTCGGTAGGTAGGTAGGTAGGTAGGTGGGTAGGTAGAGAGACTTCTCCGCTTGCCGTGCCCTCCGCTAGAGGCCTGATTGTCTCCAGAACTGGCTGCGTTTTACCGTGTGTAGTTCTGAGTTGTTTTAACTTGTTAAATGGGCTAATACGCTTTTAGTCTGATTAAATTACGTTTTGCTGTGTAAAATTTAAAAGTGGTTAGTGTCTTAGAATTGGTTTTGTTCCGCGTTGCCCTGAGATCCCGTGATACGTAGAGGACGGGGTAGGAGGGCTTTAAAGAGCAAAAACAGAAGCGGGTGGGGTCTGGAATGTGTGTGAACCCCGCAAGGCTCCGCTTGCAGCCGCAGCTTCGAGCTGTCTGCGTGTGCGTTGTGTGATTTTACCTGTTTCCTCGAGGATTTTTAAAACCCTCTGAGCCAAGCTGCCTATATTTCGGTATGTTATAGTTCCAGGAAGGGCAGCCAGCCACGTGAGCCCTGGAGCCCTTTAACCCCCTGCCCTGGGCTGCACTAGCCACTGACCAGAAGTGGCCAAAAGGCATCCAGAGGTGTCTTTCTCTGGGTTTTTTTCCCCTCCGCGGTTCCCCCCCGCCAGCGGGAGGAGGGAGCGGCGACTTTGGAGGGAGCACAAAAGGCTCTGACAGGCTGCGCCGTCCTGCCTTCCCTGTTCTCGTTATTTCGTGGCAGGCGTGGACGTTATGCGGGGGCACCGCTGCGCACCGAGAGCGTCCGGTTGGATTCATGCAAAATTGGCCCAGTTTGGCCAGTCGCGGGTGGGGCGAGAGGCTGACAAGCTCTTGCCTGTGCCTGCCGCCCCTTTGCCTCCTCCCTTTGTGCGAACTGCAGTTGAAGCAGGACCGCTTTTCCTCGGGCGTAATCTCCCAGGTCGTTGGGCAGGGAAGCTATAATTCCCAGTTTTGGAACAAAGTGAAGTCCTAAACCGTCGTGCTTACGGGTCATCAACTGGCATTGATGTGAAAGTGAGTTTCTTTATGGTGAGCCTGAGCTATCACTAGATGGCAGGCTCCATCCGTACTGGAAAAGACCTGAGGGTTTCTTCGTGAGATGAATGTTCATAGTAAGTATCATCTGATCTTAGAAAGATTAGCGGGTGGGACAGATAGGGCATCGCAATCCCTTCAGTGCCGTCTTTTAGACAAAGTTCAGTGGTTCCTTCTAGTGACATCAGGGGCCTACGAGTGAGGTTGGGAAGGAAGCAAGATACTCCTGAAATCTTCCTCCCGCCTGGCTCACTTGTCGTCCTCCTGGTGCTCACAAGGGGAGTACGGTGACAGCCGGTGAGGTGTGATGGCCTGAGGGTTGGCCTAGGACTCCAGGAGAGCAGAATTTGAATCCCTGTTCAGCCCTGGGGATCCAGCCAGGCACCTTGGCCAAACCACACTGTCCCAGCCTCAAGGAGGACGATGGTGGCAAACCTCCTCTGAATAGATCTGGCCAAGGAAATCCTAGGAGAGGTTGGCTTTGATGTGGAAGCACGTAACAGGAACAACAACAGCAAGTGGGGAGAGAAGTCTTAGTTTCTAAAAGGGACCACTGCTTTGCTCCGATTTGGGCCTTTCTGCCCTCAGGTCCAGTGTTGTCAGTAGCTCTCTAAGGTCTTGGGTGATGCTTGTCTCATCTTTCTTAGTGAAGGCCTTTCCTTCTCCTCCCACCACCACTGCCACCCCGTTTTAATGGATGAAGCCAGGTACATAATACGGGAACTTCAGTGTACAAAACTTCTGGGCTGTAGATCCTCCCATCAAGTTGAACGCAAGAAACAGGCACAACTTTGTGACATTCCAGTTGCAACCCATTAAATTCCCTCTCCATTTTTCTGTGACTTCAGCAGAATCCTGAATGCTTTTGTGCTAAAAAGGTGTCCCAAGCTTAATTAAGATTGCATTTTTCTCCCTTAGTTATTGTGAGGTTAAATGAGGTACGGGTCTTGTCACTTGATATGTGCTAGACTGTTTTCTTGCTCTGGCTGAATATTCTGTACTGAGAGCGGGAAAAATCAGAAATCCAGGCTTGAGCCTTCCTTCCCCTTTTGCTTCATTAGATCTCCTCATTGTTATCATCTTTGTTTATTTCTTCATAACTAGGGTTCAAGGCAACTGACACATTAAAATGATGGCAGTGTAGTTAAAAACACGCAAAAGGTCAACGTTAATAAGCAATTAAATCATTAACTTTATTGAAAAATTTCAACATACACTTAAAAAGGACAAAAAGCAGTTTAAGACAGCATAATTAAAGCAATCCAGCATCCTCTTAAAATTCCTTTCCTTAAAAAATTTCAGCCTAGAATTGCTTTGACTTGGAGTCACACTGTAGACTCATGTTCAGCTTGTGGTCTACTAAGACCCCCTTGCTTCCTTTTAGAAGTGCTGCTGCCAGGCCGGTGCTCATCTGTCCTATATTTGTGCATCTGATTTTTCTGCCTAAATGTAGGCCTTTGTATTTAATCCTCTGTTGAAACTGATTTTATTTGTTCTGACCTAGTTCTCCAATCTGTCAAGATCATTTTGAATTCTGATTTTGTCCTCTGAGGTGTAAGGTACTCTTTCCAGTTTTAATACATCCTCTATTCCTCCACCCGAGTCTTCGATAAAGATGGTGAGGAACATGAGGCCTGGGACAAAGCCCCGAGGCACCCGGCTTGTCACTTTGGCCTTCAACGTTGGGTAGATTTATTGGAAGGAGAGGCGGCGGGTGGAGTAGGACAGTAGGGAAAAGCATTGTGACCCTCACTGGTGTAGGAGGTTCTTGAGGGTTGTTGCATCATGGAATTCCTGAAAGGAATGGCCAGTCAAGCTGGCATGTATAACATCAAACATTGTGCAAACACTTTATCAATTAATACTGCAAATTTGGTAGCGTGCTCCTTTAAAGCAAGCAGCTGATATATCTCTGTTCTAAAGAAATATTGAGCCCTTCATATCTGACAAGTGATTTCCAGCGTGATGTCACGGTTTGAGTGCTGCGGTAGAAAACTGGGAGGCTGGTGTTTGGATCCACGCTTGACCGTGGAAGCCCTCTGGGTGGCCTTGGGCAAGTTACTCTGCCCCAGCCTCAGAGGAAGGCAAGGGCAACCTCCCCGCTAACAAATTCTGCTATGAAAACCCTGTGATAAGGTTTGTCTTACGGTTGCCGTAGGTAGGAAATGCCTTGAAGGCACACAACAACAGCTTCGAGTCATTCTGTAAAATCCATACAACCACAATTTCTGATGGAAACTTAAAGAAAATAATACCTTGCTTCTCGACTCTATGTGTCATAGCCCAGAGAGCAGAATTACAGAATGCCCCCTCCCCCTGCTGTGAGGATGCGTTGGCCAGCCTCTTCCGGGGGGTGGGCTGTCGGACCGCCCCAGTATGGGAGAGATGGTCCCTCACGGCTCTGGTGGCTTCACTCAGACTTGGTGGGCATAATGTCTCCAACTCTGATAGCTGCAAAACTTTGCTCGAAGGTTTCAGTGTGTTATCAGAGGGAGGGCGGTTGTCGTCTTTGCAGTGTTAAGTTTCATAAACACACCACACGGTATAGTGTTAAATGCTCAATGATTTCTCTTTCATGTTCGTAAAGATCTATGTTTGGTCATAGCATTTTGCATATATTTTTCTCATTCTCTCAAAACTTGCGGGAAGAAGGTGGGAGGAGAATGTAATTTGGCTTCAGAAGTATCTCTGGTTTTGGAAATTTAGTTAGGAGAGCTCTTGAAAGCCCTCTAAGCATTTATTGGCTGAGTTTAGTTTTGATCAAGAGTGGACTTAGAAAGGTGAAGCAGATGCAACGGGTGAGGAATCTGTTGGGTTAAAATGCTTCCTAAATTTCTTGCTCAGGGCTAATGTTATAATGCACACGCGTGTGTTCACTGGGCTGAACGTGAAGAAAAGCAGAGAACCGCTTGTGTGCACGGCAGGACAGAGAGAGTGTTAGCACTGCCTTGTTCAAATCAAATGGGTAGAAAAGGGTATTACAAGTTGGAATCTGAGAAGAACAGGCCTTGAGAAAAACAGGCCCGTGTTTCTTCAGAGGAAGCATGCCACTCTCTGCATGCCGTCTCGTCCTGCTGTTCAATTTTGGAATCTAAAAGAGGGTTGGGCTGGGCCAGTCCTTGGATGGGAGCCTTCAGGGAAGGCTGGAAGGAGTCCTGCCCCCCAGAGCTAGGCTCACTGGATCACAGGTGAGACTGAAGAATGAAGCTGGGCGTCCAAGATCTCAGCACCGTGCTGTACAGCCCCAAAGATCTTCTGCGGCTGGAGTGTTCCAGCGTCTCTGGCTCCCTGTCTCCGTGCCTTGTCTTGTTGAAGGGGCACACACAGAGAAAAACACTCTGCCCTCAACGAGCCCTAGGATGGCATTGCTTTTAGTAAAACGGCACCTCCTCGTCTAATAGTTGTGGGGGTCAACGGAGGCATGGGAAGGTAGTTTGGGGGGCTGGCAAAGAGATGACTGGTGAGAGGGAGGGAAGTGGAAGCGGTTTGCGGGAATGCAGTGTCAAGGCCTTTTGCCCTGGTGTGTGCCACCCTTCTTTGTGCAGTGAAGATTCTGTTACATTGGCTTTTTTAGAAAATGAAATCGCTTTATTTGACGGGATCAGAAGATGAGAGGAGTGGCAAATGGCATCTGTTGTTGCTGTTGTCGCTGCTGTTCTTGTTCTTCTTCTTATTACTACCATCACAATCATCATCCCTTCTTTCTTCCCAGTCTGGGAAAAAGGCATTAATGTCTGCCTGGCAGGACAGGAGAGGAGGAAGTAAAAAGGAAAGGAAAACAAAAGTCTTGATGTAAAACAGGCTGGACCTGCAGCTGTGATGCGTGATAATCTTAAGCAACTACTCAGAAATAAGCGCTTGGTAAACAGAAGTTGAAAAGTTTTGAAGACCACTCCATAGTGATGATTTTCTGAATTTTCTTTCTACCTATGACTTTTCTGGATATTTTGAGATTTAACAACTCAACAGGTTGTGACTTTGGATTGCTTCTGATAAAAGTATTGCCCTTCTAATTAGAAATCTGGTTACCTTCACTTACTGTTTGAGGGTTACATGTAAAAGCAGTGAAGCGTGTGCATTGGAATGAAATTGCTTGTAATGCTATTCGTTCTATAGATTGACTTGTGAGAAGGCAGATTCCAGTCCATTGAGAAGAGGATGAGACTGACAATCCTGTATCGATCAATTTCTCTGCTAGTCATCAGTTTCCTCTGGTAACTTCAATTTCCTTCCGTTCAGTGCTTATTTCCTTAGAACAAAACAACACGCAAGCTGTGTGCCTGGTCCAGCCACGAGGAAAGTGATCTAAGCTGCCTCTCTGACCGATTCTAGATGTTGCTCCCTCTGTTTTCTCTGTAGCTTGGTTAGTCGCAAAGTTGTTGGGACTGATGGCGTGGTCTTGCCGTGGCCCTTCTCTGAGCTGGGATGTTAAGGCTGTCGATGAAATGGTCTTGGGATGATTGTGTTGATCCGCTTATTGTGTGGCTGGTGGCCTTTGTTCCTCTTAATGATAGAAGTTGAAAAGATTATCTGGGAATCTCCAGGTGACACAGCTTCAGGTCATTCTGGTAGTATGCAGCATCAGTGGGCATCTCTTGGTCATGCGGCTTTCCTTCTGGTAGTCTGGGCTGACTTCACCCTGTTAAGTCTTTTGCCCCGTAAGTAGTTCTTTGTGTTCCTGTGCCTGGGAAGATGAGGCGAGAAGACAACAGAGCCACAGGCCAAGTGAATTGTGGGGCTAGTGGCCTGTGACATCCAAACGTGCCGTAAAAGGAGGATTTACTGAGATGAAATGGCAGCATCTTTCTCTCCCTTGCCTTTCTGGTCTCTTTATGGGTGTCATGATGAAGCTCGACAATAGTGACTCCTCAGCTGAGAATGGAGTTTGGATCTTCCTGTCCAACCACCTTTTCTTTCATCCAGGTCTGTTTATGATGGTGAGGAACATGGACGCTTTATGGAGAAACTCGATGCTCGCATCCGGAACCATGACCGCGAGATCGAGAAGATGTGCAACTTCCATTACCAGGGCTTTGTGGATGCCATCACGGAGTTCTTGAAAGTCAGGGCAGAAGCCCAAAAACTCAAGGTGAGGAGTAGAAGGTTGGCAGCATTCATGTTGCTTGTGAGAGGGGCCTTTGCCCTGTCTATGTACAGCAGAGAGCAGGGAACGGGATCCGTGGGCCTCAGACACCCCCCTAAAGCACCCAGTTTTAAAATTTGTTTCTCTTTTTGCTTCCAAATGCACCTCTCTCCAGTGTCATGGGGCAATTTGGCTATGTTTGTGTCCCCCTGCAGCTGTTATAGACCTAGGAGAAATTTTTCTTCCAACAGGGAGTGACCTAGAAGTTGGCTTGCCCTTTTGTAGGGAAAAAGGCTTCTTCTGGACCTAGGATGGTGCAGGGAGGGCCAAAAATACGGCAAAATCACCCCTTATCCCCTGATGGTGTTGAGAGGCAAACAGATCATTTTTTTAATGGAAGGTGTAGTCCTCCAAGGTCCTCTGTGGGATCACTGCAGCCCCACCCTTACTCTGGAGGGAGATCAGTGGCTGCTCTCACCTCGTGGAACTCCCTCCCACTGGAGGCTAGGCTGGCCCCCTCTCTGCTTTCCTTTCACCTGCAGGCAAAATCCTTAAATACACTTTTAATGTGTAAGTGGGGAAGCTTCTTATTGGAATGCATGTTTGTTTATTTTTTAATTTTTTTTATGATATTATACTGTTTAATGTGGTGGTATTTAATTGTTTTTAAAAATTTCTGCCTTGGCTCCCACTTGGGGATGAAGGTGACAGACAAATGAAATAACTAACTAACTAACTAAATAAATAAATAAATTTGGGTAATATTGAATAGGAGAGCACCCCAGCCCAGCCCAGGGCATGTTGTGTCAGAGTTCCAATTTGTATCTGGCTTTAAGCCCACGCTTACGTTGCCATGTGAGTATCCTGATCAGATGCAAGAGCAGCGCTTCAGGTTGACTCGTGCAAGCGCTGCAATGCATTATGGGGCCTGGAGAACGTTTCAGGCCCTCTTGCTGAATCTGGTGCCTGGGGAAAGAAGAGGTCAATGCCAGAAGCAAGTAGTATGCAAGTGGTTGCTTTTGTTATAACGATCCCTGTTTGTGTGTCCCCAAATCCTTGGTGACATATTGTGAGCATCTGTCCATACTGGCAGCCTTTGATTTTTCCTGTGTCCAAGATCAGTTTCCATGGAAAAATTGCAAGAATAATGCGGTTTTCTTTTCACAGAACCAAGTGACGGACACTAACAGAAAACTGCAGATGGAGAGCAAGAAAGTAAGCCTTGGTCTTCTCTTTCCAAAAGCCTCCCCTGTAGGCCTTCGGCATGGGTCTGGTTTTGGCCGTAGGTGTCTTGGGGCTGCACAAGGAGAGAACACATCCCCAAGGAGAAAAACACTTCCTAGGGAGAAAATCTCCCTGTTGGGACTTGCCTGTTGCTTCTTCCATGGTGAAGCTGCTTCTGTTGAGTGCATTTCCCTCTCCAAGCTTGCTGAGATTTATAGTTCTCCTAAGCCCATCAAATGGGTAGAATCTTCTGTCTCTCAGGTTGTCATTTGTGGGAGATTTTAACCACGTGAAAGCTAGCTTTGCTTTATAGTTCTTCTGCAGTGGAGTTTTCTTAATGTTCTTTTGTATTCTGCAAAGCGTTGTGGATAGGACTACATAAGTGAAAATATTTGCTTGGTGCGGATTGGGTGGGGGAAATCCATCTGAATGGGCTGCCTCTTAGCTGTCTCTGCCCCTTGAGGGATTAGGCTGATTTTGTGCAGAGGGACCTGGAATGGTACTGAAGCCATTGTTGTTAGCAGCAGTCCATTAGCAGCAGCAAAACATAGGCCCCTTTTATGTCACTGTTCCTCCATCTTGGTTAGATGAAACCACTGGACAGAACAGTTGTCCCTGCCCTCAGCCTTCCGGTTCTGCATGTTGCTGTCTGGGGGGCATTGCTGCAGACCTGGTGCAGAGGGCTCAGAAGGTGCTGCTGGCAATAAAACAGCTTTCTTTTACAGCTGGTGGGAGCTATGGAGGAGCTGAAACAGTGTCGCCTGCAGCAGCAGAATATATCTGCCACGGTGGATAAGCTCACGCAGTGCCTTCCCGGTGAGAGACTTGAAATGAGACTGGTGGTTGATAGGGAATCGGGATGCGGTTTCTTACTGACTTCTGTGTTTTTGTGTCTCTTCTGCCCTAGTTCTGGAGATGGACAGCAAATTAAGAGAGCAAATGAAGTCCAAAAGGTAAGGCCACGATGTGGCTTTGTGTGGCAAAGGGAAAAAGGGACCAGACTTGAAGTCTTGATTTAATTAAAGCACGTGCAGTGGTCTCCTGGAATGACCTAAGGAACGCCAGGGCTGGAGCAAGGTGTTTTGGTGCTTGTAGAGAGAAACGCTTTCTGCTCCAAGGCATGGCAGAATCCATGGGCATGTTCTGGGGACACCACAAGTCCTGTTCCTAAATAAATCGACCCCCTCAGTGAACCAGCTCCAGTCTCCTCCCACCAGTGAGATGTTTTCATTTCTTGGGGGCAGAGGTGGGGAAGGTTTGCTTGGTTGAAGAGCGTTTGACTCCATCTTGTGCTGATGCATTTGGCCGCGAGGGAGAAGGGAGTCCTTCGTGGTTTTGGGTTAGCACACTGGGCTGTGCCCAGTGGGGTGGCCTAGTTTCAAAATCTGTGCTGTGTACAGTAATGAGTGATCTGTCACTTCGCTGCAACTTCCCTCCTTTGCACTTGGCAATGTTTGGCAGTGGTGGTGGTGGTGGTGGGCAGTGGGGAGTGGGCAATGGGGAATGGGGGTGGAACTCCCAGTGAGGGTTCCTTTCCTTTCCAAAGCTTCCTCTGCCTGTTCCAGAGGGGAATTGGTGTTAGTCTGTGAACAGCAACAATGAAGTCTCACAGACTTTTGGTCTTGAAGCTGCGACACAACTTGGTGTTGGTTTTCAGGGGTCCTTTGGGGTGAAGGTTGGCACCACGTAGAGTCCCATGCGCAAGAGCCTTCTCTGAGCAGAGACACGGCGCCAGGGCTGTTGAGAGGTTGATGAGGGCACAGAGGGAAGGCTCGGCTGGAGGAGAGGGCTCCAGGGGTGCTGGGGTGGAGCGCCTGAGTCCTGGCGACTACCCACTGTGGCTTTAGATCACTGCGTAATGGGAAGAATATTTGCTCCCTTAGCTGTCTGTGGGGGCCTTGGTCCCGGACATAGCTACTCCTTACGGGTCCTCCTAGGGATAACATTAAATAACAGTGTCTTGAAACAAGGAAAACTGGGCTGTGCCTCTGTTCCCCTGGCCCGAGGTCCGGCTACTCATGCAACCTTTGGACTTCCTCCTGCGGGGGATGCATTTTATTGGAAATAGCTGTATATAAACCTCTCAGTAAGACAAGCAGAGTGCTGTGCTCTTGACGGCCTCTGATTTTCAAGTCAAAACAACTTCTCCTGTCTCCAGCTCGATATTATGCAAACACTGTTTAGAGAGGACACTTGAGTGCACCTCTTTGTATGTGTGTATGTCTGTGTGTGTTGTGTTTATAAACCGGCATGCCCACTGTTTGACTAGACACATTTTTAGTGGCAGGGGGTGTCAACATCAGAATGTCCTGGCCAAATATTTTTGACGTGCGCTATATTCCTGCCTGTGTCTCCTCCCCAGTTTCCTTTATTTCATCCCTGAAATTGGACAATCTCGTGGATGAGGAGCAAAACTGGTTTTGTTGCCTGGCAAATGAATGTGAGCAGGTTTCCAGCCCTTAAACGCTGCTGGTCTGTTCACCTGCGGCCTGGGCGTTTGGAAGTTGTCAGGGCCAGCGAGACAGGTTCTGTTGCATGGCCTGGCCTGTTGGATGCTGCAACATTTCTCTTGACTGTTTTGGGAAGAGTGGGAAGCTCCCGTGAGTTCATAAAGCAGGGTTTCTGTATCCCCAATGTGTCTGGGTTTTACCTGAATTCAAAGCGTGACACGCAGTGCTCATTTAGGCCCTCACATGGCTCAGATTCCAGGCTTTTATTTTTTTCAAAAGGAACTCTTTAGTCCTCGTAGGAGCTGAGAAATGAGGCAAAATGCGGAATCACTCTTCCATCAAACTGTTCTGTGAGAAGCGAGTCTGCTTCTGCCTTTCGCATGTGAAGGAAAGGAGTGTGAGCCGCATGGTTGATGGAGGGCTGTACTGCAAAGGCACAAGAGGAGGGAGAGGTGCGAAGGAAGGGGAAGTGTGTGGAAGGAGCCGCCAAGTGCAGGAAGCAAGGGAGAGGTGCAGTGTGAGGGCGCAGAGTGAGGCGATCTTGTGTGGTTTTGAGGAAGATTGTCTGGAGGACCACCCCTTCTTCTTTTTTGTCTCTGTGCCTCACACAGTGGGTTCTTTGTGCCTGCGCAGGGAAGATCCCATCGTGTGAGGGCACAGATGACCGCTCAGAGAACTACGGTTACAGGTAAGCGACCTGTCCCTCCCTGCCTTAGGCGTGAGGTCTTTGGGTGGAGGATCTTTTCACGGTCTCACCCCCTTCATAGGCAGGTCCGGTGGGAATGTGAGACGGGGCCTTCTCAGTGGCTGCTCCCAGCTGTTGGAGTTCACTTGAATGGCTCCTCCTTTGCTGGTCTTTTGCTGACCAGTAAAAGTTCTTCTGTTCCGACTGGCTTCTGAGAGCTGACTCCTAGGGCTTTTACTATTGGACTCTCTTGACTTTTATCTTCCATGGATTTTCTGAAATGGTTTGAATTACATAGCAAGTTTATGGCATTTTGACAATACTTTTTTGTACGTTTTGGCTTGTGTTTTTCAATTGTTTTTGTCTCTGTTTTAATTTTTCTAAGCTGCCTTGAGTCCTAGTTTAGGGGAAAAGGCAGAATGTAAATGAATTTATAGTGGTAGTAGTAGAAAGAGCTGGCATACGGTTGTGGTTTGAATGTTAGATTAGGACTGTGGGAGACCAGGATTCAAACTCCTGATTGGCTCTGGAAGTCCACTGGGTGGCGTTGACCAAGTCACACACTCTCAGCCTCAGATGGAGGCAAGGGCAGACCTTCTCTGAATAAAACTTGCCGAGAAAACCCTAGGATAGGGCTGCCATAAGTCAGAGCTGACTTGAAGGCTTGTAACAGTGACCATGGTAATAGTAGTACCAACAAGAACAGGAATAAGAATAATAGTTTAGTTTTCTCTTCCAGGCACTATCCTGCCCTAAAGACCTTGGAGCACCTTGAGCATGTGTACCTGCCTCAGGTGAGCCACTATCGCTTCTGCAAGGTCATGGTGGACAACATTCCAAAACTGCGTGAGGAGATCAAGGAAGTTTCTATGTCTGACCTCAAGGACTTTCTGGAGAGCATCCGCAAGCACTCGGACAAGATTGGTGAGACAGCCATGAAACAGGTGAGAAGTGGAGCTTCAGGGCAGTTAAACCATCCCTCTGTGTGGAAGCCCCCATGGGTTGCTGGCAACATGGATGCCACTTTGGGACTTTGTTTGCTTGGGTGTCTTTGGATTCTGCCCACCCTCATTGCCTGCAGGGGTATGTGGTCAAGGGCGGGGGGCGACATTTGTCCTCTTGGCCACGGATCCCCCCTGAATGTAACAGAAGGGGAGTTGGAGTGCTCTGCTGTGTGCTTGTTGTGAGAAGTTATGATGCCGTTTGGAGGTGGTACCTGCTCCCAGTTGCTGGAGGATGGCTCTCATTCCGAGGCCCTGTCACGATAGAGCTGCTTAATTTGTTTGTAAAACAACCAGGTCACCTGTTTGTACTGATCAAATTATTACAAGGACTTGGGGGTTTCTGTGACTTTGTTGTATGAAGTGATCACAAAAGAAGGATCTATTTTCTCCTTGACTGTGGGTGGAAACATCCAGAGTGTAGTGGAGAAAGCCAGTGTTCTCACTTCTGAGCTTTGAGGGTGAAGCTGAGGAGATACTGACTGACCCTGGAGCACAGTTTATGGGGATGGTGGAGTGATGGAGTGTAATAAAGGAGTTGGGGGGGTGTTGAGATGTGAGCATGAATCATGGTGAGCCTACTTGCCAGCTAGAGTGGATGTCTGCATTGTGCCAATGACGTGCCAGAATACAGCTGCAAAGCCACCTGATCTCATCTGATTTTGGAAGCTAAGCAGGGTCAAGGCCTGGTGGGAGACCACCAGGAGGAAAGAGCAGGAAAGATCTCCGATTGGGCAGGGCTAGAAGGAAGGAGTCATGCCTGAATGTGATGGGGAGCCGTGGATCTCCTTCGAGAACTGGCGTTACTGGGCTAGGTCTAGGACAAGTAGTCTGACTTAGTTTATAAGAATTCAGTGGCATGGCCTGTGAGTCTGGAATATCAGTGTTCAGAGTGATCTTTGAGAATAATGGAGAGAAAGACATTGGTCGCATAACCTTTCGTAGACTTAAGTCTAATCCATCAGATGCCTGGAGTGAAGTGCCTAGGAAGAGACATTTAGAGCTGTAAGTGAGTAGGTGGTACGGGTGAATAGCAGTAGAAATGCAAAATTTATGGGTCTTGTGATGAGGTGACAATATGTGGTGTACCAGGAAACCAGGTTTCTGTTCTCCATCCTGTCAGTGGGTGGGAGTTTGCGGATATATTCCAGTTTTGCCTTTTCTCCTTCCAGTCTTCCTCTGTGGCTTTTTTTGTTGAAGGACTGCTGTTCTGAGGTCCAAGATGGAGCGCCCAGGAAGATGAAAGTATTCTGCAGCTGATTTTTGTGTATTCCCTTTCTTAATACCTGATTCTTCTCCTTTTATCCTCTGGCTCAGAGACTGCCCTGTTTGCCCAGTACAGACCACCGAAGGGCACTGTTGACAGAAAGTGGCATAGATCGCATTACAGAATGAGCGAGTGGAAGTACCTCTACTATTGTGGGTGATGTGGTTAGGTTCTGCGATGTTTACGAGGGCGACTTCTTGTGTTGCTCAGGAGAGCAGCAGCAGGCATCCTAGTTGGGTCTGAGAGGACTGGGGTGGGTGGGGGCTGTGGGTGAGGGTCTTCTCATACTTGCAGTCATGGTGGGTAACCAGCGATGCAGGGTCCTGGGGATGGGGAGGTGTGTGTCACTTGCTGTAAAGAGCTCTCTGCGGTTTTGATGGACGTAGCGGCATCCACCTCTTGTCGGCCTCAGTCCTGCCTCCATCAGAAATTCCCGGGAGTGGGTTTTCTGTGGACCCCTCGGAGGGCTGGCCAACATGCCAAATGGCGCTTGCTCTCGATGGCAGACCAAGGCGCTCCACTGAAGCTCATCAAAGCCGATAAATGGTTGCGGGTCTTTTAAAATTGTCTTTTGTCTCTGCAGTATTTAAATGGGCTGTATTAAAATGATCCAGGTTTACCTGATGCAAGCAGTTAAAAGCTTGCTTGTTTATGGAAATATTTAATGTCTGGCACGAAAGCAACCATGTTTCTGAAAAAGCAGCTCTGTTGTGCTCATGGAAAGCACTAATAGCTTTCACTTGTCCGTTGGTGCCCGGCTGGCGGGGAATGCCTCCCTCCGGTACTCTGCGGCCAGTGGGAGCTGTTTGCCAGTAATCAAGAAGGGAGAGGATGTACAGGGGCCTTTCTCCTTTGACTGGGTACCCCTCCTTCCCCCGTGGCACTGAGCACGGCCCCTTCACTGGCCCAAAGGTGCCCCTTCCTGATTTAAGCCACTAAAAAAAAAAAAAAATAAGACATCTTACATTCAGACTCCTTGAACTTACAGCTAGAGAAGTCTGATGGGAGCTGCGTTAGGCCATTTTGACATTTAAATGATTAATTTAATTGCCTGTCATGCTAGGATGTGGACTGCATGGCCCTCCAGATGTTTTGCTGGACTGCAGCTCCCATCCTTCCTCCCCTTGGCTGTCCTGGCTAGACATGATGGAAGCTGCAGTCCAACAGCTTCTGGAGGTTGCCAAGTAGACCAGCCTTGCTTTAGCCAAAGATCAACAGTCTTTGGGAATAGTACTGAAAAGCACATGTTGCCATGGTCTAACCCCATTGTTACCCATGCCTGTGTTACCCTGTGTACTGGGGGTCCCGGGAGGGACACCAAAATGTGCTCAACTAAAGGTGGGGAAAATTAGCTCAGAGCACTGCTTAGCGTTACGAGAGGCAGGGTAACTTAGCGAGATCTTGAACCCTATGTCTACGGGTCGAGTCGAGTCAAGGAGAACACAGAAGTTGAAATAATAAATGATGTTTATTAAATACAGGCAAAACAGTGTATGCGACACACGCATACAAGATAACTAAAGGAGATAAAGGTTGGAGTGGTATAGAGGGATTTTTAGAGGGATTGTTGGTTTGGGTGATACTTCACCTGTCCTGAAGCCCGGAAAAATAGAGAGCGAGGCTGGGGTGCGATGTAGCCCAGCGCGTGGAGCCGAGGGGAGGCTCGCCAAGCAAAGCGGCAGCAAGGCGGGATGAAACTCGGGAGCGATCCGAGGAAGGTCTCGGAATCAAGGGTTTTTATAAGAGAACTGTGACTGCAGGCTGTGCCGTACTTGGGGGAAAACAGTAGATTTGGAGTTGGAGACAAAGCCTCGGAAAGGTCAGAATCTGAATGATTGAGTTATCGTAGCGGTTCTCAGTAGAGTAGCCAGTACGCAGACGCAGAGTACTTGGGTATTGCACAGTTTACCCATCAAGCTGCCATCGCGGGGCAGAGGCTCTTTTGTAAGTGGCGTGCATACCTAATTAGAGTACTTGCCTGGAGGTCTCCTAAAGCAGTGAGTCAGCTATTTCTGGCCTGCCTGTATTGTAGTTTGAATATTACGGTTATTAACGACCGAGCTTGTTTACGTGCTTGTCCGGTGGCCTCGCAAGCACGTGGAAAGGAATAGAGAAGTGCAGCCGAATTGTGATATCAAGAGATATCTTTAATATCCCCAAAGCTCGGACTAGCCAGGGCAGTAACACCTGGATAGCTCTCTTCCCACCCCATCGTCCCCATGGCTTCTTGAGAATGTCTTCCAGTGTGCTTTCTCCAAGAGAGCTGATTTCCTCCACTTCACTTTTGTTCCCCCGTGGGCTCTCGCTCTCCTGCTGCTACTTTTAGTCTCTGAGGGTCGTTTGGCCTGGCCAGCTACTGAATTTATGGCAGCAGCAGCAGCAGCAACTGTTTTTGAACCAAGGTCCAGATTTGAACCAACCCAGCCTTGCATGGTGCCAGAACTCCTGCAGCAGATGGTTGTTGTTGATGTCCTTCTGATGTTCTTACATGTTGTCAAGTTGGCTTTGGTTTATGGAGACCCTATGAATGATAGATCTCCAGGGCAGCCTGCTGTTAGCTGCCTTGCCAGTCCAACAACTGAAAGGCCATGGGAGTGCCAGTCTGAGCAAAGGGTCTGAAGTTAGTACAGTGGGCTCCTCTTATCTTTGGGGAAGCATTCCAAGACCCCCAGTGGATGCCCGAAACTGGCCTTGGCACCTCAGATAGCACTGAACCGTTTACAATACTATGTTTTTTCCTATATATACATATCTATGATAAAATTTTTGTGCTTTGGAGTCATAATTAAGAAAAATAAGGGTTATTTGACCTTAAGAAAAATAAGAGTTATTTAACTGAGATGGCTACTAAGTGACTACTAACTGGCAGGTAGCACATACAGCATGGATACACTAAAGAAAGGGATGGTTCAGATCCTGGGAGGGAATGGAGTGGGAGGCGTGAGATTTCAGCGTACTGCTCAGAACAATGTACCATTTGAAACTGCTGAATTGTTTGTTTCTGGAATTTTCCATTAAATAGTTTTGGACTGCGGTTGACGGCGGGTAACTGAAAACACAAAAAGGGAAACTGCGAGTAAAGGTGGACCACTGTACATGCGGGTCAGATCCAAGACTGCCGGACAAATAGGTGAATTTCTCATACCTCAGTTAGGACTTCTTTTAAATCCGTAGATTTGGTGTAGCTCACTTGCCAATTCTCTTCTGAGGTTTTGAAGGTGGCAGGTGAGCAGTGACTCCATGAAGATGTTACTGGAAATACCAGCAAGTCAGAGATTTTCCTGCTTCAGGAACTGCCTTTTCCCATCTGTGCAGACTTTGTCTTGAGCTCTGATGCCTTTTGTGTATTTTGCTCTACACATCTTCATCTTGTTAGCTCTTGCTTGTGTCGCTCTTCCTAGGAGACATGTCTTTTCAAGGTATGCTTGTGTGGAGCACTGACTGGTAAACTTGGTAATTGTGGGGAAAAGGCTGGTCCTGTTAATTTAGCTTAACCAGCTTGGAAGAAAAGATGGCAACATGGGGGATGAAGCGCAAGTGAGACTCTTTCAGCAGTCAGGTCTGAATCAGCTCAGCAAAGGCACTGGAAAGCTTTGCTGTCTAAATGGCAGATCCAGTCTACTAGATGTTCTTACTAGAGGTGTACATTTCTGACTCTATTATCCTGGTGAGTGAGGATGAGTAATATTTCACAAACATTGCTGTGCTGTTTTTTACTTGCATTTCCAGATGCTATACACATATTTCTGTACAGAAATACGTGTGGAGGGTTTTCTTTTTTGAAAATTGCTGGGTATTTTTTCCCTTCCAAACCCTCCACTGCTGACAGAAAAACTTTTTTTCTGCAAAACTGGTGTCACACATAAAAGTCTCACATGTTTTTCTGGAAACAGTGGGTTTTTTGATGCAAAAATTGTATTTTTACCCAAATCCTTGAGATTTGTGCATAACTCCTCCACCATAGCTATTTCTATGTGAATAACTTTCCAAAACACTTTGGGATGGGTGGATGACGGGCGAGAACTGTACAACATTCTTGCCTCTGTATTATTTTCGCCAACTGGTTTCCTGAGAGTTAGGACACCTCTTTTTCAATCAGAAAACAAAGAATGGCAAATGCTATTTGTTTGTTTGTTTGTTTAATACCCCACCTTTCCCCCTGTTTCTGTCCCTGGTGTCTTTCTGCAGGTGGGCATCGCTGACAGCGTGGCTGGGTGAGTGGGGAATGGGGTAGCCATTCTTTAAAGTCTCGAAGGAAAAATACCTCTCTCCTCCATTGAACGTTCCATGTTAGTTTTTGTCCAGAAGGGATGTGAGATTGTTGCCTTCATCCAGTTTTTTAATGACTTCAAGAACCTCCTGGGCCCTTTTCCCACTGCACCCGACTCTCATGAAGCAGAGAAAGACACACACACACACGCACACGCACAGAGATCAGTGTCGCTGGCATACCAGAGAAAAACAACAAAGAGTCTTGTGGCAACTCAAAGACTACTGAGTTTTATTTGGCATAAAGTTTGAATTCCATCTCTAAAACTAGCCTGTGAATGACAGTTCATTAGTGTGAACAAAGTCTTCCAGCAGTTTAATGTGGATGTCAAATAGCACAGGAGGCCTTGGCACCTCTAGCACAATCACAGTGGAACAACGCTCAGGCCTCCCAGCAGCAGAGCTTCTGGAACCAGAGAAAGGTGGGAGCAGGCATGCAGTGGGAGTTCGGTGCCCCCCACTCCTAGCCCAGACAGACTGTCCAAAAGGGCGGGATGCTTGGTGGTGCAGCGGAACGCTCTTCAGAGGCCCAGAAGAAATGGGTGCTCGCTTGTATCTTTCCTCTTTTGCTCAGGGAGGGCTAGACCCAGAGCCCAGCTGTTCTTTTCCCCATAGGACTTTGGCATGGTCTTTGTTCTTGAACAAAGGACCTCGTTGTGCCTCCAGATTCAACACCTTCCCATTCTTCATGGAATATTTTTCCATCCCAGAGTAACTCACGGTTGACTGCGTTGAAAGGCAGCAGCGTTTTTTGGAAGGGACCTGGTCTAGTGTCTGCTGTAGCTGAGTGTGGGGGAACTGTTGTCCTCCACTGATTATTTATTATTCGTTGACAACGTTTATTTATTACCTCTTGACCCATCAGGGCCTTCTCTGTATACCAGTTGCTCTGTTAGAGCTGTCTTGGATTCAGGTTTCATGGATCAGAGATAGAAGGACTGACAGTGTCCGCCTGAACCTCTGTGGGCCTTTGGCTATCTTTGCCCGCTGAGAGTTGCTTTGGTTTGGTCAAAGGGATGGGCTAAGCTCTAAGTTAACTGGCCAGCACCTGGCCCTGTTTTTCTGGCCTGTCTGTGAATCGGTATATTCCCTCGTTCCATTGTCTTTACTGGTGGCAGTTGGGACTTACTTCAAGCACGGTGAAGCTTGAGAGGGTTGAATCTGATGGATTTTGCTTCCACAAATTTTTCAAAATTGGATGAAGCGGCAAAAACATCATACCTTGTTGAACTGGTGGCAGGACCTCAGGGATGGAGGCTTATTTATCTTGCATTGGAACTGTTTCTGAAGCAACGTCCTAGGGTTCTATAACTGAACTAGAGCTTGCCTGCTTTGTTCCTCTTTTAGTGCAGTGAAAGAGAAGAGTTTTCTGTTACATGGGATTATGACTGATACTTACTTTGGCCGTAAAATGGCTTGGTGGTTTGGTTGTTTGGTCTCAAAACAAAATCTCTTTGTAATTGTTGCATCATTCCCTGAAAATAGCTGCTGGCCTTGATAAGCCCGAGGCTGGCTCTTGTGGTGGTAGGCGATGCTCGGTGCATTTCATTTCCTTCTGCGCACAAAGAAGAGGAGAGCCAGGACTTCGTTCGCAGGCATCTCAGTGCTGCCGGAGAGGCGCTTGTCTTGCCCTAGCCCGGGGCCACATCTGGAGGGGGCCACATCTGGACGGTGCTTGGCAGGGCTGGGCAAACACTAGTTCTGCCTTCTCAGTTCAAAGGCATTTCCTCTGCTTCTGGCTCTTTGTTGCCAGGGGAGGAAGCTGGTGGCGGCACAGGGGATAAATAGTGCTAACAAGCACTGAGGGCTATACTTTGCCACATTTTTGTAAAGCAGGCAGTTGCGCGCAGTGCTGACTGGGCCAGCATCTCACATGTTGTCAGCCTGCCTTTTGTATTCCCTCCCTGATTTCCATAAAGAGCTGCTTACAGCCACTTAAAAATGGCCTCTCTCTGTGTTTTATGTAGGTATTTAGTTAGTTTATTCCTTGTAGACTCGTGGTGACCCCCTGAAGGAGAGACCCCCCCCCACTGAGGTTAAAACAAGGCAGCTTACAAGGAGTTGAAACAAAATAACAGCTTAAAAGAGTGATGTTAAAAAAGTTAAAAACAATAGTTACCATGTTAAAAGAGCAACAACTTAGAACAGCATAAAATCGTTTTCAGACCGTGGCAAAAAAGATACAAGTTGGAGCATCCCTTATCCAAAATGCTTGGGACCAGAAATGTTTTGGATTCTGGATTATTATTATTTATTTATTTATTTTTGGATTTTGGAATATCTGTATTTGCATATACGTATGTGTTGAGATATCTTGGAAAAGGGGCCCAAGTCTAAACAGAAAATTTATGTTACATATGCACCTTATACACATAGCCTGAAGGTAATATGCAATATTTTGAATCTTTATGTACATGAAACCAAGTTGGTGTACGCTGAGCCAACAGAAAGCAGAGGTGCCACTATCTTAGCCGCCCATGTGGATTTTGGAGTATTTCGGATTCTGGATTTCCAGGTAAGGGATGCTCAACCTGTGAAGTGCTGCCTTCATGCCTCATTGAGCAAACTTCTTGCATAACCTGTTAATCGCTGGATTCCTGTTTAAGTAAGAAGGACTTTAAGTGGTAGGGAAGGCGTCCAGCCTGGCCTCCTCTGTTTTAGAAAAACAAGATGGTGACTGAATGTCAACTGAAAGCATTTGCCCGCGTTGTGGACAGCCAACCGGGAGGGGCAGAGAGTGACAGCTAACAGCGGTGTTGGCATGACTGGTGCGTGCGTTTATTTTTCTTCCGAGTGATGGTGTGGGAGTGCCAGGCCCTCTGTATGGTCTCCAAGGGGCCAGAGAATGTGGGGACAGCTCCCTCCGAGTCCCCTCCTCCCCCCGCCCGCAAATGCCATTTCTTGTTGCATGGCATGACCGCACCTGGTGAATCCTGAGTGTCCTGAGCTTGCCCTGGACTCTCCTCTGATTTCTGAGGATGGCTGGGAATGGATTGCGTCTCTTGAACGCTGTGCGATATCGGATATGTGTTTTTATTATGTGACGTTAACGTCTGAGTTATGCCAGGCATGCGAAAGGGGTCACCCCCCAGCCGCGCTGCCTCTGAGCGTCCAGCACGTCCCCAGGGAGGTTTCTGCAGTAGATGCCAAAAATAACCACTCCATAACCCACATTGGGATGAAGTTGGGCTCCGTAGTCAGAAGGCAAATGGGATGAGGGGGCATTCGGAGCCCCCTCTTTTTGCCCTGGAATTCACTCTTTCTTTTTCTCACGTCCTGGTACTGAGGGGCCTGATCCACCAGGAGCGGTTCCTGCTCCCCCCTGGGGAATGCATGAGGCTGTTGCCAAAGCTCTGCGGGTCTCCCTTGCTTAGAGGCACAAAACCAGCACAAGGCGCAGTGTTTGCAATCGTGCCCCCCGCTTTTCTCCCGGCCATGTGTCTTCTAGTTATATGCCAAAAAGGTGTCTCTTTCTGTGAATGTGGCTGGGCAGATACTTCTCTTGGCGCAAAGTATTAGGGAAAAGTAGATCCCAGAGTCCAAAGTAGCTGCACTTAGGCATCTCCCAGGTACAAGGGCAACCCTGGGTATGTGAGTCCACTGTGTTTATCTCCTCTGGGTCTCTTTAGAGTCCCGGTGAGGGATGCTAAGGCCTGCGCTATTGTGGTGGTGCTTGCATCTGATGTTTTCTGGCAGGCTTGTAGTACTTTGCTGTTTGTGAGAGATTCAGGGCGTCACCCTAGCTTGCTTTGCTTTGCTTGCATTGGCCCTCGGGCCCTGTCCGCTTCAAGCTGCACTGGCAGCTCCTGGATAGGGATTTACATTTCTGGAAATTTTGAAACCATGGAGGCAGAGCAGCGTTGGGGGGATACCTGTGTGGTTTCACCTTTTTGTCCCCGGAAAGGAATTGGAAGTTTTTGGGAAATAGAAAAAGGCAGTATTTTTACCCTTTATGGGCTGAAAGTCACATTGTGAATGTAAGAACATAAAATGCGTGATATATACAGTGGTATGTCATTGTTCCACCATTTGGTGTAAAGGGTGTTATAAATAAATGTTATGGTGATGAGGACCCTCGATTCTAGGAGCTCTCGCAGAGGCCAAAAAACGTTGAATAATCGCGTCCCATATTGTTAAATGGCAACAGTGTGCGTGTGGACGCTTCAGCATCTGGGTCTCCACCATTTTAAGTAGAGGATGTGATGATCCACGGTCAGTGGAAATGACAGACCTGCAGACCCAGAGGTCCACGATAACTTGGTCTCATACGAAATTGGTATATTAAAAGTGCACTTTATTCGGAGTATAATTTGAATCAAACTTACTTTTTGTTTAAAAAAAATCTATTTTTGTTACAAATGGAACTACAAGAGACCCTTGAACCTCTTCTGAGATTTTGCCGGTTTGCGAGAAGCAAGAAAATAAAAACACACCAAGCCCTCGACATTAGTGAAACAGGGAAAATTATTTTGTCTCCTCTGGTCTTCCGTAGTGTCAAGCAGATGTAACACAGTCAGTCCTGTGAAAAGAACTGGCAAAGGAAACCGAAATGAGGAGTTGTAATGATCTGATGCTATGCCTAGTGTTACATGAAGTTCTTCCTCTTACATTAGTTTAAGAAATGAACAAATGAACAGGAAATATGTGAACATTCTGTCTTAAACATTTTATTCATCATTTCTGTAGGAAAATGTTATACGTCCAATTTAAAACAAACTCTGAAAAATAAAGAATTTGGAACAAAATGGGGAAAAAGTCTTTTTCCTTCTGAAATTTTTCTAGTTCTTTTCCAGGCCGTCACCTCCCTGACACTGAAAAAAGCCATACCCCTGCCTGGTTCACGGTCTGTCTTGGCTGGTTGGACAACAGAATTCTTTCCTTGGTGTTGGGGCAGGGGGGTTGGGGTCCTGGGACCCTCCAGAGGTCACTTGGGCTGCAGTTGCTGATGGTCCCAGCCAACATAGCCTGTGGTGAAGGAGGATGAGAGTTGCAGTCCAACAACCTCCGAAGCACTGCATGATTCCCCTTCTCCCTTGACATCCTTCTTTTCCAGCCTTCCCAAAGCGGGTGCCCTCCAGATGCTTTGGACTTTAACTCCCACCCACTGCAGTTCGCTTAGTCAGTGGTCAGGAATCCCACAAGGTGTCTTCCAGATGTTTTTGAAAACACCAGCCTGGGAAAAGTGGCCGGATTGCCCAACAGCTTGTGGTTACTGGAGCGGGACCCAGCATGGATACGCTGTGGAGCGTATCCCATCCTGGAAAATGGGTCCCTCTGGTCCAAAGAGTCCATTGTTGGGTGCGGTAGCAGACCGAGAACCAAGGAGGCATGACATGAGCCGCTGCTTTTCTGCCGCCTTCTCCCAGATTGACTCTGCCAGCAGCAAAGCTTTCCCCATGCCACCCCACCCCACCTTTTTTTTTTTTTTTGTAAAGGAAGATACACATAATTTCCTTATATCTGGGTGGATTGCAGAATCAAAGAATCATAGAGATGGAATGGATCCCAAGGGCCATCTAGTCCAACCCCTGAGATGTTTTGGTGTAAAGATGCTCCTCCCTCAGAGGCAGTCCGTATCCCACTGTTGAAAAGCTCTGTACCCCAGTTGTTCCCCTCTTGTGCCATAAAAGATTTGTGGTAAGGTGACAAGGCAGTTCGTTGCCCTTGACACTGAGTGGAGAAGTGGTTTCTGTGTGTCTGGAGAGAACTGATGGAAATTTTTCTCTTTCAGTTGTCTGAGGTGCCACTCCCATCACCCTAGAAAGAAGAGCGCTGCTTGTCAGGGAACCCGTTTGGGCTCCATTTTTGGCACATAGGAACTCCCCCCTCCTCTGCCTCTTTCAGGACCCTCTCCTCCTCCTCCACCACCTCCTCCTCCTCCTCCTCTCCCTCTTGCACCACAGAATGCAGTGGTTGGAATGCCATGTTCGCTGAGTCCTGCTTGCTTTCCAGATGCTGATGCCTGGCCTTTCAGTGGCCCGGAACAATGTTTAAAAGTGCCGTTTGGGCAGTGGTTTTAATTATCCACAAACCGAAGATTTTCAAGCCTTGTGTAATCTCCCTGCAAAGCAGATGGAAGTTGTTGAGCTTCCCCCTTCCCCCATCCTGCTATGTATACTTTATAGAAAATTAGATTTAACTGTTCGTGCAGACAGCATCATCGTCTTACTGTTTGTCAGCCTTTTGGCAGCAGCCGTGGCAGGCCTGCCGCTGTGGCTTCCTCATTCCATTGGCCTCTCTGCCACTCTGTGGCCTCAGGGTGACATCTGAGGTGGGCCCTTGGGGCTCCCCTCCAACCAAGGGGCCCAGGAGCCAGATTTACTCTCCCCATGTGCATGGAAGTACTGCCACAAAGACTCCTTTGTCCCGAATGGGAGTTGCTGAAAGAGCATATTTCTCCTCAGGCTTCTTAGGGGTTGTCAGGATTTGGGTGCTGGCTGGCCTTCTGCCTCTAGTGACCAGAGGAAGAGCTGCAGATGATATTCTAGGCCTGTAAGCCATGGTGACTGGCCTAGAAGACTGTGGATTTACTCAGTGACTGCTTCAGCGGAGCAAGAGGTCCAAAGAAACTGAGCTTTCTACCCAGGCGAAGGGGCTGTTCCTCAGCTTTGCAGCTGTGCTCTGTGTCGGGGAAGACCAACGTCTAGCAGACATTTCTTCCTGCTCAACAAAGTATAAATGAACCCTTGGAGAGCCCACACAAATTGTCAGGGATTCCAGGCAGGGAACCCTGGGAAAATGATCAGCCCACCGCAAAGATGTTGCATCATGCCCCAGCTGTGGGTTGCATAAGAAAGTGGTGTGTGTGCAGATGGTAGAGGGAGGTGTGCAAACCTCTACCTGATTGATTGTAAATATGTATATAAGAAAGCAATCCCCAGTATGTATTTGTCTGTTGACCAAACCGGTGTCTGGCGCAAGCCTTTGTCCGTCTGTCCTATGTTTTGAATATAACGGAACTTTGCTGCAAGATAAAGTACCTCCTGTTTGGAAGAAACTCCTCTGTGTGTGAGTATCCTTACTGGGGAATAAGGCTGCTGCTGTTGGCTCGCTGAACTCTGGTTTTTCCACTGCATTTCTGTGGGGCCGAAACTCCTGTCATCCCCCAACAGTGGTTATGGGCCCAGACCCAGAGTGCACAGCACCCACAGTGCACCTGTAGTTGTTTTCCCCTGGATACTGGGACTGTTTTTGACTGTTTGCCTGGCTCTCCGGTGCTTCGGGAGTCTGTGTTTTGGCAGAGAGACCGTTAATTTTCAGTCCGGTGCTGTTCAAGAACACTTTGGAGGAGGAAGCCAGCCAGCTGCGTTCCTGTGTTTTGTTTTTACAAAGGCAGCAGAATGACTGAAACAAGCTTTGTGCATTTTGAAAGACTAAATGACACAAATTATCAAAGCTGGCGAATTTATGTGAAAGCGTCTCTGATAAAGGAGAACTTGTGGCACGTTTTGGAAAGCGAGAGTCAACCGCCTGCCAGTGCGTCGGCTGCTGAGATAGCAGCGTATCGTGTTGCTGACGAAAAAGCCAAAGCAGTTATTTTGCTAACTTTAAGTCCTTCCCAGTTGATTCACGCTGCTGCTGCAGACACAGCATATCAGCTCTGGGAGGCTCTGAAGTGTGTGCATCAATCTTCCTCGTGTTTGTCCAAAATGCTATGGACGAAAAGACTGTATAACACAAAGTTATGTCCCGGAAGCTGTGTAAGAGAGCACCTCATGCTGATGAAACAGTTAATTGAAGAGGTAGCCAATAGAGGGATAAATATTCCAGAAATGCAGAAAAGTTTTATTCTGCTGGGAAGCCTCACTAAGGAGTGGGACTTTTTGATGTACAGCCTCCAGGGTGTGCGTGAGGAAGAGCTGACTGTAGACTTGGTAGTCGGGAGGATCCTGGAGGAAGTCCAACGTAAGCAGTTCGATTCCAGACTGCAGTCGGAGGGGAGAAAAGCCAGTCGCCAGGAGGAGGAGGCATCTGTCCGGGAAGAAGGAGTGTGCAGCTATGCCAGATGCTGCTACAGATGCAAGAGAGTCGACCATCTCCAGAAGGACTGCAGAATGCCAGCGCCGAGCAGAGGGAAGAAGACAGCCCAGAAGCGGAGGGGCGTGTCATCACAGGCTGAAGGCCATGTGTTTGTGGCAAAAGAACAGTCTGAGAGTGGTGTGTGGTTGCTAGACAGTGGTGCAACTCACCACATGGTGAACAATTTAAAGCTGTTGAATGTTGTTGCAAATATAACAGCAATTTCCCTTGCAGATGGGGCACCAAACAAGGTGCAGAAGATGGGTACTGCATATGTGCCATGCTTTGGTAAATCATTCAATAATGTATTGTGTGTTACCAACCTGCAGAATTGTATTTTGAGTGTCTCCCAACTGACCAGTGAGGGTTACAAAGTGGTGTTTGAAGGGGAGAAATGTACAATTACTGAAAATGGTGTGTTTTGTGCAAAAGGGGTGAAAAAGCAGGGGTTGTACCACATGTTGTCCAAAGGAAAAGTGGCAAACGTTAACCCTATGTGTAACAAACCTTTACATGAAAAGTGTGTGCAAAAGTGGAGATCCACAGAATGATGGGACATGCCAGCTGCAAAAGTTTGCAAGAGTTGGCAAAGGTATGCCCTGGGTTACAAGTCAGAAATTGCCCTAAGTTCCTAGATTGCTCTGTATGCAAAAAGGTTAAGGTAAAGGCTTACCCCATTGCCAAGAAAAGCAAGTGTGTCACCCAACGGTCTTTTGAGGTTGTACATGCAGATTTGGCTGGGTCATTCAAGCCAACTGAAGGGCAAAATAGGTATGTCCTGGTAATTGTAGACAGACACACCAGGTACTCCTATGTCTATTTACTGAAAGAGAAAAGCAGCTGAAAAGTTCCAAGAGTGGGTGAATGCTGTTGAGAGGGAATTTCCTTATAAAGTGGCCAGTCTTGTATCAGACAGAGGGGCAGAATTTCCGTCCAATAGCCTGCAAGCCTGGATGCGTAAGAAAGGCATAAGGCATAAAACCACCAACCCCGCATCTCCCGGGGAGGATGGTCTTGCAGAAAGAAGAATTGGGCTGTTAAAACAGATGAAGGACTGTATGATGGAGGATGCGCAAGCCCCAGCAGGACTCTGGGGAGAAGCAATAGTGACAGCAAACTACCACATAAACAGGATGTGGAGCTCAAGTGTGAAGCAAACTCCATATTACCTATTGTATGGTAGAGCGCCAAACCTGCAGCATCTACGTGTTTGGGGTCAGTTTGCTAGTGTGTATGTTCCCCCAAGTTTCAGAAAGTCTGGAGAGGAGAAATCTAGACAGTTACGCTTTGTGGGATATGAAGGTAACAAATATAGATTTCTACACCATGCTGGCAAAATAGTGTATTCCAGAAGTGCAAACTTTGAAATCCATTCAGGATGGGATAGACTGCACTGTAACCAAGAGGTTTTGATTCCCCTGGGTAAAAGTGTTCCCGAAATTCCTGAAAATGGAGGGGCAGTGATGTCTGATGAAGAAAAGGACAGTGTCCCAGATACACTTGAAATTCCTGAGAATGGAGGGGCAGTGATGTCTGATGATGAAAAGGAGGAAAAGCCTGGAACCTCACACGACTGCTCACACCACCTAGCTTCAAACCTGGGACTGCGCTCAAAGAAAAGCCTCACACTGAGAGCATCAGTAGCCCTAGCGAAACTGAGTCAGGAAGAACTAAGGTACTCATTCCTAGGAGATCCAAGAGGGTAAGAAAAGCCCCTGTCAGATCTGTTGTTCAAGGGGCCAAGCTGTTCAGTGTTGTGGCTAGTGAACCTGAAAGTTATCAGGAACTGTTAGAGTATCCCAAGGAGGAACAGGAGAAGTGGAACACTGCCATGGACTCTTGAGTTCCAGTCACTTGTTGAAAGAAAGGTCTTCCAGGTGGTAGACAGGCCCAAAGACCAGAAGGTAGTCGCACAACACAAATGCCACGTGTGCAGCTCACGTTTAACTGACTTTTTGTGTGCTCCCCATGACACGCTGTGAATGGAAAGATTTCTCGTCTGGAACATGGAGAGCCTTCTGTTCCATAGCAGCCAGCGTGGCTGACTCACTTGCGGCTTGCGGCATCCCTCCTGTTGTGGCACCCTTTGGATTTAATGCAGCCACGCCGTCTTCACCGAGGTCCGCTTCTGCTGCCGGAGCTCCTTTGGTGCTCCTGTCTTGGGGGACTTCGTAAAGGGTGGCTTCCCAACATGGCTGGCTGATCGAATGTAAACCATGCCCAAAAACTAAAGTGCTAAAAATACCACCTGCCCACACACACAAAATGCAGACACTTTCTGCCTGCTGGAACACTTATTCAGAGTAAGTGCAAGGAAGCTGGCTAGCTTCCTCGGTACTGTTCCCACTGGTGCTTCTCTTCTGCAGAGGAATTCATAGAATCATAGAATCATAGAAATGTAGAGTTGGAAGAGACCCCAGGGGCCATTCAGGCCAACCCGCTGCCATGCAGGAACACCCTCAAAGCACTCCTGACAGATGGTCATCCAGCCTCTGCTTAAAAACCTCCAAAGAGTTCTGCAGAGTGGGACAGGGACCCCCTTTCCCTGCAGAGCTGTGCTTCTCAGGCTATCTGAGGGGAAGGGCTAGCAATCTTTTTTTTTTCCGGTCTGCCATTTTTGGGCCACTAGCTTCAGTTGGTTCTTTCTTTCCTGGAAGCTCTCCGGGGACCCGCACTTTTGCTTAGCGCTTCCCTAGAGGTGAACGGGAGCAGAGTGAATAAGCTCTTGTCCTTAGAAAACATCTTGCCCTGCAGTGCTGATCTCCAATTCCTGCCAGAGAGAGCATCCTGAGCAGCAAAATCCACAGAACCACTGCTCCGCAGGGGTGGGAACAATGTGGGGAATAGCTCACATTGAGCTCGTTAGCGGGAAAATGATTGATATGGACTCTAAATCAAGTTGATGTTTGGTTTATTCCTTGTTCAAGATGACGTGATCAATCTGAGGAGGGAGGGAACATGTTTATGGGATGTGATTTCTTCCTCCCAACGGCACTCAGTGTTTTAGCTGAGAGAAAAACAGAGGATGCCATACATTAAATGGTCAGGTCTTGCAGACTCTGGGCAGCCGTTGTGGATTCCTTGATGGAGCCTATCTACCTGTAATGCAGTCTTCCTCTTTTCCTTCTGCCTTTTGCCCGGCCAAGCATTGCCGTCCTTTCTAGTGAGCCGCGTCTTCTCGTGACGTGTCCCAAATACAACAGTCTCAGCTTAGCCGTCTTGGTTTCTAGGGAATGCTCAGCCTTAATTTGCTCTCGGGCCCATTCGTCTGTCTTTTTAACAGTCCAGGGTATCCGTAGAACTCTCCTCCAGCATCACAGCTCAGCCATCTTTGTCCAGCTTTCACAGCCATAAGTAGACATTGGAAATGATGGCATGGACAATCCTAACTTTAATATTCAATGATATACGATGGCGCTTTGCCTAGTTCCTTCGCAGCCCCCACTTCCACCCCCACCGCTGCTGCCCAGTGGCTCTTTGGCCCACTGGACCTGGCTCCTCATCAAAAGCCCGCCTGGCGTCGGAGACCCTGCCAGCCACACCGCTGTCATCAGCGCGGCCTCTTGCCTCACAGGAGCGCGCAGTCACATCGCCATGGAAAGGTAATGCCGTGCTTTCGTAAAAAATAAAAAGTTATTGGTTTGTTTTCAACTGTTTTTAAAGTTGTTGTGATGACTTTTCTTACATGTGTTTTTATTCAATTTATTACGAGCTGCCTCACTGAGTTCTGTTTTTTTGGAATAAAAACAGAATGCCAGTCCAATATATAAATAAATATGTAAGTAATTAGTTACTTTATACTGCCTAGCCAAGGAGGCCCCAGACAGATTCCTCTGGGGGCTGTGCTTCTGTTGAGGTTTCCAGACACCACCAGGGACCTCAGTGCAGACCTTGCGTTGCCAACCAGGCCATGCTGGGTAACTTTCAGGAAGGAGCCAAAGGAAAGGGACACCTTTTTTGCTTCTGTACCTACTCCTCCTGTCCTAGCTTGGTCTGGGCTGGCAGCCAGGAGAAGCTGACAACAAACACAGGTCAGAAACTCAGCAGTAACGTAAGTGGTCAGTTTACTGAAGAAAGGAAGCAGCTTTGCAAATGAGAAGCAATAACGGTCCCAACAATGTCTGTAAATCAGAGGCAGGCAAAAGCAAACACAAGTCAAAGGCAGAAACACAGGCAAGGGCAGTGAACAGAAGCGTGCACGAGAGGAATGGTCAGTTGATTGCTGACCAAGGCTAGAGGGGAAAGGCTCAGTTCTTATAGGCTCCAGGGTCAGCGCAGCTGGTGGCTGATTAATTGGTGCTAGACATAAATTCTCTGGGAGCAATGCAGGAGACCCTTTTGGTGTCTACGCTGGGCAAAGGTAGGCGTGGATAGATCATTCTATGTGTCCGAGTGAGCAGGGCTCCCTGCTGGGGCTGACACTCCTGTCCCTGGGGTGGCGGGAGGTGGTCCTGTCTGCTCCTCAGGTTCTACTGCAGCAGTCTCTGTGCCAGGGCTCAGAGCAGGTTCTGCTGCCTCAGACTCTGAGTCTGAGTCCAGGTCCTGGAAGCCCATGACACCTCTAAGAGTCTTCCTCCTCTGCTGACCCCAAACCAGGCACCCGATAGCTGCATAGTTGTGGAGGAGGGTTATGGAGAGGAAGAAAGGAAATTGCTGTCCTTTTCCTATTCATGTCCTCCAGAAACAGCTCTTTCAACTTTCCTGAAGACCCCAGACCACCCAGGATTCTTGCCAATCTCTTTGGGGAGGCTTTCTTTGCCTGATGGAAACCATGGGGCCCTCTGAAGAGCTTCTTAGGGAGCTGGGGATGTTTAGCCTGGGGAAGAGAAGATGAAGAGGGGACATGAGAGCCATGTGTACATATTTGGAAGGGTATCATATGGAAGATGGAGGAGCCAGCCTGTTTTCTGCTGCTGCTCCAGAGATAGGACACCAAGGAGCAATGGATTCAAATTGCAGGAAAAGAGATTCCGCTTAATCATGAGGAATAACTTCCTGATGGTAAGAGCAGTTCAGCCGTGGAATCTGCTGCTCCCTCAGTGGAGTGTGATGGAGTCTCTTCCTTCTTTGGAGATTTTTGAACCCGGGCTGGATAGCCATCTGTCAGGAGTGTTTTGAGTGTGTGTTCTTGCATGACAGAAGGGCTGGACTGGACGGCCCTTGGGTTCTCTTCCAACTCTGGGATTCTAGCATTCTGTGGTTTTGAATTGCCCCTGGGTCCCTGCTGGTCTGAGAGGTGACAGATAAATGCTTTAACTGAAAACAAATGAAAAGAAAGGCAGCATGTTGAACCGTCATGCCAGCTGTGGCCCAGTAAGCCAGCCAGCCCTTAACAGTTTTGCTTGCAAGGAGGGTCTTGGCTTCTGTGGGCTCCTCACATGCCAGAAGGAAGGAGGGATGGGCAGACAGTGCTGCTGAGGAGGCACCGGTGCCGGGACTGGGTCTGAACCCTCCAAGGTGTGATGGCCGCCTGCTCTTAAGGACGCGTGGGGAGACCATTGTGGCATTGCGGAGCCTGGAACTCCCAAGAACCCTTGCCTTGATTTGGGTCTTGATTCTAAGCAGTGTTTGAAAGCCTGGAAGCTGGCTCTCTCTTGGCCAGGATCCTATTCTGTCTGAAGCATGCCTCTCCGTGCCTCGTTACCCTCAGGTACGGGGAGGTCTCGGGAGAGCTTTACCACTGAGAGTTGGGGGTGCTGGCAAGATGGGCCACCCTCCCCTCTCCCTGGCGTGCAAGAAACCAGCTTCAGAGGCCCCCAGCGGTTCCGTCACCTCTTTACAAATGGAGTACAGGAGGAAGACTCTGGGTGAGAGTTCTGGCGAAGGGCTCTCTTCTGTGCCTGAGACATAGTGCTGGGTACGTGGGTGGGTTTGCAGCCACGAAAGCGGTTGTGATTACTGGACACGCGTAGCTGGGAGGCTGTTTCTCCTCTGTTTTTCTTCCGGCCCTGTTTCAGTGCACATGACCACATCAGAGCCCAAATGTGCTCATTATCTTTTTATATGAACACTTCTTGGCTTTGTGTGCAGAGCCCCACGTGTTTGTTTAACAGGGAGTCCATGCCTTCGAGGCTGTGTTTGTAACACTTCTGTAATTTACAGACACATATTAGCAGGTACTTTTTGGATAATTTCGGGGCCCTCGGGCTTTGCTGCTTGGGAGGCACGCTACGAGGGAGCCTCCAGCCAGGCTGTCTCGTGGGCTGTCCCTTTGTCCTGTGGCTCAGCCCTGGCGAATTGCTCTTTACGGGGGCTGAAAGCAAGGCCTCCGTGGGCCCACCGCCTCAGGCGGAAGGCCCTTGGTGTGGCTGCCGTTCTTTCCCTGACTCCAAGTGAGATGTTGAAGAACTGAGCCCTGGCGGCTTTAGCCGGAACGTGGAGGCTGCCCCAGCTCTTGTGCTGAGATGTGCAGGTGCTGGTCCTTTTTTGGGCTCCCCTCTGGCTCCTCTGTCTGGATGCTGCTGTGGCTCGTCTACATCTCTCCCTGCTTTTACATGATTTTGTACCATACCCCCCCCCACCAAACGCAACAGGTGGGATAGAGTAGAGGTGTGTTGCTCTGTTGGGCACGCCGTCGGTGCTTAGCCTCTGGCCGCCCACCCCTCTGATCCCTTAAGTACTTTACTACCTGACTTGTTGCCACCACTCCTGTTGTTATCATTTATTTATATAGCGCCATCCATGTCTTACAAGTAAAACAGCCGAAAACGTTGCGTCCTGCCAAAGGCGAACAATCTAAAGTATATGTGTATGCAGAGAGAGAGAAGGAAGGAAGGACATAACGATAAAACTATACCATACAATTGTAAACAATTATCCAGATAAAATACAAACAGTACAATAAAGTAAGCTGACAAATAGTTGTAATCAGACAATATTAAACTAAAATTCTAAAAGCTTTGGAAAACAAAGAAATTGTAAAATAATAAGGGAAGGAGCACTCCGCAAATGTTCAGGGAGGCAATTCCAAGCTTGGAGCGGCAAGTGAGGAAGGGCAAAGCCCGGCCAAGGAAGAGGAAGCCCTGGGTTGGGTGGGAAGCCTGGAGTTCCTAGAAGGCTGATCTGGAGCAGGCTGGTAAAAAGAAATAAGGGCTGAAGGATGGTGGTGGTAGGGAAGCTAGGTCATGTAGAGCTTGCAACATTTACTTGGCACCAAAAATACCTGTTTTGCCCATTTTTTAAAAAATTTCTGGGACCGATTGATGTCCACATGTCACCAAAGGCCCTTCATGGATTGTTAGTGCTTTGGGTAGCTGAGATGTTCCGCACTGGCGGGACTCGCGGAGGCAGGAGAAAGTGAGTTGACACGCACGCCGTGGTGGTGGGTTCCCTGTGAGAAGGTTCCATTCCCAGCTGGACTCTAGGGTGTCATTTGGCATGGACACCCCTCCCGCCCCATCATCGCTGTATCCTGCCGCCAACCAGCAAGGAATGTGAAGAATGCTCCTTAATATTCGGCACCTCAGTTGGGAAAACCGTATTGAGACACCCTGCACAGGAAAAGGGGGTGAGATACATGAGCGACTCTTTGCATTCTGGGACTTCACTGGGGAGAATTCATTTGCACAAAAATACACACAATTTTCTTGCAAATTTGTGTTTTGGAGGACAAATCAAGTATTTTGCACTCAGTACACCAAAGCCTGTGTAAAAGTATTACTTTTTGCACAGGGAATACATGCAGGGGAAATATACAAGGTTTGCAGTGTGTGCAAATACACCTCTCCCTGCACAGAAAAAATGTATGTAGTTTTCCAGAATAAAACAGAAGTTGATGTATTTTGTGCAAAATACATGTTTTCTTCCCTGAAGTATGTTTTCTGTGCAGGAACACCACATTTCTTGTCTGTTTGTTTGTGTACCTTTAAGTCAGCTGTGGCATGTGGTGACCCTCTTCTAAGGTTTTCTTGGCCATTTTTATTCAGAGGATAATTGCCTTCTTCTGAAGCTGTGAGGATGTGACTTTCCCAAAGTACCCCAGTGGGTTTCCATGGTTGAATGGAAGGGAATCAATTCCTGCTGTCCAGGAGTCCTCGTGCAACGCTCAAACCAATATACCTTTGCAGAAGGGTAGAGAATCTGGCTGTAAGGTTCCTTCCCAGCACAGCCGGTTTTGAACATGTGAAGATGGCTATTCTGGTCTGTTACATCGCCCAGAGAGAATGTGCCATCTCTTTTTAAGACTGAATGTTTATTAGTTATAACAGAAGATGCAAACAAACCACTGGAAAAGGAAAAAGAAACAGAAGAAAAGAAACAAACCACACACACACAAACATTGCACATGTATAACTAGGACTGAAGCTAAACTGAACTAAAATCGAGTTAGACTAAAATGAAACCATAATAGCAGAACCCACTGTTAAAAGACTCATCTCCGAACGCATCCTAACGCCAGTGTACTCCCCATGAATGCAAATGAACTCATGGTTACAGATTTGCTCCTTGTGCCTTTCTCAAGGGAACCCGCCCATCCTGTGCTTTAAAAGTGTTCCCATTTTGGGGCTTCAGAGTGTGTGCGTGTGTGTGTGTGGGGAAGCAGCAGGGTCCAGCCTGCCTCCCCAATGGGCAGGGGGTGCCGGCATGCAGCTTGTGGGTCTCGTGCGCGCTGTCTGAGGGCCTGGGGTTCTTCCGCTCTGCCTTGTGTCTCATCCTTTGCGCCCTCCCTGGGGGTCCCCCTTTTCTTGCACATGAGAACAGAAAGAAAAGGGTTCTCGGTGCTGGGTGACATTATGAGAGAGGTTGTAATTTCTGGGGACAGGGATGATTTTTTTCATTTCGGGACTGGCTTACTTATTCAGCTCATTTATATCCTGCCCTTTTCTCAATAATGAGGTACAAAGTGGCTAACAACATATTCAGAAACAATACAGTTTAAAAACTATGCGAAGTCATTTGTAAAAATCATTAATAAAAGTATAAATATAAGAATCCTTTAGAAAGCAGTTAACGGTTTATAAAGTGAAAACATTAAATGTTAAGAACATTAACATTCATTAAAATGCTGTATAGAGACCTGAAAAACAGCACCTCTCAGCATTAAAAGCCTAAACCCGTTCAGTTTGTAAAAGCCTGACAGTGTAAAAACATCTTAACTTGCTGATGGAAGGAGAGCAAGGAGGGAACCATACTGGCCTTCCTAAGAAAGGACATTCAAGGACTGGGGGCGGCCACCGAGCAGTCCCTCTCCCAAATGATCTTCAGAAGGTGGTGGGACAGAGAGAGGGCCGTTCCAGGTGACCTTAGAGCTCTACTGGGCTCATAAAGGGGGACACGGTCCTTCAAATAACCCTGATCCAAGCCATAGTGGGCTTTATAGATCATAACCGACATTTTGAATTGTGCCCGGAAACAGACTGACAGCTAATGGAACTGCGCACTGAGGAGCTGTGTTCTCATGGTAGCCAGCTTCAGGTAGCAATCTGGCTGCTGCTCTTTGGACCAGCGGAAGTTTCTGAGCATTTTCCAAAGGCAGCCCCATGTAGAGTGCATTACAATAATCCAGACGAAGTGTAACCGCTGTGGTCAGATCCCCAGAAACGGGCACGGTTGGTGCACGGGCTTTCACTGTGCAAATGCACCCCTGGCTACCTCCAGGGTCAGGGCTGAATCCAGAAGTACCCACCCCCAGGCTGCAGTCCTACATCTTCAAGGGGGACCGTAACCCCATCCAGCACAGGCTGAATCTCTGCTTCATGCTGTGCCTTTCCAGTGACCAGGAGCACCTCCGTCTTGCCTGGATTAAGCTTCAGTTTGTCCTCATCCGGTCTGTTCCTCATGGCAGACTCTGGTTTAGGACCATGACAGCCTCCTTGGAATTAGGTAGACAGGGTTAATAGAGCTTGGTATTATTGGCATATTGCTTTGCAAAATGCTGTTTGCACAAAAACGCTGTGCTTTGCACAATGTGCAAGTGCATCATCTTTCCCCACAAAAACATATTCCAGGCAGAAACTTTTTTCTTCAAATGAAATTTTTGCAAGAACACACCGAAATGGGGAGAAAAACAGAAGGCCCTCTCCTTCTGTACCAAGTTGTGTCAGGACACACCTTTTCTTTGAGGGTGAGAGAAATGGAGCATATTCTTGACCTGCCTGAAGGCCGCAGAGGATCCGCGGGGGCCAGTTCTCCCTTGCTCGGTCCACCTTTCTCCCCCACGGCTGAGCTCTCCCTGCTCTTTGTAGTTGAGCCTGTGAGAGGCCCCCGGGGAGTTCTCCTGTCTAAGCAGACAGCCGTGTAAACAAACACCCCCTCCTGTCCTGAGCACGCTCCAGCCGCCTGGAGTCTTGTTTTCGGCTCTGACCTGGCAACCTTTCCTCCGGTTGGCAGCGGGCGGGCGTTGACAGTCCGGGTGGTTCAGCCAAAGTTGAGAGCGACTTTGTTGGAGGAGCAGCAGCAGATGGGATGGTCCACATTATTCGGCAGGACCCCCTCGAGGCCACGCTTTGAATCGGTGTACATTTCAAAAGCGTTTGTTAAACTTTATGTGATACCGATTGAAACAGAGGGCCGGGGGGCGAACGGCAGAGCCGCACGGCCACATCTGCCAAGCGACACGCAAAGGAACCAGAGGGGCTCATCAGAGCTGAGCGGGGAGGGGCGGGCTGGAGACCTCCTCAAGGCATTTGTGTGTGTGCTGCGCCTGCATCCTGCACGCCCTTCGGTCCCATGGCAGTTTTAGTCTGGTGCCATTTGTTTTGCAAGCCCATATGGTAGTAATCGCATGTCTTTGGTCATGTCCTACTTGCTATTCCATCCAATTCAAGATGTGTAAAAATAATGACAACAACAACAAAAATAATCCATCACAGTCGCCACACAGCGCTTAGACAAGGACAATTTCTGTGTTGGCCAGCATAGGCATATGGGTGAACATATTCCAGGTATCCCCCCCTTCTTTGGGAACAGGGACAGAGTCACCCCCAATTTGCCACTGGCCGTCGTCGTCTCCTGCTCCCTGATCCTTTGAAGCTGGAGATTCCAGCGACTGAAAGGGCGACCTTTCCATCCTGGAGTGATGATCGCCTGCTATCTCTTGTGCCATCTCTGGCAGCCTTCTCTTGGCATTCGTTTTGATTTCGGTTCTTGTTTCCATTCAGAAGGAAAAGTTAGGGGACTTCAATAGATGGGTTGCTTGGCTAGCAAGTAAATTTGGGCTTATGCATGTTTAGAATATCTCTTGTGACTAATAAGGGTAAAAATATATTTTTTTCAAAAAAATGCTTATGTAATATTCATTTCAGCCAATGGGGGGTAGTGGTTTGAGGTCTGGGCTGGGCTTCTGGGAGTCCAAATCCTGCTCAGCTAGGGAAACCTTCTGGTTGACCTTGAGCAAGTCACACTCTCTACCAACCTTAGAGGAAGGCCATGGAAAACCTGCTCTGAGAAAATGTCTTGCCAAGAAAACCCTATGGAGAGGATGCAGAAGAGAGCAACCAAAATGGTGGAAGGCCTGGAAGCTAGAAAGCCCTCTGAGGAGTGGCTGAGGGAGCTGGGTATGTTTAGCTTGGAGAAGAGAGGGTTAAGAGGTGACATGATAACCATGTATAAACATTTTTGAAGGGATGTCATATGTAAGAAGATGGGGCAAGCTTGTTTTTTGCTGCTCCAGACTCTAGGATCTGGAATGATGGCTTTGAACTGCAGGAAGAGAAGTTCCACTTAAACGTTGGGAAGAACTTCCTGACTGTAAGAGCAGCTCAACAGTGGAATCCACTGCTGCCTCAGTGGAGCGTGGTGGAGCCTCTTCCTTCTTTGGAGACTTTTAATCAGAGGCTGGATGGCCATTTGTCAAAGGGAGTGCTTGGACTGTGCCTTCCTGCATGGCAGAAGGGGGTTGAATTGGACTTCTGGGGAGACTAGGTTTTGAATCCCTGTTCAGTCACAGAAACCCACTGGTGGGCTTGAGCAAGTCACACTGTGGAGGAAGGCAGTGGTAAACTCCCTCTGAATATTGAATCTTGCCATGAAAAACCTACAGGAGGGTCACCAGAAATCAGAGCCAACTTGAAGGCACATAGCAACAATTGTGACTTGCCAAAAAAGAATTTACAGGCGCAAGTCAGATGTCCCAGATGTCTCTTGGGATGCCTCACAGTCTGCCACTTGCAGGCTGACAAAAATTCCCTGCGGTCCTTGGCGACTGTTACACAAGCCAATTGTCCCAAGACTTTCTCTCCTGCATGACTCAGGCTTTGCTTCTTGATTGTTCTTGGTTGTCCAAGAACTGCTATTGTCTATTTTATAGAGTTCTAAATTTCCCTAGAAAAGACATACGCTGGAGTTTCTTTTGTTAATGCTGTTAAAGATGATGACTGCCTTCTTAGTTTAAAGAGGATGAAGACTGACTTGAGAGATGCTGATTTTTAACTTGGGTGCTTTGCAAGGTAGAATTGGTGATTGGAACTATTTTTGAATGTTCAATTACAGAGTCTGGCTAAAGAAAGGAAGAAGCGAATGTGAGGTTTTCAGTGATTTCTGTCCGTCTGTTGTCTGTCTTGTCACTTGGTTTGCACACCACTTTTTCCTCCATAATGGGCACTCAAGGAGACGGTCTCCGCCATTCTTCTTGTTGATGCATTGACTTGTGGTTAATCCCCATTTTTCCTCAGTCCTTAGGATCAGTGGGGAATGAACAAGAATTGATACACATTTCTAACTCAGTTAATGTCTTACAACTCAAGGCAGGTTTACTTTGCAGAATACGTTACAGTTGGACTTCCATCTTCATTAGAGTTAGGGGCACAGGAGACAGGGCCCCCTTGAAAAAGTGGAAAAACTGCAGATATCAAAATGCCTGGGTGTGTGTCTATGGGAAGGGGGCTGAGGCATGGTGAGGAGAGTGGGCACCGAGGGTCCAAACCAGGTCAGGGAAAGTCGGTGGGAGGGTGTGCTGGCCAGGGAGGAGGAAGGGCAGTGAGTCTCTCCTTGCTGGGGAGGGGGTCATCTCTGGAGGATAGAAGTAAGCTGGGCATCTCTCAGGTGTGCCTTAATGATGTTTTCTTGCATGGGTGAAGAGGACTGGACTAGATGCCCTTTGGGGTCCCTTCCAGCTGTATGGTTCCGTGGTTCTAGGGCTGCCCTTCTCCACCTGCACGGGGGAACCTTTGCTGCCCTGACTTGTGGCCCCCTGCGTGACTCTTCCTTTCAGAGGGACCTGTGGGCAGAGGGACGGGCAGGTTAGCAGGAGATCGTTCCGCCCGCAAGCTGAGATTCAGAGTGGGTGGCTGTGCGGGGTGGTGGTGGAGGCGAGGAGAGTAAGTGTGTTTGTGTGAGTGGACGCCTGTGCACTTTTGCACGGGGATGTTTGAGAGTGAAGGCTCAGGAGGGAGACCCCCTGGCTTCCTTGCCTCAAATGGTTGCAGATTGCCAACGCTGCTTTCTCTGCATGTTAGAAGACTGCACATTTCCTCTGTGCGTTAAAGCCAGACGTAGGACTGGAAAGCAATAGGCATCTTCTTGCACCCAGAGGGGCCTGGCGTCGCTCTTTCTCTGTGTCCCAGTACATCACTGGCCGGTGAGCAGCACCTTCTCCTGCCTCCACCCGCCCGGCTCCAGGCTGTGAATTTGAAGGACGCCGCAGCTCTTCCATGGGGTCACTGGGTGGCTCTGCTAAACCTAAGGGGAAGGATGAGGCCCTTTCTCCATAGTGCGGGTCTGTGAGGCCTTTGCACCAGCACTCTGTTTTGGGGCCCTTCCTCCATGTTTGTTGTTTGCTCGCTGTGTGACTTTGGTGGAAGGCGAGTTGCTTAACCATTCCGTGACTCTGCTGCCCTTCCTCTCCCCGTGCAACGGGCTTACCACCCACCTCTTGGGAATGCTGTGATGCCATTATTAATTGGTGTTTTGAAGCCGACTATGATCTCTGGATGACGAGTGATCTCTCTGTGTGGTAAACCAGGCTCCCTCCGGCCGCCCCGGCTGCTCTCGGAACCCTCCTTTGTGCGGAAAACAAAGGCGCAGGGATGCGTTGGGTTTTCCTCCGTTTTTTAGCTGAGTGGAGGGTGTTACTGTGGGGTGCTGAAAACATTAGTGAGGGGATTTGTAGGAAAAGGGAATTTGGCTCCTCTGGATCAAAGAAATTTGTTGTATAGTATAAATTTTATATATTAACGAGCAAGAGAGGATTCTTATGTCTTTCTCCTGGACTCTTTCAATAGGAATATGTTTCTAATAACCTTCCCTGGTTCTGGCCAAGTTGGCAAGCACCATCGTCTTCTGTTTCATCTTATTTCAGGGTTGGTGGCATTACCTCCAAGCACACAACCCTCTTGGTAGCCATTCAGAGGCTGCGCTAACCCTTCAGGGAGGAGAATGGGGCACAGAGAGGGCAAGGCAGGCCATTTTCGGAACCTCTGGGCAGAGCACCAGAGGCCGGCACACCCAGCGAGCTGTCGGAAGGCTGAGCCCTGGGCTCGTTCTTGAGCGTTGCTGTCTCAGCTGACTGTCCAAGGCCTGGCTTTTATGAGCCACCTGTGGGTGTGTTATTCTAAGCAGGGCGTTCTGGCTCTGCTAAGTCCAGCTCCTAAAACAACACCAACAATGCATGGCTGGGAGTGCCTCTCCAGGCTCTTGTTGAAGCTGCAGGATGGAGAATGAGCTTTCTTGGCTCCTGCCGAAGTGCGTGTGAACAGAGGAGGAGCCCCGAGGAAGGGTCAGGGCAAGGATCACTGGTTTGACCCCTCCCCTCTGGCTGTTGCCCGCCAAGTGCTCCGGGGATTGACCTTCCTGCCAGAGGGACCCCCTGCATTCTGCCTGTTCTCCCCCCTCCTTCCCCAAGCCGGCATTCAGTGACTTACTGTCTCTGGAGATGTCTGACCTGTTCACACTGATGCGTGCCTCAGCTGCATCCTGTTTGGGTTACCGTGAGACACTCTGCCTGGGGTTTCTTTCGGAGTAGGACTTGGAATCTTCCAGAGATGGGGAGCTGTGGCCAGACATTGGCCCAGCACTGGTTGCAGCAGGCACACGGCCGTTTGGTGAGAGGAGCTTTGCTGGTGTCTGTGCTGTTTCCAGGCACAACTGAAAGGGCTGGTTGTGGCTTATAAAGGTCCTGCACACAGCTCAGGCCCAGGGTGTCTGAGGGACCAGATTCTTCCCTGTGAGCTGCCGTGGGCTTGAAGGTCTTCGGGGAATCTCGGCCTGGTCACCTCTTGGAGCCGGCCGTCTTGACTGGGGATGTGAGAGAGGGCCTTCTCTGTGGCTGCTCCCAGACGGTGGAACTCCCCGCCATGGGAGGATGGCCCGGAGGTCTTCCACTTATCCTTCCTCCAGCAGGGAAAAGGCCTCTTTCTTCAGGGAAGCTCATCACAACAGGCTGGCTGCTGAGGAAAGGGACTTTAACAGCATGATACTGTACCTTTTCAAAAAATTAAAACAAGGTTGTTGTGGGTTTTCCGGGTTTTGAGGCCGTGTTCCATTAGTATTTTCTCCTGACGTTTCGCCTGCATCTGTGGCTGGCATCTTCAGAGGATATGCCCTGAAGATGCCAACCACAGATGCAGGCGAAACGTCAGGAGAAAATACTAATGGAACATGGCCTCAAAACCTGGAAAACCCACAACAACCTATGGATTCTGGCTGTGAAAGCCTTTGACTTTACAATTAAAGCGAGCATTTTATGTTTTCTAAATGACTTCATAGGTCTTTTTAACACTATGGTCATTTAGTTGTACGGCATTTTATCTGTCTTACCTGTACTTTTTAAAATTTTATTGTGAGCCACAGTGAATCCAGGGAGAAAAGTGGGCTATTCAAACAAACAAACAAACAAATGAACAAACAAACCTAAGAAAATTAAAAGCACAGTGGGGGATGCACTGCACACCCTCTCTTGCATTTGCTTTTCTGTTGCCCTCCTAGGTGATTTCCAGAACTTGTGAGTTGCTTAGCATGTGAAAAGGGAGTGAAAGTGCTGGTTGTGTCCTGTGAAGCGCTGCGTGGATCAGGTCCAGGTTGTTTGCCTTTTCCCTGAAGCACTGGCTGATGCTTTGAGATCTGCTAGATTTGCTTTCTGTCCCTCCATCCTCACAGGTCCATCTGGAGGGAATGCGGGAGACACGGCCTTTTTGGTGGCTGCCCCCCGGCTCCTCTGGAACTCCCTCCCTCCAGGGAGGTTGGACTGGCACCTGCGCTGCTCTCCTGCCGTAAACAGCGAAAGACTTTCCTCTTTCGACAGGCTTTCGAGGACTCGTTGTTTAGGTGGGACAGGACTTGCGCAATGTGCTGGATTTTCTATGTTTGTTATTTTTGTTGTGCTGTTTGGTTTATGGTTTATGTTATGGTTTATTATTTGATCTTTTGATACTTTAATAACTTTTTAACGTTTGTGTTTTGTGAAATCTTAACTATCAGTTGTAAGCCACCTTGACTGCTGAACTGGAAAAAAAAAGGCAGATTGATAATGCTGATGCTGATGTCTGATAGAAACCTTAGGTTCTATAGAAATAGCTGGTAGACTTAAAAGTCCAGACAAGTGCCTGTTTCATCATCAACAGCCCCATCTCTCTAGGGCAAGACACACAGCTTGGTTGTTGTCTTTGTCTTGTAGAATCATAGAGTTGGAAGAGACCCCCAAGGGCCATCGAGTCCAGTCTCTTTCTGCCATGCAGGAAGACACAGTCAATACACTCCCTGTGGCAGATGGCCATCCAACCACTCTTTAAAAACTTCCAAAGAAGGAGACTCCACGACACTCCAATGAGGCAGCAGTGTATCCCATTGCCAAACTGCTCTTACCATCGGAAAGTTCTTCCTAAGGTTTAGGTGGCATATCTTTTCCTGATATTTGAGGCCATTGCTCCATAGTGTCCTAGTCTCTGGAGCAGCAGAAAATGAGGCTGCTCCATCCTCCATAAGACACTCCTTAAAATATGTAAACATGGCTCTCATGTCTCTTCTTAACTTTCTCTTCTCCAGGCTAAACATCCCCAGCTCAGAATCAGGTCAGAATTAGGGTACAGTCATTCAAGCACCAAGCATAGAATCAGAATCATAGAGCTGGAAGAGACCCGCGGGGCCATCCAGTCCAACCTCCTACTATGCAGGAACACACGTCAAAGCCCTCCCTTTGACAGATGGCCATCCAGCCTCTGCTTAAAAACCTACAAGGAAGGAGGAGACTCCACCACACTCCATGGAGTCAGCAGCATATTCCTCTACCAAACAGCTCTGACCATCAGGAGGTTCTTCCTGGGGTTTAGGTGGAATGTCTTTTCTTGCAGTTTGAATCTGTTGCTCCTTGTCCTAGTCTCTGGAGCAGTGGAAGACAAGCCCACTCCCTCCTCGACACAACATCCCTTCAAATATTTAAACATGGCTATCATGTCCCCTCTTAATCTTCTCTTGTGCAGACTTACCAGCTGAGTCCTGTGTTTTTGGCCATGCTGCTTTTTGGACGGTGGCTGAAATATGCCTGCCACCTGCAGGTCCAGTCTCTGTTGAATTCCCTGCATTGCTGATTCTTTGTTTGCAGGTTAGCATGTGGGCCAGGGATCTGGGCCCTGCTATTCTCTTCAGCGTAAGAGCCTGGAGTGAGCCCTGCTGTGTGTTCAGTTGTTGCTGTTACAGGCCGCCATGTCAGCTTTGACTACCGCTGACCCTGTGAACAATGGAGCTCCTGTTAGAAATGGTCCTCCTAAGATCTTGAAACCGCGGGGTGTCCATCCGCGGACAGTCTTCCTCTTTTCATCATAGGAGTTTTGAGGGAAAAGACCTTCAGAAGTCATTTGCTGGCAGTATGCACAAGAGTTAGCTGAAGTGCCACTGCTGCTGTTGTTTTTAGGAGAACCTCCACCAGTGTTGCCTCCCCTTACTGTGGCTGCCCAGTCGTTTCTCTTCTGGATTTTCTGCTGCTCAGTTCAGACCAAAAGTCAGTTCTCTCAAATGTAGCATCCTGTTTCCAACAGCCAGTTGCTTCAGGGAGGCCCTACACCCTTCCGTGGAGGTTGGAACTGCCTTCTGTTGCCGGTTTCTAGCAGTAGGTAGGACTACAGGTACGTACACTGCTGGTGTGTGTGGTTGTTCTGCTCCCAGTTAGGCTGAATTGTTGTTGCTTGACCTCTTCTCTGTGAATTTGACAGATTTTCTTTGGTGAACAGCATGCAAGTCCACCTGAATAATTAATAAGAGTATAGTTCTTTCGGCCTCTGAGGGTTTGAGCTCCTTAAAGAGAGTATGAATGGGCACCTCTCAGGAGTGCTTTGGCTGTGGGTTTCCTGCACTGGCAGGGGGTTGAGCTAAATGGCCCTTAGGGTCCCTTCCAACTCTTAAAGTTCAGTGATTCATTCTGTTTCTTCATTTAGCATTACCATTTTTAAAGAACTGTTTGCTTTCATCGTTGTTTGTCTGCATTGCTGGCACCTTTTGGACAGAGTAGCTGTAATCTAGGGCCTAAATAGCCTAGAGGCACCAGATCCTGTTTGATCCTGGAAGCTAAGGAGGGTTAGCTCTGGTTAGTACTTGGATGGAAGACCACCAAGGATTGACAGGTGCTGTAGGCTCTGTTTAAGAGGAAGGAACTGGCAAATCCACCTTGTCTAAAAAGACCCTATGAAATTCATGGAGTTGCTGTAAGTTAGCAGGTGACTTGAATGGACAGACAGACACACACACGGCTGCAATCTCCTTGCAGAACGTCAGTCTTCAGCGGTAGCTGGAAGGGTTGTTTTGCCCAGTCCTGGTGCCAGTTACCGGTACATTGTCATGGGAGGGTGGGTGGGTGGGTGGATGGAGGTGGCATGGCATCCATCATGGGGCCACATTGGTTTGTTGCATTGTAATTGGGCAGCGTGGACACAGCTGAACTTTATGGCAAGCAAAGCTTTTTGCCAGCACTGAGTGTTTTATGTTAAGAAACGGTAATAATGGTCCATATAATCTACAGTCAGGTTTTCGCTGCTCCAGCCAAGTTCTTGTCACTCAGAGCTTCCTGGGCCCCATTTCCCATTTCTGTTTGATTTAAACAAGAAAACATTCCCTGCGTGAATTAAGCTGCTGAAAAGCCCCCAAGGCCTTGTTTATGGGTCTATGTTCTTTCTTTAAAGAGCGAAAGTGAGCATTTTAATGGTTTTTATATTCTGTAAGCCTCCTGAAGGAGGACAACAGGGTTGGGTGATGTTAGATGCTTCTCATTACTCTTAACAGCAAAAAAGCTGGCTAAAATGTTGGCAGATGTGTGGGTTTCCACCCCTCGAGGTGAATCTCTTGTGAGTCTTGGAAGTGAGAGGTCCAGCTTTGCAGGCAGCAGACAAACAAGCGGAGTGTGGACTGTCCCCTTGGAGTTTTGGGGAGCTGATTCTGAGGGAGTTTAGCTTATGGAAGCCCCCTCTTTGCTCCCCCGCTTCCTTCCTTGCTTAACCTCCATCCCCACTTGGAAAAGTGTCCTTCCTTGCTTGAGATTACGGTCTTTGCCTGGTGGGTCACCATCCACTGTCCTGAGCTGGGTCTGAAGGAGGGTGTGAAAAAGTCCCCTCCCCTGTTCCACGAGGGGGTGAGATTGAGGCAGGGCAGGGGGTGCGATTCAGCAATTTGGATTCATCCTCCTCCCCATCGTTGTTTTTGTTGTTGTTTGTTGTTAAATGCTTATCGACTCAGCTTAGACTTGTGGCATCTCTCTGAATGTGCGGGATCCTCAGTTATCAGTAGCCCTGCTCAGGCCTGGCAAACTCAGGGCGGCGTCTGTGGGATCACTCTTCATGCGGCGGTGGTTATGTGCTTTCAGGATGGATCAACTTCTGGCTCGTCTGTGAACAAAGGCGCTGTTCCTGTTAACAGCCTTGCTCAGATCTTGCTCAGCCGTGATTTCTCGGGCCAAATCAATCCAGCTTTAGTGGGGTCTTCCTCTTTTCCCACTGCCTTCCGGTTTTCTCAGCGTAACTGTCTTTTCTGATGAGTTGTGCCATCTCATGATACGTCCAAAACATGACAGACCTGGTTGAATCATCTTGACTTTTAGGGAGAGTGCAGGCTTGATTCGTTCTCAGACCCACAGAACTCTGTGGAGTTCTATGGAACCGTTGGTGACTATAGAACTCTTCTCCAACACCACACTTCCAATGATTTGATTTGCTAATCCTGTTTTTCATTTCACCCTCACTTGATCAGAATGTGAAGTAGTTGGATGATTCTGCCATTGAGTCTGGTGATGGATTGGGAAGGAGAGGCAGATTCCCGGTGGATCTCCGTTCTGCTGTTGATTCCAGGGGTGGGCCGGCCAGTTTTGCAAAAGGCTGTGCTGTTGAAAAGGGGTCCCTTCTGAGGTGGTGAGCTGCAGAGGGCGTGCCATCTGTGCTTCCGCTTGGGAAGCCGGGCACCAGCTCTGCCCTGGAAACCAGCCTGCCGGCATGCCAGGTCCGGGTCCACTGCCAGGAGGCGCATCAGTGTTGACTTGAGATTTTCTGCTTCCTGGCTCTGGCCACGATCCTTGGGCTCTGGGCTCAGAGGTGGCTACTGCCAAGGAGCCCCTGCAGGCCCCTGGACAGACTCTGCTGTTGTTGCCTGCAGGGGGCGAGATTGCCGTGCCGCAGCAGCAGTGCCATGGTGGCTCTTTGGACATTTGGTCCGTGGAGGTCTCTGTCGGCATCCCGTTCGGCTGAACTGTCCATCACTGGAATGCCAGGGGGTCTTTGGGGGTTTCTCTGCCTCTGTTTCGTGTCTGCATCTGCATGCACACAGGTTGCCAGATGCTGTGTTTTGTCAACAGAAGGCCCTGGGGAAACCATGCGCCCACAGCTGGAAGTGATAGAGGAGAGAAGCCCCACGTTCTTTTATTTAAGAAGACAAAGCCTGTTGTGTCCGGGCCTCATGCACGCAAGATTGTTCTCTGCTGTGTGGTGCTGAGGGATAAAAGATGGAAACCTCTGGCTTGAAAAATGGTTTTGCCAGACCGAGAGACAGAGAGAGAGCGCGGGCCCTGCCTGATCCAAATGTGCTGTGTGGGTTGAAATTGTTCTCTGGTATGCAGTGGGGGTGGGGGGGGGGCGGCTGTACTTTGAATATCTTGCTGACATTTCCATCCAGCGGGGAGCACTTGGAGAGGCATTTAAAGTGCCTTTCACCAAAGGGGAAGCGCTTTGTAGTGCCGGAGCCATTCGTTTCATGTCTGGCTAAAAGGTGCATGCAGAGTTCAGATGCCAGACGGGACCTAAGAAACTATCGGAATGGGTTGTAACATGCTAAAAATTAATGGCGTGTTTTTCCTACCACACGTTTTGGTGGCTCTCCAGTTTTCCTTTGCAGACATATGTGAAGTGCATCCTGTATGACCTTGTTCCCCTCCTCCTCCCCTCCCCCCCCGGCGTCCTTGGCCGCCTCCTGTTCCGAATTCTCCTTCCCCAAGTGTAAATCTTGCCTTCTCTCGCAGGCTTTCCCCCCACTGTACAGCTTTACTCGTTTCCCACATGTGTTTGGGTCACGGCAGTCTTGCCGTTTCCCGATTGTCCTTGAAGTGCCCGGGGTTGCTGGGAGGCCCTTTGAATAAGAGAACAGGAACTACATTGCTTTTCTGGATCAGGCCCTTCTTTTTTTGGAAGAGGTCCAGGGATCTGAAGCAGAAGCCACCAGAAACAGAGCCTGATCACCAAGGACGTCTGTGTTAAACAAGGAATAGCAGAGTCAAAGGTTATCTTACAGATATACAGATTTGAGAGAGTTCTGTCCTTTCCAAGCAGTGCCAGAGATGCACCAAAGCTTTAATTTTTCCAAGAGCCAAGATGCTGGGGAGATGATCCTTACCTGAGAAGTTAGGTTTTTGGACTGTCATCTGTGACCATGCTGGGTGGGGAGCTCTGGGAGTTGTAGTCCAAAAGGTAGCTTGTCTAAGCTCTGGCTCATGCAGAGTAAGTTGTTTCAGGTAGGGTTACATGTGTTATAGTTCATAGACCAGCACATGGTTTGTGTGTACAGGAAGCCTGTCATCAACTGGTTGCAGTTTGACAAAATGCTTTATCTGTTCTGTGTCATGAAATCGACCCTTGGCTGAGGTTTTGGTGGAGTGCTACCCATTGGTGTCACTGGTGCTGGATAGGACTGGTGTGGGCTGACTTCAGTAAAAAAAAACCTCATTCTTAGAGTTTGTCCCACCCTATCCCGTCGTCATTCCCCAACAGATCATGTATTTTTTAAAAAATAAAAATAAACACACAGCTGGACTTCACCTTAAAGCTGTCCCATTCTACTAGATGTACTTAGGTGGGGGAGAGATCACTCCCAGAAGACAAGCTGAGTGTTTAGGGCTGTGGATCTGGGCAGCAACCAGAAGGAAGTAAGTGCCTCAGCATCTTTGCAGTTTGTGCTGGATGTGTGGATGATGGGAGCTCTCAGCTGCCCTTCTTCCCACTCCAAGTCAGCACCTTGAGGTATCACAGTTTCCTCACAGTCTCTCTTTGATCAAAAGCAGGTGCCTTTGGGGTTGGTTTTGGGAGTTGAGGCTGCTCTTCTGAGGTCTGGAGACTTTCCTCTCTCCTCCTCCCAAATGATATTTGTGCTCTGTGACTGATGTTGTTCCACTACAGCAGGAGCAGTCCAGGCTTTCCCGTTTGCCCTTTGACTGTGTCTCCCCGGCTGCTTCAAGTCATGCCGGGCTCTCCATCAGCCTTCCAGGGATCAGGAGAGGGGTTGCTGGGTCCTTCCTGTGTTGAATCTCCATGCTGAGACTCCTCCGAAGCCACCTCCTACCGTTCCTTTAGGCTTGCAATTTAGTTCCAGTGCAATCTCTGTAGTTCAAATAACACTGTCTGGCTGTTCTTAGTCTTTCCAGAACTCTCCTTCTAAAGCATCCAAGGCCATGTGCTTACTGGAGTTATCCAGGTAGATCGACTTTGGGCACACCTGTGGATGGGAGCCCCACTTTTGTTAAACGACCTACTCAGAGTCTTTTACAAACCCAGGGTGGCAGCCGTTGCTTCCATGACTGAATCAATCGACCTGTATTGCAATATTTCATCCTCCTCCTTGCTTTAAAACATCCTTAAAAGTTCCCAAAGGCCTATTGAAAGAAAATGGTCTGCCTGCTGCTGGAAAGATGCTGTGGAGGGCGCGAGCCCAGTCTTTCTGGGGAGGGAAGCATTCCAGAAGGTCTGCGTTGCTCAAGAAGCAACTTGAACATGCTCCTGGAGGGCTCCTTCCTCTTGGCTTTATGTGGGTGGATGTGTCTAGTCCTCTGCAGCTGGAATGGGGAGCCCTTGGTCTTGCAAATGCTTGGGACACCAACTCTCACAGTCCACTGTCATTGGTTGTTCTTGGTGGGCCTGATGGATCTGTAGGTGAAGTCATCTGAAAGGATGTCATGTAGAACATGGGGCAAGTCTGTTTTCTTGGACATGGAACAACAGCTTCAAACTTTAGGAAAAGAGATTCAAGCTGAACTTTAGGAAGAACTTCCTGATGGACAAAGCAGTGTGACAGTGGAATGTGCTGCTGCCTCAGTGGAGTGTGATGAGTCTCCTCCTTCTTTGCAGGTTTTTAGAGAGAGGCTGGATGGCCATCTGTCCAAGGGAGTCCTTTGATGGTGTCTTCCTGCGTGGCAGAAGGGGGTTGGACTGGACTCTTGTGATTCTAGGATTCTGTCTGAAGGGGTGTGAAGATTGCTTGCTCCTACTCTGTTGGCTGAAGATCTTAGTGATGGGAGTTTCTGAGCGTAAAAGTTCTTGGTAGACTCAGGTAACAGCATCTGAGCTAAGGGGACCTCAAGGATCTTTTAGTCTAGCTGACCGTAATGCCGGCAGTCCTCAACCGCACCACCTCTAAGAAGTGGCTGCTCAGCCTCTATGCAGAAATCTCTAAGCAAGGAGCATCCCCCCCCGCCACCTTTGGAGGCAGGCTGTTCTGCTCTCAGATGGCTGGTACCGCTGTAGGTCCCTCCTTCCCTAGAATCTCAGGCTGCAGCCGGTGCAGAATCTTTTGCCCCACTTTCCCTCTGACATCTGGGGCCCACAAGTGGCTCCCGTCTCATTTGAAGCTCCCCCATTTGAAGCCCCTTGGAGGGATTGTTTGACCAGCTGCCAAGGGGGACGTCCCAGAGAATAAACACCGTCATCTTGCCTTTTAGTGCGGTGGTAATTTTTCCTCCTTTTTGAAGAGAGGCTGTTTCTAATTTGAGGGGAGAGAAGGTTTCACTCATTTCATTTGTTTTTCCATGGGTCAGGGCTCCAGGAGTATAAGAAATTAGTGCTCTAATCTAAACACGCCATTAGCCGGCTCAGTTCTTGGCTTCTTGGCACGGATCTCTACCCACACCAGAAACAATCTTCCCCCTTCCTGTCATTTGGCTTTCAGCTACAGCTTAGAAGACCTGTCTCCCCCCCCACACCTCTGTGCACCCATTCAGATGTTGCATCTGCTTATTACGCTCAATGCAAGAATTTCACACATTTCTTTTTACCTGTGAGTGACTCAATGTCTCAGTCTGTGGCAGGTGAACCTTTTGCCCCATGCGTTGATCTACAGCTTCCGGGGGCCCGCTTCTGGCACCCAGGGGAGCCATGATGCAGATGAGATCTGGACTGGAGCAATTAGTATTTAATGTTGTGAATTGGTTGAATTGGCAACCCAAAGCACAAAGGCAGGATTCATAAAGGCAGTTCACCCCAGCAGTGTACAATCAGTAGAAGGCAGCCTCCAACAAGCTGAAGTCATGAATTGTGGAGGGACTTGGGTATTTTAGCCTGGGAAGAGAAAACCGTCTTCGGATACGTGAGGGGCTGCCCACACATGAAAGACGGAACACACTTGCTTTCTGCTGCCCCAGAGGGTAGGACTCGAACCTTAGTGGATTCAGATGACAACAGAGGATACTCTGACCTAACATAAGGAAAAACTTCTCAACAGTAAGAGCTGCTTGATAGCAGAACGGGAGACCTTAGAAAGTGCCGGATTCTCCTTCGTTGGACTTTGTCATGACCAACTAGGCTAGCCATCTGGCAGAAACTGTTAATGCCAAGAAGTTGACAACAGTGACAATGCAAAGTTATTGAGCATCTGTATTTGGCTCAGCCCAGCCTCTCTCTCTCTGGACATGTTCAGTTTTTTTAGGGTGCTGGTTTGAGGTTTGTGATGATGCCTGAGAGTGTGGCTAGCCTGAGTGGCAGGGCAGCCGTAGCAACAGGTTGCCATTGTAACCAACATGGCTCTGGGTGAAAGAAAGCCAGGCCATTGGTGAGAGGGAGGGGCTGAGGTTTGTGAGAAGAAGGTCTGTCTACAAGGCACAGTGATGTGCATTTTGAAGATTCCTTCAGTGAGATCTCCAGAGAGAGAGAGAGTTTTAAGTTACAGCTCTTCAGTCAGCCAGGGAGTTTTCTGAATAAGTGTGGTAGTCTTCTCAGAGGGCTAGAGAGAGACTGAGGAGAATCATAGACTCGTAGAGTAATAGAGTTGGAAGAGACCAAAGAGAAACCAAACCATTTTTGAGTTGCGTCAGAAGGTGTGACCTAGGCTTGGGAATTAAGCCTTTGAGAAAAAAGGAAGCCAACGGCCTGCGTGTGTATGAAAGTTTTGTGCCTATATATTGAGGGAAACTATAAGAAACTGGATAAATACCTTTTAGTTCTGTGTTGCTTGAAATTACCTATGACACCCAATACCTTTTTTCTGGTTGTTATTTTAATAAGGATCACATTATATTTTTATAAATTCTGATTCAGCAGAGTACTTTCCATTAGTTCTAATCAATTAGTGGCATGCTAAAATAGATCAGTAAATCAGTCTGAATAACAACTGAGAGGCTTTACCCTTTGTACACTAAGGTGGTGGTTTTAAGAGGAAAATTAGGACTGTATGAGGAGATGGCAAGGTGCTATAGTAGGCTGTAAGGGAAGTTGCGACTCTGTCTGTGGGAAGGAAAGCAGGCTTGGCCCCCTCCATGGGGTTCTTCTGCTGAAATGGCTGCTGGGTGCCGAGAGTATCAGTGCTTTCCGTAGCATGTGAAGCTGAGAACTCAAGGAAGCTGGCCGGCTGGTGGACATAGCAGACGGCTTTGGATCCAGAGTGCCAGATTAATTAAAACAAATAAGCACTGGTTTGTTCTGCAGAGCAGCGCCCCTAAAAGTCCACCAAGTTCCAGTGGTCTGTTGGGGAGGATGGAGCAGCAGCATCGCCATTCCCTGACTCTTGCTCCAGACTTGCCTTCCGTGGGACTTGGCGGGAAGGCTGGTACCTCTGTTTCTACGAAATTGGGTCTTCTGAAGTTGCCACTGGTTCTATGTGTTGTGTAAACCTCAAGTGCTATTTAATTTGTAAACCTTTGTTAGAATTGCTTTTTTTCCCCTCAAGTGGAACCTTTTGGACTGTGAAGGAGCTGAAGCTTCCAGGAGAGAAGCCTTGTTTGGTCTTTGCTCTGAGGGTGAGCAGAGGCAGGGAAGCTGCCTCGCGTCAGGTCCGGCTGTTTCTCCACCTGACTCAGGGGTGAAGAGCCTTGAATCCAGGGCTCCTGGATTCTGAATCCTGCACTGTTGAGGCTCCTCAGGTGCCCAGGCTTCCTTGGCCGTGACGCTTCTGTGTGGTGCTTCTCAGCTCTTTTACGGTGCCCCTCCTTCCTTGAAATAGAATCCTGGGGTCATAGAATCACAGAGTTAGAAGAGACAGCAGGGGCCCCTCTGTCAGGCAGGAAGACAGAATCCAAGCCCTCCGTTTGACAGGTGGCCCTCCTGCCTCTGTGTAAAAACCCCCAGGGAAGGAAGAGACTCCACCACACGCCGTGGAGGCAGCAGCGCATTCCATTCTCTTAAGGCTTAATTGTTGCCAGTAAGAGCTTTAAGCTGCAGTGCGTCGCTGCTCTGGCCCCGCTCCTTTTGCTTTGGTGTTGCCGGCCACCTGAAATGCAGCCCTTGAGGCCTTGTCCAAAACTGAATGCAGACCTTGGGGTGGAAGAGGTGGTACCACCGTTACCTAGTCTGTTGTCTAGAAACTGGATTGCACGCTGGATCTAATTAATTGATGAGAATGCTGGTGCTGCATTTCACTTTCAGATTCAGTTAATTTGGGCTGAATGGCTGAAGCTTGTATTCTGGGTTCTGACTCTCTGTTTTTCCAAACAACTTCTGTACTTATTTTTAAGATAAACGAGAGCAGATAATGATTTTTCATACAAGTATATTATTATTATTGTTATTATTATTATTATTACTACTGCTACTACTATTATTATTATCCTCCTTTATTTATATAGTGCCATCCATGTACATGGCGCTTTACAAATTTCAAATACAACAGTTACGCTAAATAAATACATAATAAAATGAAGATATACAACGAAAAGGTTCCAGGGTATATGGAATTACAATGTTGTCAAGAGATATTCCGAGAATGCGCTGGCACAATGTGCACAGCATTAGAGTTGGGCGCAGCTGTATGTGCGGTAGCAAGAAATGTCGGGGTGCTTTCTCTCTGCCACTCAGCGTCATTCACCTGCATGTTCTCATCACGTGTGGGGGCAGCAAGTGCTGAGTACATTTTTTTTTTTTTTGCTATCAGACAGTTATTTTCCTAACTTCTGCACAATTTGAGATATTGGAGGGAAACCTTGTCCAAATGATGTCTATGACCGGCAGAAGACTCCGGTTCTTTGAGATCAGTGTATGACTGGCTGACCATCAGCCACCTGCCTGCCTACCTGCCTTCCTTCCTTCCCTCCCTCCTATTTTACCTGTAAAAGCTCATAACATTTCTTCGAGCCTTCACCGACCCCCTGTGACCACAGATTAGGAGCCACCTCTCCAGTGAGTTTGAATGACGTTCATGACTCACTCTCTTCCTCCTGTGGATAGCTCTGCTCTTCACAGAGAGAGAGAGACAGAGAGAGAGATGGCCCCTGCAACTGTCCCATGGTCACCCAGTAAGTTTCATGGCCCGGCGGGGCCTAGAACCTGCCCAGCTCATGAACTGTGGTGGCACCACGCTACCTCTCAGGCGCTCCAGCTGATGAAACTGAACCAAGCTGCCAGTTTGCGTAATGGGCCCTTACAAATAATTATGGGCAAGGACAGTCAAGGGAAATCTGGGTGTAGCCGGCAGGACTTCGCTGTACTTCTTCTGGGCAAGGTCTTCCTGTGAGCAGCGTCTTCTTATGTGTGCAAGAAACCAAGATGCACGGTTTTATTATTTGTTGAAAAGTCCTTGCAAGTGGTTGTCCATCTTGTCAAGGCAGCTGTGATTCAGCGAGGGGTCCCTTCCCGAAGAGGTGGATCGTTGGGAGATACTCCACTGCTTCTCTTTTTCTCTTTTGAATTTTGTGGCCCTTTTGAAAGCTCAGGTTTTAGAAGCTGAACAATGGGAATACCTTGTGTTCAGTGGCATGTGCAGAACAAATGTGAGCGGAACGCCAGAAAAATTCCTCCAAGAGCCGGGTGTCTTGATGTGGTGGCTTGCTACTACACTGTTTACACTAGAGAGCTAAGCGGGATTTTGGGGTTGCTGGGAAACTGACAGCTTGTAGTCCCGCACAAAGTTTCCGACTTTTGTGGGGATGAAAGCAGAAAAACCCAAACGGTTATTTCTAAACAGTTTGAAAGTTTGCTCCCATTCCAGATCCAGAGAGAGTCTGCCAGGGTTGTGGTTGCTGCCGTGGTAAAACTTTGGATGTGAAAGAAGTTTCAGAAGTCTGTTTGTATTAGAATAACAAGATAAAGGAGCTTGTGGGAGCCGGGGTGGGGAGGGTCTCAGGTTTGCTGGAGCTGAGAGCGAGTTTGTCTTGAGTGAGTTTCTTATTGAACTCTTGCTGTGGAGGGGAACAGTTGGGCTGAAGCTTAGCGTGAACGGAAGGGGTGGGGGGATCTGTTTGGATAGCTTGCCTTGTGTGTGTGTGTGTGTGTGTGTGTGTGTGGGTGGGTGTTGGTGTGTGAACTCTGGGGCCTCACTGAGCTGTCTCTTTGAGAGCTGGATGCTGGTACCAGATTATTTCCCAGTTGAATGAAGGGTCCTCTGAGCCTCCTTGGATACATCAGAGGCTGAAATGAGCCAGAGATCAGGGTCTAGCTGTTGTCCTTCCTTAAAAGAAGGAAAGGAGCCGTAGCTAAGTGATGGGGAGCCTGACTTCCATTGCTGGTGTTTCTGCATAGAAAGGGTTTCAAGCAGCCAGGCTGGGAAGGCTGTCTCTGAGGGCTTGCAAAGGTGCTGACACACAGTTCAGTTCAAGTTAAACTATATACCATTAGGCGACTGGTAGTCCCAACTGCCATGGGTCCATTGAATCAGTGGAACTGAAGTGTTGACTTATCATTTAGCAGTCCAGACAGGTCTACTGTGTGTGGGACTAGCAGCTGGATTGTGCCTTGGGGCTGGGAGCGATCCTGAGTAGTTGTGATTTGGCCAACACCATTGTGACACTCTGCCACTTGCACTGGTTTTGCTGTGATGGCATGAAAAAATTGACACAATCCAACTCTAACCGGCTTCCTTTCTAGGAAGAGCAGAGCAGATGCTGCTGTCAGAACAATTTGGTATCCTGGACCATGGGATGCAGTTTCATGAAGCTGGACTACTGGCAAGTGATGGGCTGCACCTCACAGCGTTTGGCAGGATCTTTTTTGCTAAGAGCCTCAGACACCTGATTTCCCTGGCTTCCCTCCAAAAGTGGCTCTGTCCCAGTGCCCCAAACTTTCTGCATCTCCAGCTGTGATGAAGAAGAAAAAGGGAAATAATGACTTGCCTCTCCCAGACAAACTGCCGGCGATGTTGCCACAGTGGATGAAGGACAGTGATGAAGACTGAAGGCCTGTGTTGTGGCCCTTGTTGTTTTATGTTCCCTAGGAGGACTGGCGGGGGGGGGCATTTCCCCTCCCAGGTCCACCTGGAGCGTTCTGCTTGCCACCCTGGCTGAGCGGCCTTACCTCACAACTGGATGAGTCTGGACCTAGTGTCCCAGGGATCTGCTTAAGGTTCAGATCTCCGGAGGAGGAGATGGTGACTCGCCTTCCTTTGCGCCCTTTCACCTGCGAAGCAAGGAGCTCCGGTGAGTCTGGGGCTCTCACTTCTGCAGGCTCTGGGTTCCTCCCCCTTTGGAAGTTCCATGGAAGAAGGTGGGAAGCCACTCAGCTGGCTTGAACTGAGAAGTGAGCTGTGTCTTTCTGTGTTTGTCTTTGCCCTGGCAGGCTCAAAGAGGCCAGGGAATGATTTGGGATGAGTGGTAACAAGACAACATGGGGTGGATTTCCGGCACACAGGCTGCCTCAGCAGGAGATTTCAAAAGTGACTGAGCAGATGAATTTGAGGAGGAGCTCGTTCTTCTGATTGAGAACATAGAAGGTTCCTGGGATTCTCCGAAGCCAAGAAGAACTCTGATTAAGCCACGCATAACATTTGGCTCCCGAACCGTCATGACAGCGAAGCTGCCAACGGAGATATCCTCTTGTCCGTTTGAGCCTTGCAAGGAATGCATTCTGGATGCCCCAAATTAAACAGACTTTCTGTGATAATTCACGCCTGTGTCATGCCTCTGGAATAGCTTTCATCAGCTCTGTTCAAGAATAGTTATTGCTCTTCCTCCACAGCCCTCACGTTGCATAAGCCAGTTGCAAATAAAAGGCGGAGGTGAAAGTGACAATACTCATTGAGTTCAAAGAGAGCTGCTTCTTGGAGGGAGTGTGAAACCTATCATGCTGTGGTTTTCGATGACTCAGTCAGGCATTCCAGCATCAGAAGGAAGAGTTTGAAAGGCTTTCCATTGGAATGTCAATACCTACAGAAGACTTGCTTTGGGAGCTGCATGTAACCCACCAACAGCATCATAACCTTGAGGGTGTCAGGAATCTTAAAATTAGCAGTTTGGACACTTACCTGTGAGGCTGGACCCTGAATGAGCCCATACGATGAGGAAGAGAATGGAATGTGGTTAATCAGCCATGCCTAATGCGGTGACATCTTTAATTGGGTTTCTTCTCTGTCTGTGATGTTGCTTTTGAAGACAACCATAATGCCATCTTCATGGTGGTCAAAGAGCAATTTTCCATGTAAAGGCGGAACTCCTCATCCAGACGTTGGGAGTCTTGGCTAAGCTTAATCCATGCCTGATAGAAGAAACACAGGGTGTGTGTAGAAAGAACGATTCCCAGGCTGTGGGAGTTCCTGGATGTTTACTGTAGTTCCCACTCTACAGAAGAGTCTTGAACTCTCCCATGGCATTCCGCACTCTGCCAGATGCACCAGCGATCTTTTCCATTTGGAAATGCTGGGACTTTTAGGAAATGTCCTTTATTCGAGAACATTCTTCATGGATGAATAAGTCTGTTCTAACTCCCCAGAGCCTCCCTGGTAAGGACACATTCTTCAGTTCTCTCAGCAGCGTCCTGATACCCTCCCCTCCACCCAGTGCTTTGCTGCCAGAATCTCCAGTTTTGCAAAGCATTGCTCTAATTGTCTGCAGAGGCCTCTGAGTTGATTGAAGCTGTGTGGTTGGTGCTGCTGCTGGTGGTCCCTCCTTTACAAGGTCTGTGGGGAAATGGAAGGCAGCTTGGCAACTGGCCGGTGGTCTTGCTGGCCACCTTCCTTTGGGCAAGGACTTCTCTGCTCGTATCCCAGAAGTGCTTTGAACCATCCTGTGGAGAAGAGCAGGGAGAGCGCTGACACTTTGCTTTCTGGAGCACAGCAAGTCCCCTGAAAGGAGTTGGCCCTGGCCACTTCTCTCCCGGTGGTGGACAGGTGGATTGATTGATCCGTTAAAACATTACTATCTTTTCCACAATTGTGAGATGCCAGGATGACGTACCATTAAAACAATATAAACAATTTAAGATGACGACGACAACATCCTCATCCTCATATCAGAATAATTTAAATAGAATAAAAAAGTGTTAAATAAATCACTGAGTTAAAACAGCAGAAAAGGCTAAAGCAGAAGAAACCATGTCCTCATCTGTTTTAAGAATTGATATGATTAGGCGCCAAAGGCTGTCGTCCAAAGCCACGTTTTGACTTGGTGCCTAAAAGAGACCAGGTTGGTGGCAGCCAGGCCTCCAAGGGGAGGGTGTTCCCTAAACTGGGTGCCACAGCAGAGAAGTCCCTCTCCCATGACCCTGCACAGTGTGCCATTCCCATTAAAGGGACGTAGAGAAGGGCCCACCGGGAGACTCTTGAGCAGGTAGGTATAGCAAGGGGCTCTTCCTCAAGCCTCACGGTCCCCGGCTGTGCAGCGCTTTGAATGTCGTCGCGAGCACCTTGAATTCGGACGAGAGGCAGGTGGGAAGCCAGAGGGGTCCCTCTGTTGGAGGGTCCGTCTTCCGTAAGGCGTGTCACACTGCTTGGGCCTTGCCGTTGGGAAGGGTTCTGAACCTGCCCGGGAAGAGGAAGGGCGGGGTGGCCACAGCAGGTTGGGTCTAGTCGAGTTTGACCCGCTTGCCTTGGGGCAAGGTTTTTGGTGCTGCTGTGGAGTAAAGTTTCTGTCTGGAAATGCTCACTCTTCATGGGGCAGCAGTTTCCTTTTCTTTCTTTCTTTTTTTTAAATAATGTTTATTAAGGTATTGCTGTACAATGAAAAATGGTAACAAAACAAGAATCCCAATAAACAAACCCGATTTAAAAAAAACACCAAAAAATAAGAAAGCTAAATTTTAATAAAACATGTAACATGATCAAATGTTTATGCGCAATTGTTGTTTATACTCCTTTTCTACGCTTCGGCTTTATATTTCCCTCAATCCTAATCTCTTCTGTTACCATGTCTGTCACAGTATGTTTTATAAATATACATATATTTCTCTTTATATTATGAAGATGTTATTCTTATACCATTCTCTCACTTGTACCACCTACCCTCCTATACCTTATACATATAATATACTGTACCATTATTTCATTTATGCTTTACCCACTTAAGAACATCTCTCCATTCCCTTTCCAATTTCTGTGTGGAATCATTTTTTAATGCTCCAGCAAGTTTGTCTGATTCCATCATATCTAAGATTTTTAATTTCCAGTCTTCCAAAGTTATTATTTTTTTCTCTTTCCAATACTGAGCATATATTATTCTGGCTGGGGCAGCAATTTCTGAAGATGTGTTTTGTGCCTGAGCATAGATCTCTAGCGCCAGTGGGTGCAAAGACTCATGGCTAGCAATTTGGAAAGAATATTTATAAAAGGCTGGTGGGGGGGTCATGAACTTTGCTCCTCTTGACCTGAGCCCTTCTCCAAGTCTGCTTTCTCTACAGCTGCACTGAGGCATGTTTAATTAACGCTGGAACAATTAGCTTGACAGCTAAATCAAACTCAATTTGAGCAGTGACATTTTCCCAGGCACTGCGTGTCAGCCAGATGTAAATGCAGAACTATTTTGTAAGGCTTTGGCTTTTGCCACGCTCCTGAGGTTACTTGTGGGTAAGGAGAGTTGCTGGGTTGCTTGGCTTCAGAAGAGGCTGGGAACGGGGGACCCGGAGACACCTTGGAGAAATGGGGGGGGGTCTTTTAGCCCTCTTTTCAACTCAGATCAGGTGGCAGTTACTTAAAATACAGAATATCAGGTTTTATTCTCTCTCTGTGTGCAGTCCAGTCGAAACCATGCCTGGAGTTGGCAGGGACTCCAGCAGCCCTCTTGTTTAGCCCCGTGCTACCTGTACAGGCAAATCACGACAGAAGGGACCCCTGAGAAGTGGGCACCCAGCCTCTGTTCAAAAGCTTCCAACAACAGAGAGCCCACCAGCTTTCTGAAGGAGCCCGTTCCACTGTTGAATGGCTGCTGCTGTCAGGGCATTCTTCCTAATCTTTAGTTGGAGGTTTCTGGTTTGTCCTTTGAACCCGTTGGCTTGTGTCAAATCCTCTGGAGCAGAAGAAAGCAGGCGTATTTTGCACCCTCAACCATTCAAGGCTTTGACTTGTTGGAAGTTGCTTTCTGCCTTAAAGAGGCTGCCAGGACTGTGAAGGTCTTGAGAGAGCAGGTCTTGAGAGCCTTGGACGTTGAGGCAGCGATTTGCTCTCGACAGAAGCAAAGGATGAAAATGCAAGATAAATTCATCAGCCGTTGAAGAGGTATCCAGTGCAATCCCCGGGACAATGCCAGAGCCTTCTGAGGAGCGCATCCAAAGCAAGACGGCTGCTGAACCTCCAAGGGATCCATCTCTGGATTGCTGCCCTGTAGAACCTTGTTGGCCAAACGCGATAGGAGAAGAGCAGGGTTGGCTTGAGCTGGAAACTGGGCCTCCTGAGCCATGTCTTCCTGGTGGCCTGGACGAGTGACTGGGTCACGCTGGGCTTGCTTTGTAGCCCAGCAATTCCTTCTTTGGACAAAACTTTGTGGGGCCTGGGGGACAGCTGGAAGATCTCACTGAAGCCCCCGTTTAGTAGAGATAATGGGGCAGTCGAAGCCGTCCTTCTAGCAGGCGTGCCAATACGTGTGATGGGAATGTGATTTTTGGCTTTTGAGATGAAGGTTCCTGTCCAGTGCATCAGATGAGTGCAGCAAGGAGGGAGTCTAGACAGCCCTGGGCCAAGAGACCTTGTGCAAAAGAGCAAAGGCGGAGATGGTCTCTGCTGGGGGAAGCATTGATGTGAAGCGACACCAGAGTTTCCCTCCTGATTAAGACTTCGCTGAAGAAGGCAGGGATCGGGTGCCCCTCGCAAGGAACGGGTGGCTGGTGGAGATTGGACCGGTGGGGCCAGGTCCAGAAAATTGGAGCGAGTGGTGGCTGCAATTGGACGCAGCTGTGACGTTCTGGACTTGTGCGTCTATGTTGTGTTTATATTAGAAAAAATAAAGAGATGGTATTATGTGTGGCTGTATATTGTGAACATTGTATGAAATCAAGGTCGGTGGTTTGTTGGGAGGGGTGAGACATGGCATTGTTGGAGGTCTCCCATCATTGGCGGGTTTTTGAATGGGATTTTTTTTTTCCTAAAAAGGCTGATGTATATGACAATCGGTCAGTTAGACAGAATTGGATTCATTTGAGATAGGGAATTGCTGAGGGGTGATCGGTTGGAGTTCATCAGACAAGAGTTAGACCAGGGAGACTGGCCAGAGCAGTCGGTGGTTTGGAGAGGAGGGTGTTTCTGGGAGGTGTGTTTAAAGAGAGCTAAGCAGGGCCAGCCCTGGTTTGCACTGGAATGGGAGGCTGCCAACGAAGGCCAGGTGCTGCAGGCTGTATTTCAGAGGAGGGAATTGGCCAAACCAATGAGTATTCCTTGCCTGAGGAACCCCAACTTGAAACCACTCCAGTGTATTTGTGCCTTCAAGTTGCCTGTTGACTTATGGTGACCCGGTGAATTTTATAGAGTTACACACACACACACACACACACACACACACACACACACAATATTAGAATAAAGCCTAAACACCCTGGAGGCACCAGGTCCTATCAGATCTGGGAAGCTAAGTTGGATCAGACCTGGCTGTTACTTGGATGGGGGACCGGGCAAGGCATACCAAGGCTGTAGGCTGTATTTCAGAGGAGGGCAATGGCAGGCCACCTCTGATCATTAAAGAAAAAAAACCATTGACATTCAAGGGGTCGCCTTAAGTCAACAGGCAGCTTGAAGGCAGATGCATGCTATTAGAACAAGTATATAAGCGTATAATTAACAGTCAGATTGAAGCTAAAACGCTATATTGTAACCACATGTGTTTGAACAACAAGTCATTGTGAATTGTTTCATTATCTCCTTCTGCTAATTAAATTATTTGGTTTATACACAAAGGCCTTTTGGGGATGCTAGACTGCGATGAAGGCTGTTGATAGGGTCGGGCCCAGTGGTGGCCATCGAGGGAGCAGCCAAGACCCTCAGAGGAGGGGTATCAGAAGGCGGGGGGGGAACGACGGAGGGAGGAGGAGAGGTTCCCACTGCAGGCCCAGTACAATCCCACCAAGGGGCGTTCAAGGACACACGTGCCGTCCGGGAATGGGGTGGCCCAACTGGGAAGGCTGGCGTGTGCCAGCTGTGCCCGCAGAGTCCCTGTTGCCAGGAGCGCTTTTTTTGCTGCACGGTGGGGTGTGTGCGTGCGGAACTGGAATAGGGGACGGAAGGTCTGCTCAGAATCCGTTGGCACCGCTTGCATCCTGCAAGACGGTCCTGCCTGGAAGTGGCCCCGCCCCCTTTTTCCCGGGCAGGAAGTGAGCCTGTCTGGTTCACATCAAGAGCGTAAAGTAGAGAATGTTCCGTTTGGGTTGCAAAAACTGGGCAAAAGCTCTTTTTTGTTCTTTTCCTCTGGGTTTAATATGGGACCTTTTAACAAGGCTTAGAACTGAGGTATCGCAGGGGACAGCATTTAATACTGGCTAATATTTTTCTGCTCCTTGGAAATAATTCCAACGCTTTCAGATTTCGGGGGACCAATTGTAATTCTCTTTCCTGGTCCTTCAGAACCCCATTCTGCAAAGGGGTTTCTTCTTTTCGTTTGCACACTGAAAGACAGTGAAGCAAAGCTGAGATGTAGTTTCCAGCATAATCCTAGGAGTTTTTAGGTGAAATGTTTTCCCAGCAAGATTAGGCAACCTGAATCAGTTTCTTCGCTGGCACCAGACCCGTCCTCCCTTGAGCCTAGTCGTCTTGGCTCTGACTGGCAGGAGTTCTCCCGGGCCCCAGCCGCTTCTCTATCTTGAAGCTGCGTCAGCGCAAGGTTCCGGGGATCAGATCAGTGAATTCTTCACACAGTGCGCCTGCTCTCCCTGCCACAGACCACCACAAAGCACTTTACGTGGGGCTTCCCTCGAAGGTGTCTCACAAGGTGCAGCTAGTGCAAAGTGTAGCTGCTCAAGTGCTGCATGGAACACCCTCCAGAAACAGTAGAACACCAGTTCTGAACGAATTGCTCTGGCTGCCAGTCTGCTTCTGGGCTGAACAGCAGGAAGAGAGATTCCACCTGATATTATGAGGAACTTCCCGATGGCCGGAGCGCTTGGAGAGTGGAATCCACTGCTGCCTCAATGGAGCGTGGTGGAGTCTCTTCCTTCTTTGGAGGGTTTTTAAACAGAGACTGGATGGCCATCTGCCAAAGGAGGTGTTTTGACTGTGTCTTCCTGCATGCCGGAAGGGGGTTGGATGGGATGGCCCTTGGGGTCTCTTCTAGCTCTAGGATTCTGTGATTCTATGGATTCAGGGTGATGGCCGTGACATTTAAATACCCACGCAACTTGAGACTTTTAGGCTTGGAGGAGTACCTCTCCCTGTACATGCCCTCCCAAGGCCTGAGGACTTCTGGAACTGGGCATTCTCAGCTGTGGCTTTGCAGTTGTGGAATGCCCTCCCCTTGGAAGCCCAACTGGTGCCAGTGCTGCTTCCATTCTGGAGTTGAGTAAAAACATAGCTGCTTACCAAAGCTTTTGAAGCCTCATTGATTTTGTCTTGCTTTGAGTGATAAATGCTTTTCATATATTTTTGCTCTTCTAATGACTGGTTTCTTCCAAATTTAAATTTGAATTGTTTTTATTGTACAATGAAATCCTTGGCTACAGGGCTGGAAAGAAATATTTTAGTAAAGTAATAAATAAATAAACCAGTTTCGGTCCCATGAATACAAGGACTTCTTGTGGGGGTGGGGGTTGTATCCCCAGTGCTCCAGTGACCATCTTGCCCTCCCCAGTTCCCCCAGTGGCTTCAGTGGGTCTGAAACAGAAGTTAACTTGGTCCAGGCCAGGGAGCTCTTCACGCACCACCGGTTTCTGGCCAGCCACCCTCTCCTTTCCGCCGTGCTGTGCTATAGGCTGAGAAAATCCTTTTTCATCTCTCCGAGTCCTGGGTTTCTAAGACACATCTTCCCATCCCCATTCTCTACATGTAAGCCAGCGTCACTGTGTGACTCACTGCCACCTTGCCTTGTACAGAGGCAGTTCCCTTACTCCGGATCAAGCTGTCGGTCCTTTGGGGCAGGCTGGCTACTTGGACTGGCGGGAGACGGTCCCAGCCACAGGGGGATGCCCACCCAGTTGCCTCTTCTGCCTGATCCTTTTTTAAAAACTTAAGGTCCTCCTTCTCTCGCTGCAGGTGCTAAATCAGGGGTCAGCAGTACGGGGGCTGCAGGCTGCATGCTCCTGACACCACCCTGGTTGGTTTTGCAGGTCCTCCCCAAGGCTTTTCTGCGTTGCTGCCACAGCTGAGTCCAGAAATGATGTGGGGGGGGGGAGAGATAAAGGGATGGTGTTTCTAGTCTCTGGAGCAGCAGAAAACAAGCTCTCTCCATTACATCTACATAGCGTTCCTTTAGACTTTTTATCTGAATATTTGCTGCCGTGTTATCATGACATGTCATATACACACGACGTGCCTGTTGCCAACAAGCCGTGCCAGGCCGGGTGACCTCACGCTCCTCTTCCTCTTTGCCTTCCCTTTTCTCCATTTAACAAGAGAGCATTTGTGTTTTTAGTTTGCCTTTTTTAGTTGTGATCATCTCTGGGATAAAACTGGCAGTGGAAACTGTTATTCGGTGCTCGTATGGGGGCTGGCAGAGCAAGAGACAAGGGGCTACTGGAGAATCGGAAAGGGTTTCGTGAAAACTTTGAAGGACGGCCAACGTTCAGAGAGAGTTGCTTTTGAAGACATGAAAATTACAGCTCCGGCATAAGCCACAATAAACCTCCTTGGAAGCATTTACTTATCAGGGAGGCTGAGCAGATGCGAACCAAGGGGCCAGGCGGCTGGGCCCGGAGAGGTTGATCTGGGGAGGGCGAGCCCGGCTCGTGTGTTCCTGCAGGCCCCCACCCCAGCCCGTCCACATGAGGGCTGGCCGGTGACAGTTTCATGTCTCTGGAATGTGGAGGTAATAGCTGTGGCTGCCGCCGCCGCCTGTGCTGTCTTGGCTCTTGCTGGGGCTTGGAGAGAAATCTCTATTCCAGATGTTGCATCAGGCAGTGGCTGCGTCAAGCTGGGAGTGTTCTGTGAACTGGATATCTGGCTAGGGCAATAATGGAGGCGGGGGGGGGGGAATAAAAGCTGATACTCATTTGTGAGCTACCCGAAGAGGCACACTTTTTATATGCAGTCTGTTCCTGAAAGGAGCTAGTGGAAGCTTTGAACTTTCAGTTGTGCTCCCGTTCCTAGAAACTATCCTGCTCTGTGATTGCAGGGATGGAGGGACTTGGGACTCTCGTGCTGAAACTGAGTCTTCTTCTTCCCCAGAGCTGAAAGGTCTTTGCTGCAAAGTTTTCTTTAGGCAGTCAGTTCTTCTCACTAATTCCCCAAATACTCACAAGCCAAATCCATTGGTTCCGCTTTCTCTCTCCAACCTTGCTGTCTTCTCCTCTCTGCCTGGTACAGCTGAGCATTGTTGTATGTTGCTGCGTTTAAGCTTCCTCAGGTTGCAAAGTAGCTTGCTTGCTTGAGTTATTCACTTAGTAGACGGTAGTTGTGCTCTGGATGTAGTTTATTTGGATTTGAGCTGAAGGTTTGACAAAAATCCCCTTGATGTTTTGGTTGGTGAGATGTAGGCTAGATATTTTTAAAAGGCCACCAGGTGGATTCACATCTAGTTGGAAAACAATATTTGAAGAGTTCTTATCAAGGGCCCTTCATCAGACTGAAGGGAAGTTTCTACTGAGGTCACTCCTATGGGTCTTCAACATAGTAGTGATTTAGAGTAAGGGGTGGGGTGGGGTGGGGTGAGGTGAATCTTCACCACGTTTACAAATGCAGAAGTGGCAGCGGTAGCTAACATCTCAGAGGACAGGAACAAAATTCAGCATGACCTTCATGGAATGGAAACCCAGGTGGAAACTGACATGGTGAAACTCATCAGAGACAAATGCAAATTTTTGTATTTAGGTGATACGTTTTGAAAAAAGCAGGGAAATGTCCTGCTTCAGCCATAGTCAGTGTGGAAAAGATCTCTGGGTTGCCACCGATCACAAGCTGAACCTGAGTCAGCAGCAGGATGTGTCAGAAAAATGGAACTTTTGCAAAGCTGTAATTTCTGTGACGCAAGAAGCAATCGTTCCACACTAAGGAGACCCCCCATCCCTCAAAACTGCCCTTTGAGAGTTGAGTATACTCCGTGGTGAAGGAATGCCACTTGACTCTTGGAGGGAGAAGGAAAGAAGAATAAGCAGGTGGTTGTGGTTGTGGAATGGAGTAACCTGGAAGAGGGCATGGCAACTAGGAATCCCAGAGAGAAACCCGCCACCCTGGGACCTCTCATTGCAGACACCGTGTTGCTTTTCAAGTCTTTAGATTTCCAGGCCGTAAGAACCAAGGGTCCCAGTTTCTTCCCCGCTAGTCAAACCTCACCCTGGAGTACTGTGCAGGGTTCTGGATATAAACAGATGAGGACCAGTTCAGAGGGCACAACAAAGATGAGCAGAGTGGTACGGAAGCCAAGTCCCAAAGTGGAAAGACTTGAAGGGACTAGCATGGTTAGCCTGGAGAAGATCAGACTGAAGAGGGGGGTAGCACTCTTGAAGGAGAGCTGTCCTAACAGAAGAGGACGAGGGCGTCTTCTGTGCTGCCCCAGGGAGTGTGCTAGATGGGATGGGCTTTTAGGTTAGACTTGGGTTGGACATCGGCAGGAGCCATCTTAAAAGTGAAATTAGTGTGAGAGTGGAACCAGCGAGCCAAGGGTAGTGGTGAGATCTCCCCGGCTGGATTTTTGTCTTCATATTGAGTATAATTGAAGGATGTGGTTAGGATTTATCAAGCTGTTCCGTCAATGCTTGTCTTCAAAATACTCTGGGGCTTGGGCCCAGGCTCTTTGGAAGACCGTGTCTCCCTTGGTGAGCCCCTTAGAGCTTTGAGATGATCTGAAGCAGCCCTCCTCTCTGTCCCACCGCCTTCTCAGGCTTGTTTGGTGGGAGGAAGGAAGAGGGCCCTCTCAGTGGCTGCTCCCAGGCTTTGGAACTCCTTCCCTTGGGAGCTCAGGATGGGGGCACCCTTCCTCTCCTTCCATCAGCCAGTTATAACATTTTTATGCTGTCACACTTTTAGAAACTGACTGGGGTGCATTTTTAATGCTGGGTGGTGCTGTTTTTAAGGTTTATATGTAGTCTTTTAACAAATTTTAATGCTTTTAATGTTTAATGTTTAATATTATAAATTGTTTAATTGTTAAATTACTTTTAAATTCATACTTTTATTGAAGCTTTTGACTTGTTTTTAATCAGTATTGTTTATAAATATGGTGTGGGCTGCCATTATTAGGAGAAAGACCTGATATAAATGAGAGCGGCTCTGCAACGGAACCAGTATCCTTGTGGGCCTTGCGGGAGCCCCTGTGAAGGAATGGACTGCAGCTATTCCTTTGGCAGCTTTAGATGGAGGCTGCATGTAGAATTCATTTATTTGGAGTCCACTAGATGTTGTTCCAGCACAACAGAGACAGCAGGTATTCCGGAATGGTGTTCCTGGCTACGACGAGCCTAGTTGTGTGGTCTTGAGAGCTGAGCAGAGTTCTGCTCCTGCCCGGCTTCAGCCGCGTAAGGAACGGAGCCATGTCGGTGCCAGGGAAGCAAAGACGGTAGCATCTGCAGAGCCATTTTTTAACCGTGTTGGACCGTGTGAAAAGTGCCCTTAAAATCCTCTCATTTACTTTTGAGCACCACCGGTTTGTGTTGATTGGGAACATTTTGGTCCTGGGCAGAGGATTTGTCTTGAACGGCAGCCATGGCTGCGGTATTTTCCCACGCCAATTTCAGTTTTCTTTTGGATGGAGTGAAATATTGAATTTTGATGACATGAGAGAATTCTTAGGTTGTTAAACTTCCTATGTTCTGAGAAAACAAACCGAGACCTGACTCAGTTGGGGATGACTCTTGCCTCAGGGGCAAGAACACATTCAGCATGGAGGGTTTTGGGAGTTTTGGGCTGGAGTTTGGCCCCTGGGGCCTTCCTGCTCCCTCGTTTCCTAGTGCTGCCGGCCTCCCTTTCCTTTGCCCTCTCTTCCTTCCATCATTCCTTCCTTCTCATGGTAGGAGCCCGCAGTGTTCGGCCGGGGGAGGTCAGTGAGGTGACCACCTGGCCAGTCCCCCTGCTTTCTATTTACAGCTGAGGGGCTTGTCTGAAGGACCGTGTCTCTCACCGTGAACCTGCCTCGGTCTTCCTGGGAGACCCTTCTCTCGGTCCCATCACCCTCACAGGAGGAGGGACATTGGGTGGGAACGTGGGAGGCAGGGTCTTCTCAGTGACTGCTCCCGCGCTCCTCCGGAACTCCTTGGCTGGAGAGCCCAGACCGGCACCCTCCCCCTGTCTTTACGTGGGCAAGCGAAGAAGACCTTTGGCTTTCAACAGGCCGTTGAGGACCAACTGCTAAGGCTGGCTTCAAGGGCCAGTCAGAACGTGCTGTACTCCTGTTCTACTCTGTTCTGTTCTGTTCATCTCCTGCTTTTCTCCTAAATGGGGTTCAGAGCTTGTTGTTTTTATTTTTAGTGGTCCTGCTCATTTGGTTGATAGTTTAACTATGTTTTTAAATTTCGTACAATGTAAATTTTATAGCTATATCGCAAACCACCTTGAGTTTCAGACCAAGAAAAAGGAAGAAAATAAAGGAGTGGGATGGCTCTGCTTGGTGGGCAAGCTGAGTAGTAGGTGGGGCAGAAGCTCCCGTTGCAGCAAGATCAGGCTGCTCTGGGTTAAGAGGTCTAAATGCTCTCAAGAAGGAATAAATACATTAATTGGGCAATGTGTCACATCGTAGAGCCTCTGACATATGAGGCCATCGCTGGAACAACTGTGCTGGCTGCCAGTTGTTCCTGGACCTTTAAGACCTCCTGGACCTTCTTTAAGGCTTTGATATGAACCTCAGAGGCTGGAAATGACTTGGGACAACACTTTCTCCCAAGTAGAACTCCCAGCTGCTGCGAGGACTGTCGGAGACCCTCTCCCTTGTGCCATCCAGCAACAACCTAGAGAAGAGTCTTCTCTGGGATGGCACCTCCTGCTTGGAGCCCTCTCTGCCCACCCCAGAAGGAGAGCAGGTCAACCTGGCTGAAGTTTAGGTGCAAGCGGTCAACTTTTTTAAAAAATTTGCTTCAGTATTTGATGAGTCACAATTCTGACTATTTTGCTTGTTAGCTTATGACCTGCTGCTTATGTTGGGCTTGTTTTGGCTATGTTGTGTGTGGTGTATATTTGTATGCCTTCGTCTTGCCTAGACCCTCTGTGCATGAGAGATGATACTGAAATACTCTTGAGTGACTTGGAAGGGATTCATGGCCACAGTCACTCTTAAAGAGCCAGAGACTGTCTTCCCAGCTCGTTGTTACCAACACAGTGCTGTTGGAGCCTGGCTTTGTCCGTCGGCCCGCCCGCCCGCCCGCCCGCCCGCCTGCTGCTGCTCCAGAGGGCTCTACCGGTGTTGCGCCCGCCTGTGTTTGGCGGCTGCTGCCCGCCTGCCCGTCCTAGCTGCCCTCTTTCCCTTGGAAGGCTGGCATGAGTGGCCAGCGTAGCAGCCCAGCAGTGCGGGGTGCAGAAGGCAGTGGTGACAGGAAGGAGGGAACATATTTGGTTTGACTGTTGGGAATTTCTTGGAGGGACGTGGTCTAAGGTAACCTCTAGACAATATAATATCCTCTTAAGGTGGGGATCAGGATGGATTACACCCCACAGCATTTGGTGGCGATGGGTTCTTCTCATTTTCCCGATACACCACCTGCGAAGAGAATCCTCTTTGCTTTGCTTGAATGCTTTTTCTGTGGCTGCTTTGATAATTGGACTTGCTTCAGCGTTGATGCGTTAACAGCGAGTGTGCGGGTAGGTGCCCCCGTGGATTGCTGCGGCCGAGGGTCCCCTGGTGCCTCCTTGCCAGTGGAGGAACCTGCCTCTCACCCACCTTGTCCATGGTTTGGGCCGTTTGCTGCCTTCCGGGGGTGGCTGGGCCCGAGGAGACCAGCGTGCCCACCGGTTGACCTTTGGGAGAGAGCTTGCCTGCCCGGAGGGAATTTTCATCCCTGGAAATGTCAGGATGCGCTTTTTCCTCCATCTGTAGATGGTTAATTACAAGTTCACACAAGATATTGTCAGGGGCATCTGGATTTGGTTTCTTCATAAACAGAAGTAAATGTTGAGAACATATTTTTCTACATCCAATTTCACTTGTTATGGATATTTGGCATACTTTGCAGCCCACATCTTTGGGCTCTCGATTCGGGTTCCTGGCCTGAGAGCCCTGTCGCCGCTTTCTGTTGAAGTGCCCTGAAGGTTGCGGAGGAGAGACTTTTATTGGTGCAAAACATAAAAGCGCCATTTCCCCACCAAAATTATAGCCATATTTTTCATTAAAATCACTTGGAGCCCCAGTAAACAACCGACAAGAAAAAAAAAATTAAAATGCCTGCCACACTGCTGTTTCCCTCCTTCCCTTTCTCTCTCTCTCTCTCTCGATGAAGGAGAAAAAAAATCCAAAATACACATCTCGGGCTTAAATTTTTTTTTAAGAAAAATCTAGTAAAAATCTGATCTAGTAAATCAGAAAAATGTACATGCATTTAGCCCTTTATTACAATATAATTAAAACCTACTGTGCGCATAAGTGCAAGAATATCTTTGCAGGGGTGTCTGGATTCTTCTGCATTGCCATTTATCATGCAAACCTTCTGTTTCTGATTTGTTTGCGTCCCCCATTGCAAAGTCAGCTGAAGGGAGCGAGGCCAGCGTGGTGGGTACGCGTCTCTCCTTGTGTGTGCTTTTTGCATGCATGTTTGCGCGCTGATATAGAATGTGTGTGGGCAGCATGTGACGCACGTCTATTAATCGTAAGTGTGATCTGCCTTGGTTGGTTACACGGCTTGTCCGGAGAGCCATGTGTTCTGAGAAAGGACTTCAGCTTCTGGAACAAACCCTTTTAAAAAATCATCTGATATTAAAGAGTTGTTGCCCTGTGGCTTGAGAGCACTGTGAGCTGTGTACCTTACGCAGTCTTCGAGGGAGGCGTCTACTCTCCACCTGTCTCCCCCTGCGCTGTTCGGCAGGCAGATTTTAAAAGGAGCGTGTGAACGGCGTGTTTTCAAGTGACAAAATGTGCCGCTCCAAAGGTGTGCCAGTGCCGTTGCCCCATTGCACCTGGCTCTATCTGATGATACCAGCGGTAGAGCTTGGAGTGCGTGGAGGGGGGATGTGGCCGTGGTGCGTAGAGACGTGGCTGTGATGCGTGGGGGCGTGGCCACAGTGCATGGGGCGTGGCCGTGGTGCACGGGGACATGGTTACAAGCCAGGACGCCCCCAAAACATTGCTGCTGGGGCGAGCCGCCCCCATCGTGCCCCCCCGTCTCTATCCGACTGGCCGATACGTAGGTGGAGAGTTGTATGTATCGTGAGGAGGGACCTCTTGCTGGAATGTGCTGGGGGAAGAGATTGGGTGGAAGCATTATCTGCGGGCCGCCATAGCCTAGCTTTAAAACCTGGGTGAGTGGACTGTCCTGTGGTGGAAAGCAGGCCTTGTCATTTTTGTTTTTTGGAAAGGAAGATGACTCTGAAAGTTGCTTGACCCACTGACAACATTTGTAATGAAACTGGTGGAATCCTTTTCTGATCAAGTACATACCTGAGGCTGATGTTTTTTCCTTTGTACTTCATTTCCACAGGCCACAAGATCAGTCATTAATTCTTGACTGGCTAAATAGAGACCTTCCCTGGGAAGCTAGATGAACCTTGAGTTGTTCTTGCACTTTGAAAAAGACTACTAAATAAAACAGCTTTCAGCCTTTGTGCCAGTTCTTCCTGAGCTATGTGTCAGCAGGTGATGCATTTGTGAATTGTCTGTTCATTGATAATCCTCTCTTCCTGGCTTTGGGGAGATAGTGTCTGGCCCTGCACAGTCTAGAAATCACCATGCCCGTGGGAGAGCAATGGACGTCGGGAGAGCCGTGAAGCTGGATCTGGCCAAAAATGGGGCTCTCCAGTCCGCATTCTCTTTCCACAGTAGCCACCCAGAGCCCACACAGAGAAGAGGAAGCCTGTGGCACCTTCCCACTTGTGCTCCCAACCCATGGGTGTTCAAGGAAACAGTCCATCTGATCCTGGAAGCAACACAAAACCACCATGACCACTGATGTAGGTTCTCTGGAAAAAGAAGAATTGGAAAATTTTCCACTGCTCTCAGTTATCTGATTTAGTACATTTGGTTTAAGCATCACAGTCAAAGAAATTCAAAGCTTTTTATGGAATTATTGGAATATTTTTAATAAAATGAGAGAAGAATATTTGTTGGTTTTAAGTCAGCCATGAGTTAATGTGTCCCGATGAAGGAGAGACTTCCAGAAGTCACTGCTATCGGCTGTCCTGTTCAGGCCTTGCAAACTCAGGGCAGCAACTCTGGTCTCCTTGACTGAGCTGATCCTCCTGTGATGTGGTTTTCCTCATTTCCTACTGCCTTCGACTTTACCTAGCATTATTTGCTTTTGTAATGAGTTGTGTGCTCTCATGGTATATCAAAAAGTACCCTTCCTTTAGTTGTTTTAGGACACATACGTTTTGTAATGCAGAGAGAGTTGAACCTGATTGCATGTTATACTGACAGTTCAGCTTTCTTCTGTTGAGGTATTCCCTGTACTCACTCGCTTGTAAGTTCCATTTCAAGTTGAGAAGCATCTGATTCAGTACAACTGGTTGGACTTTATGTTTTGCCAAGGGACATGTGTGAATCTGAGAGCACAGACAACTTGTCAGACTTTCTCTTGACTACTTGTACTTATGGCCAAGAGATCTGCAAAATAGAAGCACGTTTAGCAATGTGTTTATCTGTTAGTCTATTCCTGTGAGTCCTGGAGTTTGTCAGTGTTGATATCCTTAGAAGGATAACTAGAAGTTCATAATCTATATTTAGCCCGTCTTAATACTGATTGCAGTGAAACAGTCCAGACAACTATGGCTGTGACGGGACGGGAGCATCTGGAAATTTTGGGGCAGAAAAATATGACATTGGAAAATTTTCTGTGGAAAAAAATTCCACCCCACATCACTGCCCTTAATAGCTTCATAAGGATTTCTATAATCCAGGGGTAGGGGGGACAATGCAAACTCTGGGCCAGGTGTAGCCATTTTTGAGTTCTCCAGCAACCCCCCTTTTTTCCCAACTTTAAAAAAAATGGGGTAAAAATGCTTCCTTATGTGCCCTAAATCGCATCTCCCCGTCACCCACAGGCTTGGTGGAACACTCAAACAACTAAGCTAAGGAGAGAGGACTTACCTTTGCAGGAGGGACGCTGATTCTTCTTCAGCAGGGCTTGCCACTGTGTATGCTTGATAAAGTGTTGAATAAAACTTTTCCACCTATTAATCTGGAACGTGAATCTGGCACAGATGGGAAGCTAAATGACCTGTCATTCTCTGTGCCCTCTTGGCCACCTTCCAGTCTTTTGGTAAGCGCCCATAACAGAATCATACTACATATTTTTGTTAAAGGATCTCACAATGTGAAATCTGTGGTCTTCAAGAAGTCTTAGGTGAGAACCGTCCGGAGTCTTGATTTGATTATTTTCTGCTTATTGGTGAGCGCCGGAACTTCTGTCCTTGTGAGTATCTGCTTCAGTTCCCTGGAATTTCTTCCTGAAATACCAGTTTGGTCCCCTGTCTCTGCTGTGAATTCATTCACTGAATTGCTCTGTAGTCTCCACTACCTCTTCTAGTACTCTGAATAGTTTCCTGCTCTCAGCGTGTTCAAGTAGTTTATTTATTGCTTGCTTTAGCAATTACAAGGGTATGGTTTTAGACATCTGTCTTCCTTTTTCTGCATGCTGTATCCTCTCCTTGTGTTTCTTTTGTCCAGGTGAATCTCTGAGGGGCTCTTGAATACACAGAGGATATGAAATGGCAGGGAGGGCAGCTCTGTGAGCCCACGGCATAGATTAGTGCTTCTCCAGTTATCTCATGTGGGAGACTGGCGGTTAATATTCTTCCCAACGAGTCAGAGACCGGGACCATACTTGTGTCCGTTGTGTGCTAGAATGCTTTCTTTCTTTCCTGGAAGCTCTGTAGGGCCTGGCAGACAATAGCTTGGGGATTGGGGCCAGCCCATGGACAACTGGTTTGAGGAGCAGGACTATAGAGGACGATTAGGGAACATCTGGCCTTTCAGATATTGGAGGATTCCGGCTCCCATAATCCGTACCCAACACTGCTAACGGAGAGGGTGGTAGGAGTTTCAGTCCAACGACATTTGAAGGGTTGCATGTTCCTTCTCCCAGCTCCTTCACATTCCGGCATTCTGGAGGCTCCCTATTTACAGTGAATAACATACCCAGTAGTTTGTGTGAGAGGCATCACAGGGTAGTGGTTTGAATGTAGGACTAGGACTTTAGGAGACCAGGGTCCAAGTCCCTGCTCGGCCACAGAAGACTCCCCTGGGTGACTGTGGGCAAGTCACACTCTCTCAGCCTTAAAGCAATGGCACAGTTTTCCCTGAATAAATCTTTTCAAGAAAACCATAGAATAAGGTGTTAAGTCTGACAGCCAGCGTGGCACAGTAGTCTGGGAGCTCTGAATGGAAATCCCTACTTAGCCCAGGAAGCCCAGTGGGTGACCACGGGCAACTCACAGTCATCCTTGGAGGAAGCCCATGGCAGACCACCCCTGGCTACTATATCTGGCCAGGCAAACCCTAAGGGAGAAGGGTTGCTGTGGTTCTGACTCAGCTGCAAGGACAAGAGAGGGAGCCTGAACTGCTGGGTGCTGTGTTCGTGTGTGTGCCAACCGCACTGCCCCTTACGTGAGACTGGGGGCGTTTCGGTTGCCCGCTGTGTGCGGGGAGTTCGGCTGTCACCACTTGCTTCGGCAGTGGCAGAGAGCCAGCCTGGTGTTGTGGTTCGACGTTGGACCGCCACGCAGGAGACCAGGGTCGGAATCCCTGCTCGGCCGTGGAAATCCACTGAGCGACCTGGGGCGAGCCACGCTCTCTCAGAGGAAGGCAGTGGCGGCAAACTTCCTCTGAACAAATTTTGCCAAGAAAACCCCGTCCGTGAGAGGCTTGTCTTAGGGTCGCCACAAGTCAGAAACGACTTGAAGGCACGCAACAGCAGTTGGTGGTGGGAGGGCGGAGGTCCCTCCCGCTGCTCCCCCCCGGGGCCCCGACCACGCTTCTCCCGCTGGCCAGCCCCGGCGCAGGTGTGTGCTCTGGGAGCCCCGGCCCCTCTTGGCTCCACACCTGCCTTGGAGATGCGCGCCTGGGCGCCACGCGTGCCGTTCCCTGAGAGGGAATCCAGAGAGGCAGGAACCGCCAGCCGGAGGGAGGCTTATGCCTCATAAATTAAAATTGGGAAGATGGAGGGGTTTGACTTGTGGTACTCTCCAACTTATGTTTTTGTCGTTATTACATCTATAATTTAGAGGTCTCTTTATTTGTTTCCATAAAATTAGCCAGTAAAGCTAAAATTGAAGAAGGGAAGAAAGGAAGAAAGAAAGAGAGGGAATAATGGGAACCAGGCAGAGGCTGCCGAAAAGCGCACTCGATGAAATGTAGTCCGTGGTGTTGCTCTTCCAATCGTGTTTTATAGCTGGGAGCCACATGTAAGCGGGTTATAAAAGTTTTACTAGACAGAAGTAGCAAGGCTGAATTTCGCATGGCAATTTCTGACAGAGATGTTTGCTTTGGCCTTTTATGTGCCATTACCAGCTCTGCGCTCTTTAAATGCCAGTTAGCACCTGGATGCCTCGTGTTTAAAAGCCGTAGAGGCTCACGCACCTTTGCCCGAGCACCTTGAAGCGGTGGAAGGAAGGAGGGCGTTGCTTTGAACAAGTGCTGCTGGTTCCTTTTTTTTAAAAAAATTCTTTCTGTGGCTCATGAAGAGGCAGGCCTTTTAAGGAAGAATATGGCAGAGAGCTGGGTTTTTGCCTGTTTGTTTTTAGCTCGGGGTAGAAAACAGGACAATGCGGACAGCTGCCACGTGATGCGTAGACAGGGCTTGTGGATGCGCGTGTGTCTTTGGAGGGTCGGGGCCTGGCTGGGGCAAGATCCTGCGGGTTGCCTGAGGTCGGAATCTCGGGATCTGCCGAACGGCTGGCCGGGCCAGAGGCCGTCAGGCTCGAGGTCCGGTTTTCTCCTTCCCGCCTGGCCGGCCTCGCCCCGCAGCCCCGCGACACCCGTAATCGCAAGGAGGAGGCAGGAGTCAGAACATTCGGACCATTGTCCTCCCCAAGTTCAGAAGGAAGCATTTTTCAGTTGCAGATTTTCCAACGAAAATGCTGTGGCGGTCAGAATTTCCGTTCTCTCTAGAAAAAAGACGAGAAGAACAACAAACACATTTAGGACAATATGGTATAAATCCTGTTGTTCCTCCCAGCTGGAGTAGGGCCGTTGAACGCGTCGGGTTCACCTATCGGTTGGCTCAGCGGTCCGCAGCTGACTGGTTAGAACTAACCAGCAGGATTCCAGCTTATGTGTTTCAACAGTGATCTTAAATATGACCCCTACCCCACATGTGGTGTCCATATTAATTAGCAATAATTTCAGCACCGTCATTCTGAGATTTGATGGTTGGGATGGAGATCTTTTTCTCAGTTTTCTTGTTGGGTTTGGTCCATCTCTAATCAGCATTTACAAATAACAAAAGAGGAGCAGAAATACTGGGAAGTGGGAGCACATAGTCATCTACTTGCCTACTTTTAAATTAATCTTCCTGGAGGACGGTGATGTTGACAAACCAATGTCTTCTTTCTTTCTGTCCTGCTTGCTTTCTTTCCTGCTTGCTTTCAGAAAAATTTCAGGGCAGTGTATCTTAAAATAAACTAAGAATTTAAATCACTATTTTTATATTATAAAAACAGGCTCAAAACTATATGAATGATCTGAAAAGTTAAAAATAAAACCAGTTTGAAACCAGTTAGAACAGTTTGAGACAATCCCTGTGTGTGTTCAGATTTAGCAGAAATGAGTTAGGCCCTGAAGAGTTTAATGAAGGGCCCCGTTTTTACTTGTTCTCGAAATAAAACCAGTTTTTGGTGCCATCTGGGCCTTCCAGGGGAGGGCATCCCGCACTGGGCCGGGGGGGGCACAGCCTGGAAGTCCCTCTTCCACGGGGAAGTCTTCCCGCTGGCGGGACGCAGAGGGGAGCTGTCTGGAAGATCTTAATCCTCCGGCAAGCAAGGATAGGGAGAAGTGCTCCTTCAAATATCGTTTAAATGTTCTGTTCAAAACATGAGCTCCCAGAGAAGCTCTGCAAGCGAAAGAGGTAGGCAACCTGTTCTTGTCCGAAAAGCCTCCCGTGGAGGATCTTGCTTTGAGGCACGTCCGGGGCCTGGATGCAGGAGGGACGCTGCCAGCAGCCGCATTCTTCCGCATTCTTCTGCCCGCGCCCCTGCCGTTGTCCGTGGGGTTCGGTTGCCTTTGTCTGTCGCTCCCCCGGCTCTCCTTCTGGGAGGGTGGGGTGCACATCTCTTGCAGAGCAACGTCTAGCGTCTAGTCTATCTAACTCTTGGACTTTTTTCTTATTATTACTACTCTTTGTTACTTGCTTCTAGGTATTTTATCTTCTTCTTTTTCCCTTTTTCCCCTCTTCTATCTTTTCAGCTTTTTGTTTTGTTTGTTTGCTCATTTGGCTTTGTGAAAGAATGCTTATTTCTTTTCTTTTCTTGTTTCTTTCTTTTTTTTGGTTATGGTTGGTGTGTCTCTTTTTAAACTCAATAAACTTATCACAGAGCATGGACTATCTCAGTGTTGTGTAGTTGGCGGGGCGCGAGAGCGTGAGAGAGGCAGGCTGGAAGAGCAGCGGGCTCACCTGTCTTGGGTGTGATTTCCTTCCACCTTAGAACGGGTTGCCCTTCAGGTGCTACTTGGCTTCCGATGCAAAATGCGGCAGAGGGTGGAAGGTGGCACATTCTGTGCCTTGCATGCGGTCATGAAGGAAGGTGGCTACCAGGATTTGGAACTCTCTGCAAGGAAGCCCAGCTTCTCTCCCTTCCTGCTGTCTTTCCATTATGCGCACATGTGCGCTCATGTGCACACATACACACTAAACAGACAGGTTTTTGGTAACTGCAACGTCACTGAGAAAGGGGCAGTTGGGTATTGCATTTTCCTTACTGATTTTTTAAAAACTGTGTTTTAGGTTGTGATTTGAATATAATTCTGTTTAATACTGGATCTTGTTTTGTTTAAATTGTCCCTTTGGTTCAGTATTAGTATGAGCTACCTGGAGTTAACCTTTGGGTATCAGTCCATTAAGTACTTCCCTAAATACTTTAGTAAAGGTAGGGGAGTAAGTTCAAAACAGTTCCTAATGCTGCAAATTGCAAATGAGGCAGTTTGCCTTTGTGAGGATCTGCCTGGCTGTCTTTGGATGTGGCTGCCATACCTGTGGATTAGGAAAAACATCAAATCTCCGTGCAGTTCCATTACAAGGCAGCGGATGGCAGAATGAGCAGCGGTGAGAGGAACTGACATGATTTGCTTCTTCATCTTAAAATACGGCTTTGAGTTTGAATAGCACCATGGAGTCATTGCCTGAAGACTGCCTGATATAGTAGTTTCTTGGCACATATTTAGGAACTGTGGCAATGAGGGTAACTTCCTTTTTATTTATTTATTTATTTATTTATTTATTTGGAGGCAACTGTCTGCCCAGCATAAATGAAATGACAGGTAGCAGAGTACCAGCACAATCTTTATTGCTGTTGTCCCTTCAACTAGAAAGAAGAAAAAAAAAGATGGCCGTTGGTGGTAAAGAACTGAAGATGTCTCTTTTGTCCTCCTTTCTCTTGGAAGGAGACCTTTCTGCTGCCAAACGGCTGGCACTACAGGATGTGTGAGATCTTGTACTCTCACAGGTCACAAAATCAACCCGCTTAAGGCTTGATAAGGGCTAAATATCGGATTACCATTTGATACATCCCCAGTCTGGATAATATTTTTATCGGTTTTAAATATTTTAATATGACAGCCAATTTAATACTTTTGAAACATTTGCAGTACATACTTAATTGCATTTTGTTTTAACCTGTCCTGCCCTATCTGTTGGTGGCCCTAGTTCAGTGTTGTGAACTGGCAAAAGTTCCCTGCTGTCCATCTGTGATGTCTCTGCCTTGGGTGGTGATCGTGGAGTGCTTTTTAAGTATCGCTTCCAAGATCTGTTGAGTATGAGAGGCCAACCAAGACATTTTTGAAGCAGAAGTGTGTGGTTTCTTCCTTTTGCAGAATCAAAATGATGTTTTTGCCCAAGGGTTCCCCCAGGCAGAAAGAGGGATTAAAAAACCCAAAACATTTCATAACTGGGTGTTAAAATAGGCGCATGAATAAAATGTTCTCTACCTAACTGGTCACTGAATTTCTAGTTTCCAGCAGAGCTAAAAGGCTCAGTGGCAAGTTGATCTTTCTTTACTTTAAACAGCCCTTTACTTCAAATACTTAGAAATTGGGAGGGGGTTCCACAGTGAGAACCAATTTTCCTCTGGATGTACCTGCTTCTATTTTTGATCCTGTGCCTGTGAGAAACACCACCAAACAGTTTGTGCAATGAACTCTACATGTTAGTGGTCCTAAATGGAGCAAACCTCCTTTGGAGTTGGTAGATTCCTTTTCAGGACAAAGCTGCTGCTTTTGGGATGGAGCTGGCCACAACGTCAAGGTGTCCTCAATTCACTGGCTGAGTAGTCAAGGGCATAGCCATGTTAGTCTGTTTCAGCATAAAAAGATATAAAAGAATCCTGTCGCACCTTTGAGATGGAGAAGAAGAAATCTGTGGCACAACCTTCCTTGCTAGAAATTCCTTTTTCTCAGTTACTTTCAGAGGTGCTACAGAATTCTTCATGTCTTCTTTGACCAAGTTTGCTCCGGTGTCTGGGAGACAATACCTGCTATCTCGTTCAGGCGAGTCTACAGGAATCGATCCACTGATCACAAGTGAGAAGGCTGAGTTGGTTAAGTTAGTGTGTGTCGGTAATAGATTGCAGAAGAGAGAGGATGATTGAAAGAAGGGAAGATACACACACACACGCACACACACATATACACACATACATACATATCTATATACATATCTATACATATCTATATCTATATCTATATATCTATATATACATACACACATACACACATACATACACTAGGAACTGCCAGGAGGAAGTCAAGGAAGAATGATTGAATGACAATTTGATAAGTACCCTGACTTCATTTTTGTCTTTTATTATGTACGTTAAAATTAAATAAAAATATTGCAAAAAAACACAGATTTTTATCAACCTTCTTTCATGGCATCGCACAACTGGGGCTGTTGTGATCCACGCTGGCCAAGTTGTGGGAAGCTGAAGTGGGGAAGGGAAGGGGCGATAGGTGGGGACAGGATCTCAGTGTGGCAAAGGAGTGACGAGAGAGTAAAAATAAAAATTGGGGATAAGGCGAAATGAACATGAAGTTCTGGACTGGCTTATATTCATATCTGAAGGATTAGGCACTTCAAAACTCTGCAGAGGTTCCCAGTGCCTGTATGACTATGTGAGAAAGCAATAGGTCCAAGGGTGGAGGAGGCAGGGAGAGAGAATCCCACCCTGGGCTTTCTGAAGGGGTCGCAAGAAGAGAAGGAAGTTGTCTTGGCCCAAAGTGAGGTGAGCAGAGCATGGAGAAAGCAAAGAGTGGGGATAGGAGGAATGAGAGGTCCCATTGGTCACTGGCAGACCCATGCTGTGCATGTGCCAGCACTCAAGCTGAGGTTCAGGTTCTGGCATCTCTGATTAGAGATGGGAAGGCCCACAGGGAAAAAATGGAAGAGGGAAGGGGTCTGTTCCATTTCCCCCCAAAAGACTTTGTTTTCTCCTCTCCCCCCAAAATAATACCTGGAATCCTGTGTCCAGTTCTGGGCACCACAATTCAAGAAGGTTGTGGACAAGCTGCAGCATTTCCAGGGGAGGGCAACCAAAATGGTCAGAGACCTGGAAACCATGAAGTGCTGTGAGGGGAGGCTGAGGGAGCTGGATGTGTTTAGCCTGGAGAAGGAAAGGTTAAGAGGGGACGTGATAACCATGTTTAAATATTTGAAGGGATGTCATATGGAGAATGGAGCAAACCTGTTTTCTGCTGTTCCAGAGATTGGGATGCCTCAGAGGAGGCGAGTTCTGGTTGTTGGTGACTCCTTGCTCAGAGGAACTGAAACGGCAATTTGCAAACCGGACAAGCTCAATCGAGAGGCCTGCTGTCTTCCTGGGGCCAAGATCAGCCACATAACGGAGAGGCTAACCAGGCTGGTCAAGCCCACTGACCATAAGCCCCTCATTTTGGCTCATGTCGGAACCAATGACACTGCGAGGCGCAGCTTTTACCACATCGCAAAGGACTACAAGCTTATGGGGACGAAGCTTAAGGACCTTGGTGCGCAGGTGGTTATTTCATCTCTCCTCCCTGTTCAAGGATATGGCGCATGTAGGGAAAGGGCGATAGTAGAGGTCAACAACTGGCTCCACACATGGTGCCGCCGGCAACGGTTTGGGTTTTTGGAACACTGCCTGAATTTCCATGAACGTGGGCTTCTGGCAAGGGATGGGCTGCACCTCACGAAACTTGGCACGAATGTTTCTGCAAACAATCTCGCAAGGAGGATTCAGAGGTCTTTAAACTAAGTTCCGCTGGGGAGGGAGACAATATTATTTGAGGCCAGGACTTGGCGAGCGCAGGGGGAAAAGGCCCAAATGATATTGACCAAGTAGTACAAGCGGCCAGTGGCGGGAGGAGTAGAAACTATAGTACAGGACTTGCAGGAAGGGCCCGGGGACCTAAGTGTCTCTACACTAACGCACGGAGTATGGGAAACAAGCAAGATGAACTTGAACTCCTAGTACAACAAAATAAATACAATTTGATAGGCATCACTGAGACCTGGTGGGATGAGTCTCAGGACTGGAATGTGGGAATAGAGGGGTATAGCCTATTTCGTAGAAATAGACCAAACAAGAAAGGAGGAGGAGTAGCCTTGTATGTCAGGGATGTTTTCACCTGCGAAGAGATCCGTGACTTAAACCCAGAAAGCCAGGTCGAGAGCATCTGGGTAAGAATTAAGGGAGCAAAAAACAATAGGGATATTCTGGTGGGGGTTTACTACAGACCTCCAACCCAGACGGAGAACTTTGATGACGCCTTCCTCAACCAAATGACCGCGCATTCAAAAAGGAGAGATACGGTAATAATAGGAGATTTCAATTACCCGGATATATGTTGGCAGTCAAACTCTGCCAAGACAGCAAGGCCCAGCAAGTTTCTTGCTTGTCTTGCAGACAATTTCATGGTCCAGAAGGTGGAAGAGGCCACAAGGGGATCAAATATTCTAGATCTGATCCTGACCAACAGGGATGACCTTGTTAATGAGGTAGAAGTGGTTGGATCTTTAGGGGGGAGTGACCATGCCCTATTGGAATTTGGCATTCAGTGGGAAGGAGAAGATAAGTGTAGCCAGACACTCGTCTTAGATTTTAAAAAAGCGGACTTCTGTAAACTTAGGGAGCTGCTGGCTGGAATTCCGTGGTCAAGAATAGTGAAAGGGAAAGGAGTTCAGGAGGCATGGGAGTTCCTTAAAAGGGAGATACTAGAGGCACAGTCTAAAACTGTGCCAATAAGGAGGAAAAATGGAAGGCGTCTGAAGAAACCAGAATGGTTGACTAAAGAACTCTCAGCTGAGCTAAGCCTTAAGAGAAACGTGTACAGGAAATGGAAGAGGGGGGAAACCGCCAAAGAAGAATTTAAGCAAGTAGCCGGGAGATGTAGGGAGGAGGTCAGAAAGGCTAAAGCACAGAACGAACTTAGGCTGGCCAGAGACATCAAAAACAATAGAAAGGGCTTTTCTAAATATGTTTGTAGCAAAAGGAAAAAGAAGGAGACGATAGGGTCGCTGTGCAGAGAAGATGGCGAATTACTAACAGGGGGAAGAGAAAAGGCAGAACTACTTAACACCTTCTTTGCCTCAGTTTTTTCCCAGAAGGATACAAGCGCTCAACCTGGCAGTCGGGGAGCAGGGGAGGGCAACCAAAATGGTGAGGGGCCTGGAAACCAAGCCCCGTGAGGATAGACTTAGAGAGCTGGGTATGTTCAGTCTGCAGAAGAGAAGGTGAAGAGGGGACATGATAGCCATGTTTAAATATTTGAAGGGATGCCATGTAGAGGAGGGAGAGGGCTTGTTTTCTGCCGCTCCAGAGACCAGGACGAGGAGCAACGGATTCAAGCTGCAGGAAAGGAGATTCCACCTGAACCTCAGGAAGAACTTCCTGACAGTCAGGGCTGTCCAGCAGTGGAATATGGTGCCTCAACAGAGTGTGGTGGAGTCTCCTTCTTTGGAGGTTTTTAAGCAGAGGCTGGATGGCCCTCTGTCGGGAGTGCTTTGAGGGTGTTCCTGCATGGCAGGGGGTTGGACTGGATGGCCCGTGGGGTCTCTTCTAACTCTACATTTCTATGATTCTGTGATTCTATGCTGTGGAGCAATGGCTTCGAACTGCAGGAAAAGATATTCCACCTAAACATCAGGAAGAACTTTCTGGGGGTAAGAGCAGTTTGACAGTGGAATCCGCAGCTGCCTCAATGGAGAGTGGTGGAGTCTCTTTCTCTGGAAGTTTCTAAGCAGAGTGTCAGGCTGGGTTTGTTCTCCCTGTCATGTGTTCCAGTGCCAGGTAGTCCTTTGAAGTTTAATGCCATGTAGAGCCATGAGTACTTTGAACAAAGGGCTGGAAGGGGATGATGGAGTTGAATAAGAAAACAGTGTGTTGGGAACAGAGGAATGTTGTTTCAACAAACTTTGATACGAGAGAGAAAGTCATGCTGTTGGTAGGTGGTATATAAGCCTGGGAAAAGAATTGTTTTAATTAGCTGTCAAATAGGATGCTTGTGTGTACAGATCTGTAATGTTACTGCTTATAAAACACTGTAAACCCTATTGTAGTCTTGGCAGTGGCCAGAATGTGCTGCTGTGACCCTCCTGTTCCTGAATAAAGCTTTTGTAAACTTCTGAACCCGTTTTCTGGGACTGGAGTTGTTGTGTACATGACACAGGGGCTGGATGGCCACCTGTCCGAGGGAGGGCTTTTGAGGGTGTCTTCCTGCATAGCAGAAGGGGGTTGGACTGGATGCTCCTGGGGTCTCTTCCAACTCTAGGATTCTAGGATTTTGTAAGACTGTGTGAGAGGAAGATTGTGTAGTGTCTTGCATCATTGCAATTCCTGGTCTTGGTTTCCTGTTCTCAGTTCTTTTTGTGGGAATGAGTGCCTTACGTTGGCTTGGCAGTATGGAGGAATGGAGGAGACAATTAACTTTTCTTTTTTACTAGCACTGATGGTTTCTTCTGTTTTCATTTCCCTGCTTCTCATAAACTAGTGGAAGCAGAGAGGTTTCTTATAGTTCACATGTTCCCCATGGTTTAGGATTTTGGAGCTCCATTTGTAATAAAAAACAAGATTTTAAAAAGCAAGTACATCTCGTAATTGCTTTCTGAATAAGCTGTATTTTTACTATATCAGATGTGTTAGTTTTATGCCAAACCAAGTTAATACATAATGCATTTTGTGTTCCTGCCGTTGAGCTGCTTTTCTCAGTTCAGGACCTCATAACTCCGTTTGTACCAAAAACCTATAGCAAGAAGCCCCTTCAAAGATTCAATTTGTAGTGGTTGTCTGAGTAAGCTGTACTTTAAATATATCAAACGTGAATATATTATGCCAAACGAAGATATGCATACAGAACAACAAAATGAATGTCTCTCAAGAAGGTTAACATCATATTTTTTTAGGTTTTCCAAAAAATTGTGCCCCCATGGAAAGAAAACCCTCATAGGTTTTTTTTTCTCCTTCTGTGGCTTGAAAATTTTCAGCATCTCTTCCCAGTCTAGGTGGGCAATGCAGGGTCAAGAAGAAGAAGAAAGAGGAGAGGAAGAGTGTGCATTTTGATTTCTCTGAAAGGAAGCCCAACTTCACCACCAAACTCTGAGTGTTTGTTTCAGAGTGTCAACAGAAGTGCAGAGAGGACGATCTGGTAGACATTATGTGCCCAGGCTTCCAAAACGCTTTTGACAGAGTTGCTCATCAAAGGCTCCAGAGTAAATTTAGCAATCATCATCATCCATCAACAAAATTTATTCTTTGTAGGTCTGCCTAAGATATACAAGGCACTGTACAAAAATGAAACAAGCTGCAGGTCTCTGCCCGCTTGCTCAGAGTTGATTTGGAAGAGGCTTCTCTTATGGACCAGCAACTGGTGAAAGAAGAGGCTGTAGAGAATTTAGAAAACGTTTAGATACACCACCCAACTGGCAAATGCCCTCAGAGTGGGTTTAAAACTACCCACACACACAACACAGACACAGACACACGTTAAAAAAATAAACCAGAAAACCATAAAGACCACAGATTTTGCAATGAAAAATATGAATCAGCTAAAATGGTGTCAAAATGTTAAAACTGTAGATCCAGCAATAAAACTGAAATGGTGAGAGCAAGGATAGAAGTAAAAGTGACAAAACGCCCGCTTGGAAGATTAGGAGGAGGAGGAGAGTGGAAGGCCTGCCGGAAGCAAAGGGGTGCATGGACCTTTCTCATCAAGAAGGGGATTAGGAGGGGGGGCATTCCCCACCCCACCCCAGGGGCTTCGCCTCCAGTTCGTACATGGTCTGGAATTAAGGATTCAGCGCAGCGTGGGGGCCGGGTGTGCAGACGGTACCAGATTATTCCTGTTGGTGAAGAGATCCAAGAACATCCTTATGGATTGGACAACAAGTGGGCAACAAAATGTCCATTGTCAGGAGAAAGGAAAGGACACCGGGGCAAAAAAAATTAAAAGAAATTAAAAAATAAAAATCGAAAGGATGCGTTCTCCTTCCGGAGACAGCTCCACTGGCTGCCAGTCCCTTTCTGTTCAGTGTTCTGGTTACAACTGATAAAGCCCTTGGGTCTGGCTTGGGTCTGGGCTGCGTGGGAGACCTGAGTCTTAAGACCCTCAGGAGTGGGCTTTATCTCGGTCCCACCACCATCACAGCTATGTTTGGGGGGGGACACAAGAGACGGGGCTTTTTCGATGGTCAGTCCCAGGGTGGGGAGCCCCCTTCCCGTGGGAGATTCGCTCGGCCCCCTCTCTGCTCTCTCTGTCTCTCTCTGCTGGCAGGCAAAGACCTTTTTATTTGGATGCTCTTTCTTGTGCCAGAAGGGTCTTTTTCATTGCGTGTGTAGTGCTGCTTGTAAAGGAGTTTTAACTTTGTGCTTTTAATAGAAAATAGTTTATTCAAGAATGTTTTAACTTTAGTATAATGATATTTTAGCTGTACTTTCTTTTCATTGGTGGTAAGCCTCCATGGGTTCCATGTTGGGAGGAGGGTGACGCACATTCATGGCGTGCTGGAGGATTCGGGGTGGTTTCTGAGTCGGAGACGCTAAATTCAAAAGAGATCTTGGGTTATGGTGGATGAGTTGATGAAAACTTTGGCCCAGGCTGTGGGAAATGTTGAATTCTCTGCTGTGAATCCAGCGGCACAAATTCTGTGCTGTTAGGAAGGGCAGATTTCTGATACCATATGTAAAACTGGTGCCCTTTAAGCAGAACTGTGTTGCCGCCATGTCTGTAATTCTGCTTGTTGTTCTGGCCACCCTGGATCAGATAAATGCACTTTTTTGCTGGGCAAGAAAGTTTCTTTTGCATGAAGGATGATATCACCTTAGCGTATATTTTGGTGAAAAAGACAACTAAAAGGAGAACCCGAGGGAAGTGTAAAGTGTGCATGGTGTGGAGAAAACAGGTGGGGCTTCTTGGCTGTCTAAGCCTCTTGTCTGCCTATCTGCCTGTCTGCCCGTGGAGTTTCAAAGGCTTGTGTCCGGTCTCCACATTGCTGACTCAGTGAACAGGGCACATGGTTCACATGCTCTGTGTGAGGCCGTGTCTCAGAGCTTCGGCGGGTCCGCATCTTAAAGCGGGGCCCTTGGCTGTTTGTTCCTTTGTGGCCCCAATTTAGCGTCATGTTTTTGACCTGCAAAGCCGCGTGTGGTTGGGGCTTGGGTCATTGAAGAAGACTGCCCACACCCGTGAGTGCCTCCCTGGCTCTTAAGACTGGCCCGGAAGGAGTTGCTTGCCAAGAAGGTGGCCCAGATCGGAAGCCACAGCCCTGAGTTTGCAGGACGCCTCTCGTCCAGAAGGTCAGCATAAGTCAAAGCTGTCTTGGTGACGCATAACAAGAAGAAGAGATGGAGACCTTTTGCTGGTAGCCCCGTACGTCTCAAACTGTATCCCAAGAGAGACGCATTGGCCCCCGTTTTCTTTATTATCTTTTGAAAGGGTTTTAATATCTCCCTTGGTTTAATCCTGGACCGAAAGCTGCCTTGCGTCCCAGTTCTGAGAGAACGGAAAGAATGGAAGTCCAAACAGACAAGCTTGCTTGAAACGAAGGTGCTGGGATAGGCTATTTAACGCTTGAAATTCTTGCTAGTTTTCATTTTCAATCTGTTGTATTTGAATTGCTGTGGTAGGCTGAGTAGGGCTTTTGGACTGGTTTTGTTTTAATTTTGCAACTGAAAGGAGATGGCTTTATGGGTTTAATATTGTGTGTGTGTGTGTGTGTGTGTGTGTGTGTGTGTGTGTAGGCTTTCCTCTGAAAGGTCGCAGATCAATAAAGGAAACCAATAAATAAAAATCAGGTTCTTGCTGCTCCTTCCCCCCCACCGTGACTTGATAGGGAGCATTTTAATGTCCTTTCCCCCCCTTCCCTGCCGCCAGTACAAATTGTCCGGCTCGATAAGCCAGCTCCTAAGCCCCCACCCGCCATACGCCTTTACGTGTGGCTGGCTTTTAGCGGAAAACCTTAAACCAGAAGCCGTGTCAGTGTGCTGCGTTTACACCTTGCAGTAATAACACCCCCCCCCTTATCTGATCTTGGAGGGGTTTTATAACTTTCAAATGCGTCTCTGGCAGAGGCCCAAACACACTGTCGTTTTTTATTAGCTTTCTCCTTTCTCCTCCTCCTCCTCCTCCTCCTCCTCCCCCTCCCATGGCTGGCCTGCTTTCTGTAATGCCGTTCCAAGGAATATGTATTCCATTCCGGGGGATATTGTGAGACGGTATTTTAAAGTTCGGTGTCTCTGTCCATTAGAGGGGCCTATAAAACAATTGTGGCAGCAGCAAACCCTCCGTAACTCATCCGGACCCCTGGCGAGAGCTCCAGCCGGCCTTTGCCTCCAGTAAACCCCCCCCGGCACCCACCCACCTCCCTTCTTTATCTCCCGGCTCATCGGGAAAGAGCCAATTAGCTGCCCACGTTCAGAGCAAAAGCCTGTCGGTGGGATGGGTGGGATGGGGGGCCGTAGCAGCGGCGGCGGCAGAGTGTGGAAGCGGTAGGGGAGCTGAGGGCCATTAAACCGAGCCGCCTCCCTGCTTGGCTTCTTCAGCCTCTTGCTTGGAGGGGCCGTTGGGGCATCTGTGCGTGTGTGTGTGTGAGAGAGAGAGAGAGAGAGAGAGAGAATAAACTAGAGGCGCTGGGACTGGGGAGCTCTTTTTGGAACTAAGCATCAAAGCACAGAATGACTCTCTTTAAACACCTCCGAAAAGGGAGACTCTTCCACACTCCCGGGAAGCAGCTTATTCCACTGTGTTCAAACTGCTCCTACCTTCGGGAAGTTCTTTCTAATGTTTAGGTGGAATCTCTTTTCCTAAGCCATTGCTCCGTGTCCTGGTCTCTGGAGCAGCAGAAAACAAGCTCGCCCCATCTTCTTCCATATGAGATCCCTTCAAAATTTAAACGTGGTTAACGCGTCCCCTCTTAACCTTCTCTTCTCCAGGCTAACCGTCCCCGGCTCCCTCAGCTGCTCCTTACAGCGATTCGTGGTTTCCGGGCCTTCCGCTGTTTTGATCGCCCTTCTCTGGACAGGCTCCGGTTTGTCCTTCTCGAACCGCAGAGCCCAGAACTGGACACGGTCTTCCAGATGAGGCCCGACCAAAGCGGAATGGAGCGGTGCTATTACTTTCCTCCTCCCGGACGATACACTCCTATTGATGCAGCCCGGAGTCACGTTGGCTTTTTTAGCTGCTGCGTCAGACCCGATTCCTGGAGGCCTTTGGTTGACCGGGCGGGGAGGGAGGGTGGGGAGAGGCCAGTGGGCTTGGCGTGACCCCCACTCACGGTCAGGACCTGGGCAAGCAGACCGCTGGTCTGGGACCCCTCTGGTGTCTGCGAACTCCCTGTCCCCTCTCTTACCTGCCGCTCTGTGGCTCCAGCGCGAGACCCTCGTCTCTCCGTCTTCTCCCGAGAGCACGTTCGGGCTCATCCGGGTGGGGGCTGATCTAGCCAGGCGGACTGCCTGCGGGACGGGGGAGAGTTCAGGGAAATTTTTCTTCTTGCCTGTGCACCACCAGCCTTTTCCTTGTTTTCTTGTTTCTTGCCTTTTTCTTGCCTGTGGACCACCAGCGGTTCCTCCGTTCCCCACTTCTTCTCTCGATCGGACCCCCCATCCAGAACCTTCCTCGGCTTTTCTTGTATCTTATTTCCCTTCGTGGCTTTGCCTGGCCTTTGGCTAGATCTGAAATGCTCGATGTTGTCGTGTGCCTTCGAGTCGTTTCCGATTTATGGCGAACCTATCGCGGGGTCCTCTTGGTGAGATTTATTCTCTGCCTTCCTCTGAGGCGGAGAGAGTGTGACTTGGTCAAGGACACCCCAGTGGATTTCCGTGGCTGAGTGGAGATGCGAACCCTCGTTTCCAAAGTCCTAGTCCAAGGCTCGAACCACGGCACCGCCGCTGCCTCTCCGACACCTGAATTTGATGTTTCTTGATGGCGCACCTCTCATTTTAAGCAATATAGACATATAAAAAGAGTGCTGTTGCCACAAAGTGCTCGTTGGATGTGGCCAATATAATACCCTCATCTCTTCCCCTCCCGACCCTTGAGGGACGCAGAACACTTTGGAAAACGTTCTGGGTGAACGTGAAAAGTGAGGTTCTGGCACAGCTAAGGCCATTTCCACACTAGACTGTTATGGCGCTATTATTCCACTTTCAACATCCGATGGAATCCTGGGGTTTGCAGTTCAGGGAGGGGCCAGGGGCCCCAGGATTCCATCGGATGTTGAAAGTGGAATCATAGCGCTATAACAGTCTAGTGCGGAAATGGCGTTAGTCTCACACCCTGTGAGGCCTAAAAGTGACTATCAATCTTTCAGTCAGTCACACCCTGTTTTCTAGGTGTTTTTAAGTGGGTGAGGGTTCAACTCCCTTCTACAGGGAGGGAAGGCAATACGAGAGGAAACGGGAGGAGGATTAAAGAAAACCGTCCACTCGATTATGTGGAAGCCCGGCGTTTCGCGTCCGCCGAGCCGCGGCGGCGCTTGGAGCCCGCGGAGGCTGGCGGGCAGAGGGACGGGGCTCCTGTGCGGGGGGCCTGGCCGCAGTGGACGGGGCACGGCTACGGTGGACGGGGCGGGGCTACGGAGCGTGGGGGAGGACAAGCCAGGACCCGCGGCGCCCCCCAAAAATTGCCGCCGGGGCCCACCGCCCTCCTCGTGCCCCCGTCCCTACGCAGCTGTGCCGAAGGTGTAAAAACTAATCCATTGTCGCTCGCTTCAAAGAATAACGTGCAATAATAACCGGAATAAGATCGATTAAAATTAGCGGATGAGAACTGAAGAGAATCACAATGCCAGCCCGCCCTTCCCGAAACTGCAAACCCCAGGATTCCATAGGATGTTGAAAGTGGAATAATAGCGCTATAACAGTCCAGTGCGGAAATGGCTTAAGTGAGAGGTGCCTTCTGATGACACCTTGTAACTCGTTCAGAACGGGGGCAACGCTTCCTACGTTCACTCCGGTTTGACTTTCTGATCGTGTTGCAAAGCCGGACCTGGTTTGCTGTGTGGCAGTGGGATCGTTGCGCTGTGTGTTTGAGCCTTGGTTGTCTCAGTAGAAAGCCCTTCTGTGGTGTGTGCGCGCGCCCATGCACGTGCAAGGGAGGGAGGAGGGAGAGAGTGTGAGAGCGTTACGTGTATTTTAAAGAAGTCTTGGCAGAAATAGTCCCGAGGCTGCAAATCCAGGAGAAAATGTCTGGAAAAAAGGCGAGAAAAGGTAGATGCAGGGGGAGTAGTGGTGCCCCAAGCCCGCAGCACCTGAAACCTTTGCAGGCCGATTTCGGCCCGTCCGCTTCGCCGTTTGCTCTCTGCCGGGCGCTCCGGCTTGAGCTGCAAAGCCCCCGGCTCCTCTTTCCGGTCCCAGGTTGCCCTCCGGCTCGCCCTGCCCCGCGAGGGAGCGAAAAGACCCGCCTGTGGGGCCGAGGGGAGGCGAATGGGAAGTCCGTGGCCCAGGCGCCTTTCTCTCCCGTTGCTCTTGGTCCTGGATCCGGGGGGGCCTCTACTGACGCTCGCCTTCCAGAGGGCAATAAAGGGGAGAGATTGATGGCTCCGCGTGCCAGATGGGTGCTTTTATCCAATTTTTGGCTTTCACGTAAACCACACCGAAAGGTAAAGGTTTCTTGGGCGCTCCCGCCGCCTCCCCAGGTTGCTCAAATTTCGGAGGGTGGGATGGAGCATCGCCGGGCCTTTGATGTGGTTTCCAAGTGTGCCTCTCCGGCCGGGTTCCTTTATGCGAAACGGAACACCAGAGGATGGTCGGAACATGCCCAGGCCGGGCAGGTCGTTTTTCTTTCTTTATGCGCTTCCTTTCCCAGACGCCCTCCCCAAAAGAGAAATAACCCTTAAAGAGTGAAGGAGGGGATGTCCTTGGCCGGTTAAACACTGCGTTCCCCCTACAGAGCTGAGACTTGTAGAATCCTGGGGTGGAGGGGACGGGAAGAGCCGTCTCACCCGACCCCCTAATGTGTAGGGAGGTACAACTACAGCATCCCTGAGAGGTGGCCGCTCAGCCTCTGTTTAAAAACCTCCAAAAACAGAGGATCATTACCCTCCGACGCCATCAATTCCGCTGGCTTTTTTCCTTTGGGTTTTTCCCCCCCAAATTTTTAAATTTATTTACCTTCAGAAGAAATCTCAGTTAGATGCAGTAACGTACCAATATCACAAAAGCAGGGAAATAAAAGCACAAAGGAGGGGGAAAGATACCCACATTAGTTGTAAATTTCTATAGAATCATAGACTCCTAGAGTCGGAAGAGACCCCAGGGGCCATCGAGTCCAACCCGCTGCTATGCAGGAACACCCGTCAATGCATTCCTGAGCATCCACCTATAAAAGCTGACCAAACGTCTAAATAGGAGTCCGTTTGTAAATTTTGTCTATACATCATTCTTTGAAATGTTGCAAACATTGTTAGATCTTCTATCCACTGCATCACTGGTGGAGAAAAATTATCTTCCCCACAGTGAAGCATTAATCTTTTAGCAGTCAAAAGGACACAAAAAATCCACTTCTGTTGGCCATGTGTTGATTTCCAAGAAACAGGTTACCTAATTCAACGGAGCATGCACGTCTCTGAATAGCGAGGAGATTTTCGAAACAACTCCAGACATGCACATTAAGGAAGCGGGAGCAGAATAACAACAGGAACAGTGTTGCATCTCTAACAATTTGCTGATTTAGAAAGCCCTTTCTTGACCAGGTGTTGTGGCAATTTCTGCTGTAAGGTTTAGCTGGAGATCTGGAGCCATAATTGTTACAGATGCTTAACCTGATCGCCACTGATTAGTCAGAACTGGATAGCCCAGTTCTCAATTCCATTCTTGCTGTAACCTTGCATGTTGTATTTATTTATAGGTAACAGAAATGTATACGTGCGTGCGTGTGCGTGTGTGTGTGAGTATGCATAAGATTCTTCAAATCTGGATCTCCCCAGTTGATGAGACATTGTTTGCCAGACAGTTCCAACTACTCAAATTGTTGGCAAAATGCTGCCCCCGCTTTTTTTATAGAATGAGAAGTACTGCCTATTTGAATAGAGGTTCCAGAAATGAAGACTCCAGGGCTGACCATGGTGGATTACTTACTTTGAGTAGGTTTTTCAAAAAGATTAGTACGGTATAACAGTAATAAGACGGGGAAGGCTGAACCCTCCCTCCTCAATTGGAATTTGCATCCCTGTCAGTGAAACTCTACGTGCCCCCCCCCCGCAAATCTCCCCAGCATTGCATTTAATTTTTGAACAAAATTGAAAGGTATACGTAGAATTCTATGGATAACATAAACAATACTAGTTGTAGCATTCATTTTAGTCATATTTACCTTACTGTACAGACTCATCTTTAAGCCTACCCATCTCTCTGAATCTTCTGCAATAACTTTTATCAGCTTACTTATTTTAAGATGAATAATCTGAGATTAGTCACTAGGGATAATTATACCCAAGTAATTGACACAATTTGGGCAACATGGAAATTGCCGTGCTGCAAATGCCCTATTTGCTGGCATGTAAGACTTACTTTTTTTCCTGAAAAATACTGTTTGAAAATGGGGTGCATCTTACACGCCAGTGCGTCTTGTGTGCTGGCAAATAGGGTATGCTAGAGTCTGGCTTGTCTCCCACTGGCAGTATTTCTGACTTGGACCAGTTAATGGAATACCTCGCTATTTTACCAGAGTTATTAGTCAGCTGGATCGAAACAGAGATCGACTGCTGGGGCTTTGAAATGAGCAGCTGTTAGCTTGTCAGTGAACATGGTTAAGCAGTCCTTGCAGTAAAGAATTTCTCCCCAGTGTTTAGGCAGAATCTCTTTTCTTTTCGTTTGGCTCCATAAAGCAAGCGTGAAGCAAGTTTGCTGTGTCTTCCACATCGGCTTCCAGCTTCTTCCAGGTGTAGTTGTGGTGTACGTCCCCCCTACCCTGCCCAGCCTTTGCTTTGAGGTGGGTGAGCCAATCTCTACAGTTTAACTTCCTTCTGGAGAGTCTCTGGACCCCCCCCCCACACACACACACAATCAATGACTGAGCAGATGCTTTTAAGTACTTTTAAGTTGCCAGGACCCTGGCCATTTGTTGTGCTGTGAACTATGATGGGAGGGGGTTAGTGTAGGGGAGGTGCCTGCAGATGAGAAGGCAGTGGCATTTGTTGTGCGCTGGAACCCTAACCGTAATCCTAACCCTAACCCTAAACTGGTACAGTGATGGAGGGCCAGGTGGTTCTGTCTGTCTGTCTGTCGTCTGGAACCCTCCCTGCCTTGCAAAAATGCCCAAGCACTGAGGAACAAAGCAATTGCCAGAAGTGAAATGTGCCATTGGCTGGCAGGGAGATCTGAGAGGGTAATGAAGGGGAGATGAAAGCTCTGTGCCCTTGGCAGTCCTTCTGGGGGAGAGCCCAGGTAGCTTCACGCTCAGACTGCGTCTTCCAGTTGGCATTCAGGTCTGAATTTGGAACTGGGAATGTGTGATGTGTGGGCGAGTGTGGTGGGTGAGGGAGGTGCTGCTTTAGCATGCATGAATGTTGGCCCCTTGAAAGCAACTGGACTCCAGCATTTGCCCCTGTCTGGGGTCTCTTCCAGCCTTTGAAGCAAAAGTGTCTTTGGTTTACCCGCGGGTGCTAGGTAACCACACTTGATGCAGCCGAGCCTGGCTATAAGCTAGACCTGGGCTGCGCCTGGTTCCTACTTTCATGGGAGATCCCCAGGAAGGAAGGGTATCTGAGGTCCCCCGGTCCTGCTGGGCAGAGTCCTGCCTGAAGCCCTGGAGAGCCACTTCTCCATCAGAGCGGACAACGCTGGGCTTGGTGGGCCAGAGGCCTGTTTCCTAGGTTGCTCTGAAAAGGGCCCCGGGCTGAGTCCCAAGTGGCTTCTCTGAGGAGGGGGAGGAAGGTCCTGCGGGAAGCTCTGGAGGGTCCCGCTCTTCTGGAAACCGTGAATCTCTTGGCTTAAGGAACTGGGGATGCTCAGCCTGGAGAAGAGAAGGTTAAGAGGGGGCACGATAGCCATGCTGAAATATTTGGAAGGATATCATATGAAGGATGGGGCAGGCTTGTTGTCTGCTGCTCCAGAGACGAGGACACAATGGAGCAATAGCTTCAAACTACAGGAAAAGAGGTTCCCCCAAAACATTAGGAGGAACCTCTTGATGGTAAGGGGAATTTGACAGTGGAATATGCTGCTGTCTCAACAGTGTGGGGAAGTCTCCTTCTTTGGCGGCTTTTAAAAAGAGGCTGGGTGGCCATCTCTCAAAGGGAGGGCTTTGATGGTGGCTTCCTGCCTGGCAGAAGGGGGTTGGACTGGATGGCCCTTGGGGGTCTCTTCCAGCTCTATGGTTCTGTGACATCTTTGATTCTCTTTTCACCAGAGGAAGGCAATGGCAAAACTCCCATGAGTAGCTATCTACCATGGGGGTTTCTTCCTCTGCCAGGAATCCCCCATGATAGGTCCACCCCACCATCCTCATAAATTGGAAGGAACCTGAAGGCACAGGGCAGCAAGAACAAAAAGGAATTAGAATGGGAAGAGGGTAAGAGGGCCGGAGGGCCGGAGGAGGTGAAGTGAGGCTTTGGAGCAGCCACCCGGCTCTGATTTGAGGCTGGCAACTGAGGTCAAGGAGGGAGGCGGAGAGAAGAGCAAACGTCCGCATTTTCACAGAGGGAGGTGTGCGTGTCTGGAAGATCCGTGGCTGAGAGTCTGCTCCTTTCTGCCACTAGAGGTCAGGGCTGTGCCGTCACACGGGATCCCTACCTGGGTCTGTCCCACACAGAGCCAACTTTTTTGCCGGCTCTGCCTGACTCTCCGAAAGCCCGCCCTGCTTTGACCAAGGCCCCAAAGCGGCCAGGGGGCTCCTTAGGATCCCTTGGGCTTCAGGGGGCTCCGGTAGGGGAAGCCACAGGTAACAGCAAGAAAGGGGCTCCGTGCCATCCGTGTTGCTGCCTTGCAATGCAAGTTCCTTTCTTCCTGCAGCCTTCCTATGGCAGATGCAGGCTGGCCTTTGCTTGGGCTGTACTGGCAGCTACTTTGCCGCTGTTGTTATTTGTCCTCAAGTTGACTTTGACGTACGGTCCCCCCCTTTGAAGGAGAGGACTCCAAGAGGTCATCTTCGGCCCTGCTCAGGTCTTGCAAACTCAGCGCAGAGGCCCGGGTCCCTTGGCCAAGTCATTCCGCGTGGAATGTGCTCTTTGTCTTCTATTGTTTCCTTATTTTCCCAGTATTACCATCTTTTTCAGTTTTCCATTTGATCATCTCATATGTCCAAAGTACAATAGCCTCGGCTTAGTCATGTGGGCTTCTAGGGAAAAGGCTTTGTCAGAAATAAAATCCATTGCTTTGTCCTTCGGTAGGTTCACGGTATATACAGAACTCTCCTCCAGTGCTATATATTTCAAATGGGTTGATTTTCTTTCTGTCAGACTTATTCACTGTACATAGAAATCAGAAATACAGGGGCCTGGGTGATTCTGACTTTGGTATTTTGTGATGTATCTTTACAGTTACGAACTTTCTCTCTCCTCACCCCTGATATCTCAGGATTAAATTTTGAAAAGAAATACTTGCTTTGCGGGCATTTTGTCTGCTTCTTGAAGAGCAGCAGGAGTGAGTATCCTGCAGCCCTCCAGATGTTGTTGGACTGCAAGTCCCAGCAGCCTTATCACCATTGCCATCTGCACCCCCACCACCATTCATTTATATCCCTCCTTTCTCCCAATAATGGGACTTGAAGCAGCTAACAACATATTTAAAACACGACAAATTAAAAATGATACAAAATGTTCATGAAATTATAAACATAAGACTTAAAAACAATTGAACAATTTATGTGGTTAAGCACATTACACATTAAAAATATTAAAGTGCTTGAAAATACTATGCAAATCTTAAGAACAAAACCACACAGCATTTGCCTGATGACACAAAAATATTTTGTCCTGTGGACTGAAGGAGAGCACAAATGAGGCCTTCCTAGCCAATTTAGGGAGGGAGGGAGGGAGGGAGTTCCGGAGTCTGGGAGCGGCTACTCTACGGCCCAGCATCTTCCTCACTTGTTCGGGAGCACTGGGAGTTGTAGTCCAACAGTATTTGCATAGTTGCTGCCCCTGATCTGGAGGCAAATAGATCAAGCCACAGGGATCTGCATGAGTGGCGGTGCCACAATTCTGCGTTGGCCCGCCACCGTTTAAATGTTCTTGCTGTCAGTGTTTTGGGGCAAGGTTTGTTGAAGACACCCCTGGGGTTCAGGAGGCTCTCCCTTCACCTTTCTGGTCCCTGAAAGCTCTCAACCCGCTTTGTCTCTCAATCTCCAAGCTTCTGCCACAGACCGGCACAGTAGCAGGGGCTCTTGTGAGATGCTCGCCTGTGTTGAAGCAGTGTGTGTGTGCGCACATGCACCATGTTTCAGGGATAGCCAGCCTGATCTGGTCTCTTTTTTAGTGCAGAGGTGAACAAGTTTCGCCGGGCCCCTGATGGGCGCCTGTGGGCTTTGCTTGGGCCTCCCTTGCTCTTGTGCCGCTTGGCCGTGGCTCATTTCACTGCTCCTCTCCGTCTGCGGCTGGCTGAAGCGTTGGCTGGGCAGCAGGGGGTCCTTCTCTCTCTTTCTCCGGGGGAAATGCTGAGTAGGTACAGGAAGCTCTTCCTTCTGTTTGTGCTGCTGTCACCAAGCCTTGCTGATTTCTGCCTGTGTGCCTGAAGGAGAAGCAGCCAGTGAGCAGCCAGTGAGCAAGCCAGGGAACGGCGGGCATAACCGGGCGGCCTGGTGGCCACCGGGAACTTTTGGACGCCCGTTCTTTCTTTATGTATCCGACCTGGGCCCAGCCTGTCTGGAAGGCCGTGTTCTCTCCTTTAGGCGTGTCTGGGCTTTGAGATCTACAGGGAAGCCCACCAACTTCAGAGGCACAGTTGGTGCAGATGTGAGAGAGGGTCTTCTCGGTAGCTGCTCCCAGATTATGAAGCTCCTTTCCAGAGGAGGTCAGGACAAGGGTGTGTCCGCATGGCACAGCTCTAGCGGTTTGATACCGCTTGAACCGCCTTGGGTCTGTCTGAGACAATCCTGGGGTTCGTACTTTGGTGAGGTACGTGGAATTCTCCAACGCTCTCCTGAACTAAGGTCCTGGAGGTTCTCTCACCAAACTGCCGATCCCAGGATTCCACAGGAAACAGCCATGAAAATTAAAGTGGTATCAAAGTGCTCTGATTGTCTAGTGTGGAAAACCCCTCTGCACTCCTGCTGCCTGCCAGCAGGTGCAAGATGCGTCTGTTTGGGCAGACCTTTGGCAACCGACTGACTGTAACTGTCAGAGGTTTCACGTGGGTGGTGCTCAACTTCTTAATGTTTTACTGCTTAATTTATTGTTAGGGGGATGTTTTGGTGTTTTAGCAGTAGAAGCAATTTAGGATCTGTTTCGATGTGTGTAATGTACTGTGCTTTTGCCGTAACTCTTTTCCTAATTATGTTGGAAGGCACGGTGCCTCCCAGCTCCAGGAGGTGGGCTCATACATATATATACCTACCTACCTACCTACGTCCATGCATAAAATTTTACGCCCTAGCCTTAACACTCTGCCCCGCTTGCTGTTTCTCCCCCGACTCCCCACCGCCCGTGCGGCCGCCTTGGATGCTCTCTGGCGGCCGGCGTGCCCGCTGCCGGCCTCCATTCCGCCCTTCCCGTGAAGAGCCGGGGCGCCCCCCCCCCCGACTGTCTCCAGGCCCGGCTTTTGAAGACCGTCTGCCTCCCGATTCCCTTCCACTCACTTCTAAACTTCTGTCAGTTCACAGGTACTGCTCCGGAGATGGTGGATTTTCCTCCCTGTCATTTGAGTGTGGTGTTATTGAACAAGAAAATCCCCGCTCCCTTTCAGACTGTCAGTTTAATTGGGAGGCCGAGCGGCACACTTTTCGGCCGCTCAGACAGTTGTGGGCACGAAGCTCTCCGTGCGGCCCCCAGCAGCCCCCCTCCCTGTTGCCCCCCCCCCAATGTTGTGCTTGCTGCCGATTAAAATATTAGGATTGCAAGCAAGTGTGGTAAAAGTGCAGGGCGCGCGCGTGTGTGTGTGCGCGCTTGCATAGTGGACCTGCATTCCTGCCAGGTTGTTTCTTTCAAGTGGAGCTCTGGGAGTATCCTCCTCTCCGTCTGCTGGCAGAATGCATTTTGCAGATGCTGTCAGTCGAGAGTGGACCGTTCACGTTTCCCAGGTGCCGCAGGAACGCTTTCGTGGGCCTCTGGGGCTCAGGTGCGGAAGGCTTTTATTGATGGGGGGTGAAAAGAGGAACGTATCCAAAAGTAAAGTAACTCTTGGTCCTCGATGCATCCGGTGACGGCGGCCACGTGGCCTCTGATCCAGCATCGGTGCAGCTGGGCCATAAACCAATCTCCGGCAGCGCGCTGGGCTTAGGAAAGTCGTTTGTGCAGGAGCGGCACGGGAGCGCTTGTGCCATTGCAAAGGCCCGCCTCCCCTTGTTGGTCCCAAATGCCAGCCGAGCGACTGAATCCACGGCGACTTTGTAAGTCAGCACCGGTGAGTTCCCCCGGTTCCAGGAGGCTGCTTCGTTTGGGACCGGCGATCAGGCTGTAACCTCCGGAGGGAGGCCGGAGACTGAAAGGCAGGGAAATGCAGAATCCCGGCGGGAGGTTCCGGGGGTTGGCATCTGCTACAAAGTAGGCGAATAGGCTGGGAGCTGTTGGAGCTTTAATTTCTCTCTCTGCTTCGCTTCTCCAGGCCCAGCGGCAGAGGAACCTGGACGGCGTTGCGTCTCAGTCCTCAAAAGCCGGCGGTAGAAGGCTGAAGAAAGACGTGTGTGCAGGTCCAGACCCAGAGGTCGAAAACACCAGCCCCGCGTCTGAGCAAGATTCCGGCATCCTCGACGTGGAAGACGAAGAGGAGGACGAAGAGGCGAGGGCACCCGGAACGCAGGGAAGGGGGTGCTGCGGGAGGGCTTGGAAGACCCAGGTCCCTCAGGAGGAGGGGTCGCGGAGGGAAGGGGAAGGGTGCTTTTGGGAAGAGACGCCTTGCCTTTGGTTGGGGGGCGGCTGGGGGCGGGCCGGGGCTCAGCGGGCTCTTCCTTGGTAGCCCTCGGCTTTCCGGGATTGCCGGCCGACCTTTCCTTTCCAAGAGGGAAGAAGCCCCCTCTCCGCCGGCCTCCTCTCTTCCTTTTCCACCCTGCTTGGCCAGCGGCCAAGCGGAGCGAGGTCCTGCTGGGTCCTGGCCGGAAGAGGGTGGTGATCGCGGTGCCTCCTCCTGCCCCCCTCCCTCCCCCTGACGGGCTGGAAGGCGTCCAGCGGTGGGTGACCAGGAGGCCCGCGTGCTGGGAAGGCAGGCCTCCTGAAGAAGGGCTGAGGGAGCTTGGGAGGTTTAACTGGGAGAAGAGGAGGCTGAGAGGTGGCCTGACCGCCGCCTTTAAGTATCTGAAAGGACCTTGGGTAGACAGTGGAGCCGGTTCGCTTTTTGCTGCTCCCGAGACTAGACCGTGAACCACTGGATTCAAGTTACAAGGAGAAGAGGTTTCGTCTAAACATGAGGGAGGGAGTCTCCTTCCTTGGAGGTTTCTGAGCAGAGGCCGGATGGCCCTCTGTCAAAGGGAGGGCTTTGGGGGTGTTCCTGCATGGCTGAAGGGGGTTGGACTGGAGGGCCCCTGGGGTCTCTTCCAACTCTACATTTCTATGATGCTGTGATCCTGTTTTCTTGACTGTGTGAGCTGTTCAGCACTGAGATGGTCAGCTTCAGAGGGAGATGGACTGTCCAGGTTTGGAGGTCTTTCGGTGGGAAGCTGCAGAAGCCGTGGATTCCCACATGGCAGAGGGGCTCGCGGGACGCCAAAACCAACACAGGGAGGAAGGGAACACTAATGAGTTGTGTAAAATAGAGCCGGTGTGGCACGGGGGTTTGAGGTTTGGACTTGGACGCTAGGGGACAGGGTTTCAAATCCTCACTCAGCCATGGAAACCCACTGGGTGACCTTGAGAGGCCACGCTCTCTCAGCCATGGAGGGAGGCAAGGGTGGCAAAGCTCTTCTGAACTAAATCTTGCCAAGAAAACTCTAGGAGAGGATCGTCCTAAATTGGAGTCATCTTGAATACAGATAAGAACAGCAACAATAAAAGTGAGTTTACCGTCTTTAAAGCACCATCAGAATCCCCTGACAGGAAGCCAAAGGGTGTTAAGATAAATTAAGCAACATCTGGTTCTCATCGCTTTCAGATCAAACGCGCTGAGAGGGGAAACCTCAACTCCTGAGGTGGGGAGTTCCGCTGAGAGGGAGCTGTCGCGGGGAAGCCCCTTGTGTTTCCTTGGTAGCGACCAGGGTGGGCTGGGTTCTGTGTGGAGACCCCCCCTTGCCTTTCCTGGCCGCAGCTGACATCCGAGCACCCCTCCAGGAGCAGGGCTGGTTCCAGGAGGCCTCGCGCAGCCTGCGGTCCTGCTCTTCAGGGCGGGGTGAGGTGGGGTTGGGGACTGGCAGTCCCGCCCAGTACGCACCGAGGTCCCGTCGCTGGACCGGGAGCGTCTCTGCCTTTTCTGCACCTGATTTCTGTTCGATCGCTCCAGCCCCTCACGGGCTCCGAATACCGATTGAGACCCTCTCCCGCCTTCCTGGAACGCAAGAGGAAAAAGAGAGAAAGCGGAGTATCTCTGGGTGCCGATGGAAACCCCTCTCCTCTTCTCTGGATTGTCTCCCTCACTGGGTCGTGTTGAGGAGCACAGAGGATGAGAGACCTGGACCGCTGCTGGAATGGTAAGCTGAAGGCCAGGGGGTCCAACGGATCCCACCGTGGCATCGCCACCACCTGTGGTCTGTCCGTGAGGGAGACTTTGAAACCTTGGGAGGCAGTGTGGTCCTTGGCATTGAAAGCTAAGGAGGGGCCTAGCGGAACCAATGAGGAGACAGGTTCTCCCCCTGCCCCGTAACTGCCTCCGGGTGAAGGTCGTCTGCTTGAGTCCTCAAGGGTGTTTCCATCACAAAACCAACAACAGCAACTTACAGAGGTTTGGACAAGGAAACATGAATGATGTAACCCTGTGTGGCTGAACAGAGGGAACAGCCTCCTAGGAAATACTCCAGGGTCATGGCGATGGACTACGCTTCATTGGCGGGGTACATTCTGCGTACTCTGAAGAATCCAGGTTCGCTTCTTGTCATCTCCCGTTAAGAGAACTGAGCACAATCTCCGTTGCAGCGGAAACTGCTGAACCGGATGGCATAGAGTCTAACCAGCTGTCCAAAGGTTGCTTCCTATGCTCCCGTGAAGCCTTTTTTTGTTTGTTTGTTTGCCCTTAATGTGAATAACGTATTTATCACACTGAAAACAGATAAGCTGGAAGCGTAAGGCTGCTGCAGTGTTCATAGGGCCAGCTCAGGTCTGCTGGTAGCTTTGAGAGCAGCTGCTGTAGAGCCCTCCTCTCCAAGGGCGGCTCCAGAGAGGGCTGTAAAAGGTCTGACTAGTCTTGGAGGTGTGGAGGGTGTGAAGGAGGAGGTGGGGGCCTCTCCGGTTTACCCGGCACCCTGCTCGTGTGGCTCTAGACAGGGGCCGGCAGCTCTGCATCTGCAAGGGGATTTCTTTTCTCCAAAGACAAATCCTAATCTCTCACAACAGCAGGCAGGGAGGGACACGGAGAACGGGGTGAAGCTCAAGGCGGGATTGGCTGCGGTGTTTTCGGCTACGGAGCAGCTGATAAAGGGGAAATCGCACACGCGAGAAAAGGTGGGACTGAGACCGGCTGGTGTGGTGGGAACCTGGTGGTGGAACTGAGGCTGATGGAGGCGGAAGCCATGCGTCAGGTGGGAAACTGCTCCCATTTAGATTCAGAGAATGACAATGTTAGAAGAGACCCCCAGGGCCATCCAGTCCAACCCCCTTCTGCCGTCTAGGAAGACACCGTCAAAGCCCTCCCTTGGGCAGACGGCCATCCAGCTTCTCTTTAAAAACCCTCCAGAGAAGGAGGAGACTCCACCACACTCCACCGAGACAGCAGTGTATCTAACTGTTCAACTGTTTTTACTGCCAGGAAGTTCTTCCAAAGGCTTAGGTGGACTCTCTTTTCCTGGAGTTTGAAGCCGTTGCTCCATAGTGTCCTACTGTCTGGAGCGGCAGAAAGCAAGCTTGCCCAATCTTCTTCCATATGACATCCCTTCAAATATGTAAACATGGCTGTCATGTTCCCTCTTAAACTTCTCTTCTCCAGGCTGACCTGGTCCAGCTCCCTAAGCTGCTCTTCCTAGGGCTTCATGGTTTCCAGGCCTTTGACCATTTTGGTCACCCTCCTCTTTAGAGGAATCTCTGTTCACTTTTGTCAAGGGGAGGGATAGCTTGCCCAAGGGAAGTGTCTTTGGGGCATCTTTAGAAAAGCAGAGAGTCAAGTTGGTGCCTGCTGGATGATCCCAGGCAGGCATTTAAGCATCTACAACCCATCTCTGGGGTAGAGCCGCACGGGAAGCTGCTTTATCCCCAGTCAGAGCGCACCTCCGTCTCAGTGACGGCAGTTCCCCTCCTGGACTTTGGGTGGAGAGAGCGGCCTCTGTCGGTATGTGGGGTACAGGCGGTGCCACGTGGCTGCAGCCCATCCCCGGAGGGCTCAGTTCCTCAAGGCCTTTCTCTGCCCTGGCTTAAAATACTTTCACACAGCAAAACAAGGAAAGTGTTTTCTTCCAAAAGTGGAGTCATAGAGGCAAAAAGAAGCAGCGGCAGCGCCGATGTCATAGCCCCTTCCTCCCTTCCTGGAGCCAACAGCGTTCCTGAGTAGGCGGCCCTTCCCAGAAGCCTGAAATGTGGGCTGGAGGGACAATTGTTTGGGCTTAGCCTTTATTCAGAGCTGGGGCAGCCATTGCAAAGGCCCTGCTTTGGATCTCTGAGAAGTCCGGCCTCGCTGAAAGTCAGGCGCTTGGCAGAGGCGAAAGTGTTGGCCATGTTAAAGGGCTTTGGGGTGAAGCCCCAATCTCCTTGGCAGGATGCTGCCCTGGGTAGGGAGGGTCCCGGCTTGGATCCCCACAACCTCCCTTGAAAGACCTTCGGGGGACTGTACAGACCTTGCGAAGCTGATACCGGTCAAAGGGGACAAAATGGCACGAAGGGGGACTAGATGCTAGAACAACTCAGCTTCATATGTGCATTTCTACTTGTTTGGTTTTTGTTAAACTTATTTATTTATCAATTTTAACACAAACGATCTAATTCACAACCAAGGTAGTATGCATTCAGAAAAAGAAACAGCAGAAAGAAGGAAGAAAAGGGGGAAGACCCCCCTAAAATTAAGTTAAAACTAAAACACAGTACAAAAGCACTGAACACTCACTTACGCAAACACAAAAGGGACCTGACCTCCCCCCCAGCCAAACTGTCATGAAAGGGAAAATAGAAAAAAAAAAGTTATTCTACCATTACAGATCCAACTCAAGTTAATCCTACCAGAATTACTAGTGACCATAGCCACAGATTATTACGTTGTTAGATTTTTTTATTGCTGAAAAGGTCTATAAATGGTTTCCAGTCTAACCCACATTAGTTTGGCCATTTGGGCTAACTCAGCAACCTTCACAATCCATTCTTCTGTCACTGGTGCTTCTATCCATTTCTGGGTTTGAGCAAACAGTGTTCTTGCTGTTGTTATTATATAACGAAGAGGTAATCCATATTGGCTATCCATAATTCACAGCAAAAATGTTTCTGGTGACATTACAAAATACACTTTTTAAAATTTTTTTTAGAGTAATGTGTAAATCTTAGAGAAATAACTTTTTGCCTCCTTTTTGTCCCCACTTATGGAATCATAGAATCGTAGAGCTGGAAGAGACCACAAGGGCCATTGTGTCCAGCCATCGTGTCCTTCTGCCATGCGGGAAATAGGAGCCCTTCCTGGGCCCCCCAACACTGAACATTTGAAACAGCTTATTTGGGCTTAGATGCCATCTACACATCACTTGGTGATGGTTGTTTTTAGTGTGCTGTCGAGTCAGCTTCAAGTACAGCAGCCCTCTGAGCAGGAGGTTTCCATGAGTCTTGGTCATCAACAGTTCAGGTCTTGCAAAGTCAGGGCAGCAGGCAGGTCTTCTCTGGTAGAGTCCATCCTCTGCAGTGCCGTCTCCCTCTTTCCCTGCTACCTTTTAGTTTATCCACCATTATTGCCTTTTCCAAAGAGACACGTTGTTTAATGAGATGTCCAGAGAGCAACAGCCTCAGTTTAGTCACCTTGGCTTCTAGGGAGAGCTCAGACCTGCTTTGCTATAGGACCCATTCGTTTGTCCTTTTAGCAGTCCAGGGTACCTGTAGAGCTCTTCTTCAGCACCACATCTCAAATGGCTTTATTCCCTTCCCATCAGCTTTCTTCACTGCGCTTTTATCTCACTTTTCTTCTCTGAACAGAGACTGCTCAAGGAGGCTCATGGATGCATTAAGAAGATAAGTGTAGCCAGACACTCATCTTAGATTTTAAAAAAGCGGACTTCTGTAAACTTAGGGAGCTGCTGGCTGGAATTCCGTGGTCAAGAATAGTGAAAGGGAAAGGAGTTCAGGAGGCATGGGAGTTCCTTAAAAGGGAGTTACTGAAGGCACAGTCTAAAACTGTGCCAATAAGGAGGAAAAATGGAAGGCTTCTGAAGAAACCAGAATGGTTGAGTAAAGAACTCTCAGCCGAGCTAAGCGTTAAGAGAAACGTGTACAGGAAATGGAAGAGGGGGGAAACCACCAAAGAAGAATTTAAGCAAGTAGCCGGGAGATGTAGGGAGGAGGTCAGAAAGGCTAAAGCACAGAACGAACTTAGGCTGGCCAGAGACATCAAAAACAATAGAAAGGGCTTTTTTAAATATGTCCGCAGCAAAAGGAAAAAGAGGGAGACGGTAGGGTGGCTGCGCAGAGAAGATGGCGAATTACTAACAGGGGGAAGAGAAAAGGCAGAACTACTTAACACCTTCTTTGCCTCAGTTTTTTCCCAGAAGGATACAAGCACTCGACCTGGCGGTCGGGGAGCAGGGGAGGAAGCAGGGGAAATGAGGCACATAATAGGTAGAGAGGTGGTACAGGAATACCTGGCCACACTGGATGAATTCAAGTCTCCAGGGCCAGATGAATTGCATCCTAGGATATGAAAAGAACTGGCAGAAGTCATTTCGGAACCGCTTGCTATAATCTTTGAGAAATCTCGGAGGACAGGAGAAGTTCCAGCAGACTGGAAGAGGGCAAATGTTGTCCCCATCTTCAAGAAGGGAAAAAAAGAGGACCCAAATAATTATCGCCCAGTCAGCCTGACGTCAGTACCCGGAAAGATCCTGGAGCAGATCATTAAGCAGTCAGTTTCCAATCACTTAGAAAGCAACGCAGTAATCACAAGAAGTCAACATGGATTTCTCAAAAATAAGTCATGCCAGACTAATCTTATCTCTTTCTATGATGGAGTTACTAGCTTGATAGATGAATGCTGTGGATGTAGCATATCTCGATTTCAGTAAGGCCTTTGACAAAGTTCCCCATGACATTCTTGCAAAGAGGCTAGTAAAATGCGGGCTGGACAGGGCTACTGTTAGTTGGATTTGTAATTGGTTGACCGACCGAACCCAAAGGGTGATCACGAATGGCTGCTTTTCATCCTGGAGAGAAGTGACTAGCGGGGTGCCACAGGGTTCTGTCCTGGGCCCAGTGCTGTTCTATATCTTCATCAACGACTTGGATGAAGGAATAGAGGGCATGCTCATCAGATTTGCAGAGGACACCAAATTGGGAGGGGTTGCTAATACGCCAGAGGACAGGATCAAAATTCAAAATGACCTGGACAGATTGGAGAGCTGGGCCAAGGCTAACAAAATGAAGTTCAACAGAGAAGTGTAAGGTCCTACACTTAGGTAGAAAAAATGGAATACAGAAATATAGGATGGGGGACACGTGGCTGGATGGCAGTACGTGTGAAAGGGATCTAGGAGTCTTAATAGACCACAAGCTGAACATGAGTCAGCAGTGTGATGCGGCAGCCAAGAAAGCCAATGCAATTCTCGGCTGCATCAATAGGAGTATGGTGTCCAGATCGAGGGAGGTACTGGTACCGCTCTACTCTGCTTTGGTTAGACCTCATCTTGAATACTGTGTCCAGTTCTGGGCACCCCAATTCAAGAAGGAGATGGTCAGGCTGGAGCAGGTCCAGAGGAGGGCGATCAAAATGGTGAGGGGCCTGGAAGCCATGCCCTATGAGGATAGACTTAGAGAGCTGGGTATGTTTAGTCTGCAGAAGAGAAGGTTAGGAGGGGCATGATAGCCACGTTTAAATATTTGAAGGGATGCCATATAGAGGAGGGAGAGGGCTTGTTTTCCGCTGCTCCAGAGACCAGGACAAGGAGCAATGGATTCAAGCTGCAGGAAAGGAGACTCCACCTGAACCTCAGGAAGAACTTCCTGACAGTCAGGGCTGTCCGGCAGTGGAATCTGCTGCCTGGGAGTGTGGTGGAGTCTCCTTCCTTGGAGGTTTTTAAGCAGAGGCTGGACGACCATCTGTCGGGAGTGCTTTGAGGGTGTTCCTGCATGGCAGAAGGGGGTTGGACTGGATGGCCCGTGTGGTCTCTTCCAACTCTACATTTCTGTGATTCTGTGATTCTAAGAACAAAGTGTTGTGAAACAGTGCTAATCCCGCAGAGGCAAAATAAAGGGGCGGCCGTTCTTCCAGTCATACCCGGGGAGGGGAAGGCAAGCGTGCCATCAAGCCGGAGGCCTTCAAAGCCGCAGAGAGTCTTCACACGGTGGAAGAGGGGCAGCGAACGGACATGGCAGCTCAAAGAGTTGCCGAGAGGAGAGCTCTTCCTTCCACCGTACCGGAGTTCTCCCATTTCAGAGGCGCTGGCCAGGCTCCCAGACTGGTGAGCTGTGAGGAGAGGCTCAGGGAAGGATGTTCAGACAAAGCAAGAAGTGAGACCAGCCCTTATTTCTGGAAAGGGCGACCCGCGATGTGTGGGCGCGTGATGCTCCTTGGGGCAGGGGTGGGCCAGTAGCCAGGGTCCGGTGGGGGTGCGCGCAACCTTTAACCGGACACCCTCCCAGTTTTAAAACGGAATGCTCTAAATGCCCCCTGCACCCCTGGTGTGGGAATGGTGGGGGGCAACTTTGGCTACGTGACTGTTTTAAGCCCAGGAAAGATTTTCTTTGGAGCAAGACATAAAGCGGATGTCCCTTTTGAAAAAGACCTCTCCTGGGCCTAAAACAGCCTGGGGTGGGGGAGGTCAAAGGCACAGTGAAGGTCCCCCACACTCTGAGAAGGCCCCGGATGCTGGCAGCGTGTGGTCCTGGGGGGTGCGGACGGGGGCCCGCGCTCCCCTTTCCCTCGAAGAAAGGGTCGGCCCTCTTTCCCGGTCCCTCTGCTCCCTTGCTGTGGCCCCGCTTCAAGCCCTCGCCTTGGGTCCTTCTGAGTGCAGCGGGTGTTGTTTTGTGGACAGTGGCCTCTCTGTGTTTGAAGGTGACCCTGTGTGTTTGTGTTGCTCTCCTCCCAGGTGCCCGGTGCCCAGGATCTGGTGGACTTCTCACCGGTTTACCGTTGTTTGCACATCTACTCGGTCCTGGTAAGTGAGCCGGCATCTCTCCTGCGTTCTGTAGCTGTTTCGAGAAGGTTTGAAGTTGGCCTTGATTCTTCAAGAATCATGGAGAACCAGCCTGTTTCTCTCACACAGAACGGTATAAGCAGATGTTCTGTGGGGTATAAAACAGGAGTCTCTAACAAAGGATAGCTGGAGGTGGTGAGAGAGAAGAGAAAGGCTCTGGAAAGGTGGCAAGACAGCCGAACAGATTTTTGGGCAGTGGACTGGTTGGGTAGCGTTAGATCGAAACAGAGCAAAGCCAGAATTCCTTAGGTTGGCTGTGTTTCTGATATCAGCTTCCTAGGAGCAATTGCAATAGTTCCCTTTACTCTCCTGTCACAACGCAGATGCAGAGTTCTCCTGCTGGTTGTCTTCTTGCTTTACTGCCAGAAGGCAAGCATTGCAGTCTGACACATTCTTCAAAGGCATTTCTCCTCCCTAGAAGATCATTTAAGCCAAACAACCTCTCACGATACCATTGTAACCCTTCCCTGGCTCTTAATTATTGTCCTTGCTCTGGGGGTAGGTGCACCCAGGTTTATTTCAACTACTGATTGCTCTTCTCTCACCAACTCTCTTATCCCCCCAGTCCCTGCACTGACAGGGAAGCAGCGGAAGTTATAGAAAGGGTAAATGTGAAAATTTAATAAGTGCACTGTACACGGTGTAAACGTTTGGTAGAAGATCTAAAAAGAGATGAGAGAGGCGGATGGTGCACATTATCGAAGCCTAGGGCAGCCACATCTTCACAGTCCTCTGGGGTCATCACTGTACCTGGTCAGGAACAGAGGAGTTTGCAGGATCCAACCTGTCCGGTTGGGACCTGGATGTACTTGGCCAGCCAGAGGGGATGTTGGGTGGTGTTCCTCCCTGCTTGTGGTTGATGCTGAGCCCGCTCCTTTGAGTGAATCGGGCCCTCTAGGCCATGGGGTTCCTCCCTGGGGTCGCACAAAGTGTATGTGCCAGAATCCTGTGGGTTCGTTTCAGCGGGCACAGACCCATTCAGTCAGTGGCTGAGTGGCGAGTCAACACGGTGGGGAATCCCCATTAATTCCAAGGCTCTTCTCTGGTGGAGACCAACAGTAGGAGGCAGGCCACTGTGTCCCTTTGCCTCTCTGCGGTCCGAGCTGTGCCCTGTTGCTTGTTGCATCTTTCTGGGCATTCTGTTTCCCTGTACCTGTTTGGATTGTGCAAAAGGCAGAATGCCCCTTGTAATGCCAGTGAGCAGACGCATGGCCAGCCTGTGCCAGGGTTCTGGCGATGGGCTGTGAGGCTCAGTTGCACGTGTCTCGCTCTGGCTCTTTTTAGTGTGGCTGCCTTGTGTCTTCAGCATTTGGGTAGAGGTCCTGTGGCGGGGGGGGGGTGGGATTTTGAGCCCCCTGCTTGCTTTATCCATGCAACATTCCATATCTCTCTTCTTCTAGTGTTAAAATGTATGAGTTGATGGTTCACCTCACCTGGAAATGCTGTCCTTTCTTTAACGCCTGTGGCTCAGGCTGGGCAGATGACCTCTAGTGTTTTTTGGATGTGTCCCTGAGGGGTCATGAGTACCTCTGTCCTCTCACTAGGCTCCCTGTTCTGCTTCCTTGGGATCATCCCGGTGTACCTCCTAAGAACTGAGGGTGAGAAACGTAACAGCCAGGAAGCAGCGCTGGATGGGAAGCTCAGGGCCGTAAACTGAGTGGAGTGAGGCTTTTGCGTGGTGTGCGTTCCACGCGTGTGCATCTGCACGCACACACACACACCCACGCACAGAAATTGGCCCTGACCTCTGAGGGACCCAGCAGCAAACGGCCCCTTTCCCCTGACCCGCGTCTGATTCCTGAGTAGGCTTTTTGGCTCTTGGAACGCGCGCTGTGTCAGCGGCCAGGCGGGCACCGGAGAAAACATTCACGTCGCCTTCGGCCGGAAGGATCATAATGTAATAGCTCAAAAAAATGCTAATATTTGTCATTTACAATGGTGTTATCTAAGTGCTTGGCCCGCAGTTGAAAAGACCCACTTTGAATAAATACCACTGTATTTATTATTTTTAGTGAACCCGACCTTCCTGTCACCTCACTTTTATGGCTGAGCAGCTTATAAGTTCCCAAAGGATTATTTGAGAAAAAGCCCTGCTTCTCTCCCTGCCAGTCCTCCTTATCAGCAGGGCAGGAGTTCACGTATTGTAACACAAGGTCAGCCCGCGGTCACGGTCTTGGAGACGGGGCCAGGCACCTGTAAATCCTTCCGTCCGTCCGTCCGTCCGTCCATCAGCCCCTGCGGAGGCAAAGCGAGCCCCGCATCAGACGACGGAGGAGGAGGAGGAGGCACCGAGAACTTTGCAGGAAGTGCTGAACTCTGGCAGGAAGGGCAGGCGAGCGAGAAAGGGAGCGAACCAGGGTCGCTCTGTGGTGAATGGGGACTGGACGCTGGTGGGCTCTGGAGCAGCAGAGCGTGCGTGCGCGTGCGCGTGTCTTCCAGAGGGGAAGAGAGGGAAAATGTTCCCCTTGGTTGTAGGGAAACAACAAATGAAGGCCTTACTTTGGCAGAAATTCAGGCAGGGATTCAGAGACGCCTTGGAGAGCCAGTGGAGTGGAGGGGTTTGAGTGCTGGGGAAGCACTCTGGAAAATGAGGGGTTGAATCCTTAATCAGCTGCAGAAACTCAGTGGGTAGCCTTGGGCAAGTCACACTTTCTCGGCCTCAGAGGAAGATAGTGGTGGCAAACCCCCTCTGAAGAAATCCTGAGACCGGCATGGAGTCATTGTTTGAGTGGTGGACTCTGGGAGACCAGGAGAAGCCACACTCTCTCAGCCTAAGAGGAGTCCTGTGGCAAACCTTCTCTGAATAAATCTTGCCAAGAAAAACCTAGCATGGGGTCACCATAGGTTGAAATCAACTTGAAAGCACAGGAGAACAATAAAGAAAGGCTTCAAGCCGAAGCCAGAGAACTTGCCCCCCCCTTATGTTTCCTAAGCAGTGATCTCAGGGTTGGTTGTGGGGTCATGCAGGGAATAGCTGTTTGTTGAAAGGAGGTGTGTTAGATGTGTAGAGTCCTTCATGTACACAGGGAAAACTTTAGAGGGATATGGAAAATGGCAATGTGGTCATGAATCACAATCCGCTTGGCCATTAAAGAACTGGACATAACGGAGCCTAACACCAGTGTCCTGGGTAACCAAGCCGGGCCCAGACGGACTCCCATAGGCTCCCAAATCTAATTGGACACACTTTAAGGAGGAAGGCCAAATTGTTGGGGTTTGTTCTGGGAGAACATGGACTGATTTGCAGTCGTTGCAAGAAAAGAAGACCTGCCAACGTGGCAGAATTGAGTGTGATGTTTGGTGATCACGTGAGTATATGTGGGACAGGCTTATGTGATGACTTAGTTGCGTTGAGGTGAAATGTAACGTGAACACAATAAAGGCTAATAGGAGAAGCGTGCAGTTGATGCATTGTCGACTCTTGTCGTGGCTAAAAGAAAGCAGCTGCTTCAGCAGCTGGCATGCGTGTGGCACCTGCCCACCTAGTGCCTGCTTGTGGGCGTCTTTGGAGCAGCTCGCCGGGTGTAGCTTGGCTCATCTTTGCCGCAGCTGACCCTGGGGAATCGTACTCCAAAGAACCAGACCTAGCTGATGGCTCCCTCCCAGAACAGGGGCGCATGCGGGTGATGACGACCTTTAGCAAGGCAGGCTCCCACTTCCTAAGGAGCCCGTCGAGGAGATACCTCTGTCATTTGCAGCACGCTGACCAGAAAAGCTCAAGAGTTGGTAACTTTTGCAGAGGCTTAAATGAGACCCTCAGCTGCTTCCCCAACTAAAGCCCTGGCCCTTGCTGCCTCTAGAGTTGGGGTCTTCTCCGTGCTGTGCCTGCTCTCTCTTTGCTCTCCGTTCCTTCCTGTCTCCCCGAGGCTTTTGGTTGTCATTCCTAACATCCTTCCCCTCCCTTAGTTAGGGTGGCCAGACTGGATATACCGAATCCGGATTGCTGCTGGTTTTGTGTGCCACTAAGTCAGCTTAGTGTGGTGTAGTGCTTTGAGTGATGAGTGGCAACTCTGGAGACCAGGGTCAGAACCCTCACTCAGCCGTGGAAACTCACTGAGCGACCCTTGGCAAGTCACACTCTCTCAGCCCTAGGGGGAGGCAAGGGAAAACTCCCTCTGAAAAAATGTCACCAAGAAAACCCCGCCGTAGATTTGCCTTACAGTCATTGTTGATCAGGAACAACTTGAAGGCACACAACGACAGCAAGGCAGCTTCAAAGAAAAGATGCTCCTCATGGGTCTGCCACTCCAAAGTGCCAGCAGTGGCAGCGCCAGAGCAGACAGCCCGGGTGGCTTCTGCTTGGCCCTTGCTCTGCGCAGAAGGAGTGCAGCCTGTGGGAGTGAAGGGGAAGGGTGGGTCACAAGTGGATGCCAGTCTCGTACTTTGGAGCCGTTCTGGTTGGGAAAAGTCTCAGGTGGCCTGTAGCCATTCCTGGGCACCCCCAGCGTAGTCTTTAGAGCAGCGGTTCTCACGTCTTGGGACCTGGCCTCTCAGAAGTCCCAGCCTGGCCAGTGTGGAGGGATTCTAGGAGTTGAAGACCCAAAGGTGTGGAGACCAGAGCTGAAGACCTACTGCTCTAGAAGAGGAGCCTGCTGCTCAGAATTCCTTGGGCAAAGCGGGTGGGCCTGACACAGCCAGGATCCCCTTTGAGGCAGGGTTTTTCTGGGCTTCCCCACAGCACGTCAGCCTCTGCCTTGGAGCCCCGCTCTTCAAATGGGTTTGCTTGTGGGAAGGAAAGGGGCAGACGCAGCCACCTGGGAGCAGTGAAAGAAGCCATCCTTCGTGGGGTGTGCTGAGAGCCCCAGTGCCGCCGCCGCCACCGCTGTTGGAAAAGGCCGGAGTGCTGTGCCTCTCCGGTGGTCGTGCAGCTGTGCCGCTGGATCCAAAGGGGAACCCCTCTTGGCAACGCCCCTCTCCTGTACGGCCCGTTATGTGCCTTCTGCAGCCTGAAACAGAGTAGATGCTGCGGTTACCGGTGATCCGTGTGCCGTATGTGGATTCCCAAGGATCCTTGCAACATCTCTATGTCGGAGGGAGTGCGGTTGGGAAGGTCAGAGGGAAAATGGCTGGTGGGCCGGGAGGGCTCTCTGTTGCGCCCAGAGTTGGGCCCAGAGACGTTTCCATGCTGTGGCTGCTTGGTGAAGTACGCGTTTGAATGAATGCAGTCGCAAATGTTAGGTGGTTGTTTCTGTCCCTTGTTTCTGGAAGAGTGGGATCAGGGGGCAAAGCTGCTGCTGCTGCTGCTGCTCTTCCTCTACTCAGAAGCCTCTGGTCTTGCCTCCTTCCATCTCTGGCACCCCATCAGCCTGCCCTGGCCTGTCTCCATATCTCCTGACTTGGCTGACCCAGCAGTGCCTGGTGGAGGGAGATAGCTGTAAACACGGGGCTGAGATCATGGGGAAAGGCCAGAGGGAGACTCTTTGTGCGCTGCCTTGATAAGGACACAGGAAAAGCCATTAGAAGGACAGAGTGTCAGCCACCGGCGATAACTGCCTGCGGACCGCCTGGCCCTGGAAATCTGGAGAGCGGAGGCCAGCACTTTAATGTCTCCTCCACCCCTGCTCCTCCCTGCCCTTCCAGCCACCCCGAGCTTGCTTAACCCCGTGACCCAGTTTCTCCCCAGAATACACATGGAACGCTCCCGGTTGCACAGGCCTGCGTTTTCTCCCGTGCTGATAGAGAGGCTGGGCAGGAGGCTTTGGGTCCTGGGGCTGAACCTGGAGAGCAGACAGAAAGAAAAGACAGCCCCGGACAAGCGCCACGAGTTCCCTAGCACAATCAGGAAGAGTTGCTCTCCCACGGCCTAAGCAGATTTCCGATGCTGAGCCTGACAGGCCCCCGGGTGGAGGGGCCGGGTAGCCTCTCCCCTCCTTCGGTTCTGGGCGTCGGAGGCATCCACCACTGGCTCACAGCAGGGTGAGGGTGGGGGGCTGTAAGGCCCCGGGGTGTCCTTGCAAAACATTCTGAGGAAAGGCAGGAATGCCTCGCTGGTTGAGCCTCCCTCATCTGGAAAGCTGAACTCTGGAAACCTCTAAAACCTGAAACCTTTTGCTCCCTACCACCTGCCTTTGAGGTGTTGACTGTGGCACTCCTGCCTGCTTATTTCTTGGATCTTCAGTCTCTCTTTTTTTGCCACCAGGCAGCCCCTGTTTCTGCCTTCAAGGCAGCGGATGCAGTGTTCCCCCTCATTCGCCTCGGAGGTCTGAGGCGTGCTGCAGCCGCCCCCTCAAAGGCAGAAGTGGGCCGCTGGTGTCAAAAAGACAGAGAATGAATGAGGAGGCTTGGATTCCCGCTGAGCTTGGATTCCCACCATTTTGCAGATCCTCAGTCTCCCTCCAGCCTCACATCTTATAAACAACACAAGTAGTGAACAAACAAGAGGCAAGGCTATTCCAAAAACGTACTGCATTCCAGGACGTGAAATACAGAACAGCTCTGGTTCCAGGCATCTCAGATGGAGGACACTCAGCCTGTACGATATTGCCTGGCAGCTGAGGTTTGCACAGCAGGAAACATTGGTGGGAAAGTATGAGGTGGTTGGTTGGTGGTTGCGCAGATCCAGCACCTTTGGCGTCCTTGATGTCCAGAAATCCTCCTCTTTGAGGTTTCTGAAATCTTGCCGAGTTGACGCAGGAGAAATACGGATTGTGGCACTTGCACTCCTCTTACTAGCCAAAGAGAGGGGAGAGAAGCAGAAATGCACAGGCAGTGTCAGGGGCTGGAGAGGATAAAGTAGTTTGGGTCCTGTGGAAGGAGGATTCCAAAGAACGCACAGATATCCTAACGGAATCAAGGATTTCTCCTCCTTTGCTTCTGATATCCAGCTTTACTGCTTCCTCTTCAGTGATTTTGACAACTGCCCTGCTGCTCACATGGGGACTGCTCGTGCTGCACACTTATAACCCTGTGATTCTACTCTCATGGCCATGGCTGTATCCTCTGGAATCCTCAGAATGCATACTTTGGTGAGGCCCTGGAGCCTTCTGGCTGAGGATCATCCTAAGTGCTCCTCCCTAAACTAAACAGATCCTGGGATTCTCCGGGGGTGGGGAATTATGGTGGTTAATGGGGGATCTTTGCACCATAGCAGTGCAGTGTGAAATGGCCCCTGGGATCCACTTTCCCTGGTTTCAGTCATTCAGGGAGTTGCAGCTTATTTGGTCTTCAGGTGGCTTGGCCTTCTCACCCTGTGGCTTGCTGCCTCCTCACTGAGATCACTTTAAACCACCTGAATGAGCAGTTGGGCTGCTTTCCTGCCCACAAGTCCATGGCCGCTTCCCCAGGACCCTCCCTTTTTGGGCGGCCTGTGTGTGTGCATGCACGCGTGGCACACCTTTGTTCTGGATTCCTGGAGGCAGGGCCAGCTTGGGGCGTGTCCTCAGTGAGAGACCGATGAAGAGCCATGATTTCTTGCTCTGAGCCTGGCTTCTTTGTCTTAGAACCAGCAGATGCTTTTTGCAGCTGATAGGAAGCCACTGAAAACCTTATGAGACATTCTGCTCACCTGAGTTGCCTACCTGTTGAGTGAGATGTTGATGATGAGGACAAGGGCAGGTAGAACTTGCATCCAGTTTAGGGGACAGGAGAATGTGTGCTCCTCCCCACCCACACAGGCTTTTGTTTGGAGTAGTTCTAAAATCTTGCAGGTTAGCCTGGTGTGTGTGTGTCTGTGTGTGAACATCCTGACTAGACATACAACTAGTGATATAAAAAACCCAGTCTCAATCCCCAATCTTCTGCGTTTGCTGCTTAGCTTTGAGGGAAAGGGGGTCACTTCCCAGGTCACACCTGGGTGAAATTAGGGCTCCTCTGCAGGTCATCTGTGCCTCTTAATGCTCACTCAGACAGTACCCTCTTCTCCTTGGGTAACCAGAGTGGACACTGTTTCCTTCCTTCTCCCTGGTAGAATGCCCTGCACTAAGATACAGATTCATTTTGTCTGGGCAGCCAGAGATATAGATGAGCAAAGGGGAAAGGAAAGGAGGGAGAGAGAAGAGAGGAAGGCAAAGGAAAGGTACCAGGAATGGTGACCGTGAAGAACAGCAGTGGCAAAGCCTCAAGCCAAGGTTCAGACAGTAGAGCTCTATGGCTCTCTATGAAATTTGTTGTTGCTGTTGTTAAGTGTCATCAAGTCGACTTTGACCTATGGCACCCTGTGGATGTGAGACCCCCATGTCACCCTCTCCTCAGCCACCCTGCTCAGGTCTTGCAGATTCAGGGGCATGTCTTCCTTGGCAGAGTCTGTTCACCTGCAGTGCGGTCTTCGTCTTTTCCTTCTGCCTTCTACTTTCCCAAGCGTTATTGTCTGTTCTGTTGAGTCGTGTCTGCTTATGATATGGACAAAGTACAGCAGCCTCAGTTTAGTTGTCTTGGCTTCTAGGGAGAGTTCAGGCTTGGTTTGCTCTTGGACCCCTTCGTTTGTCTTTTTGGCGGCCCAGGATACTTCCAGCACCACATTTCAAAGGAGTTGATTTTCTTCCTATCAGCTTTCTTCCTTGTCCATCTTTCGTAATCATACATAGAAACTGGAAATACAATGGTATAGGCAATCCTGACTTTTCATGTTCAATGATATATCTTGACACTTGAGGATCTTGTTTAGTTCCTTCACAGCTGCCCTTCCAAGTCCTAGTCTTCTTCTGATTTCTTGACTGCGGTCTCCATTCTGATTGATGACTGAACCAAGGTATGGGAAATCTTGCACTGTTTTGAGGTCTTCATTGTTTGCTTTAAAGTTGTGTAAACAATCTGTGTTCAATTTTTTTGTTTTCTTAACCTTCAGCTGTAAACCTGCCTTTGCGCTTTCTTCCTTGACTTTCTTCCTCAATTATTCCAGGTCGGGGCTCTTTTCTGCTAGTGGTATGGGTTTATCTGCATATCTTAAATTGTGCTTTTCCATCCTCCAATTTTCACTCTTCCTTCCTCTGAGTCTAATCCTGCTTTATGTATGATACGGTGTATGAGTTAAACAGACAGGATGACAGAATGGAGGACTGCCTGAGCCCTTTGTCAATTGGGAACCATTCTCTTTCTCCATATTCAGTCTTGATGGTAGCCTCGTGTGCACATCAGGACAATCAACTGTTGTGGCACACCCATTTCTTTAAGAGCAATCCATAGTTTTTCATGATCTACAGAATCAAAGGCTTTGCTATAATCTGTAAGGCTGATTTTTCTTTTGAAATTCTTTGGTGTGCTCCATTTTCCAAAGTGTGTTTGCAATATGGTCCCTAGTGCCTCTTTCTTTCCTGAACCCATTCTGGATGTCTGGCATTTTTCTCTCTCTCTCTATGGTTGATGTTTTTATTGAACAATTTTGGGCCTGGCTTTGCTTGCATGGAAGAATAATGCAGTCATCTTGTGGCTACTGCAGAAACCATGTAAAAACAGTTCAGATTTCTCTATATAAACATTTCTAAAACCAGACAGATAATTCAACAAACAGCCAGAGTGGGCATCCCCAATTTTCTGAGCTCCCCAAGAAACAGCACAGCCTTTACTGACCGGTGGAAACCCAGAAGGGATGAAGCCAGCCTAATCTCCCCCAAGAGGGAGTTCCGCAGTCGCCGTACCACTACGGAGAAGTCCCTGTCCCGTGTGCTCATCAGCCTAGGCTCACCGCTTGCTGGGGCCTCCCGTGATGGTCTTAGATTTGGGGCAGGCTCATGTGTGAGGGGACATTGGTCTTTCAGATACCATGGCCTCAAACTTTCTTATCACTTTTAGGGTCAGGAAGATCTTTCGCCATCTTATTCTGCTCAGGAAGAACCGTTCACAACAGATGCCTTGTCACCCTGCAGCACGTGGCCTCTGTGAGGATCCTGCATTCCTGGCCAAAACCTTAAAGCTTATTCTTCCACTTGCTGCTTGTGCAGCAGGTGATGAGGGAAGGACAGGCACTAGTATCAGGATCATAGAAACTCCTTTTTTTCAGATAGGTCTTTGTCTCTTCAGATGGGTGTTTGCTTCAGGAGCTCTGCTAGATTAATGTCGGTGTTTTGGTCAATGTGCTGTAATGTCTTTTTTGTGTGTGGGGGGGGATTATTCTTGTGCTCATTTTTGTTTGATTTTACAAGGGGTAGCCGTTTGCTGGCAGAAAGGCAGCATATTACAAAAAATAGATTTTACTTTTAAAACAAACAGTTCTTTTGCTTTCTTGCATTTTTGCTTCCTTCCTTCCTTGCTTGCTTTTTTATTTATGTATTCAAACAAGCCAATGTGTTTACGTGTATCCGGATGAAGATGGTATTCTGTGTATTTGTGTATGGGTTTCGTAGTTCAAGGTTGCATAGATTTCAGGCTTCCAGGATGTACTTCCTAAGTAGAACTCCATCTCCTTGATCCTGGTGCAAAAAGCAGACACTTAGAATTCAAGATGTCTAAGCTGAGGCATTTGTCTTGGCTACCAAGACTGAATGGTACTGTAGCTACATAGTGGGATGATGAGCAAATGAGCTGGGATCCTGTGGGTTACTCCCAACTGCAGGAGATGCCTCGAGTCAATTGTTGAGTCCACACATAGCAAAATGCAGTGGATTCAGTGAGTCTGCCCTGGTTGGGACTAGCGGCAGGGATGGGAGGATTCCAGGCCTGGGTTTAGGCTGAGGGAAGCTGAGTGGCCACGAAGGAATGGGAAAGCCCAGCCTGTATTGCTGGGGCATTTGTCTGAGGGTGGGGCCTTGGGGAGGTGGCCGGCGTGAGGGCTGTGGCAGACGGGGTTGTTTCAGCGTCACAGCCTCAGGGGGTGGAGGTGAGGCTCAGCAGAGGCACCCTCCCAACGGCAGCACCATGGCACGCTTTTAAGCTTTTGTGGTTTTCACATCATTCCACAGATGCTCCTTTGCAGGCCAACCCCGTCTTGCCCCGTCTTCCAGGAGGGCAGGCTTGTTTTCTGCTGCTCCAGGGACTAGGACACTGTGGAGCAATGGCTTCAAACTCCAGGAAAAGGGAGGCCACCTAAACGTCAGGGAGAATGTCCTGGCAGAAAGAGCGGTTAGACAGCTGCTGCCTTACAGGAGTGTGGTGGAGTCATTTCCTTCTTTGGAGGTTTTTCAACAGAGGCTGGGTGGCCATCTGGGGAAGGGAGGGCTTTGCATGGTATGGTGGAGTGGGGCTGGACTGGATGGCCCTTGGGGTCCCTTCCAGCTCTGGAGTTCTGTGATTCCCCGCCCTGTTCTGGGAGGCGCGGTGCCAGCCTGTCCGCCGTCCTCGGCGTTTGCCCGCTGTGCAGTTGGGACGGGGTGGTGTTGCCGGCGGTTCCCCAAAGTGGCCAGTGGGGGGCATCTCTCCCCTACCCGTTTCTTTCAAGGGCTGCCTTGGGGGCGCCAGTCGCGGCCCTCCCGTGTGCAAGTGAGCCAGATGGCAAAGTGTGGTGTCCCGCCGACCCTCATTAGTGAGCCTTAGGAAGACAGCCCCCTGCCTCACAGGGGGACCCGTGAAAGGAGCCCGTGCCCTTTCTCTCTCTATAAAACTGTCTTCGCTTCCCCCAGCCAGGCAGTTAAAGGGGGAATTCCAGCTGCAGCCAGACAGGGGGAAATTAAAGGCTTTGAGCAAGTAAGTGCGGGCGTGTCTGTGTGTCTGCGTGTGTTTGTCTGAAAAAGAGGACGGGAGATTTTGCGTAGGTGCGCGTTTGGTGCCCGGAAGGTGAACTGATTGGGAGCGGGTCGGACTGCTGTACGAAGCGGATGAGAAGAAAACGCAGGTCTCCCTCCTGCTTGCGGTCGCTCTGAGTGCCACAGCAAAGGACTTCCCAGACGGGGGGCTGTTCACCAGGAATAGCTCTGCCGATGTGTAATTTTAATGGCTGCGTTGCCAGGCCCGCTGGGGTGTCTGCGGGCAAGCGAATGGGAAAGCTCAGCGATTAGGCAAGGAAGGGGGGGCGGTGAGGGTTGCCCTGTGGCTCCAGGGGTCGTCACCCCTGGTTGACGTCACAAAGTGGGAGGTGGGAGACCACACTGATACTTGGGGGGGCACAGCTGAGTAGCCCCCTCCAGCCCCAGATCAAGAGCTTTTGCCCAGCTCGTTCTGGAAATGCACCCTTTAAAGCTGCTGAACCACACCTCCCCAGCGCAAAACTCCTTTCCCCAGGATGAGACCCAGAGTGTCAGTGAGATTTTGGAGCATTGAACCTAAAGGCACCAAATCCCACCTGATCATGGGGGCTAAGCAGGGTTAGTCCTTGGATGGGAGACCACCAGTGAATACAGAGCTGGAGGCTCTGTTTCAGAGGAAGGAACTGGCAAAACCACCTTGGAGGATTCCTGGCCTAAGAAAACCCTAGGAGGTTAATGGAGTTGCCATAAGTCAAGAAGTGACCGGAAGGAACAGACACACACACACACACGCACGCACGCACGCACATGCACACCACACATGCAAAAGAGCCTTCGAGATCCTCTCTTCCTCTGAGAGGCCTGGGACCTTAGATGTCCTTCCGCCCTTGGTTGTTGTGTGCCTTCAAGTCCTTTCCAACTTACGGTCATCCCAAGGCGAACCCATCACAGGGTTTTCTTGGCAAAATTTGTTCAGAGGGAGCTTGGCTTTGCCTCCTGCTGAGGCTGAGAGAGTGTGATTTGCCCAGGTCACCCAGTGGTATTCCATCAAACCCTGGTCTCCAGAGCCATAGTCCAGTGCTCAAACCATGGCACCATGACCACACTGTGCCGTAAGATCGCATAAATGTGTCCAAAAATTTCTGCCGAGTGAATTGAGTTCTGTTCCTCACATTTAGCCAAAGGGCACCTTTTACTTTCTCCTTTGGGGAACATCTGTGTTTCTCCAAGAGGAGTGGTTAGATTTGCTTCTCTGGACACAGTGTGACTGTCCCCCCATCTCTGTCTTCTTTTCAGGGGGCCCGAGAAACCTTTGAGAGCTACTACCGGAAGCAGAGGAGGAAGCAGGCCCGGCTGGTGCTGCAGCCGCCCTCCAACATGGTATGGCTTTCTCACAGTGACGGGGATCAAAATGGTTTTGGAGGGTGGGTGGCCCAGGGTGGGGCAGGGCCCTCACTGGGCACCTAAAATTTCTCCAAAATTTCTCTCATTTCTCCCCCCACCACTGTGAATTAATCCTGTTCTTTCTCCCTCACTCCTCCAATTCCAGCATGAAACTTTGGGCGGCTATCGGAAATACTTCAATCAGATTGTGGGGTATGTATACTTTTTTGTTCTGCCTTTTTTTTTGCTTTTTTTTGCATTTCGCTTTTCTCTGTTGTTGTGTGTGCTGTGAATCGCATTCCTTTTTTAAAAAATACAGGATATCCCCACCGCAACATGCATACACCCTTAAAGGCTTATAATTCTGGATTCTTTTTTGCAATTTTTTTCAAAAAAAATGTATACACCCTTAACAGGATTAAAGATTCCAATAGTAGGGAAGTGTCACGAAATTGCAAGAGAAACTTAAAGCGAGGTTTGCAACCCTGTACTTCGACAACACGAGCAGCGCATTGCTGTGCAGAGACAACAGTTTGAACACCTGACAAAAAATTGGGGAATCAAAGCATTTAAGGCGGAATTTAAGATGGAATTTGTAACTCTGCTTAAATCATTTATTTAAACCATTTATCACATTTATTCTTCAATACAGGTGTATTTCCTTTGCTTTCAAATAATCAGCATGGCTACTATTAGCAGTTAAGGGTGTATACATTTTGCAGGGTGGGGGCTGTACGAATGTTCTTTCCCAGGAATGTCTGGTGGAGCTATGGACCTGAGCGCTCAGATCCTTCGGCGCTGACGTCTGCCCGAGCGGAGCGTCCCGGCTTTCTTCTCTAGCGGCCGGGGCTCTCGTGGAGACAGAGGAGACCGGGCAGTGCCGAGCGCTGAAGGAAGCTGAGGAATTGGCCGCGAGGGAAGGCAGCGGCACCTCTGCTCCCCCTCAGGGTTCCCACCGCAGCCCGGGCAGGGGCTCCTGGGTTGCCGGGCACCTACTGTACCCTTCTCAGCCTTGTGCCGCCTTAGATGGGAGTAGCATGAGCTTCCCTAGAACTGGGGTACCTTCGCCGCCACCGTGTACCAGCGTCCCACCAACTTTTTGTTCAGCTCCGTGGAGGCGGCCAGAAAGTTCTCTTTCCGTTTTCCAGTATAATCTTGTGTGCGTGGGTCTGGGCAAAGTGGTTGGCTTTAATCAGGGCATGGAAGTAGCAGTCTCCTGGCGTTGTAGGTCTCTCTCATTTGCAGTTTTTCTTTGTTAACGAGGGTGCAGTGAAGTTACATGTTGAAAGTAATGTGATGAGCAAAAGTGGAGTTCATCCCTACAGTAATGAACTCTTTTCTGGTTATTTTCAGGTGTTACTTTTGAACATGCATTTTTAAAGGCATTTTTACAGAACTTCTTTCTTTTTCCTTTCTTTTCAGACAGGAGATTTTCTTTTTAGTCATTCTTTTACCAATACTACAGTGTTTCTTTTTAAATGTTACTGGAAAGTAGGAGAAAATTTACAAATACTACAACAAGTAATGTTTGTTTTTGAACATTGTAACACTCGATGCTGACAGGTTACTTCTCAAACGTATTAGTGAATTTGAGGAACAAATTCCTTTTAAAAAAGTAACTTTCCAGGTTCTGGCCTTGACTGTGTTCCGGATAAACAAACCAGATTCAAACTATGATTTCTGATCCTGTTCTGTTTCCTTACGACCAGCCAGGTTTTTACATAGCAAGAAATTGCAGTGGGCTGGAAACAGATGTAGGAGCGTACGACCCGCTCCTGCGACTGTTCTCAAGTGGAGCACAGGGTTCTCTCTGCCTCCGGCCGCCCTTTCGTTCTGCCATTGCAATTGTTTTGTAAGCCCAGGAGATCCAGGGCGCATGCAAAGCGCACTGCCCGTAAGGGCACATCCGTCTCCTTCCGTGTAGGAGAGGAGCCCTCTGACTGTGATGGGCAAGCGGTTGCGTGGCTGCCCTGAACTTCAGGTGTCCTCCACTTGTTTGACGGGTCAGGGACTAGAGCACTGTTGAAATATGGAAGCAATTTGACTTGGTGCCATCTTTTTCTTGCGTGTGTGTCTAAAGACTGAACAAAACGATGGCGCCAAGTGGATTGAGAGGAAAAGCCGCACATGGGGGCTTTTTGATGATCCGCTCTTTCAGCTCTTTTCAGTTACAACCAGAACCTCTATTGTACTTGAAACAGTGGACCATGTGTTGAATATATGGGTTCCAGTTGTAATTGAAAAGGGTCGAAAGAGTGGACCGTTGAAAAGTGGACTCTCAAAAAGTGAGGAGTGGGAAATTGTTCTGGCGGGTGGGTTCAGGAGCTTAGCGGTGTATCAGGTCCGAGCTCTGGGCAGAGACAGCTCACCTCAGAGGGGCTGGTGGGTCTCCTCCATACACAGCCTAAAAGGAGCGGAGATTTTCAGAGTCTGCCTGGGCTGCCGGCAACTCCCAGGTGGATCTCTGACCGGCCGAGCGAGATTCCTCAGTTACAGCTGCCTCTCTTTCTCTTTCTCCCATTAGCTTTTTTGTCATTGAGGACCACATCCTCCACACCAGCCAGGGCTTGGTGGACAGAGCCTACATTGATGAGCTGTGGGACATGGCACTGTCAAAAACTATCGCTGCGCTTCGGACGCATTCGGTGCGTGGCGGCCTCGTGGGCCTTCGGTCATCGACTAGGGGGGTCGTTCCAGTCCAGGGCTGTCTCGAGTCTTTGCTGTTGCCAGCTGAACAGGGCAGCTTTCAGTGGGTTGGGGGTTTCCACGCTGTGTGAAAAAGAGCAATGGAACGTACTTTGGGCAGAGGGCACCTTTGGCTTCCTTTGTTGCCTCAGCAAAACAGCCAAAATGTAAGCACGGTTGCTGGATGGCAGGTCCCTCTGCAGGGGATACTCGCAGCTTTTGCAGCCTTTGATGTCCACGGGGTCTGAACCACCATTGCTTGTATAGCTGAGACTTCTTAAAGTGGGTCTTGAGTGATGTTTTAATATTTTATTTATTAGCATATATATCTCCTGTCCTGCTTCTGAGCATCCCAGGGCAGCATTCAGTCTGAACAATGCAGAAACAGTGAGAATAATTTAAAGGCTGAAAACTTATGAAACCATTCAACATTTAGAACAGGATGGATTAAAAGCAGTTAAAACAATTTTGAAACAACAAAAACTAGCTAAGACCAGTTTTTAATATATTTATTTTACTATATTTATTTTTCCATTTTAACATAAAATAACATAAGCACCAACTGACGTTTTTAACGTAAACGTAAGCTAAAATTAAATCGCGGTACTAAACGGTAACCAAGCAGTACTAAAATGGTACTAAACCCGTAAACCAAACCAGTAACTAAACTAAACCGGTAAATGTTAAACACTAACTCCCAAGAACTCTAAATTACTTACGACTAAGCACTAGCTTATTAAAACACACAATGGCTCTGACCTCCCAGGCCAAAGTGTAATAAGGAGAAGATAAGAAAAAAACAAAACAAAATATTATTCTGCGATTACAAATCCACCTTGCAGACTTAATAGGGTTTCTAGTGTCCATAGCTATACAATATTGCATTGTTAGATTTCTCATTGCTCAGAAAGTTTCCAAGTCACCCCTCTCCCCAAGTTGTAATAAGCAGCCTTTTTTTCCACTTGGCTCCACAACTGCAGCAGTGTTTGTACCAGTTGGGCTGCTAAGGGGAGGGCCGTCTGCCCTCGGGGTGCCACGGCGGAGGAGCCCTGTTCCGCGTCCTCCTGTAGCCGGTTGCCCCGAGCGGTGGGACGCAGGCAAGGGCACGTCGAGCTGGCCTCAAACCTTGTGCAAGTGTATTTGGGAGAGGCGCACGGTTCAGCGTTTGGAAACATGCACCTATGTGCGTGTCCCCACACACGCACGAGCACGTACAGTGTTTCTGGGTTCATTTCTGGTGGTGCATGTTCCTTTCAATGAAAACCCGCGACTGCACCTTTTTCCTAATTAACTTAAAGCCTTCTGGGGTGAGACAGGGATGTTACACATCACGGGTGGGTGAGCTGGTGGAAGCTGGAAATAGGTCTCGTGCTGCTCGTCACCAGCAGGTCCAGAAGTCAGCATACGGCAAATCAATAAGCGTGCCTTCTCCCCCTCGACCCTCTTCTGTTTCAGTCATACTGCTCTGATCCCAACCTGGTCTTGGACCTGAAAAACCTCATCGTGCTCTTTGCTGATACACTCCAGGTGCGTGGCCTCCCTACCTGCCTTCCGCCTTTGCTCTGCCAGCCTCTCAAGACGCCAGTCCTCGTGAGGTTCCCAGGGGCCGAGGCCAAGCCCAGAGCCTCACCTGCCGGCCTTCAGAGCCCCGCTCTCTTCTGCCCCAACATGGCTGCTGGCCCTCTCCTGCCTCCTGGGCTGGCGGCCTCAGGCATCATGGTCCAGTCTAACTCTGGGCCTGCAGGCAGGGTGCGGGGAAAGTCCTCGAAGTGGCAGAAATTAGACATTTGGGCGACTGACCTACTCCTTGCGTGACGCTTCCGGTCAGTCCAGAAGGGCGTCCCCTCCTCCCCTTTCATGCAAAACCCACCCCTGTTTTGAGTTTTCTGGAATTCCCGCTTTGCTGTTCTTGCCCCAAAAGCTTCCTTTGCTGTAGCTTTTGCCCTCCGCTCAAGAGAGTGGTGGTGGGGAACTGGAGGTAGTTGAGGCTCCATCCCACCAGGACTTTGGAAGGGTGCACCCCCTGCCAAACCCCTCAATAAAGTATGTATGTATGTATTTAGGTTCTAGCTTTCTCTAGCCAGCCTCCTGAGGATCCACCGTGGAGGAGCAGCTTGAATGTTGGACTTAGGGAGACCAGGGCAAAGGAAATCCTTGCTTAGCCCTGGAAACCCACTGGTCCTCGCCTTCTTTTGCTCTTAGAGGGAGGCAATGACAAACCTCCTCTGAGTTAATTTTGCCTAGAAGGTCTTTGGTGAGGGTTGCCCTATTTCAGGCTCACCTTGAAAGCACATGGCAGCAACAGGGCTTCACGGGTGGGTGCAAAATGTGTGGAGAACCTGTGCAGTGCAGTGGTTTGAGCTCTGGCCTTGGACTCTGGGAGCTCAGGGCCTGGATCCCTTCCACTCAGCCATGGAAACTCACTGGGCAAGTCACGGCGTCTTGCTTTCGGAGGAAGGCGGTGGTGGCAGACCTCTGAATAAGTCTTGCGAAGAAAAGCCTGGAAGGGCGTTGCCGGAAGTTGGGGCTGAGTTGAAGGCACATAAGACATGCGCACGCACCTATGGGCCAGCCTTCCCTGCCACTGCTCCCCCTAGCCAAAGCAATGCAGCGGTGCGCTGTGGAGGGCTCATTTTCCCCGTTGTGGCAGCACCATGGGGAGGTGTTTCTAAGTCTTAGCCTTCAAGGCATGTAATAACAGCAGCAGTCGACTTCCAGGTCATGTCCACTTGGAAAAAAAAAACTTTTCTAGCCCTAAAATTTTCCCCTACTTACCCCTGGTGGGAGGTTTTGGGGCATTTTGGATAATTTTGTTTTTGATAAGATTACTACGAATCAGAAGCCTGCCCAAAAAGCACACTGTTCCCATCCCAGCAAGAGAAGAAGCTCCCACAGGGGCTCACGAGAGGCCAAGGGATGTGGCCTGAGGGCTACTTCCCATGCTGCTCCCCTGAGACATAGGCTGCAACATGGAAGGCATGGATGTGGCATGTGCTCCTCTGCCCATCTATCTCATGTGCAGGGATCCTTGCCAGGGGAGCCACGCTTGGTGGCAGCTTCCTAGAGGATCTCTTTGCTCCCACTGTATATTTGACTGTGCATCTCCTCTCTCTCTCTCTCTCTCTCCAGGGTTATGGTTTTCCAGTCAATCAGCTCTTTGACTTGCTGCTTGAAATCCGGGACCAGTACAGTGAGACCCTGCTGAAGACCTGGGCAGGAAACTTCCGGTAAAGCTGGTGATTTAATTTCTTTCCCGGGGAGTTCACAAAGCAATGGCTGAAACCAGAAAGTGCATCAATGCTGTTGTTACCAGGAACACCGCCCTATTAGTTCATGCAGCAAGATCACACAGACTGAATATAAGAAATGACACAATAAGCGGCTGCAATGATATCATTGGAGTCTGTGTCAAAAATATGGTTTATTGTCTGCAAAGAACTGATGGAAATGTACGCCCTAAAAAAATTGTTGAAAATTGAGAAATAAAAATGTTACAGGACTTTAGGATTCAAACAGATAAACAATTAGAATGTAGTGTACCAGATGTTACTGTGGTTGAGAAAAAGAAAATTTGGATTGTAGGTGCAGCAAACCTGGTGGAAAGCAGAACTGAAATAAAGAGCAGGAAGTGGTTATGAAATAGTGGGAGCTGTGAATGGAAATTCAACCCCTCTGGGAAGCGAAGCCAGTAGTGGTCCCAGTGGTGAGAAGTGGGTGCTTTGGGAGGAGTTCCAAAGAGTCAGACAAAACATCTGAACAAATTTGCTGCAGATGGGCTCACGAGGGCACACTTACAAAAAGTGGCTCTGCTTAGAATCTGCCATGTTATCTAACGAGGCCTCCCCAATTCCTGGATTCTGGGACAGAACCGGAATCCTTGGTGGTCCAGAACTGTAGCTGGTCACACCTGGGAGGCTGGGAAACCAAGGGAGTCACTGCAGTAAAAGATATGAACTTGGAAAATGACTGCAGCACCCAGACGTAGCCATGATGGCTGGGGATTCTGGGAGTGACTTTTCCAAAAGTAACTTTTCCAATCTCTGAAGAAGTCACAAGGGGAAATCTCAGGGAAATCTCAGAGTGAAACCAATAGTGGAGGGCATCAGAAGGGCAAGGATTTAAAAAGCTCCAGCATGTTCACAAAAGAACAAAAAAACCAACAACTAAAGACTGAAGAACAACTGTTGCCTGAAGTGCCAGGGAGAGGGAAGGGTCCAGCCACTGTTGGCCTGAAATGCCACTCGCCAGCCCAGCCTCTCTGGCAGGAGGTTCCCCCCAGGGGGGACCAGCTGTGAAAAGGGGCTCCCCTCAATACCTGTTTGCCACTTATTGTTTGAATGGGCCTCAGGAGACAGTCCAAAGCACTGCTCAGATGCATCTGGGAGGTGGTGATCCTTTAGCTAAGCCCTCCCTGAGTCCTTTGAACCTTTGTGCACTTTGAGACTTGGGCTTGGCTTCCAGCTGGTACATTTTGGAGTTTCAGGGGACTGCTTGCCAACGTTATGAGCCAAAATGGCAGCGTGTGAGGGTGGGAGAGGGATTATGGGGGACCAGCCGGAGAATCAAGAGTTTTGGTGATGGGTGGACCGCCTTGCCATTTCTGTGACTCTTCTGATATTTCCATTCCATGATGTTTGTGGCTGTGGTTTGCTAAGCAACAGGAAGAAGTCTCCAGCATTGCTTTTGAATGCACGAACCCCCGCAACGTGTGAAACCTCTTTTGTAGAGGAAGGCATTCTGTGCATGGACCTATTATTCGTGCCATGCTGCGTTATATCTTTTCTTTCCTCTCCTATTTCCCAGGCAAATTCTGGATTCTGATAACTACAGTCCCATCCCGGTGGCCAACGAAGAGCTGTATCAGAAGATGGTGGGACAGTTTCCATTCCATGATGCAGAGCTGGAAAAGGTAAGCAGGGGTGGGTGTGTGGGTGGTGAAACTTTTAACTCTCCCTTAGAGGCTTTTTCAGAAGCCACTGGGCAACTGCCCATCCGGGATGCTTTAAGGTCAGAGGCTTACTCAGGTGACCCAATAGACTCTGTCTGCAGAATGGCTGGCCCCGGCGCAGCTGAATGCCAGCTCGGGGAGAGGGAGGGTTGGTTATGTTGAGAAAAACTCCTCCCCACTTGCTAAACTTGCCAAAAGGACGGTTTGGTGACCAGAGGGAGACCACAAGCAGAGTTTGGCATGGGGGTAAGCAGAGGAGCGTAACAGAAGGCCTAGGCACTACCCTTCACCTGGCACAGCTCTGGGGGCTGGAAGTGGGCTTCTCATTCTTTAGAAGAGATAATGTCAAAGGAATCTGGTAGCCAGGGCCAGCAGGGTGGAATTCGGCAGTTGAGGGAGCAGCCCTGCAGACTCAGTTGGGTTTCCCTCCCCGTGCTCCTGCATGAGTCCTGTGGTACAGGAGGGCGCACAGCCCACACAGCCCAGCCGCCCCAGAGCCGTACCCAAGTGGGCCCACCTCTGCCGGACGCCACAGCAAACGGGAAGCCAAACCAAGTTGGGAAGGGTGCGCTGAGGGGTGGGCCGATGTCCGTGGAAGCTAGCGGCTGCTCTGAGTGTGCCCCTGGCTCTGGGTCTTTGCTTGTTTCCCTGCTCAGCAGCTCTACCCTTTCTCTTGCCTCTTCCTTTCCAGCAACCGTTCCCCAAGAAGTTCCCCTTTTCTGAATTTGTGCCTCGGGTTTACAGCCAGATCAAGGAGTTCATCTACGCTTGCCTAAAGTTCTCTGAAGACCTTCATCTGAGGTATGAACAGCCAGGTGCTGCTGACTTCTTCCTTTGATTTCTCCCCAGCTGACAAAATAGTTGCAGTGGTCTTTTTCCTTGTGCCCCTCAGTGGACACTCTCGGGATCCTTGTGTATAAGCGCATTTGCCCTTTAACAGCTCTTCTGCAAGGCCAGAGGCCTCCCCCTCTCATCCATTGGATGGCGGGAGTACCTGCTTCAGCCCCTGCCGTGTAAACGGATCTGGCGCTGCTGTTGCTTCTTTAGCCAACGAGAAAGGGTGCATTTGAAGAGGCAGGGGTGGGTTTGATCAGCCAAAGCACATGTGGGAAATCCCCCGTGTGTGTGTGTGTGTGTGTGTGTGTCCTGCGTGCCACCTGTCTCCCCAAATGGCCCTCTCCTGCTGCTTCTGGCACCAAAAGCATTCCCGCTCAGTAAAGAGAGTGCTTTGAATGTGGATCCGGCCGGAAGAGGCTTCAGAGTGTGAGGGGATGCTGCAAAATAGCCCATTTACTGGCGTAGAAGACTCATTTTTTTCTCAAAAAATACTTTTTGAAAATGGGGTGCGTCTTATATGGCAGTGTGTCTTACACACTGGCAAATATGGTAGATGATTTCTTTTCTTAAAAAAAGACATTGCAACACTGATGGCAAAACTTGGGCCCAAGGTGTGATTGGGGTGTGTGTGGGAAGGAGGGACAGGGGACAGCAAAGTAAGTCGTATAGTTGTTGACGGAGCGAGCGTGTCAAGAACCAACCTGTGGGTTTCCACCAGTGCTAGTGTGAACCTGCTCTGGGATGAAGGACTCGGGACCCTCGAGTGGCTGACCTCTCATCACAGAAAGGCTTGGGTTTCTGCATCCAGTTGTCTGTTTGGGAGGGGAATAAAAAAGGCCCCTGTAGCTGAGTCTGGGGAGTTTGTTTGTGCTCAGGCAGTGTGAAACTGAGACATTCCCCTCCCGCCCCCGAGTGTAGCTCCTTTTGGCAACCTCCGAGGCAGATTCCTCCCTGGGCATAATCTGACTTGCTGCTCCGGCCGCAGCGGCTAACACTCGAGCTCACAGGAGGAACATCAGAGTTGGGCTGTGGCCTGTCCGGGTTGGGCCAGCTCAGCTCTACCTTCAGGCTTTTTGGCCGTTATCTAGAAGCCCTTGAGAGGGCAAGCCCTTCCAACTTTTCCTTTTGAACGAATCAAGATTCTGATCATTCCTTCCAGGCAGGTATAAACTTAGGAACAACGCTTCCAGAGCAGTTTATAGCTGCCTAAAAGACATGATCCAGAATCTAATTTATCGAAAAGGAAAAGTTGGGAGGGCTTGCCGTCTCAGGGTCAAGGGCTTGTAGATAATGGCCAGACAACCTGCACGTCTTGAACGCCAAGCTGACCTTGCTGGCAAATGTGGGGACCAGACTTCTCCTTCTTCTTCTGCACTTGTATTTCCCAAGAGATTGGAGAGGGAAGAAAGAAACCGTCTGAAGCCAGTGGTTTCTCCCTCTTCCTTCTGGTTGGTTCCCATGGGAGGGTGGCTTCTCCACATCCCTCACTTCTGGTCCAGATCTCCTCTTGTGGTCTGGAAATTGTGAGTCAGCTGTTGGGCCAGTTCATTGCTTGCCCCAGCCAAAGAATCCAAGAGGCAGCAGGACTTTTGCAATCCTCATCCAGTTCCTCAGCAGTTTGAGCCAGTTCGTAGCACGGACATCTGCTTGGGAGTCTGTTTCATATTTTTTCTCTTGGTCTCCAAGAAAAATGGGGACAACGCAGCCTTATCGGATAGGAAGTGCTTCAGCCAGTGGGCCTGCCAGAAGCAATTTAAGATGGAGGTGCTTGGGTCTCTGGTGGCCTCCATCTCGCAACAGGGTTTCGTCTAGGGATGTAAATCCATAACTGTTTTGTTCTCACACATGAGGACAAATAATGGCAGCAGATTCATCTCAGCTGTGCATTATTCTCCCTGTATTTGAGTGTCCCAAAGTACCATGGAGGAATTATCCTATGGAGAAAAACATGGGAGTTTTGTGCCAAAACCGTGGTTTTTTTTAATGCAGGAAACAAGCTCCCCCCTGTGCACGAAATGATGGTCTCTGCACAGGAAATCCATTTTCTGTGCAGAAAACAGAATTTTTGCACGCATGCACGCACGCGCACGCACGCACACACACACACACACACACACGTTTTATTTACCACAGAATTATTCCCTCACAAACTTGAGCACCTTCATCTTGAAGTGTTTCTTGACCTCAAATCCCTCAAATATTTTTCAGGACCTCAAATTTTATTCTTCCCAGTGGGGTTTTCTAACTTTTGGGACGCTGATATTTCAACCTGGGAATGAATAGTATTCTTTCTCCCCCAAGTTTCCTCACCTTTGTTGGCCCTCAACTGACATTGCTAAACTTGCTGGTAAAGAAGCTCTGGACTTGGACAGAGATAAACCACCTGTTGATCAGAGTCAGATATCTGGTTTGGCTGGCGCCTCCAGTCAATTTAATTTAATTTAGTAGTTTATTTGTATGCCACCTGTCTCCTAGAGTGGGACCCAAGGCATCTTCCAGAAACAGTCAATGAAAAACTTTTACAATAATATTTAAAACCGATTAAAATCACCAGATATAACGTTATGAAATAATTTTAAAAACATACAGAAGTTTAAACAATACATAAAACATCCCAGTAAGACGCTCCCTGCTCGCATCTTAAAAGCCTGCTTAAACAAAAAGGTCTTTGCCTGCTGGTGAAAGGAAAGCAGGGAGGGGGGCAGCCCATTCTAGAAGGTGGGAGCACCCCTGAGAAGACCCTGTCCCCCATCTCCTCACCAAGTGAGCCTGTGATGGTGGTGGGACCAAAAGAAAGCCTTCCTCAGTCCCACCACCATCTTAGAACTCAACCAGTTGCGTGGCAGATTGGCTGAGTAGAATGTGGCTCCACCAATCAGAAATGGAGCCTCCACCATTAAGTAGTTTTGATCTCTGGCGCTCTGTCTTCCAACTCTAGACCAGTTCACGTTGCCAGAAAACATGCAGGTTGCCCATCCACTCTTCCTGCTGAGCAGCTGATGGAACCAGTCGTCCCTCCACATTCGCTAGGGTTAGGGGCGCAGGATCCCCGTGAAAGTGAAAAAAACGTGAATAGCTCTATGCCCCCCAAACTGTATTTGACACACAAAATAGTATGATCGTCATATTCAACCCGCTGTGGATTCCTTTGAGGCATCAGGGTTTCTCCACAAGGCAGAAGCCTCGTTGGCAATTTCTCAATCTCATGAGGTTTGAAGTCCCTATTAAAAACAGGATAGGGGGACTTCCGGCCGCATGGCGCGCGCGAGAGGCTGTCTGGAGTAGCGCTGCGCAACTCCGAACCGCCACCTGAAGGTTTCCAGCTGGATTGGGGCCATCAAATTCCAGCTAGCTATCCCCTCGGTAAGGGGGATGTGGAAGAGGTCCGAAAGGGATCCGAATTCCAGCACCGAGCCCTACCCGAAGGGGGAGAGTGGAGGAGCTGTGCAGGATCGCAGGACCACGATGGGACCTTCTGGATCGCTGTTTCAGCGGCACAAGCGCTGACGACGACTTTTAACCAAGAGTGCAAGGCAAGATAGCAAGTAACAGCCCGATTTGGATTACAATTTAACTTAAAACACAAGAGGTATGTACCTGTTTCAGCGAATATAAACTGCAGCTTGGAGGAGACCCTGGTGGCAGGAAGCAGAAACGTAATGCTGGATTTCTTAAAGCTACAGAGACCAGAGTGGTGAGTTTGAATAAACTTCAGTGTTCCTGTATTTCTCTTGGTGGATTATCGAGATTTAACTAGACTGGGCTTGGATTTAGACTTGGAGTAAACTGGAGTTGGATCCAATTGGCAAGAACTTGTTAATGGTTTTAAAGTGACTGAAGACACTGAGCTTATGAATTGCTGAATGGAGACGAAGGGGATTTAACAGTGCTGCTCTTTTCTGGGCTTTTTTCCCCTCTCGTCTGCATTTTACGTACATGGAATTTCTTTTCTTCCTAACTGTTTGGAGTGGAGTGGACTCTTTTTTTGGTGCTGGGGAAAATTGTTTTTTTTGTGTGTGTGTGTTTGTGGGACTTGGCAAGCCGCAGGACAAAGTGAGTTCTTCTTTCTCTTTTTCCTTTTGCTCCTATTTGCTCCCATTGAAAACTCTTTGGTATTTTTATAAACTTTCGCAAATGGATTAATGAACTTGGCACCGAGACTTTGATTTGGAACTTTTAAACGGATAAGGAAGTTAAATGAAATAAAAGCAGAAATTAAGGACTTTGATTGTAACACTTTGAGTGTTTGAACTTTAAGGAACTTTATTTCAAGGAACTGATTTTGGGAACTTTATGAGCTTCTAAAATTATTTCATTGGACTTTGTTTTAGAAGGATATCTGTCTTCATTTATTTACTTCATATAGTGCACCTGGCATTAGACCCTGTTGATCTGACTATTAAAAATGAAGGCTTCTTCACCTTGAAAAACAGTGAGAACTGAAAACTCCCCACCCACGCAGACAGCGACAGGGAGCTGCATTCCTTATCCAAGGTTGTAGCTGCAGAACTGGAAAAAGAGTGAACTGTAGAGAATTGGATAAACACGTTTGGGAGGGGGAATCTGGAGTGGTTGAAGCCTCAGTGGTTAAAGTAGAACTAAGATTTTTCATGGTTTACTATGTAAATAATATTGTGTGAATTCATCTAAAAAGTGGAGAATTATATTCTGTATTATTATATTTTCTATTATTAAGACACATTATTGAACATTATTATAACATAATTAAGATTTCATTTATACATATAGTATTATACTGCAGTTAAGATTTCATTTGTTTAAGCTTATGATGTTTAGAGCATAGTAAGACAATTCATTGGACTACGAAATAACAGGTCTCAAGACAATTGGTGCCAAGATCATTGAGTTCATTGATTATTGAATTAATTAAGATAACACAGAGGAGCAGAAAGAATAACAAGTAGAAGAGAAAATTTTATTCTTTAAGAAAGCTAATGGATACAAGAACAAGGAAGGCCACAGTGGCTGCAGCAGCAACAATGACTACCCAGCCAGCAAGAAGGACATCCACGGATACATCCTGGAAGCCACAAGACCTAATGTTACAAATGATGGAAGAATTGAGGAATATTAGAGAAGATATCAGGAAGACAGAGACAGACATAAGACAAGACTTAAAAGAAACAATAAAAGAGATGAGAACAGATATGAAACATGAAATTGAAAAGTTGGGAAAGAGGCTGGAAATTTTAACAAAGGATGTTTCAAAGATAAAGGTGGAGACAAAAGAAATAAAAGAACAGGTCATACAAGTACAAACTGAAATGGCTGAAGTAAAAGGGAAACAGCAGGAAGAAGATATTCAAATTACGCAACAAGAGTTACGATATCGAGAAAGATGTCTTCGTTTTCGGGGCGTCCCTGAAACTAGTACGGAAAATTTATATGAGAAGATGCTACCGGCTTTGGCTGAATTTCTAGACATTGAAGAAGACAGAATGGAAATGTGCATCGATAGGATGTTTAGAGTATCCTCAAGGACAGCGAGAGAAAGAAAGCTTCCAAGAGATATTATAATAACTTTCACTAGGACCGCTACAAGAGACAAAATCTTACAACGGAGCTACAAAGGAACATTCAAGATTGAAGAAAAAGATGTCAGAATTTTTAAAGACATACCATTTCAAATTCTCAAGAAGAGACAAGATTATAAACCTTTGGCAAACCTTTTGATGAAGCTTCAGATAAACTACAGATGGGAGAAGACTGAGGGCATTTCTTTTTCCTACAAACAACACCGTTACAGAATAAATACAGTGCATAAAGCTAAAGAAATGATGGAAAGATTGAAGAAAGATCTTCAGAAAACATCAGCAGAAGGAAGGGAAGAAGAACAGCAGTTGCAAGAGGAAGGAAACGAGGAAAGGATACAGATCCAGGCAGAGGAGAGTGAAGGCGTGGTAGGACAGACACAGGACCCAGAGCAAGAAATAGAAGAGGAAGGAGAACTTCCGGGAGAAGGCATACAAGATTAATTGAATCAGGTTACATAAATTAATAAACAAAACAGCAAAATGGTGCTCAAATTATACTCTTGGAATATAAAAGGATTTAACTCGGAATATAAGAGAAGACAGATACTTCATCATCTGGAGAAACAAAAATTGGATATAATTTGTTTACAAGAAGTACAGATTAGAACCCAAGACATGAAGTATGTTCAGAATCCGAAATTAAATAGCTGTTTTGCTGCAACAACTGATCAGAAAAAAAGGGGAGTATTGATATATGTTAATGCAAAATACGGTGCACAGCAAAAATTCTGTGATAAAAATGGAAGATATTTGGCGGTGGCAGTTGATACATTGCAAGACAAGATGTTAATAGTGGGAATATATGCACCAAACGGTGCTAAAGGAGAATTCTTCCCCAAAATTAATATGGAAATACAGAAATACTTACAGGAAACTGGAAATGCTAATGTGATAGTTCTTGGGGACTTTAACGGAGTCATAAATCCTACATTGGACAGATCAGTACAGAAGTTGGTGCCCAGAAACAATGGAAAATTACCTAAAAGTTTTTTCCAGATGATGGGCGATCTAGATCTTTATGATGAATGGAGATATAAAAATGGACAACTGGATGGCTACACCTTCTACTCGGATAGACACAAAACTATGTCTAGAATTGATATGATATTGATATCAAAAGACCCGTTATTGAAGACGTCGGAAATGGACATTCTCCCCAACCTGTGTTCAGATCATAATCCTATACAAGTGACACTCAAGAGTTATGACTAGAGAGAGAACATGGAAGTTTAATGGAGACATATTCAAGAAGGAAAAATATATTAAACAAGCAAAAATAGAGATAAATAACTATTTCAAGGAAAATGTGACACCAGAATTACCAATGAAGACAATTTGGGACACAGGTAAAGCTGTGATGAGAGGAAACCTAATAAGGTCGTCAGCTGAAATAAGAAAAGAAAGGAAACGAGTTGAGGAAATGATATGGGAAAAGATGAGAAAGCTGGAGAAACAGTTGAGGGAAAACCCAACGGACACCAATATAAGACAGAGGTTAAAGGTCTGTCAAGCTGAACTTAACCAACTAAATTTGGGGGGAATAGAACACCAAATGTGCAGAGCGAAACATACCTACTTTGAACAGGCTAACAAACCATCTAAACTCTTGGCAAACTTACTTCGTAAAAGAAGACTAAGAAATACAATAATGGAAATTAGAATTGGGAAAAGAAAAACTACAAAGCAAGAGGAGATAAAACGGACTGTTTTCAATTTCTATGTAAAGTTGTTGAGTAATATCTCCTCAATTAAAAATCAGAGGGAAATTGAAGATTACTTAGAAAAAAATAATAAAATGAGATTTACAGAAGAACAAAAAACGGCATTAAACAAACCAATATCGATGATGGAGATAGTAGAAGCTATCAGAAACATGAAAAATGGTAAATCTCCTGGACCTGATGGCTTTACAGCAGAATACTACAAAACTTTGGAACATGAACTCTCAATTCCATTACAAAAGACAATGAATGAGATAAGAAAAGAAGGTATACCAAATACATGGAAGGAAGCTAACGTAGTTTTAATACCTAAAGAAGGAAGAGACTTAACCGACGTCAGGAATTACAGACCTATCTCACTTTTAAATACAGACTACAAGATATTTGCTGCTATTTTAGCTGAGAGACTTAAAAAGGTACTTCAAGATAACATACATGAAGACCAGAATGGATTTCTAGCGAAGAGAACAATGCGAGATAACATCAGGACAGTATTAAATATAATCGAATACTATGAAAGACACAATGAAAAGAAATTAGCTATGGTGTTTGTCGACACGGAAAAGGCTTTTGATATGGTCAGTTGGGCATTTATGAAGACGGTTATTAAACAGGCACAAGCAGGAGAAAAAATCATTTCTAGGATTGAAGCAATTTATAGTCAGCAAACGGCGAGACTGATTATTAATGGAGAGAGAACAAAACAGATTGAACTTCATAGAGGAACAAGATAGGGCTGTCCATTGTCACCTTTGTTATTTATAATGACATTGGAAATTCTTAATAATATCATACGGGAAGAAATTACAGTAAGAGGAGCTCAGATAAAGAAATATCAGTATAAGCTTAAAGCATTTGCGGACGACCTGGTTTTGTTTCTAGAGGATCCTCTCAGCAGTACACAAGGATTGATGAATATTATTCAAAAATACGGAGAATACTCAGGATTTAAGATAAACAAGGATAAGACAGTGTTTATAACAAAAAACGTGAGAGAGAAATAAGATATGGAGTTCAAACAGATAACGGGATTTAATAAAGGACAGAAAGCAAAATACTTGGGAGTTTGGATTTCCAAGAGAAACAATGAGCTTTTTCAAAACAACTATGAGAAAAAATGGAAAGAGATATCTAAAGACTTAGAGAAATGGACTCAAATGCGATTATCTATGCTGGGAAGAATGTCTGTTATAAAAATGAATGTACTACCAAAGATGAATTATCTTTTTCAAAATATTCCTACAATCACAAATGCAAAGCCTTTCATACAATGAAAGAGAGATATAACTAATTTCATATGGCAAGGCAAAAAACCAAGAATAAAATGGAAAGTCTTGACTGACATACCAAGAAGAGGAGGCTTCAGATTACCAGACTTACAAGTATACTTTAAGGCTGCGGCATTCACTTGGATAAAGGACTGGATGGATTTACAAAATACGAGAATGCTGGCTTTAGAGGGAGCAGATTTAAGGATGGGGTGGCATGGCTACATGTTCTATGGAAAAGCGACAATTGATAAAGATTTTATGCATCACTTTGTAAGGAAATCATTATATAAAATATGGAATGATTATAAGAATAAGAACATTAGGCAGCTACCCACTTGGGTCTCCCCTCAAGAAGCTTTTTTTGGAAGATGGTCAGATACAGAAAAATGGTTGCGATATGAAGATATATTGGAGAAAACAAATATGAACACAAATACAGATGTTTTTAAGATGAAATCAAGAGAGACATTGGAAATTGAAGGTATAAAGTTAAGCTGGTTTCCCTACAGACAATTATCAGAAAGATTTCAGATGGATGTGAAAATTCAAGGAATAGAACAGAAAGAACAAGAGAATCTGTTGAAGCTTTTACGAGAAAATCCACCTCATTTACTTTCACATTTATATCAAGAGATATTACAACAACAATGTGAGGAGGAGACAATTAAAATAGCAATGATACAATGGGCACAGAACATTGGACATCCAATTCAGTTGGAATGGCGGGAACAAAGTTGGCAACAAACAAAGAGGTTCACGGTAGCTCAGAACCTTAAAGAAAACTACTATAAGTTATTTCATAGATGGTACATGACACCCGAAAAATTAAAGATAATTTATAAGACAGGTACAGGTCAATGTTGGAAGTGTCAAAAGACTGCAGGCACACTATTTCATATGTGGTGGACATGTTCTAAAGCAAAAATGTATTGGAATGAAATTCGTAAGATAATATGTGGTGTATTGCAGGTTCAAATTAAGAAGACTCCTGAAATGTACTTGTTAAATGTGACACATATGTTAGAGGGAACTGCGGTGTACGTTCGCATTGCATAGCCATCAGAACAAGGAAGCTTTGCAAGCAAAGGAGAATAATACTGTATATGGTCTCGACTGCCCGTATTGAGTTTGCAAGGCTTTGGAAAAGTGATATAATACCAATGACAGAACAATGGTGGGCAGCTTTTATTGAAAATAGAAATGCAGATATTGTTTCACAGAGATTAAAAGGGAAATCAGATGATGATATCTATAAAGAATGGCAGATGATTTCGGAAGCGAGAGAGGTCTTGACAGGGAATAATACATAATTCATGGTATTAAAGGTTCTTACAAGATAAAATTCAGAGAAATCTCATGGAACAAGTAAAGTTGAGTAGAAAAACAGGAACTAATGAGTTAAGTAGATAATACTAACAATTTATTGTGATGCATTGATAGCAGTTCAATGGAATGATAAAGATTGTAATCCAGAGAGGAAGGAAGACAGTTTTAATACGACAATTAAGAATACAATGATAATTGTTTGTTTTATATGTTGGAACTTTAATAAAATTACTTAAAAAAAATGGGATAGGGAGGCAGCAGAGGTGACAGCAAATAATCTGTGAATAATCAAATCTGCAAAAGTGAAACCCGCAAATGTGGAGGGCTGACTGCAGTTTGTCCCGTTGCCATCACCTGCTGGAGGTCCTAAAAGGTTTATTTTTAAAAGGCAGGTCTCCAGCCCATCCCCTGGGCTTCAGAGTCAGGAGGGAAACTGTGGAGGTAGCATCTGATGACATCTCAGGAGCTGGGGAGAATAAGATGGGCACGGAGGTGGCAAAAGGAGGACTGTGGCCGTAGGGGGAGGGCAGCCCTCCCCTTTTGCCGGTGGCAGTAAGATCGCCTCTGCAGAAATGAGCCAGAATTGGAAAACAAAAGAGGCATGTTCCCACAGCTCTCATTTAGGCCACCAAATCTGGGGCTTTGGGGTGCTTCTGTATGGTGCAGGGGACAGACTCCCCCCTCCAGGTTTCCCTGGCTTTTCAGTGTATTTTCAGAATTCTTTCTGGCTGATCGCTGCTCTTCTCCTTTCTTCCCTGGGATCCTGTCTATAAAATGACATTTTGCTTTAGCAGTCTGTCTCTTTCTCACACACATACATGGAGTCACTCACGCCGACTCTATTGCAGCTGGGGCTGTCAGTGCAGAAAGTATGCAGATCTAGGCCCACTTTGCCTGGATATTTTCTGGATCTCTCTGTGTTGGACCTAGACCAGCCTTGCTTTCCTCCTCCTGTGGGCCAGAGCGCCTCTGGGGCTTCTGGCCAAGTGCCCTCCCTAGCCCTGTCTGGGGGACACCAGGGTACAATTAACACTGTTGTTTCCACCCTTGGATTAGCGCACAGGATCCGGCAGGAGCAGTGAGAGAAGCAAGAAGCTCAGGCTGCTGGCCTCCTTTCTCTCTTCTCCTCCCCTCTCCGCCCCGCTTCCCCAGCCAGCGTTGACTCTTCATCTTGACAGCTTGAATGAGTTTTTATTAGGAAGTTTGCCTGCTGAGCCGCTCCGGTGGCTTTCTCCCTCTCTGCCTTTCGCTCCCTTGTCATTCTCGGCGCTTCCTGGAGCGATTGGGATCAGGCTGTCTGTCACGGCTGCCACAGAGGTCGTGGGGTGGGGGTGCGGCTGCTCCGGCTGTGGCAGAATCCTGGTTCGTCAGCCGTCACTGTCACCGATGACGGGGCTCTCTTGGTCTCATCAAGACCCCTCCCCGCCTTCCAAAGAGGTGGACCCTGCGGCAAAGAGCGTCGCACAGCGGCGTGTTGGTGGTTAATTAGGATTCCAAGTGAGAAATGCCTCCTCGGGTGGGGGCTGGGGGAAACAGAAGTGTACTCTTCTCTCCCCCCACTGTGCTTTGGGGTAAGAGGGTTCAGCCTCCCCTCCAGCCTGACCTTCAGTTTGGGACATGATTCCCCCTTGTCCCTCCCCCTGATGCTGTGGTGCCCCTAGGAGTCCCAGAGATTCTGGGGGTAACATTCTCTGGGTTGGCTGTGCAAGTGCTTCTTGGGTCTGTGGAGGTGGGGCCTTCGAAGGAGCCCTGGTCCTGCGCCCCCCTCGGTCACGGAATCGTGGAGTTAGAAGATACCGTCAATGATCATCTGGCCTGGACTGCAGCCATGCAAGAACCCACAGCTGAAGGCTGTCTGGAGAGGTTGTTGCCTAATCTCCAATAGAAACCTCCAGTGAAAGAGAGACTGCCGCCCCGCCATAGAATGGCTCTTACTGGGGGTGTGGGGCAGAATGGCAGAAGGTAGAGCAAGGCATCCAGGTGGTCCTCTTAAGCAGCTTTACCCATCCCCTTTCTGAAAAGCTGGGGTTTTGTAGGGGGACATTTGGATGGACGCCTCTGGTTCTCTCTCTCATCCATGACCCATTTGTGGTCAAGTGAAGGGAACCTTTGGAGCTCCCAACAAGAGTGTCATCCCTTTGGCATGTGGAAGGTTTTCACTGGCTCAGGCTGTGATGCAGGCTAGGGGAGCTCAGGAGGTAGGGCTGGGCAGTGTCTCCATCTGAGATCCTGAAGCTGAAAGGGTGGGATGGAGCTCTGTGCCTCCCCTTGAGGGTCCCCTGGAATCTCCCACCTAAACTCTTCCACCTAAACATTAGAAAGAACTTCTTTGCTCTAGAGCTGTTCACTAGTGGAATGGTGGTGGGTTCTTGAAAGCAGGGCAGTGGTTCCCAATCTTTGCACATCTTTGATCAGAAGCTGGAATAGACATCTTTCAGAGTTGCTTCTGCTGTGTATTTAGAATCATAGAATCCTAGAGTTGGAAGAGGCCCCGAGGGTGATCAAGGCCAACACCGTTCTGCCATGCAGGAAGACACTATCAAAGCTCTGTCATCCAGCCTCTGTTTTAAAACCTCCAAAGCGGGAGGCTCTGCCAGGCTCCATTGTGGCAGCAGTGTATTCCACCGACAACTGCTCTTACTGTCAGGAACTTCTTCCTCGTGTTCAGATGGAATTTCTTTTCCTGAAGTTTGAAGCCCTTGCTCTACAGTGTCCTAGTCCCTGGAGCAGGAGAAAACAGGCTTCCTCCAGCTACTGGCTGTCATGCCCCCTCCTCACCTTCTCTTCGGCTCCAGGCTGAAGATACCCAGCCCCCTGCGCCTCTCCTCGTGGGGCTTCGTGGTCTCCAGGCCTTTCTGCACAGGCAGGGGGTTGGTCCCCGGGGTCCCTTCCAGCTCTGTGGCTTTGTGATTCTCCGTTTCACCGAGCGGCCTTGGCAACGTGAAGCCGTGGGCGCGAGAGGGGAGGGGTTCCCGGCAGCGCCAGGCTGCCGTCGTGGAAGCCTTCTGGTCCCCGTCCGTCCCTCTCCCGCTCCGCGGTCTCGCCGTTCGTCAGGTCAGACAGGCCGCTCGGAGAGAAAGGTCGGGAGGGCAACCGAGTTACCGGGAGCCCTGGGCAGTTGTTAGTGCTTCTGAACCCCTTTCCAGTTCGGCATTCTCTCCGTGCCCGCTCGCCTCCCGGCCTCCTCGCTCGACGCTGTCTGTCGTCCTCCCTCGGCCGATAAGAGGGGCCTGTCGTTTCAGGGCTAATGCACGGCTGATGAGAGATCAAAGGGGAGACGGCGGCGTGAGCCGCTTTCCAGAAAGTTGCTCTGCGGCGGGAAGATTGCGCCCGGCCAGAGTGAGCGGGGGGGCGGGCGCCGGGCGGGCGGGTGGCCGAAGCGTGAGGGGTTGGCCTGCCGCTCCGGGGGCTTGTGGATCCCTCCGGACGTGATGAAAATTGTGGAGGAGTTGAGATGTTGCGTCTTCTCTGCCGGAGAACGCTCTGAAACCGCAGCGGCCTAACGAAAGGCTCTTTAATCCGTCGGGAAAATGCCGACGACCGCGACAGTAGTGGTAATAGCCGCTACTATTGTTATTGCTATAGCTATTGCGTTTTTAAAAGGTGGTATACCACCTTGGATTCCATGTTGGGAAAAAGGCTGGATGATAAACAAACAAGCAAATAGCTATTGTCATCTTCGTCATAATCGGTTATGTCCCACCTTTCCCCCCCAGAATCAGGAGGCAAAGCATCTTAAAATTTAAAACAATTTCTAACAATTTAAATTTGTTTGTTTAATGGCTTAAATTTTGTTTAATTAAAAACAATTAAAAAACAATTTAAGTTTGTTTAAAATAAAAATTTAAAACAATTTTTAAACAAATAAAACACCCGAAAGGTCAACCTTAGGTTGGAATTGAACTGCTAACAACGCTAAAAATGATTTAAAGCATGCATAAGCGGTTTAAAAACACTACAGTTCAAAGGGGTCTGGCTGCCTGTTAAAAGGCCTTCCTTTTAGAAGCCTTCAGTTCTCCAGGGCCCGTTGGGATTTTTCTTTTTTTAAAGAGGTCTTTGCCCGGTGATGGAGGGAGAGCCAGGAGGGGGTCCTTCCAGCTTCCCCTTGGAAGGGAGTTCCAAACCCCCGGCGAGGAGGCCCCCAAAATGTGTATGTTTTGAAGGAGATCTGCGCGAAAATAACCAAAATCGCTTGGAGGGAGGAAAAGAGAGAGCCTTACGGAAGTGCGAGAAGAGCAAGAACAGTGAGAAATTTGGGTAGGCGGTGGCGGAGCAGCGTCTCCCTTCCGAGAGAGAGGGGGCGGCACCGCGGCTGGGCCTGCGCCGGGCAGCCCGCGCCCGGCCTCCCGGGCCATCTCGTTTGAGCTTGCCGGCGGGCGTTGGCGCCGAGCCTCACGGGCGGGCCCTCGCCTGTTACGCAGGCCGTTTCCCTGCGTTTCAGACGAGAGGCTCCCGAAAGCGAGAGGCGGACCGCTGCAACAGAATGGTCGGTGTACGTCGCTGTAATACGTATTCCTTTGTATGAAACTAATAGCTCAGATGTTTAAAATGAGGCGCTGGGTAGACAAAGGGGCACAGCTTAGTTCCTAGTTGTATGGTGTTGAGTTGCCTGAGGTCATACAGCTGAGCCCCTCATTGTCCCCCCCCCCCCGAAATAAAAATATTGCTCGTAGAAAGCAAAAAGGTAGGTACAATGATGGGCGACACTGGAGTTGTCAATTCGTGCAACCTCCTTCACCAAAGAACCTGAGGAGCAAATTCCAACTTCGTTGTTGCAGGTGGCAACCGCTGATATTTCATTGTTTCAGCAGGTGGGCCAAAATCCATTAAAGTCGGTCCTCCAGGTAAAAATTTTATTTATTAATTGATTTAGATTTAAATCCTGCTTTTCTCCCAATATGGGACCTGACACGTCCCACAATCCGAGTTAAAACAAAATAACTGTAAAAACCGTGGATGACACAAAATTAAAAAGCAGTTCAACAGTCATTTTAAAAATGTAATTTGAATCAATTTTTAAAAGGCCTTTAAAATATAACAGTGACAAAAAAATTGGAACACACCTCTGTTAAAAGGTCTTCTGTATGAGAGAGTTAACACTTAAAGTCCTGAGTAAACAGAAAGGTCCGTGCCTGCTGGCAGAACGTGTGTGTGTGTGTGTGGTGGCGGTGGGGTCAAACTAGCTTCCTGTGGCAGGGAGTTCCGTAGTCTGGGAGCAGTGGGAAACCCAGGAAATCAAGGCTGTAGACGCTTCGTCTGTGCCTCCAGGGGCTCCGTGGGTTGTGGGCCACATTGTCCCCCCGGCCTCTCCGTGCCACTCCTGTCCAGGGTGTCCACTGGCCAGCCCCCTGCCGTGCCGGAATAGAAACATTTGACCGGCGTGGCCAGGGCAGGGGGAGCGGGAAATACTTGACCTGTCAACAAGGCAAACGTCAGGTGTGGCTGGGCTGCTGTGCTTCTTTCCAAGCCTTGAGAGCGGTGCCGGCGGCGGGTGGGTGAATGTCCGTCCCTTGGGCGTCCGCTCACCCAGGGCACAGAGCTCGCTCCAGGGCGCTTTCCTGTTGGCAGCTGTTCTGTGGGTTCTCGTTGGGGTGAATGTTGACCTGGGGCAGAACTTGGGGTATTTAAACAACTTTCTTGCCTGTTTACTCTGTTTCTATATAACATTTTAAATAATATTGTATTCTGTCTGTTGCACATCACCTGGAAGGCCCTGAGCAGCTGAGAGGGGAGGTATAGAAACTTTTAAAGTACATTAATGGCTGACTTGCCTAGGGGGTCTCTTTGTCTTTCAGGAGCTCATGCTCCGTGGCCTTTCCGTGGGGTTTTGGCTAGTGTTCATCACATCTTGCTTTATTTTTCCACTCTTTCACATCCGGGAGAATTTTTGTTTTTTGCCTCGTTTGCATCTCTTTATTGTGGCGTCTGGCTTGGAGTCCTCGTGGTGGCTTAGATTAAATCCGTTTGCGGTGGTGTTGTTTTGTACTTCCAAGTGAACTCCAGCTTAGGGCAATCCCCTCCTAAGCGGCCCTTGGCAGGATCAGAGGAGGTTTGCCATTCCCTTCCTCTGAGAAAGAGAAGGGCTGTGGCTTGCCCAGGGGCCCCATTGGGTTTCCATGGCTGAGCAGAGATTTGAACTCGGGTCTCCTGTCATCCTACTCCAGCACTCACATCGTGACACTACACTGGCTCAAAAAAAACCGCAAGGGTTTTCTTGGCAAGATTTCTTATTCCAAGGAGCTTTGTCACCATTGCCTTCCTCTGAGACTAAAGCCATTTCTGCACTAGACTGTTATAGCGCTATTATTCCACTTTCGACATCCTATGGAATCCTGGGGGTTGCAGTTTCGGGAGAGGCCGACTGGCCCCTCCCGAAACTGCAACCCCCAGGATTCCATAGGATGCCGAAAGTGGAATCATAGCGCTATAACAGTGTAGTGTGGAAATGGCCTAAGAGAGTGTGCCTTGCTCAAGATCACCCAGTGAGTTTCCATGGCTCAGCAGGGAGATGAATCCGTGACATTCAGAGTCCTAGGCTAATACTGAAACCAGTTGCACCCTCCTGGCTTGTGAAAAAACAGGATTTTCTTGGCAAAATTGATTCGGAGGAGGTCTGCCACCATTGCTTTCCTCTGAGGCTGAGAGAGTGTGATTCACCGAGGGTCACCCCCAGGTTTCCAGGCTGGGCAGGGATTCGAACCCTGGCCTCCCAGAATCCTTCTCTCGGATTCAAACCACTACACCATGCTGGCTTTTGTATCAAAGAAACCGCATGCGTTATTAAAACTTTGGTGAAATGCCCTGTAAAGTAGTTTTAAGAGGTAGCAGGCAATAGGCAGTGGCAGGGAGACTTCTGGCCCTGGACTCTCCTTCTTTTCATTCTTGGGGAGCTTGCCTTCCTTGGGCTAAAACTGCCCCCACCAGCTCTTTCTACCCGTTGTGCATCATAGCTGTGTGAGAGTTTGTGTCCGCACCATGTGCCTCCTTGTGCGTGCGTACACCCACACCCACCCGCAGAGGGGAAGGAGCGCTCGGCCTCGCTGCCCATTGCTGATGCAGGGCTCCCTTATGTTTCTCTCTCTCAGAAATGTTGAAACTGTTGTTTGCTTAGGTCCGTTTGGGGGCTGCTCAGCTCCCCCAGAGCGTAGGAGCGGGTGACAGGGCGTTTCCTCAGGCCGGGGGCTTTGGGATGCACCACTGGACATCTCAGACGAACCGGGTCCAAAGTCATAATTTTTCTCCATTTTAGCTCCACCGAAGTGGACGACATGATCCGGAAGTCGACCAACTTGCTGCTGACGCGAACGCTGAGCAACTGTTTGCAGAATGTTATTAAGAAGAAAAATGTTGGACTGACGGAGGTGAGCTTAATTCAGAGATGTGTTGGGGCTGGGGGTGCAGCAGAGTTGGCAAGTGGCTGGATGGCAGTACGTGTGAAAGGGATCTAGGAGTCTTAATAAACCACAAGCTGAACAGGAGTCAGCAGTGTGATGCGGCAGCCAAGAAAGCCAACGCAATTCTCGGCTGCATCAATAGGAGTATGGTGTCCAAATCGAGGGAGGTACTGGTACCACTCTACTCTGCTTTGGTTAGACCTCATCTTGAATCCTGTGTCCAGTTCTGGACACCCCAGTTCAAGAAGGACATGGTCAAGCTGGAGCAGGTCCAGAGGAGGGCGACCAAAATGGTGAAGGGCCTGGAAGCCAAGCCCTGTGAGGATAGACTTAGATAGATAGGGTATGTTCAGTCTGCAGAAGAGAAGGTTAAGAGGGGACTTGATAACCATGTTTAAATATTTAAAGGGATTCCATGTAGAGGAGGGAGAGGGCTTGTTTTCCGCTGCTCCAGAGACCAGGACAAGGAGTAATGGATTCAAGCTGCAGGAAAGGAGATTCCACCTGAACCTCAGGAAGAACTTCCTGACGGTCAGGGCTGTCCGGCAGTGGAATCTGCTGCCTGGGAGTGTGGTGGAGTCTCCTTCTTTGGAGGTTTTTAAGCAGAAGCTGGACGACCATCTGTCGGGAGTGCTTTGAAGGTGTTCCTGCATGGCAGGGGGTTGGCCTGGATGGCCCGTGTGGTCTCTTCCAACTCTACATTTCTGTGATTCTGTTATTCTAAGTGAGGCCACCGCTTCGTTGTCTTGGGTGTCTTTGGACATCTGAAAGAGAGGTGGGAAGGAAGAAACAAACAAATGAACAAAGAGAACAACTAACGCTCTCCTTCTTCTTGCCTGAAAGGGAGCGTTAGCGGGCCAATGGAAAGATTCTTCCCCTCTCTCCATGGATTGTCTCCCCACCTGTTTCCCCCAGGGGTGTGTCCATACTGCACAGCCACAGCAGTTTGATACCCCTTTTCACAGTCACGGCTCCATCTTAGGGAGTCCTAGGATCTGTTGTTTAGGCAGGAGTATTTAGAATTCTCTACTGTTCTCCCTGAATGATGGCACTCACTAGAGAAACTCTCTGGCAGAGAATCTGAGAAATCCCAGGTTTCCACAGGACGTAGCCATGGTGGAAGGTGTCTTTTTATTTCTGTAGCTGAACAAAAGCTACAGTGCGTGCAGTTCATTCGTTCATTCATTCATGCAGTTTATACTCTGCCTTTCTCCCACCAAGGGAGCCACAGGCGGCTGCATCTTCTGGGTGTAGCAGGTGGAGCTTTTTTCCAGGAAAAAAAAAAGCCAACTAGGAGAGTGGGAGTTGCTGAGATTTTGGGGGGACCTACTTTGGGCAACCAGGTTGAGCTTGCAGGCGGCCTCGGTTGACAAGGCCACCTGTCCCTGGCCTCCCGCTGCCCTGGTCGGTTGCGGGCCCCCTGGCCTGGGGCAGGGAAAGGGAGGCTAGACAGGTGTGCTGGGATGTTTGTGTGCATCGGGACCCACAAGCGGTCCTGGGATGGCCGTCCCCCTGGAGTAGGTTGCACCCTTTTATTCCTGAACCATCTTGTGACGCAAGATGGGTTTTTCACCTGGAAGGCTGATGTCCTGTTGCAGTTTGCTTAGGTCCATTCTTGCCTGTTTCACCTCCCAAACCTCTGGTCCTCTTGGGCACTGAGGCAGAGCTGGGAAAGAAGAGCAGAAGTTGCTGGGTTTTTTCTTTCTTTCTGTTTTTGTGGCTCCTTTTCAAATACCTCCTGGGCATCTCTGATGGACAGACGGGTGCTGGAGCATTTTTCCTTGTCGTTCCCCAGTCGGGGGTTGTGTGCAGCGGTAGCCCCGTGCTCAGCTCCTGAGACAACCAGATTGGCTCTTAATTAGCCCTCCGACTGCCTGCAGGTCTTCATGAAGAGCCCCCCATGAGGTGGGGAGGGGGGAGAGGGGATGCGGGGGGGAGGGGGAGAGCTGTCACTCAGGCTGCTTCCATCGCTTGGAACTTGTTGGTGGTGGGGCTCGGACCTCCAGTCTTGGACTGGATTTTTCCCCCCTTTTCCTTTTTTCATAACCAGCTTGCCTTTTAACAGGATTTGAGGTATAATTAGGTGAGCTGTACTTAGAAAATTCATTAGAGTGTTTCTTCATTTCTGCCTCTAGCAGAAATCCTGGGGAAATTCCTTCCCCGCAGAACTGTGGCTGGTTAAAAACAGCTGCCGTTGTGAAGATGGGAGCCCCGCAGCCCTCAACCTCCATTCTCTCTTCTTCTTTGTCCAAACGGATTGCAGCCCTGCTGGAGAGCGCGTCCGGATCACAGCAGGCACCCTTTATCCTCAGCCGTTTGGTCCTGCCATTGGTTGACTGTGGTTGTTATTTTATTCATATATATCCCGCTTCCCCCCCCACGACGGGATTCAAGGTGGCTTGCTAATTATTAAAGCAATCTATAGAGTTAAAGTCATGTAAAATTCATTACAAGACAATGTAAAAATCAACAGAACAGCACACCATTAAATGCCCATCACAGTCAATTCCTAAAAGCCCGACAGAAGAGGAGAATTTTTGCTCGCTGACTGTCTGTGTGTTGCTTCTGCAGCTGGTCCAGATTATTATCAACACAACCCACTTGGAGAAGTCCTGCCGGTTCCTCGAGGAGTTCATAACCAACATCACCAACGTTCTCCCAGACACTGTCCACACCACAAAGTTGTATGGAACAACCACCTTCAAGGTGAGGCCGGTGGGGAAGGAGGGTCACAGGGAGCTGGATTTAGGGAAGCCAGAGCGGCCAGGCTCCGTGCGTGTGATGGGGAAAAGTGAATGAATGGGGGACCTGAGAGGGAGAAAAAATGTTTTTGTTGTTGCTGTTGTTATGTTATTATGCCTAATAGTATTATTATTACTGTTACATTATTAATGATAATTTCCTGCCCTTTTCCCAGTTCGTGAGATCATGAAAAAGTTTGGAACAGAATTAAACTAACGTAGAATTAAAAGCAGTTGAAAGGGTGGCTATTAAAAGGAAGAACAACAAAAGACCCTTTTCCCTCTGAGCAGTCCACCCTCAAAGGCTTACCGGAACAAAGAGGTCTCCACCTGCCTAGGGGAGGACTGATGGGAGGTTACCAGCCTAATCCCTCTGGGGAGTGAGCTCCAGAGCCTGGAGGCCACCACTGAGGAGGCCCTGTCTCCTGCATTCCTGCCAGGAGTACTAGAACAGATATAGTTCCCCATCCTTGTCTCTTTAGACTGGGGGACTGAGGCTCCCTGCCACTTCTAAGCTAATCTGGATTCTACCTGGAGTTCTGTTATCACCTTCTGGCCACTTGAGTGCCCAAATCATGATGATGGTTAAAAACACAGTTTTTAACTTTTTAAAAACAGGCAGACACAGTTGACATCAGCCCTCCATTTAAGCATTCCTAAGTCTTGTGGTCTCAGGATATTTATGTGGGATCATGAACTGGCTCTTTGGTAATCTTTTAGGCTGTGCATGATATGCATTCTTAGATATATAAACATATACATTCCCGTCGGGAGAGCACAGACATGTCAATGTCTGGGCACTTGCTTTCATCCGGTATGTGTAAGGCCTCGTACATTCATTACGTCAAAGTGTATGCCAATTGAGATTTCCCCTCTTCATAAGGACTGAACTTTACCTCCCTCCATCTCTTTAACAGACTCTTCAGTAGTTAACACACAGAGGAACAGTATCATCTTATCAGTGTAACTTTAGCCATTTATCCATCATCATCAGGTTCTTTCATACTTTCCATAATGTCTGTTAAGGAGTTAGAAAGACATTTCATAAAGCCTTTCACATGTACAGAATTCTGTCCCTGGTATCATATCAGTAACCATCTGTCCATTGAGGAGTACCAGGCCATCTGCTGAGGCACTGTGCGTCTCTACTCAGGCATCTGTGAACACACAGGGATCCAAGGAGTTAATATCCTTGAGCACTGCTGTATCTTAGCAGCAGCCCTAACGTATCTGAAAACATTACAGTAGGCATCCATTAAAAACATAATGAGACATATGTCTGTTTTAGCATAACCTAATTGATTCTTACCAGTATTATCTCTCAGTGTATCTTTTGGTATGTTTGGTCAGTTTCTCAGTGCAGACTGCAAAGCAGTTTGGGGACTAGCTCTCTTTGAGCTCCTATTCTCTCTCTAGCCTCTCCTAGGCTATCAGTTCTCCAATCAAAATGATCAAAATGAAAGACCTGACTATTTTCTGTGTATGACATCCAATCAAAGCCAAGATCTTTAGGCATCTGCCGTATACTAGGTGTGTTTGGCTGCCTGCCATCCTAATTGCACTGTCCATTACATGCTCTAGAAGTTACCGTAGGTCACATCTGCTCATATCTCACAGTGTTGTTAGATATGTTAGTTAGTTAGTATTAGTGTTGTCTTCCCTTATTTATGTTTGAGGAGGTGTTTTGCCCAGGTTTATGCTGCCGCCAGGTTCTCAGTGATACATGCACACACTTTCTAACACATCTGGTTTTGCCTTTGGAAACCTGAACTGATGGCAGGGTGTTTAAAGCAGAGCTTCTCAGGCTGTCTCCATGGGTTGGCCCCTGCCTCAGGGGACAGGAGGTGGTCACACCCGTGTCTCCCATTTTACCCAGGATTGGGATTCTGCTTGTGATGGTTTCCTTCCCCACAGTGAGGGGTCTGTCCTCCTTTCCCCAGGACGCCCGGCATGCTGCAGAGGAAGAGATCTACACAAACTTGAACCAGAAGATAGACCAGTTCTTGCAGCTTGCAGATTATGACTGGATGGCTGCTGAGGCCGGCTCGAAGGCTAGCGACTACCTGGTGGACCTCATTGCCTTCCTGCGCAGCACCTTTGCTGTTTTCACCCACCTGCCGGTAAGTACTCCTGGGAAGAGGAGAGGGCGGGTTAGGGGAGACCTTCAACAAGGCTCCACATGCTGTGTGTGGACTTACCGTGGCTCCCTCCTCTGTGCATGCACACATTCTCCTTTGCCCTACAGAAAGAGAAACAATTAGAGGACTGCAGCTAAGGAAAAAAAAGAGGTGCAAAGTCTTATTTAAAGGCAGGAGCAGCCATAGATGTAGTTGTTGTTATATCTATCTTTGTATCCAGGTTTGTTCCCTCAGAATTTGATTCAAAGCAACTCGCAATTTAAAAGAACAATAGGATTTAAAACACTCGAAAAGTGAATATTAAAAATAGAATTAAACTATTTACAGTAAAAGTTTCAAATGCAGATAAAAAATAAGGATGAAAAGATAAAGACAGCCAAATTAAGTTGACCAATTAACTTCCTAAATGTGAAAAGTAGGGTTAGGAGAAAAGGGGAGTTTGCAGCAGGTGGGGGCGGCGGGCAGTTGGGTAGAACTTCCTGACGGTAAGTGCTGTTTGACGGTGGCACAAACTTCCTTGGTGGTGGAGGACTCTCTTTTGTTGGAAGTTTTCAAAGCAGAAGTTTTAAAGCTGCCTTAGATCTTGTCTAAAGGAAAAGGGTGGAATAAGAAAGAAAGAAGAGAGAGAGAGAGAGAGAGAGAGAAATTCCACAAAGTAGCCAAAAAATATTGTAAGAACAGTCGGGAGCCCCAAAAGGACTGGGCCAGGTGAGGGTACAAGAGCAATAGGCGGATGTTTGGAGAAAAGGCAGGTGAGGCTTCTGTGGAAGCACGTACTAGTTTGCATGACGGTTGCCAATCTAGGATCAGGTTCAAAAGAACCAGCTCTGCTCATTGGCAGCAGAATTGGGTTGTGGTGGCCAGTGGGGATTGGCCAGGTCTGTAATGCCACACACCCTGAACAGCTTGACAACTTTTGAAGTAATAATTTCTGTAAAAAAATCAATGAAAAAAAGATTGACAAATGAACCAATGCACTGTTCTCATTTTTCATAAGGCAGACAGCCACATGTCTTTAGGGGAAGTGCCCGCTTGGCCCTTGCATGATGGCTCAGTTATCACTTGAAGGCGTTTCTCTTCCATTGTGCTTCCAGTGGGAGGCTGTATGGAATGTGTTTCTTTTGCAAACACAAAACATCCATGAATGAGCTCCTTTGCAGGAGAAACATTTCCAAACTGTCTCTCAGCGAGAACAACAGAAGAGGAACAAGGTCATGTGATAAGTCCCAGTCAAAAAGGCTATTATCCTGCTGTAATTCTGATTTACTTGCCTCGTGTGATAAGCTGCTTACACTCTGGAGAAGACGCTGGCCTCGACGCCTCTGCCTCCCAGGTGGATTTCACTAAAATGTAAGCACGTGAAATGTGGCCTCGGATGCCCCGTGATGATACCAGGCCTCCTCGCGCGGGTGGAGCTGTGGGAGGCGCAGGAGATGCCCACCTGGTTTGTTGAGGGGCTCCGGAATAACTTGTCTCCCCCTTAAAATGCTAATATTTTGGCTTCCAAATTAACCGGTGCTGGGGCAGAGGCCGCCAACAGACCTCATGGCTTCCACATCCCCTGCTCCCTTCCCTTTGCTCAGAGATCCGTCCTTGGGAGCTGGCAGGAGAGTCAGGGAAGAATCTCCTTGCCCCCTGAGAGGTGGGCAGATCCCTCCGATTCTGATGGATGTTTGTCCATTTCAGTGCTTTCTAAGTTCTGCTGTTGGTTTGGAAACTGGGGGTCAGGATGGGCCCGTTCGGCTCACGCTGCGGAACGTGGCCTGGCAGGTGGTTTGGCCTGCGGTGTGGCCACTCTGGCAGGACAGAACCGGGCTGTGTTGCCTCTTCAAGTTAGAATTCTGTCAACCCGTGAAATTTTCTTTCAGTCCCCCAGTCTGAGCATTGCGGTAACTTAAAACTTGAGCCTTTAGAAATATAGTTTTGGCGTCCAAAGAGGAGTATCAGGCAAAGGGACCAAAGGGGGTGCCAGCGTGGCGACAGGAGGGGAATTCCAGGTGTGAGTGATATCCGGAAAAATATTGCCAGGCTGGAACAAGTCTGACTGGGGAGGGTGATCTTTAAAACGGTTAAAGGCCTGGAAACCACGAAGCCCTCTGCGGAGCGGCTGAGGGAGACGGTTATGGTTAGCAGGGGGAAGAGAAGGTGAAGGGGTGACAGGACAGCCATGGCCAAATGTTTGAATGGGTATCATATGGAAGAGGGGGCAAGCTTGTACTCCCCTGCTCCAGAGACTAGGACGTGGAGCAGTGGATCTAGACTACAGAAAAAGAGATTCCACCTAAAGGTTACGAAGACTCTCCCAATGGTAAGAGCAGTTCAGCAGTTTTCAACGGTGGAATGCGCTGCTGCCTCAGTGGAGAGTGGTGGAGTCTCACCCTTCTTCGGAGGTTTTTCAGCAGAGGCTGGATGGCCCCCTTTCAAAGGGAGCGGTTTGGACGGTGTCTTCCTGCAGGGAAGAAGGGGCTTGGACTGGCAGGCCCTGGGGTCTCTTTCAGCTGTAGGATTCTGTGATTTTCAGTGTTGCCCCCTGCCTGCTAGAAATTTGGGATCTGAAGCGAAAATTTGAGTCAGCAGAATTCTCTGGGGGAGGCAGTGCCCCCCCCCCATGCTACACCCTTGGGTCACCCATTCCTTCAGCACATGATGTGGCCACACACAACTCCCATTGTGGTTTAGAATAACCATTTTCAGACGGGCCAAAGAAATGGAAGGAATGCTCCCAGAAACGAAGGGGGGGGGGGCTTGGAGCCGCCCTCACCCCTGCCCACTTCTGCAGCAAATGAGCTGGTGGTTTGCTGCTGATGTGGGGCAGGGTCTCTCACCCCCGTACCGCCAGCACCACTCGCTCAAAGAATCTTAAATTAAACAAGTTAATAGAAAAGGCTGTTCTGCAGCTCTTTGGGGAATGGAAGGCCAGTTGCAGAAGATGCTAAGAGAAGGCGAGTGAGCCACGGAGCCAGAGAAACAGAGAGAGAGGGAGAGGGGGGAGAGAGAACCCTTTTGTTCTGGGGGCTGATTGTTGTTTTAATTTCATGTCAGACAAGTTAATGTAAATGGCATTGACAGATCTGCACCCAGCGCAGGGATTTGTTGACTTTAAGCCTTGTGGAGATGGAAGGTTATGTCAACACCTCTGGTGGGGCTGTCAGCTGAACAAAGCAAGGAAGTTTTTTATTTGTTGGGGAAAGGAGTGTTTTTCTGTTTTGATTTTCAGTTTCCTTTAATCCTGGGAGGCTTGTATCTTGATAACCTTCTCTGCAAGGTAATCGGGGGAGGTCAGGAGGTCGCTCCGACCTGGGAAGGGGAAGTAATCTTTCAGCAATTCTCCCGGTCATAATCGACTCCAGCAGTTTGGCCTGAACTCTCCTTGCAGAGCGGAACAGGCCTTCTCCTCAGCCCTCCCTCCCTCCCTCCCTCTCCCCTCCTTCTCCTCGGCTTCTCTTTTTTCAGCCCCCCCTCCCCTTCCTCTCTGGCTGTTTACTTTTGGCCAGATGGTGAGCCTAGATTGCGGAGGGGACGGGCCAAGATCGGTAGAGAAGGCTTTGCCTGTGTGTGTGTGTGTGTGTGTGTGTGTTGGCCCCCTTTTGCACCAGGCCCATGGCTTCCCTTCCTGTTCAGTGGGCAAAAGATCTTGCCATTTGGGACCCCCAAGCCGCCTGGGCCAGGTTCCTTAGAGATCCTCTGGCCAAACCAAGAACTCTGGTGGATTCTCTGGGCATGCCGAGCCCCCTGAGGAATGGCTGAGGAAGCAGAGGACGTTTAGCTTGGAGAAGACTGAAAATGAGGACAAGGTGGCCGTCTTTAAGTGTCTGAAGGGCTGCCATCCCTTAGAAGATGGAGTCAGCTTGTTTTCTGCTGCCCCGGAGGCAAGGACAACAACTCTTGGATTCCAAGGACATGAACAGAGGTTCCACCCAAACATTAGGAAGGACTTCCTGGATGTAGGAGCTGCTTGAGAGTGGAACAGATAGATTCTCTGTCTGTGGAGGTCTTTAAACAGAGGTTGGATGTCCAACTCTGAGTGGGTGCTTTAGTGGTATATTCCTCCACTGGCAGAAGGTTGGGCCTGGGGCCCCTCCTGGCTGGAGGACTCCGTGTGTAACAAGGCTGCGTACCTGTCCCAGGTGTGAGGAGGAGCTGCTGTACTGAAGTGACAGAGAGGCCCACACCTTTCCTTTGCCAAAAGCCCCCTCCGCCTCCAGGACAGATCTGGAGTGATCATCCTGGACCTACCTTGCAGGGCTTTTGCCAGGAACGGTAAGGTACTGGGGGTGAAGTGCTCTGTTGGGTCACAGTCATGCGTGGCACGAAGACCGTGGCTATTGCGACACCCCTCTCTCCCTCCCTCACAGGCAGGCAGCTCTCAGGGGAGGCAGGAAGACCTGCGTCCCAGTGGAAGAGGGCGTGCTTGGTGTGGCCTCAGAAGATCCCCATCCCAGGTCCCAGCAGCATCTGCGGGGCGGGCTGGGAAAGTCCTGGAAGGCCTTCTGCCAGTCAGCTCAGAGTTCTGAGCTGGGGAGGGGGATCAGCCGTCTGAGTGGGTGGAAACCATCTGCTGCACTCCTGTAAGGAGGGCATGGAGGGAGGACGTTCTCCGCAGGAGAAGTGAGGCAGGCAGGTTTACCCGATGCCTGGAATCTGCTTTTCCTTCTTGCCAGAAAACTTGTGTTACTGCTCTGGGTGTGTGTGTGTGTGTGCACCTGAAGTCCTTTCACCTCCCCCCGGCCTGGTTTCTGTGGCCTTGAAATTCACCCGGATTGCCTTCTGACTCCTCCTGTCTTCATTTCCCTCTGTAGGGGGATCTCCGTGCCCATGCCACCATGCCGGTGAGTACGCCCGGTGTGCTGCCTCTCCTCCACACAGCACCCCTCTGCCTTGCTGCTTGCATGTGTTTGTGTTAAACACTTCCTTGGATCAGGTGGGCCCTGTGGGGAGCCAGAAGGAATCAGGATCATAGAACCTTAGAGCTGGATGAGGCCCCGGGACCACCAGTCCAACCTCCTTCTGCCAGGCAGGAAGACACAGGCAAAGGACTCCCAAGGTCAGAGGGCCATCCAGCCTTTGTTTATAATCTCCAAAGAGGGAGACCCCACCACACTCCTAGGCAGTGAAACAAGCTTGCCCTGTCTTCCAGGAATCCTCTGCCTTTGTTCCTGGAGCAAAGAAAGGTGGCCAAGAAATGTGCTGCTTGACCCAGGTTGGCAGTGACATTCATTCCGTCTTCTTCCTCTCCCCAGTCATTTGTAGCTGGACTCTCTTTCTGGGAACTGGAAGGCAGGGCGAGGGGATAGGTTCGAGTGGACTTCTTGGACCACGACCAGGTGCTGTTGGGCCACTGGGCCAGCATCTGGGAGTTCTGGACCCAGCATGCTCTTCCTTTGGCCAAAGTTCTTTGTCTGCAGTCCAACAGACAGATCTGTCTTTTCCTAGTTCCTCCCTACCTGGATGAAAACTAAGAGGAATCTAGCCCTGTGAGGATACCATGCGGAAGGCATGATCACAGACGGCCCTGCTGAGGAGGAAGGAAGAGGAGGAGCCCTCTTCCTGTGTCTGAAGTCACCCTCTGCAGAGTCCCACTCAGCCTCTCTTTCAAACCCATTTAACTGGATTCCTGCTCAGGCGTCCCTTGAGGCAGCCGGAGCCCGGGGGACTCTTCCGTAAGAAGCAACCCCTGGCTCCCTTCTTAAGCACAGCTCCGTCTTTCCTGCCTGGGCCTTGTGAGCTCTGGTGGGTGCCCAGAGCGGTGCGCCCATGGCCGGATGACTGTCGCTCCTTCGACTGAGTGGTGGGATTGTCAGAAACTCCCTGCGGAGAAGTGCTGCTGGGCCAGCTCTCCCTGAATGTGGGCCAGCTCCATGGGAGAGTGGAGGTCTCTAGTTCCCAGGGAATGCAGGCAGACCCGTGAACCTTTCCACTCACCACCCCCAACCCCACTTTGGCCCTGCTGGGCTCATCTGAGGCTGTTGATCCACTCTAGTTGAGAAAAGTCAGGAAGCAAAACAAACAGCTGATTGAATGAATGAATGGTCCTACCAGTTGGCATGGCTACTTGGTTCACCTTTGGTAGAAAAGCCACCACATGTTTTCATGAACAGTAGTACAGCCTGCGGCTTCATTTGTTTTCTTGTCCTGAAGTCATCATCCGGGAGACATGCTAATAAAACAAGCACTTCCTCCACTAGACGTCCAGCTTCTTCTCCATTTGTGTGTCTGGCATGCGAGAACGGATGTGGTGGGGTACTTACCCTCACTGCAAACCTTCGTACCTTGCACTCCTCCCACCCCAGCAGCGTTCGCTGGGGCAGCTGGGAGCGTGTCTCCTCTTAGAGAAGAGCAGGAGTCAAATAGCTGAGCGTCCCCCACCCCCTCCTCCCACTGTGGGGCACTGTGCCGAATTCAGGTTGTGCCCCATGTGGCCAGTAGCCTAAGAGTGCTGAAAACAGGCTTCAAAAGCACATAGCAAATACATACTAAACAGTTTTTCACAGTAAAATGGCTTAAATGTTAAACCGATTAAAGCTGTGCGCAGGTACATTTGAAAAGTAAATTAGGTCCCAAAAGCTTTACTAAAAACATGTTTTGATTTGAAAGAAATCAAAAGCTGGGGCAATGGGACCTCCACGTGGGAGCGTGGTTGTTCGTAACTGTTGGGCCAGCGCTGAGAAGGCCCCGCTCCTCCTGACTCCCCCCACCACCGTGGGTTGCTCCCACTGGTGGAACAAGGAGGAGATCCCCTCCCCTAAATTTGCACACTGCCTCTGGGATACCCCGCACTTTCTTCATTTCAGCCATAGAATTGCAGTGATGGGTTAGTGTTAACTATCTGGAGTTGATTTATGGGGCCAGAGAGGCCCCTTAGGTGGCAGACACAGGCTGCCCGGCTGCTGTTAGAAAGAGTAGGATGCCCACCACACCTTTTTCTGCCAAGCATGCGCCAGTCCTGGTCTAAAGGAAGCAGTTGGTTTGTAGCCAGTGCAGATGGTGGCAAGAAGAGCGGGCGCTGTGGGTCACATCCAGCTACAGAGCCCAACTGCGGGTGGCAGACGGCTTCTTCCGCAGGGTCCATGCAGTGAAGTTGTGGCGTTTATGTGAGGGAGGGAGAGGGCATAACTTTTTCCGTTTGTTTTGTGTTTTAGCTGCCACCATTAAAAACAGTAATAATAACAGTTATCTGATACTGATCTGAGTTTGTATTAATTCAGCAAGTGGGACACTAAGCCATCTTCTATACGAGAAGAATGAGAAACTTGAGTCTGCCGTAACAGAGCTCATACATCTTGCCCTCTAGAATTGTAGAATCTTAGAACGAGGAGGGACACCAAGGGTCTTGCCCTGTTTGTGGGCACTGAGGGGAGACATTCTGCAGCTTTGCAACACAGGTCAGCTGTGCAGGAGTCATAGAATCATAGAACTGTAGAAGAGTTGGAAGAAACCCCCTCCAAGGGCCATCTGGTCCAACGCCATTCTGCCGTGCAGGAAGATACCATCCAAGCACTCCTTTGCACAGACAGCCTCTCTTTAAACACCTCCAAAGAAGGAGGAGACTCCACCACACTCCACTCAGGCAGCAGTGTATTCCACTGTCAAACTGATCTTACCCCCAGGAAGTTCTTCCGGATGTTTAGATGAAATCTTTTTTCCTGTCGTGTGAATCCATTGCTCCATAGTGTCCTCGTCTCTGGAGCAGCAGAGAGCAAGCTTACCCCATCTTCAGTGTGTCATTCCTTCAGCTATTTAAACATGGCTATCATTTCACCTCTTCACCTTCTCCAATTACTAACACGGGGAAGAGAGAAGGCAGAACTACTCAACACCTTCTTTGCCTCAGTTTTCTCCCAAAAAGATAGAAGTACTCAATCTGGGGGGTGGGGGCAGGTGAGGAAGCGGGGGGAAATGCAGCACAGAATAGGTGGAGAAGTAGTACAGGAATATCTGGCTAAACTAGATGAATTCAAGTCTCCAGGGCCAGATGAATTCAATCCAAGGATATTTAAAGAACTGGCAGGAGTCATTTCTGAACCACTTGGAATAATCTTTGTGAACTCTTGGAGAACAGGAGAAGTCCCAGCAGACTGGAGGAAGGCAAATGTTGTCCCCATCTTCAAGAAGGGAAAAAAAGAGGAACCAAATAATTATTGTCCTTACAGCCTGACATCAATACCAGGAAAGATCCTAGAGCAGATCATTAAAGATTCAGTTTGTAATTACTTAGGAAGCAATGCCATCGTCACTAAAAGGCAACATGGATTTCTCAGAAATAAGTCATGCCAGACAAATTTTATCTCTTTTTACGATAGGGTTACAAGCTTGATAGATGGAAGGAATGCTGTAGATGTAGCATTTCTTAACTTCAGTAAGGCCTTTGACAAAGTTCCACATGGCATTCTTGCAAAGAAGCTAGTAAAGTGCGAGCTGGACAGGGCTACTGTTAGGCGGATTTATAATTGGTTGACCAGCCGAACCCAAAGGGTGCTCCTCACCAATGGCTACTTTTCATCCTGGAGAGAAGTGACTGGTGGGGTGCCACAGGGTTCCGTCCTGGGCCCAGGGCTATTCAACATCTTCATCAATGACTTGGGTGAAGGAGCAGAGGGCATGCTGATCAAATTTGCAGATGACACCAAATTGGGAGGGGTTGCTAATACACCAGAGGAAAGGATCAAATTTCAAAATGACCTGGACAGATTGGAGAACTGGACCAAAGCTAACAAAATGAATTTCAACCGAGAGAAATGTAAGTCCTGTACTTAGGCAGAAAAAATGGAACGCACAAATATAGGATGGGGGATACGTGGCTGGATAGCAGTACACGTGAAAGGGATCCAGGAGTCTTGGTGAACCACAAGCTGAACATGAGTCAGCAGTGTGACGTGGCAGACAAGAAAGCCAACGCAATTCTCGGCTGCATCAATAGGAGTATGGTGTCTAGATTGAGGGAGGTAATGGTACCACTCTATTCTGCACTGGTTAGGCCTCATTTGGAATACTGTGTCCAGTTCTGGGCACCTCAATTCAAGAAGGATGTCAACACGCTGGAACGTGTCCAGAAGAGGGCGACCAAAATGGTGGAGGGTCTGGAAGCCATGAAGCCCTATGAAGAACGTCTTAAGGAGCTGGGTGTGTTTAGTCTGTAGAAGAGGAGGTTAAGAGGGGACATGATAGCCATGTTTAAATATTTGAAGGGATGCCATGTAGAGGAAGGAGAGGGCTTGTTTTCTGCTGCTCCAGAGACCAGGACAAGGAGCAATGGATTCAAGCTTCAGGGAAGAAGATTCCACTTGAACCTCAGGAACAACCTCCTGATGGTCAGAGCTCTTTGGCAGTGGAATGTGCTGCTGCCTCCGTGGAGTGTGGTGGAGTCTCCTCCTTCTTTGGAGGTTTTTAAGCAGAGGCTGGATGGCCATCTGTCGGGAGTGCTTCGATGGGTGTTCCTGCATAGCAGGGGGTTGGACTGGTAGGCCCTTGTGGTCTCTTCCAACTCTATGATTCTATGATTCTTCTTCTCCAGGCTAAATTTCCCCAGCTCCCTCAGCTGCTTCTCATAGGGATTCATGGTTTCCAGGCCTTCGATCATTTTGGTCACGCTCCTCTGGAAACATTCCCACTCGTCAATATTGTTCTTGAATTGTGTTGCCCAGAACTGGACACCGTAATTCAAGAGGGTTCAGGGAGGCATGGAGGAGGCCGCACTCCCACCTGGGCACAGAGGCAGAGGGGGCACCTTGCCACCCGCCACACTGGTGAATGAGCCTGTCTCCCACTTCTGCTTCTGAGACTGGTAGCTTCACATACACATATGTGTTTTGCTTTCCACACGGGAGGGCAGGTTCACAGTCCCTGGTTAAATGGGATCCTGGGTAGCAGCAGAGTTGGCAAGGGCTCCTTTTCCTGCTGAGATCTTCCAGAAGGGAGAGTGCCAGTCGGAATTGATGGTAGGGAACTGCGTGTGGGTTGAGGAGTTGTGGTGCTGGTAGAACCTCCACTGCCCTGGGGCTGGAGCAGCAAGGAACCAACCCCATTCTGCCACGATGCTGCCGCTGCTGCCGTGCTGGTGGGGCAGCTCAGTTGTGCAATCGGGCAGCTCTCCATGCTGGACTGGGAAAGCTTTACTCCCATCTATAGTCAGTGACACTCAGAACACCTTGGTGCTTCACTCAGCTGTTGCCTGTGGAAGTGTGGAACAGTCCTGCATGGGCCACTTGCTGAGTTGTGAGAAGGGACTAGTCTTCTCAACAGTGGAAGACGCCACTGACTGGGAGCGTGATGGAGTCTCCTCCTTCTTTGGAGGTTTTCTAAGAGTAGCTGGATGGCCAACTGTCAAGGGGAGTGCTTTGATGGCGTCTTCCTGCGTGGCAGACTGAGGTTGCACTGGGTGGCCCTTGGGGTTTCTTCCAACTCTATGATTCCATGATCCTTCTCACGCCTGGCAAAAGCAGGGGGTCTCTGCTCCTGGCTCCCTGATGGACAGTTTGAAGGAGGCCAGACCAGACCAGACAGCAGCGTTCCTTCCAGATGCTGGCCAGTGTTGGCTGTGGAGGGCCGGCTGTACCTGCAATCTTCTTCATCCCATGTGGGTAAGCCTCTTGTGATAATATAACCCCATCTCTCTTGCTTCCTTTCTCCGTTTCCCCCATATCCCAGTCTTGCCGGTTTTCCTGGTTGGGCTCTCTACTGAGGACAGCACACACAGGTGTGTCTTGTTTGCTCCCTGTGGCTCCTATGTTTGCGTGCCTCCCCCTGCTCCCAGACTCAAAAGCAGGAAGGCAGCAATTAATCACCCGGGTGCAAAGGTTCCAGGTTGCAGAGAATACCCGTGGCCGGGTGGGGAGTCCCTATCTGTGTGGAAGTGGCCTCCTCCTCCTCCTCCTCCTCCTCCTCCTCCTCCTCCTAAGATGGCAGCTGCTTTGGATTTCATGGAAAATCTGCCCAGTGGAAAGAATGCTGTTTCAAAACCAAGTCCTGGAGAAAGGAAAAAAAAGCCGCAGAAGAGCTGCTTGAAAAGGTGCGGTCGTATCGTTCATGTTGGGGTCAGGAAATCGGAGGTCCTGCCTTCTTCTTGGGTGGCGGTTGACTTGCATCTTCAGTGGGTTGTGTCCCCTCCCTCCCGCCCTTCCTCCTATGCGGGGTTTACGCAGGGAGAGAGCGGAGTCACTGCAAGGACCCCCCCTCCCCCGGTTCATTTCTTGGTGCGGAGACGGTCAACGTGTGGTAGAAGGTTGTGTGCTGGGAGGGGATGTAAATTTGTCACATGAGGATATGTGCCTTCAGTTTTAAGTGCCTCTTGGGTTCAGTTCAGGGGTCCGATTGGGGTTGGCAGGCCTAGACTACGGGCCAACCAAACGCGGGTGAAATTGATTTAGTCTGGAATTGCTCTTTTTTTGACAATGAATAGGTTGTTCAGGATTGCTGGATGTGTAGCGGTTTGAGCATTGGACTACAGCTCTGGAGCCCAGGGTTCAGATCCCCACTCAGCCGTGGAAACCCGCAAGTCACACTCTCTCAGTTCCGGAGGATGAGAATGGCAACCCCCCTCTGAACAAATCTTGCCAAGAAAACTCTGCGATCAGTTTGGTTTGAAGGCACGCAACAACAGCGTTCTTCGAAACCCAATTTCACTGGGCAGATGTTACAGTCAACCCTCCGTATCCGTGGATTTTCTTTCCATGGATTCAATTGACCGTGGCTTGAAAATGCTACCCTCCTCCAAAAAAATCTGGAAAGCAAACTTTGATCTTGCCATTTTAAATAAGGGTGCCATTTTACTACACACTATACATAATGGGACTTGAACATCCCCAAATTTTGGTATCCACGGGGGGTCCTGGAGCTGTGTTTCCTTTCTTCCCTACAATTTAGTCTCCCCAGCACACCCCCCACCCCCGGTTTGGGTTTGGTTCCCCAGCGTGGGGCTGGGGCTGGGGCTGGGGCTGGGGCTGGGGCTGGGGAGCAAGTTCCAAAGAAGGGATGCCAAATTGCAGCTGGTCCGAGGGCTCGTCCTCCTCTCGGAAGACAAAAGGGTGAGTGTGGGGCGCGCACCAGGAATGAAAGGCAGCAAATTTAAAGCAGACGAGGCGGAAATGCTCGGTTTTAGCAACGCGCGCGTTTGACCCGTGGCTCCCCGCTACAAGCTGGCGGATTAGGAGGCTTCTCAAAAGGAGGACCAGACAGTCCTGTGAATAGGCCTTGAAAGAGACCCTTTTCAGAAACACAAAGGGCCTCTCTTCCGAGAGGTAAGGAAGTTGCTAATTGACACCCGGGCAGTTTTGTGCTTGCTCCCTCCCCTACCGCTTTTTAAAAAAGCTTCCCCTTGACAGACAGCTTGCGTTCCAGTCTCGCACGGGGTTGATTTTCTCAAGAGGATGGCGTGGGTTGAATTCTGCATTGTACGACTTTCTCGGTACGCTTAACGCTTGTGGAGCCGGTGCTGGGAGCGGGTCTCCGTGCCCCCCGGTGGCATCGTACGACCGAGCAGAGGGGCGAACGCTGGGGAGGCCGGTGGGCCCAGATCTCTCCTTCTGCTGCGGGTGGGGTGACTCCCACCGCAGCATCCACCCCTCTTCCCACCTGGCCAGTTCAGCCGGCTACGGCAAAAGCGTTCTGCTCCAGCCGGGCTTTTCCGAAAGAGGGAGACGCTGCCTGCAGATTTGCCAGACGTTGTCAAGCTGAAGTCTGTGAGTTCTGAGTAACTGATCAGGTCCCCCTCAGCTTCTTTAAATCAAGAGAACAAAATGAAATGCATCTTCATATTTTCCCTCCAGATGCACCAAGGTGAGAGTGCGTATGGGGGTGGGAGTGCCTCTTCGATGACTTAAAATGACTAGTTTTAAAAATGCATTATCCGGCTTAATCAGAATTTCTGTAGGTATATTAAAAATGGTCAGCATTTTAAAATGTGCTGTCCCTTCAGTTAATGTGGAGTTTTTAAGGGGTGAATCCAGCACAGAATCCGAGGATCCTGGAGTTGGAAGAGACCCCAGGGGCCCTCCAGTCCAACCCCCTTCTGCCCTGCAATCCAAGCCCTCCCTCTGACAGGTGGCCATTCAGCATCTAAAGGAGGAGACTGCACCTTTTCCAAGACAGTCGATTCTACTGTCAATTGTTCTTTCTGTAATAAAGGTCTTTCTAATTTTTAGTTGGAACCTCTTTCCTTGTAATGTGAATCTGTTGATTTGTGTTCTAGTCGCTCAGAAAACCAGCTGGCTCCATCTTCTAGCAGACTTCTCTTCAGATACTTAAAGAAGAGTTTATCATGTCACCTCTCAATCTTCTTGTCTCCAAGCTAAACGCATCCAACTCCCAGCTCGTTCTTCAAGAAGAACATTGACAAAAAGGAGGTGGACAAGGATGTTCAGAGGATTGTCAAGAGGTCCGGAAACCAAGACCTCTGAGGAGCCACTTAGGAAGCCAGCGATGAAGAAGCTGGAGAGGTGGTAACATTGAGAGGGTCTTCTTGTAACGTCTGAAGGGGTGTCATGTAGAGGAGTCCTTCCCAACCTATATGATAAGGGAGACTGGCAGGGTTTTTTTTCCCTCCAGTGTGCCAGGGATCAGCACCCTATTTATGCCCATTGACTACAATAGCTTATTTCCTGGAAACGTTCCACAGATTGGCAGCCAGTGAGTCACAGGCTGTGCCTCCACGGACCACCAATCTGAAGAGCACTGATGCAGCAGATGGCATAAGCTTGTGTTCTGCTTCTCCAGAAAGTGAGACCTGAACTAAGAAAGGTTCAAATTGAAATGACAAGAAATGAGGTTCCACTTAAATGTTAGGGAAAACTTTCTGACAGTTCAGAGGGTCGGACTGTGGAAAAGCCTCCCTCTAAAGGCGGTGGACTCTCCTTCGTTGGCAGTTTTCAAACAGAGTCTGGCTGGCCACCAGGAGTGTTTTCGCTGTGTAGCAGGTTGGGCTAGAGGGCCCTTGGGACCCCTTCCAACTCTGATTCCGTGTTTGCCTGAGCAAGGCGGCTGGCTTCTGCCTGGCAGAAAAGGTACACTTGGCCATGCAGAGGAGTGTCTGTGCCTAACCACGTATTTGTACACTCCTGAGTCATGCTGCAGCAGCAGGAACAGCAGCCACAAGGGTTGCACCCAGTGTCATTGGCCGGACTGAGACATGTCCGCCTCTCCACAGGCCAGACAGATCTGTGCCAAAGCTGTGGGTTTCCCTCATGGAGCTGCCCGAGACCTTCAGCAAAGCAAACAATCCCTGCACCTCTTCTCTGCTCAATGCCTGTAACGGCCAAACACTCTCTCCTTTCCTCCCTCTGACTTCACAAAGTCATTGTCTGGGAACACCGTGGAGCTGTGGCCAGATCTTGGCTTGGGCCACCCACTGAATCCACCCTTGGCTGTGTGGAGGTTGGGTGCTGGCCTCCAAAACCCACACAGGCTCTGGGGTGCTCCGTCTGTGCTCTGGGGAAGCTGTTTTCCCAAAGACGGCAGCATCTTATCTGACAGCCCCCTTCCAGAACGGGGAGTGAAATGCAGAGCTGCACCTTCCAGTTATATAGTGGAAGGACCATCCTGTCTGCCAACCAGTAGTCAGTCCGTTCAGCCGGTTTCTAATCCACGCATCTGCTGATGGGGGAGCAGGACGTGGTTCAACTGCATCCCACCCCCATTTTATCTTTACAACAACCCTGTAAGGTCCTGGCCTTGATTCTTGTGTCCTCATTGTCATTAGAAAAAAAGACAGTATGTTTGGGGCTCAGCAAGGCTAGCTTGTTCTCACTAGGTCTGTGAAGGAGGTGTATGGATGCACTTCTCTGTGTCGGTGTGAGTGTGTTTGACCCATAAAACTGCTGATCTTCCCCAGGTGGTGCACACTTGGCTTCTGAATGGTTCGTGCCCCCCTACCCTGAACCTTCAGACCGCCCTCTCCCCCTCTGTGTAGGCAAGGGTGCTTCTGTGCTTCCCTCTCCATGCTGCTATTGATGGAGAACTCTTTCCCCTGTGGAGTAAGCTGGGTGGCCCTGGCAGAGGGAAGCTCGGTTGAGCTGGAAGCAGAACTGTGCCAAAACCAACACCCGTGGCAATTTCCTGGTCTGGTTGACCTCCGTGAAGTGCCCTCGTTAATATGGTAGCCTTCATGAATGAAGTCATTGTAGCCATTTGTCAAACAAACTACATGACATGCGGCGCCACCCGCCCGTGCTCAAGCATTGGGCAGTTCAAGGCGGGTCCCTTGGGCCCGACCGCATGGCAGTGCATTGTCAGGGTGACCTGGGATCCATCTGAGAGGCCAAACCCAGCAAACTGGGCAGGAGAAGCCATTCCAAAAGAAGGGCCAGTGGGCTACTAATCGGGTAGGTTGAGGTAGGTCATCTCTGCTCCCACATCTTGGGGGTGCACATAGTGAAAACAAGGGTGGTGGTGTGCTATGAGGCTTCTTCAGCTTAATATAAATGTTTTAGTAGTGGCATCATCCACACATCTTCTGACCTCTGTTGTGGTGGATGCTGAAAATGGGTGCTCCTTGCATGTTGGAACAGAGCTGTGGGCTAACTTTGGGTTCCCCAGATTTGGTTCAAGTCTGAGATCTTGGGGCACGGAAGCTCTGGCGTGACCCTTCTGGAGCTAGAAGCACTAGCTCTCCCAGTGCCGGTTGCCACGTGCTTTGGACGTAGGAAGCAACATGGATTGAATGGTAAGCCTCAACCAACGAGGGCCTTCTCCACTGCTGGCCGAATTCATTTCAGTTGGACTTTCAGAGAAGTTCCTGGGCGAATTTGGCCACTGGACAAAACGGCAGCTTCTCCTGGGTCTCCTCGGGGCAGTGGCTCTGTGGTGGAGAGCCATGGGCCGTGGAAACACCCCTCTCCAATTTTCTGGCTAAAAGTGCCATCGGTTCTTTCCAAATCCAAGCAGACTCTTAGCACGTGGAGTGCCGGCTGGCTCTCTCCTCCCGCGCCCAACTCCCTTCCATCCACCGGCCTCCCTCTTGGCCACCACCTGTGGTTGTTTCCCATGGACCCAGATCAAGTGCCGAGCTGGACGCAGCTGCTGGTCAAAAAGAACCCGCGAGTTTCCAGTCTGTTTGGTGAAGTCACCCCCTTCTTTGAAATCCCACGCTGGCTGTGTCTGATGCAAGGAGACACCAGGTCTTGCTTGAAAGCAGCTAATATTTTTTTTTCTTTTGGCCACAGTGTAAATACATTCTGAGGGACTAAGTCAAATAAAATAACCAGCCAGGGTCAGGCTTCAACTACCAAAATGGGTTTAACTTTTCAAGGGAAGGAAAGTCTGCTGTGATTTCTGGACTTTGAGAGTGTGCTGGCGTGTGGGGCGGTTTAAACAGCGTAGGGAGAGCCGGCGTGGTGGTGGTTTGCGCACCGGGCTCGGGCTCAGGGAGACCAGGATTCGAATCCCCACTTGACCATGGAAACCTGCTGGGTGGCCTGGGGGAAGTCGCACTCTCAGAGGGAGGCAATGGGGGCAACCCCCCCTGAACAAATCTTGCCAAGAAAAACTGGGGGGGGGGTGTTGAATGTCTACCACAGGCATCGTCTTTACACTGAGGGGAGAGCAACCGAAGACACAGAACTCAGGGTGAGGCAGGGTGGGGGGGAGGTACTTGATAAGTAACTGGGGTTAAAAGTGGGGAAAATATTTGATAATATTCCAAACCCTTGAGTGCCAAGAACTTTTCAGTTCAGGACTTATTGCGCACCAAATTCATTCTTTGGTTGTCTTGTGCAGAAAACAGTATTCCTGCACAGAAATGTTAATTTTCTGCACACACACACACACAAAAATCCTTTTTCTTTGCAAAACAACCACGTGTGAATTTGGTGCAGAATTAAGTCCCAGATTCCAAATGGGTTTCAAAAATTCTGCAATTTTCAAATATTTCCTTGCCATATTGCTGAAAGGACTTATTACTTTCTTTGAGAAGGAAGTAGTGAAGAGTCATATCCCCAGCTGAAGTTCTGCTTTGCAGTTGCAGCAAGTAGCCCTTGATCATTTGTCTCCGTGCTCTCTAGGGCCAGCCAAGCCAGCAGCCCTTGCAGCATCTGCTGGTACCGAAGGCCATTTTCGAACGACGAGAGTGGTGCCAGGTAGTTCCAGGGAACTCAGACAAAGAGCCGCTCTGGAGAATCTGTGAGGGTCTGAACTGCTCCTGGGCCTCAGCTGCAAACTAACACAACTCCCTCCCTGGGGGTACCACTTGGCCACCCCCTCATGTGGTGTGAGCATGTCGCCAGTGTTCCGTCCCTCACCACATGCGTTGTCTGGCAAGGATTCTCTGTGCATCAGTTGTGATTGTCTGGATGATGCCCTCTACCTGCTATCTCTCTTCCTTCCTTCCTTCCTTCCTTCCTTCCTTCCTTCCTTCCTTCCTTCCTTCCTTCCTTCCTTCCTTCCTTCCTTCCGTCCGTCTGCAGTGAGGTAGGTGGCAGCTGTGTGTGACCCTGACGTGGACTGGAATTAATGGATGTTTGTTTTAGTGGTCCTTGGATTTCAGTAGCTCCTAATGAGGCCTTTGATAGCAAGGTCTTCCAATTAGCAAGGCAGCCTCTCAGTTCTGCCCGTAATCCTCTAATTGTTAACACATTGCCACGATTTGAGTGGGCTTTGGGGAGGGAGTGGTTTGCCCCCCCCCGAGCAGGACTGGCTTTTGGGGGCTTAATGCAAGGCCTCTCCTCTCCTCATGGCTCCTCCCCTGGGATCGTGGGGCGGGGGGGGGCTTGGTTTCCTGCCCAGGGCTTGAAACACAAGTGGAATTCAATGCTTTCACACCTGGTTTTCTGCGGCGTGAAGGACTGCTTTGAGGTGTGGGAGGGCATCTTTGGCACCGGCATTGGAAGGGGCAGGGGGAGGTCCAGAGGATTATCCCAGGTCACCTGTGTGCCCCAAGTTGTGTGAGGGCTTTCCTGTGTATCTCTTCCCGGCTTGCCCCATCTGGCTCGTGGCAACCTCTGCTTCCCGCCTCCGAGGTGATGATCCCGTGGCACCGGCTTTGGTGATACTGGGCGGGTCTGGATGCGGCCGGTCGCGGGAGAGGAGACCCATCCCCAAAGCCTGAAGTCTCTGGAGGGAGAGGTGGGACGGAAGAGGCGCCCGGTCAGTCCAGGACAGCGGCAGGGGGGCTGAGTGGGGCGGGTGGGTGAGGCCGCCAAGGCTGCCCAGCTTTTAGGATCTTTACAGGATATTACAGACCTCATAGATGGAAGTGGGAGGCTGGCAGCAAAAAGAGAGAGACGGTGGATCTGTGAAATGGCGAGAGGCGTGGATTTCCGTCAAGCCCTGCGCTTGGATACCCGCCATTTCAAAGATCCTCGGTCTCTCTCCAGCCTTGCGTCTCGTACGCAAGTAACCGACAAAGGAGACACAAGGCTACTCCAAAAAGCCACTGTATTCCACGGTCCGAAAAAATCCGAAATACAGAAAACCCCTGGACCCCAAGTGTTTTGGATAAAGGATACTCAAACAGTATTAATAGAACCGTTTCTTTAATCTTTTTTAAAAAACCGATATATCAAATCTGTTTTCGCTGTGCGTTTTGTTGTAAGCTGCTTGGGGTCCTGTAGCAGGAGAAGAGTGGGCTGCGTTTTAAGTAGACCGTGTGCATCCCTGCGTGTGCAGCATTTGGTGTGGTGGGTTGTTCCTGGTTTGAGAAATGGTTGTCCAACGGAAGAGACGGAGGAGGGGGAGGAAGCGGGAGCAGAGGGAGGTGTCTGGCACCTGGATGCAGCCCTCTGTGCTCCTCTTCTTCGTGGAAAGCTCACCTTGGAAAAGTTTCCCTAGAACAGGATGGCAGTTTTGTTCCTTCTCTTTGTTCATTTGTATCCTGTCTTTTCCCCAAAGAAGAGACTCAAACTGGCTTGCAAAAAAATAAACACAAATAAAAGCACTTACAGAGACATACATTTTTAGAAATAGAAAAGAAGCAGTTAAGCAAATTGTAGAACTTTAACTGTTTAAAACAAATCCATTGAATGACAAAAGATTTGGCTTTGGTTTGTGAGCTTTCCTCCTTCCCTCCCTCTTTTATTTATAAATTAGGACTCCGTGAGCCACTGAGTGGAGCCTGGTGCGAAAGAAGTACACTTGGAATTATTGTATTCCCTTACCAAATTAATTTATATCCCACGTTATACTGTAGTATTTCACAGTGATGCAGAAGGAAACCAAAATAAACAGTGTGAAGAAATTTCAGGTTTAAAACAATCATGCCTTGATTTAAACAGGCTAAAAACATATCCCACAATTTATCACATAAAAACAGCTTAAAAGATTAAAACAATTTCAGTACCTGTACATTTGAAAAGTAAATCTTGGCCCAAAGGCTTTAATTAAGAAGCAGGGTTTTGACTGGGCGTTCAGAGGAAGGGCGCCCCACAGCTGGGGGTGGGCCGGGGGCTCCGTTGGAAAGGCCCTGCTCCATGTGCTCCTGCAGTGTATTGCTCCCGTTGGTGGGACTCTGTCTGCATTGAGAACCAGAAGCAGACCGTGCTCTCTGTCCTTCACGATGCGCATTCACTCCCGGTTGCCCCCGCTTTCTTCATTTCAGCAGTGTGATTGTGGTGGGTGGTGGGAATGCCGCTGTCGGTGGTGTTCTGCAACTGGGGGTCAGAAGCGCTAGCCGATCTACTGCAAATCGCTAGTAGATCCCAGTTGGCCCTCTGACCGCTTTGGGTACCCTGTAAGTATTACAGGAAAGATCATTTGGGGAGCTGCCGTAGCTCTGGAGCATGAGCTTTGCACAGGGAGGGGGTAGTCGTTGTTGCTGTGAGCCTACGGTAGTCCTAAGGCCGACCTATCACAGGATGTTCTCGTCAAGAGTTGTTGGAGGGAGGATGGCCAACATTGCCTTCCTCTGAGGCCGAGAGAGTGTGACTCGTCCAAGATCACCCGGTGGGTTTCCGTGGCTGAGTGAGGATTTAATCCTTTGGAGGTCACCTTAGCCAACAGCTCTGTCGTCGTTGTCGTTGTGAGCCTTCAAGTCTTTGCCAAATTGTGATGAGCCTAAGGCAAACCTGTCATGGGTTTTTCTTGGTAAGAGAGTGTTTTCCATGGCCTTCCCTGAGGAGCTGAGAGAGTGTGACTTGCCCAAGGCCACCCAGTGGTTTTCCATGGCTGTGCAGTGATTCAAGTTCTCCCACAGTTCTTGTCCGGTACTCAAGCCTCCAAGCTGGCAACCTCATCGTAAGGTTTTGTTGGCAAGATTCCTTCAGTGGAGGTTTGCCATGACCTTCCTCTGAGGCTGAGACAGTGAGACTTCCTGTGGGTCCTCCAGTGGGGTCCATGGCTGAGCAGAGATTCAAACTCTGATCTCATGGAGCTGTAGTCCAACATTCAAACTACTCCACCACGCCAGCTCTCTGACCCAGCTCTTATTGTTCGTTGTGTGATTATGTCTTGTGTGACTTCTCTCTCTCACTGATCTCCTGTTTGCTAGCAGGACAAACAAAGCCTTTAATAAGCTCTTCATCAATTTACCTGGCACAGGTAAATTCCTTTCTGGTTTTTTTTTGAAGAACTTTTTTTTTTTTAAGTGTTCGTGATATCTTCTTTCCAGCTGTTTGGTTTATGTTCACGAATGGTCAGATCCCCAACAGATATTTGGAAGCTCTCCAGGCAAATGCCTTCATGGTCCAGAGCCTGGAGAGTTCTTAATTTGTCCCAGAACTTCAACTTTTGATAGGGTCCTTTGAGCATCCTAGCAGAAGGAGGGGCCGTGGGGGACCCTTTTCCCACCCAAACTTCCATCCAGGAGTTTGCTTTCCTGTCGATCTCAAGTCTTGTCCGGTCCTCTTAGGAAGAAGAGTCCGTTCAGCTTTTCCCTGTCTTCTCTCAGCGTTCTTTCTTGTCATTGTTCTCTTTCCTGCCTCTGTCATCTCTGATCACTGTGATTGGTGTTATTGCCGGTTTTTAATATTTTTTGTTGTACGTTCTGGTCTGGAAAGTGTATTTTGGTAGCGTAATAGGAGTCTGTGGATGAATTTGAGGCCCGGCATGGCTGGCATCAGGCGCCCCCTCCCTTCTTCTTCTTCTGAGCTCCTGGTGCCCTCGAAAATGCCACAAAGGCTGCCAGGAGCAAGCAGGGCTCAGGTACAGTCCTTTCTTGCTCTGGGACGGGTGGGCGTTTGAAGCTGGGCTCGCAATCTCTCCCAAAAGCTTATTTACCACTGTCGGTCTCGAAGCTTGCCCAAGCCTGTTCTCAACCGTGAGCTGTATTGCTGTATTTTGCACTTCAAGATGTTGATTGGAATTGCAGAGCGTTTTTGGGATTACTTGGTAAATATCTACTGTCTCCTCTGATTGAAATAGAAGAAAGGATTGCGTTCTCTCTGTCTCTCACCCATTCTCAATCCTTTTGAAATAACTCTTTTCATCACGGTTCCTGGCTTCCTCAGATGAGGTGGTATTATGTGTATTTAGAATAAAGCATTCATTTTATTTGACAAAAGGGTCAGGAGTGGTGTTCCTACAGATAAAGTTTTTTTTTGTTGTAAGTCTGTATATGGCAGTAAAAATTAACTTGCAGCAGTTGAATTCCAGAAGAGGAAGGAGCTGTCTGAGGATTCCTTGCCTCACTCAGAAAACCCGGTGAAATGCTTGGGGCCACCGTAGCAGGCAACTTAAAGGCATGCACAGAGACACGCGGAGTTGTGCTCTATAGCAGCAAGACCAGGAGAGTTTGATGCCGAACCTCATGGGCTTCCGCAGATTATTTCTGTCGGGAGAGTGTCCTCCAGGTTCTCTTTGCTGAAAGCAGCAAAGGTGCCTGATTCAGCTCTTATCCATATCCATCCCTGTTTCTCTATGTAGATGTTGAATTTCACTCATCAAACGCGGGAGGTGCCCATTTCGTTCAGAGTGATGCCTCTCCTGCGTGGCTTAGTCGGACGCCCAGGAGCGTGAATGGTGATGCTCTGGATCGGAGCTCTCCTTCGTGAGGCCGTCTATGAAAGAGAGATTCCTATAATAAATAAATGGATTATGTATAAAGATATATTGGAGGTCCAGGGAAACACTACTTGTTTCAAATCACAAGAAGAACTTAAGACCCAGGGTTTAACAACCCATCGGCTTCTACAAATTCAGCTAGCGGAGAGATATAAGATAGATAAAAAAACAGAAGATTTTGAGATAGAGGAGAAAGAATTTGATAGAATACTTAAACAGGAATTGGAGCATAGGGTTAGTAAAATATATAAAATCTTACTGAATTTACAAACTGAACAAGAAGTGGTTAAACAGACGGTGATAAAATGGGCCCAGAACTTCAACCACACAGTCCTGTTAGATCATTGGGAGAAGTCGTGGAATACCACATGGACCTCGATAAAACCCGCTAGTCTAAGGGAAAACTATTATAAAATGCTCCACAGGTGGTACTTAACACCATCCCAGATCTCTCAGATTGTAGTTGTGCGAAAGACACTTGTTGGAAATGCGATCAGAAGGGCACATTTTTTCATATGTGGTAGTGCTGTAGAGAAGCAAAGAAGTTCTGGAAAATTTTACATGACAAAATACAAGAAACAATGAAGATAAAATTTCCGCTGCTGCCAGAACTTTACCTGCTTAACATGACCGATTGTCTGCAACAGTTAAATAAGTCTCAAAAAAACCCCCCAAAAAACCCTTCCTTTATATGATTACAGCAGCCAGAATATGCTTTGCCCAAGTGTGGAAATTAAAATCAATTCCCAGGATAGAGGATTGGCTTTTAAAATTGTATGATATAAGGGAATTATGAATTCGTTAAAAAATAAGACAAAGATGAGTTTTATTGAAGATTCAAGTATAATATTCCCGTTATGGGAATCATATTGAGGTAAGAAAGCTACTATAAGTTGGATAGGTAAGGAGAATGAAAGCCTGCTATAAACAAAAATATTTTCATCTTTTTCTCTATTCTTTTATTGTAGGTTTCTTTTATTCTTTTTGTATGCCATTAAAACAGAATTGATAAAGATTAAGTGACATGTGAACCAACATTCATAGTTGAATATATGATACTAGTATAGGAGATTTTTAAGAGAAAATCAAAATTAATAAGGTTAAATCCAACTCTGAGGCTAGAAGAAGACGGTTGCATGTACAATGAGTGATATACGTGTGATAACCATCTTTTTCTTTTTTATTAGAGGGTAAGGCATAGATAAGTAGGCACTTTCTTTTTGAGGTTCGGAAAATGGGGCGGGGGGAGGGTTAGTGAAAGGAAAAGGTAAGGGAAATTTTGATAAAGTAGGAAACATTACTGTAACGAAGATGGTAAATGTTGCAGGTTATGGACTGATTTTTGTCCAATTATTTCCAATTATTTTTATACCTATTGTTAAGATTTTTACATATTTTGCTATTGACGTGATTTGATAAACCTGAAATATTTCATTCCTTTCACTTGATTATTAATTTTTCTGTTGTGTTTTGTAGAACCTTGTTTTGTTTTAAAATTAATAAAATAAAATCTAAACAGAAAAAATAGATCAGAGCTCTCCAAGATTTCTGGTCATCAACTCTCTCTTTGCGTCTTGCAAACTCGGGGCACCCGGTGGGCTTCCTCGATGCAGCGTCCGTCCCTCTCCTCCTCGGTCTTCCCTCTTTTCCCAGCGTGTCTCTTTCCCCAAAGTCTTGCCTTCCCGCGGTTGTTTCCAAAGTACGGCAGCCCGAGCTTCGTCATCTTGGCTTCCGGGGGAGCTGAGCCTTGGTTTGCTCCGGGACCCCTTTGTTTGCCCGTAGTATCTGCAGAACTCTCTTCCGGCCCCACGCTGCCTAGGAGCTGATTCTGTTTTTGGCAATATTTTTGCTTTCTCAAGCTTTTGCAACTGTGTGTGGAAAGCAGAAATATTATGGCATGGATGACGCTGTGGCCCTCGGTGGTGCCCCTATGTTAGAAAAAAAATGGCTCTAGTTTTTGGAATATTTTATTTATTTAATTTGTAACCTGCCTTTCTCCTGGCGTGGCATCCAAATGACCCCAAAGGACTGTTTTGGAGGCATTTTAGATGCATTTTTATTTTATTTTATTCTGGACAGGAGTTTTATGCCATTCTGTCATCAATCCCACGATTTTTCCCCTCTCTCTCTCTCTCTCAAAACAGTAACAGTAACTAATATGGGAAAGGACCAGTGGACAAGTAACACAAGGAGTTACTTTTTATTGGGTTTCTTCTTGAGGACTGGTCGCTGAACATCAAGACTGAAATCTCAGGAGCACGGTCGCTTCTCTTAAATTCCCCCAGGGTGGGACGAGGGCAGGGTCCCTCATTACTGGGTTATGTAATCTTCCAAGGGTGAAAACAGAGACAGTGTGTTGCTTCTTTCTTTGTAGCTGTTTTGTGCCTTTTACTTTGGGCTTTAAGGCTTGCACCCAAAGTTGCCGTACTCCTGAGTGGCACACGCTACAGAGTCCTGAAATCCGGTTCTGCACTGGCAGTGTATTGACTGCAAGGAACCTTGGGGACAGAGATGCATCTTCCATTTAGTATATAATTTGTTGTGTTGTTGCTAAAGAGAAATTTTTGGACTTACAGTGTGCTTATTTTACAATACAGGTTGAGCCTCCCGTATCTGGAAATCAGAAATCCAAAAACCTCTAAAAACCAAAAATTTTTGCCACCAGCTGCCCGCTTCCACCTTCCAGGCAGTGGCTTGTAGCACTCCTACTCATCTGTCTCTCAGATCCTCCGTCTCTCTCTCTTTTTGCCACCAGCTACCCACTTCTGCCTTTTGGGCAGTGGCTGCAGCGCTCCTGCTTATTTGCCTCTCGGATACAGAGAACACCACAGCTGCCTCCACAAAGGCAGAAGGGGGCAGCTGGTGGCCAAGAGAGAGAGACTGAGGACCTCTGAAGTGGTGGGAGGTATGGATTTGTGCCGAGCACTATGCTTGGATTTCCACCATTTCACAGATCCTCAGTCTGTCTTTCCAGGCTGGCGTCTCATATGCGCTACAAGTAGCCGACGAACAAGACACAATCCCAAAAGGTCCTTGTATTCCAAAAACAATCCAAAATACAGAATGCTTCTGGTCCCAGGCATTTCGGATGAGAGAGGCTCAACCTGTGTTCATTTATAATTGGCCCTTTAAACTCAGAAAGATGTGCCGAATGGTGTAATAGAAATTATTATAAGGAACTTTCCCCTTGGATCTCTTCCAAAGTACATCACTGAAAATCCTGCTGACTTCTCTCTGGCGCCTGCAGCTCTCCTCTTCTTCTCCTTTCTCCCTCTCTTTCTGAACTGAGCTATCTAGAACAGTCCTTCCTTGGGGGGCTGTCTTGCCCGGGGCCCAAACGAGTCCTTGCCCCTGCGGATGGGGGGTGGTGTACCTGCTTTCCTTAGGCCTTGCCTGACAGTCCTTTTGATGGTCCACCCTTTCTTTTCCAGGGCAAGGTGGCTCAGACGGCCTGCATGTCTGCCTGCAAGCACTTGTCCACGTCGCTGATGCAGCTGCTCTTGGAGGCCGAAGTCAGGCAGCTCTCGCTGGGGGCCCTGCAGCAGTTCAACCTGGACGTGGCGGAATGTGAACGTAAGGCTTTTGCTGGTGGACGTCCATCGGGAGGGGAAGGGGGGCGCGGTGGCCAGCACACTGGACTCATCCACCCACACCACAGCCAGGTGACCTCAGAGCTTCCCCTGCCGTTGCCCGTCTTTCGCCCTCCGTGCCACACTCACCCCAGGCTGGGCTGCTCTCTGGTGTGGTTGTTCTGCTGATGCGGCCCCTCCTTTTCCTGAGCTCCGTGGCGGAGGGGGAATAATTTGACCCTGTAAGGTTCAGGTATGGAGTCTGTCAGGAGACTGAGCACCGCATTTTATCTGCATAGAGGCAGCACTGAGCAGCGTGTGGCATGCATGCTCAGAGTGCACAGAAGGGATGAGCAAAGTGTGACCCCAGGAACACTCTCAAAGCTCCCCACCCAAACTTTAATTCTAAAAAAACTGGTGTAATCTGGGGGAAAATTTTGCATGAATATCATGTGGAAAGCTCCTCCAATGCATGGAAACAAGTAAAAATACCCCTATCCCCCTGCAAGCACTCTAGAACCTCGTAGTACTCTTCAGTACCTGTTTTCCTCTGTAGCCACTCTCAAAATGGCAACAGGAAATGGCATGGCTTCACTTCCTGTAACCATTTCGAGGGTCCTACAAAGAAAAATGGAGAAGTATTGGCTTGGTCCAGGCAGTAAAACAAAGCATATGTCTCACAGTGCAGCATGGTGGCAGCAGCTGAGCAATGAAAGGCTGTGATAGTCATGGAAACTGACGAATAAAGAGCAAGCACTGCTTCCAAACTCGGCACATCACGCTTCTTCTTTGTCTCTCACGTGGGTGTTATATCTGGTATCCTTCACAGCAGAGCATGTCAGGATGTTTCAAGATCTGGCCCAGAATGCTTTGTACGTCTTTGGCTAAACTTGATACCTCTGGGTGCTTGCCACATTTTCTACGGGTAGCAGACATTTCCTTCCACGTGGCTGTACCGTTCTGATCCCCCCTGATCCTGCTCTGATCTTTCCTCTGCCGTGGCTTCTCTCAAAAGATCCCCTCAGAACATCCTTCTTTGCTCCTGACTAAATCTTTCGTGCCTCAAGAATATCCAGCAGTTTCTCTCACCTGCAGATTTTCTCATTGAAATAGGGATTTGGGCATGTTGAGACCCCAACATGTCAAACTCTGTGGGGGTTTTTGGCCTCCCTGTGAGAGCAAAAGGAACCAGGTGTTTGTGGGGGTGGGAGTGCAAAACACAGTGGCCAGAATCCCGCTGGTGCACACTGAATGTGTCACAGTCCCCTACGTGAGGGGAGGTGCTTTCTCTGGGTTCATGCATGGCAGGGGGAGAGCAGGAGAAGGCAGTGGCTGCACACTCAGAGATGCTGCATTTCTCTAGCGGCAGTGGTGGTGGATATTCTCAGGAGGGGTGACTTCCCAAGCCGCCCCACCAGAGCACCTTGGCTGTGGGGATTCGTTCTAGAAGCCACACAGTGGGAACATCAAGCCTTGATGTTTGTGGTGTGTGTGTGTGTGGGGAGGGGACTTTGCCTTCAGATGTCATCTGGTCCAAAGAGAGCATGGGCTGTGCATGGATTTCACCCAGCTTTCCTGCCTAAGTTTGGCTCCCCATTCCTCCTTTAGAAGCTCTGCAGAGTTGCACTGAGGTCTCATTCTGTGCCTCTCAGCATGTCCAACTCAAGGGCAGAGCTAGCATGCCACTAGAGCAGGGATATGAATAGTATAGCTCTTGTCCAGGTATTGTTGTACTGCAACTCCCAGTAGCCATTAGCCACTGTAGCCAGAGATTAGGAATGCTGGGAGCTGCACTCCAGCAGCATCCAGAGGACTAGAGGATTCCCATCCTGGTTTAAAACTTGCAGCTGTTTTCTTGCATCTGAGCAAAAGTGTCTCACAGCCACTTTCCTCTCTCCTTGCAAGTAAAGCAGATTGTATTTAATAACTGGCATTAAAGAACCCTTGCAGGTTTAGCACTTGCGCTTCCAAGTCGCCCTGAAGTCTGTTGTCGTTCCATGAGGGCAACAAGGGGCATTCGGTCCTCTCCTGCTGGCTGGTGCCACCAACCTGGGTGGGTAGGGCTCATTTGCCCCACCCTGGCCTGAGTGGGCCACTTAGGCTGACGAAATGGAGATGGATGCTGCTGTTGAGACTGGCGCTCTCACCTTCCTATCTGTCACTGTCAGAGCCTCTGAGAATGGGAAACGCAGGCAGACGTCTTTACCGGCTGCCCCATCAATCTACCCATCCACACCCCCCCAAAAAAATCTTCTTTGTCTGATGATTTTTACAGACAGGATGAGGAATAACCTTTTCCTTCCAAGCAGGGAGACAGAGAGAGTGTCGTAGAGTTTACTGTGCACTTTAGAACAGAAACATGGCACGGAGAGCCTGAAACTGTGGCCTGGGAGATGTGGCTGCCTGACGGCCTGGGGTGGCTTGGGGGTAGGTCTGACCCTCAGAGCTCAGCCTTGGTTGGGGAGATTGGAGAGTCACCCTCCTGCCGGTTTTTACTTGGAGAAAGTAAGAAATAGAAAGGAGCCACCATGGTGCAGTGGTCAGAGCACTGGACTACAGCTTTCGAGACCAGGATTTGAATCTCTGCTCAGCCATGGAATCCCACTGGGTGACCTTGGCCAGATCGCACACTCTCAGCCTCAGAGGAAGGACAGTGGGGCAAATCCCCTCTGAACAAGTCTTGCCAAGGAAATCCCATGACAAATTTGCCTTAGGGCTGCAGTATACTGGAAATGACTTGAAAGCACATGACAGAGAAATAGAAACCAGCACAGGCAGGATGATCTTTCCTTGCCATATTTATGGTAATGTTTGTACCAGGAGTGGGCAAAGTATGACCCATGGGCCACATGTGGCCCTTATGACCCCAAAGTATGGACCCTGAGTCTTCCAGACCCTCCTTTTTAAAATTGCATTTATTTGGGGGCATTTTTTCTTCTGAAAACCAGCCAAATATCCCCAAAACTGTCGTCTTCCACCTCCTGCACATAAAACCCAGCTTCTCAGAAACCCCTGAAAAACACAAATAAACGGTTGAAAATTATCCAAAATGCCAGCCAGAAGTGACAAGACCTCATTTCCAGTTTACAGAAATGCTGCATTCTCTATTTCTAGACATAATGAGACAAAATACCTGGAGGCACAGCTCCACATACACACCCCACCGGTGGATGACCCTGTCCTTTGGCACCCCTGTTAGAAGAAGTGGGCTGCTCCTGTTCCTTTTCAGTTCGGCTTATGCAGAAGAACTGGTCTAGATTTATGACCTTTGAGGGCCCTCCAACTCCATCGGTCTCTTAGAATCATGCAATCATAGAGCCATAGAGCTGGAAGATGGCCGGGGGCCATCCAGTCCAACTTCTTTTTTGCCTAGCAGGAAGATGCCATCCAAGCCCCCCTTTGACAGATGGCCATCCAGCCTCTCTTTAAAAACCGCCAGAGAAGGAGACTCCGCCGTGCTCCATTGAGGCAGCAGCTGTTGAATTGCCCTTACTGTCAGGAATTTCTCCCTAATGTTTAGGTGGAATCTCTTTTCCTGTAGTTTGAAGCCGTTGCTTCACAGTGTCCTAGTCTCTGGAGCAGCAGAAAAAAAGCTTGCTCCATCTTCCCTATGTGATATCCTTTCAAATAGCTATCATGTCACCTCATTCTGTCTGGAGGGGTTCTGGGTTGCCGGCTGGGAAGGGGAGTTTCACTTACCATAGCTGCTACCCCTCAAGAGGAGGGGACAGTGGGAGAAACATCTCCCTGAGTGAACCTGGTAAGGCCTACCTGATACCTGTTCCTCAAGCGTTGTCGACGGAGGGGCTCCTTCCTGGAGCATCCTTTCAGCCTCCAGGAGTCACTTTGCTTTGTGGAGGAAGGGAGGTCCCCGGGCTGCTGGGGGGAGCCCTCGGAGCCCCCGTGCCTGCCTTGCCTGGGCCAAAGTCTCTTGCATTCCTTGGCTGGGTTTTGTTTGGCACAGATTGAGGGTCCCTTATCCAAACTGCTTGGGACAAGAAGTGTTCTGTATTTCAGGTGTTTTTCTTGGTTTGTTTCTTTTTTTGTGGGGGGCAGGGGAAGATTTTGGAATACAGTCCCTTTTGGAATGGCCGTGCGTCTCATTCCTTGGCTACTTGTATTGTATACGAAACGCGAGGGTGGAGAGAGACTGGGGAGCTGTGAAATGGGGGGAATCCAGGTGTGGTGCTCAGTGCAAATCTATGCTTCCCGTCATTTCGCAGAGCCTCAGTCTCTCTCTTTTTCCCACCGGTCACCTGCTTCTGCCTCCGAGGTGGCAGCTGTGGCACCCCTGCTTGCGTGACTCTCAGATCCTCAGTCTCTGTCTTTGTGCAGCTGCCTCAAAGGCAGAAGTCTGTGGCTGGTGGCAAAAAGTGTCAGTTTTTGGAATTCTTTGGATTTTGGATTTCCAGGTAAGGGAAGCTCCACCGTAATCCCTCTCTTTTGTCTGAAGGCAACCCCGAAACCCAGAGGGCCATTCCTACCTACCCGCCCCGTCCCAGGCCACCTCTGAGTCGCCTTCCCGTAATGGCCCCTTTCTCCCCTGCCACAGAGTCTTCCCCCTTTCAGGCCCATTGGCTTCCCCTCCAGTGTGTGCGTGTGGGGCGGGGTGTCTGGGAAGAGAGGGGGGAAGCCAGGTCACGCTCGTTCCCTCGAAGGTCAGGCAGGCGACAGAGCTGCTCCTGGATCTTCCGGGAGCATGGGGTCTGGGGGCGGGGAGCTGGAGGAAAGGGGCGTGGGTCTCACCTCCATTCGAAATTTGGCAGGCAGTGGGATGGATCTTGAAAATGAGGGGGCTCCTCATTCCCATACCAGTGAGTCACCCAAACCCAGATGGAGAAAGTGTCTCCGCACGAGGGCATCGCAGCGCAGGCAGTCTTGTCTTTCATTTTGGGTTTGCTCAGTCGGCAGCACAGTTTCTTGTCAGCAAAGCACTGCCGGCTGCCGGGTTCTTGTGATGCCACCCCGCTGCCTGGCTTGATCTCTGGGTGGCTGCGGTTGGCGTTCCCGGGAAGGAGGCCCTGTTGTCAAGCAGCAGGAGCATGAGGGTAAAAAGCATTTTTTGGTAGGGAGTGTGTGTAGGACTAATAGGACCTGGGTGAGAAACGCCTTTCTTCAAAGGTGCTCGTGAGCAGGTGAACTTCCTGCCTGGGGCCACTGAATAAACAGATGCCTCAGCTGGAGCAACACCCTCTCCCCGCTCTCTTTTCCCGCTCAAGAAATCATAGAATCCTAGAGTAGGAAAAGACCCTGAGGGCTATGCAATGCTAACCTGGGGGAATAAAAGGTGGAGGAGGACCTCCCTCTAAAGAAGGAAGCACCCAGACACACCGGGACACACAGACACACATAGAGGCTCCTGCTTTGCTCCCAGCTGGGTCTGGCATTCCTCATATGTTCTTTTTCCCTGATAGAGAGGTCCCAGCCTTGGTGGCTGTTGACTTAGCTGCCACCCCAGAGAGGGTTTGGGAACTTCAGCCGTTCCAGACTCTCTGCCACCCCAGAGAGGGTTTGGGAACTTCAGCCGTTCCAGAATATGGCAACAAGAGAGCCTCACTTCCCTGGAATGAGGGTGACTACCGCTGTTCTAACAGCACCGCTGGCTTGTGATCCAAGGCATCTGTTATCATCTGCGTAGTTATCCTCTGTTCGGGACTTTTCTGTTGTTTGTGTGCGCTGCCAACCGGGCTTTGACCATCCTATAAATAAGAGACCTCCCAGGGCTCCCTTGGTCATCCACAGCCCTGCTCAGGTCTTGCAGAGTCAGGGCAGCAGCCATTGTGGCTTCCTTGATGGAGGCAATCCACCTGTACTGTGGCTGCTCCTGCTGTCTTCCCACTTCCCCAGCGTTGTTGTCTTTTCCAGTGAGTCTTGTCATCTCACCATATGTCCAAAGTACAAGAGCCTCTGTTAGGTCCTCCTGGCTTCTAGGCAGTGTTCACGCTCGGTTTGCTCTTGGAGCCACTTATTGGTCTTTTTCTGGTGTTCCGTGGTACCTGTGGAACTCTTGGGACCAGGTTTCCTTAAGGTCAGTCTCTTTCTCCACTCATGCACCACAGTTCAGGAAGGATGTTGACAAGCTGGAACGTGGTGTCCAGAGGAGGGCAATCAAAATGACAGAAGGCCTGCAAACCATGAAGCCCTCTGAGGAGCGGCTGAGGGAGCTGGATATGTTCGGCCTGGCGGAGAGAAGGTTAAGAGGGGACATGATAGCCGTGTTTAAATATTTGAAATGATGTCATGTAGAAGACGATGAGATAAGCTTGTTTTATTCTGCTCCTTCAGAAGCTGGAACACAATGGAGCCACGGCTTCACACGTCAGGAAAAGAGATGCCACCTAAACATTAGCTCCCTAAACATTAGGGAGAACTTCCTGGCAGTAAGAGCAGTTCGACATATGTCGCTGCCTCAGAACCACAGAATCACGGAATTGGAAGAGACCCCAGGGTGCATCCAGTCCAACCCCCCTCTACCATGCAGGAAGACACCTCAAAACCCTCCCTCTGACAGACGGCCATCCAGCCCCTGCTTAAAAACCTCCAAAGAAGGAGACCACTGCTTCAACAGAGCGTGGTGGGCTCTCTTCCTTCTTTGGAGGCTTTTAGGCAGAAGCTGGATGGCCGTCTGTCAGAGGGAGGGCGTGGGTGGTGTCTTCCTGCATGGCGGGATGGGGTTGGACTGGATGCCCTTGGGTCTCTTGGATTCCGTCTGGGTGGGACAGAGTGAGACTCAACTCTGTCTCCAGGCATTGGGGGGTGCCTGGCCAAAGTTTGTGTGTACATGTATGCACCACGTAGCCGACTACGGAGACCTGATGGGTGCTCTCCTCTTGTTTTTCTCTCTCTGGTTGTTTTGTGAAGATCTTTCTCCCCCTGACAGGGGTCTGACCTTTCAGTTTATTTATGTGTTCAGGTTGTTATCAGCATTTTTCTTGCTGCCTCTCACTGAATCCCGTTGTTAATTGCGTTTGTTGTGAGATACTTTTTTTTTAACCTTTGAAGCAGGCAGGCTGTATGGATTCTTCCTGCTAGGATAGAAATGGAGTGTATCAGTTGTCCTAACAAGGGTAATAATTCTTCCAGCTCTAGCATTCCAGGATTCTATGAGTCTATCCCGTTTGGGGTGGGAGGTGGTCTGTATATTTTTCTAGCAATCAGATAGGGAAGGCAGGAATTTAAGATTATGGTTGTCGCATCCGTGCATTTGCCAGAATCTGGAACTTCTTCCTGGAAAAAAAAGGCTTAAAATGGCAACAGGGAAGTGTGACTCAAATCAGGGATTTTCTAATTCCAGTTTTTGCTGGCTGTTTGGGTAATGCTTTCCAAACCCGAGATTTGGATATTGATTCCGTAAGAAAAGCATATCAGGCGGAATGCTCTGGTTTGAGATCTCTCGCAACAGTCGGGTTGAGTTTCAGTGAAACGAAGCCAACGAAGTTGTTACGCGTTGACAAAGGCTGCGGAGGCTGGGGAGAAAGAAAGGCTGAGAAAACAGATTTCAGGGACTCAGAGGGACCCGGGCTGGGATATATGCATGGTTCTGGGTTAACACTGAAAATTAGATTACAAGAAACTAATTGTGTCAAAGGGAACTTGTTTTCAGCTCAATTTCGGGTTGACTTGGAACTGGCTGGAGTTGGGACAAATTCATCCAATTTCTGGCATGTGGTTTCAGGTAAATTTAGGCCAGTAAAGTTTTCTTTGGCTGTTTCATTATTTGCTTTAGCATGGAATTTTCTTTTTTAGAAAAACACCCTTGTATTTATTTAAAGGGAAAACAGTAGGAGAAAAAACGGCCTGTGGGAAGCTTCTGGGGATCAGGCATTCCTTCTCTCCCTTTGTGACGTCCAGTTTTTATGATCTTCTCGTCTTAAGGGAAAGCCCGTAGTTCAGATACAAAAACGGGAAGAGGCAAAGGGATTGCAATCCGTCTGCCTTATGTAGATGTATTAAGCCATCCCACCACCCTCCACCCCTGGTAGCGGTAGGCTGTCCTTTGGCTGGCTCTGTGTGCGTGCGCATGCATGCATGCACGCACACCTTGAAATTACCTGTTGACTTACGGTGACCTCTTGAATTTCCTAGGACCTTCTTAGGCAAGGATTCCTCAAAAGTGATTTTGCCAGTTCCTTCCTCTAAAACAGAGCCTACAGCACCTACTGCTCCCCGATGGTCTCCCATCTAAGTACTAACCAGGGCTGACCCTGCTTAGATTCCAAGGTCAGGTGGGATTCAGGCCCTTTGGCTGTCTTTAGGATGATTTAAAAAGTGCGTATACAGCTGCATGTACAGCTAATCTGTCAAGTAAATTAAATTCTCAAAATGATATTTTGACTTGAGATTTTATTCTTAACTTTATATACCGAAATTTGTCTGAGAATTGAAACAGGCACAAGAGAGTTTTAACTGGCAAGGCTCTTGGACATAAAGGACTTCAGCAAGTCACATTTTAGCTCCGTTTCTTTTTTACACTTATGTTAATGAAACAGTTTCAGTTTTGTGTAACCAAAACCTTCATATGCTCCAGATTCTGGGTAAGTTGATAAATGCACCTCTTTTCACAGATGGTGTGGTTTTACTTCCAATAATCAGAGCTGACGTGCAGATTTTCAGTAAACTTTATTTACTGAAAAAGTAGAGGAATATTGTATTGTATATTGTATTGTATTGTATTGTATTGTATTGTATTGTATTTTATAAACAAAAAAACCTAGTTATTGAATAATTTTGCATCCAAAGAAATGATCTTTGGTCGCAGGAAAAAAAAAAGCAATATTAATAGCACTCTGAGCTGAATTGTGCTAGAGTAGACCCATTGTGTCAATTGCTGGATGTAGACTTAATACTTATGTTAAATCCCATTGATTCAGTAGGGTCTGCTCTAGTTGAAAGTAACAGGATGAGTCAAGCCGTAGAAGAAAAAAAAAATTCCAGAGAAAAAAGCTAGTAAAATCTTATTGCTGTGTTGTTTGCTTCTGCTTCTGTGTCTTAGACTTTGCAGTTAAAGAAAGAATAATTTAAATCGGTTGCATGGGTAGGTATTTTCAGTTTCCAGAATGAAAATGTCCAAGGTCAAAATGTTTTTAGGGCAAGGATTTACACGCGTTGGGTTTTGGTGCTGAAATCTGGTGGTTTGCCCATGCTGCTTCAGTTTTAAGAAGTCCCAAACCTTGTTTTGTGTCTGATTCTTGAGGTCTCAAAACCCCTTCCTGCTGGTTTGCGCAGGACAGCGCTGGCTGTTGATGCCCTCAGGGGCTGGGTACGTAGTCCTGGCTGCAGAACGATTCAGATGAGTGACGAGAGGCGTCTTGCTTTGGGTGCGTTTCCCCCACCACCCACCCACCCACCGCGAGTTGATATTGCATTTTGAATTTGCAGAAGGGCACTGAAATGCCTTAAAACAGAGACCACGGGTGGTAGGGGCACAGAGGCAGGGCCCTGTCTTCTTCGGGTCTATGCGTTAGTCAGCAGTCAGAGAAATGCTGTCGTTTCCCCTGAAAATTGAATATTGGAACACATTTATTCAGCTCTCGCTTGAACAAATGGAAATGGAGGTGCAGAGGGATGCCAGCTGAAGAGAGGCTCCTTGTTTGCTGCCTGGTGTTCTTGACTGGCAGCTTCAATCTATTGCCAGAGAATGCTCTTTAGGCACCCTTTAGAAGGAACAAAATATTGGGAGTGAAAGGAAAATTAAGGAGAGATTGATGATCAAGTTTTGCTTATGCATACTTTAAGGGCACTTGATTGTGCTTGTTTTGCTTTGGTACGGTCTGTCAACTGGGGAAATTGATTCCATTCCGATTCTGACTTGAATTAGGAGACGGGCAGGGAGAGGCGACTCAGACTTTCCCCATCTCTGTCCCCCATTGCTAGAGGTAGCTGGTGGTCCTCGAGGTTGACACTGGAGGCCTCCCTGGAGTAGCTCTCTCTAGCTCGGGGTCCTCTCAGCCCTTTTCAACAGAGGCTCTCTGGGAAGGGGAGCGGCTCTGTGGGGCCAGGCGCGGCAGGGGATCTGTGGGGCCCTCGCTGTTGGGTGGAAACAACCTGAACGCTTTGCCCTGTTCGTAGGCACTGAGGAGGGATATTCCGCAGCTTTGCAACACAGGTCAGCTGTGCAGGAGTCATAGGATCACAGAACCATGGAAGAGTTGGAAGAAACCCCCTCCGAGGGCCATCCGGTCCAACGCCATTCTGCCGTGCAGGAAGACACCATCCAAGCACTCCTTTGCACAGACGGCCTCTCTTTAAACACCTCCAAAGAGGGAGGAGACTCCACCACACTCCACTCAGGCAGCAGCGTATTCCACTGTCAAACTGATCTTACCCCCCGGAAGTTCTTCCTAAGGTTTAGGTGGAATTTCTTTTGCTGAAGTTTGAAGCCATTGCTCCATAGTGTCCTCGTCTCCGGAGCAGCAGAAAGGAAGCCGCTTCCACCTTCCGTATGACATCCTTTCAGATATTTAAACATGGCTGTCATGTCCCCTCTTTGCCTTCCCTTCTCCAGAGTAAACCTACCCAGCACCCTAACGGACAGTTGTGAAGTACGGCTCAAGCGGAGAAAGCCAGGAAACTTCTCCACAGTTCTGCATTTAGGCGATAAGTTTGGTCACTTTGGATGCGGGAGCACCGTCTCCTGAGAGTGATCCCTGGAGAAGAAGGGAGAAGATAACTTTTCCCAGCTGTGCCAAATATGGAGCACGGAGCGTTCCTCTGGCTGGAATGGGGCATTGCTGTCTTGTCCTCCAGCAGGTACAGGAGCTTCTTTAGTGCCAACAATGCTTTCAAAGCCATTCCGACCCTCCCAGCTCCCTCCAAGGTGCCCACTTGGTATGGTCTGTTCCCCCTTGCAGCCCCCTTTAGGGCTGGTTTCACGCCAGACCTCCAGTGCCCCTCTCCAGCTTGTTTTTCAGATACGCCTCATAGCAGGAGGAGCCCAAATGAGAGATATCCTTAATGCTGTGGGGCCTTTCAAAAACCCACTGAAAGGCAGGATTCCACAGAGGAGGCTTGGCAAAAATACACCTGGGTAGGGTTGTCGTACATTGGAGTGAACCTGAAGGGAGAGCCAGCGTGGTGTTGTCGTCTGACTGTTGGACTGTTGGACTAGCATTCTGGAGGACCGGTGTTCAAATCCCCACTTGGCTGTGGAAACTCCTGGTCATCTTGGGCAAGTGACACTCTCTCAGCCTTAGAGGAAAGCCATGGCAGACCTTCTCGCCATAATAAATCTTGCCAAGAAAAGTCTGTTTTTTTTTAGAGCCAGTGCAGCACAGTGGTTGGAATGTTGGACTAGGACTCTGGGAGACCAGCCTTTGAATCCCCGCTCAGCCGTGGAAGCTCCCTGAGTGGCACAGGGCGAGCATGCTCTCTCAGCCACAGAGGAGGGCAAGGACAAACCTCTTAAGAAAAACAAATCTATTTGAGAAAACCCTAGGAGAAGGCCACCGGAAGTCAGTGCTGACTTGGAGCCGCATTGCTTCTAGGGACAAGGAGGCTGGGGGCTGCCATGTGGTGGCTTCAGGATCTCTCTATGTTCCACCTGTACCAACACCTGTGTTTTTCTGCCTGCCTGCCTGCCATGTGAAGTGTCCCCCTCCCCTTAACAGGCTCATTTGCGAGTGGGAACCCCAAGGCTGAGTTATACCTCGTAGGATTCATGGGTCAGGCTGCTCACAAGTTCTGTGTTACCCTGATTTCTGGGGGTCCCGGGAGGACACCTAAATGCACTCTCAATTATATAAGTTGGGGAAATCAGCCAAGAGCACGGCTAGCAATGCGAGAGGCAGGGTAACGCAGCGAGATCTTGAACCCTATGTTTACGGGGTCAGGCCGAGTCAAGGAGCACGCAGAAGTTGAAATAATAAAAGTTGTTTTATTAAAAACACAATCAAACAGTGTATGCAGCACACTCACACAGATAACTAAGGAAATAAAGGTTGGAGTGGGATAGAGGGATTTTTAGAGGGATTGCTGGTTTGGGTGATACTCCACCTGTCCTGAAGCCCGGTCGGAAGCGGAAAAGCTGGAGAGCGTGGATCTCAGCACGTGGAGCTGAGGGGAAGGCTCGCTGGACAAAGCGACAGCCAGGCAGGACGGAAGCCAAGAGCGATCCGAGGAAGCGCTCAAAGTCGGGGTTCTTATAGGGAGAATTGTGGCCGCAGGCTAGTCCGTACTTGGGGAAAACAATGAGTTTGGGGCTGGAGACAAAGCCTCCGAAAGGTCAGAATTTGAATGAGTGAGTTATAGCCCAGTTGTCAATAGGGTAGCCGGTATGCAAATGCGGAGTGCTGGGCAGATGAGGATTCTTCTAATCAAGCTGCCTGCTCGGGGCAGAGAGCTCTTTGTCAGTTGCGTGCATACATAATAGAGTACTTGCCTTTGAGGTCTCCTGAAGCGGCGGGACGGCTATTTCTGGCTTGCCTGCATTGTGTTGGAATATTACGGCGATTATCAGCCGTGCCTGTCTGCGAGCTTGTCCGGGGGACCTCGCAAGCACGCGGAGAGGAATGGGTATAGGAGGCTGAATTGTTGATATCAAAAGATATCTTTATATCCCACAAGCTCGGGCTAGCCAGGGCGGTAACATCTGTTTGGTTGTCGGTGCTGTGCAGGTTGTAGACATGGTCCAGGAGCACGGTCATGTGGGGGCCCCGTCTCATCTGGGATCCTTTCTCAATGCACGCCCTTGGAAAATGAGCGGGGCCTTCGAGCGTTGCCTCCTGGCAGAGGACTGGGCAGGCGTAAAACCATGCAGGCCAGCCTTTCTGCCCACCCCTCCCTCCCTCCCAGGCAGCTGGGCTCGTGTCCTGCAGAGGGCCTTAGCACCCTCCCAGGCTGGCCTCCATCTTTCAGGCAGGAGAGAAAAGGGGGGTATCTGTGGAACCCCACCACCAGACTTTCCACCCTGTGTTTTACTTCTGTTCCCGCAATTGCCCCCCACCTGTAAATGAATGGGGAGGATGTAAAGGTGAAGAAGGTAACGGGGTGACGTGGTGGCCATGTTTGAAAACTGATAATCATAGAATCATAGAAATGTAGAGTTGGAAGAGACCCCAGGGGCCATCCAGTCCAACCCCCTGCCATGCAGGAACACCCTCAAAGCACTCCCTTGGATAGATGGCCATCCAGCCCCTGCTTAAAAACCTCCAAGGAAGGAGACTCCACCACACTCTGAGGCAGCAGATTCCACTGCCGGACAGCCCTGACTGTCAGGAAGTTCTTCCTGAGGTTCAGGTGGAATCTCCTTTCCTGCAGCTTGAATCCATTGCTCCTTGTCCTGGTCTCTGGAGCGGCAGAAAACAAGCCCTCTCCCTCCTCTACATGGCATCCCTTCAAATATTTAAACATGGCTATCATGTCCCCTCTTCACTTTCTCTTTTACAGACTAAACATACCCAGCTCTCTAAGTCTATCCTCATAGGGCTTGGCTTCCAGGCCCCTCACCATTTTGGTCGCCCTCCTCTGGACCTGCTCCAGCCTGACCATGTCCTTCTTGAATTGGGGTGCCCAGAACTGGACACAGGATTCAAGATGAGGTCTAACCAAAGCAGAGTAGAGCGGTACCAGTACCTCCCTCGATCTGGACACCATACTCCTATTGATGCAGCCGAGAATTGCATTGGCTTTCTTGGCTGCCGCATCGCACTGCTGACTCATGTTCAGCTTGTGGTCTATTAAAACTCCTAGATCCCTTTCACACGTACTGCCATCCAGCCACGTGTCCCCCATCCTATATTTCTGTATTCCATTTTTTCTACCTAAGTGTAGGACCTTATAGTTCTCTCTGTTGAATTTCATTTTGTTAGCCTTGGCCCAGCTCTCCAATCTGTCCAGGTCATTTTGAATTTTGATCCTGTCCTCTGGCGTATTAGCAACCCCTCCCAATTTGGTGTCGTCTGCAAATTTGATGAGCATGCCCTCTATTCCTTCATCCAAGTCGTTGATGAAGATGTTGAACAGCACTGGGCCCAGGACAGAACCCTGAGGCACCCCACTGGTCACTTCTCTCCAGGATGAAAAGCAGCCCTTGGTGAGCACCCTTTAGGAACGGTCAGTCAACCAGTTACAGATCCACCTGACAGTAGCCCTGTCCAGCCCACATTTTACTAGCTTCTTTGCAAGAATGTCATGTCATATCAAGATAAGATGTCATATGAAAGATGGAGCAAGCTTCCTCTCTGCTACTCCGGAAACCAGAACACGGAGGAGTGGCTTCAAATGACAGGAAAAGAGGTTCCACCTAAATCTTAGGAAGAACTTCCTAACGGTGGGAGCCATTTGAGAGTGGAACAGGCTGCGGCCTCAGTGGAGTGTGGTGGAGTCTCCTTCTCTGGAGGTTTTAAAAGAGAGGCTGGGGGGCCATCTGTCAGAGGGAGGGCTGTGATTCTGTGTTCTTGCATGGGAGATGGAGGTTGGCCCGAATGGTCCTTGGAGTCTCTTCCAACAATAGGGCTCCATGAGGTGGCCTGAGGAACAAGTCTCCTCCTTGCGATGCCTTGTGTGCCCCCCATCCCACCCCTAGGCCAGGCAGGGGCATTTGATCCTCTTCCCTGGCAAGACCAGAGTGCTCTCGAGACACCGAGAAGAATTGGGGCTGGCATTGGGTTCCCCCCACCACCCGTGCCCTCCTTTTCAGCATGTAACACACAGGGCTCTCTCTGTCTGTCTCCCTCTGTCTCGTAGATGTCTTGTTTCTCCTTTATAGACTATTAAAGGAAAAGCATCCATTGCGTATAATCGACCCATGTGGGTCTTTCTCCTCGTCTCCCCCCACGTCCTATTGAACGCTCTTTTTCCCGTTCCTTGTCCTTTGTGAAAGGCTTAGTGGTTTCTATTCCTTGCCTTTGGGGGAATGTTTTGGGAAAGAGATGAGAGTCCCGCCGTAACCTGCCCCGAGTGGGTGGCCCCGGCCTGCAGGCCTTGCAAAGACATTACTTCTTTGGCCCCAACACCGGGCCTCCAGCCCTCTAGCCTGCCCGAGGCCTTTGTACCCGGAGCGGCTCCTTTCTCTGGCAATTTTCCGCTCAAGGGGCCATGCTGTAGGTGGCTGGCCCTGTCTTGCCTCGGTTACGGGGGAAGATCGGATGGTTTCCCAGGCAATGCCACGCGGGGCTGCTGGGCTTGCTAATTGTACCAGCACCTGGCAGAGGAAACTGAACAGGAGGAACTGGCAGTGCCCACCACCTAGGCGGGGGTGGCGGCGGCGGTGGTGGTGGCAGCTGGAATTAAGGAGCAGGCTTTGCACACACAGCCACTTTCGCACCTGGTCCACAACCTGTCCACCCGTGTGTGGCTCACGCCCCTTGGCTGTGGACTGATGCATTTGCTGCATTCCCAGGAAATTGCCCTGCATCTGCCTTTGACATCATGAGGCTGAATGGGTTTGTCATGACAGGATTCCCTGTACAGAAGCCAAGAAGCACCCCAGTGATGGTGCACCCATGGGGAACGGGCACATGGCCAGAGGGCTGGGTTGTGGCCCCAGGAGGTCTGGAGCCAGGGCCTGCTGTGCCCAGCTTTGGCCCTGTCCAGGCTTTTGGTGAGTCTTCACCTGCTGCCTCCAGTTGTTCATGGTGGTGGGATGGAGATAGAGATCTGGCCAAAGAAGTGATCCGGGAGAATTGAGAAGCCTGGAGAAGAGAAGACTAAGAGGTGATGTGATAGCCATGTTTAAACATTTGAAAGGAGGTCAGATGGAGGACATAGCAAGCTTGTTTTGTGCTGCTCCAGAAACTAGGACACTGTGGAGCAATGGCTTCAAACTTCAGGAAAAGAGATTCTGCCTAAACGTTAGGGAGAACTTCCTGATAGCCCGAGCAGTTTGACAATGGAATACGCTGCTGCCTGGGAGTGTGGTGGAGTCTCCTTTGGAGGTTTTTAGAAAGAGGCTGGATGACTGTCTGTCAGGAGGGCTTTGATTGTGTCTTCCTGCATGGCAGAATGGGGTTGGACTCAATGGCCCTTGAGGTCTCCTCCAACTCTAGGATTCTGTGCGGGTGGAGGGCCAAAGGCTGAGAGACCTGTGGAGGCAAACGTAGGAGTGGGGAGACAGAATTAGCAGCCACATAGTGTCTTTTAAATGGTGGAAGGGGTGGGCACACTCAGATTGGTCAGTCCATGAGTAAGAAGGAATAAGGAACATCAAATGTTTGAGCCAGTGGCATCCTTGGCAGTGGTTGGGTTGTAGGTTGAGTCCCCGATACCTCCAGGTGGAGGAAGGAGTTCAGAGCATGGAGCCAAAAAAGAGACCTTTCTCTTCCTTAGGGATCTGCTGACAGTCAGTGTTGACCACAGTGCCTTCTGAATATTGCAGGACTCTGTCCTGGGCAGCACAGCCAAGGGTGGAGATGACAGTCATTCCCCAGTCCTGGCATAGACGATGCTGTGTCCGCTGGACCCAGCCACCTGACTGAAGGCGGATATTGGCGGTGTGCCTCCTGAGCTGTTTCTGGCACGCCCCGTTGCCGCAGGTGGAGAGGGAGCTCCAGAAGGAAGGGCAGCTTGGTGAGGCCAGCGGGGCTTGGGAGCTGAGCCAGGTTACACCTGTTGTTCAGCCAAAAACATTGTAACCTGTCCAGGAAGAATTTATACCTAGCTGCGGCCAGCTGCCAGTCTCAGAACAGGAGCTGTGCCGAGCCACAGCATTGCCACGTGATAGCAAGTCCCTGCCCTTCTGAGCCATAGGAATGGGGCAACGCAACCCTAATCAGCCACAGAATCGTAGAGTTGGAGGGGACCTTGTGGGCCATCACGTGGGCTAAGGACCTGCTCAGTGGGGGATCTCCAGCTAGAGCACCCCCAGCAGCAGCAGCAGCAGCAGCAGCAGCAGGGATCTGTCCAGCGTCCTTCAGAAGACGCCCAGAGATGGAGACCCCTCTGCCCCTCTAGGCCATTGGTTCCTTTGCCAAACTGCTCTCACTGTCAAGAAGTTCCTTCTGTGTTCAATCAGAAGCTACCTTCCTGTAACTAAAAACCGTTAGACCTGGCCCTGCCCTTGGCGGCGGCAGAGAACAGGCCTGCCCCCTCTTTGTTGCAGCAGCCCTTGCGTTATTTAAAGACTGCAGTCATGTCATCCCTCCATCTTCTCTTCGCTGGGCTAAACATGCCCGCTCCTTCAGCCTCTCCTCGTACGTTTTTTTTTTATAATCATTTTATTCAAATTCAGATATAAAACAAACAATTATAACTGTCAACTTATTTGAAATATTTCTGATCTTCCACACTGATCTAGATTTCATTATCAATATTTCTTAACATGCTTAAAATATTGTACAACATTCTACTGCTAATATTACTTGTTGATTCTTGCATTTCCATCTCCATATTCCCGCTTCGTGATATATATCCTGTAGCCCCCTCATAATTTATCTTAAATCATGAATCACAGATTTCCATCTGGTGGTACCCAGCAGTTACCCATTACAATTTGCCGTTCTTTTTGTATCTCTTCGTCTGATTTCCCTTTTAATCTCTGAGAGACCACATCAGCATTTTTGTTTTCAATCAGTGTACCCCACCATTGTTCTGATGTGGGTATTTGCTGAGTTTTCCACATCTTTGCATATTCAATACGAGCTGTTGTTATCATGTACAGTAATATTCTCCAGTACTTCTTTATACCAGTACCTTCTAATACATCAGTCATATTTAACAAATACAATTCTGGTAACTTAGCAAACTGTACTTTCATTCATGCACATATTTTGTTATGTATTTCAGTCCAATATTTCTTAGCTTTAGGACATGTCCACCACATATGATATATCGTACCGGCCTCAATCGCTTCTGAAAATTTGGGAGGATTATAAAACTAAAAACATACGGCAGCTCCCCCGCCCCCGGGTCTCACCGCAAGAGGCTTTTTTTGGCAGATGGACGGATACAGATAAATGGTTGCGATATGACGATATAATTGAGAGGTCAACGTCCAACAACTTTAAGATTAAAACAAGAGAAAAACTAGAACAAGAGGGAATAACATTAAGTTGGTTTCCTTACAGACAGTTAGCAGAAAGGTTTCAGATGGATATAAAAACATATGGAATCGAACTTAAAGAGAAAACCGGAGTAATTAAATGGCTGTTCGAAAATCCGCCTCATTTACTTGCCCAAATGTATCAAGAAATACTACATCAGGAGAGGCAAGAAGAAACAGTAAAGGCAACAATGATTTCATGGGCACAAAATATCGGACATTCAATACAATTAGAGTCTTGGGAGCAGAGCTGGAAAAAAACACAGAAATTTACAGTAGCACAGAATTTGAAAGAGAGCTATTGCAAGCTATTTCATAGATGGTACATGACACCAGATAAATTAAAAAAGATTTATAATACAGGTACTGGACGATGTTGGAAATGCCAGCCTCTCCTCGTACGTTTTGAGAGAGCTCCTGGGGCCCAGAAGGCTGGTCTAAGTAGGCGACAGACTACCGTGAAGGTGGGAAGCATGACTGCCTGTGGGTTGCAGTGCCCACGTTGGGAACCAAATTCAGAAAGTGGGAGGGCTTTCGCGCACACGGATCAGAGCACTGAACAGCCTCTGTCCAGGCCATGGCTCGGTGGGTGGTGGTTTGTCTCACACCATGTTGTGTGTCCAAGAAGCGAATTAAGTTATCTGACTGTAGCATCCAGCCCATTCTTCTGCAGTCTGGAAACCAGAATGCATTTAGAAATACTGACTGTTACAAAACTAAATGAAATGTCTGCTAAAATCCATTATGAGATACGCTGTGAATACTGAAAAGGGGTTTTGAGCCAGAAAGGGAAGGGTTTGTGTTCATTACAGGCAGTAAAGTAATTCGCGGAGGGTCTTGCCCTGCTGTCGGGTGGGCTTGACTGGCCGCCGTGGCCAGCCGAAAGGCTAGCTTATAGCCTTAGGTTGGAGGTCTGAACGCTGTTTTTCTTACAGGAAGCCTCAAGAGTGAGTCTTTTCTCTGCAGGTAGCCCAACCTCCGAGTATGCTTTCATGTACCCTTCCATTATTGACCTGACTGTAAACTTTTACAAAAAAGGCAGTTTCAACCTAAAACGCTTGCCTTAATTGACTTCAGGGAAGGGGTTGAAATGACTGGAAGATCACCAACTTGGGTCGGCTTCTTGGCCATCCAACCTGCCACCCAGTTGCCAAGAGCTCACCGGTACCAGACGTTGGGTGGGGCAGAAGATGCCCATTTGTGAGTGCCTCTCCACTGTGATGAGTCACTCATGCGCAGCCTCTCTGGCTGTTGGCGTACTCTGTCTGGTATGGTGTGACCGAGGCTGGCTTGACCACACAAGTAACTCAGATGTTCACTTGGGGCACCATAAACCAAAGCCTGGTCTGAGGAAGATGGCCCAAAGATTTTTTGGCAGAGTCCTGGAGGATGCAAGCACACAACGTTATGCAGCCAGCTGAGATGGCACAATGCTTGGGCCAACCTTGTGCGTGTTCCTCTGGTGTCGTCACCCGATGAGATGCTCTTTGGAGCTCTGGGAAACAACGCCAACCAAAATAAATAAAGAAAAAAAGTTCATAGGCAATGAGGGCAATGGCATTCGATGTTTCCGTGATGTTCTAGGTTGGCTTTGAAGGCAGTGCTTCTGGCCTGCTCCAGCTGGGCAAGATTAGATAGGATGTTCGCGCCCACATTCAGCAAGCCAAACAGCAAGCCGGTCTTCGGGCTCCATCAGCCAGGAGAGAGTGGCTCAGGCCGTCTCAGAGTCTTGACTTCCTGTTCTCTATTGCCCGGCGTGTGACGCTATGTTTAAGAAAGCAGGCTCGAAACTATTGACTTGAACAGGAAGCCTTGGGTGCATAAGAGAGAAGGATCACCTTTATCCTTGATGGCTCTCCCTGTCCAGTGTTAGTCAAATGAATTGATATTCTGGACGGTGGTGGTGGTGGTGCTTCTTTCCATCTTCCCAGAGACTAGGACAAGGAGCAATGGATTCACGCTGCAGGAAAGGAGATTCCAGCTGAACCTCAGGAAGAACTTATTGATGGCCAGAGCTGTCTGCAGTGGAATCTGCTGCTGCCTCCATGGAGTGTGGTGGAGTCTCCTCCTTCTTTGGAGGTTTTTAAGCGGAGGCTGGATGGCCATCTGTCAAAGGGAGTGTTTTGATGTGGGTTCCTGCATGGCAGAAGGGGGTTGGACTGGATGGCCCCTGGGGTCTCTTCCAAGTCTAGGATTCCTATCTTCTAGCCCTTCTTCAGGGATGTTGTATCACTGTGATGAGTTATCCTGATCTGGTATAATTAATGGAGCCCCTTGGCTTATTTAATTTTTTGACAAATGGGCATGGATCATGTTGACAGGCATGAAATTAGAAAATTCCTTGAGTGCCCCCCAATATAAATAGCTTCTGGAACTGAAAAGAGTTCCACGACCGAAGATTTTATTGTGTTGAGAGGAAAAGTTTTTTCCATTGACCCCCTCCGTCCCCCCCCAACTTTCCCTCCACCCAACCCTTCCATGCTTTTCTTCTTTGCAAATTGTTTGTCCATTCACAAAACAAATACTCTGGAGCCCAGTGAGGCTCATGGGAATAAATTTCGGGTCGAATTAGTACAGTTTCCTTGCTGTCAGGATGGTGGGATTAATGGTGTTTTGATGACACAAATTTTGAAGGGCGAACAAAAAGCGCGGAAGGGGGGAGACCTGACTCCTTAGAAGCGTGGCCCTCCTCTCCCCCAGCCTCCGTTGTCTCCGCTGTCATCCGTCTGCCAATCTCCCTGTCCATGGTGAGTTAAAAGCGCTTTTCATCCTCTCTTCTTTCCCACAGAGTTTGCCAGATCCGGGCCGGTGCCTGGGTTCCAAGGGGACACGCTGCAGTTGGCCTTCATCGACTTGAGACAAGTACGCCTTTGTCTTCTTGTTTTTTGTGTTTCTTTTAAGATGTGTGACTGAGGACCATCAGGTCTCAAGGAGAGGAGGGGGCCGAGTTGGCCGGCCAGGCCGGAGACACCTCTCTCCCTCCCCGCTGCCCCGCTGCCACGCCGTCGGGCTGCCCTGTCCTCGAGTTGGCGGGCGTAGTGGTCCAGACCCTTTGCAGGCGTTGACCTGGTGGCAGCGAGGCCTCTGGTGGAAGGGTGGCACTGATAACGCCAGGTCAAGGGCGGCGCGATGGCCGGCCTCTACCGGTGTGGCGGAGACGTGATTTTGGCCCGGGGGCCCGGCAGGTGCCTCGAGCAGAAGGGGCCCTGAGGCAGAGGCTGCTCACACTGGGATGGTTTTATGTTGGCGCATAATGCCTAGTGGAAGGGATTTGCATTCCGCAGGGTGGAAGGAAGGGGTGGGCCTGTGTAAGGAGAGGGGTGGGTCTGGGCGTTCTTTCTCACAGCCTCTGGTTCTCCAGTTCTAAAGCATCTCTTCATCAAGGAGGTGACAAAAGGCTCCGCCCACCGCAGCGTCCGCCTCTTTGGCGGTGGTGGGGAGCGGGGCGTCCCTGGGGTTTGGCACATTTAGTTAGGGAGGAAGGAGGCCATTCTCCATCCAGCCATTTGTTTCGGAGGGAATTCAGGGTGGGTAGATGCCAATCTGCGCGGGGGGTGTATGAGAGAGCGCGTGTTTTTGTGGGGATGATGGCGGGGGTCTAGCTTCTGTCACCTCTTGGCACCGAAGACGGATGGGCTCGGACGGAAGGTCTGAATGAAGCCAGATGCGGCGACGGATGCCCTTTCCCATCAAAACGGTCTTTGTCCGCGAAAGGCATGGCGCTTTGTTGCAGCTGCCATGATGATGCAGTGCCCTTGGTTTCCAGGGCTGACGTCGGCTCGCCTTTAGATCCCCGGGTGCTTCTCCCACCTCCATCAACTCCTCGGGATCGGTCCATTCTCTCTCCCACCCCACCTGCCCGTTCTGTGCCAGGACGCTTTTTGGCACCTCTCAGTCAGACCCCTTGGCTGTTCCTGAAGGCCCATTTCGACCCAGAGCATCTGGTGGTGCAGACCTGACATCTCAAACCACATCCTTCCCTGTCCAGAGTAGCCATCTTGCTTCATTTCCTGACTTTTGCAGCATGATTCCAAATGCTAGGAAGGAGAGAAGGGCTCCATTTTGAGTGGGGGAGGGCAAGAGCTGGGGCGAGCATCTTGGCTTCAACCAGGGACGCGTGGAGCCTGGGGCAGTGACTGGTCAGATGTGCCACCAGGAGGTCACCGGGTAGGACTGTGGTGGAGTCCTGTGAGCTCAGGTGGCTTCACAGTCAGCCTTCTGCCGTGGATCCTGGGAACCTGACGTGATCGTTTCACAGATCCCTTCCCCCGTGGGCCCTTGCCGCGTCTGCTGTGGGATAGTTCCGGAGGAAGGGTAGCGCTCCTTCTCTTGGCCAGGCTTTCTGCTCCTGCTCGTCTTCTAACTGTCGCTCAGAAAATGCTGCAGTAGTGCAGGTTTTGACCCGCCCTTTCCCAGTTGCTGCAGTGCAAGTGCTTGTCTGGCAAACCTCTGTCCTGCCTGATTTTTAACCGTGCTGTTGGACAGGTGCGTTACGTGTCCAGTGTGTACGCCCCTGCCCATGGTGGGAGAGCAGGGGTGCTCCTGGCTGGTCATCTGCACTCACAGGTTCCATGTGAAGTTTTCAAAAAAAAAGAGAAAAAGGTTAAAAAAAGGTAAAGAGGAGGAAAGAGGCGGATAGCTGGACGTCTCCCCAAGAAATACTGGGAGGTGGCGTGCCCAGCTGTTTCTTGGGGGACACCTGTGTTAGGGCCTGCTGCCTTTCCAGTCCTTAGGAGAGGTACTTACAGGAGGTGGAGAGGAATGCACTCGGAGAATTAATGCCTTGGCTTGGGTAGGGGTGGAAAAATTTATGTAATTAGTCATTCCCAAGTCAGGAAATGTGTTCCCCACCATCTGGGAAGCTGGGTTGAGAAGAGTAACTGATCAGCAAGAATTCTGCACAGTTTTCTCCTGATGTTCCACATCCTGAAGTATTGCAAAGGAATTACTTTGTGGAGAAAAGCACACATCCTTTTGTGTTAAAACCGACCTGTTTTCTGTGCGGAAAAAGAGTTTCCTGCAAAGATAACACTGTTTACTGTGCAAGAAGCTTGTTTTCTATGTAGAAAAGAGGGGGGAGGGGGCCTTGCAAGAAGAAGAGCCCTATGTGTTCCTTTCTACACAGTATTTCCTCTGCAACAGTTTGAAATGTTCAGATAGAGAGAAAATCCTGCAGAGGAATATTTATTTTGCCCTGCAGTAGAGAGGAAAATACCTCAATTATTTGTCCCCTCATGCACGGATTAAATAGTGGGGGATGTTTTTGCCTAGCTGGAAAAGCACATTTGCGGTATGAGCTGGCCAAAAAGACTTGTACAGAGACGTGATGGCTGTGGAAGCAAAATGGAGAAATTTGAAAGGCTCCTGGAGGGATAATTTTGCTTCAGGAGGTTCATGCAGGTATCCCTCGGATGCTTTGGTCTTTCGCTGGCGTGTCCTTGGCAGGTGTGTCACATCTCACCTGGCCCCACCCCTGACTCAGGTCTTGCTCACAGGGATGTTTTTCAAGTTTCTGGTCTGGGGTTTCTCAGGCAGGGTGCCTGGAACCCTAGGGTGCTGCAAGCGGTCACCAGTGTTTCCACAGGAGAACTTTTTTTAAGATTTTGTAGATTTCAAGGCTTCCTCCAAGGTAAAAAAGGTTGAGAAAGCCTGCTCTGGGGCTTTGGGGCTATTATTTCTCCTCTTCTTGTGTTCCTGCCCATCATGTGGGAATTTCTCTTTTTCTTAATGATGTCAAGAACATTTTTCTAGCCTACTTGCATTTTGTTTCCTGAAGTCTGCGCCCACGGGCTTGGAGACCCGAGAGAGAAAATGCCCAGATGAGCATTGAAGTCTGTGCCTTTTCATGTGGCCTTTGGCCCTTAAAATTCAGAGGGTCTAGGCTAGCTGTTTTCAAAATGTTTTTCTGGGTTTAGAATGATTTCTAAAGAGCCATTTGGACTGTTTGTGATTAGTTTTTACTTACCTATTTAATGCTCTTGATGTGTTTTTATTGATGATGTATTCCCCCAGGGCCCTGGGGGTCAAGAGGTGATATATAACTGCCTTGAATACGTCAATGATAAACTTTGCTGGTGTGCTATAGCGGTCCAGGGCGTAGTGTAGTGGTTTGAGTGTTGGACTACAACTCCAGAGATTGGGGTTTGAGTCCCCCTTGGCCATGGAAACCCACTGGGTGACCTTGGGCAAGTCATGCTCTCTCAGCCTCAGAGGAAGGCAAAGGGAAGCCCCTCTGAATACATCTTGCCAAGAAAACTCTGTAAGTTTGCCTTAGGGTTAGTGTAAGTTGAAAATGAGTTGAAGGCACACAACAACAGCAAAAAAAGGTGTGCTGTAGCTGTGTGCTTGGCTGAATTAAAGCCAGTGAGCTAAGGATTACAAAATCTATGGCCTTAGGAGACAGAGGTCAGTAAAACAAAAGCAGGCCATGGGGGGGTTCCGTCCTGCTGGTCCCTTTGGAGAGGAGAAGATGCTTCAGGACTGATTCATGGTTCCTGCCACACTTCAGCGGGGAGGCAAAAGTCCCTCTGTCTCAGTTCTTTGAGTTTCTTTGAGTTCCACCTGCATTTTTCCCCTGTCCATTCCAGATTGTGTGGGTTCTTTTTGCAATTTTTAACACATACTTTTTCCTAATTTGTGCTCTTCATTTGCACATTTTATCCAACTTATGCAAACTTCCAGTGACCAAAGTGTGGTTTGACGAGCTTCTCCCTGTTTTGTGCATCTTAGCCACTGGTGTTTTAAAAGGTACACCCTGGCTTTCTGGATGCTTTGTTTCCCGGCAACTTCCTGTGAGCCTCATAGTTGGGCAGATGCTCAGGGCAAGGTGTCCTTTTCTCACAGCAAGTTTCAGAAGCTGAGACAAGTACAGGAAAAGAGATTCCACGTAAGAAGAACTTCCTGACGGTAAGAGCAGTTTGACTGTGGAATCTGCTGCTGCCTGAGTGGAGTGTGGTGGAGTCTCCTTCTTTGGAGATTTTTAAGCAGAGGTTGGATTGCGAGCTGTCGGAGGGAGGGCTTGAACGATGTCTCCCTGATGGCAGAAGGGAGTTGGACTGGATGGCCCCTGGGGTCTCTTCCAACTCTATAATTTGATTGTTTTATGATTCTGTGATTCTAAGGACACTGAGGAATGGCTTCAAACTTCAGGAGCAGAAGATTCCATCTAAGCATTAGGAAGAATTTCCTGACAGAGCAGTTTGACAGTGGAATCTGCTGCTGCCTCAATGGAGTGTGGTGGAGTCTTTTCCTTCTTGGGAGGATTTTAAAGATAGGCTGGATGGCCATCCGTTAGAAGGAATGCCTTGATGGGGTCTTCCTGCATGGCAGAAGGGGGCTGGACTGGATGGCCCTCGGCGTCTCCTCCAACTCCAGGAGTCAGTGATCTCAGCCAGGGTTTCATTGCCGAGAGTCATTCTCTGGAGGCGGTGGTTGGGCGAGTAGGCAAGGTGCCTTTGTCTCTGCCCCGGTGCAAACACGTGTCACGGCTGTCTCCCCCTTTGGCCTCTCACAGGGGGCACCTCTGGGTTCCTCAGTTCCTTGGCACAATCTGCCCCCGCCGCGCCCACCCCTTCGAGACAGGGGAAGAGGGATTTCCAGGAGTCTGGCTAGCGGGGATTGTAGAAGGCAGCGCTGGATGTGTGCTGATAGCATAATTGCTCTCCCTCAAAGGCTGGGCTTAAGGTGGAATTAAGACCGGCTTAATCCCTCAAAAGCAGGGGAAAACAGCTAAGGCCCTAAATCCAACATGAACCCCAGGCTGCCGGTGATACTTTGGCAGAGCCACGAGGGCTAAATGTGCCATGGGAGCGGGGGAAGGCGGCGGTGGCGGCTGGATTTTGGATGGAAGCAACAAACCACCCCCTTCTGCCTTCCTTTTTACAAGCTGTGATGTATTATTTGCGATGAAGACAGGAGGGGTGTTTGAACACTGGTGTGCGTGCGCGCGCGTGTGTGTTCCTTCAGAGAAGTGTGCTCAAGGTCCTGGCTGAAAGGGTCTTCTGTCTAGTTTCAGTGCTCCTCAGGAAGCTACCAAGCACAGAATCCTGAATTTGGATCTGGAAGAGACCCCCGGGGCCGTCCGGTCCAGCCCCCTTCTGCCATGCAGGAAGACTCCACCAAAGCACTCCCTTCGTTACAGATGGCCATCCAGCCCCTGTTTGAAAACCTCTAAAGTTTTCTTGACCTAGACACCATACTCCTATTGATGCAACCTAAAATTGCATTGACTTTTTTAGCTGCTGCATCACACTGCTGACTCATGTTCAGCTTGTGGTCTACTAAGACTCCTAGATCTCTTTCACAAATACTGTGATCAAGCCAGGTGTCACCCATCTTGTATTTATGCATTTCATTTTTTTCTGCCCAAGTGTAGTACCTTATGCTTCTCCTTGTTGGAATTCATTTTCTTCTGTTGGGAGTGCTTTGCTTGCTTGCGTGGATGAAGGATGTTGGACTCAGAGGCCCTTGGGATCTCTTCCAACTCTAGGATTCTGCTGCAAATCACTGGGAGATCTACCAGTAGATCCCAAATCTGCCTTTTCCCTGCACTCGTTGCACAAGGTGGGTAGGCAGGTGTGTGTGTGTGTGTGTGTGTGTGTGTGTGTGTGTAAGGGAAGCATGTCGCCTGGTTGCCTGCGTTCCAAGGCAAAGTGGCATTTTGGCTTCATGCTTGCGCAGAACTTTCAGATTAAGCAACATAAACGGAAAAGTCTTGCTCACTCTTTTGAGATAAGCTCTAGAGAAACGGAGGGGAGGAATGTGCCCACAAAAGAAGGTTTCGTGTAGCTGCCCACAGTGGAAACCATTTGTCGGTTCTTTTTGTTTAGGTTAGGGGGAATGTTTGGGGTCAGTTTGAGTGCAAGCTGCTTCCGCAGCGCCTTCCTCCATGTTGCTAGAAAGGGCCGGGGCTTTCTGGTTCCCTCCATTGTTGTTGCTGGGTCTCCGTGGAGCTCACGGCCCCGGCCTCCTTGCTCTCTGGCCTTGCAGGCCCCCGCCTGGGCTCAAGGGCTGGTGGACAGGTGGCTCATCTGGAGAGTCCCCGGAAGAGGTGTGCCTTCGTGGGTGCCTGTCAAACAGGCAGGAAGGAGAAGCGGCAGAACTCTTTCCCACGAGGCCCGGCTGGCCTCCTTCGGAGAACCCGTCTGCGGCAGAAGGAAGGTGGTGCCGTGAGGGGGAGGAGAGAGCCTGGCAGCCAAGGAGGTGCAGCCAGATCCAGTGCCACAGAATCCTAGAGCTGGAAGAGACCCAGAGGGCCAAATCCAGTCCAGCCCCCTTCTACCACGCAGGAAGACAGCATCAAAGCCCTCCCTTGGACAGATGGCCGCCCAGCCTCTCTTTAAAAACTGCCGGAGAAGGAGGAGACTCCAGCACGCTTCCATTGAGGCAGCAGCCGATTCCACTGTCCAACTGCTCTTACTGTCAGGAATTTCTTCCTAACGTTTAGGTGGAATCTCTTTTTCGTGACAGTGACCACATGAAGCCCAAACTAAGGTTGCTAGACTTCTGTACCTTTTATCTTGCAAGCCATCTTGAGTTCCAGTTATGCAGAAAAGCCAGGCTATAAAGAAAGTGATTGTTCAAGCACTGGATAGGTGGGTCGATTCTCCTCATAGTTCTTTTCCTTCAAAGCAGCCCTCTTGGACTTGGACTCCCACTGGCCTTGTCAGCCACGGACAGGGATCGTAGAAGTAGCCCAGCAACATCTGGAGGACCACACGAGTCCTGACGCGGCGGCTTTAAAGCCCGGGCCCACAGCTCCTGTTGTAAGCAGGCCAAAAACCCTTCAAGGAGGGAATGGAAAGCGGTTGTGGCGGGGGCCGCCAAGAGGCCCCCTCCCCAGCGTCTCAGCTCTCAGGCCGTTCGGATGCCACGGTTGCCTCCGTGCGGGTGAATGGCACCACACTTCAGGGGACCGCGGGCATCCTCCAGTTGCCCACCTCTGCCCCTCGAGCCCCCACAGGTGGGTTGCTTCCTTGAAGATAAAGGACCAGAAGAAGCTCCCTGCTCAGGTTATTCAGCTTTGGCTCTTGTCTGCGTAGTTTTTCTGTCCAGTCCTCGTTTTGGAAGAAGGGGTGTCAGGGCGTCTGCTGGCTTTGGGGAGGAAATTGCCGTTGCCTTTACTGGGCGAGCAGCGTCAGCCTAAATGCTGTCGATTGAGCAGCTGAGTTAGTTTCAGCCCGCTTCAGCAAGGCACCCCACTCCGCTCTCTGAAGGAGTCAGCTGTGATCCACGAGAACCTTTTCTCCTGTCCCGAGCACGAGTATGCCTTGGAGCTGCTGGTTGATGCAGATTCTGAGCTGCTCTTCAGTTTCGGGCTCGCAGCCCCGGTGGCTCCCCCTCTGTGCCCTGCCAAGGTGGGCAGCGTGTGTGCTTTCCCCTGGGCGGCAGGGCAGCTCTTCCTCGTCGTTGCCCGGGTGGACCGGGCGGTTTTTCCCCGGGCCTCTGGCCAGTAGAGGGTGCTGCGGGAGCAGTAACCAGCCGCCCCGTTTGCCAGGGAAGAGGCGTACAGGGCATTCTGTGAGAGAGCCCGACAACTTCCTGCCAGGCCCAGCTTGGCCCAGTAGCCCGAGGGACTCCAGTTCCAGGATCCAGGGGGAAAGTCACCTGTTTTCCCTCTTAATTCCAAGTGCCCGTTTTGCATTAAAACTCTTGGAGCAGTTGGAGGTTTGGTTGCTTTGAGAGATGCGTACAAAGTATTTAGCCAGTTCATACCCACTGGACCCAGGAACCTTCGCCAGTGGCTCGCTCTGCGGGCCCTGCGTCTTTTTGCCGAGCCACTGTGGCTCAGCATTGGCAGCCCTTTAGTGCTTCTCTTGAAGGAAGCCAAAGCCACAACAGCAGCGGAAAGTCCTTGCAAGAAACCCTGCACTTCCTCCAGCTCCATCCCCAGGCAGCAACCACGGCAGCTAGCTCTGCAACGGTCGCTTTGGAATCATAGAATCCTCGAGTTGGAAGGGACCCCAAGGCCATCTAGTCCAACCCCCTTCTGCCGTGCGGAAAGACACAGTCGAAGTATTCCAGCAGACAGCCACCCAGCCTCTGCCTGAAAACAGCCTCCAAAGAAGGAGGAGACTCCACCACACTCCACTGAGACAACAGAAGATTCCACTATCAAACAGCGCTTATCCTCAGGAAGTTCTTCCTCATGTTTATGTCAGGCAAATCGTTCCAAATGTTTTTCTCCCCTGATGGATAAGATCAGGACAAATTTGATTTGGATTTTATTTTTGCCCTCCAAAAAAATCAGTTGGGAAAAATAAATTTTTTTATGAAAAGAACTTTTTGGCAAAAAAGCAGTACTTTTGTGGAGGAGAATATATTTTGCACAACATGTACTGTTTTCTGCCCCTAAAATATTTGATTTTTGCACAGAAAGTTCCCAAAATCTGAAAAATCTCACAACAGGTGACTGCTTTCTTGACAGGGTGTCTTGGTGCTCAAGGCCTTTTCATGACGAGGATGAGATAATTTGCATGAGTGCAGTAACTTAGAGCATTTGGAGCTGGCGGAGGGGCGGAGGGCTATAAGGGTCAGAGCCTTTTGGAATGCCTTCCCCAGAAAGACTTACTTGCTGCCTCTGTTAGAGTCCTTTCGGTGCCCCATGAAGGCCTTTTTATTCTCTCAGGCCACTGGAGGACTGTTTTAGCAGTTCTGAGTCTTCACACATTTTTTATTTCTGCTGGTGGTTTTGCTTTGGTTTTATGTACTGCTTTTTTTTAAAAAAAATCTTTGTGGCTAGTTTTGTCTTGATTACATGATGTCTCATTTATGTCACTTCTTTCACTGGTTGTGTTTTAGGTCTAGGTTTTTTTAGGCTTTTGCTCAGAGCAGCACATCTTAAGCCATTGGATGTGGGGAACTGGCAGGGTCCCCCCCCCCCGTGTGCTAGAGAGGGTACCACACTTAGAATCATAGAGTTGGAAGAGACCCCCAGGGCCATCGAGTCCAACCTCCTGCCATGCAGGAACACTCTCAAAGCACTCCCGACAGATGGCCATCCAGCCTCTGCTTAAAAACCTCCAAAGAAAGACGAGACTCCACCACACTCCATGGAGGCAGCAGCCGATTCCACTGCTGGACAGCTCTGACCGTCAGGAAGTTCTTCCTGAGGTTCAAGTGGAATCTCCTTTCCCTTGCTTCTTTGCGTTTCTTTCTTTCCTGGAAACTCTCCAGGAAGTGGCAGATGACCACCACTTTGAGTCACACTGGCTTAAAGAATTCTGCCTTTTGGATGTACTAACGGTGCAATACATGCAGAGGCAACAAACTATGGCTTCAAACTACAGGAAGAGAGATTCCACCAAAAAATTAAGAGGGACTTCCTGAGGGTAAGAGGAATTTGTCAGTGGCGTATGCTGCTTCCTTTGAGGGTGGTGGAGTTTCCTTCCTTCTTTGGAGGTTTTTAAAGAGAGGCTGGGTGGCCATCTGTCCAAGGGAGGGCTTTGATTGTGTGTCTTCCTGCGTGGCGGAAGAAGGGGGTTGGACTGGAGGGCCCCTGGGGTCTCTTCCAACCCTAGGATTCTAGGATTCTCTGAACAAATCTTGCCAATAAAACCCTGTTTGCCTTAAGATCTCCACCGAGTCCATTAACGGCCTGAAGGCACACAACACCAGCAACTACAACAACCCAGGAGCTGACTCTGAGCAGTTTGCAGCGCTTCTGAGCTCCCCGATTAGCCGGAACGTGCACCTTCACATACGCACAGGGGTGGGGGCTCTGCTCTACACGGCTCGGTCAGAACGGTAACTTGAGGAAGGTAAAAAGAGATCCGGCCGGCCGGCTCCTTCTCTGGTGTGGCAGCCAGAGCCGTGGTGAATTTTTCATCAGGGGCCAGCGAGAGAGGCGGTGTCTGTTACCAGAGATGGTGCGGCAGGGAAAACGGGGGGAGACCAGGGCGGCCGGGCCATGAAACCTCACCCAGAGGGATGGGGCCCAGGTCACAGGGAAGTCCCTTGCTTAACGAATGTGAGAGGCGCAGGCGCCGTGGCCGGGGAGCTTAGGAGGACCAAGGAAGGAGAGCCAGCGGGGCAGAGGGCTTTGAATGCCGGACTAAGACTCTGGCGGGCCAGGGGGTCGCTCCTCCTCTGCTGAGCCGTGGGAATTCAGAGGTGGCCTTGGGCAAGTCATGTTCTCTCAGCCTCAGAGGAAAGCAGGAGTGACAGACCCCCACTGAATAGCCATTATTGCCAAGAAGCCCCCTTGAGAGGCTGGTCAAAAGCCTCAGCCAGAACAGAGGCACAGAGGAACAGCAGTCTTTGGAACCGGAGCCAGGAAGGAGTGCCCAGGGAAGGATGCCCTGCCTCGGGACTGGCATTCTGTGTTTATAAAGCATCCTGGATGAGTGTTGGTCTAACTCTTGGCCTCCCTCTCTCTCTCCCCCCCCCACAAATATATATATGTGTGTGTGTGTGCGTGTGCGTGTGTATTTTTCCAAGGAATCCTTCTGTAGAGTTCTGCTTTTGGAGAGTTTGAAATAGAAGTTAGGCTGCCTGGATTGCTCTTGAGGCATGATGGCCCTGCCTTAGTGTGGTGATCCATCTACCCCAGCAGTGGGATGCAAGCCTTTAGATGTTATTGGACTGCAGCTCCCATCACCCTGAGGAAGGATAGCCAGTAGTGAGGAATGCTGTGAACTGCATTCCCACAACACCTGGAAGGCCAAGAAGTTCCCACCCTGATCTGTCCATTTCCTCTCTCTGGTCTGAAATCCTTCTCTCAGCTTCCCTCTGCCCTAAGCAGGCCTGAACTCCAGGAAACGTTTCCTCCGCTCAGCTCCAGCCTTCTCCATCCGACTGACACCAGTGGGCTCCCTTTCTTCCACCTTCATTTCGTACTCCCTTTGGGCTTTCCAGAAACTGCCATGGGATTGTTCCCCAACCAGCACAAGGCGAGCAGGCAGCATTTCATTTGGAAGGGTTTATTTGTTGTGGCTGAATGTACATGCAGTTTCTCCAACTTGTCAAAACGAGGAGACTATTTTAGTAAAAGACCAGAGGGAAGTTGTGAGTCACCTGCCTTGGTGAAGGTAAAAGAGAAGAAACAAAAAGAGGAACTAGGAGGGAGGTGCCTTTCTGTGATTCCAGAGACACACACCCCATGTGTGTTTCTGGGTTTACAGGGGCTGGTTACCCGGTTACATAGAATGATCACCAGTGCCCATGCTGTGCCATCTTGGGATAAGCAACTGGGGAAGACTTAGAATCATAGAATCCTAGAGTTGGAAGAGACCCCAGGGGCCATCCAACCCCCTGCCATGCAGGAACACCCATCAAAGCATTCCCAACAGATGGCCATCCAACCTCTGCTTTAAAACCTCCAAAGAAGGAGGAGACACCACCACACTCCGTGGAAGCAGCATATTCCACTGCTGGCCAGCTCTGACCGTCAGGAGTTCTTCCTGAGGTTCAGGTGGAATCTCCTTTCCTGAAGCTTGAATCCATTGCTCTTTGTCCTGGTCTCTGGAGCAACAGAAAAGAAGCCCACTCCCTCCTCAACATGATATCCCTTCAAATATTTAAAGATGGCTATTACGTCCCATCTTAACCTCCTCTTCTGCGGACTAAACATCCCCAGCTCCCTAAGCCACTCCTCGCGAGTCTTTGTGGCTTCCAGACCCTCCACCATTTTGGTTGCCCTCCTCCGGACACGCTCCAGCTTATTGATATCCTTCTTGAACTGAGGTGCCCAGAACTGGACACAGGATTCCAAATGAGACCTAACCAGTGCAGAATAGAGTGGTGATGCCTGGTTGAAACAACGGTTCCCAGCAATAATTACCTCTGGTCATAACTATAACAACTGGCCACATTTTTTAAAGCTGCCCAGATTGGCAGCCCCCTGCCCTGCTGTGTCTTATGTGGATGTCATCCCTTGCACGTGCAAAGGGTGCGGTCTCATAGGTCGGTAGCATCCCTCAGTACATCTCTTTTGGGAGTATGGATGTAAAGAATGTGTAGAGTCTTAACATATTCGAAATTAAGTATAAGGGAGGTGCGGAATGTGCATTGTGTATTGTGATTCAGCTTAGAAGCGTGCTTGTTTTCAGAAATACAGAATACAAACTGTGCCACAAAATGGAAAAAAAAATATGCTAACCATATTTGCAGAGGTCTGCAAGATGGCATTTTAATCAAGCCCCTTTTCTGAGGCTAGAGAATGGTGGGGGAGTGAGAGAGGTGCTTCTGGTAAGGCAATTCCTTGAACGGGGCAGCCTGCGAAAGAGCTGTTTGGCTGGGGAAGAAAGAGGTTGTCTCGGAGGGTGGAGGAGGCCTTGAGCCAGAGGTTGGGTGACCACCGTCTTGGGAATGCTTGAGGGGTACATTCCTGCATGGCAAGGGGTTGGGTGAGGTGGCCCTAGGTGGCCCCTTCCCACTCCGTGATTCAGAGGTTTCTCCTCACTTACCTTCAGGAGGGCTTGGAAAGTTTTGACCTGGAGAAGCAAAGACCGAGTGGCATGAGGCAGCTGTCTGTAAATATCGGAAGGGATGGCCGGTGGGAGATGAAGCAAGCTGGTTTTTCTGCTGCTGCAGAGACTAGGAAGAGAACCAATGGATTCCAACTGCAAGAGAAGAGTTTCCAGCGAAAGATTGGGAGGAACTTTTTGACAGTAAGAGCTGTTCGGGAATGGAATGGACTGCCTTCTCTGGAGGACTCTAAGTGGAGATTGAGTGGGCCTCCCTCCTGAGTGTTTCCCCTTTATGTTCCTGCATGGCAGGAGCTGGACTACAATGCGGTCTCCCTCAACTCTAGGATTCTCTGGTTGTATGAGTTTGGATGACCCAAATGCTTCCATTTTTTAAAATCTATTTCTGGTAGGGGCTGCTCCCTTGACAGCTTTGCCACCTGGATGTGCCCTCTCAGCATTGGATGGCTGGACAATCTAGATGTGCTTCTCTTCCAGTCCCCGCGTGACAGCTTATCTTTGGCTCCTTGTTATCGAGAACACTGTGCCCAAGGAGTGTGCAAGAAAGGGCGTCTTGGAGCATCCCGGTTGCTCTCACTTCTAGACATATAGTGGCTCAGATGAGCCAGCAATGGGAGATTCCCTCATTCTTGTGAGAAAGGAGAAGGTGCCCCAGTTTGTGCTTTCAGAACAAGCAGGCAGAAAACAAGTAGGTCCAGGGCTCTTCTGCAGGCATGCCTGTATCTGCCCCTGTGCTTCCAGTAACACGGGGAGAAATCCTGGGGAAAGTCCTCTGAGCCACCACTACCACCCCTTCTCTGGGCCTTGGGATGCATTGCTCAATGGTTGAGGCAGAAAGCCGGAGGAAGGCTTCAAAGCATGCAGTTGTCAAGTTATTCCTTTTGGGGTTAAAACATCAGCGCAGCCAGAAAGCCGTGGGCCTGCCAGCCACAACATGTTCAGGCAGAGAGGGAAGGAGAGTCCACAGATTCCTTATCGGAACAAGAAATTCTGCCTCAAAAGCCCCTCCGAGGGTTAGGATCCCTGCCAAGCCACAATGCCAAGCTGCCAGATTGGGCCTGCTCCCAGATGCTTATCTGATGCGATTGGACACCACATATTGCAAAGGGATCTCCTCCTCTCCTGCTCTGCTAATCTCTTGGAATGCCTTGGAGGGAAGAGGGAGGTGCACCTGTCTCTGAAGGTGCTTTGAATTCTGGCTCTTTCAAAGCAGCACCAGGGCTGCAGCAGAGAGGCTGAAAGTGGTGTGTTGTGCGTTGCCTGCTTCCGCCATTCCTCTGGGAGAAAAGAGTGGGAAGACAGGGCTTCTTCCTTGGAGCACCCTCAAGGGGACGGGAGTGGTGGGTGTGAGAGCATCCAATGACAGATGTAGCTGAAAAGCAGGGGGGAAGGAGATAGATTTTGGATGGAGGAGAAAATTTAAACACAGTGCTCCAGGGAGAGAGATCCACCACGTGGGGTGGCCGAGAGGGGGGTCCCTGTGGCTTCTGTTCCCTCCGCTGTTGGAAACTTCACAGGCAGTTCAATGGAGTGGTTAGAGACATCCCAGAGGCATCTTGCTCTTTCTGTGCCCAGCATAGTGCCAGTGCCCCCCCTCCCATTTATCTTCTGCCACCAAAGAGGGCTGAAGATGATGAAGCCATTTCTCAGACCTCTTGAGATAGGAAAAACCATCAGTTTTAAACAGATTTAACTTTAACTCAGATGCGGCGTATTCCATTGCTGAACTGCCATCAGGAATTTCTTCCTAATGTCATAATTTAAATCCACTGGTTGGCGTTCTAGTCTCTGGAGCAGCGGAAAACAAGCTTGCATCGTCTTCTGCAAGACATCTCTTCAGATATTTGAACAGGGCTGTCATGTCCCCCCCCAACCTTCTCTTCTCCAGGCTAAACATAGCCACTAGGCCACTTGTCGTGGGACTGCACAGTTTTCAGGCCTTTGATCCTTTTGATGCCCTCCTCTGGACACCTTACAGCCTGTCAGGATCCTTCTTGAATTGTGCTGCCCGGAACTAGACGCGGGATTCCTGAGATTTCACCTCTCAGTTCCAACCACCGTTAAAAAACCCAAAGAACAATGAACGTCAACATTTCTTTTCCTTCTGCCTCACGCCCAGTTTTCACCACTCACTTTTCCAACGTCCTTCCAAGATTGACCATGATGCCTGTCCCAAAGGTTCTCAAAACCTACATGACCTCTCCCCGGCCACACACCCACCAACATCAAATTTTCTGAAGCCTTGACTTTGGCCATGGCATCAGTCTGGTGTTACTTCGGCTGGGAAACTTTGCTGGTCCGTCTTCTGCCTGGCAGATATTTAAAGACAACCATCACCTGTCAATCTTCTCTTCTCCAAGCAAAACATCCTCAGCTGTCAAGAGTCTGACCCTCTTGCAGATTTGTCCTGTGAAATCCCTCAGTGCGTTGCGTTCCGGCAGGATGATTTCCACAAGAACAACTAACAACACAATAGGATGGTTCAAAGACGTTGCCACGTTAGTCTGGATCAGTCTCTTCGAAAGGTCTCTTCCTAGGCCCTTCGCTCCACGCATCTCACAAAGCGGAGTTAAATCTGCGAAAGCTGGTCCTCTCAACTTCCTCCTCTCCGTTAGTTTCAAGGGTGCTGCAAGATCCATTTGCAGACAAGCGGATGATGATGCTAAATTGCAGAGCAATACTTTGTCATATTAAAGCAACCAGTGGGTTAAAAAAATATTTGTAAAGCTATTCAGAAGCACCTGGAGCATAGGGGGCAAAGAGGAGGACGGGCGTAACTTGATGGAAGGGAGCACGCAAGGCCGGAAGCCTGAAGAGCTGTGCTTGTGCGGCGGTGGGCTTTGTTGCTGGGTCCGCTTGCCTAGAAAGTCTTTGGGCTCCAAACTAGACAAATGTGAATCTGTGCCCCCAGCCCCACCCCTTCAGTTTGGGAATGGCTGTTTAAACAGTCTTGACTTGGCTGGGAAAGAGACACATTAAACTAAAGTGATTCATAAAAGATCGAGCTTTCATCAGATCGTCAGTGACGCCAAGGAATGGCTGTGTTTTCATTCTCACTGGGATCAGCACTGTCACAGATAGATAAGGCTCAGCAGAAATCCCCTGTCACTTCTCTTTTGTATTTCAGCTTGTGTTAAAAAGAAAGGCCAAAGAAAGTCGAGCTGTGGATTGTTACCTTCGAGGGAGGGGGAGGTCTCTGATTTGGCCTTGGGAGCACCTTAGCAAGCCGCCGGCCGCAAAACAGGGAGCTCCCCGGTCTGCCCCCCTCCCCGGAATAAAGAAGCACTCAGGCCTGATTTGCTGACTAATGCGAAAAACAGCAGTGGAAGAGATGCGGAAGAAACATAATCCTCCTGAAAAGCCTGCCTTGCCCAGCGAGGGGCGGGTGTTGCTGTCGGATGCAATCGCCATCACGGCGTGTTTGCGGTGCATCGCGAGCCGGCGCCTCTTCCTTGGCATGCAGGACAGAGGCAGCAAAGCACAAAATCTGATCAAATGTGCTATTATGTACAATCGTGCCTACAGTTTTGAAAATTGCAGAAGGCTGAGCATGTCACTCCAAGCGTAATCCCAACCGCCAATGATTTGTAAAACAGCTGCTGGCCTTCCTTGCTTGCTTGCTCGCTCGGTCTCCCTGCTGGTCTTTTGGGAGGTGGGGCGGAAGGTGTGTTTTGGATGAACATTGAGGGAAAGAAGGTGGGCTGTGTGTAAAGGACTGGGGCTGGGCAGGTATCTCTGGTGCCCACTGCTCCGACGTACATGCCGCCATCTCTTTTTTTGTGCAGGTTGCCTGTTAGGCCCTGTGTGGTGTTTACAACATATAGCAGGAGCTGGCAGTTAGCAAACGTCTCCTCCTCGCCCTCTCCTAGCTCTCGTACCACCACCGCTGGCTCAGCGAGAGCACAGAATGTTTGCGACTGTCCTGCCTTTGGAGGCACACGGTTCACTTGCAGAACGCGGAATAACAGCCCAGCTGCCAAAGGCCTTCCCAGTGTACCTGTTTTCTCCACATTCCTTTCTCCAGAATAACTGTGGAGAAATTAGAAATTTCCTGTGGTAGGGATTTAGTTCTTTGCTAATTTTCTTCTTGTACAAGGAAGTAACAGGTAATATTAGCTGTTTTCCCCTCAGTACAAGAGAAGGGAATGCACAGTTTGCATTCCTGGTTCAAGACTTACTCTGCATAAAAACTGCACTTGGTGTTTTTGCACAGAAAACAACATTTTTTAATGCTGCTTTTTCCTGCGCAGAGAAGGGAAATTTTCTATACACAACCATCGTATGTGAATTTTGTACAGAATAAGCACCAAACTGCAAAAATTCTCATCAGAACAGAATTCTTCTTTTTTGGGGTTTCATTACACCTGAGAAACATTTTGACCCTTTTTTGAGCATTTTTGAATATTCTTCCTATCTCTATGTGAGAGTATGAGAGACAGAGAGAGAGAGAGAGAGAGAGAGACAGAGACAGAGAGAGAGAGATTTCATGCTGGAGTTTCTCAGCTGGCTTGCACGTCCATCACCTGTTGATCCTTTGCCAGTGGAAAGATAGAACAAGGTGTTTGAAGGCAGCACTTGAGCTTTCCTGGGCTGCTAATGGTGCTCAGTTAGCGGATGTGGTCATTGCAAGCAGAGTGTGCCTCAGACGGGTCAATGGCACGGAGCATCTACTGAAGCACACAAACCATTTCTGTTGTAAAATATTTGATCGTGTCAGAAGGTGACATCCCTTTACCCCATGGGAGTTGCTTCTTGAAGGTGGAAGGGTCTTGGGGAGATTTTTTCCCCCCTGATTTGACCGAGGATCTTACGTGAATGCAGCAGCATTTGGGAAGACAGTCTTCTATAAAGGCCCTTCCAGTACTTTGAGCTGCTGCCCACATCTCTTTCCTTTCTCAGGGGCACCAGTTTGACGTGCTCCTTGAGTCAGGTCACCCTGGTGCTGCTTTTTCCTGACGCGGAGGGAGAGTCAGAGTTGTGCTGTCTTGGATCTAACACCAGGAGAAAGGCATAAAATGAATCATCAATGACTTAAATCCGCTCCTTCACATCAAGAACTGTCTTCCGCTCTTGGTCACTGAGGTTCCCCTCTTCCATTGCTAGTCGGTGGCCAAGGCAGCTCTTCTAAATCTTTGCCTCATCTTTACCTGCTGGAAGTGGAAGCCCACTCGAGGGGATGCATCAGTGTTTATAATACGCTGCTATCTAATATGTATTCATTACAGTGTCAGGAGCTTAGATGAGGCAAACACAATTCTAGAAAGCAGCCTGGCCTGTTATGCTGGGACCACAGCAGGGACCCCGGCACTTCTGCACACGCTACTTGAACTGTAGTTTAGTTCTCTGAGCTGCACTTGCTTTGGAGAAGGGTTAGGGGGCGGCGGCGTGTGAATACAGGAAGAAAATCTGGATTCTTCTGGGGCGGACACCATACGTCCCTTTCATCCAGCACCCCTTTTTGTACAATATTTTTCACTGCGTCTGTGCAGAAGGGCTGAGCCTGTTGTCCCTGTCTGTGCCAAGGAAGGCTGCAGACAGACAATGTATGGGACTGGAGAGGGATTCCAGCCAGCCTCACCACACCTTTGGCCAGATCCTATTGCTGGCCCAAATGCTGGATTTCCCTCCTTCCTTCTTTCCTTCCTTCCTTCCTTCCTTCCTGTTGGTTGGTTGCTTATTGCCACTGCCTTGTGGATGGGCACGAGCGTCTATCATAAATAGTGAGACAGGACCATTGATAGCTGGCACTAAACTGTGAAAGGCACCTGTGTGGAAGCACCAGTGGAAAGAGGAAGTTGGCTTAGGCGAGCGCTTAGATTTCATCTGGCTGGGCAGGTCGTAATGGAGATACAGAGGGCCACACGCAAAGACACATCCAACCCACGAGGCAGCGTGGGCTGCTGCTGGGCTGCGTCCGCGTGGTCAACCCCACGCAGGCAAAGGCACATCCGGGCCTCCTCCGTCCTCTGCCGCCGGTGCCCTGGGGCCAAGGTGCCCGCTTCCTTTACTTTGTTTACAAAAACGGCTTTACGAGAGTCGGGCTTCAAGGAAGCTGGGGAAGCTGCACCGAGGGCACGCCCTCCGTGTGATTTGTGAGAATGCCTTTGGCCACCGTGGGGGTTTTGTGAATTAGCGGCGTGCCAGTCCCTGCGACAGCCACAGATGCGCTTAGCGGGCTGCCCTGCACACGCCGCGTGGGAGAGAGCAGCTCGCCTAGTGCCGCCGCCGCTGCCCTGGCGGTGTTTCTGCCGGCGGAAGAAGGCGGCTGGGCTCCCTCCCTCTCTCTCGTTTTAATGCTACTGTATATTTTATGGGAGGTTTGCTGTTTGAGGCTGGATTTAGTTCTGGGCAACCTTTTTTTAAAAGTGAATTGTTACCTTGAACTCTGCTTGGCCTTTCAGTTTTGCTGACAGAAATTTACTCTACAGATGTAAAAAAAAAATTAAGTAGGTAAGGTCACTGGGAGTTGAAACAAGCTCTGTGTGTGTGCGTGTGTGCGCGCGCGCGTATGAATGAAGTTATAATTAACCTCCTGGTTGTGGACGTGTGAGCCTGAACTCTGCTTGGTCCCTTGGCCCTCTGACTGAACCTGCTCCCTTTGAGCCTGGCAGGACCCCAAACAGGTGGAAATGACGGCTGAAATCTGGGACCAATTTCACGCGGCGAAAGGGGCTTTACTGCCCGTTCGGAGCAGATTAGGTCTCGGTGCCAGCGAGAGGGGGAATTTAATTGAGCAGCGCTAATCGGAAAATACAAATGGCCTTTGGCGCGTGGCACCCGGCGCTACGAGGCATGGCAATTTGTTTAAAAGCTGCAGAGAAAATTACTCCCCTTGACCACTTAGAGAATTGATTCCCGCCGTCGTCGGCACGGGGAGGGAGGAGGGAGATGGGGTGGCGCGGCGAGATTACGAGGAGCTGGAAATAGCATTTAATCTCTGTGTGGCTTGGACCGAGCGGCGATTACTCTATGGGGGTGGCGAGGCGTCACCTGAACGGCGCACTGCCTTATCGACCTGATGTCCCTCCAATCCTGGAGGAGCCCCACGGGGTGCAACTGAGCAAGGTGACGGCTGAAAGCTGAGGCCCTTTCCACACTAGCCTGTTGTAGTGCTGTTATTCCACCTTCAACGTACTATGGAATGAGTTTGCAGTTTAAGGAGGGGCCTTTGACTGCTAACATCTTCGACAAACAGAATTTCTACAAGAACAAAGTTACGGATTGAGAGGTCTGGTCGATGGGCCCTGCTTGGTGGGTCAACAGACACCTTCCCTTGACCACCAGCAACTTTGGCATGAGGCGGAGCGGTAGAAATCCCACATGGGTGCGTGTTTGCCGGTGAGGAGAAGCCACCGGGAGCAGAATCGGGCAGCACCTTTATAAAACTTTGGTGAAACAGATACTAGCTTCCCTGGGCAATTGGCTCTAATTAGAATGTTCCCCTTGCATTTTAATTGCCGGGCTTCTTGTTTCCTATTGCTCTTGTGATGTTGGTTCATTCTGCCCCAGGGTGCCACTCCTGAGTCTTCCATGAAGCACAGAAGTCCCCTCCAGCGGGATTAGGGTTGCCAGTCTCAGGGCCTGGCCCCGAGTCTCCAGTTTTTCTGGGTCATCTTCAGGCAGGAGAACAGGTGCAAATTCTCCAGTTTTGGTGGGCTCAACTCCGGACAAGAGGAAAGGGCTGGGTGCAGATCTCCAGCTCAGCTAGGAAAGCAGCGGCTCGCTCCAGTTTCCAAGGCTTAGTGGCTTTGTTGCTGTAACCCGCCAGGACTCTCTGGAAGGGCTCCTCTTTCCCTCTCAATTGTCGCAGTGCCCGGGCTCACCTTCCGTTCTGCTCTGCATCCGTCTTCCAGCTGGAAGCAAGTTCGTTGCTGGTGGCGTGTGCCTTCAAGTTGTTTCTGACTTGTGGTGGCCCTTGTGGTGTTTCCTTGGCCAGATTTGTTCAGAGGAGGTCGCCTTTGCCTTCCTCTGAGGCTGAGAGTGTGTGACTTGCCCGAACTCGCCCCCAGGTCTCCATGGCCGAGCGGGAATTCCAACCCTGGCCACCAGAGTCCGGGCCCAGAACTCAAGCCGCTATGTCCCACTGGCTCGCAGGTTTATGGCAACGCTCTCTTGGGGTTTTCCGGGGACGTTTGCCGTTGCTTCCTCGCAGGCCGGGGAAGCACGACGCGGTTAAGGTCACCCGGTGGGGTTTCTAGGGCTGAGCAGGTACTTGAATCTTGTTCTCCGGGGTCGTCGTCTGACGCGCAAAGCCCTGCGCCCTGCAGAGAGGCCACATTAAAGGCTCCCGCTCCTGACTGCCTAAGCAGGCGCGGAGGAGTAGCCCCCTCGCTCCGCCTCGCTCTAGGAGCAGCCTCTTCGGCCGCGACTTCCCTCTCAGGTTCCGAGCGGGAAAACGGGTTCTGCGCGCGCGCGTCCGAATGACACGCCGCGAGCAGCGGCGGTTGGTGCGTCGTGCCTCGTGACGTCACCAGGGGCGCTCTCTGGGCCTCGGGCCTTGGCCTGGAAGCCGCCGTTCCTGGGACGGTCCCGAACCGGAAGCTCCGGATGAGGGGAACTTCCTTTTGAGCCGCGGCGAGTTAGGCTTCGGCTGAAGTCGCCGCCGGGGCAGCTTCAGCGGGGGGGCGCCCGGAGGGGCCGGCGGAAAGCAGCCGGAGCTCCGCCGGCGGGGTCGCCGTCCCGTGAGCGGCGGCGGCGGCGGCGGGCTCGGGAGGGGACAGCGGCCGCGGGGCGCCAGCGCGCCAGGCTGCGGCCGCGCGGGGGGCTTGGCCGTTTCGGCCGCGAGGAGGGGCGAGCCGCGGATCAGGAAATCGCCCCGTGCGCGGTGGAAAACGTTGCCGCGCTGGTGAGCGCTGCCCCCGCCGCTGAGCACCGAAGCGGCCCGAGGAAGCGTGAACTCTGGCCGACCCGCTGCTATGCTGGCTGACCCCGCCGCGCTTAACAGCCAGAAACAAGCCAGGTGGATTCGCCTTCTCCAGCTGCTGATAAGGCGGCGGGCAGGGCCGGGCCACGCCCTGACCCACGCCTGACCCCCTCCTTCCCGGCTCGCCCCGAGCCCCGCCGCCCCTGAGGAGGGCAGTTTTCTAAAAAGAGAGCGGCTGCCACCGATGGCGCGCTCCTCCCCCACCTCCGCGGGCTTTCGGCGCGAAGCCGCCCCCGCCCCCGCGCGCGCACGAGCCGCCGGCACGGGGAGGGGGGGGGAGCGCGCAAAGCACCGAGGGGCGCGGCCCCGGGCCCCCTGCTCGCTTCGCCCTCGGCGGCGGACCGGCCCAGGAGGGAGGCTCAGCGGTGGCGCGCTTCTCTTCCCTGAGCCCCGGCCCCGGCCCCCGGGCCCGGCCTGGGTTTCGCAGCGCGCGTCGCCGAGATTAAGATGTTGCGCGGGGAGCGCGCGCCCGTTCCCGGCGGGGACGTCGATTCCTGCCCCTGGGACGGAGGAAAGGGGGGGTGGGAATCACGGGGCCCCCGGAGCGGACCATCCACCTGCAGCGGTGCCCCGGGTAGCCCAGGGGCCCTTCCACGCTGGGCAGCGATAGTGCCGCGATGCCCTTCTGACTGCCCCAGCCCCGTCCCGCGGGATCCCGGGGTCTGCCTTGTAAGCAGAGATGTTTGGAATTCTCGGCCGGAGAGGCCTCCTGGGCTACGCTTCCCAGCATCCCACGGGATGGAGCCGTGACGGTTGGAAAGGAGCCATAGTGCCGTAATGGTGGGGCGTGAACGTACCTGTGGACAAGCGGCGACATGGAGGGAAAGCCCGCCAGCCGAGCTGGAAGGTTTCCGGAGGAAGGGGCCCCAAATGGTCCAAGGCCTGGGAGCCACGAAGCCTTGTTTGGAACCCGCTTAAGGGATCTGGAGATGTTTAGTCTGGAGAAGAGAAGGTTGAGTAGGGATATGATAGCCGTGTGTAAATATTTGAAAGGCTGGAGCAAGGCTGTTTTCTGCTGCTCCAGAGACCAGGACACTGTGGAGCAATGGCTTCAAACTTTAGGGAAAAAAGTCCCCCTAAACGTTAGGAAGAACTTCCTGATGGGAAGAGGAGTGGAGCAGTGGAATCTGCTGCTGCGTCGGTGGAGGGTGGTGGAGTCTCCTCCCGCTTTGGAGGTTTTTAAGCAGAGGCTGGGTGGCCATTTGCTGGGGTGCTTCGATGGTGTCTTCCTGCCTGTCAGAAGGGGGCTGGATGGCTGGATGGGGTCTCTTTGCTGCTCTGGAATTCTGTTACGCAGCTTCTCCTCCGCCTCCGCCTCCTTCTGCTCCTCTCAGGCTGATTCTGATACGGACTCCACAGCCCGTTCCCAAGCCGCTTTTTGCCAGGAGTGTAGTTTTAAAGGGTCTTTTAATGCAGGGGTTGTCGTACTTGTTTTATATTTATTTTCTTCAGCATGTTTCACATATGTTTTAAGTTGTTTTAAATCAGTGTTTTTAATAGGATTCCTTGTTTAATATTTTTAAACCTTTTTTTGCCATAGAGTTTTTTAGCTGTGTTTTTAAAAATTTACCTGTTATGGGAAACAGTAAAACAGCAAATCAATACAACCAGAAAAACAAAAAAGGGAAACAAAAGGCCAAAATAGCCACACAGCCTGCCAGGCATCACAAACATTGATTTTAGATTCATCTCTATCCAAAAATGATAACACCATATCCCTTTAGCATCCCTTTAATGGCATAATTGTGTTAACTAGATGAGACCCAGAACTCTTGTCGACGTGATGATGGTGGACTGCATAGCAATTAGTTTTTCGGCTGTGTTTTCCTCTCTGTTGTAAGCCACTTGGGTCCCACGCCTGAAGGGAAGGTGGTATCCGCACTGTGTGAAAGCATCTGGGGTGGTAAAAGGGGGATTGTCTGGGAGTTTCCTTCAGGCAGCTTCATTGATCTGAGCCGCCCCGGGCACCCGCGCAGAAATGTATGCTTTTCTTATCAGCCTTTTAGCAAGTGCGTCCGTAGGCAAACGGCAGCACTTCACCATGCCAACCAAGTAGAGATCTCTGAAACACACACGTGCCACGAGGTCCCTGTTCCCAGGGCATTGTGAGTCACTCGCCTTCCTCAGGGTTGCTCAGACCTCCGTTGCTGGCGGTGGCGACTGAGTCCTGGCGTGCACGGGTGCGGAAAGGTGGCGAGGCGGAGCAAAATGAGGGCGCTGCCCTCCAGACAGAGTTCTGCTCCCCCCGCCGTGAAATCTTCCTGCAGTGTAGCGTTTCGGACGGTGAGAGACTGACAATGATTCATATCCAGGACTCTTCTGTCTGCTGTGCGCCTGTTCCCTTCGGCACTACTATGCCTCCCCTTTGCTTTGGGCACCTCAGCCCTGTTTGCAAATGCTCAGCGGAAGTTTTAAGTTACTGCAATGCTAGAGATTTGGGGACTGGAGGGAAATTTCATGGAGGGGGCAGATTTTTAAGAGGGGAGCAATGCCCTCATTTGCCCCTCCCCATAGCAGCACCCCTGGCTGATTGTGACATCCAACTCTTTATCTCATCCCCCCCCACACACACTCACCAGTCCCACTCCCCAGCTTCCCCTTCTGCTCCCAGCAGCTCTCCCTCCATCTGATGCCTCCCCAGGTCTCTCTCCCCCCCCCCGGGGGGGCTTTTCTTCTTCCTTCTTTGGCCTTTTCTATTCGTGGAATCACGGAGCCGAAAGGGACCCTCTGTGCTATGCCAGAATGCGCAACTAAAGCACCTCCAAGAGACGGCCATGATCCAACCTCTGTTTGAAGCAGGTGTCCCCCAGGCTCTGAAGCAGTCCATTCTGCTGCCAAAGACCTCTTGCTATCATCATGTTCTTCTTTGTGTTTATGTGAAATCTCTTTTCTGGTAATGTGAATCCGTTGGTCCACACTGTGGGCTCTGGAACAGTGGAAACCAGGTTGGCTCCGTCATCATCAGTGCAACATCCCTTCTGATATTTAAAGAAGACTGTGCCTTGTCACCGTTCAGTCTTCTCCAGTAAGTTCAGCTCCATAAGTCATTCCTCATAGGCCTTGATGGTTTGCAGACTTTGACCATCTTGGTTGCTGTTCTCTGGACACATTCCAGCTTTTCTTTATCCTTCTTGAACTGTGGCACCCCGAATCAGATGCAGGACTCCCCCAGGTGAGGTCCAATCAAAGCAGACTGGAGTGGCAGTACTACTTAGAATCATAGAATCATAGAATCATAAAGTTGGAAGAGACCCCAGGGGCCATCGAGTCCAACCCCTTGCTGTGCAGGAACACCCATCAAAGCACTCCCGACAAATGCCCATCCAGCCTCTGCTTAAAAACCTCCAAAGAAGAAGGAGACTCCACTACTCTCCGAGGCAGCATATTCCACCACTGGACAGCTCTGATCGTCAGGAAGTTCTTCCTGAGGTTCAAATGGAATCTCTTTTCCTGCAGCTTGAATCCATTGCTCCTTGTCCTGGTCTCTGGAGCAGCAGAGAACAAGCCCCCTCCCTCCTCAACATGACATCCCTTCAAATATTTAAACCTGGCTATCACGTCCCCTCTTCACCTTCTCTTCTGCAGGCTAAACATCCCCAGCTCCCTAACCCGTTCTTCATAGGGCTTCATGGCTTCCAGACCCTTCACCATTTTGGTCGCCCTCCTCTGGACATGTTCCAGCTTGTTGACATCCGTCTTGAACTGAGGTTGTATACACTTCCCCTGGTCTGGACATGGTACTGCTAGCGTGGCAGCCCAGAGTTGCAGTGGCCTTTTGGTCCACTGCCTCAGCTCTCTTTCAGCACTTTCTCTCCCCGTCCAGTTCCAACAACATCAGACTTTGTTTTCCCTCCAGCTCATGCCTAGTCTTTCCTACTTGCTTTTCCAATGCCGTTCCAGGGGCAACCATGACCCAGGTCCCAGAGGGTCCCAGAGAGCCAGCTTCCATCCTCCCCAAGAACCCTCCCACCCTGTCATGTACCAAACTTCCAGCAGCCTTGACTTTGGCCGGGGCGTTGGCCTTTCATGACTTCAGCCTGGACACTGCACCATTTAGCGTCACCTGAATGATTTGCAGCCAAGTCTTATTTCACCGCCTTGATTACTTCTTGCCCAGGTGGCAAATTACAATAATGGGATGCTTCGTACTTTCTTTTTGAGGTCTGGTAGTAGGTCTTGGACAGCCCTGCTGGTTTTACCGGCAGGTCTCTCTGAGTGTACTTCCTCTCCGGTCTGTTTGTTGTCTCCTTAATGATGCCTGGTTTTTGTTTTTGGGTGGGGGAAACACTTTGTAAATTGTTTTTGATTACTGCATTTGGATTTGAAATTCATGTTAGCCCTTGAGTCACCATGGAGGCCTTTTTGGCAGCATGAAAAATAAACAAGAATGCAATACAATTATTGTTTTTGACGAGCTGCGTCTATGAAGCCTGACATCTAGGGATCTTTTTTGGACCGGGAGTTACCTGTGGAGGCCCAGCTGGCTTGGCTGGCTGCGGTGGCCCTGGATTGGCTAGTTCCCTACCAGAGACCCTTCCCTGGGGAACACTGACCTGCCATCAGTCACGGAAACACAGGTTGCATCCTGAGTACTCTACTTTCATGCTCTTTATGTGAGGCTGCCTTTAAAGCAGCTTTGCAAGTTTCATTTGGGGCAGAAGACCTCCCACCTACCAACCCAGGTGGACCACATCATCCTGGGTGCATTGGAACGCCGAGGTTAGGGTTAGGGTGCCTCTGATCGCTGTCTTGTTTTTGGACACTAAGCAGGGCCTAGCTGGATTAGGCCTTGGACTGGGGTGCCCGGGATCTCCAGCCAGGTCTCAGGGGGGCTACTTTCAGTCCAAAGTCCTAATCAGATTAGCAGGCCTGGGTGCCAAGGCTTTCTCCCTGGTAGCTCCAAATCTCCCCCCTCCTCTAGATCAGGCGTGTGATACCCGCTTAGATGGCTTTTAAGGACTTCAGATTTTTTGTTCTGGTTGGCATCTGACTGGTAGTTTTATGCCAGCTTCTTGTTTTCATTGGTGCAGCTTCAGCTGTTAATTTATTGCTTCTGCCTCAGTGATGGTTTTGTGATATGAATATTATGTTGATTTTTAGTACCTTAGGGTGTTGAGTGTATTGATTTACCAGTGAGCTGAGAGCATATGCCATGTAAAATGTGTTAAGTTTTTAAGATGCCATACTATCCTTTGTTTGTTTGTTCTCCTTTTATCACAGTTGTCTTCCTTTTAGAAATGTAATATCTCTTTATTTGATTGAGCCATAGAATTAACAGAGTTGGAAGGGACCCCATCATTCGAAATGTAGTCCTGGAGAAGAGTTCTACAGATACCACTGATTCTCAAAATAACCCATCAACAGGTTCTAGAGCAGATCAAGCCTGAACTTTCCCTAGAAGCCAAGATGTCTCAGCTGAGACACCGTGAGAAGACATGACTCCCTTAAAAAGAACAGCGATGCTTGGCAAGTTGGGAGGTAGTTGGGAAAGAGGAAGTTGGCGTCAAGGAGGCCAAGCCCTTGAGTTTGCAAGGCTGTTGATGAACCAGGAATCCTGGAGGACTCTCGTCATAGGGTTGCCTTAAGCTGAATACAACTTGACAGCAATTAACAAGAACAATACAACAACCCATTTAGTTCAACACACACTCACACCCGCACCGTGCAGAAGTCCCCGGCTAAGGTACTCCAGAAAAACTAAATGAATGAATAGCTGTAGCAACCGGTTGTGTGCAATCCTTTCACTTGGAAGTGCCCAGGCTTAATCTGGGAAATTGTGCGTGCGGTGTGTCTGCGCCTCGTTAATTGTGAAGGCTGCCCAGCTTCAGACAGCAGTATGGATGGAGGTGGAAAAACTTCCAGAGAAAACGTCTTGCAATGCCATGTTGAGGCATTTTATCTTGTCATTGCTGGTGCTGGGTCTTTATGGGCTGATTACACTTAATTTTTGGTGGCTGTGGCTTTTTGTTTTTTAAAAAAAGAATAGAGGGAAGCCCCACGTTACACGGTGCCATGTTATTTCTTCTGACAGAGGATCTGTTCAGGCAGGACCATCCCTGGGGAGGTTTCAGCTGGGCAGTTTCACGCCTGTTCTTGAAAGATCAGTTCTCAGAAATGGGAAGCAGGCTTGGCTGGGGATTCAGGCGGCTCTTAGATGGAGCCCCAAGGGGACTGCGCTCTTTCTTGGCGGGCTGGCTGCTGTGCCTTGCTGGCATCCGCCTGCCCGTGTGGGGTGCGAATGTGTTGCGTTTGGCCCCAGCAGGCTTGGAGCAGGCTGCACCCAGTTGATTTCATTGTTGTTCTTGGAAGCTAGTCTTACGGTAAGTTCCTGATCCTGTTTTTGAAAAAGTTTGTTCAAGTTATTGACGGTGCCCCCAGCCACCCACCCTTTGCATTTCTGGTTTAGGCTTCCCCTCCTCTTTCTCTCTCAGAATCGTAGGATCACAGAGCTGGAAGAGGGCCACCCACTCCAAGCCCCTTCTGCCATGCGGGAAGACACACTCCACGCACTCCCAAAAGATGGCCATCCAGGCTCTATTGAAAAACCTCCAAAGAAGGGAGAGATTCTGCCACACTCTGTGGAGGCAGCACTGTCAAACTGCTCTTGCTGTCGGGAAGTTCTTCTTAACATTTAAGTGGAATCTCTTTTCCTGAACATTGAAGCCATTGCTCCGGGTTCTGGTCTCTAGGGCAGCAGAAAATAAGCTTGCTCTATCTTCCATATGACATGCCTTTAAACATAGCTGTCGTGTCACCCCCTAACCTTCTGTTCTCCAGGCTCATCATCCCCGGCCCCCTAATCCGCTACTCGTAGGGCTTCGTGGTTTCCAGGTCTTTGACCACGGCGGTGGCCCTCCTCTGGACACGTTCCAGCTTGTCAATACCCCCTTGAACTGTGGTGCTGCAGTCAAGGCAAAACCTCAATATCCTTCTTGAATTGTGGAATTCAGGATTCTGCTCCTTGGATTTGGGGATTCCTTCCCCCTTCTTCACATCCTTTCATCGACGTGACCTCTGCCTTGTTTGAATCGCTTCCTCCAAAAGCTTTTTTCCAGAAAGTCCCCACCTCTGCACACACATGTACACACACACACACACAGAGAAGTATATACAAATCCCAGACACACAACACCAGTGTTACTTCTTCTCTTTCTTCAAGTTGGCAGTTTGACGTCCATTAATGAAAAGAATTAACATCCCCAAACCTCCATTAAAAACCAGACCTCCAAAAACCATGATAACACTTAATGGACAGATGTGTTGCAACTTGTTCTGTTGTGTGATAAGGTAACCACAGTAATCAGGTTAAAAGGAATCCAAGCTTCGGAATGGGCCCTGAGCCATAGGGATTCATTCTGGTATCACTCACCACCTCAGGTGCTGCATAACTGGTATCCTTTGTCCTTCTCAGTTTTTTTTAATTAGGATCACCATTACAATATTATTATTTTTAATATTAATTTATTTATATCCTGCCTTTCCCCCAATATTGGGACTCAAGGCAGCTTGCAAAATTTAAAAGAAATAACATTAATACAGTGTGAGAGAGAGAGAATGTAAGAAGTTATTATTAGAATATAATTAGAAATACTCAGCTGGAGCTGAGCTGTTTAAAGGTTGTGCGGGTGGGAAGGCGTAGCCGTGTTGGCCAGTTGGATGTTGGCTGTGGATGCTGTGGATGTAGCCAACATCCAATTGCCTGATAGATGAAGGGAATGCTGTGGATGTAGCATATCTCGATTTCAGTAAGGCCTTTGACAAGGTTCCCCATGACATTCTTGCAAAGAAGCTAGTAAAATGTGGGTTGGACAGAGCTATTGTCAGGTGGATCTGTAACTGGTTGACTGACCATTCCCAAAGGGTGCTCACCAATGGCTGCTTTTCATCCTGGAGAGAAGTGACTAGCGGGGTGCCACAGGGTTCTGTCCTGGGCCCAGTGCTGTTCAATATTTTCATCAATGACTTGGATGAAGGAATAGAGGGCACGCTCATCAAATTTGCAGATGACACCAAATTGGGAGGGGTTGCTAATACGCCAGAGGACAGGATCAAAATTCAAAATGACCTGGATAGATTGGAGAGCTGGGCCAAGGCTAACAAAATGAAATTCAACAGAGAGAAGTGTAAGGTCCTACACTTAGGTAGAAAAAATGGAATACAGAAATATAGGATGGGGGACACGTGTCTGGATGGCAGTACGTGTGAAAGGGATCTAGGAGTCCTAATAGACCACAAGCTGAACATGAGTCAGCAGTGTGATGCGGCAGCCAAGAAAGCCAACGCAATTCTCGGCTGCATCAAGAGGAGTATGGTGTCTCGATCGAGGGAGGTACTGGTACCACTCTACTCTGCTTTGGTTAGACCTCATCTTGAATCCTGTGTCCAGTTCTGGGCACCCCAGTTCAAGAAAGACATGGTCAAGCTGGAGCAGGTCCAGAGGAGGGCGACCAAAATGGTGAAGGGCCTGGAAGCCATGCCCTATGAGGATAGACTTAGAGAGCTGGGTATGTTCAGTCTGCAGAAGAGAAGGTTAAGAGGGGACATGATAGCTATGTTTAAATTTTTGAAGGGATGCCATGTAGAGGAGGGAGAGGGCTCATTTTCTGCCTCTCCAGAGACCAGGACAAGGAGCAATGGATTCAAGCTGCAGGAAAGGAGATTCCACCTGAACCTCAGGAAAAACTTCCTGACAGTCAGGGCTGTCCGGCAGTGGAATATGCTGCCTCGGAGTGTGGTGGAGTCTCCTTCCTTGGAGGTTTTTAAGCAGAGGCTGGATGGCCGTCTGTCGGGAGCGCTTTGAGGGTGTTCCTGCATGGCAGGGGGTTGGACTGGGTGGCCCGTGTGGTCTCTTCCAACTCTACATTTCTATGATTCTATGAGCCTTCATGGTGATGCAATGAGGCTGGACCCTCCACAGAAGCTTATGCCAAGTAAAACTTGTTAGCCACAAAACTCTTTTGTCTTAGTATTGCTTAACAAATAACATTTTAAAAAAATCAGGGCGAGGAAACGAGCTTTTCATGGGATAGGATGGGATGGGATGGGATGGGATGGGATGCAACAGTGACAGAATCCAGAAGGCAACAGCTGAAGTTTGGAAGTGTCTGGGCGATAGATGTTGGAGGTCAGGCCTCCCCCTGCCCCACAACAAGATCTTGGACGAGAGGCTCTGTGCTGGCAACAGCAGGCCTTGCCACCTTCCCGGAGAAGAAGAAAAGAGTTTTGTTTCCCCTCCTTCTCCCTTTCTTTTTGGAGCCGAGCAATCTCCCACCCTGTCGGTCCGCCTTTCGTCTTGCGTGCAGATTCTGTGGGGCTCCAGAGTTCACCTCTGGGTTAATTGCTTTAGTTATCTGTATGCTGCTGTCCTATCAGTGTGATAGGATCAATAAATATGATAGGGAGAAAAGCTCAGACATCTTTAAGGCCAAAATGATTGAACCTGGAACCGGGGAGAAATTTGCTTGGTATATGAGACCGTTAAAATAAGATTAGTTTCCCATGCTTCACACTCCCAAAGCGACGCGGGCGCTTGAACTTTTAGCTCCCTGTGCTCTGCCGAGGCAGATAACCGCACGTGCACAAACCCGCACATACACATATACATACCCGGTAGGCTCAGGTAGTTATTGGAGGGGGAGCTGTGGCTGCGGGTTGAGGCCGCATACTTTGCTATCAGGTTAACCACAGGAAAACAGGCACCCCAACACTCGGACTTTTCTGGCTCAGCAACTGTTGCAACACAGGGAGAGCAGGGAAGGGGGTGGATTGGGGCAGGATCCTGCTCTTAGAAAGCTAAAATTTTGTGCAAGGAAAAGCCAGAGTCTGCATTTACTACCCTGTGCTGCCTCCCCCCGCCAAAATATTACTTTCAACCCCTTCAGCTTCTCTTGGTCCTTTTGGTGTCTTTGCAGCATTCTGTAGCACAAGAGGCTGCCCTCATGAGCTCCTGGACTGAAACTGGGTTCCCGTCCTAGAACTTCTTCTTTTTTGGCCAGCTTAGACCCTGTTGACCTGCTGAGCTGTTTACTGTTGAGGAAAACATGAGTTTAGCTCTAAGAGTGGCTGGGTTTTGCTACCTGCCAAGCTCAAACCTGAGAGTTTCTCTTCCACGGTTTCCCTCTCCTGCATGGATTTCCCAGGATGTGCTGGACCCCTCTCTGAGAAGAAATGTTCTCCCTTCTCTCAGACCCAGGAAAAGCCCTTCTGCAAAGACTGTGCTTCTTCAGCGATGCAGGCACATCGTCTAGAAGCAAGGAACATTTGCTTCAGAAATTCTGTTTATCCATGTGGTTGTAACACTCCATGAATAAACTAAAACAAATTACACTGCAGTTCTCTTCTTTCTCCCCCCAGCTGCATTATTTTAGGGGGCGTTAGATAGAAAGTGTGAAAGAGGATCAGAAGGTGAGTCAAAACTGTGATGCAGTTAAAAAGTCCAGTGTGATTCTAGGCTGCGTCAGTATTAGTAGAGTCTCTAGGTCAAGCGAAGTGATAGTACAAATCTATTCTGCTTTGGTCAGATCCCCCCTGCAATCCTGTGTCCAGTTCTGGGCACACAAGAAGGATATTGACAAGCTGGAACATGTCCAGAGGAGGGTGACCTAAAAGGTAAAAGGCCTGGAAACCATGAAGCCCTCTGAGGAGTGGCTTAGAGAGCTGGGTATCTTTAGTAGCTGAAGCATATAAGGTTGAGAAGTGATATGATAGCCATGTTTAAATACTCGGAGGGATGTCAGAGAGAAGATGGGGCAAGCTCATTTTCTGCTGCTCCAGGGACTAGGACACCATGCAGCAATGGCTGCAAACTACAGGAAAAGAGATTCCACCTAAACATTAGGAAGACCTTCCTGATGGTAAGAGCAGTTTGGCAGTGGAATACAGTGGAATACACTGCTTCTTGGGAGTGTGGTAGCAGGTTTTTAAACAAAGGTTGGAGGGCCATCTGTCATCTTTGATTGTATATTCCTGGATGGCCCCCGGGGTCTCTTCCAACTCTGTGATTTCATGATTCTAGGTGGGGTCGTGGCTCCCTGAGAAGGAGGAGGTCTCGGGTGAGCACAGAGTCAGTGCTGAGTGTTCTGACTCCGTTTCGGCCACTCCCTACTTGCAAGGTGTGAAGGTGAGCAGTATACGGGGAGACCCACGGGGACTGGGAAGTGTGTCTGAGGTTCTACCTTTGCCACGGCCACAGGGGCAGAATGCTGACCTGGAGAACTGGAGCTCAACCCGTGCTCAGGCAGTGATGGGAGTTGCAGGGCACCAGCAAGTGTGCAGTTCAGGGGTCCCGGCCTGAGGCACTGAGTAACATGGCTCACAGGGCAGATGTGGAACTGAGCAAGGTAAAGATCTCGGGACGCTCTGGAAGGAGTTAGAAGTGTGTTTCTAGGTGTCATTCCTGCTGAAACAGCATCACTCTCTTTGGGTGGTAGACATTTACTTTTGGGTAAGTTCTGCTGAAGTGTCCCCGGGGCCACATTTGTATGACTTACCGCCTCTTCAGGAGTAAGGACTCCTGAAGAGTTGTTCTTCCCTGGAATTAATTTCATGGTTTCAGCCTCTGAATGCAAGGAGAGATCTGAGCAAAGTTGCTGAGATGGGGAGCCCGCTGCATGAGCAAGCCAAATGTTTATTAAGCAGCTCACTCTTTTTTGAGTTTATAAAATGCGCACCTGCATTTTAAAGATGTGAAAGAGTTGATCAGAAAGGGTCAGAGATCAGTGCAGATCAAATGTGTGTGGAGGGGAAATGCCTGAGCAGTTTCTGGAGAGCCTTCCATGTTCTTTCCTGCCTCCGCCTCTCCAACCCTCCCCATGGGACAATAGGTTTTTGAGGGTGGCGGCAACATGCACAACTGCTCATCAGACTAGTTTGCTTCCCTGGCTGGGACAGCTGCCGGAGCCAGTCATTGGCTGATCTTGTTTCCAGACGTCCGCTCTCACTGAGGGTCTGTCTGTCGATCGGCTGGCTGAGGGCCACGTAAATCAAAAGCAAAGGAATTTCTGTTTGCTCCCGAACTGAGGTATCTTAAAACATCAGCTGTCCCGGGCGTCTGTGCAGTATCCCTCTGCCGTTAGGAGAGTATGAGGTTGCAGGCGCTCCGGGATGCCCTCTGTGTAACTTCCGTGCATCGCATGTCACACAATATTCTGAAGGCACTGGGCAAACAATTAATAAATTGCACTGAGTAGAGTTACACGGTTGCCAAGTCAGAAAAATGGATGCTGACTTCCCTGACAGCCCTCGGCTGCTTCCCCACCAGCAGCCGGCTCCTTCCTCCAGCCTCTCTGAGGGTTGTAACCTTGGATGAGCACTCAGCTTACGCTTCACACCAGCATGAGGTCAAGGCTGGGGTAGAGAAATCAGGTGGGGTACCAGAAGCAGTTGCCAAAATGTTTCCGAGTAGGCTGGTGTTGATTTTTAAAAAAGATCAAGGAAAGGGTACAAATCATACTGCTTCTCTTGGCTGGTGGTTGTCCTTCTTTGATGCTGAGTTGACTTTGAGTTGTGGCAGCCCTCTGAATGAGAGACCTCCAAGATTCTAGCCATCCTCAGATGTGTTCAGGCCTTGGGAGCTCAGGGCAGGGGCTGTGGTTTCTTTGACAGTCTCTATCCATCTGGAGTCCAGTCTTTCTCGTTTTCTACTGCCTCCCAGTTTGCCAAGCATTATCATCATTCCAAATCCATCATGCCTCATGATGTGCCCAAAGCCTCACTTTTGTCGGCTTCTAGGGAGAGTTCTGCCCTGATTTGCTCTCCGATCCATTCATTTGACATCCTCGCGTTCCGTGGTATCTGCAGAACAGCACCATGTGTCAAACGAGTGACATCCTTAACTTCGTGGGTGTCGCCCCTGCCACCCGTGGCCACAAGACTCCTTCCTCCTGGAAGCCAGGCTTCACCAGCTGCTGCTGAAGGAGGAGGAAGAGGCAGCTCCAACAATGGCTTTAAATGGAGAAGAGAGCAAGGAGGGGGATGGACTCTAGCTGGCCAAAGGAGAGCAGGAAGAGCGAGGGACAGAAGTGGAAGGAGAGGGAGAGGTAGAGAGAAATGGAATGGTCAAGGCTGTATCCCCACAGAAAAGCCCGTCAAAAGTTTGAGGGACAATGCAAGCAGAGGTGCATAGGAAGCCGAAAAGGGTGCAGAGGGCCCGCGGTGGTGGTGGCTTGCTTAGTGAACCGTCATCGAGCATCGGCGGGTAACTTCTTCTGAATCTTTGCATGCCCTCCCCCCCAATCCAGGCTAATTTGCATTCGTTTGCTCACTCCTGCCATTCAACAGGTTTCAGCCTTCTTTGGCTAAGTGGGGCAGCCGTGCTGAGTGCCCTTGGTTGGGACCAAGCCCTGTGGGGCACCATGGGTCTTGGCCTGCGTAGGAGAGTGCTGTGAATCTACTTCAGTGTGTGCTTTTGCTTGCAAAGGGACTTCTCCCTGCCTCATCCAGAGCGTTGGCTTCCATGCTTGTTAGGCACCAGCTGCGGCACAAAGGCGTCCCGTTCTGCACTGGTCTCACTGTTATCTGGCTCTTCAGGGGGATACCTAGGGAAGGCCAGGGGACATTGAAGGCAGTCTGAGGCTGGGAGCAAGGAAGGAAGCGTCCACTCAGCAAGAGCTTCAAAGAGCTTGCGTGAGAAGATGGCCACTTTTTAAGGAGTTTGGCTGTTCTCTTTTCTCAGTGACTGTCTTCTCAGACAGTCACTGTGTGTTTTCAGATACCCTATGCCAAAGAGTGAGCCCCTCTGCAGTAATGGGTGGTTCTAAGAGGATCTGGAGCGCAGTCCAAATCCCTGTTTGAACTTGGGTGTGTGCTTGATTGGAGCTGGAGAAGAATGCCTATGGAAAATACGACCAGGGAGCTAAGAGAGGGAAAGGAAGAGAGTCAAAGCCCCTTAATTCCCATTAAGCCCTCCCATCCTCTGGAATGGAATGAGCTCTGAGAACCACCGTGTGGCAGGAGAGTTGCCGTTGAAAAGCGATAAGGATCTCGCCCCTCCTTGGCGGTCAGTGGATATGTTATGGGACCATGTCCCCTTTCTCTGGCCCCGGGTGCCACATGGCAGGATCGCGGGGAGTGGGGCAGGAGGAGGCATTGGGCTCCCTCTGGTTGCTCCGTTCCTCCCCATTTCCCTCTTCCAGACGTTGCTGTGCACTTTACAATTTAATTTTCTGCTTTTGTATCATGGTTTTTGGTGCAGAGAGAGAGCGAGAAGCCCATGTGTTTTCATTTCCTTGCTGGAAAAAAAAAAAGAGGGAAAAATCTGAAGAAAGAAAACACCCTGATTTCAGGTTCGTTCAGATGGCAACTTGAACAGTGAAATGGAGGCTGACAGTGGTGGAGTTTCTTTCTTGGAGGGTTTTTGAACGGAGGCTGGATGGCCATCTGTCCAGAGTTCCTTGATAATGTGTTCTTGCCAGGTGAGAAGGAGTTTGGACTGGATGGCTCTGGGGGTCTCCTCCAACTCTAGGATGCTGTGATTCTCTGGGACCCAGCCATGCAGCTCAGTTCATTCAACAGCCAAGGAGCAGAAGCTGACTGCCTCAGGCTGGCCTCATCCAGAGCTCCTTGCTGCTCCAGCCCTGGGGCAGTGGGGGTTCTATCAGCCCCACAGCTCCTTGACCCTGAAATAGCTGACCCACCACTCCTTGCTGTTGACTCTGACTGGCACTCTCCCTTCTGGAAGATCATAGCAGGAAAAGGGGCCCTTGCCAACTCAGGGGGTCCCTCTAAGTCGGAAGGCTCACATTTTGAAGAAGGGAATTCTAAGACATCACAATTAATGACAAATAGGGAACATAGTGATGGTGAGAATAACAGCATGCTTGCTGTCATGAGATGATTCCCTTGGTTTGGCCAGAGGTTCAGCCACCATGGGTGCCTCTTGCCAGCAGAAGCTCCATTCTTTCTGTTGCACACTGAGAAGGGGATGCAGGGAGGCCGTACACCAGCTTGAGGCCAGTTCATGCGCAACCTGTGAAGGCACCAGAGGTTTTGCGGTCCCCCTCTTGAGTCTCTGCAAGGGGTGGTGGTGCTCATGCAGGCAGAGACAGAGAGAGCTCACTCGGTTCAGCTTCCAGAAGAGAGGACAGAGGGGTGAGGTGACTGCCATCATTAAATAACAGAGGCCATGCCATGGAAAAGATGGAACTAGCTTGTGTTCTGCTGCTCCAGAGACTAGGAGGTGAACCAGTGGATTCAAATGGCAAAGAAAGGGTTTCCACCTAAATGTCAGAGAGAACCTCTTGAGGGTAAGAGCAGCTCGACAATGGAATGGATGGCCTCAGAGGGTGGGGGAATGTCCGTCTTTGGAAATCGCTAACTTGGAATCCACAATATGGTACAGGGCGGCAAAACCGTCTCCTGGTTCTCCCTGATGCTTTTTCTCCAGCAGACTCGGGAGCCGGTTCACCAAGGGGTGAGAGCAGCCCTGCAGAGTGGAAACTGGAGTATCACTGGCTGCTTGAAATGGAACCGTGCTCTTTGGTGCCTCCAGGGAGGATGGGTGCAAGTAATTCTATCCCTGATGGAGAAGGGCGATTGTGTAGTAAGGCTGGGTCATGGCAGATCCACTCGCCCACCTCTGACTCTGCAGGACCAAGCAGGAACGGGGGTGCCCAGCCACCCTGGTCCTGTCCTTCTGGGATTTTGTCAGCCCACAGATGTCTCCTGGCCCTCCTTCTCCAATCAGCTCAAACCCAGGCAGCGCCACCTCACTGGTGGTGCTCCATACTTTCAAATCCCCCAGGGAACTTGCTGCTGGGAGAGCAAAACTCCCTCCCGATCTCCTGCAGATGTCTTTTGGGGGAGCAAAGTGGCTTCCCCCCATTTGATATTCATCTCCTCACAAGATCTCCTGTAGCTTCACAAGAATTTAAGCAGCCTGTGGAGCAGAAGTCACAGGCAGTCATTCTACATCTGTCCAGTGGTGCCTGGATTTTCCTGTGTCCCCCAATACCATGGATTCTCCTCCCAGGATTTGAAGAAGATGGTGGGTGGTGGTGCTCTGATACCCCTTCCTGCACAACCTGCATAGTTTGCCAACTCATGGAGTCCAAAACCCTAGAGTTGGAAGAGGCCCAAGGGCCGTCCAGTCCATCCCTGCTCTGCCCTGCAGAAGACTCAGTCAAAGCACTCCTGACAGGTATGGCTGTCCAACCTCTGTTGAAAAACCTCCAAAGAAGGAGGAGACTCCACCACACTCCATTGAGGCAGCAGCAGATTCCACTGTCAAACTGCTCTTACCCTCAGGAAGATCTTCCTCATGTTTAACTGGAATGTCTTTTCCTCAAGTTTGAAGCTCCATAGTGTCCTCATCTCTGGAGCATCAGACAGCAAGCTTGCCCCATCTTCAGTATGTCATTCCTTCAAATATTTAAACATAGCTATCATGTTTCTCCAAACCTTCTCTCTTCCAGGCTAAACACACCCAGCTCCCTAAGCCACTCCTCACAGGGCTTCATGGCCTCCAGGCCTTTTGTGGCTCCCTTGGCAAGTGTTTCAGTCTGGGTGGCCAAACAGCAGAGACATTTGCCCCTTCCTCTAGGGATGCTGCTGCAGCATGGGTGTTCACTATGCTTCAAGGACTGTGGGAAGAATCTCACAGCCATGGCGATGTGGACAATGGTTGTCCTCTCCAGGAGCTTTAAATCCACCATGACAGTCTAACAGGTGGTCCAGTGCCAATACAAGTGGGTGGTCAAAGATTCCTAGAAAGCTGAACGGAGATGCATGGATTTATTATCCATAGCAATGCTCCTCAAAGTGCTTTGGACTACTGTCACTCCTTGAGCTGTCTGCCGCTGGTCCCTGGCCCATGGGAGCCAAAGAGAGGTTGACGGCCCCCACATCAGGTAGCCTAAGAGGCACTGCTCTAGCCCAGCTTTTGGTGCAGATCTGCAGGGGGTGGGAGCAGAGATGGAGACCGTCAGCTTCTCTTCATCCTATAAAAAGTGAGGCTCTGGTTAAAAGTTACTCAGGTGCCTCCGGGTCCCGTGTTGTATCTGAGCCAACTTGAAGACACATAACACAAGAAGAACGGCAACAGAAGAGGAAGGGAAAGGGCAGGTTGCCCATTCTGAAACTTCAGGTCAAAACTTGGGGGGTCTCTAGAGGGAGAAAGGAGGCACACCCTAGCAAATTAAGTTCAGGGTTTGCATGGATCCCCACTGACCTTTTGCCCGAAATGCACGAGACCAGCCCTATGCCTTGCTCTGAAGGAGATCCTGGCCAGCTGATGCGAAATACATCTGCGTCTGGCACTCCGGTGCTTAAGAAAGCTGCCCTCTTTTGTTGTCCAAGCGCAAACCCTGCCCTCAGCCGTGATTTCCCAAGCGGTTGGGTGGGGATGGGGGACTTGATAGGCGCGAGCGGGATCTGCACAGTTTGTTGTTTCCCCTGTTTTCCAAGTTCCTTCGTCCCAATGATTAATGAGGATTTTCATTAGCTTTTAAGAGCTTTTCATTGTGCACCGTGTTTGGCCTCCCTCTCTCTCTCCCTCCCTCCCTCCTCCGCCGTCCTGGCCGGTCGTTCACAATTTGTTTTATTTCTCAAACTAACAATGACCTCAGCTCTGTTTGTTTTAAGGAGTTCGTGACCTCCAAAGGGGGTTTTTTACACATACACAGACACACACACACACACAGACACACACACACACACAGGAGCAGCAGCGAAAGCAAGTGCCTGATGTGACAGGCCCGCACAGACGCATGTGCTCAGACCCACACTGTCTCTACCTGAGCCCGGTGAGGGAACTCAGCCTTCCAAACTGTAACAAACGGGCTTTGCAGCTGTACACGAACAGTGTGCAAGGCAGCCGTGTCGGCCTTTTCCTTGCCGCACGGCCACTCAGCTGCACGGAAGGCTTTGCAGCCCGGCTCCACGCCCGTGTATCGCTCCGCCGTGGGAGGGAGAGGTTCTGCCCCACCCCTCCGGAGAGCCACGGGCTGGGTCTTCTCTCTCTTCGCTCCGCGGCTGTGTAGGAAGAAGGAATCAGAAGGACTGGTCGGAAGGGGCTCCGGTGTGGAAGCTGTCCCCCTCTTACCTGTCACCCTGCTAGTGACGCCGCCTCTCATGGATCCAGTCGTCGTCGTCGTGTGCCTTCCAGTCATTTCCGACTTACGGCAACCCTAAGGTGTGAACCTGCCATGGGGTTTTCTTGGCAAGACTTATTATTCAGCAGAGGGTTGCCATCGTTCCCTTTTTCTGAGGCTGAGAGAATGCGACCGGCCCAAGGTCACCCAGTGGGCTTCCACAGCTGAGATTTAGACCCGTCCCCCAGAGTCGTGGTCCAACCCTCAAACCTCTGTTGTACCATGCTTTTTCTCGCGGTCAGGGTTTCTTCCGAGGAGGTGTGTCATCATTGCCTTCCTCTCAGGCCGAGAGAGTGTGATTTGCCCCAGGTCTCCCACAGGTCGTTCGGGTCCCTGAGAAAGCCACCGGGGCAGGGTCCACACCTCTGGATGCTGCTGTCTTTCCACTGAGGAGACCGGAAGTGCATGCGGCAGTCCCTGGAGCAGGGCAGGGCAGGGCAGGGCTGGTGAAGCCGGGAGGAGCAAGCCCGGGCCCCTGAGGGGCTTCCTGAACAGGGAAGAGCGCCCCTGTGGTGGGCACAGCCCACGCACAGCCCTCTTCGGGCACTGTTGCTTCTTGCTGTGGAGCCGCGGATAGGGATCATTCAGGCACCAAATGAGAATGCGGATATTCACTGAAGCCTTTGGGCCTCCAAAACAATGTATGCACCAGTCTTTAAATAGCTATCTTCATCTTCACTAATTTTTAGCTTTTTTCCAACCTATTTAATATAGCCTGAGTCAATTTAATTTATTTAAAATCATTTTGATCTGTTAAGATTAAACTTACTTGACATAGGGCAGGATATTAATACCTTAATAAATAAGTGATAAACGCACAATCTGCAGAATCTGTCGAGCTAGGCTTGGCCGCGCTCTCTTTTGTCTCTCACACGCAGCAGACGCGCGATGGTAGCCACGCTTCCCCTGTAAGGGGTCTCTTGTCTGCATGTCTTACGAGCTCAGCCTGCTAATGGCACGTCTGATTTTCAGGTGCTGATTTGCTCTTTTTCTTGCGTTTTTCTTGTCCTGAAGTACAAGAAGGTGCATCTTAGAAGTCTTAGAAGTGTCAAATGGCTGGCTTAGAGTGAGGCAAGGAGGTTGAGCACGTTGTCCTCCTGCTTGCTGCCGTGTGTTGTCATGTTCCTGCTTTGTGGTTCATGCTGCCATTCCTTTTGAAGGCTGGTCCTTCCTTCCTTCCTTCCTTCCTTCCTTCCTTCCTTCCTTCCTTCCTTCCTTCCTTCCTTCCTTCCTTCCTGTTGCTCCTTATGTTTCATCCCAGGTAGTTAATCGTCTGCACACAGAGTAGACGCAGTAGTTGCTCACCTGCAACTGCCACGTAAAGAGGTTTCCCCCAGAAAGCTGACCTGAGCGAATGTTTTCCCTCTTGATCAAAACTGACTGAGTTTTGCAACCTCTGTGAACCGCCTCCATGAATGCAAAAATTAAGTTCGGCGAGGCCATCCAGGGGTGAAAGGGACACGAGCAGAAGGAGAAATCCTCTTGCTTCAGTTCACATTCCTGCTTTGTGTTTCAGATTTATTTCTAATCGGCAGCAAATAGCCATAAATCCTGTTATTGCTCTCAGTGCCAAAGGCGATGCTTCCTCCGCGCTGGCTGGTGCTGCAACGAGCCCTGATGGACACGCTCTCTGGGTCGAGCCCTCCTCTGCCTGTCGCTCGCCCGGCTCCAGCTGAAGCTCACCCGGAGGCGAGGGCCCTGGGGCGGGAACGGCTTCCCTGGCAGTCAAGCGTGGCAGGCGAGATTAGCGGCCTGGTAGGGTTCCATTCACGCCGATCGCGCTGGGGAGGTTCTCTGGGATCTGAATCGCAGGCAAAACCGTCTTTCCAGCCAGTTGCTGTGGAAAGCGACCGCGCAGCCGAGTGGCCGGTTGAGACCCACTTTGACGGTCTCGGTCTGCTGGGTCGGAGCCCCCCACTCCACAAGCTTCGTGGAGCGACGTCGGGAGAAGGCAACCTTGTGGAGGGCCAGGGACCAGTTCCCCCGACCCATCCTCATGGATCTCTCACCCTTTGACAGCAAGCCCAAAATACTTCTGTTTTCCTCAGCAGTCCCCCTCAAGATGGTGACAGGAGTTAGTGTTATTTTGGGATAGACTGCAGAGGAATCAGGAGTTGGCACAGGCTTCTTGGGTGCTTCATGGGGAGTGGAGCGAGTTTATTTCTGCCTATTTTCACACTTGGGGAGTTCTGTGTGGTTTGGGGGCAAAATTCGCCCAAAAATCATGCTCATTTTTTTTTTTAATGAGGAGTTTTGAGAAACTGGTAGGGGAGCTCAGGGGCCTACCCCCTTGTGAGATGGAGGGTCCCAAAATGGAGAATATTATTCACACTCCAGAGCAGGAGTGGGAAATTGTGCGGACCTTCAGGTGCTGTTGGACTGTAAGTCCCATGAGCCCAGCTGGAGGTTGCCATCCAACAACATCTGAAAGGCCAACGTGACTCCTGCCCCCCAGCTAGACTGGGGCCTTTGAATTGCTGGAATTTACCTAAGTGTTGACTCACCGTTCCGTGGTTAATGGAGTGACTCTGCTCGGATAGGGGCTACCGACTGGATTTGGACCAGGGGTGGGAATCAGGCAGATTGCATAGACGGAATGCAGAATGTATATACAGGTTGAGCCTCCTTATACAGAAATCCGAAATCCAAAAACAGAAGCCTTTTGCTGCCAGCTGCCCACTTCCACGTTTGGGGCACTGGCTGTGGCACTCTGCTTGTTCATGGACAGGGGCTGGTGGCAAAAAGTAGTCCAGAGCTGTTCGGCTCCATTCTGCATCTTGGACTCCACTGCTTCTTCCTAGGAATGCTTTGGACCAGCCTTTTCCCGCAGTGCCCCCCTCCAGATGTGAGGGACTACTACCCCCATCATCCCCAGCCACTGTGGGAAGAGTTGTAGGCCAGAACGTCTGAAGGCAGCAGGATAGAGGGGGCCGCCTCAAACGTCAAAGAAGGTCTTTTATCTCCCTCCAAGTTCCTCCTGGCACCTCCACCAGATTCTAGCTTTGGCTCTCCCTGTAACATGGCAGGACGGCCAAGCTGGAAATGAGGGAGCAGCTGAACTTGGTCTCCTGCAACCAGCAGGAAGGCCAGATTTGTTTTGCATTGGGGGGGGGCAGAAGGAAGTGGGGGTGCTCAGTTGAGTTCTATGCCTCTTTCAGACAACACAGAACTGTTGTGGGTGCATCCTATAGAACGGTGGGATTTGTAGTTTTGTAAGGTATTTGGAAGAGAGCCAGCATGGGGTAATGATCTGAATGCCTGACTAGGACTGCAGCAGACCAGGGTTCAAATCCCTTCTGCCCAGACCTGGAAATCCACTGGATTACCTTGGGTAGGTCACACTCTCTCAGCCTCAGAGGAAGGCAATGACAGGAGACCTCCTTTAAGCCCGGCCAAGGGGCCCCTGTGATAGGGCGATCGTAGGTGGAAGTCAGCTCGAGGGCTGAGAACAATACCGACAAAGTGCTGAGAATTCTCCACTGGAGAGCTCTGGTGTCTCATCAAAGTCCAAGTCCCAGGACTAATGGGGAATCGTTGTGCTCTCATGGGCCCACTGTCTCCTTCCGGTTCTCCCCAGGGAGGTTCCACCCTACGGTGGGCGGCTGTGCCGTGCGTTTTGCCAGGCCTGCGTCTGCCTGATTTCAGAGGGTAGCGGGAGAGCTGCTGGCGATGCGCTCCCTGTCTCTCTCTCCCTGTGTTAGTCTGTTTCTCGTGGGTTTCCCCTGGAGTACGTCACAGGGCCGTGCTGGGAGGGCGATGCTGAAGCCGAGCAAACCCTTCCCTCCACACACCCCCGCACTCTCCGCCCCCTCACCAAAGCGTGCGGGGCTGTTGGCGGCGGCGGCGGCGTAGGAGCAGCGTTGGAGTGTTTAGCAATGCTACGTGACTTGCGCCGGAGAGCAGCGAACAAGTTCAAGGCAAGGTGAAGCTCCTCTGAGATAATCTGAAAGTTCACGGGGAGGTGAGAGGCCTGGCGGCTGCACACAGACGGGACGGGGTGAGAGAGAGGTCACCCTCTTCCTCGGCCGCCCCACCCTCCGTGGGTAAACAAAAGGAACCTGCAATTCACAAAGGAACTTGGCACGGAGAGAATGGGAACAGGAGATTGGGCGCTGGGTGGGCGTTGCCGGGGAGCCGGGGTGTTCGCCTGCCGTTCCACCGGCTCCACCCGTTTGGAGAACGTGGCAAATTGCTTTCGCTCGCCTTTGCCCTTTGCCGGTGATCTGGGTTCTGGGCTCAGGTGGTTGCAACTCAAAGAGCGTGAATACTAGACATGGGACTTTGTGGAAGAGCGTAACTGCATCTTCCCAGGCTCCCTCCCCAGGGGACCGTCCTGAGTTTGACGACGGGGGTGACGGGGCATCAAAAGCAGAGGAACAAGGGGTGATTCTGAGGGGGTGCCGTGGAGTTAGCCCGGCCTCTGGAGTCCTTTTCGGCAATGTGGCTAAAACTTAACTGCTGCCCGGGGGCATAGAAAGGGTCAGATGGTGCTTGGTAGGCCCTGCTGGGTAGACTGGCTTTCAGCGGTAGGAGCGACAGTCTGGGGCATTAAATGTTCCCTTTGTACAGTTCCCAGAGCTGCCGGGATGGGTGACAGGTCACAGCTGCGCCCTTGGGTTCCCCTTGTTTGCTTTTGCACCGCATAACCCCCGGGAGTCATCTTCTCTCTGCCTCGCCCTGGGCGGGGCGCACCCGGGCTCAGGGGCCCTGTTTAGCCAGCCGGGTGAAGCCAGAGCATCCGCCCTGGGAGGGTCCAGCTACAGCTTGCAGTTAAGGAACCGGATTCTGCTGCCTGCTGGGAGGGGTGGCTGGACCCCCTCCGCTAGAGGGCTGCCGTGCTTTCCTCCGCTGTAAGCCACCTGCTGCACCACTTCCCACCATTAAAGTTGATCTTGTAGCGGTGGGGGTTGCATGCGTGTCAGCGTTCGGCACGAGACAAAGTCTTGTGGAGGAACTGCAGCCGGTTCCAGGTCAGAACGCACGGTCCGTTAGGCTCCGTTTCAGTTCGGTGTCTCCCAAAGCGAGGAGTGGCATTGCTGAAGGCTGTCCCTCACCTTGCCTGCGTCCAAACAGAGAAGCAACCTAGGAAACAAGCAGAAGATCAGGGATTGGCCACTGGATGAATTGGAGGGCGAGCGAGGACAAGGAGAGACCCTGGGTAACACCAGTGCCCACTCAGGAGCCTGGTTGGTTGGCAAGGAAGGTTTTTCCCCCAACAGGTTAGGTGTGGAAAGAGGAGGTGGTCATCTGTTGGCATGGAATCATAGACTCATGGAGTTGGAAGGGACCCCAAGGGCCACCTGGTCCACCCCCTTCTGCCGCGCAGGAAGACACCCTCAAAGCACACATTGAGTTGAAGGCAGACAGCCTAGGAGAAATGTTCTGACAGCTCCCCTGCTTTGTTGCAGCAACTTCTCTTCCCCCCCGAGTCGGGTCTGAAGGGCAAGGGACAGATTTGCTCTGCATTGCCTTTCCATGGGCCCTTGGTTCTCACAGAGCTTTCCCTTCATTCGGCTCACACACACACACACACACACACACACCACAGGAGGCAACAGCTGAGCCGGTCGAGCCTCACTGAGGAATTCAGCTGCTGGCTGTCGGCTGTCAGCTGCAGGTGCTGAACTGCAGAGACTGGCGACAGATTCGAAAAACTCCTTGGCTCCTACAGTCTGGAGACAAAAATGCAAAGTATGAGAGTCCAAAAAAAAAAAAAATCCCCCTCTTAAGTCCGTTTCCCCATCCCTGGAGTTGAAGGTCTTCCTTTGAGGTCCTGTGTATGTGCACCCTTTTCTCTGCTTTTGATTTTTTCACTTACAGCAGGCTACGTACGCAGCGCTAGGTGGTGGCCGTTGGATCTCATCCAAGTCAGAGTTCAGATGAGATGCCCTGCTTCCAGCTCACGGCTGGCCTGGGACTGATACCACCACCGGCACTGCTTGGAGTCTCTGGCAAGAAGAGGGGGTGCAGGAGGCCTTTCCAGACCATTTCCCCGTCTAGCCCCCAATTGCAGGAGCTCTCCAGAATGGCAGAGGCAGGGCCCCCTTCTATATATCCCTTCCAAAAGTAGTGCCAGCCTGCTGGAGTTTTAAGATTCTCAAGGGAGAGCTTTCTCTTGGACGCACCACCATCACAAGTCTGACCAGTGAGGATGCGGGAAGGGGCCTTCTCAGTGGCTGCCCCCAGCCTCTGGAATGCCCTCCTATGGGAGACTCAGTTGGGGCCTCTTGAGTCTCTCTCCGCTGGTAGGCAAATCCTTCCGTAGCCAGGCTAAATACTGTTAGCTGGCCGTTGCCTCAGGTCTTAGCCTTCTGCTCCTGCCTGACAGGGAGCTGGGCTAGATGGCCCTTCTGGCCCCTTCCAACACTGTTTTCCACAGCTCTATGATTACCTTATGTCGTTACAATGAATCTCCGTGCGCAAGTCTTTCTGAGCAGGAGATGCCATGGTCAACCCTCCTGCCTGCCTTCTCCTTCCACGCTCCCAGCTCTGCGTGGAGCTCCCTGCCCGTCTCAGGACTGTGGTCCTTCCCTCTGCCAGGGCTGTGCGCTCCTTCAGGAGGGAAGTTCACATATCTCTTCACAGCCTGACAAACACATAACTAACCACATTAAAATGTGTGGCAAATGCAAGTCAGCCCTGTTGAAGAAGGAAAGCATCTGCTGGCAGGTCTGGGAGCTGACTGTCAGCCCTCAAAGGTTAGCAGACTGGAGCTACTGGTGTGTGTGTGGCAGGGGTGCACGCATAAGCGTTTGTCCCTCCTTGTTAAGTGATGCTTTGACACCAAGTCCTTGAAATGCAAATGGTCAGAAGAGACTCTCCAGTTGCTCTCTCGCAATAATACTTTGGACTTACTGGAAGCAGAATGATATTCTTGGGAAGAAATTATGAGCATTTGCAGATGGAAAAAATGAAAGAGCTTACACACAGCAAGTGCAGATGTGAAGGTTTCTGGAATCCATCCACTGGAAACCTAATTTAATAAAGACAGAAGCCTAAAAACGGGCCCAGGAGTGCATCCAAAAGCAATCGAGACTTAGAGATACGGGTGCAGCTGCCCTGAAGATGCGGGGCTGTTGAACGGCCGTCTCTCCTGCTGGCGGAGCTGTCCAAATCTTCCTCTTTGGAGCTTTTCAAAGATTCTTTGAGGACATAAACAGATGTCTGTGGCCCCAGTCTGGCTCCTTGAAAATCAGCAATCAGCAGTGCTGTCCGTTCCCTGAAGAGACTTCAGTGTCCCCCCGCGCTCTCCATTCCTCTCTCGCCCCCACCAAAGACTACCTTCCCATTGTTGTGGCAAAGTGTGGGACGGAACATTCCGGGGTGCCACCATTGTTACCCAAAATGTGGGTGACTGAGGGGTCCAGCCACGATGCCAGTACCTCCATGTGACTATGGGGAATTATTTAGCTCAAGATTAGGAGGCTTGCAAGAAGAGAGGTAACTTAGCGAGATCTTTTCCACCTATGTTTATGGGGTCCTTGGAGGAAAGAACCAGCCAGAGATTCCAAATGTAAAAATAAATATGTTTTTATTGAAAGAGATTCACACAAGCACGCGAAAGATCCAAATACCCACACATGCAAGTGCTAACCGAAGGTAAAGGGAGGAGAGTGTGGACAGAGGACTTTCAGGGTTGAGGTGATATTTACGATCCAGGGAGCAGCGAGGAAAGCAGCGACATGGCTTAGGTAGGCAGCTAAGGACCGTTTTCATTCAGGAATCAAAACAGACAGCGTGGCGTTCAGGAAGTCAAGAGACTGCACTCAATTGCTCAAACCCCAGGGTTTTTGTACTCAAAATGTACCCCGTGGGTATGGGTGTGAATGGCTCTCCCGGCCAAGTGGGCAATGGGAGTTGGAACACAGACAATAGGGTCCAGGGGGTGTTTCAGTGCTTAGATGACAGAGAGATAATGATTGTTGTAATAGCCGTGTACGTGAGGAAAGGGCCAAGACAACACAGGGAAATGTTCAGGAATGAGGCAACAGGGTTAAAACAATCACGGAGTGGTGGGAACGCTGGCTTGACCATTGTACTCCATTAGAGAGGTTCAGCTTTTGCATAAGCCTATTATCTTCCAAGGTTGCCTTGTAATTAGCCTGGCCATGACTTAGGTTGCACCTGGAGGTGGGTGTGGACTGACCTTCATTGCAGTCCCATGTTTACAGTCAGTAATTTTCCTTTGTCTGGTTTGACCTTCCAGTCACCCCAGGTTCCTTTTATATCAATGCCAATTAATGCAGCTTGCCAATTAAATAATATTTGCCAATTGAACCATATCAGTATCTGAGGGTTCGCAGTGCCATAACACCATATCTCAGCTCAACTGGCATCGGAATCCAAAGGTGCAGCTAATAGTAAATGGGGTAAATAGCTGCTGAGGGGAGAAGGAAGGCCAGACTTTAGCAGGAAGCTGGTGCAAGGTCCCAGTACAGCACCGTGCTTTTGAAATAGCTCAGGTTCCCTCACGGCTACTTTATCTTGGAAAAAAGAATGGTGATTTTAAGCAGCGTTTTCATTCTGTCCTAGATGTAAGTGTGCTTCTTTGTGGATTTATGAACTGAGGAGCAGAGCTGGAGAGAAGGGGACTCGCCTGGGAGCCCCGGCCAAGGTGGAATTTGAACCTAGTGTCCTGGTACCCGGCCATGCCCACCGGGCCAAATTTGGCTCCTCCTGACAGGCTGGAATGGAGCACCATCAACACAGACGCAGAAGCCCTTGGACTCCTTTTCAGCTGCTCCGGCGTGGCTCACAAGGAGTGGCTGTTGCTAACATGGCACTTGGGGAAACATTGAGGAAGGAAGGGAGGCAGGCAGGCAGGCAGGCAGGCAGGCAGGCAGGCAGGCAGGCAGGTGCCAAAATGTGGCCTTTGCTGAGATAGACACAGCCCCTTGGGGCAGTTTCCACCCACTGGCTCTTTTGCTCCTTGCCTTAAACTCCGTGCCATGCCCTGCCTGCACTGTGCCTTGTTCGAGGCTGGGCATCTTCGACTGAGGACAGGTACCTCGGTCCATTTGGACCCAGTTAGGACCGGCCAGTTCATTTTCCTTCCTGATCCGGGAAGGAAGCAGGGCTGCACTGCCTATTTTGCCTCTCTTCTCTTGCTGTCAGGGGTTCAGTAATCCAGAGAAGGGAAAATAAACTTTGCTTGCCTGCCATGGGCATCGGCTCAAGCCGCCAGGATACTCCAAGGAACGGGGATGTTTCGTATAGACCCGGAGATGTAGCTGTTTGGAAGCGCAAAATGAAATCCTTGCTTTCTCAATAAAAATCCTGCCCTCACGTGATCCCAAATTTCTCTCCTTGCAGTAACTGAACACTTCGGTTGAGAGTGTAGAAATAGAGTTCAGTCATCCGAGGTAAAGGGGCAGGCGAAGCGATCCCGAGGGGTTACAAACACAGCAAATAGAAAAGGTCTGGGGTGAGGAATGATCAGTGTCTCATTCTCTGCAATGCTACAAATTTGAGGACTGAAGGAAAAATTCATTGAGAGGGCAGAATTTTCATTTGGAGGGCCAGTGCCCTCGCATCGCCTCCCCCGAAACAGTACCCCCGGGTAGACCCGGGAGGGCGTGTCTGGAGGACCCACAGACAGAATTCGCACGGAGACCCCCTGAAGCCCCCGTGCACCGTCCTGCTCCCGCTCTCTGCTCTCGTGCCCAAAGCTTAGGACGATAGTCTTGAAAAACAGTCTGCTGTGTGTTCCTGTCTTGGTAATATTATTGATAATTTAATGTGTCTAAAGATATTTTTATTTTTTAATTTAAAAAACAACGCTTACAATGCAAAAATGGCCCAAACACTCACCAAATGATCTGCCCCCACAACCCCAGTGACCAAGATCCTAGATCAACAGAGACAGAGCATAACTTTACCCTCATGAAATTACCTGGAACTAGCCTTGTTGAAGCGTTGCCGTGTTTTGCACGTAAGTGTGCGTGTGTCTCTGACTGTGAAATATGCACACGGCCATCCCTGTGCAATACCACATCGTGCCTTCCAAAACTTCTTGCTGGCAGTTCCTCCTAATGTTTAGGTGGAATCGTTTGTCCTGTAATTTGAAGCCATTACTCCATAACGTCTTCGTCTCTGGAGAGCAGACAAACAAGCTTGCCCGTCCTCTCTGTGACGTCTCTTCAGATGTTTAAACATGGCTATCGCGTCCCCTCTTAACCGTTTCTTCTCCGGGCTAAACGTGCCCAGCCCCCTCAGCCGCTCCTCAGAGGGCTTCATGGCTTCCAGGCCTTTGACCGTTTTGGTCGCCCTCCTCTGGACACGGTCCAGCTTGTCCCTATCCTTCTTGAACCGTGTTGCCCAGAATTGGACACAGGATTCCAGGTGGGGTCTGACCAAAGCAGAATAGAATACCTGCTCCACCTGAACGCTTGTGTCCGTCATCAGTTTTGCCAGGCTGCGGATGTTTCATGCTGCAGAAGAGAGAGGCTGGACCTGATGGGACCTTCTGCTACCACACCCCAATCTGGAGATGGGAGGAGGTCGAACTCTACAAAACCCCTCTCCATCACCGGCTGACCTCAGTTCCTAGGAAGGGGAGAAGGCGGTCCCTCCCCGCTGCATCTCCCTGACGTGCATGGGGTTCACTGTCCCCAGTCAGCCTGCACATCTGAAGGGATGATTATCTGAAGGGATGTCGTATGGAAGATGAAGCAAGCCCGTTGTCTGATACCGTGGAGACTAGGACACTGGAGCAATGGCTTCCAACGACAGGAAAGGAGATTCCCGCTAAATGTTAGGAAGAACTTCCTGAGGGTGAGAGCAGCTTGACAGTGGAATACGCTGCTGCCTGAGTGGAGTGTGGTGGAGTCTGTTCCTTCTTTGGGGGTCTTTAAGCAGAAGCAGGAGGGGCGTCTCTCTGGATACTTTAGCTGTGCATGGCAGAACGGGGTTGGACTAGATGGCCCTTGCGGCCTCTTCCAGCTCTAGGATACAGTGAAGCAAGGCTCTGTCTGACCGTAGAGAGCTGTCTGACCATAGATGAGGCTGCCTTGGAGGGGGATGGGGTCTCCTTTGGGGGTCTCCCCACAGAGCTTGGGCAGGCATCTCTGTGGCTTCCTGCATGGGGGGAGGGGGTGTACTACTGCCCCTTGGCACTCCCCCAGGCCCTTAAGATTCAGCAATTGTTATCTTGGTTTGTTATCTTGGGCCGGACGGTGGTCAGGGCACGAGGCTCTTTGCTGCCCCTCCTGCTGAATTTGCAAGTGCTCCTCTCTCCTCGCTCTGGCGTGTGCAGCTGACAAGTTTGATTTATACGGAGTTGTGCAGAATGTCTCTTCCCAGTTGGAGAATTAATGGTATTTGCATAACTTTTTTTTTTTAAGTTGGAATCTGCCCCAGAAGGCAGTGGCAGCATTCACGGTGGAGTCCCATGCTTCCCTTGTGCAGGACTCCTCTCCCCCCCCCCCCAACACCACCACTGCTGATTTAGATGCGGAGGTGAAAAGTTTAAACAGTAAAACCAATAAAACCACATTTATGTGACAGATAAATCGCCTTGCATTGTCAAGAGTTCTGGGGGAGCACTTCCCACCCGCTGCCTGCTTTGCAAAGGCAGACCCCACCCCTCCGCAAGGGAGTGGGGGAGCAAGCAAAGGGGGGGGGGGAAGAGGAGGAGAAGGTCTGCAGCCCATCCGCCCACCCACCAGCCAGCCAGCCAGCCAGCCAGCCAGCAGTCAGAGAGAGAGAAAGAGAGAGAGAAAGAGAGAGAGAGAGAGAGGCATCCCCAGCCAGGCCGTGCACGTCCACAAGATTGATAGGGCTCAGCGGCTGTAAAACACACAGACCATTCATCATCCCCTCTCCCCTTGGCTCTGCACGGAAGAGGCGCCGCCATGGTGTGAACCTTTGCTGGATGACGAGGAGGAGGAGGAGGAGGCAGCTGGACGCCACGGCTCTCGGAGGAGGAGAATCACAGAATGCTGGAGTTGGAGGAGACTCCAAGGACCACCCAGTCCAACCCCCTTCTGCCACGCAAGAGTGCCCAAAGCGCTCCTGCCCAACGGCCACCCGGCCTCTCTTTGGAAACCTCCACCGAAGGAAGAGACGCCACCGCGCTCCACGGAGGCAGCAGTGTAGTCCACTATCGAACTGCCCTTACCCTCCGGAAGTTCTTCCTAGTGTTTAGACGGAGTTGCTTTTCCTGGAGTTTGAAGCCGTGGCTCCATCGTGTCCTAGTCTCTGGAGCAGGAGGAGGCAGGCGTGCCCCCTCCTCCCTGTGGCATCCCTTTAAATATTGAAACATGGCTGTCATAGAATCATAGAATCATAGAAATGTAGAGTTGGAAGAGACCACACGGGCCATCCAGTCCAACCCCCTGCCATGCAGGAACACCCTCAAAGCACTCCCGACAGATGGCCATCCAGCCTCTGCTTAAAAACCTCCAAAGAAGGAGACTCAACCGCACTCCCAGGCAGCAGATTCCACTGCCGGACAGCCCTGACTGTCAGGAAGTTCTTCCTGAGGTTCAGGTGGAATCTCCTTTCCTGCAGCTTGAATCCATTGCTCCTTGTCCTGGTCTCTGGAGCGGCAGAAAACAAGCCCTCTCCCTCCTCTACATGGCATCCCTTCATATATTTAAACATGGCTATCATGTCCCCTCTTAACCTTCTCTTCTGCAGACTGAACAGACCCAGCTCTCTAAGTCTATCCTCATAGGGCTTGGCTTCCAGGCCCTTCACCATTTTGGTCGCCCTCCTCTGGACCTGCTCCAGCTTGACCATGTCCTTCTTGGATTGGGGTGCCCAGAACTGGACACAGTATTCAAGATGAGGTCTAACCAAAGCAGAGTAGAGTGGTACCAGTCATGTGTCCCCTCTCCACCTTCTCCTAACCTCCAGGCTAAACACCCCCGGGCTCCCTCAGCCCCTCCTCAGGGGGCTTCACGGTTGCCAGGCCGCGTGTCATCAGGAAGAGGAGAGAGCGGCCTTGGCCTACAGCAGAGAATGGGCGGTGTGTGGCCCCCAGGGCTGTTTTGGGGGCCCGTTGCCCTTGAAAATTCCCTAGGCTGCCCCCTTTTGAGGCTGAAGGAAAAGGTGGGGTGAGATGCCTCGTCTGGAAGGTACCAGGAGCACCAAATCACCTCTTAAATAGGTTGTACTCTTGAACATTTTTCAAAAACTGTGCCTGTCTTCCAAAATCAGAAAACTTTGGGTCCCTTCTGTTTTCAGGGGCGTGGTGACAGTTGGGCTGTTGTGCAGTCCTTGACGGGTTTCGGAGGCAGAAAATTGTCTCCCTGACTCAGCGCGCCACAGATGCTTCAATGTACCCACTGACCGAGAGACCTCGGGAGCCCCGTGGTCACCCACAGCGCGCTCAGGTCTTGCGGACTCAGGGCAGCCGCCGTGGCTCACGGGGCTTAGTCAACCCACCCACCGTTTGGTCTTCCTCTCTTCCTGCCGCCTTCCGCTCGCTGGGCATTGCTGTCACGTCGTCTCACGATACGCCCAAAGTAGGGCAGCCCCCATTTGGTCATCTTGGCCCAAAGGAAGAGTTCAAGACCGGTTTGCTCTCAGTACTATAGATTTGCTGCCTTTTTCGGGGGCATCCATAGTGCCCGTGGAACTCTCCTCCAGCACCACCATTTGAGCAATTTGATTTCCAGTGATAATATAATTCTGTTTTAACTACTGTGTGGTTGTTGCTGTTTTCAGTCATGTCAAAATGATTGTGAATGCAAATTTCTTATGTTTTAAAGTATTTCTTTTTTTCTAAATAAATTTTTTAAAAATAAAATAAATAGCAGTAACCACTGCAAAAAGAAAAAAAGAAAAAAGAAAAGGGAAAGAGAGGAGGAAACACATATGAATGCGCGCGCACGCACACACACGCGCGCGCACACACACAAGTGAACAAGTGCTCTTGGGCCTTCCGTTGTACAGCTGAGGCACAGAGGAGGGGGTAGGAAGTGGTTAAAGGCCCGCCAGTGACTCCACGGCAGAGCAGAGCAGCAGAACGGGTTGGACCCAGATCCATAGAATCGTAGAATCACAGAGTTGGAAGAGACCCTGGGGCCATCCAGTCCAACCCCCTTCTGCCATGCGGGAACCCACATCAAAGCCCTCCCTTGGACAGACGGCCATCCAGCTTCTCTTTAAAAGTTTCCAAGGAAGGAAGAGACTCCACCACACTCCAAGGCAGCAGATTCCACTGCCGGACAGCTCTGACCGTCAGGAAGTTCTTCCTGAGGTTCAGGTGGAATCTCTTTTCCAGGGGTAGTTACGCTGCAGATCTCAAACTGCAAAGGGATCTTGGAGCACCTTTGGGACGCACCGCGTCTCAACCGCTTATGCTGCCAACTTCTTTCCCTCCGTTAGTCTCAAAGGTGCTGCGGGTTCCCTTTGCGTGCTCATCCAGCTCAGTGCAGCTCTGTCTTTGCGCCTCAAACTGTGAGCCTTCTGTGTTCTTTGTAGTCATGATCTGACCTCCCCTGCCCCACCTTGTGTTTCCTCTCTCCTTTCCAGCTCTTAGATTTGTTCCTCCAGTGGGACTGGTCGACATACCTTGCTGACTACGGACAACCAACCTGCAAGTACCTTCGCGTGAACCCGATGACAGCCCTGATCTTGCTGGAGAAGTGAGTGTGTGGCATTCTTTCCATGGTTTCTGTGCTTGCTTTAACAAGCAGAAAGCCTTCCCCCTACTGTCCCTACCGCCGCCCCCAACAATCCCCCCCCCCCGCCTGGCCCACGCTGCCTGGTCTGTGCTTTCGGAAGGGCGGGGGGGGGCGGCCCTCGCAAGCTGCTCGGCTCTTGCGCGCTTTCTGCTCCGTGCGGTCAGGTCTCTCTCTTGCTGTGGCTGCAGCTTCTCCTTGTGTGGTGCGTTGCTGTCTCTGTCGTGCTGCTGTGGCCTGCTTCTGCTTTCTCTGCGGACCGCTCGGTGTCTGTGGACAGAGGGTTAAGCGATGTGGACTTGACCGCACCACGTCTACCAGGCCCGGGATGCGTGTATGTGCATATCGCCCGTGGCGCCAGGGCATTTGCCCTCTGGGTTAATTTTCAGTGGGTGCTGGGCAGGGACTCGGGTGGAAGGCCTGATGCCCATACTTGTTGGTGGAGCAGAGGGCGTTCCCGGGCGGCGGCGGTCGGAAGCAGGGGTGATGAGCCCCGCCCGGGGCGAAGGCACGGCGGATGCGCCACCCCTGCAGGCACACGCTCATTCACTTCCATACACACCCGGGGGTAGTCATTACCCATCTGCCTCTCTCTCTCACACACAGATACAGGCATTTACATATGCACACACACACGCACACATATCTGCAGTTGTTCATTCACTTCAGCAAACATCTCATACCTATATGCGTTCCTTCTGTCTCTCTCAGACACCCAAATAGCATTGCGACTCTGCTGAGCCCAGAGGGGGGGAAGCCTCTGGGAAGCCCCTCTCCTGCTGCTCTTACCCCCTTGCACCTTCCACCCCCGCCACTGAGCCAGCTGGAAACAGGAGCAGGACTGGGCGCCTGGTTTCTGAAGGAGGCGGGAGGCCGGGGCCGGGGCAGCCCTCTTCCCCTTTTTCCATCCGGTGATGTTATCAGGTCCCGCCGTGGGGTGCATGGAGGGCTGGGGGGGCGTGCCAGAGTGTAGTGCCTCGTGCCGCCCTTTCTCCCTGCCTGCACCACAGCAGGGCTCAATGGTCATAAAGGCGCACGTGCAGATTTGTTACCACGGGGTCATGGAGTTGGAAGGGTCCTCGTCGGCCATCCGGTCCGCCCTCCAACTCCTCCGGGCAGGGACTCTGGCTAGAGCACCCCCAGCAGCGGCGGCGGCAGGGAGCTGCCCGGCCTCCCTTTGGGGACTTCCAGGGAAAGAGGTCCCGCTACCTCTCTAAGCTCATTGTGGGCCTTCAAGGCATTTCTGACACGGGGACCCTAGCATGAATCCAGCTGGGGAGGTGGGTGCCAAGGCAAGATTTGCCTTTTTTTGAGTCTGAGACGGTTTGTCCCGCCTGAAGGCACACAGTGAATTTCCAGAGCTAAGCAGAGGGGATTTGAACTCAAGTCTCCCAGCATCCCAGTTTAACACTCCAGCTGTTGTGTGTCACTGCCCTTCCAAGGGTTTTCTTGCTGAGATTTGTCCGGGGGAGTTTTGCCTCTGCCTTCGTCTGAGGCTGTGCCTCGCCCAAGGTCGCCCAGTGGGTTTCCGTGGCCGAGCGGAGGGGATTCGAACCCTCGTCTGCCAGAGTCACAGTCCGAGACTCAAACCACTACACCGGGCTGGCTCCAGTACAGCAGCCCTATCCTGGAGCATTCTTGGGCAGATTTATTCCGGGGAGGTTTGCCCCCATTGCCTTCGTCTGAGGCTGAGAGGGTGTGGATTGCCCAAGGTCACCCTGTGGCTTTCTGTGGGCCTGGTCTCTGGGACTCCTGGTTGAAGACTCAAATTGCTGAGCCCACTGGTTCTCCTGCTTGTGCTCTCAGTGTTCTCTAGCCCCCCCCCCCAAAAAAACCAAACCCCACGGCCAAATCAAGCATCGTCACCAGGCCCCCAGAAAGGAAGTGATGATGGCGGTGGCGTTTGCTCTGTTCATTCGGCTGTACTTCCAGCCTTGCTGGAGCAGTGGGGGCTGAGCCACTTTGACCCCAACCCGACGGCCACCTCTGGTATTCAGGGGCTTTTCGCAGACTCCCCGGCCAAGCCCTGGCCGTCCCTTCAGTTTCCTGCATTGCCCGGCTGTGCTTGTGCCCGCGCGCCAGGACGTGCCGACTGGCGCTTTGCAGGAGTCACTCTTCCCGGGACCGGGCGGTGTGCCTTCCTCTCACCTTTGTGAATCTGTGAATGGGCGCATTCACCAGCGCTCAGCAGGATAGGTATGGGAAGAGCAAAAAGAAGGCATTGCCCCCGTGAGACTCCTCCCTTGCAAAATTCTCCCCCGGGGCCTAAACTTTTAGCATTGCACGGAGCCCAGCCGCTTACGCCTGCCAGCCTGTGCTGTTGGCAGGGCCTGCCTCCTGCTGTGTGGGCCCCAGCTTGGCGGTGGGGCGGGGGGGCGTCGCACGTGCTCTTAGCCTCTCCTTCCGTCCCTCCTTCCTCTCCCTCCCCAAGACCGGAATGACTCGCTCGGTCTCCGCTGCGTTGGCACCGCAGATCTGCCGTCAAGGCGCGCCGATGCCCACTCCGCCGCTTAACTTGTTGTCTTGGTTTATTTCTCTCTCCCCTTCTCACCTCCTCCTTGCCAGGATATTGCGAGAGTAAGTATGGGGCTGGCTTCGGGCTTCTGGGGTTGGCTTTGCCGCGAGCCTTCCTGTTCCACAGTTCCAACGGGGTGATTGGCGACGGCCTCGTAGCCCGTCTGCCTTGAAGCGGCCTCCCCCTGCCCCCTTATCAACGGCTGCTAAGGCGGAGCCGCTCCCCCAGGGGTGCTTTACGGCGTGGTAGCTCCTCCGGCACCCCGCACCTGCTTAGACCCTTGGGGTCAGAGAGACCCGCCGGGGTCCCCGTGGAGCTCCCTGAGGTGATGCTCTGGTGCAGGGATCACTTTTCAGCGCCTGTGCACTTAAGAATGAACGAGGCGGGCGGGTGGGTCCCACGTCGGTATGGAAAGGTCCGGGCCCAAACGAGAGAGCTTGGAAAGGGGGAGGGCCACTGTTGAAGCCCCCACGAAAAAGCAGGACTTGGGGGGGGCGTGTCTAACGCTGGGCAGGGTGGGGCATTCCTCCGGGCCTCCGGCCAGTGGGTGGCCTCCTGCCGTCCGCTGTCCCACCCACGCTCCGCAGTCCCTGCCCCAAGAGGCAAGGGGGCGGAGGCGGTGCCTCTCTTTGGGGTTGGGGGTGGCCTTTCTTCGGTGCCGGAGCGCAAGGGACCGGATGCTCCTCCATTCCTGAACAGAGGCGTGAAAGTCTGGGGGTGGGGGGTGGAAAAAACTGGGAGGGGGGAGCCATTCTTCCCGTTTTCCCAAAGCCTTTTAAGGAGATAGTGTCTTCGTAATCGTTCCTGCTATGCCCGCCCTCAGTGAGCAGCTCTGTAATTCCAGCAGCAGGGCGTAGGTTTGGAACCCATTTGTTGTCCTTCCGATGTAGCCGGGTGGCTTTTTGTGCGGCTCTGGAAAAATCATGAAACCCTCTGCGGTCATTCAGAGTGACAGAGGCATAACTTCTTCTGGAAAAATTGAAAAAGGGGTTATGGAATATTGTCTTTCAGAATCAAGAATCAAATACTTAAGAAAAGATCTTCCTACATTTACTGTTGTTGTTGTTGGCCTTGAAGTCATTTCTGACATACAGTGACCCGAAGGTGAATCTGTCCCGGGGTTTTCTTGGCAAGGTTTGTTCAGAGGGGGTTTGCCATTGCCTTCCTCTGAGGCTGAGAGAGTGTGACTTGCCCGAGGTGACTCAGTGGGGGTTCGGACCCCTGTCTCCCAGGGTTCTGGTCCAACCCTCAAACCACTACCCCTCGCTAGCGCTCTCCCTCCCATGTTTGCCTCCCCCTACATTATTTCTAAAAGTTATGTAGCAGGCAAACTTTTAAAGGAGGGCTAAGTGCAATATCTCACGTCATTGCAATTCCCGGTCTTGGTTCCCTTTTCTCAGTTCGTTTTACGAGCCTTGTGCCGGAGGAGACGTAATCATTTTCTTTGTTTTACTCAGGTTGTCCTCTTTTTGTTGTTCGTTTTTGCGAGCTTCTAGTGAACCAGGCAAGGCAAGAAGATTCCTTAGGATTAAGGACCTCTTTAGAGCTCAGAACCACAGAGCGCTCTTTCTAAATAAATAAATAAATAAGTAAACCCTAAGAAAGTAAATTCAGTTTGTAATAATTTTCTGGGAAAAAATACTCTTTTTAATACATCAGACATGAGACTTTCATGCCAAGCCAAGTTATGTTAAATGCATTTTATGTTCTTCTTTTAACAAAGTTACTGTCAGTCTGTACAGAGGTCTAATGCTGTATTTTCCCCAAATTTTTATTACAATTCCTGTTTAGGGAGGGGTTCCTGTAGAAAAAAAATCCTGTCTTCAAAATTTCCGGAGCCTATAAACTATTAACAAAGCTACTTTCAGTCTGTACAAGGGTCTAATACTGCATTTCCCCCCAACTTTTTTGAAAAATTTGGCAGGGTTTTTTTTCTGTTAAAAGAAACCAGGAGGTAAAAAAAACCCTTTTTCTCCTCAGCTTCAAAATTTCCAGAATTTTTAACACTCTGTTCCTGCGAGTGGGCGTTCTGGCCTCGGCCAGCAGGAACCTCCCGGGCCAGGGAGCGCTTCCCTTCTCTGAGCGCATGAAGCGTCCCGAGAGACGCACCGCCTTTTTGTGTGTGAGCAGGAGAGCTTTTTATTTTTACTGGGGTGTTTTATTTATTTTTAAACTTTTGTATGTTTTTAGCAATGACTTCGTACTGTTTTATGTTGTTGATTTGCATTTGTTCTTAAATTTTAGTGTAAATGTTTTTTTTAATTGACTGCTCTGGAAGTTGCTGTGGGTCTCAGTCTGGATGGATGGATGGATGGGCAGACAGACAGACAGACGGACGGACGGACAGATGGACAGGCAGATGAAGTCTGAAGCTGTCCCTCCTCTCTAGCCCCCAACCAGAGTGGTGAACCTTGGTAGTCGTCTTTGTCATGGCAGGTCCCCCCGATTCCTGGCCTCTTGGCTCTCTGTGTGATAGGATTTCCAAGGCCCATGCAGCACTTCTGTCGTTTGTGTATCAAAAACAGGGGCAGGCCTTGAAGGGGGGTGCTGGTGGGGAGCGGTGCAACAGAAAGACATCTTTGGGCGCCTGAGGATGCTTTCTCGGGTCCCTCCTTACGGGAATGGGTCTCTGTCTGTCGGCCTGTCTGAGTCGGTCCTGCTTCAGCCAAAAACAGTGGGTCTTGCTAAAGGTGTGCTACCTACAATATAGGTAAATACGCCCAAACGTAAGGGAAAGGAGGGAATAATAAAACTATCCCATACAATTGTAAAGCAAATTGTCCAGGTAAAATGCAACACCCCCCCCTCAAAAACCAATATAATATAAAGCAAACTGACAAATACGTGTAATCGGACTATAAAAATAAAATAATAATATGTAAATGTTGTGTAAAATAATATTAAACTGAAGCTCCAAAAGCTTTGAAAAACAACAAGGTTTTTAACTGAGATTTTACAATGACAAGGGAAGGAGCAGTCTGCAAAAGTTGAGGGGGGGTCTGGGGCAGCGAGTGAGAAAGGTGAAGCCGGGCCCAGGAAGGGGACGCCCCCGGTCGCTTCCTTGCCCAGCTGGGCTTGTTTTCTGGGCCGCTGCGGGGCTGGTTCCGGCAGTCCGGGGCTGCGCGCAGGAGAAGCTTCCAGGGGAGAGTGGTTTTGTGTGGGAGCGCGGGAGCGCGTGTGTCTGCAGATGTGCTTTGGCCTTGACTGCCTCCGTTTCCGTCCGGGCAGGATGAAGGACACCAGCCGCAAGAACAACGTCTTTGCGCAGTTCCGGAAGAACGAGAGGGACAAGCAGAAGCTGATAGAGACGGTGGCGAAGCAGCTGCGCGGCCTCATCAACAGCCACCACTCTTGAGGCGGCGCCGGGCCGCGCGGCCCCCTGGGCCCTAGGGGTTTGGGAAGGCGCTCGGGGCCGGCGCCCACCAGGGGAGAGGAAGCTGCTCTTGGCCCGTTGAGCCCTTGGGGACGAGCGCTGCTCCGTGGGGGGACCGGAGGGCACCCCCCGGGCGTCCTCGGAACCCGCGATGGGAGGCACGCCTTCTCTCTTCTGCGGCCACCTCCTGCTTCCGGGGGCTCGGAACCGCTTTGTAAGGGCCGTGACGTGATCCGGAAGCCCCGTGACGCCTCCCGGAAGATGAACCCCAGAGACACGGCTCGGGTTCAGGGGGGGCGTTGGAGCTTCGGACGCGCATCCAGGATGCTTCCAGACGCCCCTTGACGAGGATGTGCTTTATTTAGCTGCATTGTGGGTCTGCATGGTCATCGCGTGGTTTATTGGGGAGGGCTCATCTTAGAATGCGCTCCCCCAGGAGAGTGCTTTCCTTCTGTTTTTGCGGTGGGGGTGGTCTTCTTCTCATTGTGGAGCCACCGAAATTTGGACTTCCTGGTGGGACACCTGGCCATCCAAATGCTCCAAGAATATCTTGCTGGGTGAAGCATCTCCAGGGATCCGGTGCTGAACCTTGGACATTCAGGTGACCCCTTCGCCCCATCGCTGGAGGCTGTCCTGGGTCCTCTCCGTGGTGGAGGTGCTTCTCTGAGGCAGCTCTTCTCCAGCCAGAAAGGGAAAGCCCCCTCCCCCGTGAGAGCCTTTAGATCTCATATTTAGATTTCCTTTTGTTTTATTATCCCACACCTACGGAAAGCCTGTGAAGAAGGGGAAACGGGGAGGTCTCGGCTTATCCACCCAGCAGGGTGGCCGAGGACCGTGCGAGCGGCAAGGGAGAAGCGTAGGGGCTTTGGGGATGCTGAGAGCTCCAGAGGCCGTCTAGGAGCAGGAAATGGAGTTGGGATTTTTTTAATGGGGGGCAGGAGATTTCCTCCCCTTCCTCTTTGATGCCACCCCTCCGTCTTTGCCTCAGAGTCCTCTGAATGAAGAGAATGAGTTGAAAGCCTTTGGAAGAACCCACCAAGACGGTTCTGCCTTGCCTTTGGTTTTGCACTGGGTCTTTTTTGTGCGCTTTTACTTGTAATTCAGCTTTTTTTTTTAGTTTTATTTTTTTAAGGAACTGTTTTGTGTCTCTAAGCCTTCCGTAGAAGTACCGGGCTGGGGTCCCCGCGGGTGTTCTGGGGGTGCTGCTGAGTCCCAGACCCCTTTGCCTGGCAACCTGTGGGCATCCCCCCCCCGGGGGTAGTGGCTTCTCAGTTGCCGTCCTGGCACCCTTCGTTAGTGGAAGCTGGTTGTGTTACGGATGTTATTTCTCCGTGGTGCGTTGTCTCTTCGTCTTCTTTGTTAAAGGGTTTATCAACCTCTGAATATGGGTGGTTCTCTTTGTAAGCAATATGTTTTCAGATCACCTCCTCTGCTTCACTGTTTTCAGGGCTACAAAAGGATGGGGGCAGCTTTTTTAATGTTTGTGCAAACTGTATGGGAATCTTTTTTAAAAAAGTTTCCAAATAGAGAGGGAGAGAGAGAGAGAGAGACCCACCAAATTGTTTGGAACACCTCTTTCTGTTCATGTTTTAACCCTTGGTCTAGACCCGTATCCTCTCCCTGTGAGAAAGTGTAGTCGTCACGGTTTGGGGGGCTGGGGCGAACCCACTGGGAGCAAAAGATGCCCAGAAAGACACCTGCTTTTTGTTTCTTGAGGAAAGGGTGGTGGGATATCTGAGTTTGCCTGGAAACTATCCTTCTTGGCAGCTTAGGGAAATGCCACTGGCCAAGGTTGGCAACCCGGAGCATTGGGAGAAGTCCATCATGGGAAGAGGTGGAAACAAGAGAGGGAGAATTGTGCAATTGAGTGTGTGTGTGTGTGTGTGTGCATGCGTGCGCGTGCGTGCGCACAAAACAGTGGACACAATGGAAGAGCTGAATGAGGCCAGTCCCCGCTTGCAGGAATATGTGGGTGCCAAGGAACCCTGTCCATTTGTCTGTTGCTCAAAGGAAAACCTACATTTTGATTTTTTAAAAAACTGGAGGACTTTGGGGACCTCAGAGAGGGTCTTGGGCCCACCCGCGTCCCCCAAGCGGCATGCTGGGCAGACTGACCGTGGACGGAGGTGTCCTCAGGGTTGGCCAGCCTGTCCAAGGTGACCAAGGTGTGTGACGCCGTTCTTGTGAAAAGGACAAGGCTTCCTAAAAGCCACTCCTCAGTGAGCTGAGGTTTGCGTATCTGTCTTTGCCTGGAAATGGAAAATACTGCAATGTTTGTAGACCAAGGAATGGCTGCCAACCCCACCACCACACTGCCCCTGCCAAAAAGAAACACTAATTTAGGGCCACAGGGATCTTCTAGGCTGCTAAGCTTTTGCTTTTCCAGTGCTCTTTGGTCAAACAAGCTGGCTGAAGGATGTCTGCTCTCCTCCGGGCCGCTTCCCCAGAGCGTAAGAGCAGCAGTGAGGTGGGCGCCCAGGCGCCAGCAACGTCCTTCTCGCTGCCCAAAATGTCAGGGCACGAGAGAACTCTGAGGCCGGTCTGGCATTGCCGAGCTGGATTATTTTTCCTTGTGATTGGCAGCCTTTTCACCCACTGTTGTCCCCTGTGGAGCCAAATTGGATTGCTATGGGCTGGTTCAGACCTCTGGGCGTGTCCCCTCCATGGCTCCATGTCCTACTTAATTGGAGGGAGGAGAAGAGAGGAGTAAGGCCATCTCGATGAGAGCCGAAGGAAATTGGGTGGATCCGTCCCTCAGTTATTAAGCAATCCCATTCCATTCTCTTAGCCTCTCCTGTGGACTCTTTGGAGCTTCTGCTTTCCTCGGGGCAGATGGTGGGGAGGGGACCCATAAGATTCCTTTCAATCAACCCCAGAGAACCCCAAGAAGCAGGGACCAAAACAAACTGGACATCAAGAGGCCTCTTGCCCCCAGAGTGGCTGCAGAATCTCCTTTCATGTTGGACCAAGCCTGCTCGAGGGTTGTTTCCATCTCAGGTGGAATCGGAGAGGGATGGGCGTCCCCTCGGGGCTTCCGCTGCTGCCTTGCAAACGATTGTGGGATGTTCCTCCTCTGCAAAGTCTTCCTGATTTCCAGGGGAGCTGCTTCTAGGTGCAGTCCAGGGTTTCTGCAGGGAGGGAGCTGTTCCCTTCAGTCCTCCCAACAGAGCAAAATAAGGCGGAAATTCTCATGCCGAGCGTTGCACTGGAATCTCCAGCCAGCCAGCCAGCCACAAAACATCCCGTGACCTCTGCCTGGGACCTCTGTCCGTTGAAAGAGGCACACAGCAGACTTGAGGTGGGGCTTGGTGTCCCCACGGAGCAGCCAAAACTAACCCCTTTTGGCGCTGATCCACAGCGGGGGCCGGCTGGCACCTGCAAGCCTCTGGAGCCGATGGATCGGCCTGCCGTCGGCAATTCAGGGGATTCGTTCTGAGTGTGTCTGATTTCAGGAGGCTCAGGCTCCAAACCACTAGTCACATAACGGGGATGAGAAATGGAATTTTGGTGGTCTGTTTTTAATTAAGATTTTGTTCTAAGTAATACAGTCCCATCCCTTCAAAAGGAAATCAATCATTTCAGCAGAAAATGCCTCTGTGTGTGTGTATGTGTGTGTGTTCATTTTGTTTCTTAGAAAACCAAAATGACACAATGCTTTTTGAAATCCCCTTCACGTTCACGAATAGTATGTGTCCTCTGCAGCATTTGGTCCTCTGGTCTCTCTCGCTCTCTGCGCCCACACAGGGGTGTGCGTGTGATACAGGCGCACCACTGTTTGTGGGAATTCGGCCTGGAGGTGCGAGGAAGCCTCCTGCCCTGGCTGTCCGGGCGGTTCTTCCACGGGGGGAGAGGTGCCAGCGAATCTGCGTGCCATCCTCGGCTGCGTGTGTCCCTAGGATTTTCTGTGGGGTTGCCAGGGGACCCGGGTGGGGGGCCCCTGTTGGGCCGCTCTCTGCCTCCGCTTGGGACAGTGCAATGATAATCTGCATCCAACCTGCTCATCCTTTGCTGGATAATGGAGGCGTCTGGAATTGCCTTCTTTAAACGTGGAAAGGGCAGCCCTGGGGGTGACTGGCCACATCCTCGGGCAAATCCCACTGCCGGGGCGGGGGGCGGCAGGGAGCTCCTCGAGAGGAAATCGGTGGGCACACCCGCCACCGCGGTGCTCTGCCCTCCTTGCGCTGGGGCTAAACCTGACCCTGCTTTTTCCAACCTCGAGGGAGAGAGAGGGGCTGTCCATTGTGATGGTTTTGTGGCTGCTCTTTTTGCGTTTTTTAAAAAATTCTTTTGTGTGTGTTTTTAAGCAAATTTATTTTGATGAGAGAAACACCTTCGGCTGCTTCCTCCTCCTCCTCTTCCTCCCCGTCATTCTCTCCCCCTTTCTCTTTTTCTCCTTCCTTGTCTTCCTTCCTCTTACTCCTCCTCCCCTTCCATTTCCATCTTGTTTTTCTCCACGATCGTTCTGTGCGGTTGCACTAAAACTTGCAGATCAGATTCTGAGGCCGGTACCGGAAGAGAAGAGCCCAGGGGAGCATCGGCACCTGGTCGAAATCCGCATAAAACGCTTTTCCCTCAGAGATGGGGTCAGTTTGTCCGGGAGTGCTTGGCCTTGTCCTGTTGGTCGCCCCAGCCGGAGTAGGCCCGCAGAGTCGGTGGGATTTGCGTCAGGATGGCTTTACCGTTCAGCGGTTCATTTGCTGGGTCTGCCCCCCGTGGAGCTACCGTTTCGACCCCCTTGGGGCCCTGGACCGACCCGCTCCCCTCCTCCTGCTGCCGGATTGTGTCCCAGAGGCAGCTGGCTCACAAGGGCGCCCCAAAATCACAACAAAACAACCTTGGTGGTGCCGCCCAGTCGGGGTGGGGGCGGCTGCAATTCTCCCCAAAACTGGAATCCTTTTAAAAAGGGGGTGTCTCAAGGATGCTGCGAGCATCAAGGGGAGCCGGGGGGCACCCCAAAGCTGCCGGGAAAGTTGTTGCGTGGAGGCAGGGAGCGAGAAGCAGCCCCGGAACCCCCATCCGCATCCTGCGCCGCCATCCGCCCCGGAAGCAGAAGGGAAGGGGGGCGGCCCCGATCCCCGGGGCGGGGCGTTGCCTTCCTTCACGCCGGAGAGGGGCTCCCCAGAGCGCTCCCGGTTTGCTGGCGTCCTTCGGCTCAGGGCCCGCCCGCGCCCAGCGCTCTGACCTCTCAGTACTCAGTTTATCAACTCATCATCCGTATATTTATATAGATATGTATACACACGCGCACACATGTATACGCGTACGTACGCGATAGATAGAGATAGATAGGTGGTTCTTTTCTGGGTATTTTTTTGTTATTTTTTATTTCAGAGGGAGGGCTTTGTAAACTAATGTGGTGAAAAGAGCTTTTTTTGCACAAGTCATTGCACAAAAAAAAAAGAGGGAAATGTTTTGTAGTTCATTTTGAGTTTTTTTTTTAAATTTTATTAACACATCAAAAAGACATATATAAAAAGCAGACAAAACAATAGCAATTCATTTTGAGTTTTAACTGTAAAGGGATTTCTTTCTCTCTGGGGGAAGCTGGAAGAGCTGCCGATGTAAGGAGACGGAAATGGTGGGCTCCATGGTTTGAGTAGTTAAACCGCGCTCGGTATTCGCATGTTGAGTTGAACTGCACGTTTATTCTCCCGCTGTAACTTTTATTAAAACTGTGTCACGGAACTCCATGAAGTGGCTGGTTTTCTTTCAGTGTCTTTTTTTTTAAATTGGTGACAGGAAGGGAGAGACCCCCCTTCGCTCCCTTCTCCCTTCCTCCCGCTCCCTTTCTGGAGACCTTGCGGTCAGCGGGGCGCCCACGTCCACTCTGGGGTTCAGGCCAGACCTCAAGGAGCTCTCCAAAGACACCGAACCCTCTCTCCAAAATAGGTCCGGCACCATGGACAGCGCCATCAAAGTTGGGGCTGAAACCTGAAAGGGACTCACCGCCCCTCTGACAAGAAGGCCGCTGTTTCCCAGATCGTTCTCTCCCCCGTTCCACACACACCCCACAGAGTCATTGATATCCTGGCTTTCTTCCAGTATAGGACCGGATGCCATCCTTACCTCTTCCGGTACCTCCGTCCTGGATGCATCAGTCAAACGCACTGGGAATGGCAAGCCTGTTAAAACCAGGAGCAGAGGGCTTGAAAACCCAAGAGAACAATGCTGGGAAAACCATCCTAATCTTCTTTCCCCACTCTTCCTCCTCCTCTTCCCGCTAAATTTTATTACATAGACGAACTCAGATGTGGTCAAGGTGACATTTTGTCAGGTCAGCTTGGTTGTCCCACATCTCCGTCCTGCGTGGGAGAGACCTGTGGAGGCAAAAGAAAAGTCGCCAGGACAGCAGCAATCCCATATGACACCGTGTCCCAACACCTTCTTTAAAAAATGTTTGTTATATTTCAACATACGGTTAGCATAACCATACACATACCTTCACAAATATCAATCGTAACTGAGCAAAGAAAAAAAAAAGGAAACAGAGAAAATTGTAGAAAAGAGAAAATTATAACTACCAATTACAGGAAAGCAGAGATAAAAGGAAAAAAAGGGAAAAGAGGAAGAAGAAGAAGAGAAGAAAGAAAAAAGAATAAAAAGGGGAGAGAGAGGTGGTCCCAACAGCTCTGAGGGATTGTTGGACCTGTGGGGAGAAATCTTCAATGGGGAAGGGAGGGGACCGGGGGGCATTGGTATTTTCTATGGGGACAGGAGGAGCCCCATCGCACAGAAAGTGCCCGTTCTGCCTTGTTTTTGTGAGGTCAGAAAATAGCTGCCAACCTGGACAATGCGTGTGGGTTCAAAAAATTTGATTTTGGATCTCCTTCCTAAATGTTTGTTGAGAGAAGTGTATCCTTGATCATATCCCCCTTGCACACAAGGAGAAATAATGTGGTAGTTTCCTCCCAGTTGCCAGACAAGTAAAATATTCCCTGCAGTATTTGTCCTGGATTTGAATGTCCCAAAGTGGTGTGAAGGAATTATTCTGCAGAGAAAAGCATGGAAGGCAAGAGTGCAAAAAAAGGGGGGGGGGTGTTGTCCGCACAGAAAACAGCGTTTTTGCACATACACAAATTCTTTTTCTCCACGTGGCGATTTCTCTGCAATCCCTCAGGATGTTGAAGAGCGGAAGAACATTCTAGGAAATTTTCACTGCTCAGTTCATCTTCCCAGCAGGGCTTCCTGATTGTTGGGAAACCCAGTTTTCAATCTGGGAATGAAAAATTATGAATATCTTTCCATCCCTTTGCTTGATATGCAAACAGAAGATTCATTTTCTTGCCTTTTGTAAAGCTAGAAGGAGACAGAGGTGTGACTTCTCTCAGCTCAATTCATTTTCTTGCTTGCCGGGGCTGTAGCCACCGTGCCGGGGTGGGCAAACCGAGAGCGTTGCTGCCGAATAAGAATTCTGCCCCTCGCAATGAAATTTTCCTTTGGTCTCCAAATTTCTAGCATTACAGTAGCTTAAAACTTCTGTTCCGTTTTTAGGCATCCACAGAGAAGGGTCAGGAAAAGCTACCCAGGAACTACGAGGAACAGTCGTCAGCATCTCACTCTCTGCAGTGCTGGAAAACCTGGGGCCTGGAGGAATATTTCATCGGTTGGGCACAATTCTGGTTTGGGATGGGCGATGCCCTCATTGCCCCGCTCCAGCGACACCCCCCTTTGCTTACCCTCATGGGAGGGTGGTCGACGTCAGGGGTCCGTTACGAATCGCTGGAAAACTGAGCAGCTGGATGAGCTGGCAGGACTTTAGATCCAGGCTATTTAGTTGTCTTAGCTGTCACGGAAGAAGGATTTGGAGCTCACGCTGGTTGTTGGAGGTGAGGGAGCAGGTGGAATTTTTTAAAAGTATGTTTATTTAGTACTTTTTGTACTACCTTTCACACTGACACTGGAAGCACATCACACCTTTAAATTTAATCCTGGAAGATGTGAAGTGAGATAAATATAAAACTCACAACAACTGCCATCTGAAAGCAATTCATTCCGAAATCAGCAATAAGGTCACAGACCAGCATCGTTATCAATTAAAAATGTATATAATGGGCCGCCAGTCGGGAGTGCTTGGGGTGTGTCTTCCTCCAAGGCAGGAGAGGGTTGGACTGGGTGGTCTTTGGGGTCTCCTCCAACTCTAGGAGTCTATGATTCTGTGAAAACCAGGGAAGGTAGAAGGGCGCTGCATGAACAGATACTCTGAACAAGCGTGAAGCAGCTTCCTGTTGCTTGGGAAAGTTACTTTTTTGAACTGCACATCTGAATCCCCCAGCCAGGTCTGATGGGGGGGTTCCCCACTTGTCTGACGCACCTGGCCAAGAAGGAGTGCTTGGTGAGATGGGCCCGTGGCCAAACCCACGTATGGGAGAATGTGGCTTGTGGCGTCTGTGACTGTGGCACGGCAGGTGAACTCTGGGTCTCAGCCTAGACTTTAAAGGCGCTCTCCGTGGTGCTTATTCTTCCCGAACAGATTCAGCACCTTGACAGGCTCCTTAAAGGTGGGTGAAAACCTCAAGCCCCTCCGTTGTGCTTTGGTTTCTGGGAAGAGGCCCCCATCCGGGAGTCTGCCTGCAAAGTTCCTGCTTCCCGGAGGCCCACCCGGACGCCTCCTGGAGAGTCTCTCCTCCAACTTTCCCCCCGCTCTCGCCACCGGCCCTTTTCGCCAAGACTTCTGC